>JASWHV010000020.1:9426280-10675555 GCA_030760725.1 Neostapfia colusana
ACCACACAATCACGCGGAAAAGGAAGGCGCGAGGAGGGAGTGAGAGAGAGGCGACCGTGGGGGCGGCGGCGGAGGAGGAACAGCGCGGGAGGGAGGAGGCCACGATCGAGCACGCCCTGGACAGCATCCTCATCGCCCCTCGCTCCGCTCCCTCCCTTGCGCGCTGCTGGCTTCCGGTGGGGGGAGACGATGCGTGGCGTCGAGGGGGGGGAGGGAGAAGGGGCCGCGGACAGAGCAATGGTGAGACGGCACGGCGAGTATGGGAAATAAGAGACAGGTAGGCGTGGGCCGGCGGCTCTCCTGTGACGTGAGGATGGTGCTGGCTCGCTTGCCCGCGCCGGGCAGACCCGGGCCTCGGGTGCCTCTCTGATCTGGACCGTCCCGCACCGAGATCGACGGCGCTCGTGGGGAGCCGGTGCGTGGCGGAGGCGCCGTCCTGCGCCCGTGCGATCGGGTGGCCCACACAAAAATGTGCCGATTCCCTTCAATTTTTCTGTGAAAATTCTATGAACACGAAATCGTGTTTAGCACGTGCCCACATCTTACACGCAATTTTTCGGCACTTTTTTCATAAAGGGAAACTCTTCTCTCATTTTGAATTTACCCCGCAGTAATTCTTTTTCTGTCCGGTTGTACTCGTTCAATAGTATAGCATACGTCGCGAGCCTCGATAAAGGTCGTAGAGTTAAGCAAAGCATGTCCCGTACAAGTGGTAGACATCTTGACTACACGTGTTAACGTGACAACAACACAAAGAAAAAAAAAAGAAGATATTTCCCGTGGTTACTCCGAAGGGTCGCACGTGTGTATCACTTCTTCCTGCAGATGGAGGGCAGCAAGTCAAGAATTGCGGGTACTCGGGTAGCCCCTCTTAAGCTAAGAATCACTTTCCAGCCTAGAAAAATCAGAACAAGCTAATCCAGGCGAACAATTATATCAGAGGTACCCAATCAACATCAGTGATAAACTTGCACAACGTACTAAATTAGGGTAGGGTTCCAATAGGATCACGGTCTATAGTTCATAACTTCCAACATGCAAGACACGATGTTACTATCTCACAGCACCGTACTCACAGCCAAGCCACCTCCGCCGATGCGCTCTGACAAGTTACTATCACTGTTGCGAATTGCGATCCGGTCCGAATTTTCCTTGCATGAGATCGCCGTCACGCAGGAGCTGTAGGTCTTAGAATCATTCATGATGAATAGATTTGCCCCCGACACGATGTTGACTATTGAAGTGGTTTCGATGGCGTCGTGACGTGTTCTTGTTTGATTCAGGAAGGCTCCCAGCGTCCGTGCAAACCCCAGCGTCGTTCTGTGCGGATCAACGCTCGGCGCGCTTGATTTCGGTGTCTCTTGCATTCGTCTTGCGCCGTATACTAATACATTTGTGAGATGAAGGGTGTCAACGTAGCCGAACCTTGAACTCAGAGTACACTCGTTGACGCTGGTTCAATCGCTCTACTGGTCAAAGCGGCCGAAAGGAGCAAAAGGCGACCACAAACGAGGTCTCTCCTCTCGTATCTTCTGGTTTGAACAGATGAAAAATTGCCCGTTTGCATTGATGGATCCGGTCCAGCAAGAGCAGTCTGAATCTGACCAGATGGCTGGAGGAAGGCGGCCACAGAACACACGGATCACCTCAAGAGTCCGCTGGCATCCAGACTTGGTTGAATTTGAGTCTGAATCCACATGGAATGCTTCGGCCGCTGCACCATCCTGGGCGGACCGCAGGGCTTCAATGCCCCAGGTTCTAGTCAAGCGCCGAAGAAATGTATGATAGAATTTGACAGATCATTTCATTGCCAAAAAACAGTAGCTTCATCATCAAGCAGCAATGCATGGTGAACCCAGCACGAAGAACCATGCGACGCCACAACTTTTGGGGACTTTCAGCAATAAACATGTCAGACGAGATCAGCAGAAACATGACATTTAACTGAACGGTGCTCTGTCTTTCCACAAACAGCGCAGGTACATGTAAATCCATTACACAAGTCTAGATGGCTCACGGGCCAAAAGTATTAAAGGATTTCTAACATCACATTCTGCTGGTGACACAAGAAAAGCTTCCTGCTTCAATCTTCAAACTTCCTGGACACTCAAACCTGCAAAAACAATGGACGTCTCAGTTGCTGGAACTATTGCATAGAAAACTAACATTGCGCACTGGAACAAACAACTGAATCAGCCCTCTGATGTAAGGTGGGCAGCCATCAATAAAATAATACAGGCAAATTTTTGCCAAATTACTTCAAATAATCAGTAATACTCTTGAGATGAACTCACTTCTGGTTCTCAAGCTTCCAGTTTGTAAACCTACCATTGACAATATCAACCAAGTCATAGACCTACCATTGACTATGTTCGTACAGCCTAACCTTTTGCTGGAAACGCTAGCAGTTATAAGGCCATATTATATTCACCAAGCTTGGTACCTTTAGGAGGGTTGGGATAATAGGGACTCAATGGGATGCAATCAAGAAATTCTGTAACAAGCATAAAAATACAACATTTCGCTTCTTAACTAGTGGCAGCTAAAAGCTACAATGAATAGCAGCAGGCATAATATAAAAACTAAGCTGTTCTAACCTGGAGGGAGTGATTGCTTCAACTTGTTTGCCTTCTCAGCGTCAAAGACACAGAGGGTGTACAAGTACTTGGAGCAGCGCACCTTGAACTTGACAACATCTTTGCTTCTCTTGATTTTCACAGAGCGTGCATCCTTCCGCCTAGCAGTAAGGAGGAAGTCCTTGATCTCATGGATCTGCTTCGGCTGCAGAAAATAACAAGGCACAGAGTGATCTGAGGATGCAACCAGCACCGATCATCCATAGTTTCATACAAGAAGGGAGTAACTAAGTTCCATTGACCACAGGACAGCGCCCATAAAGTTACTAACTGCCACAGTCAACTAGATTTGATTAACAACAATAGCTTACTCCATCTGTCTCTAAATTGTTGTTGTTATGGCAAGCATTCTAATTCAAAAAAATGAACCAGAGTTGTTGTCCTTTGAGAACAGAGGGAGTACTATAGAAGACTGAACTGACATGGGATATCTGGTTACTTATCAAATATTGCAGGATTTTGGTGCCAATTTGAGAAAAAAGGCGTAAAAGCACAAAATGAAGCCATAATGACTCACTGTGCTGTTGAATTTTTTTCCAATTTCTATTCACTACAGGTTGTTCTACATACCAAAATGCTAAAACATAATCAGTTTGACCAACCACTGGATACGAGATGTAAGTGTTGGAGGATTCATTGTGTTTGCAACTTTGCATAGCGGAACATTCACTATCAAAGTTTCAATACGAGTTGATTGACACATTGCTCTAAATTCTACCCTGCCATTTGGACTGAAAAATCATCTACCATCAGTCCAGAAAACACCAGGATGTAACGGGATGCACTACTGAAATTGGACTTTAGATATCTAGTGAAACCACAAATCCAATAAGAACTGATCGCTCATACCACATAGCACGAGATTTCATACTAAGCAGGTCGATACACAAAGTGCCCAACTAATCCAGCAACAACAATCGCATACCGATCTCGGTCACACCGGCAGAATCGAAGAGCTACGATCCATTGCCGCATTCCAGTTTCATTCACATACAGCAGCAACCTACTGATTCTATATTGCTAACAAAAGTCCCCACATACAACAGACTGAACAATCGAGGCACGAAAGATCTGAACTACTTCAAAATTAAAGTATCAACAGCAGCGTCATGAGGACGATATCAGGAGCGACTGCAGAATACTACCAAAACAGATGACGGGCCAGCCGTACGGAATGGAGCACGGAGCTAGCGAGCTTACCATCTTTCCCTTCGAACTGGTGGTTCTCGGCGGGCGCAGCGTCGGGTGAAGCAGTAACGGCGTCGGCGGCGCGGAGGCGGAGTGGTATATATGGGGCAGGGAGAGAAACCCTAGCCAGATAGAAGCGGTTTCCGGAAATGCCCCGAGGGGCGGGGGAGCTCGATTGTAACACTGCAAGTGGGTCCGGATTCACCAGTGTCGATGCGCAGCGCGTGGCGTTTCTGTAACTCTGTGCTTACCTTGGGCTCTGGTACACGCCATAACTGATTTGTTTGCCTCAAGTTCATCTTTCCAACAAACAGTTTGAAGGATGCAAATCTCACTGAACCAAATGATTTGTTGCGATTTGAGTCGAAAGTTAACCCTTTACCCCTTCCGACTCTGTTTATTTTTATTTCTATTTTTTACGAAGACGACCCTGTTCATGTTCGTAGTAAAGAACACGAATTTTCTTCTATTGTCAGTGCTTAGTTGTAAATAAAGAGGATTAGCCATTTCATTTGACATAGCATACGCCTAGAAACATCTAGCTACGAAAAAATGCAATTCAATTAGATACACAGAATAGTTCCTCCGAAGTCGGAAGAGAGTGTTCTAGTTCTTGTGTCTGAATATTGGAGATTGTTGCCTCCTGTCAGCTGGCAAAAATCACGATTAGACTGGGAAAGCATAGACACCGTAAAGCAAATCATGTGCACCCTTTGTTCAACTGCTTTTTTTCTCTATGTTTCTTTCTTTGTTTATCTTGAATAATATCAGCTTACCTGCCCATAGTCAGCACTGTAGTATGGGTTACAGCTATACATCAGTCCTCGAGAATACAAATGACAGGAAAGAGGAGGTTTACACGCTACATGATCTACACATTCTTTTTGAAGGCAGGTAAACATGAGGTGGACTATTTACAGGTCCACCTTCCATTCTGTGTATCATATCAACATATCATCATATCTGATCAAGTATATTGAGGCAGAAAAATGACATTCTATATCAGGGCGGCACGACCTTAATAATTATTGATCACCAGTCATTGCATTGGGTGCCATATTGTCTTGTTGGGTAAGAGCACTGCTATCTTGGTTAGGGGATGTAACTTTGAGCATATACGACTGAGCAAATTCTAACATTTCTTGTGCTTCCTTCTTGTACTGCAAGTTTACAAAGCACAAATGAAGATACTTCAGAATTGTATGCTCTGGACTTTATCAAAGCAGAAATTAAATAAATTCAGATTATTTTTTTAATATTTTGTTACTCTTATACCTTTTTCTCTTTTACTTCATTTTTCTTAAAAAAATATCGAATTTCATGTCTAGCCTACCCAACGTGCTTGGGACAAAGACTTTGTTGTTGTATGTTGTTGTCAGATTATTCCACTACAGCAGCTGGGAATTTTAGTTGTATGTACTCCTATGCGCCACAAGAAGGGGGGCCTTGGCGCAGCGGTAAATCTGTTGCCTTGTGACCATGAGTTTACGAGTTCAAGTCCTTAAAACAGCCTCTTACATAAATGTAGGGAAACCCTTCCCCTGACGCTGCGCAAGCGGGAGCTACATGCACCAGGCTGTCTTTTTTTTACTCCTATGCGCTACAACTAGCAAGAAAGTAATAATAGTTACAAAAAGCTGCCAGTGATTCCTGTCCTACAGTCAACAATGACTGCACAATCGAGGTTTTGCATTCCACATAACCAAATCACTATACTTAGCAAGTAGTCATCACAGAATCAGGCAAAGAAGCAGCATCGCCTTTCAAGGAGGTGGATCCAAGAAAATTTAAGATGAGGGAAGGAAACCACTGGATCAATTGCTTTGATTTGGTAGATAATAGAAAGGATGCCAATGTTGTATCAAGCACATTAAACGAGAAATATACCTAAGCATACAGCAGTGGTGCCATACATTCATATCAAAATATGGGGTAAGCATGATGTAGGAATTTCCATACTTTCGTATATTTATTTCCATGTTAAACTGAATTGCTTATGCTGTGCGAGTAGACAACACAAACAATGCTATACACATATTTTGAGTGGATACCACTGTAACTTTGATAAGACAATATATGAATCTTCTTTTAGGTCACCATCATTAATCTCTGTGAACATGTCTAGATTGAAATGTATCTGAACCAAATCTAAGATATGCCAATTGCAATAATTATTCTAAATAGGATTTAGCTGGCACCATCGTATCATAAACAACAAAAACACACTAATTAAGGTTAAGTGCATGGGTGCATACCTCATCCACAGCACCACTCTTTATCTTAGACTGCATTATGCACCATTTCTTGAAATGCGCACCTGAAAATGCAGCATGACTATTGGATTTAAGATCCTTATATTTTGTTTGCAGTTCAAGTAGAGAACTGACATCATAGGTCTGGGAAAATTAAGCGAGCACATAAGCTGATAAGCTAGTGAAAGGTATCAGAGTAAATTACCAGCACTTATGTTAAGGCTGCACGAGCTAGAACTGATAGTTTTCACAGACCACCTACAGTGTATCTGAAAGCTAGCACACTTGTTAAATATGGTAGCATTGTAAAATATTTTGATGTATACAAGAATGAAAAAGAGGACAAGAAGCTTGTCCAAGTCTGAGATAGAACTGCATGCCACAGATTAACAAAATGTATAAACAATATCTTCCATAAGTACCTCAAAGGAGGAACCAAATGGGACGTCATGTACTTGCTGTACCGTTTCAAAGACCTACAAATAAAGGAGAGAAATCAACATTATTATGATCAGAAATAAATTACTTGATAAAGTAACTCTGCCTATGCCTTTCTAGGTATAGCCGGTCCCAAGCCCGGTAAAGGAGGAGGGTTGTGATAGGCTTGGCGAGCCAGCATCAAAACCAGCCATTCCTATGGATATGAAAGCTAGAAAACCTAGCTTGGGTTTCATATCTAGCCTACCTCAACGTGCTTGAGATAAAGGCTTTGTTGTTGCCGTTGTTTGATAAAGTTACAACTGATGAATGAAACATTATCAGCCATATTGGGATGTTCAGTTGCACATTAGAAACATACCAGATCAGTTTTGTCGGGTGAAAGAACTATATGCTGCCACTCTGTCATAGCTGAATACGGAGGGCACATTGGACTCCGGCATATTGACTTACAATTAAGTTCTCTCACTTGACCATCATACTCATCCGCGAGGTGCCATTGGCCCAGCTGCAAAAAGCGACAGTTTTAGGCAGACTATAAAGGACCAATGTAACTCTTGGAGTTCCCAAACCCACTAGGAGATTGGTTGCCTCTAGGTGACAGGTGTATACTCATTCTTGATCAATTGTCAGGTCCATACAGTATGATACCACAAGGGGCATGGCAATAAGTTCGGCCTTCACCAACTGACTAGAAGTCTTTAACACACATGTTCTAAATACACCAAGTTCACAAGAACTAAGCCTGGTCTTATTACTTTATTAAGTACAACAGGGAAGAACTCAACTATAACATGCACAAATTTTTCCAGGAATAAGTAACAATGGTGGCCTCCAAACATTGATTGTGTATGTTTGTTCAGGCTCTCAAGAGGAAAAACACAACCGAAGGACATGGGCCCATAAGGCAGTATATCTACAGTAATTGGAATTTGGAAGCTTCGTACTGTGCACTGCCAGCACATAAATTGGCTGCAACAACTGCAATAATATGTCATACATGAAACCTGGAAAATTGTGTTCCATAAAAAATGGAAAAGTTCAATGAAAAAATATCAAGGACATTATTGCATTATTACAGGATCAACAACATGCGCGTCCTTTGCTGTCTTCTCCATTCGGCATTTATAAATTCTCTAATGCACAAGAATCCATGAACAGGTAGGACAATTGAATGTCCTTCGACCAAATTAAGTTGGATTGCCTGTATAGAATATTCCATATGCAAACAATTAGCATTCTGCTGGATACTTACATTTATATCTTTATCCTTCCGAGCCGTTCGGTACTCTGTTATGTAACTTGAGTCATCACTTAATAGAATACTAAAAAACTGCTCTGCAGTACATGGAAAATTTCCCTGGAATCATATATGGATCAGGTTGAGTTATATTATAAACTACAAAATCAGGAAGCAAGAATAAACTTATAAACAGTTAGCAGAATTACATTGAATACAGGGACCAGAACATCTTCTTTGACAAAAGGTTGTAATTGCCCTGTTAAAGCAGCACAATCTTCTGGAACATTTGTCTCCTTCTTGCTGTTTTTTCTGGAGCTACTGTGTGCACGTAGTGCCGACTGAGCACGTTCCTAGAATTGAAAGAAAATATATAAGAGCTGTTAAATATGAGAATCGATTGTGGTTACCAAGAATACGGCACCAGCGAAGGGGTAGAGTATAATGTGCAAAAATACAATTTTTGTACCTGTTTCTCAGCTTCTATCATCATTTGGAAGTTCTTCACAGCTCGCTGCAATGCTCTAAATGTATGGTTTCTATTCCAGAACGATGCAAATTTATACCTGACTCTTCCTGTAAAAATAATATAAGCAAACATGACATGGAGCAACTACAACCTGTCTTACCTTATTGCAACTAGAATTCCTGTTGGTGGTCCACAAACATTATGGTTTTCATGTTATACACATCATGCATGATCAGTGCTAGCAACTGGGGTTTCTCAGCTTACTCAGTATTGTATAGTACGAAGTAAAAGAAGGATATTCATGAAATTCCAGCCATTCCTTGTCAATTGGATCCAATTCTGTTTCATGTGATTGCTTTTAGATGTTCTTAGACTTCCGTTTGGTCTCAAGCCCGGGTAAAGGAGGGTTGTGATAGGTTTGGCGAGCCAGCATCAAAAACCAGCCATTTCTATGGATATGAAACCTACCTCAACGTGTTTGAGACAAAGGCTTTGTTGTTGTTGTATACTATCAGTACTATCACTAATGTTATTATTCAGTAGGGTCCCCTCCTGCTAACAACAAAAAAGGGGATAAAGCGTTTTAAGTTTCTACCAATTTTCATGTACAATATACAAAAGGATCATGCAGATTTTTGCACATATAAAAAGGGAATGCAGCAGCCTATTGATATAATAACTATGCAAGTATCAAGAAGATTACCATCCGGACATCCTAATGGAGGAACACCGTGTCCTCCAGCCCCCATTCGAAGAAATATTGTAATAGCTGGATTAATAACTGCATGCTGGCTTCTCCTTATCTGCAGTGTTCAAAAGAAAAGAAATAAATAGGTCATTAACATTTATAGTACATAAATTATGCAGATATAAAGAACAGAAGAAAAATAAGAAATACCTCATCAATATCTCTTAAAGGAAGCACAACCTTCACATAGGTGAAAAAATGTTATAGTCACACAAATTAAGCAAACAAATGCACGAAAACAAATAAAATGATAAGGTATGGTCATATTTTCAATCGAAAAAATCCTGGCAACTTCCCTAAGCTCACCAGAATCTATGCCATGGAGAAAAAAAATGAGTGACCAAATTGATCCAAAGCTTAAGAGTAGTATACTAAAAAAAATGATGTTGCCAAGCAGGGATAGTGGTTTCAATGATCAAATTCAGGAATAGGACATGTGCATGCCAGCTTGTATGGAGAATAATTTGCCAGAAAGCTGAAATTCAGCAGAATATATTTGTAAAGTCACAATTGGTTCACAAACAGTGCCATTTTTGGCATTATGTACAATTTGCAATGACCAAACAAATAAGTGTATTTAGCTTTGGTTTTCATAGTATCTCAATGACCGGCTACATAAATTTTAGCTACAGCACTGAATAACTAAAGAGTAATAAAGAGATCAAACTTGAACCCCCATCAACACGACTGGAAGGTGTATTGCCACTATAAGCGGTGCATGTTAATGTTTCCCTATTTACTCTTCTACGTAGTTGGCTGAGGACAACACCAATAACAAAGCCCTTTAGTCCCAAAAGTAATTTTCTTGCTAGGGCTTACAAATATTTATCAAATTTTCCATATTTTGACGAAAACATAGGTCCTAGTTACGCTTTGCATCTTCGCTAGAGCTTACAAACTTTATTGAAATATATATCTATCTCGATCTCTTAAATCATCTAAGTGTCTGCTTATGCACATGAAATTGATGGAATATTACACAAACTGAATATTTTACCATATAAAGTGCAAAGGCAAAAAAGTGAGCTCTACACAGAAAGCCTAAAGTAAATACCAAAGTATGGCAACTCTGAAAATTTAGTGAGCTAACCTTAATCTGCTTAGAAAAGACGTTTGAATGAAAGCAAATGTGCCATGAAGAGACATACATGCGGCCGTGATACAGGAATGACCTCTCAAGCGCACAAGAATAACTGTGGTCAACAACCTGAATGAAAAGAGGCAGTGAAACAGCAACTCTTTTAAACTGGAACCACTGGCATGAATTAAGAAGTTGCAGCAGTTACCAACCTCATCTGGAGGGAGTCCAAATATGGTCTGCAAAGGACCTGGTTTCTGGTGAACTACAGTGGGACCTTGCTTATCCAAGGATATCCTTCTACGAGCATCTGCCTCGGCTGAATTATTTAGAGCCCTGAAGTGCAGAAGTATTTTGATATGCCAGACGAATTGACATGGAATATTGATTCTACCCTAAGACTAAAAAATGCATTTATGCACAAGTTACAGCAGTGTGGCCCAGCATATTTAGATGGCGCATCCAAAAGAACTGTTACTGTTAGACACTGTGATTATGTGTGTGTCACAGGGGCATATTAGTCATTAGTGAGGGATTAGGGTTAGGGGCAGTTTAGTCCTTTTTCCCCTCCTAATCCCTCTATATAATCAGTCCTGTACCTCAGTATTATTATCCATCTAATACAGCCACCATTAGCCCTCTAATATGGTATCAACTAGGAACTAATTAGGATTAGGGCCTAACCCTAACCCTAATGACCCAGGCCCAGCCGCCGCCGCTGCAATGGCCCTGCGTCGTCGCCGCCTTCGCCGGCGCGCCGCCTGCAGGAGCAGCCGCGCTGCCCCGTTCGCCTCCGCTGCCCCCAACCACACCGCGGCGACCAGGGCCGGGCCCGCCGCTGGCGCCGCCGCCGCCAGCGCCCCAGTCGCGCCGCCCGCTAGGGCCGCCACCGCCGCTGCAGCGCCTCTCGCCCACGCATTCGCGCCGCCCGGCGGGGCAGCCGCCGCCGCCGGCGCGTCTCCAGCCCGCACAGCCGCACCCTGGGCCGCAGCGCCCTGGGCTGCCGCCGGATCTGCGCTCGGGCCACCCGATTTCGGGCAGAGCCGGCGTGCGCCCGGGCCGCCCGGATCTGGGCTTGAATGGCAGGCGCCCGAGGACGCCGCCGCCGCCTCGAGGAGGGCTGGCGTGGCCGCCACCGCCCCCTGGCCAGATGCCGCCGCGTCACCACCCTGGGCCACCACGCAGCCGCATCTGGCCGCCGCCGGCGCTCTTGCAGCCCCCACCGCCCATCCAGCCCCCAGCGCTGCCACCCCTCGAGCCGGGTTCGCTGCTGCCGTCTGGCCCGCCGCCGTCGCCTCTGCAGCACCCCACGACAGCGCTGCTGCTTGGCCCGCAGTAGCTGCAGCCGCCCCTTGGGTCGCCGGCCCTGCAGCCCCCACAACGGCGCCGCCTGGCGCGCAACCGCCGCCGGCCCCTAGCCCACAGCCGCTGATGTACCTGGATCGGCTGTTGCCTACTCGCTTGGCACGACCGTCGAGGGTCCACGCGTGTTGTCTTCCTTCCCGGCGCCGCCACCGCCGGGGCATTGTCGCGACCCGTTCAACACCGTCGGTCTACCTGCGGGGTCTCACGCCGTCTGGCCCTGACTGGGTGGTGGACTCCGGTGCCTCGTACCACACCACCCCTGACGTCGGTATCCTCTCCTCTACCCGCCCTTCCCGTCCCTCTGATCCTTCATCTATCGTTGTTGGGAATGGGTCGACTCTCCCAGTCACCTCAGTAGGTGACTCGGGTTCGCCGGATTCTTTTCAGCTACGTGATGTTCTTGCTGCTCCTGACATCATTCAGCACCTTCTTTCCGTTCGTCGTTTTACTACTGACAACCATGTTTCCCTTGAGTTTGATCCTTATGGTGGAACTGTGAAGGATCTTACTACTCCACGCATTCTCTTTCGCTGTGATAGTACGGGTCCCCTGTACACGATGTGTCTTCTTGCTTCCGCTCCACCCCTTGCCCTGACTACGACAGCTTCTTCGACAATTTGGCATCGTCGGCTTGGCCACCCCGGTGTTGATGCTATGTCGAAGTTGTCTGGTAGTTCAGGTTATCTTGTACTCGGGGTAATCATGAGTCTCTTTGTCATGCTTGTCAGTTGGGTCGCCACGTTCGACTTCCTTTTCCGCACTCTGTCACTCGTGTCGAGCACATCTTTGATTTGATTCACTGTGATCTTTGGACTTCACCTGTTCTTAGTGTTTCCGGATGCAAGTATTACTTGGTGGTCGTTGATGATTTTTCGCACTATTCGTGGACTTTTTCCTTGCGACAGAAGTCTGATACTTTCGGTACTCTTTCTCACTTCTTCGTTTGGGTGTCCACCCAGTTTGGGCGCACGATCCGTGCGGTCCAGTGCGACAACGGGCGCGAGTTTGATAACTCTACGTTCCGTGACTTTCTGCTTTCTCGCGGTGTTCAGTTGCGCATGTCATGTCCGTACACTTCCCCCCAGAACGGCAAGGCTGAACGCATGATTCGGACCACCAACGATGTCATGCGCTCCCTGATGTTTCAGGCTTCTAACCCTGCTCGCTACTGGGCGGAGGCGCTTCACACTGTCACCTACCTCATTAATCGCCTTCCTACTAAGGCGATTAGTGCTCCCACCCTCACTTCGCTTTGTTTGGCACCCACCCTCTTTACGACCATCTTCGTGTCTTCGGGTGCGCTTGCTACCCGAACCTCTCTGCCACAGCCCCCCATAAGCTTGCGCCTCGCTCGACTTAGTGTGTTTTCCTTGGGTACTTCCCTGACCATAAGGGGTACAGGTGCCTTGACCCCACCACCCGTCGTATCTTGATCTCCCGACACGTCGTCTTCGACGAGTCTTCCTTTCCCTTTTCCACCCCGTCCTCTGACTCCGTCGCTGAGTTGGATTCCCTCTTCTCTACTGACCCCGAGGCCGCTCATGTACAGCGACCTTGTCGGTTACCTCTTGCAGGTTACCCACCCGCTACACCACGCACGACTTCGGCGTCTTCCACGCCACCTGTTGTGCCTTACGTGGCCCCGGCGTCCCAGACGCCACGCGCGGCACCGGCGTCCCTGACGCCCCCGACGTCACCCACTGCACCACGCACGGCCCCGGTGTCCCCGACGATGCCTGCTGCGCCAAGCGCGGCCTCGGCGTCCCCGACGTCGACTACTACGCCACGCACGGCCTCAGCTTCCCCGACATCACCTCCAGCAAGCCCGACGTCACCAGACGCACCAGGAGCAGCATCGACGACGACTTCTCGCTTCGCCGATCCCGTACTTGCCTACCAGCGACGAGCACGGGGGGGGGGGGGGGGGGGGGGGGGGGGGGGGGGGGCTATTCCAGCTGCACCACGCGTGGCCCCGAGACGAGAGAAGGTTGTTGTACCCGAGCGCCCGGTGTACAACCCTCCTCTTCTCCACAGGGATCCTGGTCACGTCCACCCGATGGTGACTCGACGTGCATTCGGGAGTCTTCGGCCAGTTGAGCGCTTCACCGGAGCTGCCTTCTCGTCGACGACTTCTCCACTGACCGACTCTTCTTCGATCTCACCCATACCTACTTCCGTGTGTAGCGCCCTCGCCGACCCTCACTGGCGCCGCGCTATGGAGGAAGAGTATGAGGCTCTGCTTGCCAACCGGACCTGGGACCTGGTTCCCCGTCCTGGTCGTGGCAATGTTGTCACGGGCAAATGGGTGTTCACGCACAAGAAGAAGGCGGACGATACCTTAGAGAGGTACAAGGCTCGGTGGGTACTCCGGGGTTTCACTCAACGCCCTGGAGTCGACTACGACGAGACCTTCAGCTCGGTGGTAAAGTCGGCGACGGTTCGTACCGTTCTGTCGCTGGCTCTCTCGCGTTCTTGGCCTGTCCACCAGTTGGACGTCAAGAATGCCTTCCTCCACAGTACACTGACCGAGACGCTGTACTGCAGTCAGCCGACAGGGTTTGTTGATTCAGCTCACCCAGACATGGTCTGTAAGCTGAACAAATCCCTATACGGACTGAAGCAGGCACCGCGAGCCTGGTATAGCCGGTTCGCCTCCTTCTTGGTCTCACAGGGGTTCATCGAAGCTAAGTCGGACACTTCGCTGTTTGTCTATCGACGTGGCAGTGACACTGCTTACCTCCTACTGTACGTCGATGATATTGTATTAACAGCGTCTAGTCCGGCTCTGCTTCGACGCACCATTTTTGCTTTACAGCAGGAGTTCGCTATGAAGGACCTGGGCTGTCTTCACCACTTCCTGGGCATTGCGGTCGAGGACCGACCAGGCGGCTTATTCCTACACCAGCGACAGTACTGCCTGGATATCCTCCAGCGAGCGGGCATGACTGAGTGCAAGCCCTGCTCCACTCCAGTGGATACTCAGGCGAAGCTCTCCGCTACCGACGGGACACCCATCTCTGACCCCACTACTTACAGGAGTCTTGCAGGTGCTCTTCAGTACCTCACCTTCACCAGGCCGGATATCTCGTATGCAGTTCAGCAGGTGTGCCTCCACATGCATGACCCGAGGGAGCCGCACCTCACCGCTGTGAAACGGATTCTTCGGTACCTACGAGGTACTCTCGACTACGGCCTCCTCCTTCGACGTGACACGGCCTCCGAGCTGGTCGTGTACACCGATGCTGACTGGGCAGGCTGCCCGGACACACAACGTTCTACTTCTGGGCACGCCATCTTCCTGGGCGGTAACCTCGTCTCCTGGTCTTCGAAGCGACAACCCGTGGTGTCGCGTTCAAGTGCTGAGGCGGAGTATCGCGTCGTGGCTAACGGCGTAGTTGAGGCCTCCTGGCTCCAGCAGTTGCTTCAGGAGCTCCACACTTCCGTCGCCAGGAGCACCCTCATCTACTGTGACAACGTCAGCGCAGTGTACCTCTCCACCAACCCGGTCCAGCATCAGCGCACGAAACATGTGGAGATCGACCTCCACTTTGTTCGTGAGTGGGTTGCACGCGGCGAGATTCGGGTACACCCCGACGACGACGCAGTTCGCCGACATCTTCACGAAGAGCCTCCCGTCGTCGCTGTTCTCCGAGTTCCGGTCCAGTCTCAACATCTGCAGTGGCTAGATGTTGTGACTGCGGGGGGGGGTGTTAGACACTGTGATTATGTGTGTGTCACAGGGGCATATTAGTCATTAGCGAGGGATTAGGGTTAGGGGTAGTTTAGTCCTTTTTCCCCTCCTAATCCCTCTATATAATCAGTCCTGTACCTCAGTATTATTATCCATCTAATACAGCCACCATTAGCCCTCTAATAGTTACCATAATGACAAAAAGCCAAAAAGAAAAAGTGAAGCATGTGGCTAAAGCATAAGTGTGGAATCTCCTCAGACCTACTACTATGACAAAGAACAGGAGGGAAAAAGTACTGTTTCTGGTGAACAAATAACAAAAACAAATGAGTCCATGATTAAAGAAACATAGTGAGATTTTAACCTGGAGGAACTCTCATGAACCTTGATTGCCTTAATATGAAGGCACACCTGATGATACAGGAAGATTATATAAATATCTGAAAACAAAATGTAATGTCACGAACCAGGAGATTCTACAGGAATCACTCACTTGGCCTGATGTACTTTCAAGTGGATACCAAACTGGTCCACTCTGTCCCTCAGACTCAACTGGAACAGTAACAGAACCAAGAATTGTGCTTTTCCATACAATGTCCCAGTCATATATTGTGACATTTATCTAAATAAGATGGAGAACAAAAGACTTGAGAACAAGTGATATTAATTATTAAACATACAGGTCTTAATGCATTCCAAGGCTTTTTCAGAACTTTTAATTTGGAACAGGACAATTGAGCAAGAGTACCATTGCACGACGACATAGTAAAGCATCCAAGATTATAACGTTAACACATAAACTAGGGGCTATTATGTTTATACCCCTGTTGCAAGTCCAATTGTGATTTCACACTCGGAAATTAAAATTTGTGATTTTACCTTTGTTTAAAAAAGCGGCGCCTAGGCACCGCGTAAGTGCGCCTAGACGCTGAGCGGTGCTTTTCTGAAAGCGGCCACTATTAAGCGGTTGAACGCTTAAGCGTTCAAAAGTGCATCTTTTGTCGCTTTCTTGCGCTTTTTCGCTGCTTTTTGCTCGTTTTCAAACTGCTTTTAGCCGCTTTTCTCACTAATTGAAGTATTTGTCATTATCAAATTTAAAAATTTATAATAGTCCAACCCACTCTAGTTTTTTATACGTGGTCTTTCCCTACATTTTTGCAAGATGTTGTTTCTAGTACTCGAACCCGTGACCTCATGTTCATAGAGCAACAACTTTATCACTGAGCTAAGACCCAATTTCAAAAATTAATAGTATATAGTGAAATATATATAGAGTTGACTCCGCTTTTTACGAAACGCCTAGAAACGCCTAGGCGCCGCCTAGTCGCTAGGTGGAGCTCCTCTGCTCGCTTTTCTCCACCGTTTTTTTAACATTGGATTTTACCCCTGCTTTTTTGACACAAAGTCAAATTATACCCCCACTCCATTATGGGTTGTTAACGGTGTTAAATATAAAAAAAGGACATAAATGTCCTTACGATTTTATCCCTACTTTTAATTTGTGTATGTCATTTTTATCCCTATTTTCATACAGTCATGTTAACAGGTCGAGAGGGGCCTTGGCGCAGCGGTAAAGCTGTTGCCTTGTGACCATGAGATCACGGGTTCGAGTCCTGAAAACAGCATCTTGCAGAAATGCAAGGAAATACTGCGTACAAAAGACACAAGTGGGTCGGACCCTTCCCCGGACCCTGTGCAAGCGGGAGCTACATGCACCAGGCAGTCCATTCTTTCCTTTCATGTTAACAGGTCGAGGATCTATTTGATAGCATTTTGAACAAGATATCTCATATGTATATGAAATATTATTGAATTCCGTAATATTAATTTTGTCATTAAATATGTTGTAATTTGGACAATATTTCATCAACAATATTTTGAAAACAAACATAGAAATATAAAATAGTGCATAGTATTACATGTTCACGCTGTACAAGTTCAACATAATCACATAATAAGTTCAACAAAAGTCTCACTGAAGGAGGAAGGATAGTTAGAGGTGGGCACAAAACCCGAACCCGAATAACATACCTGAAAAACCCAAAAACTGAAACCTGAAATCATTTTTCGGGTAGAGATTCACAAAACCGGACAATATTTCGGGTATTTTCGGGTAGGGATCCATAATACCCGAATACCCGATCTACTTTATTTGACGTTTAGGTCGTGTCTACTTGCGTGACCGTATGACCCTTCTGCTTATAGATTTAGGGAGAAGATTGTCATATTTTTAAAGTTTGCTAGTCAGAATTTAAAAGAAAGGAAGAATAAAAATCTGAAAATCTATTTTTAGATGTTCTTGTTGATGTAATTTTGCTGCCATTTTATTTATTACTGAAATGTTGTTGTAAGTTTGCTTCTCCTGCTGCAATGTTGAATTTATTGCTGTTTTGGCTGCTGTATTTTTTAGATTTTTTAGTTGTGCTGTCACTGTTCGGGTAAAATGGGTTACCCGAACCCGAATTTTCAGGTACCTGAAATTTTGGGTGACCGATAATTTGGGTTCAATTCCGGGTAGTGATTTTGAAAACCCAAATTTTTAAAAACTCGAATTTCCCGACCCGAATTTTCGCGCAATCCCGAACGCCCACCCCCAGATAGTTTAGTCTTTTTTCTATTTCCTAATCATTTGTTTATTTTAAACTATTTAATCCGGCCAGGCTAACGGTGGTAGAAAAGGAGGGTGAATGGTGGCTTCATTTCGAAAAAACACGGGTATAACAACAAACCCTGATTTTCAAGGGCAAGATCACAATTAGACTTGCAATTAGGGTATAAACACAATAATCCCCATAAACTAAGGGCTTGTTTAGACTATGCCCCGGCAAAGCTGCCTGGCTCAGGCGCCACACTCAGGCATCGAATTTCAAATGCCTGGGGCTGCGATGGCTGCCTGGCCGGCGAGCTGTCCGGCAGAGCACCATCCATAAAGCCCCTATGTCTGCAATAATTTGTGTCAGGGTGAGAAGCAAAATGGAAATTACAAGACTGCATCAAAGATCTTGTGTTACATTGTTTTGTAGTACAACAATGCAGTCACATCTCATTAGAGCAAAGATGTATCTAGCAAATTGACTGACAACCTTGGAGTAACTGTATGATTCAAAACAGTCCAAACTAGCAAGGAAAGAGGGGATTATGAATAACCTTTACAGGAAGACGATCAACAAAAAAATTGAATTCCTCTCCCCACATTGGGTTTCTTGAGCCAGGAACCATGGAGCTGTAACATATAGAGAGAGAGATAGAAGGGGATGATTAGACTAGTTAAGCATTAGCTGTTTCAAATATATATGTTTATAAAAGGGTACTATTATGTTGGGTAAAAAAAGAGGTCACTAGAAGTTGTTTCTTTGATCAACACTCCGTTATTGTTCCCCCCCCAAATTTTTTTTATGATAGCATGTGCATCTGTTTTTACGCATTACCCATCTTATCCTCCCACACCAATCCCTAATTTCTCAATACTTTTAGGAGTTCACACAATCCTGAGGGGAGCCACCCCTTGTTTCCTTGCTTTACCGTATACATGCTTAACAGTGCTGGATCCAAATTCAATTATATACACCAAGCACCCATGAGCGTCCTGAGTTCTTGGGTTCGAACCAGCCTCTCTGCAAAAGCAAGGGTTAGGCTGTCTAGAAATAATCCTTCCCCAGACCCGACGTGTGTGGGAGCCTTCGGCACTGGGTACGCCCTTTTTTAAACACCCATAAGCGTGTACAAAAACTAAGTAACTATGTTGTAGTGTAGATGCCCCCACCATCGCGGCAAGTTAAAACAATGTTTAAGCAAAAATGTAACACTCTCCATCCAGTGATGGAGAAGATAATATGTGGCAAAAGCAATAAAACTAAAAAATTATAGCCTACCACTTTTTGAGGATTCAGCGATAGCTAGAAATGAAGCTCCTTTGAAACCTATGTACACTTATTGAGAGCTTGAAACGACTCAGACAAGTCAAGATAACACGATCAGGAATCTGACAACCAAGAAGAGAAGACGACACACAAAAGTATCAAATTACCGAATCATTGTGATCACCTGAAACGCTTCTCGCCGCCGCAGGTGATCAATGCGTAGGGGTCAGACGTCCCATTTAAGTTCGCAGCGATCAAATTCTTGGCAGCCAACAATTCGAGCTGAGGAGAAAAATCGTCCAAGTCACTGCAATTTCCACAGCAAATTGGCAGCGCCACAGCACAACGAAATGGAAACAGAAGGGCTGATCACTAGTCACCTTCACAACATACGCGTAGGGGCCGGTGGAGCCTCCCTTGTACTGCCCAACCCAGTCCAATCCAATCGACGCGCAGCCAATGAAAGGATGACAGCATCAGCACCGTTGATCATCGCCCAAATCCCCGGAAAGGCCGAACCCCAGACTGAAGCAGCCGTTACCTTGTCGGCGCCGTCGAGGTCCGGCTCGAGGAGGGGGTCGTCGGTGGCGGCGGATGAGCCCCCGTTGTGCGAAGCGGGACGCGGGTTGAGTAGCTCGTATGCGGCGTAGAGCGCGACGAGGATCATGGCGGCGGCGCAGGTGACCTCGATCTCCCAGCATGTCGGGAGGAGGAACCCGAGCGCCGCTGCCGCCGCCGCCGCCGGTGCCCCCGCTGCCTGCGGTGCCATGGCGGGCGCGGGGAGGCTGCCTAGGGCTTCGAGGAGGGGGAGCGGGGCGGGAGAATCATGGGTCCGAAAGGGAGGGAGGGGGGGAGAAAGGGATGGAACGAGGTGGTGGTTATGGAACGGAAGGGGCGACGAGGCGGAGAAGGTGGAAGCGGTCGGGCTCACCGTGCGGGCCCGCCTCCTCGCTCCTGTGAAAGGATCGGACGGCCAAGGATGATGCATGGCTCGGAGGTAGCACGAATCCTTGAGCAATGTCTGAGGACTTGCTACGACGCGGGTCGGGTCGGGTCGGGTCGGGCCTGGCCGGGCCGGGGTGACCATCTTACCGTACCGATCGATGCACAGCCACGGGTGAAGTCAAACCGAAGCCGTTTTTTCTTGGAACTTTCTCACCCAAGGAGGGCGAGAGCGACGATGCGTCCGGCTGACAAATTCGACAAACGACGACGGCGAGACCAAAGAAGCGGGCGAAGAAGAATTCAGCAGCGTCATCCAAGTCTCCACAACTGCTGCATCGGCGGATATGGAACATCGCGAGGAGCACTTGTGCCCTTGCAACTACACCTACGGGCGATGCGACTGTGCTACTTGCAGTCTTGCAGAGGAGACGACGGCTGCCCTCGTGATCCTCGACGACGACGGCGACGGCACAGCGTCACCCCCCGGGCTCGTAGCGTGAGCAACCTGCCGCCGGACTTCAGGGAGTGGGACTGGGACCGCTGCTGATGTGGGACGTGCCCAGGCTCACCAATGAGATCTGTTTGTTACTCCATCTGTTCTGAAATAAAAGATGTTTAGGACAACTATGTCATTTATTTTAGAACGGAGGAAGTATTTAGAATAGTGCTCGGCTGCTCGCTGTTTGAAAACCGTCACCAGCTTACGGTCACCGAAGTCATGGCAGTTGAGCGCGCGCCTAGCTCGATGGCTTCATCCGCATGATCGCGGTTCTGGAAGACGATGGCACCAGACACCACCATGCAGAACCCAGACCGAAGTCATGTTTTTTTTGTGGTTGTCGTGGGACCTTTACGCGTTGGGAATAAAATCCGCTGCTGCCTCCCACTTGTCACGCTGCGGAATTTCCACTGACCCTGGCTACTCTGAAAGGCATGACTCGCTGGCACACGCCAAGCCGCCAAGGGACATCTCGGTCGCGCCTTATCCGGTCACAAGCCTGCGGCCAATGGGAGCTCGACCCGACGCCTGCGTGGGGCCGTTTCTATCTCCTCCTCTCTCTGGTTGCCCACCTTTCAGAGCAGAGAAATGCAACGCTCTGTTGCTGATGGTGGCCCTAGCACACAGCGCTCCCCGTGCCGTACGTGCGTCGGCGATGGCGCGCGCCATGCCCCTCCTCCCCACGACGCACGACACGAGCGTCGCCGTGAAGCTGGTTGCTCCGAAACCCCCCACGCTGAAGAACACCAGCGTTCTTTCTCTGGGAACCAAAGGCGACACCAGGAGGTCTCTACAGATCCAGTGCTCCCCCTCCTAGGTCCTAGCCGAATCTGTTCACTGTCTGATGCGTCGCTGTGACGTGTAGGGCGTTCCTGGGCGGCTTGACGATTGCTGCCGGTGCCGCTACAATGCTGGGCCCTGACACCGCTTCTGCTGCTTCGAAGAGACGGCCGCCACCGCCGGAGTCGTCGACGGAGGAGAAGAATGACCCGAACGTCAGCGGGGTGCAGGCTAAGGTGCTTGCCAGCAGGAAGAGGAAAGAGGCCATGAAGGAAGCGGTGGCTAGGATGAGGGAGAAAGGCAAGACTGTTGACAAGTGAAGATTTAAAGCCGGCAGCCTACCATTTGGCTGGAAAAATTGTAACGTACAAAGTGACGCGCAGGATCTTCACTTTACGGGTAAGCATTGTAACTATGCAAATGTATCAGCCTCGTTGCTGCTGATCATGTTTTTTTTTGTGAACTCAACCGTTCCAGTTAATAAATGTTTACAACTACTCATATGGTAGTATCACGTTATTCAAATATCATCTCAATTACGATTCTACTTCCTCTATTTTAAAATATTTGATGTTGGTTAGTTCATATAAATAATTTGAAATAGAGAGAGTAAAAAGCAATATGAATGATGTAAGCCTTGAAAGAAGAACATATTTTGTACAATAGTTGATGCCGGGACGTTATAGCATGATGCGCCACATTTTCCTGTCAAGTCCACTGAGGAGCGAGGAGAACCAACTATTCGTCATTTAGAATGAAGACCTCCTGTGATGTTCCACAAAGGAAGATACGCCACCTAGTAGTGTCCAGATGGAACAGGAGAGATGAGGAGTTGCGAGATATAGACATGTCCGATCATTGACAATATTCGGGGAGTACCCTGTATTTCTTGCCTCTGCAGAAATGCTGTTGTTACGAGCGCTGGACCTGGAGGACACTGTCAATCCGAAGAACGACGGCCGACAGCGCACTGTGCACTGTGCAGTCCGAAACGTTGGTCAGAAATGGCATGCCCGTTTCTCTGTCACCCAGATGATGATGTAGCGCATGCATCGTTGCATCACCGTCCTGGTTTTGGCCCCATATCTTATTGTTTCTACAGATTTACGGCATGGGTAAATGGGTTATTCAACGACCTCGCCGTGGCGTGTGCAGTGCGCCGGTGCAGCGAACACGAGGGGGGGGGTGACGCCGACCAAGACCGTACATGGGTAAATGGGTTATCCAATGTTCCCATGGCGGCCGTGCTTTTTGCCTGTTTTGAGGCCCGCGTAAGCCAAGCGTCAGGACCCAGGAGCCCTGCCGAGCAGGAGAACCCAGGCTTATGCATATCATATTCGTATATAATCCAACGTTGGTCTGGCCGGCCAACACAAGATTGCCATACCATACTAGTACTTGGGTATGATGTCGGCGTTTGTCCAGAGGTTAAGTGAACCATCAGCATGTTCCATGCACTGCAATTGTGCCTTGTGCGCTTGTGATCCGCGTGGAGTAGAAGAAGAAGAAAAAAGAAACTGCTTATCCCCGAACGGCAAAAAAAACAGAACTAATTTGTGCTGATATTGTATCACCGACTGAAATGCAGCATGAGTTACATTTTGGATAAAACTGCTGGAAAACCACGGGTTTGATAGTAATCGAACCCGTCACGGGAACACAAATATTGGGCTAACAATTGCGCCTACCTGTAATCGCTATTACCGGTTGATCGATGTGACTGATGAGTGGAGTACTCGTGTCGTGCATTGGGAGGCTCCACGGCACTACCCTCTCGGAGCTAGTGACCGATTGTTTGCTCTCGAAGAGAAGCAGGAGTGCATTTTTAACTAGGGAACTACCTCCTCGTCATCGAGATCGAGGTAGCTGTTCTCGGGCGCGGCACCGGCAATGCTGGCGCAGCTGCTGCTCGTGCACCTCCTCCTGTTCCTCCCTTCTTCTGCGTCCCCAGCCGCCCACCACCGACAGTACAAGAGCAGGAGGGAGCTGCACGAGCCGCTCTTCCCGCTGGAGAGCGCGCCCGCGATCCCGCCGCCGCCACCCGCGCCGTTCTTCCCGTTTTGCCCGATGGAGCGGCGCCGCCGACGCCGGAGGTCGTCGACACCACCACCCCCACCGGCACCGGCGCGGGTGACTCGTCGTCGTCGCCGCACCCGACGGCGCCGGCCAACATTTCGTCCTCGGCAGCTCTGCCGGTCTCGCAGTCAACGCCGTTCCGCTCCTTCCTCTCCTCTCACCGCCTACTCGCCGTCCTCCTCCTGGTCGCCGCTGTCGCCGCGGTTGTACTCACCGCCGCGCTCGTGTACCTCCTCTCCCGCCACCGGCACCGTCCCTCGCCCAAGGAGAAACCTGCAGTGTATACAAAGCCCGCTTCACTTCCGCCGGCCAACCTTGCGGTCTACGATGGCGACCAGCATGGCCCGGGTTCGACAGTGACCGTCTCCAGCACCAGCTCGCCGGAGCTCAGACCGATGCCGCCTCTCTCTCGGCGGTTTCAGCAATCACGGATGAGCGCTCCGTCAAAGTTCAAAAAACGTTCATGACGCCGGAATAGGTGTTAAGCGAGTGCCACAGGGTGCTCCACCTCCTCCGCTTCCTCCCCCACCGCCGCCAATGCCACCGGCGAAAGGTCACGGCACTGTACAAGTGGCAGCTGGACCTCCGGCGCCGCCCCCGCTGCTGCCGCGAGCCGGCAATGGCAGCGGCTGGCTCCCAAGGCGGAACTCCGAACGCCCTGCGGCCACGGTGATCAGGGCTTCAGCCGGTGCAGTTCACCCGGAGGAGTCACCGGGGCCGGCGCCCTCGGACAAGATGCATGTTGATTGATGATCCAAATTTTAATGGAGATAAAAGAGGCAGGATTTCCGTAGCGAAGCGGAGGCCCGTTGCCGGGAGGCTTGGGCCGTAGCGAAGCGAAGGAAATCTGCCCATATGGTGGGCTGCGCAGCAGCCAAGGCCCACTCGGGACGCCGGGGGTGCGGGGGGAACCCCCGCGGTATGGATCGTCTAGGGTTAGGACTCTAAGTCGCCACCTATAAATATCCCTTGTGAGCCGCTGGGAGAGGCATGAAGAAGAGATTGTAATCTCCCACGATTGTAAACCTCCTGATATAGTGAAATTTGCCGGCCAGTGCCCGTGGTTTTTTCCCTTCCGATTTGGAGGGGTTTTCCACGTTAAAATCTGCGTCTCCTCTGTTTAGATCTATAATTTCTTGTCGTTTGATTCTAACAAGTGGCATCAGAGCCAGAGTTTTGATCCCCTGTTCTAGGGTTCGTGCCGCCAGGCACATAGCATCAACGACGATGAAGTATGATCTTTCGCTGTTGGATTTCGACACAAGATTTTCATTGTGGCAAGTAAAGATGCGGGTAGTGCTGGCGCATCATGATCTAGACGAAGCCCTTGAGTGTTTCGGGAAGAACCAGAATGAGTGGACGGCCGAAGAGAAAAGAAAAGATCGTAAGACCTTATCTCAGATCCATCTGCAACTTTCAAACAATGTTTTGCAGGAGTGCTTGGAGGAGCAAACTGTTGTCGCGGTTTGGTTGAAGCTAGAATCGATCTGCATGTCGAAAGATCTAACTAGCAAGATGCACATCAAGATGAAGTTGTTCACGCACAAGTTGCAGGAAGGTGGATCTGTTCTCACACACATATCTGTGTTCAAGGAGATCGTTGCCGATCTGTTATCAATGGAGGTAAAATTTGAAGATGAAGACTTGGCTCTTCTTCTCCTCTGTTCACTTCCGCCTTCATATGCAAACTTTCGAGATACTATTCTATATAGTCGTGATACTCTAACCGTGGCCGAGGTCTATGAGGCTTTGACAGCAAAAGAAAAGATGAAACAGATGGTAAACTCGGAAGATGCTGGTCATTCTAACGGAGAGGCATTGAATGTTCGTGGCCGAAGTGAACAAAAGAAATCAAATTCAGGAAATAAAGGTAACAGCAAGAAAAATCAAAGAAGTCGTTCCAAATCCAGGGGACGACGAGATGATAAATTCTGCCGGTACTGCAAGAAGGACAATCATGTTATCGATGATTGTTGGAAGCTGCAGAACAAAGAAAAGAGAAACAGAAAAAAGGGTAAGCCTGAAGGTAGTGCCTCTGTTGTCTCTGATGAGAATTCTGATAATGATATTGTACTCATTGCATTTGCCGGATGTGTCACTGAAGATGCTCAATGGATACTTGATTCTGCTTGCTCATATCATGTCTGCACTAACAGAGATCTTTTTAGTGTTTATGAGCCTATACAGAAAGGTGGCATCGTGAGGATGGGTGACAACACGGCATGTGAGGTCACAGGCATTGATATTGTTCAAATCAGAATGTTCGATGGGATTGTACGAACGTTAACAGAAGTACGACATGTCCCAACCATGTCCAGGAATCTCATCTCACTTAGTACCCTCGACGTGAAAGGGTACAAATATTCCGCTGAATGTGGAGTTTTGAAGGTAACCAAAGGTTCTCTCATTGTAATGAAAGGTGATTTAAAAGCTGCCAACTTATATGTGCTTCGAGGCAGTACATTTACTGCTAATGCCGTGGTTGCTCCTGATCAGTCTAATACCACTAAAATTTGGCATATGCGTCTTGGGCATATGAGTGCACTTGGTTTGGCAGAATTAAGCAAAAGAGGCCTACTTGAAGGTTGCAAGGCAGAATCACTTGACTTTTGTGAGCATTGTGTGTTTGGTAAGCATAAAAGAGTCAAGTTCAATACTGCTATCCATAATACTAAAGGTATTCTTAATTATGTGCATGCTGATTTATGGGGTCCTTCTCGAAAAACATCTCGTGGTGGTGCTAGTTACATGTTAACTATTATTAATGATTACTCACGTCGAGTTTGACCATATTTTCTGAAGCATAAATCAGATGCATTTCAGTCATTCAAAGATTGGAAGGTTATGGTCGAAAAGCAAACAGAAAGGAAGGTAAAAATTCTAAGAACTGATAATGACATGGAGTTCTGTTCTAGTGCATTTAAATATTATTGCAGGAAGGAAGGAATTGTGAGGCACCATACAATTCCATACACTCCTCAACAAAACGGTGTTGCAGAACGCATAAACAGAACAATAATTTTAAAGGCCCGTTGTATGCTTTCCAATTCGGGTTTAAGCAGAAAATTCTGGGCAGAAGCTGCTTCCACGGCGTGCTACTTAATAAACCGTTCTCCTTCCACAAGTATTGATAAGAAAACTCCAATCGAGGTATGGTCTGGCTCACCTTGTGACTACTCTAAATTGAGAGTTTTTGGCTGCATTGCTTATGCACATGTTGATAATGGAAAACTTGAGCCTAGAGCTATCAAGTGCATTTTCTTGGGTTATGGTACTGGTGTCAAAGCTTATAAATTATGGGATACAGAAAAAAAGAAGGCATTTTATAGTAGAAATGTTGTATTCAATGAATCTACTATGTTCACAAATGACTTGGCTACCAGTTCTAATAACGAGAAACCTGAGACTATCAGCGTGCAGGTGGAGCTAGTTAATGATGATGTTGCTGCTCCAAGTCAAAGTATTGTTGATGTTCACTCTGTTACTGAAAATTTGTCTCCTGCTACACATTCCTCACCTAGTGTGCAGCCACCACAGGTGTCTCTCGCCGAAGCTCGACCTCGGAGGGAGATTATTCGCCCAACAAGGTGGATTGAAGAATGTAATGTTGCTTTTGCCTTGAGTGTTGCAGAAGAAATTGAAGGTGTTCATGAGCCTTCCAATTATACAGAAGCTATCTTGTCTGCTAATAGTACAAAGTGGATTGGTGCAATGCATGATGAGATGGAGTCACTTCAGAGAAATGATACCTGGGAAATTGTTCCTTTGCCCACTAGCAAGAAGCATGTTAAGTGCAAGTGGATTTACAAAACAAAGGAAGGAATGACTCCAAATGAACCTGCAAGGTATAAAGTAAGGTTAGTTGCTAAAGAATTTAGTCAAATTCCAAGCATTGATTATACTGATGTCTATTCTCCAGTTGTGAAGCACAGTTCTATTCGTACTTTCCTCAGTATTGTTGCTATGCATGATTATGAGCTTGAGCAGCTAGATGTGAAAACCGCTTTTTTACATGGAGACTTGGAGGAAGACATTTACATGGACCAGCCTAAGGGGTTCATTGTCCCTGGAAAAAAAGACTATGTCTTCAAGTTGAAGAAGTCATTATATGGCTTGAAGCAATCTCCAAGGCAGTGGTATAAGAGGTTTGATTCTTTTATGATTTTAAATGGCTTTGCTAGATCTCAGTTTGACAGTTGTGTATACATTAAAGTTGTCGATGGATCACCTATATACCTATTGCTATATGTTGATGATATGTTGATTGCTGCCAAGAGCAAGAAAGAAGCGACTACTTTAAAGGCATGCTTGAGTAGTACATTTGATATGAAGGATCTTGGTGCTGCTAAGAAAATCCTTGGCATGGAGATAATCAGGGATAGGAAATCCGGGCTTCTCTATTTGAGTCAGAAAAACTATATTGAAAAGGTCCTTCACCGCTTCAACATGGATAATGCTAAACCTGTGAGTACACCGTTGGCCCCTCATTTTAAACTGTCTATTTCTCAGTGTGCAGAAACTGATGATGAAATTGAGTATATGTTAAAAGTTCCATACTCTAGTGCTGTTGGGTCTCTCATGTATGCTATGGTATGCTCACGTCCTGACTTATCACATGCTATGAGCGTTGTTAGCAGATACATGTCTAACCCTGGCAAAGAACACTGGAAGGCAGTGCAGTGGATTTTCAGGTACTTGCGTGGTTCTTCTAGTGCTTGTTTGTGTTTTGGAAGGACTAGAGATGGTCTCATTGGCTATGTTGATGCTGATTATGCTGCTGATTTAGACAAGAGAAGGTCTCTCACAGGATATGTTTCACTGTTGGGGGTTGTGCTGTGAGTTGGAAAGCTTGTTTACAAGCTACAGTTGCCTTGTCTACTACAGAGGCAGAATATATGGCTATCTCTGAGACATGTAAGGAGGCAATTTGGTTGAAAGGTCTGTATTCTGAACTTTGTGGATCTCAGTCTTGCATCACCTTACATTGTGATAGTCAAAGTGCCATATATCTTACCAAAGATGCTATGTTTCATGAGAGGACCAAACATATTGATATCAGGTATCACTTTGTGCGAGATACCATTGATCAAGGCACTATCAAAATTTGCAAAATCAGCACTCATGATAATCCTGCAGACATGATGACAAAATCTGTTCCTATTGCTAAGTTTGAGCTTTGGTTGGTATTACTAACTAGCCCCAGTGGCTTTTGGCATCGACAGTTGAATTGTTCATTGAGATGGAGGATTACTATTTTAAAGCTACAAGAAGGAATTTGTCTCAAGGTGGAGTTTGTTGATTGATGATCCAAATTCTAATGGAGATAAAAGAGGCAGGATTTCCGTAGCGAAGCGGAGGCCCGTCGCCGGGAGGCTTGGGCCGTAGCGAAGCGAAGGAAATCTGCCCATATGGTGGGCTGCGCAGCAGCCAAGGCCCACTCGGGACGCCGGGGGGGTGCGGGGGGGGGGGGGGAACCCCCCGCGGTATGGATCGTCTAGGGTTAGGACTCTAAGTCGCCACCTATAAATATCCCTTGTGAGCCGCCGGGAGAGGCATGAAGAAGAGATTGTAATCTCCCACGATTGTAAACCTCCTGATATAGTGAAATTTGCCGGCCAGTGCCCGTGGTTTTTTCCCTTCCGATTTGGAGGGGTTTTCCACGTTAAAATCTACGTCTCCTCTGTTTTAATCTACAATTTCTTGTCGTTTGATTCTAACAATGCAGACCTGGCTTCTCTGCCGAAGCTGAAACCTCTGCACTGGGACAAGGTGCGCGAGAGCTCCGGCCGGCCGACGGTGTGGGACCAGCTCAAAGCGAGCTCGTTTCGGTGAGCACCCGTCATTGTTGGTTCTTGCATTGCTTTATGTTGCGTTGCTTGCTTTCATGATCACTTTAAATCTGAAACTTTAATCTGTTTGCCTCATGGTGTGACAATAGAGTGAACGAAGAGATGATCGAGACATTGTTTGTCTCCAATTCAACAAGGAGGTCGTCAAAGATTGGGGCTAAAGGGGCAAATGGCAATTTGTGCGGCCAGGAGAACAAGGTGCTTGACCCCAACAAGTCACAGAACATTGCGATAATGCTGAGGGCGCTTGATGCGACCAAGGAAGAAGTCTGCATGGCTCTCATGGATGGTAAGATAACTGCAATACACAGATCACTTTCTATATCCGCAGTCATAGAATGCATTCTTTGATTGCTCAGCTTCATGATCTTTTGCTTGTGTTGCCATTGTTGTTAGCAGGGCAGATGGAGTGCCTCGGCACTGAGCTGCTGGAGACATTGCTGAAGATGGCTCCTAGCAGAGGAAAAAAATTCTCTGCATACCTGATGTAAACTGAAACCTGTGCACCACTATCTGGATTTGTGACACGTGTCCTATCCTCACAATCTCCAAGCAGCGCCTCCGCGTTCAGCAATGCCGCATGAGCGGTCTGCGGATCGGCTTGGCTCGACTACTGCACGGCTTGACCTGGGCTGAAGCTGAGCAGCAGGGACATATCGTATTCCGCCCTCAGGTACGCCGGCTTCTCCCTCAATGACGCCGACGAGCATCACCGACGCTGCGAGCACTTCGCCTTGCTGACAGTCGCCGCCCTGTTCCTGGAGACCTGCCCACCCAGAAACCAAACCATGTCCTCATGTTTTTCGTGGTCTAGGTACAAGGGTTGAAAGAAGAAACCCAGATCATTCGCAAGGGTAGTACAGGGATGGATGAGCTTAGACGTTTGCTCTTTGTTCGATGCACATATTGCAAGAAGACGGACACCATCGAGCTGACAGCAAATAACAACGATAACTACGACCAGAACTGTCCGCGCAATTTGTCAGTGGTGTTACTGCGGCTCAGCATTAGCACGGAGGAGCGTGACACCGCCGCGAGAACAGATCGGGTCGTCGCGAATGCAACACGAGCGGCGCCAATGACAACAGATCGGGCCGCCGCGAGTGCAACGCGCAGAGCTCCTGCCCCACGTCAAGCCGTGCAGTCGTCGAGCCGAGCCGATCTACAGAGGAACAGGCAGCTCATGGGGAATTGCTGAACGCGGAGATGCTGCTTGGAGATCGGTGAGGATAGGACACGTGTCACAAATCTGGATGGTGGTGCACAGGTTTCACTTTGCATCACGCATGCAGAGAATTTTTTTCCCCTAGCAGGGAAGAGGAGATCAAGCTGAAAGAATATAGGGAGGATTCTCTGTCCAAGCTTGGGCCTGCGGAGAGCTTCCTCAAGGCCGTGCTCGCGATACCATTTTCTTTCAAGAGAATTGAGGCAATGCTCTACATTACCAACTTCGGTTCAGAAGTTGACTACCTCAAGACCTCCTTCAGATCTTTTGAGGTACTAAAATTATGTCCTATCTTCGGATTTATAAAAAAATCATGTCCTATCTTGTCCACTTTTTTAACGGCTTTGAATCATATAAAAGTACAGAACCGAGACATGTCTTAACAATGGCTCTAGATGTAAGTATTCGATGGTCGTTCTTTTACAGGGTGTTTATTAAGAGTATGTAAGCCATGATACTTTTGCTAAATGAACAGTTTGATGACTACTTAGAACAAAATCCAATTCCATCCCACTCCTAGGTATCCTTGATCATCCTACTTAACATTGTGGGTAACAAATTAGTGTTTCAGAACTAGTATTTCGATTTCCTTTTTCTTTGGACAACCAATGTCTGAACGAAATAGCATCGGAGCTCCCCCCTCCCTATTCATTTGGAATGAGTAGCTTCAGCTAACTGTTAACTTCCATTGTCATATCAGGCAGCATGTGAAGAGCTAAGGGGCAGCAGGTTATTCCACAAGATCTTAGACGCAGTCCTGAAGACTGGTAACCGCATGAACACCGGCACGAACGGTGGGAATGCAAGCGCCTTCAAACTTGATGCACTCCTCAAGTTGGTCGATGTAAAGGGCGCCGATGGCAAGACAACTCTTCTGCACTTTGTCGTGGAAGAAATCAGTCAGTCTGAAGGATCTAGCGTCTTAGCCACTGGCCAAACTATCGATCAGGCAAGTGCTCTTGCAGATTACTTCCAATGCAAGAAGGTAGGTCTGAAAATTGTTGCCAGCCTTGGTAGTGAGCTCAACAACGTCAAGAAGGTGGCAGCAATGGATTCTGATGCGCTGTCCAGCTGTGTCTCCAAACTCTCCTCCGGCACTAGGAAGATCAGCGAGGTCCTGCAGCTAAACCAGCAGCTCGGTTCCAAAGACAGCTGCAAGAGGTTCCGCGTTTCTATTGGCGAGTTCTCGCAGAAGGCTGAAGCTCAGATCGCCACAGTGCAGGCTCAGGAGAGCCTCGCCCTCTCCCTTGTCAGGGAGACTACCGAGTTCTTCCATGGCGACTCCGCCAAGGAGGAAGGGCACCCTCTGAGGATCTTCGTGGTGGTTCGTGACTTCCTCACCGTCCTTGATCGTGTCTGCAAGGATGTTGGGAAGATGAACGAACGAGCAGCGATGGGATCCTCGCGCGGGGCACAGAACACATCTACTTCTCCAAGGGTTAAGATGGCGCGTTCCACAACCACAACCTCGTCAGAGGAGAGCTCGTCTTCGTACCCGTTAGGATGCAATGATAGTACCAGCATTCTGTGAAGGAATCTCCATCTTGCTGTCTGAATAGCAACGCAGACCCAAAATTATAAATATTTTGTACCTGGAGAAGATAAATATAAAGCGTAGATTACGTCATGAAAAGTCTATATGTCGTGGCATGATTCAGCACGCGATTCATCATCCTGCCAATAGCCTACTAACGGTGAAGGTGGCATTCTACACGATTCTACATGTTAGATGGGAGCTTTTGAGGAAGTAATCAAGTTCAATCTCATGATATATGTGAGCTGGTTGCTAGTTTTTTTATACAGCTGGCTAAAAGCGACGGACAAGTTTTAATGTGTTTCTTGGTCGCCCTTCTGACGGAATCCTTCATCCGCACCTTCCACTTTTTCAACATTATCGTATACTTTTCTGCTCATACTTTTCCCAGTTCATAAGCTCTACTGCATGCTGACATGAAGTCATGAATTCACTGTGCTAAACAGGGTGCTTTACCGACAAGACCGTTTGACAAAGCCATGATGCAAAAGGCAATTCAAATAACAGTTCGGACCTCCCATTAGTACATACTCAAGGGAGCATAAAAAATAATAAAGATGTCTCGCGCTAACAAAAACACATCTTAATTGCGTCTCGAGAACTATGTTATAATACACTCCAAATGTCTCTAGAAAAAGTGAGAGACGTATAAGAATTCTGAAGAAAAAGAACCTTTTTGGCTTATAAATATTTTGCCATACATTCTGCATTATGAGCATTTTAATGTACCTATCAAGCTAATACTCAAATTCTGCCAAAAGGGGGAATTTGTGAGCACTGTAAGAGATTGATCGCGCTAGGGGAAACTGAGAGAAGCTTTTGGTACATGTTGCGTGAACCCAGAAAAATGAAGCTATCTAACTGATTTATATATACCACCCGGACCAACATGTAAGCAAGAAACTCAGGTATGCTCCTTTATCTCTATGAGTAAAAATTCCGTTCAAGAACACTAAAGGGTCATAATGTTTTTGTACATGGTAACGTAGGCATGTTTTAACACGATCATTATGTAAAACGATATAAGGAGCTAACTGTTTATCCCACCTAATGGAAAGCAAGGAAGAACAGACTGAAGCTGAGGAGCAATGGCGGTCGTGTCTGATGGAGGGGAAGGGGGGAACAGGGATGGGGGAGGAGAAGATGAAGGGCCTGCTGTTTTTTTTTTCGCGGCGCCTGCGCGCTCATTTTCAGCCGACGCTGTCAAAACCAACACGCCCGCTATTCAGATCGTGCGGTAAAAAAATAAAGGTGAGACGTGGCCTCCGACTATGGCGGGGGTGAGAAAATATCTACAGTACTAGTTACACCGGACCGATGAGACATTTCGTGGCGTGCGCGGTACTACCGTGTCACAGTTACATAGTTCTTCTCGTCGACGCAGCTACTTTTTTTTTCGAAAGCAATGGTACTTTCATCCCGATTAACTGTTTTGACCATATAGGCCCAATAGTATTAATGTACTAGTCAGTTTCAAATAATTTGAAACTAATCAGCGTTAAATAATTTGAAATAAGGAGAGAGTGATATGTTAACAAACATGCAAATATGTCATGATAATTCTGTTTTGCACTGTATTGATGTGGTTTGTAACTGTAATGAATTATAGACTATTAATCCTGCTCTGAAATGATCTGTTTATTAATTCAGTGTTAAATTGTTCTAGTATCAAACTGTGTAAATTATAATTATTAATCTATCAGTTTGTAAGTTTGGTCTTTCAGTTTAATTGAAACTGAAAACCGAACTTTTCTGTTAACTGAAGGTTGTTTTTTTCGTTTGTATTATACTATTATGGTTTTTTCAGATTTTAATAACCGAACTTAAAAAAAACTGATAAACCCGAACCGATCGGTTTCATTAGTTATCCGAACACCCAGCCTGAGGTAATAAGGTGCAGGACCATCGCCCTCGGCGAGTTAGTATTCAGTACGGCGAGGTGCGGGACCATCGTGGGCGTGCAGCTTCGAGTACGGCTAAAACGCCAGGCATCCATTGATTGCGGCTCTGAGAAACGGCCAGCATCTTCTGCAACCCAACAAACCCACGGCGAGGCGGAAACAGACTACCATGGGAAAAGGGTCACGGACACCGATGCCGCTTAAATGCCGTGCTGGATATATATTTTGCCATACATTCTGCATTATGAGCATTTTAATGTACGTATCAAGCTAATACTTAAATTCTTTCAAAAGGGGGAATTTGTAGACATGGTTAAAGTTAAACTTACAGTGCTTCTCATCTGAAATTTATTTATAGACATGGTTAAAGTTAAAGTTACTTAATTTTAACTAATTTTATAAAATAATATTAACCGTGTCACATTCACAGAGACCGATGACTCGATGAGACATTTCGTCGCGTGCGCGCTACTACCGTGTCACAGTCACGGGAGTTCTTCTCGTAGACGCAGCTACGTACTATTTTTTTTCGAAAGCCGTAGACGCAGCTACTAGCCAGTCTATCTAGCTAACCGGCCATGGGTTTCCGCGTCGGCGAGACCGCGCCGGAAGCCGTTCGCGGCGGCGAGCGCGGGAGCCACGTGCTCCTCGTTCCGTACCCGAGCCAGGGCCACGTCAATCCAATGCTCCAGTTCGGCAAGCGCCTGGCGCTGCACGGCCTGCGCCCCACGCTGGCCGTCACCCGCTTCATCCTCGCCACCTGCACGCCCGACGCCGCCGCGCTGGGCGGCGCGGTCCGCGTCGCCGCCATCTCCGACGGATTCGACTGCGGCGGCTTCGCCGAGTGCAACGACGTGACGGCCTACCTCGCCCGGCTCGAGGCCGCGGGGTCCGATACGCTGTCCGACCTCCTCCGCGACGAGGCTGCGCGGGGCCGCCCCGTCCGGGCGGTGGTCTACGACGCGTTCCTGCCGTGGGCGCAGGGCGTGGCCCGGCGGCACGGCGCCGCCGCCGTGGCGTTCTTCACGCAGCCGTGCGCCGTGAACGTGGCGTACGGGCACGCGTGGGCTGGCCGGGTGCGCGCGCCGGTGGAGGAGGGCACCGTGGTCACGCTGCCCGGGCTGCCGCGGCTCCGGCCGGAGGCCCTGCCGTGGTTCCTCAGGATCGGGCCCGGCCCGTACCCTGCGTACTTGGAGATGGTGCTTAGACAGTTCATGGGGCTTGAGCAAGCCGACGACGTTCTTGTCAACTCTGTCTACGAGCTGGAGCCTGAGGTGAGCACCAGAGCAACGCCTGCCACATCATACACATATCTTCCTCATTCGTATTCGTCCACACTTAACAGTTGCTTCTTTATTACTTATTATAGTGATTACACCAATTGTCTACTAAAGTGATTCTTTTCGCACATGTATCCATTCATATAAAATCTAATTTTTCTTTGACATCCGGGGAAAGATGTCTGGACCAACCACCACCAATTGGGTGATTGTGCCATCTATGGACGTTTATTTCAAGTCCTGTTCTATTCAGCATGATATTTTTCACTGCGATGTTCAACATGCACGCAGGAGGCGGCGTACATGGCGTCGGAGTGGCGCGCCAGGACGATCGGCCCGACCGTGCCGGCCTCCTACCTCGGCGACGACCGCCTCCCGCACGACACCAAGTACGGCTTCCACCTCTTCGGGCTGACCACCGCGCCGTGCATGGCCTGGCTGGACGCGCGCCCGCCGCGCTCCGTGGTGTACGCCTCCTTCGGCAGCCTCTCCGACCTCGACCCGGCGGGGATGCGCGAGGTCGCGCACGGCCTCCTCGACGCCGGCCGGCCGTTCCTCTGGGTCGTCCGATCGTCGGAGGCCCACAAGCTGCCCGCCGGGTACGCCGATGAGGCGCGCGGCCTGGTGGTGTCGTGGTGCCCGCAGCTGGAGGTGCTCGCGCACCGCGCCGTGGGCTGCTTCCTGACCCACTGCGGGTGGAACTCGACGGCGGAGGCGCTGGTGACCGGCGTGCCGATGGTGGCCGTGCCGCAGTGGACGGACCAGCCGATGAACGCCGAGTACGTGGAGGCCGTGTGGCGGGTCGGGGTGCGGGTCCGGCCGGCCGCGGAGGACGGGCTCGTTCGGAGGAATGAGGTGGTCAGGGGCATCCGAGAGGTGATGGACGGCGAGAGGAGCGGCGAGTACAGGAGTAACGCCGCCGCGTGGATGGAGAAAGCCCAGGCGGCCAGCAGGGAGGGCGGCAGCTCGGACAGGAACATCGCCGAGTTTGTGGCCAAGTACGCCTCAAAATGAAGTGATGTAACTTATTAACGAAGCGCGTACAAAATTATTCCACGATCGAATAGCTGTACTCTTGTGATACAAATATCAGACGTGTATACCAATGATTAATAACAGAATTGATTGACGGCCGGGCTAGATTACTTGTTGGATCAAACTGTTTATTAGACATATCGGTCATTTGCATCACAAGAACCAACAAATCAAAGCCGCCTCCTACTCCATGTGTGGCAAATACAAACAAACGAATACTCATATACGATGCAGAGATCTTACTACAACCATTCCCTCAGTTCATGTAAAAAGGTTTGCGAGCAATGATAAGGATAAGTCTTTGCGAGCATTAGCAGTATATTTCACTAGCTAATTTCTTGGGAGCATTTCATCAAACACTTTCTCAGGGTACTCTGCTCCTTGGTGTGCTCACTTCTGCTTCCAGTCCGTAACGCTGTGTCGTGGAGCAGAGAGGCCAACGTTAACGAATGTATATATATTTGCTCACGGAGATATTCGATTACCTTAACTGTTTGTTAAGGTAATCGAAATCCATGCAGCAAGAGTAGAGATGGCAACAGGTAAAATACCTGTAGATATTGCTCTTGTTTAGCTGTACCCGCTGGATAAAATCCATACCTGAACCCGTGCCCGTTAGCCGCAGCGGGTAAAAGTCGTTACCCATATCCGTTATCAGTAGATATTTTTTACCCGCGGGTATATCCGTTATCCGAAACCCTTTAACAAAACAGTACATTAGATCAAACATCCATTCAGTTTTAAAACAACTTAGTATGCGTCGGGAAGGACATAGGTGGGGAGTCGGTTGCGGCACTGGCACGCTGCGTGGAGGCAGTGAGGTGGAGAGGAGAGGACCAAGAATATGTAGAACTAGTTACATATATTGTATTAGACCCATATGTCAGAGATCGGGTACGGGTATACGAATATGGGTATGAATTTTTTTTACCCAATAAGAAATATCCATTGGATTCTACCCGTTACCCAAACCCGTACCCACGGATATAAATTTATATCCGAACCCGTACCTATCGGGTCAGATATCTGCGCGTAAACGGGTAATGGGTACCCGTTGCCGAAAGAGGATGGAGGGGTGGGACGGCTTTCCCCCCTAGGACGTCCATCACCACGACTTCAACAGGGGCCATGGTGTTTGGTGACGGATCTGCCGCCACCATGGCTAGATCCGAAGACGCCGTGCAACCGGATTTTAATTTGGTCACCGTGGCCTTGTTTGAATGCAGGGGCGAAACTGCATTCAACCATTGGGGTCGACTACATTGGGCCAAATCAATGGAGAACATGACAGTAAGAACTATTTATATTATAGTCGATTCAATTACCATAAACAATTATTGTGTGTCTTTGGCTGTTCAAAACAGCTCACATGTATTAATTCTTTGACTATATTCAATCTTAAATTCTGGCTATCGAGTTACATGACAGTGTATAAGCTAAATATAGATATTTCGTCATTTATTAGGAAGACCATTCGAATGATAACTTGATAACGTGTATTAGCGACAACTAAAGTTTTTTAGGATTGCCAATAGAAAGATAAGGAGTCACCTAAATTTATTATGAATGCTAACAGAAGGATAAGATTATCAATTCTTCATAATTATAAAAAGTCCTAAACTATATGATGACCCTACAATTGTACTACATCCATTTATTATAAAATATGCACACTCTTGTAAAGATTCACTATAATTTATTTTGAAATATTTTGAGTAGATTGCCTTTAATATCATACAAAGGGAACTTGTGCTAACTATTATATTTTAGTTTATGGAAATCAACGTATATAAAATCACTATTAATATATATATCACGAAATATGCAACGCCATTTAGGTATCCACTGACCATAAACAATTAATGTGTGCCTCCGTCTGTTCAAAAGAGTTCACATGTATCAATTTCAAAAGAGTTCACATGTATCAATTCTTTGACCATCCAATTTTAAATTCTGGCTATCGAGATACATGACAGTGTATAAACTAAATATGTTCGAGTGGCCTTCCTAATAAATGATGAAATATGATAACTTGATAAGGTGTCTTAACGACAACTAAAGTTTTTTAGGATTGTCAATTGAAAGATAAGAAGTCACCTAAATTTATTATGAAGGCTAACAGAAGGATAATATAATCAATTATTCATAATTATAAAAGTCCTAAACTATATGATGACCCTATAATTGTACTACATTCATTTATTATAAAATATGCAAGACGTTGTAAAAAATCACTACAATTTATTTTGGAATATCTTTGAGTAGATTGCCTTTAATATTATGCAAAGGAAACTTGTGCTAACTATTATATTTTAGTTCAGGGAAATCAACATATATAAAATCCCTATTAATATCTATCACAAAATATGCAACACCATTTAGGGATCCACTAACCATAAACAATTAATGCGTGCATTCCCCTATTCAAAGAGTTCACATGTGTCAATTTTTTGAATATCCAATCTTAGATTATGGGCAATACTAAGCATGGATATTTCATCATTTACTGGGACGGCCATTATAAAGTTAAATTGATAAGGTGTTTAGGTAGTCACTAATGTCTTTTAGATTGCCGATGGAAAGATAATGGATCACCTAAATTTATTATGAAGGCCAACAAAAAGATAAGATGGCCAATTCTTCGTAATAAATAAAAAATCCTAACGCCGTATCAGTGCATGCACAAATAATTGATTTGTTAATTTAGGTGTATCCATCTTCAACCTTATCCATATCTTTTTCCTGCTATATATAGGAGCATCTATACAAGTGCTCAAACATGCAAAATTAGTTCTTCAAATCATTTGATCTTTACTTGATCTTCAAACATACAAGTGCACCATCTCAGAGATTATAAGGAGCATGGCTGCGGAGAAGGTAGCTGTTGTTCTCCTTTTAGTGTTTGCACTCATGTGTTCCTACAAAGTGAATGCTACTCCAAAGGACCAACTACGTCAAATAAAAACGGAAGTCATGACTGCTTGTCATGAATATATTAAGGACGATGGAACACATGATGATCATATACCACCAAAAGATTCAGAGTGTTGTAAGGCGGTGCACAAAGTTAGTAATATTGACCAAATTATTAAGTCCCTTACCAAGGATGAAAAGAAAGAATTCGCCGTATGGAGGGTCATGTTGCTTCCAGTCTACTGCCCAAAGCCAAAATGATTGTGTTTAAGGTAATCTCTATGGATTTTACAATCACATTACTAGTAACAGTACAAAAATAGCATATCGATGGATATTATGGTTTTGCAGTTCTCAACTATCCATATTACACTCTATTTAACTTTTCTAATAATCTCTTTTCATGATTTTCGCAGGTGCTTGTTCGAACTCCAAAATAAACTGGTTGTCAATAGTATTATAAGTGCAACATCAATAAGGAGTTCTTATAAGCAAACATTTCTAGTTCCGTACATATGTAATAGAAATGATAATTGTATCTAGTTTGTGACATAATAATATAGAGTAACCAATAACAGAAAATGTGTTTTTACTATCTAGATGCACGCACATACTCATAATATGAACGCTCGTATGCATACATATGCCTATGAGATCGCCAGGACAAATCGACGTCTAACGTAAACATCGCCTACCACCAAAAAGTAAAGAATTGTGCTCACGGGTACCAAATCCACACGTCAGCCAGGGAAGCAAATTTCTTCCCTTCCCGATTTCCTCCACTCGCACTGTCAACTTGTGGGATCCACATCTATCTCGTTCTTCCACCTTCATGAGCCACCATCGCTCCGGTTCTTCTCTCACTTTCCTCTCCGATTTACTATCGCCTAGTTCCATCCACGTGTTAACTCCAGCTAGCAATGAGAAGATCCTAGCTGGTTCAAGGAAACGGGCATAGTCGTGCCTCGAGATGCTCATGCGCACAACAGTAAAATGACATATTTTCGTGGGTCACATACCTATGAAAATATAGAAAATAATATGACACTATTTTCATGGGCCACATTTTGGCCCACAAAAATACATGGAATTACAATACAAAATACATGCTTATTGTTCAGTTCCGAGCATATAAATAGAATAATAATAATCACTGAAACACACAATACAGATAACCCTTCATAACAAATGCAATAAACTCAAATTGACATTATAACATTCATTATATAGTCCAAACGGTATCATTGTCCACACACAATATAACACACATAGATGTCACATGTTGTCGGTACCCTCAAGACCGGGTACCGCACTTGTAAGAGCGAAAGAAGGCATACACCAACACGTATGCGGAAAACAGAGACCCATCCTGCAGGCTGGGCCCAACTGCCTGCTAGGGAGCACTCATGAGAAGGCGCGTGCCCTAGGCCTCGGGCCCGATCGCCTGCTAAGGAGGGCGCCGAGGCTGCCACGTGTCTACAGGCTCTGAGCCTCGCTACCGGCCGAGGATGGCTCCGGTGCCGCCACGTGTCCGATGGTGCCGGACCCGACCTCCCGCCAGGGAGGGCTCCAGCGCTGCCACATGTCCAGAACCTCCGAGCCACACCTCCTGCCATGGATAGCTCCGGAGGTGCCACGTGTCCTACGGTACCGGGCCCCACCTCCAGCACGGGAGGGCTCCGGTGCTGCCACGTGGGCAACAACTCCAGGCGTCCCTTCCTGTGAGGGACACACCCCTCAACAACAGGATCGATATTCGGGTGGTGCCACGCGTTGTGACACCGATTTGCACATCACAAGAGACGATAATAAAATATTTTACAAAAGGAGTACTCCGACCAGTTACAACAGGTTTTGTTTAAAATACAAGATGTTCAGCAGTGGATACGTGATATTAGGTTTTACATCTCCGGAACAAAAGCTACAACATTATCGGCGTGTCGGGCCGACTAACACATCGATCTAGTAACACGGACTTAAGCTCGCAGCGAGTCGGGCTCCCACTGGACCGTCCATCCGGTCGGGGGTGACGCATCCTTCGGAAACCCCTAGGTCATATACTCTTCATTGACATCATACTCATGATTTCCTGAAAAATATTAAGCAGTAAACCCTGAGCAACTAATACTCAGTATGATTTACCCGTCAAAAGACTCTCTAATGCCTATACTAGTATGCAATGGGATATTAGGCTGCCCGCACCGGGGCTCGCTACCTGCGCCTTGCCTGCATACGTAGCGGCCAGGGTGGTAGTGGTGCCCCGCAGCGGAGCTGAAATGCAGACCGCTAATTTCCAGGCGGACACAGTCTTCTTGGGAATTAGCCGGTGGCTGCAGCACCGGTAAAGGAGAAAGAGGAAGAAAGAGAAGAGGAAGAAAGGAAAGGAAAAAGGAAAAAGAGAAGGAAAAAGGAAGGAAAAAAAAGAAGAAAGGGAGGGAAAAGGGAGAAAATAAAAAAGAGGAAAACATTAAAAAAGGAAAAAGAGAAAAAAGGAAAGAGAGAATAAAAAGCGAAAAATAAATTTAGTGATTATTATAAGTTGTAATTATAGTATTACTAATACAAAATAATTATATGAAATATTTTAAAATATGAGATAGTTGTATTATCTAATATAAAATCATTAATAGTTGATATAGAGGTCTGATTTAGAGGTGAACGAGTGCAGAGAATTAAACTGTAAAGGTAAGAATCTTTTAGAGTTGACTGTAAAAGTCTGAGAATATTCTTATAGAGGTTCGATATAGAGATCCACGAGTGCGAACAACCTTAGTAAGAAGGGATGTTTTACATAAAATAATCCTAATTGTACGTCCTTAATTAGCAAATTTATAGCAGCATTTTTAGTGGCATAAAAGGGTAACTTTTAGTTGGCAGCTAACCTAAGCACTCAAGTTTTCACACTATCACTAGATCTAGTTTCATGTTTGACCATATTAATAAAATCTTCCACTTGTTACTACGCGACGACGCAGTGAACAAGTGGCACTCTTTATTCGTGAGTGACGGCGATTCGAACCATTTTTACTCCTGCAGGAGAAACCTGAAAGCACGACACATACACACTTTTCGAAGGCGTATACGACACACTTCACAACTGTCATACGTGGCAACCTTTCTCAAGACACCCCAAATTTCGAAAAAGTCTGCCGGCCCGGACAAATGGTTCCCTACACGAGATATCCGGCCGGGACGATCTCCGTGAGCGGATTAGCTACTGCCCTCTCAAAGCCTAACCAAGGTCGGCGGAATGGTCTTCGACATTCAGGGTGATCAAGTTACGTCGGTTTACTAGTGCCCATATCACTAGCATGCTACCAGTACCTTCAATACTTGTTCAACAGGGCCGACTACGGCACGGTCCTTAAGCGACACAAATAGAACTACGCACACGGTATCATGTCCCGTTGCTTCCTAAGACTTGTACGGTCTCCATTTCTTCATTGTGATCCCAAAACACCTTGTCCTAACCATATGTCCTAGAAAACCCTATAACTCGCGAGTAGTTTCCGACTAGCCGACTTATACCGTTAAATATGTCTAATTAGCATAGCACGAAGTAATCCCATAGCTGATCTACCCACTAAGATAACCAGAGTTTTATAAGCCATGCACGGGGAGTATCACCCAAATCCTAGAACTTAATGCACAATCACATAACACTAAGTATATATTGAGATAAAAGTGAAATATTTATAAAAGGGCTAATATAGACCGAGGCTTGCCTTGCTAAGAAATAAAGTCAGCAGAAACAGAGTCACTCGCCGTGTCCTCCGAGTTGAGCTCCTTGGCGATCTTCGTCTCGGGCTCTACCGATATGCATATGCACATGAAAGATTCATAATTAACATTTTAATATGTACTATTGTCACGACATACATGAATTCTCAAGTTTATTGAGGAACGGAGATGTTATCGTATGGGCTCAGGTGTTACCCGCAAGGATTAAACATTATTTGCATTCTATTATGTACGGGGCTATGTGGGCTTTATCACATGCGTATATATGGTGAATAAAATTTATATGTTCCAATGCTCCGATGAAGGTGAAACTTTTTCTGTGCATACTAGGGGATGTAGAAGATTTTCCAGCAAAGTTAGAGAAGTATCTAATGTATGGATCTTATACAATTAATTCCCTACTATTTATGTTTAAATAAATCAATAACAAAAAATTTGTGCACTTACATACAGTAATAGTTAGTCTCATGCAAAGATATGGTTGTACGGAATCTAAAAAAGTTGGTTTCACATTTTTATGATTTTTCTACAATTTTCTACAATTTTTACAAAGTTTCTGCACTTTCTGGGATTATTTCTAAATAGGAAAAAGGGGAAAATCTGCTGGGCCAATGGAATGGGAGCCACACAGAGGTCACAGGGGGGGGGGGCACCGGATCCGCGCTACAAGTGAGCGTCCCCCCCCCCCACCCCCGCGCCCTTAGCCGAGCGCTCGGCCCGCTCGCCAATGGCGGCGGCTGCGTCCTCGTCGGAGGAGCGGCCGGAAAAAGGGCCGCCGCGCCCTAGGGAACTCCGCACGGACCTCCCCGAGGTGCGGGCTAGCCGGAAAAGGGGCCGGAGACGTGGGGCGGCGGCGAGAGGGCTCCGGCGAGGTCGTGCCGGTGAAAGAAGGGTCGGGAAGGCTCGGGAATTGGTCGGGGAGCTTCGTTGGAGTCTCGGGAACGCTGGCATGTGGTCGGTTGGCGGGGAAATCGGCCGGACATGAGGGCGGACCGATGAGGGGAAAAAATTTCATGGACACCGGCAAGAATTTGGCTATTGCAGCTCGTCCGTCCTGGTTCCCATCCAATGCAACACTCAATCATGTGCGGTAGAAGGTGTAGTAGATGCATGTGGAGTTGAAGGAGGATCGGTTTACCGTAGAGGGAGTATTTTATGGTGAAAACGACGCAACTCGTCGGGCCGGCCTCGGTGAAGAGTGGGCAAATTTGTGCTGTCTGCTACGGGGTTTGAGGAACGGAGCTCCGCAGCTGGTGGAGAGGGCCTCGGCGCTTCGAATGGGAGGCTCGGCAGCAGCTAGAAGCGACTTGGGCGGCAATGGCGACGGGGAGCGCGGGAGCGAGGTGTAGGAGTGGGGTTTTCGGGCAACAACGGCAAAAAAGGCCTGGAGTGGTGGAGGGAGGTGACGGAAGGAGTTGTTACGCTGCTTAGAACTGCTTTAAGGCGCTCAACGGCTGCACACGGCAACTCCACCTCGGTGGCAGCCATGCAAGCTTCCACGGGAGAAAAGAGAGGGAGAGAGAGGTAGGGGATGACACTGACGTGCGGGGCCCACTGCTCTCAGGAATTGAAAATTCTGCTGCTGTAGAGTTGGAGTGTTATGTTACAGCCCTCCCCCCTTAAAAAAATCTCGTCCCGAGATTATGATAAAGATAGACTTTCGGAGAGAGAGAGAAAAGGTGGTTACCGGAGGTATGACGACAATAGCTCCGGATAATGGAATTGGAGATAATCTTCTTGCTCCCAAGTTGCCTCCTCAACGGAGTGATTAGTCCATTGCACTTTATAAAACTTCATAATTTGATTTCGGCTAACTCGAGCTTTTTCATCAACAATTCTGATGGGACGCTCTGTATAGGTGAGATTGGGCTGAAGAGCTTCTATGTCCTCCATGCAAACTTCTGACGGTGTTCTAAGACACTTTCGTAGCTAGGAGATGTGAAAAATATTGTGCACTCTAGATAATGAGGTCGGCAGTTGCAAACGATACGCAACGGGTCCACATTTTTTGATGATGGGAAAGGGGCCGATGAAATGCGGAGCCAACTTTCCCTTGACCCCAAAACGATGCACCCCTTTCATAGGAGAAACAAGTAGGTATACAGGGTCTCCTATTTTGAATTTCAGCGGGCGACATCGTTTATCCGCATAACTTTTCTGCCGAGCCTTCGCTGCACTGAGGTTCGCTTGTATGATTTTCACTTGTTCTTCAGCCTCTTTGACGAGATCAACCCCCAAAACTACCCTTTCATCTGACTCACACCAATTGAGGGGCGTCCAACACTTCCTTCCATATAAAGCCTCATATGGTGCCATTCGGATGCTCTCTTGATAACTGTTGTTATATGAGAACTCGGCCAGAGGTAGATGATCGTCCCAATTTCTTCCATAGACAGTAGTACAAGATCGTAGCATATCTTCAATTATTTGGTTTACTCTCTCGGTCTGACCATCTGTCTGGGGATGGTATGAGGAGCCTCTGATGAGCTTAGTTCCTAAGGACGCATGTAGTTTCTCCCAAAATTGAGCCACGAACAGTGCGCCTCTGTCTGATAGGATAGTGTGAGGAACTCCATGTAAACACACGATACGAGATATGTATAATTCTGCATATTTCATGGTGTTGTATCTGGTATGTACGGGAATGAAGTGGGCTGATTTGGTTAGACGGTCGACGATGACCCAAATTGAGTCATGCTTGCGAAATGTGAGCGGTAGTCCAACAATAAAATCCATACTGATGTCCTCCCACTTCCACGCAGGAACACTTAAGGGCTGCAATAACCCGATCTTCTTCACATGATCGGCCTTAACTCTTCTACAAGTGTCACACTCGACCACATACTGAGCGATCTCCCTCTTTATTCAAGTCCACCAGAACTTTTTCTTCAAGTCCTGATACATTTTGTTGCTGCCCGGATGAATTGAATATTTGGATAAATGAGCCTCATCTAAAATCTTCTTCTGCGGTTCCTGATTTTTAGGGACTACGAGTCGGTTGTTAAACCATAGAACTCCTTCTACGTCCTCGCGGAAGCACCTCATTTCCCCATTTTTTGTCTCCTACGGATGTGAGACATTCCAACGTCTTCCTTCTGGGCTGCTATGATTTCTTCACGTATGGTGGGAATGAGAGCAAGATTATACAAAGCTCCGTGTGGAATCACACGAAGGCTGGGTTCTTTGGCTTGAACTGGATGGGTAGGCAAGTAGTGAACATGAGATTTACGACTCAAAGAGTCGGCCACAACATTTGCCTTCCCAAGATGATATTGAATCTCTAACTCATAATCTTTGATCAGTTCCAGCCACCTACGCTGCCTCATATTCAACTCCTTCTGAGTGAAAATGTACTTGAGGTTCTTGTGATCATTGTACAGGTGAACTATATTTCCCAAGAGGTAATGCCTCCACACCTTCAAGGCAAGAACAACTGCAGCTAATTTGAGATCATGAGTCGGGTAGTGTTGCTCAAGCCTTCTGACTTGACGAGACGTATATGCAATGACTTGGCCTTCTTACATAAGAACACATCTGAGACCCGTGCCCGATGCATCACAATATACATCCAACAGTTTGGTCATGTCCGGCTGAGCTAACACGGGTGCTGTGGTGAGATGCTTCTTCAAGGCTTGGAAAGCCTCCTCATAGTCATCACTCCACACGTATTTAACGCCTTTCTTTAATAACTCTGTTATTGGTTTAGAAATATTGGAAAAGTTGGCAATAAACCTCCGGGAGTATCCTGCCAATCCCAGAAAGCTACGAATCTCATGAACGGAGGTGGGAGATTTCCACTTTAGCACATACTAAACCTTGCTCGGATCGACTGTTACTCCTTCAGCTGATATGATGTGCCCAAGGAAAGGCACTTCCCTTAACTAAAACTCACTTTTGCTGAATTTTGCATATAACTTATGGTCTCTCAGTCTTTGGAGTACGATATGGAGGTGTTCAACATGTTCTTCTTCAGACTTGGAATAAACAAGGATATCGTCGATTAAGACCACGACAAACTTATCCAACTCCGGCATGAACACTGAGTCCATGAGATACATAAAGTATGCCGGTGCGTTGGTAAGACCAAAAGACATGACTAGATACTCATACATGCCGTATCTAGTCGAGAATGCTGTTTTTGGAACATCTTCCGACCCTATCTTGATTTAGTGATACCCGGACCGAAAATCGATTTTTGAGAAGACCTTAGCACCAATCAATTGATCAAAAATAATGTCGATGCGAGGGAGTGGATATTTGTTCTTGACCGTGACAGCATTCAACGGACGGTAGTCCACACACAACCTCAACGATTCATCCTTTTTCTTTACGAACAACGCGGGACATCCCCAAGGTGAAGAACTCGGACGGATGAATCCCTTGTCCATGAGTCCTTGGAGTTGTTCCTTTAATTCAGCTAGTTCATTTGGCACCATCTTGTAAGGTCTTCGAGAAATCAGGGTAGTTCCCGGTAACAACTCAAATTTGAATTCGACTTCCCGGTCAGGTGGCATACCCGGGAGGTCATCCGGAAAGACATCAGGGTATTCGCAGACCACTGGAATCTCTTCAAGTCGAGTACCTCAGTGTGGTGTGTGGCTGAAATTTTTTATGGTGGGCTTTCAAGGATCAAAGTGTTGCAGTCGTGATTCAGAGAATTCAGTTGGATGGTACGCGAACACACATCTAGTACAGCTCTATGTTGTGTCATCTAGGCCATCCCAAGAGCAATATCTATTCCTTGCCCTTATAGCACAATGAGATTAGTAGGATAAACTTGTCCACTTAGGAGAAGAGGTGCTCTAGATATAATTTGTTTGGCTGAAATAGTACCTCCGCGTGAACGGATAGTATACGAGTATTTCATCAAGGTAGAGGAGAGCTGGTATTTTTGTGTATATAATATACTGATGAAGTTATGAGTGGCACCAGAATGAAAAAGAATGAGGGTGGGTTGATCATATAAGGTGAACATACCCGCTAGAACGGGTTCTCCTTCTGATATCTCCTCAACTGCGACGTAGTTGACACGGCCGGTCTTTGGTGCTGCCTTCTTCTGTTGCCCACGTGTCTGGTTGGAAGCCTGATACGGAGGGGTGGTGTTGCCGCTGACCTGCCTTGCTTGATGGCAATCCCGTGCAAAGTGGCCCATGCGGCCACAATTGAAGCACGGGCTACGGCTCGGACCTCCGGTAGGCTGAGGAGGAGGTATCCATGTTCACCTTGTTGAGGTGGACATGCACGAGGTACCATCTGCTGCTGCTGCTGCGAAGGTGGTCGGAAGCTTGACTGGAAGGGGCGAGCTTGTGGCGGTCGCGGGGCTGCTTGGAATCTTTGGCCGGACGACGAACGGAGAACCATCCGGTACTTGATTGGAGGACCACTTGAGCTGCCCTGAGGGGTGCTTCGCCTTTCTTTTCTGCCTGGTGGCTGCGATAAATGTTCTCTTGAGTAATAGCAACATTAACAAGGTCGTTAAAACTGCCATTGTTTAACAAGGCCAGATGATTTTGGAGCTTGGAGTTCAGCCCTCTAAAGAAGCAATCACGCTTCTTAGCTTCGGTGTTCACATGTTCTAGAGCATATTGTGCTAGATGGTTGAACGCCTTAGAGTGTTCATGAGCAGTCCTCCCCCCTTGCTTCAAGTCTAGGAACTCCTGAAGCTTTCTCTTCATGATTCCTGAGGGAATGTGATGTGCTTGGAAAGCCGCATGGAACTCTGCCCATGTCACTTGCTGACCGACGGGGAGGCTGACAAGGTAGTTCGCCCACAAGGCTCCGGCTGAGCCATGCAATTGTTGGGCAGCGAACAATGTCTTCTGGTGCTCGGTGCATTGGAGCAGCCCAAACTTTGACTCCATGGTGCGGAGCCAGTTGTCCGCCTCCGAAGGCTCGTCCGCTTCAGTGAACACTGGCGGGTGCGTCGCTAGGAACTCCGAATAGGAGCTCTGAGGTGAGTGACGTGGAGTAGACTCTAGACGTTCACCTTGACGGGATGTGTTCTGCACTAATGGTCGGAGTAGTTCGGTATTTTCCAGGTGAGAACCCATCATTGCTGCAATAGCCTCCGCCAAGGTGGGTGGAGGTGACGGTGGAGGTTGAGGTGGTGGTATTTGATGTTGCGACGGTGGAGGGTTATCTCCACCCTGACTAGAGCCTCCGATCTCATGTAAAAAGCGAGTGCGAACCATGCTGCAAAAAGTGACTAACACAGTTAATCTCCAAAGGCTGAATTCATACTTTTCTCAAAATAATATTAACTGTGGTAGTTCATCACAGATTTTTGCAACCTCACACATATATTAGCACTGCAGAAGTTTGTATAAGACTAGTACTGGCAATGACCAAGTTTACATTGTTACGTCCCCAAAATGATGTACCCCTTCTACAGGAGTTCATCTACACCTACACTTGGTCAACAAAATACATATCATGCTCTAGTCCACATTAACACCACACACGAGTCACTCCATACCTTCGACACTCGTATGGGTGAGCCCTCGAATTTCACCACATTCAAGTGCGTAACTTACCTTCTTACCTGAGCGTAGGTGCATCATTACATATTTTAAATACAAAGAATGTAAACATTGTTAGCTTACCACCTGGATAGTCATGCTAATATCATCCTTATGTAGGCTTACTAACGAACCTCACTCGTAAACGTTTTTGGTTTTCAAAAAAAAAGTCCCTTTTGATGTGCAATATCCCGAACCAACTCTGATGCCACGCTGTGAGGGACACGCCCCTCAACAACAGGATCGATATTCAGGTGGTGCCACGCGTTGTGACACTGATTTGCACATCACAGGAGACGATAATAAAATATTTTACAAAAGGAGTACTCCGACCAGTTACAACAGGTTTTGTTCAAAATACAAGATGTTCAGCAGCGGATACATGATATTAGGTTTTACATCTCCGGAACAAAAGCTACAACATTATCGGCGTGTCGGGCCCACTGACACATCGATCTAGCAACATGGACTTAAGCTGGTGGCGAGTCGAGCTCCCACTGGACCGTCCGTCCCGTCGGGGGTGACGCATCCTTCAGAAACCCGTAGGTCATATACTCTTCATTGATATCATACTCATGATTTCCTAAAAAACATTAAGCAGTAAATCCTGAGCAACTAATACTCAGCAAGACTTAGCCGTCAAAAGACTCTCTAATGCAAATACTAGTATGCAATGGGAATATTGGTAGGATGGGATGTTTTGCATAAAATAAGCCTAATTGTACGTCCTTAATTAGCAAATTTACAGTAGCATTTGTAGTGGCACAAAAGGGTAACTTTTAGTTGGCAGCTAATCTAAGCACTCAAGTTTTCACACTATCACTAGATCTAGTTTCAAATTTAACCATATTAATAGAAATCTTCCACTTGTTACTACGCGACGACGCGGTGAACAAGCGGCACTCTTTATCCCTGAGTGATAGCGATTCGAACCATTTTTACTCCTACAGGAGAAACCTGAAAGCACAACACGCACACACTTTTCGAAGGCGTATACGACACACATCGCAACTGTCGTACGTGGCAACCTTTCTCAAGACACCTCAAATTTTGAAAAAGTCTACTGTCCCGGGCAGAGGGTTCCCTACACGAGATGTCCGACCGGGACGATCTCCGTGGGCGGATTACCTATTGCCCTCTCAACGCCTGACCAAAGTCGGCGGAATGAACATCGGCATCCAGGGTGACAAATTACGTCGGTTTACTAGTTCCCATATCACTAGCATGCTACCGGTACCTTCAATACTTGTTCAACAGGGCCGACTATGGCACGGTCCTTAAGCGACACAAACAGGACTACGCACACGGGATCATGTCCCGTTGCTTCCTATTACCTATCCGGTCTCCATTTCTTCATTGTGATCCCAGAGGTCTTTGTCCTAACCATATGTCCTAGAAAATCCTATAACTCGTGAGTAGTTTCCGACTACCCAACTTCTATCGTTAGATATGTCTAATTAGCATAGCACGAAGTAATCCTGTAGTTGATCTACCCACTAAGATAACCAGGGTTTTATAAGCCATGCACGGGGAGCATCACCCAAATCCTAGAACTTAATGCACAATCATATAACACTAAGTACATATTGAGATAAAAATGAAATATTTATAAAAGGGCTAATGTAGACCAGGGTTTTCGTTCCTCAGATATAAAGTCAGCAGAAACAGAGTCACTCGTCGTGTCCTCCGAGTTGAGCTCCTCGGCGATCTTCGTCTCGGGCTCTACCGATATGCATATGCACATGAAAGATTCATAATTAGCATTTTAATATGTACTGTTGTCACGACATACATAGATTCTCAAGTTTATTAAGGAACGTAGATGTTATCGTATGGGCTCAGATGTTACCCGCATGGATTAAACATTATTTGCATTCTATTATGGACGGGGCTATGTGGGCTTTATCACATGCGTATATATGGTGAATAAAATTTATACGTTCCAATGGTTCGATGAAGGTGAAACTTTTTCTGTGCATACTAGGGGATGTAGAAGATTTTCCAGCAAAGTTAGAGAAGTATCTAATGTATGGGTCTTATACAATTAATTCCCTACTATTTATGTTTAAATAAATTAACAACAAATTTTTTTGTGAATTACATACAGTAATAGCTAGTTCCATGCAAAGATATGGTTGTATGGAATATAACAAAGTTGGTTTCACATTTTTCTGATTTTTCTATGATTTTCTACAATTTTTACAAAGTTTCTGCACTTTCTGGGATTATTTCTAAATAGGAAAAGGGGGAAAATCTGCTGGGCCAATGGAATGGGAGCCACACAGAGGCCGCAGGAGGGGGCGCCCCGCGGATCCATGCCACACGCGATCCGGGCACCCCCCCCCCCCAACACCCCCCCGCCAACCCCACCCCCCACGTGCCCCCAGCCTAGCGCTCGGCCCGCTCGGCAATGGCGCCGGCGGCGGCTGCGCCCTCACTGGAGGAGCGGCGCGGCGGTGGGAGCGGCCGGAAAAAGGGCCGCCGCGCCCTAGGGAACTCCGCACGGGGCCGGCGACGTGGGGCTGCGGCGAGAGGGCTCCGGCGAGGTCGTGCCGGTGAAAGAAGGGTCGGGAAGGCTCGTGAATTGGTCGGGGAGCTTCGTTGGAGCCTCGGGAACGCTGATATGTGGTCAGTTGGCGGGGAAATTGGCCGGAAATGAGGGCGCACCGATGGGGGAAAAAAATTTCATGGCCGCCCGCAAGAATTCGGCTATTGCAGCTCGTCCATCCCGGTTCCTGTCCAATGCAACACTTAATCATGTGCGGTAGAAGGTGTAGTAGATGCATGTGGAGTTGAAGGAGGATCGGTTTACCGTAGAGGGAGTATTTCACGATAAAATCGACGCAACTTGTCAGTCTGTCCTCGGTGAGGAGTGGGCAAATTTGTGCTATCTGCGACGGGGTTTGAGGAACGGAGCTCTGTAGCAGGTGGAGAGGGCCTCAGCGCTTCGACTGGGAGGCTCAGCAGCAGCTAGAAGCATCTCGGGAGGCAATGGTGACGGGGAGCGTGGGAGCGAGGTGTAGCAGTGGGGTTTTCAGGCAACAACGGGGAAAAAGGCCGGGAGTGGTGGAGGGAGGTGATGGGAGGAGTTGTTGCGCTGCTCAGAATAGCTTTAAGGCGCTCAACGGCTGCACACGGCAACTCCACCTCGGTGGCAGCCATGCAAGCTTCCACAGGAGAAAAGAGAGGGAGAGAGAGGTAGGGGATGATACTGACATGCGGGGCCCACTGCTCTTAGGAATTGAAAATTCTGCAGCGTAGAGTTAGAGTGTTATGTTACACTTCCCGCCAAGGAGAGCTCCGGAGGTGCCATGTGTCCTACGGCTCCGGGCCCGACCTCCAGCATGGGAGGGCTTGGGTGCTTCAACGTGTCCAACGACTCCGGACCCCTTGCTACTCCGCAAGACAGCTCCGGTGATGACGCGTGTCCCGGGGGCCAGCCACCCGAACGCCGCGCCAAAAAGCAACGGGCAGATAGCCATGGAGTAAAGATGAAGGTGCTCTTTCAGACCGAGCATTCAAGGTTCGTGCCTTCCCAAGAAGCATGGCGCATGGCACACGCCTCTGCCCTTCGTCTATTCACCATTACGGTGAATGACAGGGCGGCAAGGCGTGACGGCGGAACAGTGCCGCCCAGCGGCACAGAGCCGCTCAGCAGAGCGAGAACACGCGGCGACAAGACGGGGACTTCATCATCACCTTCTACCATGTCAGAGGCGCCCGACGTGTCAGGAGGCACACCTTAACTCCTTCGACAGCGATGTTGCGTATAACTGTAAATGCCCTAACTCATGTATAGGGTACGGACAGCCGCGGGGCCACCTGTCGGGCCCCGGGCCACATTGTAACTGCCCCAACCTTGGCCTATAAAAGGATCGGGGCAGAATCCGGGCAAAGGGTTCGCAACCCAGTCACTCACTCTCTCACACGCAGGTTCCAACCCTGCAACCTCAAACACTCATACGCGCAAGCAATACAACAATCACACCTTGGACGTAGGGTATTACGCTCCGGTGGCCCAAACCACGTAAATCCTCGTGTTCATCCTCGCCATCGTGCTACGGCGCTCAAAGCCACAAGCCCCTCCTAAATGGAACCTCTGCTGTCTGCTCCTGGGCAGACCAGGGGAAAGTGTCGCAGGAAACACTTCGACATTTGGCGCGCCAGGTAGGGGGCTTCTTGGTTTTTGAATCTGTTCGTGAAGCCCGCGATGGTAAACATCTAGTCTGTCGGAGGCTCTTCCTGCCCCTTGCGCCGCCAGCAGAAGAGGGACCAGGAAGCCTCGTCCCGCTCCAGAGCGGGACCGACTACGCCGGTAGCAGCTCCTATAGCGACGGTGCCCGCTGCCACCCGTCCGTTTTTGGTTGCGACGGCGTCGCAAGCACCGCCTGAAGCCAGCTCGGAGAGTGCGCTTCTAGAAGCGCGTGTGCTCCTGCACAACCCCCCGAGTGTGGGAGCTTCTCCGTCCGTTGCAGAGCAGTGGCACAACGACGTCGACCACCTCATCATCGCCGCGCTCAACTCGCCATGCCACCGAAGACAGCGACCAGAGATGGTGCAGTTGCTGGCCCATACCCTAACGAGGATTACCGGACGACAACAGCCCACTCAAAGGCGACGTCCAGGCCCCCCACTGCAGAACTCAGAGCTGAGCTGGACCACCATCGAGCGATAGCACGAGCGGCATCGCAACCTTGAGGAGTATGGTACCTCGGGTGCCATGCGCCCCACCTACGCGGGCCAGAACCCCGTATCCCCAGGCACAATGCGAGGCTGCATGGCTCTAGCCCCACACCTTCGTATGGCGGTGTGGTCGGAGTAAGTTCCAGCCGCACTTGCCGGAGAAGTTTGACAAGACAGTCAACCCTGTCGAGTTCCTGCAGATCAACTCCACGGCCATCCTAGCTGCAGGAGGGGACGAGGCCATCATGGCCAACTACTTCCCCGTGGCCTTGACCGGGTCAGCCCGGTCATGGCTCATGAACTTGCCCCACGAGTACATCACCTCCTGGGAAGAGTTGTGCGTCAGTTCATGGCCAACTTCGGTAGTTCCTACATTCGGCCGGGAACAGAGGTCGACCTCCACGCCCTGCAATAGCAACCAGGAGAGTAGCTGCGCTCCTTCATCCAGCGTTTCTCCCAGGTTAGGAACACCATCTCCTGTATCTCCAATGCCTCCGTCGTCATCGCTTTCCAGCAGGGCGTCCGTGACAAGAAGATGCTTGAGAAGTTGGCCACGCACGATGTGCAAGACGTCTCTGAGCTCTTCAGCTTGGCAGACAAGTGTGCCAGGATCGCGGAGGGTCATAACTAGCACACACTGCGTGGCAAGGGGAGTGAATCCGCCAGGGAGGGCTCTGGCGGCAAGAAGAAGAAGACCGGCGGCAAGGACAAGCCGCTCGCCGGGGCCCCCACTACAGCAGTGGTAGCAGCTGTAGGGGGCCAGGGGCCGCACACCGACAAGCGCTCGTGACAGCCGTTCGACAGCGACGACAGCAACCAGAGGTGCCCGGTCCACAACACCAAATGGTACAGCGCTCGCGAGTCCCGGGAGATCAAGAAGCTAGCGGAGCGCTTCCGGGAGCTCCAACAGCAGCGCCAAGATGGCGCCCGCCCTTCTGCCAGCAGGAGGGCAAGCAAAAGGCTGACCCGGAGGTCAGCAATGACCAGGAGATGGAGTTCCAAGACACCAAGCGGGTGTTGAAGGTCATCTATGACCAAGGAGAGGGCTCCAACTCCGACCACAGCCCGAGCGAGCGTCGAAACACGCTCCATGTGATGTACGGGGGGTCATGGGACATCACGTCCCGACGAGACATCAAGAACTTCCGGCGGGAGATCATGGCAGGAGCGCCCTCCCTCAAGCCGGCTCCCTACCGCAAGTGGATGGAGACGGAGATCATCTTCTCCGCCTCTGACTGCTCGAAGAACATGGCGGGAGCCGAGCAGCTGCTGCTCATCGGCTCCCCGACAATAGCCAACGTGAAGCTCTACCACGTGCCGGTCGATGGAGGAGCGGGCCTCAATCTCATCAGTCTTGCAGCCTTCTAGAAGCTACAGATCCCAATGGGAAAGCTGGCCCCGTCGCGCCCATTCTCTGGAGTGGGCCCGGGGTCCATCCTTCCACATGGTAGCATCTCCCTCCCGGTGACATTCGAGACGCGTGAGAACTACCGCACCGAAAGTGTCGTCTTCGACGTAGCGGAGGTCAACCTCCCCTTCCATCCTCGGCAGGCCGGTGTTGTACCAGTTCATGGCTGTAGCTCATTACGACTACCTGGTGCTGAAGATGTCGACCCCGAGTGGTGTCCTCAGGGTCCGAGCAGACCGGAACGCCGGAGTCACGGCGCTGGAGAAGCTCCAAGCTCTGGCAGCATCGAAGGTGAGGCCTACGGGAATGCTAGGGCAAGCATGGCACCAACTAGATTGATGAGCTTCCGTGCGCACTATGGGCTAGCTGGACATCACCCAGTCGAGCCACAGGGGAGACTCCCTTCTTCGTGGTCTACGGAGCTGAGGTTGTCCTCCCTCCGGAGATCGCCTTGGGCTCCCCTCATGTCAAGGCATATGACGAAGCCACACAGGACCAGATCCGGCATTAAGATCTTGAGCTCGTCAACGAGCACAAATGGCAAGCAGCAATCCGAAATGGACGGTACCGCCAGGCGCTTTGGTGCTACCACCAGTAGTCCGTGCGGAGCCGAGAGCTGCAGGTGGGCGACCTGGTGCTCCGACGAATACTTTCCCGGGAGGGGTCCAACAAGCTTTCCCCCCCACTAGGAAGGTCCCTTCAGGGTGATACAAGTATGCCGATCAGGATGTGTCCTGTACAGTCCAACTCCTCCTATGTAGCACTATAATAAAGAAAACTCCCCTACCTTATACACGTCTACAATTTTTGCAGCTTTCCCTTCAAGCTTGCGTACATTTTTGTGTGCCTCTCGATGTGCCATAGTTGTGTTTCTATGTCTCGCTCTTGGCCAAAATTATGTTGTCCAGCTACAAGGCGGAAACGCCTGAGGCACCTGTGTTGTCTCCGGACCCCTTGGTTACCTTCCTGCTTGGGTCCCGTGGCGCCAGAAGGTCGCCCCCTTTTGGGTGCCCTTCCAGAAGGGGGTCCAGGGTGTATAGCTTGCTTAGCTTGGTCTTATACCCTAAGCGTGCAAACTCTGCCTCCTTAGCGTAGCATCCAAGTCCTGGGGGCCCGGATGGCACACCACCCTCGGAAGGATGGTAACCATGGTACGGACACTACTACACCGAATTGCCCAGGTCCCGTAGCTTAGCAGAGCACCATAAGCCATAATGGGGCCAGCTAACAGAGAAAATACAACTACACAGCATGGTTACCCCTTTCTTCTAGTGTTTGTGCAGGCCTCAGGGATCCGGTCCGTGGGGTTGGTTCTAGAACCCCAGCTTTCTAGCGGGCTACTCTCGGACCCCCAAGGATGGCGTCTCCCGAAGGGTCCGGACCTGGCGTCTTGCACCTTTTTGGTAAGCGCCCCCAAACACTTGGGCACACCCACCAGGGGGCCATCATGACTGGTCAAGTCAAGCAAGACGGCCGGACCCTTGCAACGCGCAAGAAGGAAGTGGGTACATATCTACAGCAAGCAACAAGGAAGCATCAACCACTTTGACAAATGAAAGAGACTCCGGTCCTTGCTACATCAAGGACCAGGGGACCTCGTGAAAGCTAAAGTGGCCCTTCCTAACGGACCCTGTGCCGAGAGGCTAAGGATGAGAGGCCAACAAAAAGTCTTTCATTCATCTGTACAAAAGTACAAGACAAGACACAAAAGACAAAAGAAAGATACAAATGTTGGGGCCCGCCTAGGACTCGCCCGCACCACGCCTAAACCGCTCGACGACGAGGGCTCCTAAGTCTTTGACCTCAGACTGAGCTGCCACCTCCCTCACAGCGACGGTGCCTTGGACGACCGGCTCTAGGAGATACTAGGGTCCCAGCTTTGGAAGCAAGTCAACATATGTATGGCCACCTCCATAGCCAGGTGTAAGGATCGAAACGCCCAAGAGGGGGGGGTGAATTGGGCTTTTTTAAAATTTTAGAGCAATTTAAAACTTTAATGGTTGAAGCCCAATTCCCTATGCAAACTAACTACGCAAGCAAGAGAGTTAAGTGCGGAATAGTAAAAGCGTAATAGTAAGGGGTGAGGAGAGAAATGCAAACTCCCGCGGAGACTCGGAGACACGGCGATTTTTCCCGTGGTTCGGTAAGATCACAAAAATCTTCCTACGTCCACGTTGTGGCACCCACCAAAGGGTATAGCCACTCCCAAGTCACCAAGACGAGGGAATCCACTATCTTTCTCCGTTCGCCTTCTCCGGCAAGGTGGAGCTCAAGCCTTGTACAACGGTGATCCTCCGGGCTTCCACAAACACCTTGGTAAGCTCCGGAGTGATCTCTTCTTCCTCCAACGTTTACAAGGTGAGAGAAGTCACCAAGACACTCTCTCTCACTAGCCTAGAGATTCCAATCACCAAGAATGGACGCACACAAGCTTCTCTCTAGCTAGATATAACCTATAGTTGGAGTACAAGAGGTTTTGAAGTGTGGAAGTGGTAGCTCTTGGTCTTGAATGCTTGAGAATGTGTAGTGAGGCTCTGGAGATCAAGACTTGTCGAAATGGCCGGTTGGAGGGGTATTTATAGCCAGCCCACACGAGATAGCCGTTAGAAAAGTGGGCAGACTTTTGTCAGTTGACATCGGATCCTCCGATGCACCCCTTTATATGATCATCGGTCGAATTCCAAATTAGCTGATGTCATGTGTCAGATGTGACCGTTGGATATAACCGTTGGATCTTTTAATCGACCGGTGTTACTTTAACTCATCATCGGATGATCCAGTGAGTTGATTCTTCAGAATTGGTTCAGAAATAATGTTTCGGCTGAAATTGACCGATGTTCACTTACTTTGTCATCGGATGATCCGGTGAGTTGATCTTCAGAATTACTCAGAAATTATCCTTCTGTTGAAATCAACCGATGTGCCACTTTCTTCACATCGGATGATCCGGTGTGTACTGGGCTCTGAGGTCTTCTTCTTCTGCCAACTCAAATTCGACCGATGTAGTCATTTTGCAAGACATCGGATGATCCGGTGAATGCAACTTGTTAGCTTCGAGTTGTTTTGAGTTGATCTTTTAGAATCTTCTTGAGTGACCTCTTTGACACTTGTTTGAAATGATATTACGATGAAGTGTAAGCTTCTTGTGTTGCCAATTTTGATAAAATAGAGTCGTTGTATGAGTTCTTCATTTAGTTTTCATGAGTATCGAATAACCCCTTAGAATGGATCGTTGAGGGGTCTCCATTTGTATCCAATGAGCAGTAGATGGTGTGAATAGATAGTTCATTTAATGTTTGATGTGATGTACGTGAAACCTCGCATCCACAAACTCATTAGTAATAACGAATGGTTGTCATTAATCACCGAAACCATATCTCACGGGGGCCTAGATGCTTTCAATCTCCCCCTTTTTGGTGATTGATGACAACACAACGAGTAGAGTATAGAATAAATGAAATTAAAACGCAATGCTCAAAAAGAAATATAACAAGTACAAATTGCAGCACAAGTGGCTTGAAGGCTCAAATAATAATCAATAAAGCGTAAGAGCACAGAGTAGCACCCGGAGTACAATAATAGCAAATAATAATAACAGGCAAAGTAACAATCTCCAATAAAGTAGCAAAAGGGATAGACACTCCCCCTAGAACCAAGTACTCCCCCTAGAACTAAGCTAACCTCCCCCTGACTCTAACTCTTCTCCCCCTTTGGCATCAAGACACCAAAAAGGAAAGTCGAGTGACTACAACTCAGGCGCGCTCCTGGCGATGGTGAAGCGGTCGGCGTCGACGGTGCTGTCGCCGGAGCTGCTGGAGGTGGAGGTCGCTGGTGCTGGAGCTGGAGCGGGGGGAGCTGGAGCTGGAGCTGGAGCTGCTGGTGGATCCGCTGAGACTGCTGGCGCCGGTGGAGGAGGTACTGCCGGAAGGGGTGAGGACTGGAACGGCGTCGGCGGCAGTACTGGAGCTGGTGCCAGTGGCGGTACACGTGGAACCTGACTGAGTCCCAAGTGCTGAGGTGGAAGAGCCACTCCAGTCTGCTGGTAGAGGTTGGTGACCAACCCCAGGATACCCAACAGCATCTGCTGAGTCTGCTGCTGCTGGTCCAGAGTGCGTCGCGTCATCTGGTCGACAAGGTTGGTGAACCTGTCGGTGTCCTCTCGCCTCTGACGGGCGATCTCCAGCTGCATCTCCTGCTGCTGCCTCTGAAGCTGCTCCTGTCGAGCTGCTTGCAGCTCCTGCTGCTGAGCCATCCGCTGAAGTAAGGTGGTGAGCTCTGACGGCTAAGTCACCTGAGCCTCTGACACTGGAGGAGGTGTAGGTGGTGGAGCAGCTGAGCCTCCTGCCTCTGCGTCCTGCTGCCTCAGTGAGGGAGGAGCAGGAGGGAAGTACTCTTCGACACTGTCACTAGTGTCGCTATCCGACCATACGTGCTGTAGGTCTCCTCCCTGAGCCTCTGCCTGTGCCAGCTCTGCGTCCTTCTGAGTCAGCTCTGCCCAGTCCTCCTCTGACAGTCTGGCTCGAACCTCACGCTCGACGGGACGGCCAAGGCGGCGGTCTCCCGGAGTGGGGACTCGGTAGTGGCTGAACCGGGTCACGTGCATCTCCGTCAGCTGAGAGACTCCTGGAGTGTCCTCTGGAACCAGCTAGTGAAGAAGGTGACAGATCCAGTGACCAAAGACCAGCTGTCGAAGCATCCCAACTCCGTCGGTGATCACATCCTCCATCTCGCAGATCAGAATATCTACGATGTCGAACTCCATCCCGTTCATCACATAGAACAGGATGGTCTGCTGAAGGGTCGTGAACCCCTCCAAGTAGCCAGACCTCGGCAGTAGAGTGCGCCTGAGGACGTGGTGAACTGTCCGAGCTGCTGGGGTGAGAAGCGCTGGCACCCTCGGCTGGTCAGGTGTGAACGGCTGAGTGAACAGACCTCTGATCTCCTCAAAAGGCGGTGCCACTCCTCCAGTCAGTGGTCTCCTCGGCGGGTCTGCGTCTCCGTAGACTATCTGGTGCAGGCACGTAGTGGAGAGCTCCACACCCAGCAGTCTGCCCAACAGGTCTCGAGATACGTCGTGGATCCGCCCCATGAACATGAAGTGAATCGAGCGACGTCCCTCAGAGACGTAGAGTGTCGCGTAGAACACCCTGACCCACTCCTCGACGTAAGCACTCCTCGGGTGTGAGAGCAAGTCCACCAGTCCTCTGTATCTCTCAAAAAGGGGCCTGATCCCGTGTCCTGCTGCCACTGCAAGCTGATCCCAGTCAATGCTGTTATGCTGGAATAGCTTGTGACCCCGACGCCTGTAAGTCTCGTACAGTGACGCCTGTGTCAGGGTCCAGAATCGGGAGTCAACTCGAGCGTGCCTAGGCCGCGGGAACCACTCCTCAATCAGCGCTGACCATCTGAGCTTCTTTAGTTGCCTTGCCTTCATTTTCCTGTAGTCGGTGAGTCTGACATCTTCGGCAACTCGGACTGCTGTGTCCATCAGGTGGATGGCCCTTTCGGCCTCTCTGTCCTCGTCGCGGTCAGCCGCAGAGGGGCGCCGACTCGCCGTAGGAGTCTGTCCACCTCCACGAGTCCTCGGGGTGCGCCGGCGGATGAGAGGCGGCACCTCGGTCTCCTCCTCGTCGGAGCCCTCGGGAGGCACCGGCTGGATCGGAGGCTGCTCCTGCCTCTGCCGGGACTCGCGGATCCGTAAGGAACCGCGGTGGCCGCGCTCACGCTCCTCGGCGGCGCGAGCGGCCAACTCCGCACGACGCGCGTCCTTGGACATCTTGCGCTTCTTCGCGACGGGCTCCTCAATAGCCTTCCCCTTTCCTTTGCGATCGCGACCCATCTTAGCGACGAACGGCGAAGTACGGCGAAACCCTAGCGGCGAGGGTGATGCGGGCCGGTGGCGAGTGGTGGAGGGGAGACGGCAAGGGAGGCGATCTGCGGCGGCGCGGTGGAATGGCGGCTGCGCTGGCACGGGCTGACGGTGGCGCCTGGAGCCGGCGTGCGCGGAAGAGGCGGCGGTGGCGGCTGCTGGAAGGCGGTGGCGGCGGCTGGGAGGCGGCGCGGCGCGGGAGAGGTGGTGGTGGCGGCTGCTGGAAGGCGGCGGCGCAGGAGAGGCGGCGGCGGCGCTTGGGGGAGGGCGGCGGCGGCGGCGCTTGGGGGGCGTGAGGACGGCGGCGAGGGCGTCGAGCGGCGGCGGAGCTCGGGGAAAAAAAGAAAAAGCCGAAGGGCGGCCGAACCTCTTTTTAAACTGTACGGGCAAACCCTAGCCGCGCATAAAACACCGGATGGACCGATGATCATCGGAGGATGCATCGGTCGAGTTCAACAGAGAGTTGTTCCAAAAACTCTCTTTGAACACCGGATGATCCGATGTTGAGGTGTCGATCATCGGTCGATTTCTGCAGGGCACCAGAAAACTGAACACCGGATGCTCCGATGTCTTCTGAAATGAACTCATCGGTTGATTTGTGACATCTGACTTGATCTGAGTACTGAACTGAAGCACAAATTGATCCGATGATCTGCTGGCCCTAGCATCGGATAATCCGATGACTACAGAAAACCTAAGACTGCCCATATGTGTCCTTGGACTTAAATACACAAAGATAAGGATGGGTCCTAGGACTTTTTGGGCAACTCCTAACCTCTAATAGAAGGCTTCAAATATAGTGCCACATATTGGCTAAGCCCTTAAGCAAAGAGAACACACAAGGTTAGGAGGGAAACCATGAAAATGTAAGGCCCATGCTTTGTGAGCTAGAGTGTGGAAAACTTCTATCTCTTTAAAGCATGTACCTTTAGAATTTTGCTCTATCCACATCATATGAGTTGAGATATTGCATTTTGAACAAGTCTCCTTCTCATGATGTGGGTTCCCCTTTGTGACAATCTACCGTATGCAATGCCAACCAAAATGATGCAAGATATTGAATGAGTGCAAGTCTATATGGCAGGAATCATGCAAGGCGTAATGTAAATCTATCTTGCCAAGTTTAAACCTGCCAAAGGCTTCCTCAGGGAAAACTATTTCTAGCTTGCCCCTATCCTTTGGGAGTTAGACAAGACCTATTTGATATGCAACCTTACATGAACATGGCAACTTACATGACGTTAGATGCATCTAGCACATTTAATTCACTTCTAAGTCTAGAAAAAGTTTTCTCATCAAGTGGTTTAGTGAAGATATCCGCCAATTGTTCTTCAGACCTAACACCTTGCAAAGAGATGTCTCCTTTAGCCTCATGGTCCCGTAAGAAGTGATGGCGAATATCTATGTGCTTAGTGCGGGAGTGTTGAACGGGGTTTCTAGCTATCTTAACCGCACTTTCATTGTCACAAAGGAGAGGCACACAATCAAATTTAATTCCAAAGTCCAAAAGGGTTTGCTTCATATATAGAATTTGGGCACAACATGCACCGGCCGCTATATACTCTGCCTCCGCGGTGGACAAAGCCACGGAGTTTTGCTTTTTGCTCGACCAAGATACTAGGGAACGCCCAAGTAAGTGGCACCCACCAGAGGTACTCTTGCGATCCACACGGCATCCAGCAAAGTCCGAATCCGAGTAACCCAAGAGATGGAAACTAGCGTTCTTGGGGTACCACAAACCTACACTTGGGGTATGCTTGAGATACCTAAGTATCCTAAAGACCGCCTTACGATGCGATTCTTTAGGTGCCGCTTGAAAGCGAGCGCACAAGCACACACTAAACATGATATCGGGCCTAGATGCGGTAAGATATAACAATGAACCAATCATGGAACGGTAATGAGATTGATCAATAGGTTTACCGTCCATGTCCGCGTCGAGATGACAATTTGTCGCCATTGGAGTACTTCTTGAGCTACAATTTTTCATTTCAAACTTCTTCAAGAGGTCTTTGGTATACTTCTCTTGGTAGATGAAAGTCCCCTCTTGAAGTTGCTTGATTTGAAATCCTAGGAAGAAATTGAGCTCTCCAATCATTGACATCTCGAACTCCCTAGACATCATGGTGCCAAACTCAAGGCTAAGAGATTTGTTAGTTGAGCCAAAAATAATGTCATCAACGTAAATTTGACAAAGAAATAAATCCCCGTTGATGTCTTTGGTGAAGAGTGTGGTATCAACCCTCCCGATCTTGAATCCTTGCATGACTAGGAAATCCCTTAGACGTTCATACCATGCCCTAGGTGCTTGCTTGAGCCCGTAGAGCGCCTTGTGTAACCTATACACATGGTTAGGATTCCTCGGATCTTCAAACCCGGGAGGTTGCTCAACGAAAACAAGCTCGTTAATATAACCATTGAGGAAGGCACTTTTCACATCCATTTGGTAAAGCATAATATTGTGATGTGAAGCAAAAGCAAGGAGTATGCGAATAGCTTCTAACCGTGCGACCGGGGCAAATGTCTCTCCAAAATCTAGTCCTTCAACTTGTGAAAAACCCTTGGCCACAAGCCTTGCCTTGTTGCGGACCACTACGCCATTCTCGTCTTGTTTGTTGCGGTACACCCACTTCGTTCCGATGACGTTCTTGTCCTTAGGTCGCTCCTCCAATACCCAAACTTTATTGCGGGTGAAGTTGTTGAGTTCTTCTTGCATAGCCATCACCCAATTGGGATCTTGGAGTGCTTCCTCAATATTTGTGGGTTCTACACACGAAACAAAGGAGTAGTGCTCACAAAATGAAGCAACATGGCGAGAACGAGTACTTACTCCCCGTGACGGACTTCCGATGATTTGATCCATCGGATGTGCCTTGGAGATGCGCCCATGCCTCATAAGAGGTTGTGAGGCACTTGGTGGTGGTGAGGCATCTTGCTCGTCTTGTGGTTGGACTTGACCTTGGACTTCTTCTTCTTCTTGGTGTTGTGTGGCATGTGAATCTTGCATTGGCAATGGATCATTTTTCTCTTCTTCTTCATCAATTTGAGGCGCCATGGAGGTGTTGATGTTGGAACTTGAGGCTCCCCCTTGATCATGGCTCTCCTCAACTTCGGGCTTGATGTCTCCTATGGTCATGTTCTTCATAGCTTCTCGTAGAGGCTCATCATCTATATCATCATGACCAAAACTCTCCTCTTGGGAGCCATTAGTCTCATCAAACTCAACATCACAACTTTCTTCAACTAACCCGGAGGTTTGGTTGAATACTCGATATGCTTTTGAGTTTGACGCATAACCAAGAAAGATACCAACATCACACCTTCTTTCAAACTTACCGAGCCTTCTCTTGCGGTAGATGTAGCACTTGCACCCAAAGACTCGGAAGTAGGAGATGTTGGGCTTTCTCCCAATGAGAAGCTCATATGGGGTCTTTTGAAGTAGTCGATGAAGATAGACCCTATTGGCGGCATGGCACGCCGTGTTGATTGCTTCGGCCCAAAACTTCTCCGACGTGCCATAGTCATCAAGCATTGCTCTTGCAAGGGTGATGAGAGTCTTGTTCTTCCTTTCAACGACACCATTTTGTTGAGGGGTGTATGTGGCCGAAAACTCGTGCTTCACGCCTTCACGATCACACCACTCCCCAATGTTGTAGTTTTTGAACTCGGTGCCGTTGTCACTCCGGACCTTGATGATGGGAAGTTGAAATTCCTTTTGAGCTCGTTTAGCGAAGGTCTTGAAGATTTCCGGAGTTTCACCCTTGTCGCCTAGGAACAATGTCCAAGCATAGCGAGAGTAGTCATCAACAATAACAAGACAATAGAGGTTACCGCCAAGGCTTTGATACGTGGACGGTCCGAAGAGGTCCATGTGAAGTAGTTCAAGTGGCTTGGAGGTTGACACCATTGTCTTCAACGGATGGTGTGAGGCAACTTGCTTCCCGGCTTGACATGCGCTACAAGGCTTGTTCTTCTCAAATGTGACATCCTTCACGCCGGTCACCATCCCAAGCTTGAATGACTTCTTGAGCTTGCTCATCCCAATGTGAGCATTGCGCCGATGCCATAGCCATCCCAAACTAGTCTTGATGAAAAGACAAGTGGTCAAGCTAGCATCCTTGTTAGAGAAGTCCACCAAGTAAAGATGTCCATGCCGAAAACCTTTGAATATTAGTTCTTTGCTTAATTCACTAGTCACCACAACACCATTCTTGTCAAATGTGCACGTTAGTCCAAGATCACATAATTGTGCAATGGAAAGTAAATTGAAACTAAGAGACTTAACGTAAAGCACGTTAGAGATAGACAAATCATGAGAAATAGCAATTTTACCCAAACCAATTACCTTCCCCTTTGAGTTATCACCAAAGGTGACTTGTTCATGATTGCTGGGGTTTTCTATGGAGGTGAACATACCATCATTGCCGGTCATATGTTGAGTGCACCCACTATCGAGTACCCAATGCTTTCCTCCGGCTTTGTAGTTCACCTACACACATGAAGTTAGTTTTTGAGTTTAGGAACCCAAGCCAACTTAGGTCCTTGTATGTGTGATACAAGTGTTTTTGGAACCCAAAGTTGCTTGGGGAGCTTCCCCTTCATGCCCTTGATGTCTTTGTCGATGAACCTTGCCTTCACTTTTCCACCTACTTTGCTCAATAGATAGTGATAATCATTGAACGTAGATTTGTAGTTAGGAGGCAATTTGGGAGAAGGACGGTTGGGAAGAGGACACTCCCTCGTGTGATGTTCGGTGACCTCACAATGTTGGCAATATGACCCAACTTCCTTGATGAAGCTTGTCCTAAGCTCCGGTGAGGGCACCTTTCCTTTGTTGGGTACCGGGAAGGATCCAAGTCCTCTCTTGTTGAAGCTTTTCGCTTGTTGGTAGAGGATTTCCTTGTGCTTGTCCTCCCCCTTAGAGAGTCTTGCCACACTAGTGCAAAGACTTTCAATTTCGTCCATTAGCTCCTTCTCCCTAGGGCTTGCTTTCAAAGGCAAAGACTTATCCAAAACATTAGTGGCATGTGAATTAGATGATATTTTGCCATCAAGGGTTTCTTTCTTTGTGTTTTTCAATTTAAGTTCAATAGCTTCATAAGCACGGTTAAGCACTTCATGTTCTTGAACCAACTCATTGTGCTTTGCCAAGAGTGCTAAGTTAGCTAAGTCAAGCTCATGATACTTAAGCTTGATTGTAGCATTTTCATCCTCGATTTGTTTAACATTTAATTTGAGCGTGTCATGCTCTTTAAGTATGGTTACATACTTGTCATGCAAATCGAGGTTAGCACTTTCAAGCTTAGCACGAGCTAGCTCAAGAGCCTTAACCTTAGCCTTTTCCCTTTTTATCATGGCATGATATTCATTAATCATAGATGCTAATTCATCGGGTGAAAGCTCCTCATCATCATCGCTAGAGTCTTCACATACCTTTGAGCTACCTTTCGCCATTAGGCACATAGGAGGTGGACGAAGAGGTGAGTCATCCTTGTTGACGATGGCGAGGCCCGCCAAGTTTTCTTCATCTTCACTATCTTCGTCGCTTGACTCTTCATCCGTGATCCACTCATTTGCTTCACACATGAAGACCTTTTGAGGCCCTCTTCTTTTCTTTGGAAAGAGCTTGGTTTTCTTGCCTTTTTCAAATTTCTTCTTTCCAAAGGAGCGCTTGGGCTTGACCTCCTCTTCATCATCACTTTCTTCTAGCTTGTGATGCTTGCCAATTTCCTTTCTTTTGTCCGGTCTTGGACAGTCATATGATATGTGGCCTAGATCACCACAATTGTAGCACGTCTTGTTTTCATCTTTTCTTGGCAAGAAGGCTTTCTTTTTGGGATCAAAAGAGTATCCCTTCTTTGCAATCTTGGAGTTGAGGCGTGAGAATTTTCTCATCATCAAAGCAAGCTCATCATCATCATCTTCGCTTGTTTCTTGCTCCTCTTCACTTGAGCTAGGCTCAACCACTTTCTTCTTCTTGGGAGTTGTCTTCTTGGTTGAAGCCTTGAGGGCAATGGTTTTTGATGATGACCCTCCATCATTCCAAGTACGCTCATCTCATGAGCATGGATTTCTCCAATGAGCTCCGAAACTTCAATGTTGTCTAGTGACTCTTTTTGGAGCATTGAATTGATAATGTTGTACTTGGGCTTGGGTAGAAGCATGAGGATCTTGCGATTTATAAGTCCCTTGCCAAGAGAAGCAATATCATGTGCGTTAATTTCCTCAATGAGCACATTTAAACGAGAAAACATTTGATTAACGTTTTCATGAGGAAACATCTTAAATTCATCATATTTTGATTTAAGCATGTGATATTTAAGTTCTTTGACACGAGATGAGCCCTCATGTATTTCAACTAGACATGCCCAAATTTCACATGCTTTTTCCTTGCTAGCAATCCTAGCAAAAACATCTTGACTAATGCATTCATATATGGCATTTCTAGCCTTAGCATCCCATTTTAATTGGTCTCCAACATAGTCAAGATTTCCAAACCCCGCATGGGTCGCTTCCCACACTTCGGGAGCAATTGCCTCAAGGTAAGCGCGCATGCGTGCTTTCCAATAAGCAAAATTCTTGCCCTCGAAGGTAGGAATCGAACCCCCATTCTTGGCCATTTTTGCTCTCTAGCGGTGAAGCTAGAATGATCCAATGAGCAACCAAGCTCTGATACCAATTGTAAGGATCGAAACGCCCAAGAGGGGGGGGGTGAATTGGGCTTTTTTTAAATTTTAGAGCAATTTAAAACTTTAATGGTTGAAGCCTAATTCCCTATGCAAACTAACTACGCAAGCAAGAGAGTTAAGTGCGGAATAGTAAAAGCGTAATAGTAAGGGGTGAGGAGAGAAATGCAAACTCCCGCGGAGACTCGGAGACACGGCGATTTTTCCCGTGGTTCGGTAAGGTCACAAAAATCTTCCTACGTCCACGTTGTGGCACCCACCAAAGGGTATAGCCACTCCCAAGTCACCAAGACGAGGGAATCCACTATCTTTCTCCGTTCGCCTTCTCCGGCAAGGTGGAGCTCAAGCCTTGTACAACGGTGATCCTCCGGGCTTCCACAAACACCTTGGTAAGCTCCGGAGTGATCTATTCTTCCTCCAACGTTTACAAGGTGAGAGAAGTCACCAAGACACTCTTTCTCACTAGCCTAGAGATTCCAATCACCAAGAATGGACGCACACAAGCTTCTCTCTAGCTAGATATAACCTATAGTTGGAGTACAAGAGGTTTTGAAGTGTGGAAGTGGTAGCTCTTGGTCTTGAATGCTTGAGAATGTGTAGTGAGGCTCTGGAGATCAAGACTTGTCGAAATGGCCGGTTGGAGGGGTATTTATAGCCAGCCCACACGAGATAGCCGTTAGAAACGTGGGCAGACTTTTGTCAGTTAACATCGGATCCTCCGATGCACCCCTTTATATGATCATCGGTCGAATTCCAAATTAGCTGATGTCATGTGTCAGATGTGACCGTTGGATATAACCGTTGGATCTTTTAATCGACCGGTGTTACTTTAACTCATCATCGGATGATCCGGTGAGTTGATTCTTCAGAATAGGTTCAGAAATAATGTTTCGGCTGAAATTGACCGATGTTCACTTACTTTGTCATCGGATGATCCGGTGAGTTGATCTTCAGAATTACTCAGAAATTATCCTTCTGTTGAAATCAACCAATGTGCCACTTCCTTCACATCGGATGATCCGGTGTGTACTGGGCTCTGAGGTCTTCTTCTTCTGCCAACTCAAATTCGACCGATGTAGTCATTTTGCAAGACATCGGATGATCCGGTGAATGCAACTTGTTAGCTTCGAGTTGTTTTGAGTTGATCTTTTAGAATTTTCTTGAGTGACCTCTTTGACACTTGTTTGAAATGATATTACGATGAAGTGTAAGCTTCTTGTGTTGCCAATTTTGATAAAATAGAGTCGTTGTATGAGTTCTTCATTTAGTTTTCGTGAGTATCGAATAACCCCTTAGAATGGATCGTTGAGGGGTCTCCATTTGTATCCAATGAGCAGTAGATGGTGTGAATAGATAGTTCATTTAATGTTTGATGTGATGTACGTGAAACCTCGCATCCACAAACTCATTAGTAATAACGAACGGTTGTCATTAATCATCGAAACCATATCTCACGGGGGCCTAGATGCTTTCACCAGGGCCTTTCCCTCTGCCTCCATCTGGTCGACGACAACATCTTCCAACGCTGCCATCTTAAATCCTGCAGAGTCAAGCACAGGGAGCACTTGGCTCATCTCCTTCGAAGGCTCGCCGGCACGCACCGGGCTGAAACCGAAGGGCACCAGTACTGACTCTGCGCGGCCCAGGAAGTCCCAGACTTGTTGGACCTCCACCGTGTGCGAAGTTCGGAGCTCCTGAAGCTCGCGCCGTGCCGCTGCCAGCTCTGCTGTGTCGATCTCGGAGAGCCTTTTCTCCCTGGCAGCCAACACCACCTCCCTGGCATCAAGCTCACAGGCATGGCGCTGTAGTCCCTCCTCGCGGAATGAAGCATCGAATTCTGCAGCCAGGAGGTCCCGGCGCTCCTTCATCTGCCTCTCCTGCTCCTTGTTCAGAGAGGCCTGCTGGCAATCCAAGTCGTCGGCCTGAGACTTCAGCTCGGCCTGCTCCCGTTGCAAGCGCAACGAAGACTCCTCCTCCTTCTCTGCTAGCTCGCGCTCGCGCTCACCTACTGCAATCTCACGGCAAGCCAGCGCTAGTCGTAGCTCCTGCAGTGTTGCGAGGCGATCATTGGCCACTTGGTGGGCCTTATTGGCTTCTGCCCAGAGCTTCTTGGACTGCTCGTCCAGCTGATCGACCAAGTCCCGCTGCCGGTTGGTCAGTTTTTGCTCCTCCCGCAAGCGAGCCTCCTTCGTCTCCAACCTCCTTCGTGTCTCCCGGGTCTGGAGGTTGAGCAACATTTCCCAACCAACGAGGCGCTCCTCCTCCTGCTGGATGGCTTCCCGCTCCTAGTCCAGCGCCATCTGAACTTGGCAGAGGCTTGCCTGAGCTGAGGCCACGACCTGAGACAAGGGGACCCGCTCGACACGTGTCGGAGCCTCCTGGGCATCGTCCTCCGGGATGTCGACGACCATTGGAGTGGGCACCAAGATGCAAGGACCCAGGGAAGCTTCGGCTTGGTCCTCGGAAGGAGGTGGGTGAGCTTCCCACTGGGGAGTGCTACCCTTCGGGGTAGGGGCCGCGGCATCCGACGCACCCTCATCGACGGCAGGAGCGGGCTTGTCACCATGTGTCGGCGGAGCCTCGTCAGCCACAGAAGAAGCCTGGACCGACGGAGGATCCTGGCTGGGGTCCTCCACACCAGGGGCCGCCGGGGAGACATCTACAGAAGAGGCAGTCGGCATGGACGTCGCCGGAGCTAGAGGGTCCGCGCCCTGAGCAAGAGCTGTCCTAGAAGCCGCCGGCGGATCGCTGGACACCCTGGGCACCGGAGCACTCCCAGGAGCACTTGCGGATGGAGCCCTACACAAAGAACCGGGGTCAGCAGACAACCTCAAAGCATAACCAAAAGCAGCAAGGGCTGGCCTCGGATGATCTACCTGGGGCCGGCAACACTCCATGAAGCGGCTCGGAAACGCTTGCCCGGGCCTCCGAAGCCACCGGATCCCCCGGCTGCAGCTGGCCTCTTCATCGATGGCGGAGGCGCTGGAGTTGCAGGAGCTCCCTCTGCGGAATTGGATGCAGGAGTATAAAACATTCCTGTCCACAACAAGTCCTAAGTTACCCGAAAATGAGTAATACTCTGTTCAGAATGACCAATTGGCCTTAATTCCAGAACTTGAATATGAAAATGGCAATTCCATGTCTCAAGGTTAATATCAAAGTTATAGATGACTTCAATATATTTCCAACGAGTATTTAATTTCCTTAATATCACTTCTGGATCCAAAGTTATGATATTTCCAAGTTGACAGAAATCTGGAACAATTTTGACAGCACCTCCTTTGAAAGTGACTGTTTTGTCTGCAATATTTCATTAACTTCCACTCAAAATCTGGAGAAACTTTGAACTACAAAGTTGTAGAACATATAATAAGATTTCCAACGGTGTGTTGTATGACCCTTAGATATTTTTCTACAAGAGGTTATGGTCGAAATACAGAAAATTACAGAGAGTTATTTTTCCTGCCCTGTTTTTGGGCAGTTCACACTCATCTAAGATTTTCATTCATTTGGAAGGTGATTCTGTTCTGGAGCTCTACAGAAAAGTTGTATAAGACATCAAACCTTTCCAGAAATGTATCACACACCTCCATTGGTTAACCAATCAAAAGTTATGTCCGGTTCAATTTTAGCAAAAATTCTGCCAAAAAAGAGGAGGTTGTTTCTAAGCCTTTTTAGAATGAATCTATACTCCCAATTGACTCTTAGTTCAATATAGGAGTTCATTAACCCCTAATAAATCCTAGACTCCAAATTTACTCTTTTATTTGAAAACTTCCTTTTTCGTGCAGATAAGAACTTATCACGGTACTACGTATCCTCACCAAATCAAAAATCCTAACAAACGTTATACCGGCATATACGTCTCAAGTGGTGGCACTAACACGGTCACTCACAAACGTTTTTTTACACGACATGTGCTAACGTGTCCTTCTGGTTCAACCTTGGGGGTTCTTGGGGCCACCGCAGGCGCCACGGGGCCGGATGCCGAGATAAAGCTCCCGCTTGCGCGCATTAGTCTCCGCTTCTTTCTGGGGGAGCTAGTCCGGGGGGCCGCCGGCACCATCCCCTTTCCCTTTTCCAGGCTTGGGCGGAGGAAGTCGTAGCCGCGGAGCCTGGCGCGGCAGTACCTGGAGCAGCAGGGGCTGGAGCGGAGGAAGCAGTCCTCCGGTCGCTCGCTCCAGTCACCCTAGGGATCGTTACTCCTCGTGAAGTGTCGCCAACTTGTCGGGGAGCGATGTCGATATCGTCCAACGTCGGCATCGTCTTTAGGAGCCGCGATCTCTGGTCCATGAAGATGGAAAAGCACGACTGAATGTAGCCTAGAGGGGGGTGAATAAACTCTTGAATGTTTTAACGATTCCCTGAAACACTTAGCGAACGGATCAATTCCAGGTAGGCCAGACTAGTCCGGTATGGTGCGAACTAGTCCACTATGAGCGTAATTTAAAGGTTAAATTTAGACTTATCCTTACTTCAAGTATTTATGCAGCGGAAAGTAAATGACGACTCGAGTGTAATATAATAATGAAGTAAGAGACATCAACTCTCCAGTTTAACACAAGATATCTATGTAAATCAAATGAGTACTAGCAAATTCTAATTGATAATTGAAACAAGAATAAGAAGAGATGAGACAAGGTTTTTGTCCCGAGGTTCGATTCCACCCAAGAATCTACGTCCCTATTGAGGAGTCCACCAGGGACCGGGTCTTCAACCCTTCCCTCGTTGAATTGCCACAAAGACCGATTCAAATCCACTAACCACACACAGGGGTAAACAGTTGTACGTAGTGCGTTCTCACAATTTGAGTGCTCCCACAAGATTACAATGAGTAACTATTTCTCCCGCACACACACAAAGAACAATGATCAGCAATTGTGTGAGAGAAAACAAACCACGAGCTCAATGTCGAGAAGAACGATTCTCTCCTTGATCCAATCCCTAATCCTCAAAGATTTGATCTTGTTAGGCTTAGAATGAGTGGAGAGAAGTGTTTTTGTGCTCTTGGGACATGTGACAGCGCTAGGGCTCGTGTCATTGGAATGTGTGGCCGTGCACCTCTATTTATACAAAGTTTCCAAAAGTCCTGGTGGCAGGACTAGTCCGCTCTGTTGACCGGACTAGTCTGGTGAGCCATGTACAATTCACGTGAGGCATGCGGCACAGTGGAAACCCTAATTTAAAGTGGTTACAGAAAGTTGAACGGACTAGTCCGGTCCATGAGCGGATTAGTCCGGTGCAAGGTGAATTCCGATTCCAGAGAGTTGAATGGACTAGTCCGGTCCATGAGCGGACTAGTCTGGTGCACCATGTTGCGAAGCAACAGAGAGTTGAACGGACTAGTCTGGATTCTGAAAGGACTAGTCCGGTGCACCATGTTGTGAAGCAACAGAGAGTTGAACGGACTCGTTCAATTTCTGAGCGGACTAGTCCGATGCACCGTGTGGTGAAGCAACAGAGAGTTGAACGGACTAGTCCGGTTTCTGAGCGGACTAGTCCATTGCACCGTGTTGTGAAGCAACAGAGAGTTAATTGGACTAGTCCGGTTTCTGAGCAGACTAGTCCGGTGCACCGTGTTGTGAAGCCACAGAGAGTTGAACGGACTAGTCCGGTTTCTGAGCGGACTAGTCCGGTGCACAGTGAGTGAAGTGGATATGTTTTAAGCCCTTACCCCTACGCAAAGATTTTGAGCTCTTGGGATGTGTCTCTCACACACATCCTATACAAGTCAGTCTACAATGCGCTTTGTTCATGGATCGACCCTTTTCCTTTTTCTTCATCACTTTATTTTTCACTTTTTGAGTGCACCAATCCTACCTTACACGAGTTAATCTACATTTATCTCAACAAGTTCATTAGGATCTCAATTTGTTTATCATCAATCGTCCAAAACCCACAAGGGAATGCCTAGATGCACTTTCAATCTCCCCCTTTTTGGTGATTGATGACAACCAACTGAGATTACATAATTAATAATTAAATTTGATTTTCATAAAGTGTGCATATATGAGAATGACAAATGAGTAACATGAACTTCTCACATATATGCACCCTTTATGGTGGGATGCCTAAAGAGTGTGTGATAAAAGAATGTGACATGCCACAAGAAGATAAGAACATATCAATAATAAAGGTAGTCATCACATCAATATCGACTAAGCATCATACATCTAAAGGAGTTTGAAATATAAAGTACATGAAACTTAAAATACATGTCCATGATCACCAATCCTTAAGGTTCACAAGAATATAAAGCAAATAATATTAATCTCAATCTCCCCCCTTTGGCATCAAGGCACCAAAAAGAGAAAAATTGAGTGGAATCACTCATCGCCGCACCTCCCTCACTTTCTGTCCTATCTTCATCTTCGTCTTCATGATCATACTGAGGAGGAGGAGCGGAGACACCTGCAAGCCCAAAAGAACTGAACTCTTGTTCAGTGAGTAGATCCATCTCAGTGAAGTTTTCTTCAGAGTCTTCTGAAATCTATGGTGATCCAACTGGCTCAATATCTAGCTTCTCACAGATGGCTTTGATGTTGGCCTTCATGTATCTTTGATGTCTCTTCCAGGCCAAGCTCTTGTTGCTTAGCTTCAATTTTGCGACAGCAGTCAAAGATAGAGGAGAGCATCTTGAGCACACCACTGGAGGACTCTCTAGAGGGTGGAGGAGCAGGAGTAGGTGTAGCATCCAACGCCCTTGAGCTTTCATGAGCAGAGGGAACAGTGTAGACTATAGGCTTCTAGGGCTTGAGATCCGTGTGAGAGACATCTTTGACAAACTCAATTCCTATCACCTTCTCAATCATGTACATGACATAAGGTGCATAGCCACATGACCTATTTGGAGTGATAGAGATGTTCACAATGTCATTGTAGATGTACTCAAAGACATTGAAGGTCCTTTTCTTGCTTATCACTTTCATCAATGTCCTTAGGGTTCTTTGGATTGTCCCTGCATCTCCATCCTTTGGAGCTATGGTGTTTCTCAAAATCCTGTTGAGCACGGCAAAGAATGGCTTCAAGTACTTGGTAGTAGGAGGTACATATGGCATTCTTGTATCATACAAGAATTCCAGCTCATTCTTCTCTAAAGGCTTCAAGTTGTGAATGACAAGGTCATTTTCCAAGGTATGTTCAAGGTGAACTATATTGGCAAATTCCTCATAGGTGACACTGTATTTGGATCCATGTGTCATCCAAGTCATCTCATCCCCATCATCGTGGGCAAAGTAAAGAGTTGAGTAGAACGGTGTAATGACCTCATTGTTCCAGTCATATTGAAAGGATAGAAGGTCCTTCAAGCCATGCCTCTCTAATGCCTCTAGTACCTCATGATAGGCCTGGCATCTCTTAGACTGCAAGTAATCAATGTTGAGCCACTCACTCTCAACAACAGGATTCTTCATCTTCATTGAAACATGCTCATAGTAGTCAGCATGGAAGTTGCTCCAAAATATTGGGTCTGCACATTGCTTAGGGTGCTCATAAACTTGAATTTTTCTGAACTTGTCAGCAAGTTCACTCCCCTTTCCAGTAAAGTCATCACTTGATGACTGCCTGTTGCGGTGAAAGGGGGCCTTCTTCTTCAATGGACCAATAGAACCACTAGCAAGTCCTTTGCCTTTGCCAACACTTCTTCTAGGAGCCGTTGAGCTTCCAACAATGTCTTTGCTTTGTGCTGTCTTACCAACCACTCTCCTCCTTTTAGGAACAGAATCGTCAAGAGGAGAGGGTTGAGCAACGTGGTCATGTCTCTTCTTCATGGCCTCGGAGGTTGACGACATTGTGCCTGACAGGAAAATTAAGTATGACTGACGAGATGGATTGTATATTTTGTGGAAATAAGAAGTTAGAGGTTCAATTGATAGGTAACCGGACTTGTCCATTTTTAGAGTGCGGACTTGTCCAGAATACCGGACTTGTCCGCACCCGATACTGGACTAGTCCGGACCTGCTGAAGAACCCTAATTTCCTATTTTCAATAAATCAAGCACAAATTAATACAAAACATGGAGGGATACACTAGAAATATATCGAGAAAGGTAATGTATGCCCTAGGAATCAGGAAAATTGAGCAAAAGTATAGGAAAGATGAGAACATGAGTTGGGAGGGATTTTACCGAAAAAGTGAAGATTTGAGTTGAAACGTGAAGTTTGACCCGGATAAGTTTGGAGAGAGGAATCCACACGTCGGGGAGAAGATTTTCCGTGGAGAGGACTTCGATTTCTTTGGCCAAAATCAAAAATCACCTTGGGGGGCTAGGGTTTGAGGAGTGACAAGTCAAAAGTGCTTGTGAGGGGAAGAGAGCACTGGTTGGCACGGGTATAGACTTTTAAACCTAGACATACGGACTAGTCTGGTATGGCAGATCTGTCCAGACTAGTCTGAGGGAGCGGACTAGTCCGGGTCAACTGGATATATAAGAGTAGAAATTAGGGAAATATTGGAAATTTGATCTAATAGTGATCTAAGGACATAATTTTCACAAATAATCTTGATAACTATGCCCAGTAAGCAATCAACAATCAAACAATGGTCATTATTCATCAAGATTCACTAATTTAAATAGTTTTTAAGAGAAAATCAAGATAAGGGATAGTTTTTCGCAAGGTAAGTAAGATTTTGAGGATTCAAGCAGTTATGCAGTGTTTCAAGCCACGTTCCGAGAGTCAAGTATATTTAGTTCATTTCTAAGCTCATAAAAGTGTTTTTCATCAAGTGGCTTGGTGAAGATATCGGCTACTTGTTTCTCAGTTTTGACATGGGAAATGTCAATGTCTCCTTTGATCGAATGATCTCTCAAAAAATGATGTCGGAATTTAATGTGTTTGGTCCTAGATTGCTCGTTAGGGTTATGTGCAATCTTAGTCGCACTCTCATTGTCACAAAGGAGTGGAATACAATTCATATTATAACCGTAGTCTCTTAGAGTTTGTCGCATCCAAAGGAGTTGTGCACAACAACTCCCGGCTGCAACATACTCCGCTTCGGCTGTGGACAAGGCAATGGAGTTTTTCTTCTTGGAGGACCAAGAAACTAGGGACCTACCCAAGAATTGGCAAGTCCCGGAGGTACTTTTTCTATCCACTTTGCATCCGGCATAATCTGCATCGGAGTATCCAATGAGATTGAACTTTGAACCTTTAGGATACCAAAGGCCTAGGTTGGGTGTATGAACTAAATATCGCAAGATCCTCTTTATTGCTGTCAAATAACATTACTTAGGATTGGCTTCAAACTTTGCACACATACAAATACTCAACATAATAGCAGGCCTAGATGCACAAAGATAGAGTAGAGAGCCAATCATGGAACTGTATACCTTTTAAGCCATGTTAGATCCATCTTCGTTAAGGTCTAAAAGTCCATTTGTTGCCATGGGAGTCTTTATGGGCTTCACTTTGTCCATGCCAGACTTCTTGAGAATGTTTTGGGTGTACTTTGTTTGGCTTATGAACGTTCCTTCCTTTAGTTATTTCATTTGGAATCCCAAAAAGTATCTCAACTCTCCCATCATGGAAATCTCGAATCTATCTGTCATGATTTTACTAAACTCTTGATAAAAAAATTTGTTAGTTGAACCGAATATGATATCATCAACATAGATTTGACAAATGAATAGATCATCATTAAAGTGCTTGGTAAACAAGGTGTAATCAGTTTTACCAATTTTGAAACCATTTTCAATTAGAAAATCTCTAAGGCACTTTTGAACACAAGGTCAGGGTACTCTTGATCTTCAAACCCAGGGGGTTGCTCCACGTACACCTCCTCCTTGATAGGTCCGTTGAGGAAGGCGCTTTTGACGTCCATTTGATACAGCTTGAAATCATGGTGAGTAGCATATTCAAGTAGTATACGAATTGATTCAAGCCTAGCTACAGGAGAAAAAGTCTCGTCAAAATTCAAACCTTCGACTTGTGAGTAACCTTTAGCCACAAGTCGTGCCTTGTTTCTTATTACCACTCCGTGTTCGTCTTACTTGTTGCGGAAGACCCATTTAGTGCCGACGATGTTGGACTTCGGTCTTTCAACAAGTTCCCATACTTCGTTCCTCTTGAAGTTGTTCAATTCTTCTTGCATCGCCATCACCCAGTCTGGATCTCTTAGTGCATCTTCAACCCTGTATGGTTCTAAAGAGGATACAAAAGAATAGTATTCACAAAAATAGCTATACGAGATTGAGTTGTCACTCCCTTTTGGATATCACCAATTATGTTGTCGACGGGGTGATTTCTTTGTACACTTTGGTGTACTATTGGATGTGGCACTTGTGTTGTTGAATTCACAAAATCATCATCTTCTTCAGCTCCCCCTAGATTGTTGCCGTCATTAATGCTTTGATCATCAAGTTGATCTTCATGATCTTGATTTTGTGGATGAGCTCCCCCTTGATCATAGCTCTCCTGTTGAGGTTCATCCTGAGCACTTGATTCTTGTGATTGTTCTTGAGGTCGAATATCACCAAGTGCCATTCTCCTCAATGCTTGACATGGGGTTTCTTCTTGATCTAGCACACACTTATCAACTTGCTCCGCTTGGGAGCCATTAGTTTCATCGAACACTACGTCACGTGCCACTTCAACAAGTCCGGAGACCTTGTTGAAGACACGATAAGCGTAGGAGTTTGAATCATAACCAAGCAAGAAACCCTCATCGGACTTCGAAGCAAATTTCAAGGTTCTAGGCTTCTGTTTTAGAATATAACATTTTGAACCAAAAACTCGAAAGTATGAAATATTTGGTTTGTTACCGGTGAGTAGTTCATATGAGGTTTTCTTGAGTAGGCGATGAAGTTACAGTTGGTTTGTTGCATGACAAGCGGTGTTGATAGCTTCAGCCCAAAATCGGTCAGAGGTCTTGTATTCGTCAAGCATTGTCCTTGCCATCTCAATGAGCGTTCGGTTCTTCCTTTCGGCTACACCGTTTTGTTGTGGGGAGTAGGGTACCGAAAGTTCATGTTTTATTCCTTCTTCATCTAGATATTCATCGACTTATGTATTCTTGAATTCTGTTCCATTGTCACTTCTTTTGTTCTTGATCGTCAATGAGAATTCATTTTGGGCTCGCCTGAGGAACTTTTTGAATGTTCCTTGAGTTTCTGACTTATCATGCAAAAAGAAAACCCACGTGAAGCGTGAAAAATCATCGACAATGACTAAACCATATTTATTACCGCCGATGCTTATAAGCAATTGGAGCAAATAGGTCCATGTGGAGGAGCTCAAGCGGTCTTGTTGTAGTCATGACATTCTTCACGGGATGGAGTGCTCCTACTTGCTTCCCGGCTTGGCACGCGCTACAAGGTCTGTCTTTCTCAAAAACCACATCCTTCAAACCTCGGATGTGATCGCCCTTTAGAAGTTTTTGTAGGTTCATCATACCAACATGTGCTAGCCGTCTATGCCACAACCAACCCATGTTGGTCTTTGCAATCAAGCATGTGTCAAGTTCAGCTTTTATATTTGTTGAAATAAACTAGATAAAGTTTTCCCTTTAACACACTCTTGAAAGCAATAGAGTTATCACTCCTTCGACGGTCACACCCTCATTAGTGAATAAACAATTATAACCTTTGCCACATAGTTGAGATATGGATAGGAGGTTATAATCTAAGGAATCAAACATGAGAAAGTGTGTGTTGTGATGAAATAGCTATTTTACCGGTACCTAGCACCTTTCCCTGACTATTATCACCAAAACAGATGCCTTCGCTTGAGTCTTCATTTTGTTCGTGCTCCACGAGCATTTTTCTTTCCCCGGTCATGTGATTGGTGCATACACTATCTAGCACCCATTTTGCTCCACCGGATACATATGCCTACAAGAAAGAAACTACACTCTGGTCTTAGGTACCCAAGCTTGCTTGGGTCCTTTGAGATTAGTAACAAGTGACTTGGGCACCCACACACGAGACTTGGTGTTCTCATGGCGTGGTCCAACATATTTGGCATGAATTTTTCCAAGACTATTTTTCATAAGCACATATGAAGCATCAAAGGTTCTAAACAAGATTTGTTTTTCATATAAGTTTTCAATGTTAATTTTATCAACATTATTATGTTTTCCGACTTGGGAAGAATTTCCATTGACAAAGACAATGCTTTTCTTGTCATCCTTGTGGCTTCTAGCATTTTGCCTTTCACCATAAGAATACCCAATGCCATGTTTAACATTAGGAGGTCTTGTGACCAAGTATGCACTACGTATATACTTGACCTTCTCCTTGTCAAACATGCCACTTTGGGAGAGATGCTTGTCTTTTGTCAAGTTTAACTTTTCTTTCAAGTTGGTGTCATTTTTAGCACATGTACAAGTTATGAGAGTTTTGGATTCAACATGTTGAGAAGGTGAGCTTAAAGAGGATGAAGAACCACTTTGCTTGAGTGACTCAACTTGCGCCTCAAGAATCTTGTTAACCTTGGTTGAGTTAGCAAGTTCATCCTTGAGTGCATCTTTTAGCTTCAAACAAGTCTCCTTGCTTGAAGCTAACTCAAACTCAAGCTTCGCTCCTTTTCAATCTCAAGAAGCCCTTCAATCTCAAGATATTTCTCTTTTTAGAGAATGATCATATCTTCTTGGCTATTGACTAGCTCCACCTTATCAACAATCTCATCCATTAGAATTTTCATTTTAGTTATAGTATTTTTATCTAAACCTCTAATCATGTCTTCGTCATCAGTAGAATTATCAATATCACTCGTAAAGGAATGCAAGGAGGAAGATTTAGTTTTGACCTTTCTTTTTCCTTCCTTGGCCATTAGGCATGTGTGGTTGGTGTCCTTTCATGCTCCCATGGTTGGGAAGAGAGTGGACTTCATGATAGGCTTTTTGATAGCTATAGTGGCCATCTCCTCTTCTTCTTCAGATGAGGACTCATCATTGGAGTCCCATTCCTTCCCTAGATGTGCTTGGACATATTGCTTCCTTTTCTTGAATATTTCTTTTGTTGAGTCTTGTTGTCTTTACTCTTCCTCTTATTGTGTTCATGTGGACAGTCCACCATGAAATGATCATATTCTCCATAATTGTAGCATGCGCACCTCGTCTTGGATCTTTGTCTATCCTTATATCTTCCTTCATTTGAGTTGCCACCTTTTCTTCTTCTCATCATTTTCTTGAAGTTTTCGATGAACAGGATCATGTCTTCATCATTGATATCAAAGCTTTCATCATCACCATCATCGTCCTCAGGAGCTTCTCGAGTTTCTTTTGATGTTGGCTTGCATGTTGCCTTCAGTGCAACTCCTCTCTTCTTTGCCGAGGTAAGGTCAGCAAGTTCCTTGACATGCTTGGCTTCCTTCTCCATCATTTCAAAGTTGATGATTTTGCCAAGAATGTCATCCGGGGTCATTTTGTGAAACCCGGGGCTTTCTCTAATCATGGAGCAAAGTGTCAAGTTCCGAGTCATAAATGCTAGAATCAATTTGACCATTTCATGATCCGTCCACTTCTTGCTACCATAGGCTTGGACCTTATTGATGAGAGATTTCAGTCGATTGTACATCTCTTGGGGTGGTTCTCCTTCTTCAATAGACAACTTTCCTAATTCACCTTCTATCATTTCGATCTTAGCTTCACGCACATGATGATCACCTTCATGTGCGGTTTTGAGAGTGTCCTAGATTTCCTTAGCAATTTCGAGTCCATCCACCTTGGTGAACTCGTCTCGGCTCAATGATGAGGTGATTACTGCTGCGGCTTAAGCATTCCAATGAATAGCTTGTTCTTGATCCAGAGTTAGCTCTTCATCATCATCAGGTATATCTAGACCTGTACACACTATATGCCAAATACTTGGGTTAAGAGATATAAGGTGCATTTTCATGTTTTGTTTTCACATTATATAATCAGTTCCATCAAAGTAAGGTGGTTTGCCTAATGGAATTGACAAGTAATGATTATTTGAATTTAAACGTTCATAGTTAAAAGGATATCGGGAGTAGTCTTTGTGACTACCCCCTTTTTGCTTTTCGTCTTCAATTTTCTTCCCTTTGGGGGAGAGTGCCTTCTTCCGCATAAGTGCCTTTAGTTGGAGCATCTCCTCATCATCCTCGCAGTCCTGAATGGTATTGAGGAGCTTCTCCAACTTTTGGTTTCCTTCGTCACCACCATTTTCATGGTTGAAGCCTTTGGATTCACCCTTGATTTCCGACATTGTCTCTTCGAGCGGTGATTCTATTTTGAAGAGTTAGGCTCTGATACCAATTGAATGTAGCCTACAGGGGGTGAATAGGCTCTTTGAATGTTTTAACGATTCCCTGAAACACTTAGCGAACGGATCAATTCCAGGTAGGCCGGACAAGTTCGGTATGGTGCAGACTAATCCGATATGAGCGTAATTTAAAGGTTAAATTTAGACTTATCCTTACTTCAAGTATTTATGCAGCGGAAAGTAAATGACGACTCGAGTGCAATATGATAATGAAGTAAGAGACAGTAACTCTCCTGTTTAACACAAGATATCTATGTAAATCAAATGAGTACTAGCAAATCCTAATTGATAATTGAAACAAGAATAAGAAGACACGAGACAAAGTTTTTATCTTGAGGTTCGATTCCACCCAGGAATCTATGTCCCCGTTGAGGAGTCCACCAAGAACCGGGTCTTCACCAACCCTTCCCTCGTTGAATCGCCACAAAGGTCAATTCAAATCCACTAACCACACACACGGGTAAACAGTTGTACGTAGGGTGTTCTCACAATTTGAGTGCTCCCACAAGATTACAGTGAGTAAATCTTTCTCCCACACACACACAGAGAACAATGATCATGTAAGGGCCTCAGTTTTTGACACATATTTGAAGTGCATCACCAAACCACACACCTCATTTGAAGCAAGTTGATGAACACAAATGAAGAGCAAGTAACCACCATCAACATGCTCATTAGAGAACAAACTCACATATTGCAAAAGGGGCATTTCCCACATGTGATATAGAGGGGCTGGGCATATGAAAACTCCTACACATTGCTAAGGATGTCCATGCCAAGTTTCACCCAAATTCAAAACCTTTTTGAGGTCATTTTGGGTATAGCTAGAAAGAGGGCACTTTGAAACCATATTCAAATTCAAACTGTTTTTATCCCATGAATTCAAAAGTGGGAGGCATATTCTTATTCAGCACATTTTTGTGAGCTCACCCACCAATTTTCACTCCATTTGGAGTTGATCTTGACATGAGCTAAGTGGGGCAAATTCAAACTTTATTTGAATTTCAAACTGAACATGTGCTGAAATTCATTCAAACCAAACCCAATTTGAGTTCTACTCAATTCAAATGGCTCATGGGTGAATAATTTGAATCACCATGGGTATTTTGGGGCTCACTGTTTACAACAGTGATTAGGAGTGAATTTCAGAGGTTAAAACCCCGGGTGGGACCCACATGTCAGCCACAGAGAGGATTCAACCGACTGAGACTTTTCTCACTCGGGTCGCCGAGCTGCCGCTGCGATCGCCACCGAGGGGAGCCGCCGCGCCAGCAGCTGCTTGGCCACGCGCGGGCGTGAGGCGGTTCAGAGCCTTCTTAAGGCGTCTCCCCCCCCTCTTCGGCCGAAGCCTCGCCAGTTTCTTCCCCCGCAAGAACACAGCGCTGGCAAACTCCTTCAGCCGCTTGGAACCGATCGGGAGCGTCGATCACAGCCTTCCCGTCCCCTCCAGAGCTACGACAAGGTACTAGGAACTCTTCTCCTTCCTCCCCGTTGCTAAAACTCAGCTGAAACCGATTGATCTCGCTATACCGAAAGATAAATTCAGTGACTTAAAACCGCCGCACCTCGGGCTCCCGTGGACAGCCCAACTGGGGAGTTGTCACGCTCGAGCCAAGGCACCCTTGGACGCGCTGGTGACCGGTGCTGCTCACCCCCGAGCCACAGCCCAAGTGCTTGCTCACCGGTGGCGAATTTCCAGTTTTTCCCTTTCTGGGTGCAGAATGACCTTCGGGTGCGGTTCTGTCAAATTCTTACTCTAGGAAGGATTAGAGGACCTCAATCCACTCTCACATAAACTAGACACGGTAGCGCACAAGTTGCCTTCACAACTTTTGGTCTAAGAACCTCTGCAACCGGCGTATTCCGAAGTTTACCAACGGCGGAATATGCGGGAGGCATCGGGCGCACGGTGAGGACCTACTTCGGGCCTCCCCCGAGCTGCCTCAAGCTCATGTCGACCTTCCCTGAGGTCCACTGATGCTTCCCGACCGATTGCTCGAGTAGTTGAGGTGCTAGGGAAGTCAGCCGACACGGCCGAAGTGTTTCCGAGGCGGCGGCTCGTCGCCGACCATGCACCGGCCGTTGTCATGATGAGCTGACCCCAAAATCCGGTTGCCCGAGTGAAAGTAGGAAGGGGCGGCCAAGGTCGTGAAGTTTGAAGCTCCACAGAAGCTGCCGGCGAGCTCTCCGGCAAGGTCCCTCGGCGGCGGAGCGCGGGCGGCGGGAGGTTGACGAAGGGGGTGGACCCCAGCTGTCAGCGGAAGATAATTTAAATCAGGATCGGGGTGTGGCCGGGATCGGGAGTGCTGGCGCGCAAATACCCTATGGGCCTCAGTGTGCTGACGCCTCCACGCTCAACACGTGTCCCCACGGGCCCCGGCAGATTTAAACTTTTCCCTGAATTTTCAGATTTCATTCAAACTTCAAATCCTCATAACTTTGGCTAGAAAGCTCCAAATCGAGTGAACCAAATTTTGTTGGATTCAGATCTCCGATCACTTTCCAGCAAATCAAGTTTCACTTCATGAAAATCCTTAATTCTCCAGAATTAATTACTCAAAGTTCAAACTGTTTGGAATTTTAACTGGAGAATCCTTTGGGGGAAAATCCTGAAATTTTGCTGGGATGTTCACCAAAATATACCTGAACTACTATAAAAATTTCTGATCCATTTGAGCTCATTTGATCCACCTAATGGTGTGATTAGTGAAACTGTTCCAGAGAAAATAGAAAATGTTCAGAAACATTTTCAGAATTTTCTCTGAAATTGTTTAGCTCATATCTTTAGTTAGGAACCTTCAAATTAAGTGAGACCACCAGAAAGTCATAGTTTGTTCCATGAAAATCCCTAGAACACCCTAAGAGTGCCAATCAAGGTCAAGTACATAATTAATTGTGGAGGGCTCAAATGAGCTTTGCTGCAACTAAAACTTGACCAAGTCTGTATTTAGGTTGTAACCAAGCCACAATAAAAGTTTCACCGTCATAGAGTCTGTCTAGTGGGACTTATAAGCTTCACAAGTTCAAACTTAATACAAATGCATCTAAATAAATACATATCTTTGTATATCATGTAGTCGCTAAGGTCGAGGAGGAACCCGAAGTCCTAGACTTCGTTACTCCGGAGGAGCAGCTAGCTCACGACCAAGAGCAGCAAGGCAAGCCCCGGTTTGCATTAACCTTTTTATAAATTTTTATTGTTTTGAGCACATACTTGAATACTATTATTCCTTCCTTGCATTAGAGTCTTGTTTGGAAACCCAATTGCATAGCCAAGAAAACCATGGGTTGGGTTTAGGATTACAAACCCCGTTAGCTACTATAATGCTAAGATAGTGTAGGATTCGGTACAAGTCGAGTAGTTGGAACTACTCGCGAGCATAGGCTAGAGGCACTCGACTCGGGTAGAGATAGCACATGATACACATGGCAAGAAAGATGAGACCGAGCGGAGAGTAAGGGCAGCAGGGCTTTGGGGCCTGTGTGCTGTAGCCCCGCTTGTGTCGATTGAGGACCGAGCCGTGTGCGGGCCTGTTGAACAAGCTAGAACAGTACCGAAGACCTACCGGCTATATGGGAACCGGGAAACCGATGTAACTCGGGTAGATGGGTATTGAGGCATTGCCCGTCGTTCAGAGGGTAGGTTGAGAGCTCGAGATGTAAATCGGCTGGCGGCACTGAGATGCGCGTGCAGAGACCTCTTGCTCGGGACGATGGGACCGGTTCAATATTTGGCTGATGGGCGAAAGGTGGTTGCGTACGACGTCCGTGATGGTTGCTGTAGGCAACATCGAGTACGGGCGTACGTGACGGGTTGTTCGGGTAACCCTGCAGGTGTAAATCAATTATAATCACCGTCCCTCGCGGTCAGTGAGTACCACTTGTTCACTGTACCGTGACGTAGAAAGAACAGGCTAGTTAACATGTTAAAATGTTGCTGATTGAGAGATGGACTTTGATTGTTAATGAGTTGTTGTAGTTTTAGCGCTAATTAAAGTTCCTTTCAACTTTGGGCAAAGTACATGAGAGAAATGCGTTTCTTGTTTGATTGCGGCTCTCTCATGTGCCTTAGCGTAAGGTTTTCCACAACCTGCTGCTAAAATTTGAAAGTAAGGTCCCAAGAATTAGGCGAGTCCTTTGCAAATGATTTTACCTCATGTACCCATCACCCCTCATGTAGAAGTTCCATGTTTAGGTGAGACAGGTCAGACTTGCTGAGCCTTCGTGCTCACTGCTTGTGTTTGAAGCTTTTGCAGGGTTCTATGAGGAAGGGACTCCTGAAGAGAAGACGGAACCCTAGGAGGGGAACCCCGTCGAGTGGGAGTCGTGCACGCCGCAGAGTTAGTGTGCATGTATGCTAGCAAGGACACGTTCAAGGGCTGGACGTGGACTTGATGCGTAGTCTACGCCCGTGAGTGTAGACTCGACTTATTTTGATGTACAAATGTTCATAAACAACTTTATGTAATAAAAGTTTTGCTTCCGCTTTGTACCTTTGATGTGTGTTATCCGGTGCTGTGCAACGCAGCACCCCTCAGCGTGATCCTGGCTTGACAAGACCGTGGGGTCGTGTCAGATCAGAAATTGTTTGAGAGAAAACAAACCAAGAGCTCAATGTCAAGAAGAACGATTCTCTCCTTGATCCAATCCCTAATCCTCAAAGATTTGATCTTCTTAGGCTTAGAATGAGTGGAGAGAAGTGTTTTGTGCTCTTGGGACATGTGACGGTGCTAGGGTTCATGTCATTGGAATGTGTGGCCGTGCACCTCTATCTATACAAAGTTTCCAAAAGTCCTGGCAGCCAAACTAGTCCGCTCTGTTGACCGGACTAGTCTGGTGTGCCGTGTATAATTCACGTGAGGCATGCGGCACAGTGGAAACCCTAATTTAAAGTGGTTACAGAAAGATGAACGAACTAGTCCGGTCCACGAGTGGATTAGTCCGGTGCAAGGTGAATGCCGGTTCCAGAGAGTTGAACGGACTAGTCCGGTCCATGAGCGGACTAGTATGGTGCATCGTGTTGCGAAGCAACAGGGAGTTGAACGGGCTAGTTCGGTTTCTGAGCGGACTAGTCCGGTGCACCGTGTTGTGAAGCAACAGAGAGTTGAACGGACTAGTCCGGTTTCTGAGCGGACTAGTCCGGTGCACCGTGTTGTGAAGCAACAGAGAGTTGAACGGACTAGTCCGGTTTCTCAGCGGACTATTCCAGTGCAGCATGTTGTGAAGTAACAGAGAGTTGAACGGACTAGTCCGGTGCACAATGAGTGAAGTGGATATGTTTTAAGCCCTTACCCCTACGCAAAGATTTTGAAGTCTTGGGATGTGTCTCTCATACACATCCTATACAAGTAAGTCTACATTGCGCTTTGTTCATGGATCAACCATTTTCCTTTTTCTTCATCACTGCATTTTTCACTTTTTGAGTGCACCAATCCTACCTTACACGAGTTAATCTGCATTTATCTCAACAAGTTTATTAGGATCTCAATTCGTTTGTCATCAATCTTTCAAAACCCACAAGGGAATGCCTAGATGCACTTTCAACGACGCCGGTGAGTCGACGAGATCGTTGGAGACGCCGCCGGTTACAACGTCGACGCAAAACTTCCCCAACATGGCGTCCAGGAGCTACATCTTCAGGTTGGTCCCGGGACCACGCTCGAGGCGAGAAGAGTCGTTCTCGCCGGTGTACATCCAGGCCGCGCGGCAACGGTTCTGAAGGGGAGTGATGCACCGACCCAAGAAGTCGGCCAACACCATCCGCGAAGACAACCCTCGGTCTGCCAGGAGCTTAATCCTCGCCAGCACGGGGGAGTAGGCGCTCTCAAGGTGGGGGCATCTTCTCCCAGTTGGTCTGCATGGTGGAAGGAGGGAAAGTCGGCAGATCCAGCCGGTCGTGGGCGTCGGTCTTCACAATGACCCAGTCATCCCTCCAGTTCTCCCACTTGTTGGGGGAGAGGGGAGAGATGTACGTCGCCACGGATCTGGTGCGGTGCTGGAAGTAGTAGGCGTCCAGGAAGCTCGAGCTCCTCCTCAACGACCGTAGGACAAAGAAGGCCCGGAAGAGCCGCACCGACGGCCGCACCCCCACGAACATCTCACAGAGGTGGACGAATATCGACACCAGCACGGCGTCAGGTGCTGCAGCTAGAGCCCGTAGTACTCCAGTAGGGTTAGAAAGAAGGAAGAAGCGAGGAAGGCGAGCCCCGCCAGCATGTACCCGATGAAGACGACGACTTCACCGAGCTAAAGATCTACGAGCGGGGGGGGGGATCCGCAACGAATCCTCCATTGTATTGAGGCGCATGCCAGTCGATCAAGCGCCTCACGCGCCCCACATCACCGATGCTTCGGAGACAAGAGTCTCGGAGGTTCATCGCCATTGGAGCAATAAGAGAAGCAAGGAAGCAAGGCGCCCGGAGCAAAAGGTAGGAAGAAGAGGCGCTAGGAAGCAAATGAAGGAGCGGACTCTTGCCAGTTGCAGAGGACCTATATATTTGCCCCTGGCTCTTCGAAAACTGCCGAGCGCGATGTGCCCGACAAAATCGCGTCCGCATCGGTTATACCGCCAAGGGCAGAGGCGCTAGGCCCACTCGGCACACAGTGTGGGCAAAAGGCACCGCGGTTACAATAGGCAAAAGCGGTTCCGCGATAAAGCTTGACAAGAGGAAGAGCAAGGGTTGTGTTGGAAACCGTCACAAATAATGCGACAGTTGGGCGCAATGTGCGCTCCCACAACCCTCCAACAATAAAGAGACACCTGTCCGTGACAGCAGAGGAGTCTCTTCGACTAAAGCAAAATCAGAAGACCACCACGCGGGGTTTTTGATAGAGGCCCCATCCGCAAGAGCCTTCGTCTCTGCCCAGATGGGCCCAGGGGCCACTGTCTGTACCCTCAAGACCGAGTACCCTCGCGTGTAAGAGCAAAAAAAGGCATACACCAGCACGTATGCAGAAGACAGGGACCCAGCACGTATGCGGAAGACAGTGTGGTGCTTACTATTATATTTTAGTTTAGGGAAATCAACGTATATAAAATCCCTATTAATATATATCATGAAATATGGAACGCCATTTAGGTATCCACTGACCATAAACAATTAATGTGTGCCTTCGTGTGTTCAAAAGAGTTCACGTGTATCAATTCTTTGACTATCCAATCTTAAATTCTGGCTATCGAGATACATGATAGTGTATAAACTAAATATGTTCGAATGGCCTTCCTAATAAATGATGAATATGATATTTCGTTATTTATTAGGAAGACCATCGAATGATAACTTGATAAGATGTCTTAACGACAACTAAAGTTTTTTTGGATTGCCAATAGAAGGATAAGGAGTCACCTAAATTTATTATGAAGGCTAACAGAAGGATAATATGATCAATTATTCATAATTATAGAAGTCCTAAACTATTGTGACCCTATAAATGTACTACATTCATTTATTATAAAATATGCAAGACGCTGTAAAAAATCACTACAATTTATTTTAGAATATCTTTGAGTAGATTACCTTAATATTATGCAAAGGGAACTTGTGCTAACTATTATATTTTAGTTCAGGTAAATCAATATATACAAAATCCCTATTAATATATATCACAAAATATGCAATACCATTTAGGGATCCACTAACATAAACAATTAATGCATGCATCCCTCTGTTCAAAGAGTTTACATGTGTCAATTCTTTGAATATCCAATCCTAAATTATGGGCAATACTAAACATGGATATTTCGTCATTTACTGGGAAGGACATTAGAAAGTTAAATTGATAAGGTGTTTAGGTAGTCACTAATGTCTTTTAGATTGCCGATGAAAGATAAGGGATCACCTAAATTTATTATGAAGGCCAACAAAAAGATAAGATGGCCAATTCTTTGTAATAAATAAAAAATCCTAGCCGTATCAGTGCATGCACAATAATTAATTTGTTAATTTAGGTGTATCCATCTTCAGCCTTATCCATATCTTTCTCCTGCTATATATAGGAGCACCTAAACAAGTGCTCAAACATGCAAAATTAGTTCTTCAAATCATTTGATCTTTACTTGATCTTCAAACATACAAGTGCACCATCTCAGAGATTATAAGGAGCATGGCTGCAGAGAAGGTAGCTGTTGTTCTCCTTTTAGTGTTTGCACTCATGTGTTCCTACAAAGTGAATGCTACTCCAAAGGACCAACTGCGTCAAATAAAAACGGAAGTCGTGACTGCTTGTCATGAATATATTAAGGACGATGGAACACATGAAGATCATATACCGCCAAAAGATTCAGAGTGTTGCAAGGCGGTGCACAAAGTTAGTAATATTGACCAAATTATTAAGTCCCTTACCAAGGATGAAAAGAAAGAATTCGCCGTATGGAGGGTCATGTTGCTTCCAGTCTACTGCCCAAAGCCAAAATGATTGTGTTTAAGGTAATCTCTATGGATTTTACAATCACATTACTAGTAACAGTACATAAATAGCATATCGATGGATGTTATGGTTTTGAAGTTCTCAACTATCCATATTACACACACTATTTAACCTTTCTAATAATCTCTTTTCATGATTTCCACAGGTGCTTGTTCGAACTCCAAAATAAACTGGTTGTCAATAGTATTATAAGTGCAACAACAATAAGGAGTTCTTATAAGCAGACATTTCTAGTTCCGTACATATGTAATAGAAATGATAATTGTATCTAGTTTGTGAGATAATAATAGAATGTAACTAATAACAGAACAATGTGTTTTCACTATCTAGATGCACGCACATACTCATAATATGAACGCTCGTATGCATACATATGCCTATGAGATCGCCAGGACAAATCGGCGTCTAACGTAAACATCGCCTATTACCAAAAAGTAAAGAATTGTGCTGACGGGTACCAAATCCACATGTCAGCCAGGGAAGCAAATTTCTTCCTTTCCCATTCCTCCGCTCACGCTGTCAACTTGTGGGATCCACATCTATCTCGTTCTTCCACCTTCATGAGCCACCATCGCTACGGTTCTTCTCACTTTCCTCTCCGATTTACTATCGCCTAGTTCCATCCACGTGTTAACTCCAGCTAGCAATGAGAAGATCCTAGCCGGTTCAAGGAAACAGGCATAGCCGTGCCTCGAGATGCTCGTGCGCACAACAGTAAAATGACATATTTTTGTGGGCCACATATCTATGAAAATATGAAAAAAACCCATAAAAATAATTATTTTCATGGGTTTTGGGCTTATTTTCTTCGGCCCAAGGCTCCCGAAAATAACTAGTCGAAAATAAATGTAATTTTGTCAGCGGCCCACGAAAATACATTTATTTTCGTGGGCCAAAATGTGACCCACAAAATTAGGGCTTGGTTATTTTCATGGGCCACATTTTGACCCATGAACATAACCTAAACCTATTTTCATGGGCCACATTATGGCCCACGAAAATAGTATCAGTTTATTTTCATGGGCTAGTATACGGCCCACAAAAATAGTATGGCACTATTTTTGTGGTCCACATATTGGTCCACGAAAATACATGAAATTACAGTACAAAATATATGCATATTGTTCAGTTCTGAGCACATAAACAGAATAATAATAATCACTGAAACACGCAATACAAATCATCCTTCATAAAGAATGCAAAAAACTCAAATTAACATTATAACATTCATTACATAGTCCAAACGGTATCATTGTCCACACACAATATAACACACATAGATGTCACATGTTGTCGGTACCCTCAAGACCGGGTACCCTCGCATGTAAGAGCAAAAGAAGGCATACGCTAGCACGTATGCAGAAGACAAAAACCTTGCCTGCAGGCTGGGCCCAACCAGCTGCTAGGGAGCACTCACGAGAAGGCGTGTGCCCTAGGCCTTGGGCTCGATCGCCTTCTAAGGAGGGCGCCGAAGCTGTCACGTGTCTACACGCTCTGAGCCTCGCTACCGGTCGAAGATGGCTCCAGAGCAGCCACGTATCCGATAGTGCCGGACCCGACCGCCCGCCACGGGGGGCTCCGGCCCTTCCACGTGTCTGAAACCTCCGAGCCACGCCTCTCGCCAACGATAGGATTGGAGGTGCCATGTGTCCTACGGTTCCGGGCCCGACCTCCAGCATGGGAGGCCTCCGGTGCTGCCACGTGGGCAACAACTCCAGGATTCCCTTCCCGCCAAGGAGAGCTATGGAGGTGTCATGTGTCCTACAGCTTCGGGCCTGACCTCCAGCACGGGAGGGCTCCGGTGCTGCCACATGTCCAACGTCTCCGGACCCCTCACTACTCCGCAATACTACTCCGGTGATGACGCGTGTCCCGGGGGCCAGCCACCCGGACGCCGCGCCGACAAGCAACGGACAGATAGCCAAGGAGTAAAGAGGAAGGTGCGCTATCAGACCGAGCATTCAAGGTTCGCGCTTTCCCCAGAAGCATGGCACACGGCGCACGCCTCCGGCCCTTCGTCTGTTCACCATTACGGTGAAAGACAGGGCGGCGCGGCGTGACGGCGGAACAGTGCCGCCGAGCGGCACAGAGCCGCTCAGCAGAGCGACAATACGCGGCGACAAGATGGGGTCTTCATCATCACCTGCCACCAGGTCAGAGGCGCACGACGTGTCAGGCGGCACAACTTAACTCCTGCAACAGCGATGTTGCATATAACTGTAAATGCCCTAGCTCATGTATAGGGTACGGACAGCTGCGGGGCCACCTGTCGAGCCCCGGGCCAGATTGTAACTGCCCCGACCTTGGCCTATAAAAGGATCGGGGCAGCCTTCGGGCAAAGGGTTCGCAACCCAGCCGACTCACTCTCTCACACGCCGGTTCGCAACCCTGCAACCTCACACACTAATGGGCATAGGGTATTACGCTCGGGCGGCCCAAACCACGTAAATCCTCGTGTTCATCCTCTCCAGCGTGCTACGACACTCAAATCCACAAGCCCCTCCTAAAAAAGAACCTCCACGGGCTGCTCCAGGGCAGACCAGGGGAAGGGTCACAGGAAACACTTCTACACTTGTCCAAATGATATTTTTGTCAAATCAACTACATAGCCACATTGAGCGTTCCCAACAACATAACAAATTGCTCCGACAACCTAATCTTTCCTTTGCCGTTTTCATATATCAAGCCAAAGTGAAGTACATGACTAATAAGATTCAAATAAAAACAACATCATATTTATTCTTTCTATGGCTTATTATACACGAGCTCCATCTGAAAATAAGATACATAATATATATGATGCAAATGGAAACACGAAATTTTGGAGGATTCTTTTAGAAGTTATGATCAACTTACCTAATTGCTACCACCGGGGGCGAAGAATTGATCGATAAAGTCGCCCCCTCCACCCCGTCCTCCTGAAGAAGATGCTTGCAAATTTGTTGCAAATTTATAACAAGAGGACTCTAGAAGTTTTATGCCGTTGAGGATGATCCTAGATAAACAATGATGCATGTTACAAGTATACTAACAGTTTATAGAAATAAAAAAAGAATATAATGATAATATATACCCGTGTTCCAACGGGAAGAGGTTGTGGAGGCACCGGTAGCGGTGAAGACATAGGTAGCTGCGGGGGCTACGATAGCGGTGGCATGGCGGCAGACAGTCCAAGCTGAGAAAAGTATCCCTAAAATCATTTTGAAATGTTTAGCTTCATTCTAATATAAATATACATGCATCTCTTGGTTAACATAAATATTTGAACTCTTATATTAATGTACCTGCATCGCTTGTTGCCACATTGTCAGGTTTGAGAAGTAGTCATTTTGTGCTTTCATAAACTCGTCCCGTCGTTTCATGCGGTCTTCTTGTAATCTCAAGTGGTCTCTCAATGCAGTCTGCTCCTCCTCCATTTGTTTCAACCTGGACTCATTTCCTATATGAGTACGTCGAGAAAAACTCTGTCCGCTCCGTGTTGACCGTGACTTCGAGAGAACCACATCGATGTTGATGACACCATTGAACATCGAATACCTGCAATAGTGATATGTCATAATTATAATGTGACAGCTTGCAGTAGGCAACGGGCGGCAGCAGGGCATAAGCGGCGGTGGCAGCTTGCAGCAGGCGGCGGGCGGCAGCACGGAGCAGGCGGCGGGCTCGGTCTCGGAGGCGCGAGAGAAGAAAAGAAAAAAGAACTCGATCCGGTCGACGCATAATGGTTTATTTTCGTAAGCTGCGCCACCACCGACAAAATTGCATGCCTAGATTTGTGTGTCGACGACCGGAGAGTGCCTTATTTTCGTGAGCTGCCCAGCCACCCACGAAAATGCATGCCTAGTTTTGTGTGTCATGTCGGATAGTGCTTTATTTTCGTGAGCTCACAATGAGGCCGACGAAACTAAATCAATTTGTGTGCTTTCTGACGAACCCACGAAATTAAAAGGCAATATTTTCGTGTGCTTTCTTACAAACCCACGAAATTATTTGGAAGCTGACCAAATTTTCGTGAGCCCACAACCAGGCCGACGAAAACACGCAATTTCGTGTGCTTTGTGTGCAACCCCGTATTTTCGTGTGCTTTGTGGTAAAACCACGAAATTATGGTGAAGTATTTTCATGAGCCGATGATTTAGCACACGAAAATAGTTCTACAGTCTGAAACCACCAAACCCAAGTCCATTTTCGTTGCTCTATGTACCAACCCACGAAATTAAGTTCATTTTCGTGTGCTACTTCACAGGTCAACGGAATTAGGTTATATTTTCGTGTGCTTCATCTGCAACCCATGAAATTAGGCCATATTTTCGTGTACTAGTTGGTGGCACGCAAAAATATAGGTAATTTGTGAGGACTCACGAAAACAGATATAGCCCACGAAAATAATACGTTTTCCTGTAGTGGCGCAACGGCATAGCCATAGCCCAGCCCTGGATGGCGGCGTGCGCGAGAGCCATGAGAAGCTCGTCCACCGCGGTAGCTAGGTAATGTGTCGTAGTACTCCCAACTAGAGGTGGGACTTGGGCCGGGCCAAATCCGGGCGGGCCAAAGTACGGCGGGCCGGCACGACCCAGACACGAAATAATTTTAGGCTGGGTCGGGCCGGCACGAAATTTCGAGTCGTGCCATGCCCGGAATTGGCAAGGTCGGGCGGCCCGATACGAAATTGAAATTTGGGCCGTGCTCGGGCCGGCACGGCCCAAAATGAGCCCATCGACCCGGATTGGCCCATCGGCCCGTAATAGCCCGATTAGTACTCTTATATTTGTTTTTTCCCATTGATGTATGATATTTTTTAATGTGAAATTGAATAGACACATGTAATTTAGTCTACTGAATCTTCAGTATTTTTTGGATTTTTTTTATTTTTTTAGATTTTACTGAATTTTTTAACACGGGCTGTGCTCGGGCCTGGCCCGACCCGAAATTGGCCCGTAGGGCCGCGTGACGTGCTCGTGCCGCTATTCTTCATTTTCGTGCCTGTCGGCCTGGCCCGAAAAGGCCCGACATGCTTTCGGGTCGCGGGCCAAATTGACCCGAAGCACAGGAACGGGCCCGACTCCCACCTCTACTCCCAACTAACTTGGAATAAAATGCATGCGACTTTTTTATTTGGTGTACGCTCATGTCAGGAGTGATGCATGCTTGCGTTCATGCCACCTTTTTATTTGGTGTACGCTCATATGTCAGGAGTGATGCATGCTTGCGTTCATGCCACCTTTTTATTTGGTGTACGCTCATATGTCAGGAGTGATGCATGCTTACGTTCATGCCACGATATGGTGTAGCAGTTAGGCACAAGATTCATTCTATTTATGTGACAGTTTTTATAGAAACTAAATCGTAACTAACTCTACTTATATTCATGGGCTTTTAAAAAAGTAAGTAAATAATAAATTGGTGACATATTACGTCCCAAAAAATTGTTGGGGCGTGTGGATAGTGTACCTAGTAGACCCAAATGGACGACAGAGTATCGTGGATATGACTAACGGCACGCACTCTAACAATAGTTATATATATTTTTTAAAGAAATAGACGGTACACGATTGTTCGAAGGTGTCATAAAATTTATTTTATTGTAATAGTTAAGAACCACTATCATTCGCTAATAGCTGACCATAAAACCTCGAAATGCATTACAATTACTAGCGCACTGCTCGCACTCTCATCTGTGTAGTTGCACCAAAAATTTGCCCTCTTTTAATTTTCGTATTTGTCTTCGATCCAGCTGATCCACCTTGTCCCGTGCGCTGATGATCGTTTGCATGCCTCCGCAGTTAATACATGCGGCAGCCAAACGTTCAGTTTAGTTGGCACATGCGGTCTAATGTGGCTGAGTTACGGGCCGAGGCAAGCAGGAGTCCGACTTGTCTTAATTTGGTCTCTGCGTCCAGGCAAACATACAGATGAAAGTGGGTTAGAGAGAGAGTATATATCATGAAAAAAATATATATGTCGGTTGCAGTATGCAAGCTTCCATAATTGGGGTCTGGATCCTCGCGCGCGTCGTGTGCTTGTTTCTTGGTGCACGCTCTCGCCCTTGGATTTCCATCCAGCGTGTAGCGTAGAAGCCTCTCGCCTAAGCTCGATATATGGCATGGTCAGCGAGGCGATTGCCGAGCTCTCCTCCTCGCTCAGTGATCGACGTCGTTTCTCTGTTTCTGCTACCGTACAGGGCAAAACAAAGCGCCGGCAGCAGAGTCCACCAAGGTTGCGCCGGCTCGGCGGCGCCTAATAGCGGACAACACGGAAGTTACTTAATTGTAAGGGTTATCTCTATCTGGTTGGGGTTGTTGCCCACATGCATGCGCGTGTCGTCTCGCCTGCACGCGAACGGTGAACAGAGCGTAGGGGAGCTACGAACATGGACGGATATTTGCTGAACTGCCAACTGTTTTCGTGACAGACTAACGCATCAGTCATCTAAAATACCACTTGGATAACAACTTTCCCCTGCATCTCCTCTAAAGACCTTCAACTAGGGGTTCGTTTAGCTTAACGAGTCAGGAGTGCCGGTGATGGATCTACTTAGACGTGCATTTCGTTGAGCACTTGTCCATTGTGTTGAACATGTTCTTTCAAACAAACAAAAAATCATGGAACTTCTATACAATGCTGACCCGAATACAACAAACTGATGAAGCAAACTTCGACAGTGTGGTGGCTAGCTATTCTAAAACAAGTGCATATAAAAGGAAATACTTTTCTTATTGAATTCACGAAACATTCTCAAAGACTGTATTAGATAATAAACCGTTATCAGGCATGCTATCCATGTCCTTATTTTCTCAAGTCAACATAAATGTACTACTGCAAGAGGGAGCATCGATATTTGGATAAGAAGTCTGATATATTGATGTCCGAGCTACCACCTTCACCCATGGCCTTCTTTGCCTTGTGACTCCAATCAATAGCATTCTTCTTGAACTCCTCAGACCTTTTACCTTCCATCACCTCCCGTACGCGGCTCTCAACTTCCTCCCTCCTTACCACTCCTTTAGCATCAGGACATATACGCATGCCTACACACCACACGTCTTGGATATATTTGGCATTTGTCGTTTGGTCTGACCAATATGGCATAGCCACCATAGGCACTCCAGCACTAAGTGCCTCCAGTGTTGAGTTCCATCCACCATGTGTAAAGAAGCATCCGACCGAGGGGTGAGCAAGCACCTCTAGCTGTGGGCACCATGGCACAATAAGCCCCCTTGATCTAGTTTTATCAACAAAATTATCCGGTAGCTTGTGAATCTCTTTGGCACGAACAACCCATAAGAAAGGCTTGCTACAGTTATACAGACCTTCGGCTATCTCAGCCATCTCATCAGAACCCAGAGAGGTCATGCTGCCGAATGAGACATACAACACGGAGTTTGTAGGGTTGGTGTCCAGCCATACCTTGCTTTCCTTTATCATTGGGGTGTGAAGGTGGATACCATACGACACATCATCTGGAATACGATTATCAAGGTATGCGGATGGCACTGTCGGACCCACCGTCTTGGCTCCCCACAGTGAGGCCAAGTAGTCCGCTTCCTATAAGTGTGAGAGCATATATATGGTTTAGTACTCAAATGCAGTGTCAGGACATATATGCGGACATTCAGGTATATATGTCATTTTCAGTCTGGATCATGGTCTCACTCACCCGCGGCTCCAAGTCATAGAACGAGTTGACTAGCACATGGTCCACTGTGTCCAGCCCCAGGAACTGATTAACCAACACGTCCCGGAAACATTGTGGGTAATCTGGATCAACCAAGAACGTCGGCAGGTCGGCCAGTTCGAGCTGGGACGGCAGCCCGGGCAGCTCCGACAACAGCTCCGGCCGCACCGGCGGCGGCGGTATCCGTCCTGCCCACGCGTGAGCGTACATCACGTCCACGGCGCACGGCTGCGTGAGGAATGCCGCGCACGCCGCGCCGCGCCGCCTCGCCACGCCCTGCGCCCACGGCAGGAACGTGTCGTAGACCACTACGTGCACCGGCCGGCCCCGCTCCGCCTCCTGCCGCAGGAGCTCGTCCAGCGTCTCGGACCCAGCCGACTCGAGGCTCTCGAAGTAGGGGGCACCCATTCCCCCTAACTCGTCCGGGCCGCCGTCGTCGCAGCCGTCGGAGAAGACGGCGACGTGGACCGAAGTTGGGGACGGCTTGGTTGAGCGGACAACGAAACGGGTCGCCGCGAGGGTGCAACGGACGCCGCTGAATCCGGCAAGCCGCTTCGCGAACTGAAGCAGTGGGTTAATGTGGCCCTGAATCGGGAACGGGGTGAGGAGGACGTGGAGGCTTTCGTCGGAGCTCGCCATGCTCATATGAATGCGATCGATGATACTAATCAGGATCTACGATGGCGATATATCCATGTGCCCCCCCTGAAATAAAAAATGTGAGTGCAAACATATTATATATAGACGCCGTCGTTGCTCTTCCGGCCGCGACATAATCATCAGTAGACGGAGCCAAGTCGTTGGACTTGCTGCAGCGCTGTTGATGACATGGCGGGCCGGGGTAATCTCAGATTCTCATACAAATCGTACAAATTTGTCACACGTAGAAAAAGGAACAGAATACTTCAGGCGTTGATCTTCAATTTAGTACGAGGTGGCTGACTTTCTTCTAGAGTACATTGCGGATGCTGTCATCGGCGTGCTGATTTTCTCCTTGTGCTACGGTGCACGGTTAACTGATTTTCTTTCTGCTACGGTACAAGGTGATGTGCAAGCGATCTCGGACGGGGAAATGGTAGACACTGTGAAGCCAGAGTCGCCGGAGCAACAACGTACTGTGCTGTGTGCCCCTTGACGTGGAAGGCGTGATTCTTTTTTTGTGCACCGGGGTCATGTTCGGACCCGTGGAGGCGCCGTGCCGTGCAGCGTGGACATTTTGTGGTAGCAGGTTTCTCTCTCTGTTTTTTTTCGCGAGGGGTTAGAAGTGTTCCTTTTTGCGTAAATGAAATTCATCTTTGATTTTATATGGAGATTCAAAAAATTGAGCAATGATGTTGTCACATGATCAACAATAGCAGATTGATTATTATCTGTTCTATTTCTAAGCGTGGTATACTTGACTTTTATTTGTTAATTAACTTCTTATGTGTTGTACATGAATTGTGAGTCAGATTTTGAAAAATTGCACTATTCTGAATTTACTAACAGAGGGTCGCCTGAACACGGATACAAAATCCACGTTCATAGACCTTGCGACCACTTTCGATCCTGTCACGCATCAATGATGTGTAAGATAGTCAAATAAATATAAGCACATGTCAGCCAGGAATGCAAATTTCTTCCCTTCCAATTCCTCCGCTCGCGTTGTCAACGTGTGGGACCCATAGTTATCTTGTTCCACCTTCACGAGACACTATTGCTCCGGTTCTTCTCTTTCTCCTCTCTGATTTCCTAACGCCTAGTTGTACGCTGACGTCGGTGTGATCAGCCAGACAAATCGGGACGTCAGATTAGGTCTGTTAGGTCACATAATTATCGGGCTGTTGGAGGTGTGTCCACCATGGTGTGAAGCGAGATAGGTTCATTGATATGTGATGGGGGTTATTTGGTTAGTCACATATCGAATACTGATAATGGAGAAACTTAGACGTAAAAGGTGTAGCGAACCATACCTATCAAACTAGTGTTTTTAGTTGAGATGATTGAGAACCATAGTCGTGACTAAAGTTAAGCCTTTAGACTACTCGCACTGGGACGCTGTAAAGCCTGCGGAACGGGCTGGGAGGAGTCACGCCCAGATTTTTACCCCGCAGCGGCGTGCTGGATGGTCTACTCGAAGTGCCCGCAGTTTAGACTGGTCGCACTTGTGGATCTCTATATCGGACCTCTAAAAGAATATTTCTAGCTTTTTATAGTCGCCTCTAAAAGATCCCTACCTTTACAGTTTAATTTTTCGCACTCGTTCACCTCTAAATCATACCTCTATATCAACTATTTTATTACATAACATAACTAACTCATATTTTATATAACTAAATTTATGTTAATAATATTATATTTACAGCTTATTAAAAATCACCAACTTTTTTGTTTCATTCTCTTTTCTTCTATTTTTCCCTCCTTTTCACATTTCCTTTTTTCCTTTCCTCTTTTTCCCCCTTTTTCCTTCTCTTCTTTCCTTTTCCTTTTTTCTTTCCTTTCTTCCTCCTCTCTTTCTCCCCCTCTCTCTTCTCCCCGGTGCTACAAGAGGCCTGTTAATTTGCAGCTCACCTGTAGACATCTGGAAAATAGAGATAGCTAAACCAGCCCCAGTGCGGGTGGCCGGTACCGGCGCGGCCGCTATACATGCAGGCCCGACGCGGGTAGCGGCGGCCAGTGCGGCCAGCCTTACAGGAAAACTCTCTCCAGAGCGCACACTGGAAGAGCTGATGACTAGTTAAGAAACTTAATAGCACTCCAGTATAGCAAGCACTGTTTATGGGATTATTGCTCAGTTACAACCTACTAGCATTTTTAATTATCAAATTACCAGAATATAATAGGAAAGAAAATAGAAGGTAATAAGAGAGAACAAAAGGAAAGAAAATAAAAGGAAAAAAGAGTGGGAAACAAAATAGAAGGAAAAGAAGAGAGAAGAAAGGAAACGGAATAAAACGAAAGAAGAGAGAGAAAAAAGGAAAGAAAATAAAAGAAAAAAGAGAGAGTAAAAAAAGAAAGAAAAAGATGAAAAATATTAAAGAATAAGTGTTAGTTGATATAGAGTATGTTTAGAGAGTACGATGAGTGTGAGAGCACGTGCTGGAAATCAAATAATCTTCTAGAGTATGCTGGAAAGAGTAGAGATTATTCGTTTGAAGTAGGTTTTTAGAGTACATGAGTGCGGATAGACTTATGGATAGCATGTATGTTAGACCTAATCTAGTTGTATGGGCTCGTGGGTGTGACGAGTCGGACCTCACTCGAGCCTTAAAATGGACGAGTCATTGTAATATTTAAGAACTACCATTATTTGTTATTAGTAATCATAAAACCTCAAAATGCATTATAATGACTAGTATACATATCAGGAAAAAAGAATATGTCACTTGCAGTGTGCAAGCTTCCATAGCTGCAATATGGATCCTCGCGTGTGTCAATCATAGATGGTGGCTGGATTATTATTCATGCGCTTTCTTCTTGGTGGACACTCTTCTTGGTGGACACTCCTTCCATGCTGCTCCGACAGACAAAGAAAAAGACTGACAGGGGGGCGGCGTCGGGTGGCAAAGGACACGGCGCAAAGGGTGGTGGCGCAGGGGACATCGAAGTGGGCAGTGCAGGGGGTGGCTGCACAGATGAGGGGGTGCAGGGGCGGTGGCGTCGGGTGGCACAGGGGTGGCGGAACAGAGTGCAGCGTTGTCGATTGGTTCCAGGGACATCATCGGGTGCGGTGTGGGGGTTGTGGTGTTGGAACCAATGGACAACGCTGCACTCTGTTCCGCCACCCATGTGCCACCTGACGCCACCGCCCCCTGCACGCCCTCATCTGTGCAGCCACCCCCTGCACTGTCCACTTCGATGTCCCCTGCGCCACCACCCTTTGCGCCGTGTCCTTTGCCACCGGACGCCACCCCCCCCCCCCCTGTCTGTCTTTTTCTTTGTCTGTCGGAGCAGCATGGAAGGAGTGACCTAAGGGAATTTTAATCTTTTTTTGTGTCATTCATTGTCTAAAAAGCCATCAGTTACATTACAATGTCCCGATGGTAAACGAGCGAGTCGGACTCCATTGTAATGGTATTCTTGCAAAATCAGTATTGAGAGTAGTTTTCTGGTGAAGTCTAACATTGGTAATAGTAAAATGGTAAAAAGATCGTGACAACCTATCACACACGCGCGCCTGCAATAGTAATTGGCAATGTGTCCTTCTGCCACCATATGAAACAGCGGCTGGCAAGCAAGCAACCCAGACCTCCCTGAACACGACGTGTTGCGTTGATGCTAGCGCACATGACAGACATAATCACACCATCCAAGTGTTATCGGTGACGGCGAATGATCCACCAAATGTGACGTGTTGGTGACGCCTGATAGCAGCCAACATGAAAGTTACATGTCGTGGTTATCTCTATCACTATCTTGTTGGCATGTTGTCTACATGTGTGTGTCTCGCGTGCAGGCGAATAGTCTACATAGCGTATGGGAGCTACGAACATAGACGCATATTTGCTGAACAGCAAACTAGTTTCGTGACAGGCTAAGACATCAATCATCTAGAATATTTGTATAAAAATGTTTTACTTGAGATTTCTCACAAGAGGGTTTGTTGGAATTTTGGTCTTATATGAGAAGTTTAAAAGAAAATTTTTAATAAATACCAAAGCCCATGTATGATAATGGGGTAGGCTCATGTATTAAAACGGGTGAATGTTAAGTTTAGTCTCACATGGAGAGTTGAGAGAGAGGAAGACATACTGTGAGAATGCTCTACCACTCTCCAAATAAGTAAGAAGAGGAGTGCAACACACCCTTCTCCTCCTCCTCGCTCGCACACCCACCTCGTCCGTGTTCGTGAATCGAGCTTAGAGTCAAGTCAATCTTTATTTTTGTTATTCGAGAAGTTGTGTCATAGACGAAGACATCCCACTATAGGTATTCCTAATATGCTAAAAAAGGATGTGCAAATAAGCTAGATATACAACAGAGTAGATCACATCGCGATATAGGTATTACCTCTCTTGCTACTTACGCTACCACCATAGTGTACTCCATCTCGAACGCCAGCATGCATCGACGAGCAAGAGAGTAGGTCTCTAGAATAATTTCCCTTTGTGATCCTTCACTGGAAGAGGGCAAATAAGACTTTAGAGGAGCGCTCCACGCGACTACTCATGGTCTTCATCACGGGTCGTTTTCGTCCAAGTCTAATGGTGCTACTTTTCGATGTATTCACCACTATCTTCATTGATCAGTTTACGCACTACAGGAAATATCGCACCTTACGACGGTCAATGTTATTTACGACGGCTAGCCGTCGTAAGTAAATTAACTTACGACGGTCGCTTCTGGCCGTCGTAAGTAAACTAACTTAGGACGGCTAAGGGCCCATGACCGTCGTAAGTTACTGAACCATCGTAAGATAAACGTAACTTACGACGGCCGCAACCCTACGCCGTCGTAAGTTACACTACCGTCATAAACTAAGTGTAACTTACGACGGCCGTAACCTAAGCCGTCGTAAGTTACGCGACCCGTCGTAAGTAGATGGTTTTAACCGCCGCCGCCCGAGCCGCCACCGCCGAGCCGTCGCCGCTCCGCCTCCGGGCGCCGCCGCTCTGCCGCCCGGCTCCGCCCCGGGCCGCCCCGGCCCCGCCCCTCCGCCACCCGGCGCCGCCCCGAGCCGCCCCGGGCCGCCTCGACCCCGCCCCGAGCCGCCCGGCGCCGCCTCGCTGCCTCCGGCCCCAACATCGCCGCTGCCGGCTGCGGCCCCCACCCCCTGCTTCCCGCGGACCGCCGCCTCCTCCGTCGTCGCAGCCATCGCCGTCGTCGCCAAACCGAATCAAGTAATTTTTTTAGTTTTTGTAATTAGTTGTTAGTTAGATTAGATAAAATTTTAAATACTTAATCAATTTGTATGTATTTAGTAGATAATTAGTTTAGTTGTTAATTATTTGGTGTAAATTAGTAATTGTTTCTGAATTTAGTTATTTAATTTAGTTAATTGATTGATTAGTTGTTTAAGCACATTGTTTTTGCTTTACCTCCGGCCCAGCTGCCACCAGCCCCCGCCGTCGCCGACAGCGTACCGACGCCTAGGCGTCCAGCCGGTGACCGGGGGATGCCTGGGCGGCTCGCCTCGCATGGCCGAGCATCGCCGATGCCGGCGCCGCCTCCGCCCGCCGCCGTCGCTGCAAGGCGCCGCCGGCCCCCCGTGCTCTGGAGAGGAGAGAGGGAGGGGGATGAAAATGAGTGTATTAGGGTTGTGGGCCGTTTTTCATGACCCTCATAGAACGCGTGGATCGTCGGATTAGATCCGACGGTCGTGGGCACTTGGGCTGCTCAACCCGAGCCCGAGCCAGACTCTCAGCCCTGCCCCGAGCTTACCTCCGCCGCCACCTCCATCGCCGCCCGCCGCCGCCGCCTCCACCGTTGGCCGCCAGCCGCAGCCACGGCGCTTCACTATAGGAAAATCAACATTTTACGACGGCTGAATTTATTTACGTGGGTCAGCCGTCATAAATTAACGTACTTATGACGGCGCGTGGTAGCCACCGTAAGTTTACTAACTTACGACGGTCGCTGGCTCTCGGCCATCGTAAATAAAAGGACCGATGGAATTTAAGTACCATTTACGATAGCTAAAAGCTAAACCGTCGTAAGTAAAGAAGTCGTCGTAAATAAAGAACATAACTCTACATCTCATGGGCCGGGCGTGCGGCCCACTCACGCGGACGACCAGCCGACTACCGCCGCACCGCTCCGCCTCGCCCTCGCCGAGCCACGTCGCCTCCGCCGCCACGACCCGCCATGCCGCCGCGCACCACCGTCCCGCGCCCCGCCCCACCGCGCACCGCCGTCCTGCGCCCCGCCCCACCGTAGCGCGGCCGCCCCACGCCTCGCCCCGCCCTGCCGCAGCCGCCACCGTCCCCGCCCAAGCCCCGCCTGGCCGCCCCTGCTCGCGTCGAGCCCCGGCCGCGCCTCTGCCGCCGCCGCTTGCCCCGCCCTGCTGCGCCGTCCGACCCGCCTCGCCCGGCCCCTGCTCGCCGCGCCGCCTGGAGCCCTTGCTCGCCACGCTTCGAGCTCCTGATCGCCGCGCCGCTCGGCCCCTGCTCGCCGTGCCGCCTCCCGACGCCGTGGGCGCCGTGATCTGACACCGTGTGTATGTGTGTATGTGTGACCCGGCACCGTATGTATGTGTGATCCGACACCGTGTTTATGTGTGAATTAGTTGTTTAAATGGTTGAATTAGTTGATTACATGTTTAATTTGATCTTAATTGATTAATTGTTTAATTAGTATTGTAATTGATTATTATTGAATTAATACTTTGATTGATTGCTTGATTAGTTACTATATGTAAATAAATGTGTTTCGGCCCGGTCCGGCCTGACACGACCCATTTAGAGTCTGTCACGGCCCATTTAGTGGTAATGTATTAGTCGAGATAGGCACGGAGGACGGCAAGCTCCCGCGTGTGGACGGCGGGCCCCGACGGGGCGATTTCATCTTTGACCCACTTACGACGGGGCATAACGTACGACGGCTAACCCTAAAGGCGTCGTAAGATAATGGCAGGCCCCAGTGGGGCATAACTTAGGATGGCTGGCCCACTTCTTTGTCTCTCTCTCTCTCGTTCTTTCCTTCTCTCTCGTTCTTTCCTCTCTCTCTCTCTCTCTTTTAAATGACTCAAAAATAAAAGATTGACGTAAACCTATACAACATGTGTCACCCGTTTCGAACCGGCCCGTCTCACATGTGTTACGCATGTGAGGCGTGTAGGTTCAAAATTGTCCCTTTTTGGACAGCCTGGGAGTAACCGAGGGGGCGTGGCTTGTGATGAGACGCGGGTTTAGATCTAGACGAGATTTCGACGGCATAACCCTGTTGTTCTCTGCTGCACCATTTACGGGCGTGCAGTGGAGAACAACGGGGTTATGCTGCCGAAATTTTTTCGGATCCAGACCACGCGTCTCGTCATGAGCACGCTCCGCTCGGTCACTCTTGGGTGGGTTTAGGACCTATCCTTTCCAATAGATGTAGGGTCGTGACATAAATAAATTATAAAGTAACTATAATTTCCTTGAGATTAAACTGCAGATTCAAACATGGGTGAAGACCGTAGTTGGATGTATACCCGTTGGAAGAACAGTTCTGGTGGTCACTCGGATGAGTGGTTCGCCAAGACAGATGCTTTTGTACATTGAGTTTTTTCATTGTCAATGATCGATAAGGTGCGGTGCCCATGTACGAAATGGTGATAATGTGATGACAGAAGTCGCACGTAAGCAATTTCGTTACTTACCCGTGACACCTCGGTTGAAGCGGTTGTTTCTATCAAAAAGAACGGCCACACACATGAGATGGCACAAGGAAGGTGTACGTGAGAACAATGCAGTCATGATACACCCGGCCGACGGTGAGGCATGGAAGACGCTTGACCGGTTCGATCCAGACTTCAGTTGTGATGCAAGAAATGTTCGCATCGGGTTGGCGACAGATGCATTCTCGCCGTTCAGTACAAACGCCACACCATACTCCTGTTGGCCTATCTTTATCATTTCGTACAAACTACCACCAGCTCTTTGCATGAAGTACGAGTTCATGTTCCTTAGCCTCATTATACCTGGACCGGATCATCCTGGGCCACGTCTCAACGTGATGTTGAAACCGCTGATCAAAGAATTGGAAATGTTGTGGACACGAGTCGAAGCGTACGACTGTTACAAAAAGCAGAAATTCAACCTTCGAGCTGCTTATTTGTGGTCCGTCCATGATTTTCCGGCATACGGTATTTTTTCTGGATGGAGCACTCACGGTCGTTTGACTTGTCCAATATGTGCTTCTGACACGGACTGTTTTTGACTTACTCATGAAGGAAAGATATGATACTTCGATTGTCACAGACGTTGGTTGCCTTCGAATCACATGTTTAGGCAACAGAGGAATGTCTTTAAAAAAGACACCGTTGTCACTAAAGGACCACCGAAACGTCTAAACGGATCTAAAATATCTGATATGCTGGACAAACTGGTGCCAGATATGTTCTAGATATTTTATCGGTTACGGAGAGGATCACAATTGGACTCATATATGTGGACTATGGGAGCTACCATATGTGAAGTCGTTGATACTAATGCATAACGTTGATGTAATGCATCAAGAGCGTAATATGGTCGAATGTATTATGAGCACATGAATGGACATGACGGGCAAAACGAAAGACAATATAAAGGCTCGAAAGGATCTGGCAGAGCTTTGTAAGCGTCCAACTCTTGAGCTCTCCAAAAGTGGTGCTAAACCACGTGTTTCTTTCTGTCTTCGACCTAAAGAAAAGAAAGAAGTACTCAAATTGTTGAAAATTTTGAAATTCCCAGATGGTTACGCAGCTAGTCTGAAACGAGCCATGAATATCAAAACGGGAAAGCTGACACGGTTGAATAATCATGATTATCACATAATTATGGAAAGACTTCTACCTGTTATGTTTCGGGGTTGTTTTGATGATGCGGTGTGGAAGGCGCTAGCTGAGCTTAGTCACTTCTATAGACAGCTCTGTGCAAAAGAAATCACGATAGAGATGATGTGTAAATTGGAGAAGGAGATACTGGTACTATTATGTAAGATGGAAAAAAATTTTCCTCCAGGATTCTTCAATCCAATGCAACATCTCCTCATCCATCTTTCATTTGAAGCTAAAGTTGTAGGTCCCGTGCAATATAGGTGGATGTATCATATTGAAAGGGCACTAAGATATCTGAAACCAATGGTTCAACAGGGCAAAGGTAGAAGGATGCATCGCCGAAGCATTTACTCTTAAAGAAGTAGGATAATTTTCAAGTGTTTACTTTGCAGAGGAAAACAATGTCAACACTCCGTCAATGCGGTACAATGTGGATGAGCACCTATTTTTGTAATAAGAGACACTACTGTTGGTAGTTCCACTGTAAGGATCGAAACGCCCAAGAGGGGGGGTGAATTGGGCTTTTTAAAATTTTAGAGCAATTTAAAACTTTAATGGTTGAAGCCCAATTCCCTATGCAAACTAACTACGCAAGCAAGAGAGTTAAGTGCGGAATAGTAAAAGCGTAATAGTAAGGGGTGAGGAGAAAAATGCAAACTCCCGCGGAGACTCGGAGACACGGCGATTTTTCCCGTGGTTCGGTAAGATCACAAAAATCTTCCTACGTCCACGTTGTGGCACCCACCAAAGGGTATAGCCACTCCCAAGTCACCAAGACGAGGGAGTCCACTATCTTTCTCCGTTCGCCTTCTCCGGCAAGGTGGAGCTCAAGCCTTGTACAACGGTGATCTTCCGGGCTTCCACAAACACCTTGGTAAGCTCCGGAGTGATCTCTTCTTCCTCCAACGTTTACAAGGTGAGAGAAGTCACCAAGACACTCTCTCTCACTAGCCTAGAGATTCCAATCACCAAGAATGGACGCACACAAGCTTCTCTCTCGCTAGATATAACCTATAGTTGGAGTACAAGAGGTTTTGAAGTGTGGAAGTGGTAGCTCTTGGTCTTGAATGCTTGAGAATGTCTAGAGAGGCTCTGGTGATCAAGACTTGTCGAAATGGCCGGTTGGAGGGGTATTTATAGCCAGCCCACACGAGATAGCCGTTGGAAAAGTGGGCAGACTTTTTCAGTGAACATCGGATCCTCCGATGTACCCCTTTATATGAGCATCGGTCGAATTCCAAATTAGCTGATGTCACGTGTCAGATGTGACCGTTGGATATAACCGTTGGATCTTTTAATCGACCGATGTTACTTTAATTTATCATCGGATGATCCGGTGAGTTGATCTTCAGAATTGGGTCAGAAATATTGTCTCTGTTGAATTTGACCGATGTACACTTACTTCATCATCGGATGATCCGGTGAGTTGATCTTCAGAATTACTCAGAAATTATCCTTCTGTTGAAAGCAACCGATGTGCCACTTCCTTCACATCGGATGATCCGGTGTTTACTGGGCTCTGAGGTCTTCTTCTTCTGCCAACTCAAACTCGACCGATGTAGTCATTTTGCAAGACATCGGATGATCCGGTGAATGCAACTTGTTTGCTTCGAGTTGTTTTGAGTTGATCTTTTAGAATCTTCTTGAGTGACCTCTTTGACACTTGTTTGAAATGATATTACGATGAAGTGTAAGCTCCTTGTGTTGCCAATTTTGATAAAGTAGAGTCGTTGTATGAGTTCTTCATTTAGTTTTCATGAGTATCGAATAACCCCTTAGAATGGATCGTTGAGGGGTCTCCATTTGTATCCAATGAGCAGTAGATGGTGTGAATAGATAGTTCATTTAATGTTTGATGTGATGTACGTGAAACCTTACATCCACAAACTCATTAGTAATAACGAACAGTTGTCATTAATCACCGAAACCATATCTCACGGGGGCCTAGATGCTTTCAATCTCCCCCTTTTTGGTGATTGATGACAACACAACGAGTAGAGTATGAAATTAAAACGCAATGCTCAAAAAGGAAACATAACAAGTACAAATTGCAGCACAAGTGACTCGAAGACTCAAATAATAATTAATAAAGCGTAAGAGCACAGAGTAGCACCCGGAGTACAATAATAGCAAATAATAATAATCTCCAATAAAGTAGCAAAAGGGATAGACACTCCCCCTAGAACCAAGTACTCCCCCTAGAACTAAGCTAACCTCCCCCTGACTCTAACTCTTCTCCCCCTTTGGCATCAAGGCACCAAAAAGGAAAGTCGATGACTACGACTCAGGCGCGCTCCTGGCGATGGTGAAGCGGTCGGCGTCGACGGTGCTGTCGCCGGAGCTGCTGGAGGTGGAGGTCGCTGGTGCTGGAGCTGGAGCGGGAGGAGCTGGAGCTGCTGTGGGGGCTGGAGCTGGAGCTGGAGCTGCTGGGGGATCCGCTGAGACTGCTGGCGCCGGTGGAGGTACTGCCGGAAGAGGTGAGGACTGGAGCGACGTCGGTGGCAGTACTGGAGCTGGTGCCAGTGGGGGTGCACCTGGAGCCTGACTGAGTCCCAAGTGCTGAGGTGGAAGAGCCACTCCAGTCTGCTGGTAGAGGTTGGTGACCAACCCCAGGATGCCCAACAGCATCTGCTGAGTCTGCTGCTGCTGGTCCAGAGTGCGTCGCGTCATCTGATCGACAAGGTTGGTGAACCTGTCGGTGTCCTCTCGCCTCTAACGGGCGATCTCCAGCTGCATCTCCTGCTGCTGCCTCTGAAGCTGCTCCTGTCGAGCTGCTTGCAGCTCCTGCTGCTGAGCCATCCACTGAAGTAAGGTGGTGAGCTCTGACGGTTGAGTCACCTGAGCCTCTGACACTGGAGGAGGTGTAGGTGGTGGAGCAGCCGAGCCTCCTGCCTCTGCGTCGTGCTGCCTCGGTGAGGGAGGAGCAGGAGGGAAGTACTCCTCGACACTGTCACTAGTGTCGCTATCCGACCATACGTGCTGTAGGTCTCCTCCCTGAGCCTCTGCCTGTGCCAGCTCTGCGTCCTCCTGAGTCAGCTCTGCCCAGTCCGCCTCTGACAGTCTGGCTCGAACCTCACGCTCGACGGGGCGTCCAAGGCGGCGGTCTCCCGGAGTGGGGACTCGGTAGTGGCTGAACCGGGTCACGTGCATCTCCGTCAGCTGAGAGACTCCTGGAGTGTCCTCTGGAACCAGCTGGTGAAGAAGGTGACAGATCCAGTGACCAAAGACTAGCTGTCGTAGCATCCCAACTCCGTCGGTGATCACGTCCTCCATCTCGCAGATCAGAATGTCTACTATGTCGAACTCCATCCCGTTCATCACATAGAACAGGATGGTCTGCTGAAGGCTCGTGAAACCCTCCAAGTAGCCGGACCTCGGTAGCAGGGTACGCCTGAGGACGTGGTGAACTGTCCGAGCTGCTGGGGTGAGAAGCGCTGGCACCCTCGGCTGGTCAGGTGTGAACGGCTGTGTGAACAGACCTCTGATCTCCTCGAGGGGCGGTGCCACTCCTCCAGTCAGTGACCTCCTCGGCGGATCTGCATCTCCGTAGACTATCTGGTGCAGGCACGTAGTGGAGAGCTCCACACCAAGCAGTCTGCCCATCAGGTCTCGAGATACGTCGTGGATTCGCCCCATGAACATGAAGTGAATCGAGCGACGACCCTCAGAGACGTAGAGTGTCGCGTAGAACACCCTAACCCACTCCTCGACATAAGCACTCCTCGGGTGTGAGAGCAAGTCCGCCAGTCCTCTGTATCTCTCAAAAAGGGGCCTGATCCCGTGTCCTGCTGCCACTGCAAGCTGATCCCAGTCAATGCTGTTATGCTGGAATAGCTTGTGACCCCGACGCCTGTAAGTCTCGTACAGTGACGCCTGTGTCAGGGTCCAGAACCGGGAGTCAACTCGAGCATCCCTAGGCCGCGGGAACCACTCCTCAATCAGCGCTGACCATCTGAGCTTCTTTAGTTGCCTTGCCTTCATCTTCCTGTAGTCAGTGAGTCTGACGTCTTCGGCGACTCGGACTGCTGTGTCCATCAGGTGGATGGCCCTTTCGGCCTCTCTGTCCTCGGCGCGGTCAGCTGCAGAGGGGCGCCGACTCGCCGTAGGAGTCTGTCCACCCCCACGAGTCCTCGGGGTGCGCCGGCGGATGAGAGGCGGCACCTCGGTCTCCTCCTCATCGGAGCCCTCGGGAGGCACCGGCTGGATCGGAGGCTGCTCCTGCCTCTGCCGGGACTCGCGGATCCGTAAGGAACCGCGATGGCCGCGCTCACGCTCCTCGGCGGCGCGAGCGGCCAACTCCGCACGACGAGCGTCCTTGGACATCTTGCGCTTCTTCGCGGCGGGCTCCTCAATAGCCTTGCCCTTTCCTTTGCGATCGCGACCCATCTTATCGACGAGCGGCGAAGCACGACGAGATCCTAGCGGAGAGGGTGATGTGAACCGGCGGCGAGTGGTGGAGGGGAGACGGCGAGGGAGGCGCGGCGGTGCGGTGGAACAGCGACGACACGCTCGGGAGAGGCTGCGGCGCGGGCACGGATGGCGCCTAGGCGGCCGAAAGATGGCGGTGGCGGCTCCTGGGAGGAGGCGGCGGCGGCGCCTGGGAAGGGTGGCGGCGGCGCCTGGAAAGGGCGGCGGCGGCCCCTGGGAGGAGGCAACGGCGGCGCCTGGGAAGGGCGGCGGCGGCTGGGAGGCGGAGCGCGCGGGAGGCGGCGTGCGTGAGAGAGGCGGCGGCGGCAGCGGCGCCTGGAGCCGGCGGCGGCAGCTGGGAGGCGGCGGCGGAGACTGGGAGGCGGAGGCGCGTGGGAGAGCCGGCGAGGGCGACGGACGGCGGCGGAGGTCGGGAAGAAGAGAAAAGAAAAAACGAAATCCGGCCGAGTCCGCTTTTTAAACTGTTCGGGCAAACCCTAGCCGCGCATAACACACCGGATGGACCGATGATCATCGGAGGATGCATCGGTCGAGTTCAACAGAGAGCTGTTCCAAAAACTCTCTTTGAACACCGGATGGACCGACGTTGAGGTGGCGATCATCGGTCGATTTCTGCAGGGCACCAGGAAAACTGAACACCGGATGCTCCGATGTCTTTTGAAATGAACTCATCGGTTGATTTGTGACATCTGACTTGAACTGAAGCACCAATTGATCCGATGATCTGCTGGCCCTGGCATCGGATAATCCGATGACTACAGAAAACCTAAGACTGCCCATATGTGTCCTTGGACTTAAACACATAAAGATAAGGATGGGTCCTCGGACTTTTTGGGCAACTCCTAACCTCTAATATAAGGCTTTAAATATAGTGCCACATATTGGCTAAGCCCTTTAGCAAAGAGAAACACACAAGGTTAGGAGTGAAACCATGAAAATGTAAGGCTCATGCTTTGTGAGCTAGAGTATAGAAAACTTCTATCTCCTTAAAGCATGTACCTTTAGAATTTTGCTCTATCCACATTATATGAGTTGAGATATTGCATTTTGAACAGGTCTCCTTCTCATGATGTGGGTTCCCCTTTGTGACAATCTACCGTATGCAATGCCAAACAAAATAATGCAAGATATTGAATGAGTGCAAGTCTATATGGCAGGAATCATGCAAGGCGTAATCTAAATCTATCTTGCCAAGTTTAAACCTGCCAAAGGCTTCCTCAGGAAAAGCTATTTCTAGCTTGCCCCTATCCTTTGGGAGTTAGACAAGACCTATTTGATATGCAACTTTACATGAACATGGCAATTTACATGACGTTAGATGCATCTAGCACATTCAATTCACTTCTAAGTCTAGAAAAAGTTTTCTCATCAAGTGGTTTAGTGAAGATATCCGCCAATTGTTCTTCGGACCTAACACCTTGCAAAGAGATGTCTCCTTTAGCCTCATGGTCCCGCAAGAAGTGATGGCGAATATCAATGTGCTTAGTGCGGGAGTGTTGAACGGGGTTTCTAGCTATCTTAACCGCACTTTCATTGTCACAAAGGAGAGGCACACAATCAAACTTAATTCCAAAGTCCAAAAGGGTTTGCTTCATATATAGAATTTGGGCACAACATGCACCGGCCGCTATATATTCTGCCTCCGCGGTGGACAAAGCCATGGAGTTTTGCTTTTTGCTCGACCAAGATACTAGGGAACGCCCAAGTAAGTGGCACCCACCGGAGGTACTCTTGCGATCCATACGGCATCCGGCAAAGTCCGAATCCGAGTAACCCAAGAGATAAAAACTAGCGTTCTTGGGGTACCACAAACCTACACTTGGGGTATGCTTGAGATACCTAAGTATCCTAAAGACCGCCTTACGATGCGATTCTTTAGGTGCCGCTTGAAAGCGAGCACACAAGCACACACTAAACATGATATCGGGCCTAGATGCGGTAAGATATAATAATGAACCAATCATGGAACGGTAATGAGATTGATCAATAGGTTTACCGTCCATGTCCGCGTCGAGATGACAATTTGTTGCCATTGGAGTACTTCTTGAGCTGCAATCTTCCATTTCAAACTTCTTCAAGAGGTCTTTGGTGTACTTTTCTTGGTAGATGAAAGTCCCCTCTTGAAGTTGCTTGATTTGAAATCCTAGGAAGAAATTGAGTTCTCCAATCATTGACATCTCGAATTCCCTAGACATCATGGTGCCAAACTCAAGACTAAGAGATTTGTTAGTTGAGCCAAAAATAATGTCATCAACGTAAATTTGACAAAGAAATAAATCCCCGTTGATGTCCTTGGTGAAAAGTGTGGTGTCCACCCTCCCGATCTTGAATCCTTGCATGACTAGGAAATCCCTAAGACGTTCATACCATGCCCTAGGTGCTTGCTTGAGCCCGTAGAGCGCCTTGTGTAACCTATACACATGGTTAGGATTCCTCGGATCTTCAAACCCGGGAGGTTGCTCAACGAAAACAAGCTCGTTAATATAACCATTGAGGAAGGCACTTTTCACATCCATTTGATAAAGCATAATATTGTGATGTGAAGCAAAAGCAAGGAGTATGCGAATAGCTTCTAACCGTGCGACCGGGGCAAAGGTCTCTCCAAAATCTAGTCCTTCTACTTGTGAAAAACCCTTGGCCACAAGCCTTGCCTTGTTGCGGACCACCACGCCATTCTCGTCTTGCTTGTTGCGGTACACCCACTTTGTTCCGATGACGTTCTTGTTCTTGGGTCGCTCCTCCAATACCCAAACTTCATTTCGGGTGAAGTTGTTGAGTTCTTCTTGCATAGCCATCACCCAATTGGGATCTTGGAGTGCTTCCTCAATATTTGTGGGTTCTACACACGAAACAAAAGAGTGGTGCTCACAAAATGAAGCAACATGGCGAGAACGAGTACTTACTCCCCGTGACGGACTTCCGATGATTTGATCCATCGGATGTGCCTTGGAGATGCGCCCATGCCTCATAAGAGGTTGTGAGGCACTTGGTGGTGGTGAGGCATCTTGCTCGTCTTGTGGTTGGACTTGACCTTGGACTTCTTCTTCTTCTTGGTGTTGTGTGGCATGTGAATCTTGCATTGGCAATGGATCATTTTTCTCTTCTTCTTCATCAATTTCAGGCGCCATGGAGGTGTTGATGTTGGAACTTGAGGCTCCCCCTTGATCATGGCTTTCCCCAACTTCGGGCTTGATGTCTCCTATGGTCATGTTCTTCATAGCTTCTCGTAGAGGCTCATCATCTATATCATCATGACCAAAACTCTCCTCTTGGGAGCCATTAGTCTCATCAAACTCAACATCACAACTTTCTTCAACTAACCCGGAGGTTTGGTTGAATACTCGATATGCTTTTGAGTTTGACGCATAACCTAGAAAGATGCCAACATCACACCTTCTTTCAAACTTACCGAGCCTTTTCTTGCGGTAGATGTAGCACTTGCACCCGAAGACTCGGAAGTAGGAGATGTTTGGCTTTCTCCCAATGAGGAGCTCATATGGGGTCTTTTGAAGTAGTCGATGAAGGTAGACCCTATTTGCGGCATGGCACGCCGTGTTGATTGCTTCGGCCTAAAACTTTTCCGACGTGCCATAGTCATCAAGCATTGCTCTTGCAAGGGTGATGAGAGTCTTGTTCTTCCTTTCAACGACACCATTTTGTTGAGGGGTGTATGTGGCCGAAAACTCGTGCTTCACGCCTTCACGATCACACCACTCCCCAATGTTGTAGTTCTTGAACTCGGTGCCGTTGTCACTCCAGACCTTGATGATAGGAAGTTGAAATTCCCTTTGTGCTCGTTTAGCGAAGGTCTTGAAGATTTCCGGAGTTTCACCCTTGTCACCTAGAAACAGTGTCCAAGCATACCGAGAGTAGTCATCAACAATGACAAGACAATAAAGGTTACCGCCAAGGCTTTGGTATGTGGACGGTCCGAAGAGGTCCATGTGAAGTAGTTCAAGTGGCTTGGAGGTTGACACCATTGTCTTCATCGGATGGTGTGAGGCAACTTGCTTCCCGGCTTGACATGCGCTACAAAGCTTGTTCTTTTCGAATGTGACATCCTTCACGCCGGTCACCATCCCAAGCTTGAATGACTTCTTGAGTTTGCTCATCCCAATGTGAGCAATGCGCCGATGCCATAGCCATCCCAAACTTGTCTTGGTGAAAAGACAAGTGGTCAAGCTAGCATCCTTGTTGGAGAAGTCCACCAAGTAGAGATGTCCATGCCGAAAACCTTTGAATATTAGTTCTTTGCTTAAATCACTAGTCACCACAACACCATTCTTGTCAAATGTGCATGTTAGTCCAAGATCACATAATTGTGCAATAGAAAGTAAATTAAAACTAAGAGACTTAACGTAAAGCACATTAGAGATAGACAAATCGTGAGAAATAGCAATTTTACCCAAACCAATCACCTTCCCCTTTGAGTTATCACCAAAGGTGACTTGTTCATGATTGCCGGGGTTTTCTATGAAGGTGAACATACCATCATTACCGGTCATATGTTGAGTGCACCCACTATCGAGTACCCAATGCTTTCCTCCGGCTTTGTAGTTCACCTACACACATGAAGTTAGTTTTTGAGTTTAGGAACCCAAGCCAACTTAGGTCCTTGTATGTGTGATACAAGTGTTTTTGGAACCCAAAGTTGCTTGGGGAGCTTCCCCTTTATGCCCTTGATGTCTTTGCCGATGAACCTTGCCTTCACTTTTCCACCTACTTTGCTCAATAGATAGTGATAATCATTGAACGTAGATTTATAGTTGGGAGGCAATTTGGGAGAAGGACGGTTGGGAAGAGGACACTCCCTCGTGTGATGTCCGGTGACCTCACAATGTTGGCAATAGGAACCAACTTCCTTGATGAAGCTTGTCCTAAGCTCCGGTGAGGGCACCTTTCCTTTGTTGGGCACCGGGAAGGATCCAAGTCCCCTCTTGTGGAAGCCTTTAGCTTGTTGGTAGAGGATTTCCTTGTGCTTGTCCTCCCCCTTAGAAAGTCTTGCCACACTAGTGCGAAGACTTTCAATTTCGTCCATTAGCTCCTTCTCCCTAGGGCTTGCTTTCAAAGGCAAAGACTCATCCAAAATATTAGTGGCATGTGAATTAGGTGATATTTTGCCATCAAGGGTTTCTTTCTTTGTGTTTTTCACTTTAAGTTCAATCGCTTCATAAGCAAGGTTAAGCACTTCATGTTCTTGAACCAACTCATTGTGCTTTGCCAAGAGTGCTAAGTTAGCTAAGTCAAGCTCATGATACTTAAGCTTGATTTGAGCATTCTCCTCCTCGATTTGCTTAACATTTGATTTGAGCGTGTCATGCTCTTTGAGTATGGTTACATACTTATCATGCAAATCGAGGTTGGCACTTTCAAGCTTAGCTCGAGCTAGCTCAAGAGGCTTAACCTTAGCCTTTTCCCTTTTTATAATGGCATGATATTCATTAATCATAGATGCTAATTCATCGGGTGAAAGCTCATCATCATCATCGCTAGAATCTTCACATACCTTTGAGTTACCTTTCGCCATTAGGCACATGGGAGGTGGACGAAGAGGTAAGTCATCCTTGTTGACGACGGCGAGGCCCGCCAAGTTTTCTTCATCTTCACTATCTTCGTCGCTTGACTCTTCATCCGTGATCCACTCATTGGCTTCACACATAAAGACCTTTTGAGGCCCTCTTCTCTTCTTTGGAAAGAGCTTGGTTTTCTTGCCTTTGTCAAATTTCTTCTTTCCAAAAGAACGCTTGGGCTTAACCTCCTCTTCATCATCACTTTCTTCTAGCTTGTAATGCTTCCCATTTTCCTTCCTTTTGTCCGGTCTTGGACAATCATATGATATGTGGCCTACATCACCACAATTGTAGCACGTCTTGTTTTCATCTTTTCTTGGCAAGAAGGCTTTCTTTTTAAGATCAAAAGAGTATCCCTTCTTTGCAATCTTGGAGTTGAGACGTGAGAATTTCCTCATCATCAAAGCAAGTTCATCATCATCATCTTCGCTTGTTTCTTGCTCTTCTTCACTTGAGCTAGGCTCAACCACTTTCTTCTTCTTGGAAGTTGTCTTCTTGGTTGAAGCCTTGAGAGCAATGGTTTTTGATGATGACTCCTCCATCATTCCAAGTACGCTCATCTCATGAGCATGGATTTCTCCAATGAGCTCTGAAACTTCCATGTTGTCTAGTGACTCCTTTTAGAGCATTGAATTGATAATGTTGTACTTGGGCTTGGGTAGAAGCATGAGGATCTTGCGATTGATAAGTCCCTTGCAAAGAGAAGCAATGTCAAGTGCGTTAATTTCCTCAATGAGCACATTTAAACGAGAAAACATTTGGTTAACGTTCTCATGAGGAAACATCTTAAATTCATCATATTTTGATTTAAGCATGTGATATTTGAGTTCTTTAACCCGAGATGAGCCCTCATGTATTTCAATTAGACATGCCCAAATTTCACACGCTTTTTCTTTACTAGCAATCCTAGCAAAGACATCTTGACTAATGCATTCATATATGGCATTTCTAGCCTTAGCATCCCATTTTAGTTGGTCACCAACATAGTCAAGATTTCCAAACCCCGCATGGGTCGCTTCCCACACTTCGGAAGCAATTGCCTCAAGGTAAGCGCGCATGCGTGCTTTCCAATAAGCAAAATTCTTGCCCTCGAAGGTAGGAACCGAACCCCCATTCTTGGCCATTTTTGCTCTCTAGCAGTGAAGCTAGAATGATCCAATGAGCAACCTTGCTCTGATACCAATTGTAAGGATCGAAACGCCCAAGAGGGGGGGGGTGAATTGGGCTTTTTAAAATTTTAGAGCAATTTAAAACTTTAATGGTTGAAGCCCAATTCCCTATGCAAACTAACTACGCAAGCAAGAGAGTTAAGCGCGGAATAGTAAAAGCGTAATAGTAAGGGGTGAGGAGAAAAATGCAAACTCCCGCGGAGACTCGGAGACACGGCGATTTTTCCCGTGGTTCGGTAAGATCACAAAAATCTTCCTACGTCCACGTTGTGGCACCCACCAAAGGGTATAGCCACTCCCAAGTCACCAAGACGAGGGAGTCCACTATCTTTCTCCGTTCGCCTTCTCCGGCAAGGTGGAGCTCAAGCCTTGTACAACGGTGATCTTCCGGGCTTCCACAAACACCTTGGTAAGCTCCGGAGTGATCTCTTCTTCCTCCAACGTTTACAAGGTGAGAGAAGTCACCAAGACACTCTCTCTCACTAGCCTAGAGATTCCAATCACCAAGAATGGACGCACACAAGCTTCTCTCTCGCTAGATATAACCTATAGTTGGAGTACAAGAGGTTTTAAAGTGTGGAAGTGGTAGCTCTTGGTCTTGAATGCTTGAGAATGTCTAGAGAGGCTCTGGTGATCAAGACTTGTCGAAATGGCCGGTTGGAGGGGTATTTATAGCCAGCCCACACGAGATAGCCGTTGGAAAAGTGGGCAGACTTTTTCAGTGAACATCGGATCCTCCGATGTACCCCTTTATATGAGCATCGGTCGAATTCCAAATTAGCTGATGTCACGTGTCAGTGTGACCGTTGGATATAACCGTTGGATCTTTTAATCGACCGATGTTACTTCAATTTATCATCGGATGATCCGGTGAGTTGATCTTCAGAATTGGGTCAGAAATATTGTCTCTGTTGAATTTGACCGATGTACACTTACTTCATCATCGGATGATCCGGTGAGTTGATCTTCAGAATTACTCAGAAATTATCCTTCTGTTGAAAGCAACCGATGTGCCACTTCCTTCACATCGGATGATCCGGTGTTTACTGGGCTCTGAGGTCTTCTTCTTCTGCCAACTCAAACTCGACCGATGTAGTCATTTTGCAAGACATCGGATGATCTGGTGAATGCAACTTGTTTGCTTCGAGTTGTTTTGAGTTGATCTTTTAGAATCTTCTTGAGTGACCTCTTTGACACTTGTTTGAAATGATATTACGATGAAGTGTAAGCTCCTTGTGTTGCCAATTTTGATAAAGTAGAGTCGTTGTATGAGTTCTTCATTTAGTTTTCATGAGTATCGAATAACCCCTTAGAATGGATCGTTGAGGGGTCTCCATTTGTATCCAATGAGCAGTAGATGGTGTGAATAGATAGTTCATTTAATGTTTGATGTGATGTACGTGAAACCTTGCATCCACAAACTTATTAGTAATAACGAACAGTTGTCATTAATCACCGAAACCATATCTCACGGGGGCCTAGATGCTTTCATCCACTTCCTACAACTCTACCGCAGAAGAAAGGAGTGCTGCTTTCCTCTACATGTACGCGAATATAGATGAGATGGACAAATATTTCGAGTAAGTGTTTGTCTTACATTATACTAATCGGCGTATTTTGTAACACATCTATTCTAAAAGGTTTTCTTTTCGTACAGTGAATTCCACAAGCAAAATTGGACACATAGGCATCAATCTACGAGCAAACAAGTAGAAGTGATGCGACGGGAAGGAATAAACGGAGGACCTAATTTCCAATCTTGGTTTCGAGATCATGTAACATTTTCTCGTTAACTTAGCAATATTTACAAAGTATTCTTATAACTTCCGAGTATTTACAAAGTTTTCTTACAACAGTGCATGAAAGATGCCGACGTCCATGAAGACTTGCGACAACTATCCTATGGATTGATTAAAGTTAGGAGCTACGGTCTATATGACGTCAATGGCTACTGATAACGTACAACTCAATTTGAATCTATTCGTCCTCTCGCGGCAACATCTAATACCGAAGCTATGACGAGGGCAGTCGACTCTCAAGGACGTGAAACTAATTATTATGGAATCATTAATAAAATCCTTGAATTTGCTTTTGCCAGGAATAAGGATCTTCGAGTAGTATTCTTTGACTGTGATTGGTTTGATATCAATCATGGAACTCCACTAAACCAATTTGGCATAGTGGAAGTCAAACACAACGAACGGCTACGAGGATACGATTCATTTGTTCTTGCACACCAAGTGGAGCAAGTGTATTATCTATCTTATCCATACAAAAAAGTCAAAGCTTGGTGGGTTGTACATAAGGTTAATCCTCATGAGTGGTTATACACTCCAGGAGAGGATGATTACCATGATACTGATGAGGTTGACGAGGTTTACCAAGAAGAAGAGTTGCCAGACTCGTTTATCATCGAGTCTGGTGTAGGACTCGATGACTTAGTTGGAGACGCTCAAGATGTCGAGACTTCTGATATGCGTAAACGGAAACGAAATCCAGTTCAAACGCTCACAAAATAAGATCGATGGTCTGGTTTAAGGAGTAGGGTACACGATCATGACGTTGATGAATTTTGAAATTGATGATTTAACGTTTTCTTCACTAACTTAACATGAATTTTGTCGTCATCAAAGGGGAGCGGCAATATTTATCAATTATTCCTTGCAACAGGATGTCGTCATCAAAGGGGAGCGGGAAGAAGGGGGCACAAGGGTTCCTCAGTCGGTCACGGGACCTCTTCTCAGGTAGCTCGTCAGGTGCGAGCAGACGCTCTCAGCTGATGAGGCACCTACCAGACTTTGCGGGCCGAGCTCTGGCCTTACAGCGCACAGAGGTAAATTTCAGTTGTCAATCACGTTATTTTAAATTGCACTTATAAATAATTTATTCTTATCAATCCTTTAATTTTGCAGTCTGACTCATAGTCGTCAGATTCAGAGTCAGAGGTTAGGGCGCCGCCACAGGCTAGCCACCCCTCTGAGCCGGCTACCCTACCTTCAGAGCCGGCGAGCGTGGAGCCTTCGGGCTCTAGTGGTGACCAGCCTTCCGGGTCACCGGACGTGGTGCCCGCGCAGAGGCGACGGACAAGGAGGACCCACTTTGCGGCTCCTCCTCCTGTTCCTCGTGAGCGGGTCACTATTCGTCCAGTTGGAGACAGGTAAAAAAATCATATACTTGGTACATATTTCATGATGTCTACAAATACTTACTGAGATAACAAATTTTGCAGATCTTGGTACTACTGTTCGTTCACAGGCCAGGGACACCATAGGCAGGTTAACGGTGTCATCGGGGCTTTAGTGCGTTTGCACTATCCCGGTGTCATCGATGGTGTCCCTGCTTTGTCGTGGGACGACTATGCTCTTGTCTCGCACGAGGTGCACAACACTATTCAAGGGGTTGTGTGGAATGATTTTATGGTAAGTTTAAATGTTTACATTCTTCAACTCATTTAAATTGTTAATGCATATTGATTAAATATTTGTTTTCTTAAAGCTGAGGTACCAGTTAGAGGAAACGAGCGAGAGCATGATGGAGCACGCGACACTCGTGTTCCACACAGACGCTCGAAAGCTCGTGACGCACGCGTTGTCGTACGCCCGCATCCAGTCCATTAACGACTACCAGAAACGGCATCAGCAGCGGCAGGAACGGGGTCTCTTTAGAAGGGACTTCGACACATACTTGACAGAGGATCAATATGCAGAGGTAAGTTCTAATTGTTAAAAAAACTCAATAGTTACTTATGTTAACAGTTAATGATATACTAAATATGTGCAGGTTAGTATTTCCTGGTTAGAGGGTCAACCCGACGCATACCGAGCTCTCTGTCGGTATTGGGCTAGCGATGACTTCAAAGCTAAGTCCATGAGGGCTCGAGGATGCAGAGGGTCCGACGGGAAGCACACCTATGGCGCTGATGGTCATTTGCGTTTGGCTAAACGCATGGTACGTGTATTATAAGTTCGTTTATGTGTTCATAACATATTTATCCTACTAACACGCATCTACAGGAGTGAGAGACCGGCCAGGAGCCTAGCGTGATCCAGGTTTGGAAGAGAGGTCACAGGGGAAGTGACCCGTTGCAGCCGGGGCAGTGCAGTTAGGTCGCGACCGATCGATTGGTAAGTTTACAGAATTATTCAATTTAATTATAACTAATATTATTATTGACACACTAACATTGTTTCTATGTTTTTTTAGGAAAAGTACGGGCAGGAAGTCGTCAAAATACACGGTGAAGGGTACGATTGGGAAAACGCGTCAATGGACCCTCAAGCCGTGTATGCAAGCGGCGGCGGGAAGGCCCATGGCCGGTGAGTTGGTTTCTTTGATTTAGGTTTCCAATATTCCTTCTTTTACTTATTATTTTTCTTTCTTTTGTAGGTTTGCCATTTTTGATGGAGTTGTCGACTCGAGGTCGGCGCGACCTGCGAGAGGCACTTCATCGACGCAGGCTTCATTGGTTGGGCCGTCGAGTGGCCGTCTCTCACAGAGGGACATGGAGTTCTGTGCCATGCAAGAGAGGCTGACGCGGACCCAGGAGGAGCTCGACAGGACGAGGGCCATCCAGGAGTACCAAGCTAACTACATGGCCCAGATGCAGGCAGCGGTGGAGGTAAGTAATTTCAATTACTGTAGTTTATTTTCATAACATTTCAGTAATACATATGTTCTAATATTTTCCAATTATAGGCCTTAGCTCGACAGAACTGCCAACAAATCACGATTCCTGCGTGGCAGCCGCCACAGGTGACCCCGTCATAGGAGCCCGCAGCCTAGGTGCCTCCGGTACAGGTAATAAACTCTTTAATATTGTATTTTTCATCTAACATAAGGAGAGAGGGAGATGTAGAGTGGTACAGAAGGGAGAGAGAGAGTGCGAGAGAGAATGAGAGTGAGATGGAGAGATGGAGTGTTGCAATAGAGGGAGAGAGAGAGTGCGAGATAGAGTGTGAGTGAGAATAACATAAAGAGGGGATGAATAGTACAGAGAGAGGAAGAGAGTGAGAAAAAAGAGAAAGACATTGATATCTGAATCCAAACCGTCGTAACTACTCATGTGTTTTGTAGGGTTCGGCGATGGAGGCCTCTACTCCATCGCCACAGCTACCGGTTCCAAGAGAGACGCGTGAAGATGATATCTTCGGCTCCGGAGGTAGTCGAGGGGGTAGTGTGTAGTCCGTTTGTAATTTGTATTGTGTGTGATGCATATGAACTGTTTTATGACTGTTTACTTCTGTTTTATAACTGTTTGTTCTGTGAGCTGGCCATCGAGCCAGGTTAGTGCGTTTCTATTTAAAAAAAAATTACAAACATAACTTACGACGGCTACTGCCCAGAAGCCGTCGTAAGTTAGCTTCTGTTACTTACGACAGTCACCAGAACTGTCGTAAGTTAGCTTCTGTTACTTACGACGGTCACCAGAACCATCGTAAGTTAGCTTCTGCTATTTACGACGGTCAGCAGAACCGTCGTAAGTAATGTGCCTTGGGCCACCACGTGGCATGGGCCGTTACTTACGACGGATGCGCGACGCCATCGTAAGTTAAGTTATTTACGACGGTAGCCGTCGTAAGTTAGGTTATTTACGATCCGGTAATTACCTCGGTTGTATACCGTCGTAAGTAAAAAAATACTGTCGTAAGTAGATAACTTACGATGGTTTATAACTTAATTCGAATTCCTGTAGTGACGGCAGCATCACCATGATAACAACTACAACAATCCATGTAACTACAGATTTGTATGTACCACATGATTGGATGGTCTATTTTATTACAGATGTAGCATATGTGGTTCTTTTATTTATGTTCATTGGTGATTTACCGTGATGAAGTTAATCAAAAAAATCTCTAAACTTCTAACAGGACTTCCCTGCATCTCCTCTAAAAAACCTCCAAAGGCCGTTATTTGGGTTCCTTTAGCTTAACGCGTTAGGAGTGTTGGTGATGGAACTATTTAACATGCATTCCGCGGAGTTCTTGTCCATTGTATTGCACATGTTCTTTCAAACAAAAATTCATGGAACTAGCTTCTCTACAATGCTTACACGCATACAATAAAAATGATGAAGCAAACTTGGACAATGTGGTGGTTGTTCAAAAAAAGGTGCATATAAACCGAAATACTTTTCTTATTATATCCATGAATAATTCTCAAAAAGACCGTATTACATAATCTTGTTCTGAAAGCGTCATCAAGCATGCTCTCCATGTCCTTATTTTCTCAAGGCGACATAAATGTACTATTGCGAGAGCAAGCATCGATATTTAGATAAGAAGTCTGATATGTTGATGTAGGAGCTACCACCATCACCCATGGCATTCTTTGCCTTGTGACTCCAGTCAATCGCATTCTTCTTGAACTCCTGAGACCTTTTACCTCCCATCACTTCCCGTACACACTTCTCAACTTCCTCCCTTCTCACCACCCCTTTAGAACCTAGACATATACGCATGCCAACACACCACACGTCTTGGATATACTTGGCATTTGTCGTTTGGTCTGACCAATATGGCATAGCCACCATAGGCACTCCAGCACTAAGTGCCTCCACTGTCGAGTTCCATCCACAATGCGTAAAGAAGCATCCGACTGATGGGTGCGCAAGCACCTCTAGCTGTGGGCACCATGTCACAATGAGCCCCCTTGATTTAGCTTTATCGATAAATTTATCTGGTAGCTTGTAAGCCTCTTTGGCCCGGACAACCCATAAGAAAGGTTTGTTGCTGTTATACAAACCTTCCGCTATCTCAGTCATCTGATCAGAACTTAGAGAGGCCATACTGCCGAACGAGACATACAACACAGAGCTCGTAGGGTTGCTGTCGAGCCATGCCTTGCTTTCCTTTGTTATTGGGGTGTGAAGGTGCATACCGTAAGACACATCATCCAAGATACAATTATCTAGGTACGCGGATGGCACTGTTGGACCCACAGTCTTGGCTCCCCAGGCCGAGGCCAAGTAATTCGCTTCCTAAAAGTGTGAGAGCATGCATGGTTTAGTACTCAAATGCAGTGTCAAGACATATGCGCACATTGAGCTATGTCACTTTAGATCATGGTCGCACTCACCCGCGGCTCCAAGTCGTAGAACGAGTTGACTAGCACATGGTCCACTGTGTCCAGTCCCAGGAACTGACTTACCAACAGATCCCGGAAACATGGGGGGTGGTCCGAGTCAACCAAGAACGTCGGCAGGTCGGCCAGTTCGAGCTGGGACGGCAGCCCGGGCAGCTCCGACAACTCCTCCGGCCGCACCGGCGGCGGCGGTATCCGTCCAGCCAACGCGTGCGTGTACATCACGTCCACGGCGCACGGCTGCGTGAGGAATGCCGCGCACGCCGCGCCGCGCCGCCTCGCCACGCCCTGCGCCCACGGCAGGAACGTGTCGTAGACCACTACGTGCACCGGCCGGCCCCGCTCCGCCTCCTGCCGCAGGAGCTCGTCCAGCGTCTCGGACCCAGCCGACTCGAGGCGCTCGAAGTAGGGACCACCAACTCCCCCTAACTCGTCCGGGCCGCCGTCGTCGCAGCCGTCGGAGAAGACGGCGACGTGGACCGGAGTTGGGGACGGCTTGGTTGAGCGGACAACGAAACGGGTCGCCGCGAGGGTGGCACGGACGCCGCTGAATCTGGCAAGCCGCTTCCCGAACTGAAGCAGTGGGTTAATGTGGCCCTGGACCGGGAACGGGAGGAGAAGGACGTGGATGCTTTGGTCGGAGCTCGCCATTGTCATATGAACGTGACGCTAAAGGATTGCACAATTAATTGCGGTGTTTTTGGGACGTATGTGCTTGCAGGTGTCTTGTTTATATAGGCGTCCATCCTTGCTCTTCAGCCACATAATCACTTGATGAAGCGAAAGCCCAAGTGGCCAAGTGTCTCTGCTAAAAATCAATCAACATTTGGGATCCTGGATCTACACCCTGTTGAGGAAAGAGGACAAGACATGCAATACAATCTTGTCTGCCATTTACTCAGTTGGCTACAGACACGATCACGAGTTTCTGTTGATGTGGTACGTCATTCATGACTTCAAAGGACGCATGATTTAGTTGTCCGCTGTGACATATACATGGTGCTGTGCCAGAACCATTTAGTAACATATATAGAGACAAAAATACTCGCTCTGGTTTCGATCTGGCGCGCACGTATTATTTTAAAATTCAAACTGTAGAACTATTGACTAACAATTACACTAACAATTCATGGTTTTACGAAAGTGGTGCCGTTAGGTTAATATTTCAATGAGCGTTCTTATGATTATGATTACAAGAAATTTATGGTCCAAAAATAACTTGGGAGACTGTGTCAAGCTAAATCGTGTCTTATAAGATAGGGAAGAGGAAATATATACATACTTGGTTCGTATGCTAAACCCATTCAACTGTTACGCGGATCAAGCATCTTCCCAAGAGGACTTTAACAGTGTAAAATATTCATCGTACCCAATTTTGAAATTGCACGATTTTTTATTAATTTATGTTTCACCTGAGGTCCATCACTAGTCAAGTACGGAGTAGATGGCAAGATTTAGAGGTCGACATCCAACGGGCCAGGTTGTAGATCCACGTCGCCCTCTAACAGATGACAAGAATCGTCGACCCCCCTGCTACGTTTTCATTTGAGCACTTTTATAGTCCAAAATAACAAGCCTTATTTTATCAAACCTACTGACCAGGATTTCGGTCGAGTAGAGTTTCACACTGCCTTCACGCAATCTCTTTCGGTTTCACACGGATTTTATTTGGAGGATGCGGGCGGGATCGTTCCTCTCCTCGCCGATTTTTACACCCGAGTGCTGGATCTCCCGGGCCAGGACACGGCAGAGCCAGCCGCCGGCCGGCCGGCCCCCGGATGTGCGGTCCACATCGCAGCCATCTCGGACCCAAACCTGTGGGCATCGTCACGGCGCGGGGCTCCAGCAGCAACTGCTCACAAAACGAGAGATTTTGGAACCAAGAAAGCCCTGCGCCGCGCGACGCCACGAGGGATCGACCGTGTCAGCCCAAGCCCCTAGCGGCAAGAGCCCACCCAGGCGGTCAGGACCCAGCCGAGCTCTTTCTGCTGGGCACTCGATCTACCTCGATCGACGGTGCCCGGGGACAACGGGCACGGTTCATCTCGAAAATCTCTGGCTAGCTAAGCTGCCCACGGCAGCTACGGAGCGGTGCGCCACGGGATCAGACACCAGCACGCACGCACGCAGCTGCTGTGTCCTAGTACTACGTAGCTCGTTCTTATCTTCCCTTCTGCGGCGTCAGGCGGTGCCTCCATCCGATGCCGTCGCTGACGACGGGCCGTCTCATCTCATCTGCAAGAGGACAAGCAGCTAACCACACGTACGAGCTCTCTGTGATTACTGGCTTCTGTTTCAATTTGTTGTTGCCTTGAATCGAAATAACATGTAGAGAACATGACATTCGCTGGTGAGCTCCCTCGCCATCTTATGTCATGCAAAAAATTGCACTGATCGGTGGCGATCTCCCTCTAGATCAGTGATGGACACATCGAACCGAGTGATGACTTGTCGCTAACAGCTCTCATCGAGGCGGAGAGCTATGAGCAAAGCCAATATATGCAATCAAGCTACTTAAATTACGATCTTTTCTGCGACTCGCTATACTAGCAGATCTTCTAACAGAGATCAGTTATGAGATAGACGTAAGGGCTGATACGCCCGTGCAGCTTATTATAATAACACAGGGACAGGGGAAGACAACAACACTGATGCTCGCAGCGACCAGCGAGCTACCAACAGTCGGTGGACAATGGCGATCTCAGACGACAGCAGCGTCCACGTGCTCCTCATCTCGTACCCGTCCCAGGGCCACATCAACCCGCTCCTCCAGCTCGGCAAGCGGCTCGCCGCCCGCGGCGGCGTGCGGTGCACCCTGGCCGTGACGCGCTTCGTCCTCGGCCAGAGCGAGCCGTCCACCGGCGCGGTCCACGTCGTCGCCTACTCCGATGGGTGCGACCTCGGCGGCTACGAGGAGGCCGGCGACGAGGAGACCTTCGTGGCGCGGCTCGAGTCGGCGGGCTCGGCGTCGCTGGACGGGCTCCTCCGGTCCGAGGCGGCGCGGGGCCGGCCCGTGCGCGCCGTGGTGTACGACTCGTTCCTGGCGTGGGCGCCGCGCGTGGCGCGGCGGCACGGCGCGGCGTGCGCCGCCTTCTTCACGCAGGCGTGCGCGGTGAACGTGGCGTTCGCGCACGCGCGGGACGGCCGGGTGGAGCTGCCGGTGCTGGAGGCGCCGCCGGGGCTGCCCGGCCTTCCGGCGGGGCTCGAGCCGGCCGACTTCCCGACGTTCCTGACCAAGCCGGACGGCGGCTGCCGCGCGTACCTTGACATGGTGTTGCAGCAGTGCCAGGGGTTCGAGGAAGCAGACCACGTCCTCATCAACTCGTTCTACGAGCTAGAAACCAAGGTAACAATCAGCGCTCGTTTTAGACGAGAGTAATAATAATACTAGTTGATTTGGAGCTCGCAAACATTAGATATATGCCCAAATGTTTGACAGGAAGCGGAGTACTTGGCGTCGCGGTGGGGAGCAAAGACGGTCGGCCCGACCGTGCCGTCGGCGTACCTCGACAACCGCCTCCCAGACGACGTGTCCTACGGATTCCATCTCTACGCTCCGATGACGGCAGAGAGCAAGGCCTGGCTGGACGGTAGGCCCGCCAACTCCGTCGTGTACGTCTCCTTCGGCAGCCTCGCGGCGCCTACCTCGGATCAAATGGGCGAGGTGGCGGAGGGGCTAGGCAACAGCGGCAAGCCTTTCCTGTGGGTCGTCAGAGCCTCAGAGACGCCCAAATTACCCGAGGGCTTCATCGACAGGGTGAAGGGGAGGGGCCTCGTCGTGACGTGGAGCCCGCAGCTGGAGGTGCTGGCGCACCCCGCCGTCGGATGCTTCGTGACGCATTGCGGATGGAACTCGACTATGGAGGCGCTTGGCGTTGGCGTGCCCATGATCGCGATGCCGCAGTGGTCGGATCAGCCGACGAATGCCAGGTACATCGAGGACTTTTGGCGAGTCGGCGTCAAGCTGCGCCCTGACGCGGAAGGCGTGGTGAGGAAGGAGGAGGTGGAGAGGTGTGTGAGGAAGGTGATGGAAGGAGAAACGGGCGAGGAGTACAGGAAGAATGCGGCCAGCTGGAGCGAGAAGGCGAAGAAGGCCATGGGTGAAGGTGGCAGCTCGGACAGCAACATCGTGGAGTTCCTCGGCAGACTTGGATCGAACGAATGATGGCAATACACAGAAACATCTCGTAGCTGCCATGCCTGATCTGGCCATTTCCAGTGTTATTTACTGATGATCCCTCGCTTTGTCGCTCGCTCGACCTCGACCGGATTAATAACTGCATGCAACGCAGATCTGGAGGAAATAAAGTTCTTATACTTCTGCTTGCGAGCTCATAGCTGTGATGTCTTGTCTGTCACGTATGATCCCACCCCACCACTTAAGATCCAAAAGCAAAACTAAATTTCTTACCGGAGTCATAAAAATACGGCCCAAATGGTTGGTTTTCTTCTTGCTACGACAATACGAGGATCGATGCTATCATCACCGTGTTGATTTTCTTGTTGCTTCGGTGGAAGGTGATGTTCATTGTTCTGATTTTCTTTTCTTTTTTTTTTCCCTACGGTGCTAGGCGATGTTCCTCGTTCTTCTGATATTCTTTTTGCTACGGGACAAGGTGTGATGCGCAATGGTCGAAGGAGTTATTAGGTGCATGAGCATGACCGCCGGAGTACAGTACTGTGCCCCACTTTAGTTACTGCGGCTTTCATGCTGCTTCTGGCTGCCAACCACACAGACGGTAGTTCCTTATCCAGTTTTTAGTTGGATGCATGGTTCATGAGAAGAGAGTACATGCTGGCAAAGGGCATAATGCGTGTTTGCTCCACCCATATAACTAGAGATTTGACTCTTAATAGGATTGCTTCAAAATCAATACTCCCCCTGTTCCACAATATTTGACGTTAATTGAACTATTTACAACTCAATCAACCTCAAATATTAAGAGACGGAGAAAGTAGTTTATATGTCCAAATCTTAATTGACCAGTACTTAATTTACTATTCTTTTTTTCTTACTTCCGTATATGTTGTGTTCGATATCTAGACTAATTTATCATGCTTGGGACAAATATCATTGTTGCTGCCATATGATCCACATTGCAGATTTTCTTCTTGCAAGTAGGATACTTTCATAACCGTGTTGATTCTCTTCTCGTTACCGTGCAATTTGATATGCACATTCTTCCGATTTTCTTTTGCTACAGGTACAAGGTGTGACGTGCGGGAATCTTGTTGGGGCCCGTGGAGGAGCCGTGCAGCGTGGATGGCGACCGCGGTGGGGAGCCTGTCAAGTGAAAGATTTGTAGCAGTGTTCTTTGGAATAAAGGGAATATTCATTGGCGCCCAGTTATAGCGTCTGGATTAGAAAAAAATGTTATGTGATAATAAAACATGTCATATTTCAAAAACATCAAGCGGTACTGTTGTCACCTGACGAACAATGCCAGATTGATTGTTATCTATTCAAAATCAGGAATGCCTTCGGTTCCACCACGAAAGATCTAAGAGGGAAACCAAATTTCTAATGGGCCAAAACTACCAATAGATACAAGGCCCATGTAGCGGAATAGTTTACCTGTTCTGTACTGCGATCAGTGTACACCCTAGATCCTAGTGTTACAAATGCACAAATGTTACATAAGCTTGCAAGCTGGAACTGGAACACCCAGTTGCAAGCAAGATCGAGCACCGGTTTCTTGGATATGTACCTTCGGTGAAGCAGTCAGGATTTTCATTTTCCTTTGCAATCAGGTGCTCGGAGCTGAACTGGGTATCTTGAACTGCTTCTTTACATAATGTGATGCCTCTGAATCATTTCTGTGACACAGGACTCTAAGCAGAGTTTTGGAGTCAGTTCCGAATTTGCTTTTACTCCCTTGGGTAACCTCTCGTAGATCATCAATGAGCACCCGAGTCTGAGAAAATAGAGAACAAGAACATGAGTAATGCCATACAGGAAACATTAGAATATGTACAGAAATAACTTGTATTACCACAGAACCCTGTTCTATGAAGTTCCTGACATTTTTTAATGAAAATGGAATCAATTGGCAGTACCTTCGCCGATTTTGGGGGAAACAGAGACCCAAAAGGCTTATAACCCATTGGACCTACTCGGCTATGGAATTATAGCTTACCGCTAGATTCCAGTATACCATTTCCCTACAAGTTTCATGAGAATATAATCCAGTTCTTACCTCTTGCTTGATCAGATTTATTACAGGGCGCACACGTGAGACCAAATTCTCAACAGTTCCCCGAGGCAACCCATCTCCACCAGATATAAAGAATTCCTACAGGGAAATGGTTATCGAGAAAATCGTTTACCATTTGCCAACAAAGACAGCAAACATAAACTCAGAAGATTTCTTAAGAAAATGTGTCATCTTCTGGTATTTCTTATGAAATAAACTATAACAAAACCAACAGAAGATAAACTTTGCAAAATGATATAACCTTAAGAGTTTCAAGATCTTCCTCCAAAAGAGGTGCATCATTTGAAGAGAAGACACGGGTAGAACCTCCATCCAGTATCACACGAACTAGGCCATCCTGCCCATCAACAAGGATTTAATAAGAGTAGTTCAAAACTTATAGTGAACATCCATTCTCAAATTAGTAGCTGAATGATTACCAGTGAAGCCTGCAGAAGCCCTGTAACCACACGATCCCTCAATTGCTCAACAATGACATCACAAAGTTGATTGAGGACCTGAAAAATTGAATGGTACCATAAAGGAAAGGCACAAGATAATTCAAGAGAAAATAATTATCAAAACAGCAGACATATTTCTTTCCAGAAAATAAATATTGTTAATCGCAGGCAACAAAACGTCTGTAGTCTGTACATGTACTGAAGTATGACAGTATATACTTCACACTTTCATCAGACAGAATTGGTAGAGTAACAAACCCATTTATGTCAATTTTCATTTTTAGCAATAAACAGATAAATATGGCCACGTCATTGCATATTCAATTATTCATAGCCAAACCTGATCTTTAGCGCTTGAAGTGTGAGAGTGACCACAAATTGTACCAGCAAAACATGACATGTCAACAGTCAAACATGGTTTTTAAAATTTCGCCTGTTTTGAAGGACAAGAATAGCAGAGGAAATGAACTCCCTAGAAAGCTGGCCAGCTGACCACAGTACTCATCAGATAAAAGTGAGGCACATGCCACCTGTGTGATGATTCAAAGACTTTCACTCCGATTTTATATATAAAATAAAACCAAACTTACCAAATCAAGCACTTCCATTATAGTGTCCAAGCGAGCCTGGGAAACACTGTTTTTGTATAAATTGTCAATAAATGGCTGTTGCAGGTCCCAGAATATAACCTTTGTTCCTATGAAAGGAAAGTTTTGCATTTTAGCAAACTACAAAATGATGCTCAGCTTCCAGTGAAACATTGCTTTGGCATATCTCCTTACCGGTAAATTCACACAAACAATCAATAGCAGTATTGAAACCTTTTCTACTGCCATCAAATATATTTTTCTGACTGGGAGTAACACTCTTTGATTTTACACTTGTTGACCGTCCTGGCAAGTAAAATACACATAGGATTGGATTTACTTTACAACAAGAATCGGACCATGAAGATCAAGTATTTCAGAAAAGTTATGCAATATGACACAGATAAATTGTATGAAGTTACCAGAAACATTAGAAAGAAGAGGACTTACTGATGTTAATGTTTTCAGTTTTCTTCCGGGCCCACCGCTCACTAATGCTGTCCTCCAACTTACTTAACTGGCTGACACCATACTACATAAAAGGGGACTTCTGGTTACATAAGCTCTGATGAATATAAAACTCAATAAATGAACAAAACAAGAATGGAAGGATTAAACAGGATGGCACATGGTCCATCAATAATCTTAGCAAAAGGAAGTACACTTCTGACTCCATGATGTGACATGTCCAGAACTCTCAAATGTAAACAACATTATGTAAACAACTGGTATCAATATCAATAATGCATCATATTGGTTGTAGCTAAGTTCAAAAGGGAAAGAACACCACTAGGAACTGTGAAAGATGCAACTGATAGCAAAACTAATATGTAATGTGCCTATAGCAACTTAACTATTGACTATATTCAATGCCAAGAACAAGGAAAAAAACTAAAGGACCTCTGCTAATGTTGACTATTTCAAATGCATTTCTTAGAAGATTACAATGTACAATGGTTATGCATTTCAGACCTATATGTCAAGAAAATGGCTGAGAACTTGCCATTCTGATGCAAAAACTCCTTCCATATTTCTTTTGATGTCGTTAGGACATCATGGCTGGTGCAAATATGGCCTAACTATGATGTTCTAACAACACCAAAAGAAATACGGAGGTAGTAGTTGTAATCTATGATAAACAAGAAACTCACATATAGACTGTTAAGCCGCACACAGAGCTTTGGCATTGTAAGTTGAGTTATTTCACTTGCTTTTCTCCCATCTACTGTTTTAACTTCTTGGACCTCTTTCTTTACAAATGCCTTGATTCCAAGCTCCTTTTTATATCGCGTAAGAACAGGTACAGGGGGAACTAAATCATCTTTATCAACTGCAAGCAGATATAACTGTTATCACTCAAAGGCTAGAGAAGAGAAGAGATTTGAAATCAAGGAAAAGGATTAGCAAGGATGAGACTAATTTATTTGTACCAACAAACAACAACAACAAAGCCTTTGTCTCAAGCACGTTGAGGTAGGCTAGATATGAAACCTAAACTGGGTTTCATATCCATTATTCGTACCAAAAGTACAAATTATATAAAATATACATTATTGAGCAGGCATGCACAAGATGACAAGAAACATATTTGCCTTTGACATCATCCAGAAGCATCATGAATGACAAAAAGAAAATACAAATAGTCGTATAAAATGTATTCCTTTGAAGAAAAGAACATGATTGTGCAAACCTATGGGTGCAGTAACAAGTTGTATATAAACTTGAAATGCCTTGTCGAGACCACGGCACAGACTATATAGTTCTCCATCTCGCATAGGAACCTTAAATGCAAAAAATTGATCTGCAGTCTGTAGTTAGAAAGGAATCAGTGTTTTACTCTTTAGAGAGAGGCAAAAGGCAGTTTATAAACAACTCAATCATCAGAAAATAAACAGCATTTGACGAACAAATATGCTGTATAGAAGAAATCAAACTGAGGAAAGGAAAGACCATGGAGATATGTCCACGGAATCTAGGAATAGTAAATTTGATGAAGTCATGATCGCCTACAAGTTGTAATTGCTGGAATAAGTCTTGTGTCCTTTGGTCTTTGGTCCCCTAGTCCCTTGTACCCTAGTCCTTTAGTTTGTTGCACTTTAGTCCTAGTCCTTGGTCCTTGTTGTACTCTAGTCCTTTGGTCTTTGTGGCCCCAATTAGGACAGCATCTAAGGACACTAGGACAGCATATTAAGGACACTAGGACAGCATCTTAGTGTCAGCCAAGGACTGCATATTAGGACAGCATCTAAGCATCTTAGACTAGCATTTTTGTGGCATATGCTTGGCTGCCATGGCAGCTATAAATATGTAGCCTCAACCCCTTGGGTTGGTAGGGCATTGTGTGAGAAATAGACAAGAAAAATTGCCCCAACTCCTAGTGTCATCCTCTCTTCCAATGAGAGTAAGAATTCAACTACTAACATCTGGTATCAGAGCCGTTCTATCCTGCAGCTTAAACATCTCCTGCTCATCCCCTTCCCGCACCTCTCTCTGTCCGCAACCGGCAGCAGGAACACCGGCTGTTCCAGCTCATTCCTCTCCTGCACAGACGAGCAGCAGCTTGTCTTCCACACACAACAGCCCTTCCCCACTAGTGCGCCATGTCCGACGAACAGTCTCAGCGCTCGGTCGCCTCGAGCGCGCGGCAGACGGAGGTCGCCGCGGCAGAGGAGCGCGAGCGAGCGGCGGCAGAAACTGCGGCGACGGCGGCAATGGCGGCAAGGTTGGCGGCGGCGGAACTGGCAGCAGCGGCGGCAGCGGCAGCGGAGCTGGAGGCTCTGCGCGGCAGTAGCTCTGTCGACGGCGGCGTCGACGATGAGCTCAGGCCGGTGAGGGAGGCGGCACGAGCACAAGAGGTGCAGCGAGCAGCCGCGCGCCCCCATGGGCGCGACAGCCGCAGCCCAGACGGGCGCGGACGCGCCGGTGGCGCTCCCGGCGGCAGCGGCTGGGTCGACGGAGAACGCGGCCATTACAGGCGGCGCAGTTCTCCCTCCCCGGACAGGTACCATGGACACCACGGGGTCCAGGCCATTGTCAGGGACGTCGGTCCCGGCGGTGGGTGGCCTACCCTCACCAAGACCAACTACATCGAGTGGGCCACGGTGATGAGGGTACGGCTCCAGGTGCGACACATGTGGGAAGCAGTTCAGTATGGCGACGTCGACTACTACGAGGATTGACGGGCGTTGGATGTCCTCATTGCTGCAGTCCCGCCTGAGATGCAGTTCTCGCTTTCCAAGAAGCGGACTGCTAAGGAGGCATGGGATGCCATCGCTGCGGCACGCATCGGCAGCGACCGCGCCCGCAAGTCCACACTGCAGGCGCTTCGCAAGGAGTGGGAGAACCTGGCCTTTAAGCCAGGTGAGGACGTTGATGACTTTGCTCTCCGTCTCAACACTTTGTTGCAGAAGTTGGTGCAGTTCGGCGACGACACCTACAACGAAGAGAGAGATGTCGAGAAGCTCCTTCGGTGCATCCCCGAGAAGTACAAGCAGATCGCTCGCTCGATCGAGTCTCTGCTGGACATCTCCACGATGTCGATCGAAGAGGCGATAGGTCGCCTCAAGGCCGTTGACAGCGATGAACCACAACCTCTCTCGGGGCCTATCACCATTGGCGGGAAGCTTCATCTCACTCGCGAGCAGTGGGAGGCTGGCCAGGGTGACCGGAAGAAGGGGGAGTCCTCTTCCTCGACAGGCGGCCGCAAGCGCGACAAATCGCGCAAGGGGCGCGGAGGTACCCAGGCCGGGGCACGCGGACGTACCGAGGGTGGCGCCCGCGGAGGCGCCCAGGGGCGGCACCGTCGGCAACCACAAGCCGACACGAGATGACACCTGCCACAACTGTGGCAAGCTTGGTCATTGGGCCAGGGAGTGTCGACAGCCACGACGTGGCCAGGCCCACGTGGCACAAGTGGAGAAGGAGGCCCACATGGCACAGGTAGAGGAGGAGCCAGCTTTGCTTCTGGCACACGGAAGCATCAAGCCACCTCTAGTGGCATCGACCGCAGCGGCTCTCCTTCATCTTGATGAGCCAAAAGCACACGCTTTCCTCGGCGACGGCTCCAGCAACGACAAGACTGATGGGTGGTGCCTCGACACCGGCGCCACCCATCACATGACGGGTCGACGGGAGTTCTTCGTTGAGCTTGACACCAATGTCCGAGGCTCTGTCAAGTTTGGTGACGCCTCCGGCGTGGAGATCAAGGGTGTCGGCTCCGTCATCCTCACCGCCGAGTCTGGTGAGCACAGGCTGCTCGTCGGAGTCTACTACATCCCCGCGTTGAGAAACTCCATCATCAGCCTGGGACAGCTGGATGAGAACGGTTCGCGCGTGGAGATTAAGGACGGAGTCATGAGGATTTGGGATCGCCATCGTCGCCTTCTTGCTAAGGTAACTAGAGGCACCAATCGACTCTATGTCCTTCACGTGCAGGTAGCACAACCTGTCTGCCTTGCCACTCGTCGGGACGACGAGGCATGACAGTGGCACGAGCGCTTTGGGCATCTTCACTTCGAGGCCCTAAAGCAGCTCAGTACCAAGGAGATGGTGTGAGGCATGCCAACGCCTTGACCACGTGGAGCAGCTCTGCGACGTCTGCGTATTGACGAAGCAGAGGCAGCTTCCTTTTCCCCAGCAGTCGAGCTTTCGAGCTAAGGAACGGCTCGAGCTCGTTCACGGGGACTTGTGTGGCCCGGTGACACCAGCTACACCAGGAGGACGACGCTACTTCCTGCTGCTCGTCGACGACCTCTCCCGCTACATGTGGGTCGTGGTCCTTGGCAGCAAGGGAGAGGCTGTGAACGCCATCAGGCGCGCGCAGGCCATTGCGGAGGCGGAGTGCGGCCGCAAGCTGCGTGTGCTGCGCACCGACAACGGCGGCGAATTCACGGCGGCTGAATTAGCGTCGTATTGCGCGGATGAGGGTGTTCAGCGCCACTACTCCGCGCCCTACAGCGCGCAGCAGAACGGCGTCGTCGAGCGGCGCAACCAGACGGTTGTGGGGATGGCTCGGGCCCTCCTCAAGCAGAGGGGAATGCCGGCTATCTTCTGGGGAGAGGTGGTGGTGACGGCTGTCTACATCCTCAACCGCTCGCCCACCAAGGCTCTCAACGGCAGGACGCCGTACGAGGCTTGGTATGGGCGCAAGCCGGCGGTCTCTCATCTATGGGTCTTCGGCTGCCTCGCGTTTGCCAAGGAGCTTGGCCACATCAGCAAGCTCGACGACAGGAGCACTCCGGGGGTGTTCATCGGCTACGCGGAGGGCTCGAAGGCCTACCGCATTCTCGACCCAGAGACACAGCGTGTGCGCACGACGCGCGACGTTGTGTTCAACGAAGGGCGAGGATGGGCATGGGACAAGGCGGTGGACGACGGTTCGACCTCGACGCACGACGACTTCATCGTCGACTACGTCCACTTCAAGGGAGTTGGGGGAGTAGGCAACTCTTCTCCACCGAGCGTGTCTACCCCAGCCCCCGACCGTCCACCTCTACCTCAGCCGGCGACCCCACGCACTCCAGCACCGACGGCCACTCCTCCGGGCACGCCCACTCCGTCCCTAGCTCGTGTCGAGCACGACCCAGTGGAGTTTGTTACTCCGCTCTCCCACGACGAGGAGCGCCTCGACGGATGCTACGACGGCGAGCAATTGCGGTATCGCAAGATGGAGAACATTCTCGGCAACCAGCCGGTGCCGGGACTGGCCCCTCACGATCTGGATGATCAAGATCTGGAGGCGCAGTTGCACCTTGCGTGCGATGACGGCGAGCCTCGGTCTTTTGTGGAGGCCGAGAAACACGCGTCATGGCGTGCTGCGATGCAGTCGGAGATGGACGCGGTTGAGACGAACCGCACTTGGGAGCTTGCTGATCTCCCTCGCGGTCACCGTGCGATCACCCTTAAGTGGGTGTTCAAGTTGAAGAGGGATGAAGTCGGCGCCATCGTCAAGCACAAGGCTCGCTTGGTGGCTCGCGGCTTCGTGCAGCAGGAGGGGATCGACTTCGACGATGCTTTTGCCCCCGTGGCACGGATGGAATCCGTGCGACTCCTTCTTGCACTCGCTGCCCAAGAAGGCTGGCGTGTCCAACACATGGACGTCAAGTCGGCGTTCCTCAACGGCGACTTGAAGGAGGAGGTCTACGTACACCAGCCGTCGGGGTTTGTGGTCCCTGGCAAGGAGGGCAAGGTGTTGCGCCTGCGCAAGGCCCTCTATGGCTTGCGTCAGGCACCAAGGGCGTGGAATGCCAAGTTGGATTCCACGCTCAAGAGGATGGGCTTCGGGCAATGCCCGCACGCGGCGGCCATCTACCGGCGGGGCAATGGAGGAAACACCCTACTGGTGGGTGTCTACGTCGACGACTTGGTGATCACCGGCACCAAGGATGCGGGGGTGGCAGCGTTCAAGGAAGAGATGAAAGCCACCTTCCAGATGAGTGACCTGGAATCTCTCTCCTTCTACCTTGGGATTGAGGTGCACCAGGCCGACTCCGGGACACAACTTCGACAGACCGCCTATGCCAAGCGCATTGTTGAGCTAGCTGGGCTCACAAACTGCAACCCAACTCTCACTCCGATGGAGGAGAGGCTGAAGCTGAGCCGTGACAGCACGGCGTAGGAGGTGGACGCTACGCAGTACCGGCGTCTTGTGGGGAGCCTTCGCTACCTCACCCACACACGGCCGGACTTGGCATTCTCCGTCGGCTACGTTAGTCGGTTCCTGCAACGACCGACGACGGATCACCAGCAGGCTGTGAAGAGGATCATTCGCTATGTTGCGGGGACTCTCGATCACGGCCTCCACTACCCGAGGTGTACTGGGGAGGCACACCTTGTCGGGTACAGCGATAGCGACCACGCCGGCGACATCGACACCAGCAAGAGCACGAGCGGGATTCTCTTCTTCTTCGGCAAGTGCCTCGTTAGCTGGTAGTCGGTCAAGCAGCAGGTGGTGGCCCTGTCCAGCTGCGAGGCCGAGTACATAGCGGCCTCCACCGCTTCGACTCAAGCGCTCTGGCTTAGTCGACTGCTTGGTGATCTCCTCAGCAGAGAAACTGGAGCGGTCGAACTCAGAGTGGACAACGTGTCCGCTCTGGCCCTGGCAAAGAATCCCGTTTTCCATGAACGGAGCAAGCACATCCGAGTGAGGTACCACTTCATCCGAAAATGCTTGGAGGAAGGGAGCATCAAGGCGAACTACATCAACACCAATGACCAGCTTGCGGACCTGCTCACGAAGCCCCTTGGGAGGCTCAAGTTCATTGAACTTCGCACCAAGATCGGGATGGTCCAACCCTCTCAGAAGACGACGTACAAGACTTAGGGGGAGAATGCTGGAATAAGTCTTGTAGTCCTTTGGTCTTTGGTCTCCTAGTCTCTTGTACCCTAGTCCTTTAGTTTGTTACACTTTAGTCCTTAGTCCTTGGTCCTTGTTGTACTCTAGTCCTTTGGTCTTTGTGGCCCCAATTAGGACAGCATCTAAGGACACTAGGACAGCATATTAAGGACACTAGGACAGCATCTTAGTGTCAGCCAAGGACAGCATATTAGGACAGCATCTAAGCATCTTAGACTAGCATCTTTGTGGCATATGCTTGGCTGCCATGGCAGCTATAAATATGTAGCCTCAACCCCTTGGGTTGGTATGGCATTGTGTGAGAAATAGACAAGAAAAATTGCCCCAACTCCTAGTGTCATCCTCTCTTCCAATGAGAGTAAGAATTCAACTACTAACAGTAATAATATTATACATAAAAACATGCAGTAAAACAATGGCAAATAGCTATAAATTTCATTAGAACACTCATTCACTGTGAGACACTATCTTGGATTTTTGGCTTTTTTGGGTACAATTAAAATTTTGATTTAAATGAGCTATGTGGCATGACCACGCATAAGATCAGTAGCTAGAAACTATCAAAACTAACGAATACATCTAAAGTAGGATGGTCATCAGCAACTTAATCAACATTTGTTCAAAAATAGTATTGCACACACAATATCAAAACCAACAAAAAGTTCAATAAAAAAACAGATCCACACATATAAAAGAAGTTCATTTGCATTGCATCAAAAAAATCCGTTACCATGCCAAGGGAAACTACTCAACGAATTTTCAGAGCAATAATGAAGGACAAAATGGGCCAAAGAAGCACCTCTTCTATGATTCTATAGACTTCCACAATAGAATTCCCATGACGTTGTTGTAGCGATATAGGGTCCCAAACCTGGCAAGTACAAAATTTAGAAAAGTGGAGATAGAAACACATAAAAGGAAGATTGCAGCTTATGAGTATAGTACAATCACGCTATGGAACAAAGATAAGCTAGTAGAGATGAAAGGAGATGTAAGTGGTGGTCAATATAGCAATCAAACCTTTATAAAATGTCAAAACTCGAGAAGTGCAACTATACACGTTACAGAACCAAAATAGATTCAGATAAAGAGTTTCAAAGGTTTCAAATATCCCTCATTCAGTTAGGGGACTATTCATAACTGGCATAGCCCTATATTCTAGAAGGAATACATGATACATGGACTTTAAGTGTCAACTGATATGCATATGCAAAAGCAGTTATGCATTTGATATTCTGATGAATGTTAGGAATTTTAGTATCTTAAAATTTAAGAAATAGGTTATATAGTCAACATGTCAGCATAAAGCTCAACTGCTCAAGTAAACACGACATAAAGTTTACTCATTCACTATAAAGAACCACTGAGAAACACTTATATGAATAGTGGTTAGAAAAGTTATGAGACAGAGTTGAAGTAAGGTCATAATATATGCACTGAAAGAAAATAAACTTGTCATAAAAGATTTACCTCTTGGTCAGCAGCCCTTTTAACCCATGTTTCAGTTCTCTCAAGTTGCCCATTCACCCAGCGCAAAACCAATGTGCCAGATTTATTTTCAATCTGAAGAAAAAAGAGAGAGAATCAGGATAAAGATAAACAGCACTGTGAAGAACAAACTAGTTGATAAAATGGCAAACAAAGGCACAAGTATCTTATGTCAAGGAGACATCCAAGCAAACAAAAGTATTATTTTGTACTTTTCTAAGTTTTAATAGTTGGGGAAAGTTGAGGAAACCTGATATGTTGTTAGCTTTTGTCTGCATATGCTATCCAAACCATCATCTCCCACAACAGAAGCCACTGTAGACATTATGTACTGCTCCAATGCATCGGCTGCCGGAAATACAGAAACCACATCCTCCGTAAGATGCTCAGCATGCTCAAGAAACGGTCTCTGCCACAGAACTTATATGTAAGCATGCAGAATAAAAGTTATAAACTCAGTAATTTAGAAGATATCCTAGATATAACCTACCAATTTGTTTCCATAAAGCTTATGGATAAGGGAAGCAGAAATAACTGCTGCCTGTGGATGCCATTTTGACAGAATAGGCGCAAAAATTGTTGTCTCTTTCTTCAAAAGCTTTTTCGTCTCTTCAGCAAGAGATGCTAAAACATGTTCATGTGTTGTGTCCGCTTTGAACTCTACAACATGTGCCATCTGTGAGGAAAAAGAGAAGAATGTTCAATGTCTGCCACTTTGAGATTGTGTTATCTGAATGCAATTGCTACTGTGAATCAGCTCAGATCAGCACACAATCCAGAATATTCAGGAATTAAAATGGGGTGTTTTGATGAGGCACATGGGGAATATTTTTACGGATTTTCAGTATTAAATTAAATTGTGAGCATTAAATGGGTGGGGATAGGAAAAATAGTAATTCCTGATTTTTACAGTAGAATAGATACTCCAGAGCACATGAAGATCAGCTTCCACATGCCAGAATCACGATAGGGTCAATGACTGTCTGTCTTCTCAGCATTACGTTACTAATAAAATCTTTACATTTTACTTTTGTTTTGTGGCTCTTGTTTGGGTTCCATCTCTAACCTACCCCACCTTGCTTGGGACAAGAAGCTTTGTTGATGTTGTTGTTGTATACATACTCAACATCATAACCGATCCCAAGGTCCTAACTAGAAAGCACTACTACAAAACATTAGAACACATTGACCAAAATTTAGACTACAATGCCCTTTACTCCCCCAATAGTAAGACAAGGGCAATTACCTAACATCTCCAGACGCAAAGAATATTAGTGGCATTGGCATGCTATTTTCGTAAGTGTCAAGGTGATCCAATACAACTAACCAACAACAACATTAACAACAAAGCCTTTGTCCCAAGCACGTTAGGGTAGGCTAGATATGAAACCCAATAATTTTATTTTAAAATATGAAGTACCGGTTAAAAGTGGAATTTTAAGGGGCAGAGAAAATATTAGGAGGGGTAGAGGACGACCAAGGTTGACTTGGGAGGAGGCGGTAAAACGAGACTTGAGAGATTGGAATGTATATAGAGACTTAGCTCATGATAGGACTGCATGGAAAGTAGCAATTCATGTGCCAGAATCTTAGTTTTTTTTTGTTTTTTGTTTTGTTACTCTTATATCTCTTCCTCTCTTTTACTTCATTTAAAAAAATAAAAATTTGTTGGGTTTCATGTCTAGCCTACCCCAACGTGCTTGGGACAAAGGCTTTGTTGTTGTTAAAAGATGAAGTAAAAGAGAGAAAGAGAGATGAGAGTAACAAAATATAAAAAAAACTAAGATTCTGGCACATGAATCTATCCAATACAACTCAATGAAATGAAGAAAAAAACAGCGTACACCTGCAGTGCTAACCAATAAAGAATGAACTATCCAAAGTTTGACATATCAGAAGTTCAGAAGTCATAGGTGTGAGTGATTTACAGCCATCTCGGTAAAATGGGGTGAAAATATCTGATAAGAAATAGAACCGGTATAAATAACTATACTAGCAAAGGGATAATTGCAGCTGCAAAGAAGCGTCACCTTCATAAAAGCATTTTTAACTGAAGAAGTGATGTAACGGTCGACCTGGTCTCTGTCTGGAGACTCCATAGCCTGAAGCACAAAAGCAAATGTATGTTCAAAATTGTAATAAAATAATAGTTTTCTATATGTGCAAACAGTGAGGACAATTCTGTTCTTTTGTATACAACAGTGAATGTATGTACCACTTGAACAGAGAATTGCAACTGTACACCAGTGAGAAGGCAAGAACTCTGATAAAAAACGAGGGTAAAGTATAGGCACCTTGCCATTTTCTTCACCAAGGATTCTCCTAGTAAGCATTGCCACTGTCACAATATCGGACATCATACTTGGGGCCTGTAGATGTAAAGGAAGTCTTAATGTGGGAAAAACAATGATCTGTAAGCTAGCAAAGGAGAGGAAAAATGATCCAATATGACCAGTCCTGGATTGTAAGAAATTAGCAGATTATCCTGTGTGTGTTCCGCATTAAGTATAAAATAGTAAATAAAGAAGAGACCATACAAGAGCAGGATGTAGGGCAATATCTTCTGTGAGAATGGCATAATAAATATTCGCTACATAAAGTACAGAAAATAATAATCCAAATGTACCCCTTGTTGAAACTAAAGAATGAGCTTCCAAGGAGTAAAAAATGTTGGCATGACGCAAAACTATGAGGGTGTTCCCAAAGTGTATTTTTTGCTACACTAGATTAGCTTCCAAGGAGTAGAGATAGTGTTCATAGCATAACTGCCCATGTGTGTTATGGAGCACATGGTGATTCCACGGGGTGGGAAAACAAACCTCTGAGAAGTGTAGATGGTAATCATTCAGCTTCTTGTCCACCCATTTCTGAATCGGAGACAGGAAAGACTGGAAGAATGTGAAGTCTTCATAACTACCCTCAGCATCAACAGAACTGCGCAGACTTTTCAAGTGCAATCTCTCCTGTGGACCACGCTGTTCTTTCAAAGGTATCTTCCTCAAATGATCTATCATAGCTTTCAGAAGTCCTTGCTCACCTGTACAAACAAACTGTAGTGCAGAACCTACATTAACCATCATACTGTCACGCAGCAACTTACTTCATGAGTTAAGTAGTCAAGAATAAAAATAGGAATTTATAAGGAACAAGTCCAGTAAACTATTATTTATGAAAGAAATTATATTGATCACAACATAAATAATAAGTAAATAAACTAATATTTACACCAGATTTAGTTCTATGCTAATACCTACTGACAGGCTAAACTTGAACTAAATTATTGGGAAATGCATCATTTCCTCCACAAACGGTAAAGGCGATTAGGATTTTGAACTGAGGGGTTTGTCTTCAGCCGTCTGATAAATGAAAGCAAAATGCTTGAATTCCATCATAATCAAGAACAATTTCCTTACTGCTTTTTGCTGATGCCAAGCTCTTAAGAAAAGGCACCAGATGTTAAATAGGATCAAGTCAGTGAGCAGTCAGTGGACAATAATCAGCAGCAAGGAAATACAGCTAATTGCTGTAGTGTGGATAGTTAGGGCCCAACAAAGAAAAAACACAGGTATTGCACAAAATGTAGCCTTGATTTAGATTTCTTGATTATGGATTTACCTGTCGAAATAATACCCATGCGTAGCATGTGTCATGAACTGTCTCTGTGATCCCCAATATCCGCCAAGTTGACTTTAAGAGCTCAAGGATTTCTTCCACCTCCTGGTAGAGTAAAGCAAAAATGTGAGAGAAATATCACAGCTAATGACAAATATAGGGAGTGGAAAATAGCAAAATAGAAGTGCTGACCTCTGTAAGCTTTCCCTCGTCCAAGATGTCAAAAACACTGCCAAGCATCTTCTCATACAATGCTACATTCAGATGGTATCCATCAGCCCAGTGGCAAACCTCACCAGTAAGATCACCACGAGCAGGCCTTTCAGAGAGAGAGGTAGCAACTTCTCTGAGAGATCTTAGGCATTCTGTGCGTTGGACCTCCGCAGTGGATGGTGGCAGGGACTGGTAAAAAAGATACATTAGGATAATCCTACATTTAATGGAGAGTTCATGTAATGGTCATAAAATTTCAACATTAAAACTTTCATGAGTAGGTATGAACCTCAGATTCTTCAATTTTTCTGAAAAGGTTCCTTAGCTCATTAACTTTTCGGCCTAACTCTCCAAATCCAACAACTGGATGGTTTATGAGACCTTCTTCCAGCATATTTAACTACGAAAAATTCAAATAAAAAATATTAAGAAATGAAATGAATCACAAACTGCACAGCGGGATGACAAACCTGTCTCTTCTGCCAACGAAGATATGCTTTCATGTCAGAGAACTCAGCTCTGGATATACAGCACAATAGTTCCAATGGAATCAAGAGATTGTCCATTCGTTTTCCAACTTTGCCAACCATAGCATTGAGTAATCCTTGTCTTGTTCGAATATCCATGGACTCTGTTATCTATCCAAAAAAAAATGAGGAATGGTGGAAGAAATTTAAGACTAAGATGGTCAAAAGGCTTAAGAAACACGGATGCACGTAAACACAACATTGGAACTGAGGTCTTAAACTTTACAAGATATTCTTTAGATACTTTCAAGTAGCGAATGAGAACTAACAAAGGTTAACTATCAAATCAAACCTTCTGAATAACAAATCAGGCACTAGAGTGAATTAGTGACATTAGCATTTCCAATATACTAAGTTATTTTCCTTAAAAGTGTTCTGATCTCTTGCTCAGGAAACAGGCTGTCATGTCACTTTAGTTAGCTATTAAAAACACCAAACCTTTGAGGTGCAAATATTTTTGTCATCCAAATACATTAGTATTGTATGGTAAACATGCCATCTAATCCCATAAAAATTGCATTTAAAAGAGGACTGGCAAGATAACATATTAAATGGGAAAAGATAAGCCAAATAAAAATGGATCAGGCATACTTGACTAAATAACACTTTAAAAACTATTTGCTCAACTACAAAATTCTTTTAAATTTCATGCAGCGCTCAAAGGGAGGTTTAGAAGGCACAAATGCATAAATGTGGTAATATGATTCAAACTGAGTGATTGATCGTAAAGAATAAAAAAACACAAAGGTAAAATGGAAATTTGCCTGCTAATCTAGTCATCAGAAACGTAAAGTTAAGGCATAATACCTCAAGTTGGGCTCGCATGTTTTCAAGCAAACCAACTAAACCTGGTTGCCGTTGAGTGTGGGATTCAGCACTTTCACTCTTATTACGACCAAGTCTCCTCATCAATTTGTGCTTCTTCTCTTTTTTCTTTTCTTTCTGAGGAACTATAAGCCCCCTACATGCACAGGAATAGGTCAGGTTCTATCATACTCCTGGAGCAGTTGTGATCCTCCGATCAATGGAAAAAAAGAAGAAATGTGAACACCTACCCTGAGGCACCAGCAGCAGCAACAAGGATCTCATATGCTGTCTCACGAAGATCATCATCTGTGATACCTGAAAAGGTAACAAGCTTCCAATAACTTTCTAGTTCAGAGCTTGTAACACCCTACTCGTCAAATGTGGAGCAAGAATTCAAAACGTTGAAAACACATTGGAACTCATTTGAATTGTTTTGAAAATTGGAAACAATAGAATAAAAATTGAAATGAAAATCCAAATAAACATCCAATTTGGGCCGAAACCCATTATTTTTCCCCCACAGCCCAACTCCATCCTCAGCCCAGCAAGCATAGGATTCTTTTGTCTTTCACTGACCGGTGGGGCCCGGTTGTCAGCCACAACTTTCTCCTTCTTCCTCCTTTCTCCCCCCCCCCCCCACCAGTTGCACTCTCTCTTTTCCTTCCCCGGTCAAAAGTGTGCAACAAACTCTGGGATTCCCCTGCGCCTGCGCCCGCCCTGCCAGCCGCAGCAGCCTCTCACCTCCGCGCCCTTCCTCTACACCCGCCGTCTGCCTCGGACTCCCCTCCCCCGAACCCCGACTACCTCCTCGGCACGCCCGCTCCTGCCGCATCGTTCTCCTTCTCCAAGCCCCGCCTCCCTCCCTATCCTCCCGCCGCGCCCCCGCTCCCGCTCCGCCCCTCCCGCTCTTGGGTCTCGCGGTCGCGCTCCCTCGCCGGTCTTTCCCGACACCCCCTCACGCCACCTCCTCCGCTCTCGCCACAACCGCGCCCTGCGTCCGGCCGGCGCACTCCGGCCCCTGCTCCACCGCCTCGCCTCACGTCGCCGCCCGCTCGAGCTCCCCCTCCTCCCGCTTGCCTAGCCCCGCCGCCCGCACTGCCTGCCGCTCTCCTCCCTCGAGCGCCGCCCCCGACCTCCTCTCCCTCGCCTGGACCAACCGCCTCTCCCCCACCACCGTCGCGCCCTCCCGGCTCGCGCCCGCCGCGCTTCGGCCCCGAGCAACTCCTCTCCTTTGTCGCCAGGGCGCGCGTCGAGCTCGCCGCCAGGCCCTCGTCACCGCTGTCGCCCGTGCTTGGGCCATCGTAGGCCGGGTGCCCGTGGGGGATGCCGAGTTCTAGTGGCGAGCACACGCCCTTCCCTGCGGAGCAGAAGACGGGGTGCGACGGCGGCGAGGCGTTGTGCCCTCAGACTGTTGGTCGCTAGCGACCGGCGGGCATTGCCGGAGATTTTCTCTAAGCGACGCCCAGGTTGCCGCGGCTAGCACGTGGAGCTCGTTCCTGTACTTCGCACGGGGGTACTGCAAGAACGGCTCCTCCCGCCGTTTCCTACATAGCTTGCCTGAACCTGAAGACGACGCGGCAGCCGCGGAGCGGGAGATGGCGGTCATGCATCGCGCCAAGGCCTTGGCTGCGCGGCGGCCACCGCCGCTCATGTTGTCCGCCTTCCCCAAAGCCCTCAACTTCATGTTCTAGCCGTAGCAGAGCGAGCTCCAAAGGTCTGCGACCATGTTGCTGGGAAGCGAGGACGTGAGCACGTTCTCCGTGCGCTCACCACGGATGGGCCGCGACCACGACCTCATGACCAACCCCGCCGCGCAGCAGATCTACCTGACATTCCCGGCCGACTCCACCTTCAGCAAGGAGGACGTGTCCAACTACTTCAGCGTGTACGGGCCGGTGCAAGATGTGCACATCCCGCACCAGGAGAAGCGCATGTTCGGCTTTGTCACCTTCGCTTACCCGGAGAGCGTGAAGATCATTCTGTCTAGGAGCAATCTGCATTTCATGTGCGAGACGCGTGTGCTAGTCAAGCCCTACAAGGAGAAGGGCAAGGTCCCTGACCGGTTCAGGAAGCTGAAGCATCCGCACCCCGACGAGTTCCGGCCGCGTCAAGGACACGACGAACGTGAAGAAATGGTACCCCATCGACCATCCCGACGAGCATCGAACGATTTCGCTGCCTTCCCTCTCGGGTTACCGGAAAGCTCTCCCAGAAGCTCCCCGTCGCGGATCGGCACCCCAACCCCGGCTTCGCCGAGTTTCTCCGCCACTCGTTGATGTCCTCTCATTTCATTTGTTTTCCCCTAGCCCCTGATGACGCTAACGTCCTTGCCTTGCTCTAGAACGCGTCTCAGACCCGAAGAATGTGCGGTAAGGACATCCCAACGGCGATCCCGACGATGCCCAAAGAGCGTCGCCGCTCCTCCACGTCGTGATTCGTCTTCCTCTCCTTCCCGTGCCACACCAACCCTCTAGGGTATGCGTGTACAAGTGACGGTCAAGAAACAACGCGAAAACATTGAAGATCAAGATGTTCGACCACTGGACTGAGCAACAATATAAGAATAAGGCAAGTGCCCTTGACCACTTTGCTCCTTTTTAGGATTTTTAGCTAGAATTGCATGCATTGTCTTAATATGAATCCTATGCTAGGGTGGTTTACTAGAAATTCCATACCTTCCTTGTAGTCTGGGTTTGGGTTAGATATGATTTACTTTTGGGTCATTTATTTCCATGCTTAGCCCTACTTAGAAGTTGGGACGGGAGTATTTACATTAATTCTATTAATCATGATAATTATGGTGTTGTGGAGATATATGAGTATGAGGAGTATAGTATAGGAATCTAACAGGTTGGTTGGTACACGGTTGGTGCCGAGTGCACGAGACTTGGGTTTGCGGTTAGTTGTCTGCGTAGATTCTAAGGACCGGTTCGTGAGACCCTTCAACTAGCTTATACAGTGCCGCCACAAGAACTGGTACGGAACAGTGTGGCCAATTAAGTTGTTCCTATCTTTCCTTGAGTACACCATAGAGATGTGTAAGTGGCGCAAGAGAGGGCTTCTGTGACAGAGGTTTCAGAGTGTCGCAGCGGTGAATCCTTAGCGGGTGTGCACGGGTTCGGTAGTGCAATGTAAAGGTCTTGTCGTGTACTCCTGGCCACACACCATAAGGAGTGTGAGATGGCGGGAAGGAGTTTCCTTAGTCACCGACGGGTGATAAAAACACGACTTGTGGGTAAATGATACAAACTCTGCAGAGTCAAAACTGTCTAGACAGTCGTGCTCACGGTCAAGAGCGGGCTAGTAACTCTCTCATGATTAGCATGGGTCGGGATGGATTGGTGGTTTTGGGATGGTGGTTTGGGATGAGGATACAGTTGGTTGTGGAGATACTTTAGAGATTTGGTTGGGATGGTTGGGATATTCACCTAGTAAATAGGATGCTTAATAAGACTAAGGATAGGATGCTTAATGCATGAGTCGTGTTTAGCCTTCCTTGATTCTTGCCTCATCATGCATAACTTTCCCACACTTGCTGAGTACTCTATGTACTCAGGCGTTTATCTTTTTTCTTTATTATAAATGTTGCTAAGTGAAAAGAAGATTGATTGAAGACGGTGTGAAGAAGGTCACGTAGCTGCCAGTCGATTTGCCTGTGGACAGCCCTACAACCTTTTCCTCTTCCGCTGCTATCCGAAACTCATTTTAAGATATGAATGTTGCTTATATTTGATATATAACTATTTATCACTATTTGTCCTACATGTATGAATTAAACCGATCCTGGTATACATGTAGATTACGGCCGGTTTCACGCTTTGTAAAACCGGGCGTGACAGAGCTGGACAAGGTTCAAGAAGTAACTATGTTGTTTGGTTGGTTGTTGTTATTGAATCCCAATCAGTTACATGAACATACTCATTTCATTAAAAAATTGGAGTAAGCAGAAGTACATGAGTAGCAAAGGGAATCACTAATAAAATACTAAAAAGGAAGAGAGCCGACGGAGGGTCGTCAAAGAGCTTAATTCCACCAGCATGATTAGTATCCTTGTGTTTTTATTGAACATGTAATATTGTGTCACTTTTTCATTGATTCACAATTATTACCTGTTTCAAATTGGGGTAACCGCAATGACAGATCACTAGCATCTGTTTGATGTCTTCTTGAAGCCCTTCGGCTATCGAATTCATCTTCGTCATCCTCAATGTCTTCAATGTCATCTATGGTTAATTCCTTCTCGATTGGAGAATCAAATGATTGCGATTTCGCTAGATTTGTATCCGCAACTGGTGACGACACAGTAACAGGTGATGGTTCCACAACTGGTGGTGGAATCACAATGGGTGATGGTGCAGTGGCAGGGACAGGGGGTGGTTCTCTTGTTGGTGCTGGTCCTGAATGTTCAGGTTTTGTAAGTAAGTAGAACTCCTCTACAGCTCCAGTTTTATTCTGACAAAAAACAAAAGGTAGATGTTTGGCATATGAGTGTCAGAGTAGACTAATGCATACTTTGAGCCTCTGAGATTTTCTACAGAATTTTTGGGAAGAAAATATCATAATCGTATGAGAAGCAGTTTCAAGGATCGAAACCAAAAAATAATTAGTGAACTAAAAGGCAAAAGAAATTATTCAGCAAACAAAAAGACATACAAAAACCAAGTATAAAATAGCTCACCAGATATGGGTAATCAAGACTATCATGAAAAAGACGGATAGCATCTCCAAGGTCAAGGGGTTCACCTACATCGTAAAAGCATTCTCAGAATAGATGTAAGAACTGAAAAAGGGAACTTCTAGTAGCGGAAAAATTTACCCTTCTTAGCACAGTTGAGGACATAATCAACACTGACTTGATCTATGTCTATATCATCCAAAGAGATTGCACCAGGTGGCATTACAACTTTCTTGATCAAGTTACCAGAGAGAATGTAGTTGAGTAATACTTGGCGATCGCGGCGATAACGTTGCAGCAGCTCGACAACATTTTCTCTGGTTTGAGTGGGGACATAAAAGCAGTTACTTGATAACTAAATGTACAATCATTAAATCAAAGAGAGGTTTTATCCTGCAGCGATTATTACTCATCCATGGTTTATGAGGGGGAGGAAGCACTCCGAATTCTAACACCCGGATCTAAGTGCTATAAATTGCTTGCAACCAGCATAGCAGCCTCCTGAAAAAAAAATATCATGGTACTTATTACAGGCATGCTTGTTAACGGTCACATGAACTGATAATAAATCAAGAAAATCATAAGGGGCACGTTCACGAAAGACAGAACAAGCTCCCAGTACACTCTCGATCCAACCACATTTGACGGCGAGCAGTATGCCAGTGTGTCCAGATTGCACGACGCGACTCGGAACTGGAGACGAAACCCAAAATGCGAAACAAATTCGCAATCTTACTCACTCCAGTGTGTCCAGAACTGGAGGCGGCAGAGACTCCGCTCACGTCCTCCCGCCTGCCCGCCACCGCCAGGGCGACGACAGGAACGGGGGCGGGGATGGATCTGATGGGTGGAGATGGTTGCGCGACACTGGGGAGGGGGGGCCGTCGTACCTGCGCGCGGAGCGGAGATCCAGCGGTGCTGCTCTTCGGGGAGATATCCGCGCGGACGTCGCCGAGGCCGCGTGCTTAGCTGGCGAGCGGAGCGCGGCGGCGGTAGTGGGCGCGGCGAGTCGTAGGGCCACGGGGAAAGGTCGAGAGCCGCAGGCGGAGCCGATGGGAAAAACGAACGAGCTGGTGCCTGGTGCTGGTGGGACATCCTCCGAGGCAGCGGGCACGACGCTCGGTGCAGGTGGGTCGGTGAGTGGGCAGCGGAACTCAGCCCATCATACGGGCCACGGATGTAACACCGACCCATACACCGTGAACCATAACTGGGCCGAAAGAGATCTCATCTCATCCGCGGCGCAATTGATCAAGTCAAGTTAGATGGAGCGGATGAGAGGCAGGCAGGCTCTGCTCGGTTCTGCATTCTACTATTCTAGATGCCCTTTTTTCTTTGACCGGTCGTCGGTGAGCAAGCCGCCGCAACCGTGGTCAAAGGACTCCCAACGTCAGACGCGGAACTGAAATGGTTAACCAAGGAAGAAGCGTAAGATCTCTACGTCTCTTCCTCCGTCCATGCACAGGGTGCAGATCCATGCCTGGTTCTGGAAATACCCCGTCCTTTGCGAGCGTCAGGGGCCAGCCGGGACCAGGCCAGCGACCAAGAGGCGAGGAGACACAAGCAACATGCAGAGGGCGACGACTAGTGCACACCAACCGCTGGCGCTGCTCCGACCAGAACACGGCGCGTCAAATCCTCAAGCAGGATCGCGCTGTGCTGACCATCCTTCTTCGTCTGTCTGGTCGAGAGAACGCGTTGTTTGTGTCAGTGCGGACGCCACCGAAGCAAGCCCACGAAAGGCAGAGAGGACGGAGCAAGTCTTTTTTTTGTTTGTTTTTTGTCGTTAGAACATGCTGCTCACTCGGTACAAATTTAAAGTAACAAGAAGAAAAGAATCCGGAGACGGTAGGTTTTAAAAGAAGAAAAAAGGATCAAAAGTGCAGAACAAGACGCTCTTTTCCCCCTCGTCGATCTGAGGTGTGATCGCATGCTCGCAACAAAAGCAGCTTTACTAGGCCGCTTTTGATAATTAATCGTGATCTCCATATGGCCGACTGGCTGGGTAACTTTCGGACGAAGCTAGTCCTTTTCTAAAAAAAAAAACTTTCGGAAGCTAGCATCGTCCTCCTGCCCTGCCCTGCCCTGCCCGTCCGTCATCGTCCAATCCAATCCGATCGGGCCGTGCCGCGCCTGTCAGTTTGGCAAGGTGGGCGCTGTCGCACTAGATCAAGTCAGTCAAAGGAGGAGTGCAGTGAAGTTGAGCTCCTTTATTAAATCAAGGACACCGTACCTAATAGGTTCGGCCGATCAAATCTTGTTCAGCGATTTATTGGCGGTACAGTTCCCGATATACTAGTATCCCGAGATAAAAATTGCGGTAGAGTTAAAAGACTACTACTAGTATATCATTCATTTTGTCTCTGCTCATCCATCACTCGTTTATCAAAATAATTACAAGAAAATTGTGATATCTACATAATCGCTTATATTTTAAGATAAGTTTGAACCCTACAACCCCTTATATTTCGAGAGGTAGTATCTTTTCCTCCAGGTCAACCAGACTTTCAGAAACGAAGTCAACCTGCCTGCCTTTCAGTGTACGTAGCAATTACGCGTTCTTTGTTTCCAACAAAAAAGACACATATGACGGCTAAACGCTGGAGTACTTTTCACACGGCGTCTCGGTTTTTTCAGTGCCTGTAAGGAAGGCTACTACGGGTTCAGGTTCTCATCGTTCCGCACGTGGAGTCCATGCTTAGTCATCATATCTTTCGATACGTAGAGTTACCACATCTGGTGTACAGCACAGGGTGTAGTCCCTCGGTAATTTGGAATCAAAACATCGGCGTCAGAAAAGTTAACGTGTGAGGTTCTTGACGTGTGCCCGTTTCTTTTTGCGTGCTCACACCACACACCAGTGACGACGCTGACAGCCACGAGCGGCCGCCACCGTTTCCTCCCTAGCTACCCTACCCAAGACACAGAAAGAGAAACCTAACGAAAACCGCAGGTATGCATGTGCGACTGCTTCTCGTGCATATGTGGTGTCGCCAAGCAGACGAATCGAGGAAAAAGCGCCATCACTCGTTTTCCCTAGTACTTTTTTTAATTCCATGCTAGTTAATTTAAATTTAAACTAACTAGCTCAAAAAAGGAGAGAGTACTAATGTTGGTGTGTGAGATGCTTAGTTCAAGGTTTTTTTAATTTAGAATGAAAAATAAAATGAAATTCCTGATTAAAAGCAAAAAATATATAACTGAGCTGAAAAAATACCTTAATAAACAACAGACAAAGAGAGAATCAAACAAGGTAAAGTTAACCATGCTAAATCCTACAGATTCCATATGTGTATCAAAATTGATCCAAGGCCACATGATGCACAGCAACTTGGCTCAAGCAAAGCAGATGGCGGCGATTTTAAACCTAAGCATTCAGCTGCTGCCGCTACTACTCAATTTTCTATTAGGAACCAACTGCCGCACACAACGTGATGCGATATCTCACATGCACTTTTCTTCAATTCTAAAGATGTTTAGCTGCATTTCACACTTCAAAAGAAATCGCTACAAGTTTTTCTTTTTTTGAGAAAAGATAACACTATAATTTCTCTGTTGGGATTGAGGGCGTGTTTGGTTCAGTTGTGAATGATTGAAAGTCTGATTCTAGTTGTGAATTGTGAGAAAACTGTTGTGAGCTGAGAGCTGCGGTAAAGCTGAAATCTGTTTGGCTGAAAACAACTATCGACTATAGATCCTGTCATAAATGTGTGTTATAAAGAAAATAAAGTTTGGTTGTGTAATCAGTGGCATGATGGGTAATTTCTGTAAAAAGTTAGAACATGAATCTGAAAATCTGAGGAACTGATAGATTTCCATTTGATTTTGGAGAATCTGATTCTCATGTGAACCTATTTGGTTCAGATTTCTGATTTGTTTTTGTTAGACACTGTGATTATGTGTGTGTCACAGGGGCATATTAGTCATTAGTGAGGGATTAGGGTTAGGGGTAGTTTAGTCCTTTTCCCCCTCCTAATCCCTCTATATAATCAGACCTGTACCTCAGTACTATTATCCATCTAATACAGCCACCATTAGCCCTCTAATATGGTATCAGCTAGGAACTAATTAGGATTAGGGCCTAACCCTAATCCTAATGACCCAGGCCCAGCCGCCGCCGCTGCAGCGGCTCTGCGCCGCCGCCGCCCCGCGTGCCTGCGCAGCAGGCCTCGCCGGCGCGCCAGCCGCCGGAGCCGCCGCCGCTGAGACAACGCGCGCCTGCGCCGCCGCCGCCCCGCGTGCCTGCGCTGCAGGCCTCGCCGCCGCCGCCGCCGCTGAGGTAATGCAGGCCTGCGCTGCCGCGCCGCCTGCTGCTGTTGCTGCCGCTGGTGCGCAGCCCGGCCACGCCGCCGCACCATCTAATGGGGCCGCCGCCTCTGCCGCAGGCGCACCCCCAGCCCGCGCCGTTGTGTCCTGGGGCGCCGCCGCCGGATCCGCGCCCGGGCTGCCCGATCTCGGGCAGAGCCGGCGCGCGCCCGGATTCGGGTTCGCTGGGGTTGCTGGTGTGCACCCCAGCCACGCTGCTGCGCCGTTTGATAGGGCCACCGCCGCGCCGCCACCCTGGGCCGCCGCCGCACTGCCACCCTGGGCCGCCGTCGGCGCCGCGCCATTGCCCGGGGCCGCCCCGCTGCCACCACGCGCCGTCGGCGCTCCTGCAGCCCCCAGCACTGCCACCCCTCGAATCGCTGCTGCCTGGCCCACCGTCGTCACCTCTGCAGCGCCCCACGATGGCGCCGCTACCTGGCCCGCAGCAGCTGCAGCCGCCCAGTGGGCCGCTGTTGCCTCTGCGGTGCCCCACGACGGTGCCGCTGCCTGGCCCGCAGCAGCTGCAGCCGCCCCTTGGGCTGCCGGTCCTGCAGTCCCCCACGACGGCGCCGCCTGGCCTGCTGCCGCCCTGGGAAGTGCCTCTCGGCCGCCATCGGCTGATGTACCTGGATCGGCTATTGCCTACTCTGTTGGCACCACCATCGAGGGTCCGAGCGCGTTGTCTTCCTTCCCGGCGCCGCCACCGCCGGGGCATGTCGCGACCCGTTCTACACCGTCGATCTACCGGCAGGGTCTCACGCCGTGTGGCCCTGACTGGGTGGTGGACTCCGGTGCCTCGTACCACACCACCCCTGACGTCGGTATCCTCTCCTCTACCCGCCCTTCCCGTCCCTCTGATCCTTCATCTATCGTTGTTGGGAATGGGTCGACTCTTCCAGTCACCTCAGTAGGTGACTCGGGTTCGCCGGATTCGTTTCAGCTACGTGATGTTCTTGTTGCCCTTGACATCATTCAGCATCTTCTTTCTGTTCGTCGTTTTACTACTGACAATCATGTTTCCCTTGAGTTTGATCCTTATGGTGTAACTGTGAAGGATCTTACTACTCGACGCTTTCTTTTTCGTTGTGATAGTACGGGTCCCCTGTACACGATGCGTCTTCCTGCTTCCGCTCCGCCTCTTGCCCTGACTACGACAGCATCTTCGACCATTTGGCATCGTCGGCTTGGCCACCCCGGTGTTGATGCTATGTCGAAGTTGTCTGGTAGTTCAGCGATTTCGTGTACTCGGGGTACTCATGAGTCTCTTTGCCATGCTTGTCAGTTGGGTCGCCATGTTCGACTTCCTTTTCCACACTCTGTCACTCGTGTCGAGCACACATTTGATTTGATTCATTGTGATCTTTGGACTTCACCTGTTCTTAGTGTCTCTGGATGCAAGTATTACTTGGTGGTCGTGGATGATTTTTCGCACTATTCGTGGACTTTTTCCTTGCGACAGAAGTCTGATACTTTCGGTACTCTTTCTCACTTCTTCGCTTGGGTGTCCATCCAGTTTGGGCGCACGATTCGTGCGGTCCAGTGCGACAACGGGCGCGAGTTTGACAACTCTACGTTCCGTGACTTTCTGCTTTCTCGCGGTGTTCAGTTACGCATGTCATGTCCGTACACTTCCCCCCAGAACGGCAAGGCTGAGCGCATGATTCGGACCACCAACGATGTCATGCGCTCCCTGATGTTTCAGGCTTCTACCCCTGCTCGCTACTGGGCGGAGGCGCTTCACACTGCCACCTACCTCATTAATCGCCTTCCTACTAAGGCGATTAGTGCTCCCACCCCTCACTTCGCTTTGTTCGGCACCCACCCTCTTTACGACCATCTTCGGGTCTTCGGGTGCGCTTGCTACCCTAACCTCTCTGCCACAGCTCCCCATAAGCTTGCGCCTCGCTCGACTCAGTGTGTTTTCCTTGGGTACTCCCCTAACCATAAGGGGTACAGGTGCCTTGACCCCACCACCCGTCGTATCTTGATCTCCCGACACGTCGTCTTCGACGAGTCTTCCTTTCCCTTTTCCACCCCGTCCTATGGCCCCGTCGCTGAGTTGGATTCCCTCTTCTCTACTGACCCCGAGGCCGCTCCTGTACAGCGACCTTGTCGGTTACCTCTTGCAGGTTACCCACCCACTATGCCACGCACGACTTCGGCGTCTTCCACGCCACCTGTTGTGCCTTACGTGGCCCCGGCGTCCCTGACGCCACTTGCTGCGCCACGCGCGGCACCGGCGTCCCTGACGCCACCGGCTGCGCCACGCGCGGCACCGACGTCCCTGACGCCACCGGCTGCGCCACGCACGGCCTCGGCGCCCCCGACGTCACCCACTGCACCACGCGCGGCCCCGGTGTCCCCGACGACGCCTGCTGCGCCAAGCGCGGCCTCTGCGTCCCCGACGTCGACTACTGCGCCACACACGGCCTCAGCTTCCCCGACATCACCTGTAGCAAGCCCGACGTCACCAGGCGCACCAGGAGCAGCACCGACGACGACTTCTCGCTTCGCCGACCCCGTACTTGCCTACCAGCGACGAGCACGGGGGGGCGGCCCTACTCCAGCTGCACCACGTGTGGCCCCGAGACGAGAGAAGGTCGTTGTACCCGAGCGCCCGGTGTACAACCCTCCTCTTCTCCACAGAGATCCTGGTCACGTCCACCCGATGGTGACTCGACGTGCATCCGGGAGTCTTCGTCCAATTGAGCGCTTCACCGGAGCTGCCTTCTCGTCGACGACTTCTCCACCGACCGACTCTTCTTCGATATCACCCATACCTACTTCCGTGCGTAGCGCCCTCGCCGACCCTCACTGGCGCCGCGCTATGGAGGAAGAGTATGAGGCTCTGCTTGCCAACCGGACCTGGGACCTGGTTCCCCGTCCTGGTCGTGGCAATGTTGTCACAGGCAAGTGGGTTTTCACGCACAAGAAGAAGGCAGACGGTACCTTGGAGAGGTACAAGGCTCGGTGGGTACTCCGGGGTTTCACTCAGCGCCCTGGAGTCGACTACGACGAGACCTTCAGCCCGGTGGTAAAGCCGGCGACGGTTCGTACCGTTCTGTCGCTAGCTCTCTCACGTTCTTGGCCTGTCCACCAGTTGGACGTCAAGAATGCCTTCCTCCACGGTACACTGACCGAGACGGTGTACTGCAGTCAGCCGGCAGGGTTTGTTGATTCAGCTCACCCAGACATGGTCTGTAAGCTGAACAAATCCCTATACGGACTCAAGCAGGCACCGCGAGCCTGGTATAGCCGGTTCGCCTCCTTCTTGGTCTCACAGGGGTTCGTCGAAGCTAAGTCGGACACTTCGCTGTTTGTCTATCGACGTGGCAGTGACACTGCTTACCTCCTACTGTACGTCGATGACATTGTACTAACAGCGTCTAGTCCGGCTCTGCTTCGGCGCACCATTTCTGCTTTACAGCAGGAGTTCGCTATGAAGGACCTGGGCCGTCTTCACCACTTCCTGGGCATTGCGGTCGAGGACCGACCAGGCGGCTTATTCCTTCACCAGCGACAGTACTGCCTGGATATTCTCCAGCGAGCGGGCATGACTGAGTGCAAGCCTTGCTCCACTCCAGTGGATACTCAGGCGAAGCTCTCTGCTACCGGCGGGACACCCGTCTCTGACCCCACTACTTACAGGAGTCTTGCAGGTGCTCTTCAGTACCTCACCTTCACCAGGCCGGATATCTCGTATGCAGTTCAGCAGGTGTGCCTCCACATGCATGACCCGAGGGAGCCGCACCTCACCGCTGTGAAGCGGATTCTTCGGTACCTACGAGGTACTCTTGACTACGGCCTCCTCCTTCGACGTGACACGGCCTCCGAGCTGGTCGTGTACACCAATGCTGATTGGGCAGGCTGCCCGGACACACGACGTTCTACTTCTGGGTACGCCGTCTTCCTGGGCGATAACCTCGTCTCCTGGTCCTCGAAGCGACAGCCCGTGGTGTCGCGTTCGAGTGCTGAGGCGGAGTATCGCGCCGTGGCTAACGGCGTAGCTGAGGCCTCCTGGCTCCAGCAGTTGCTTCAGGAGCTCCACACTTCCGTCGCCAGGAGCACCCTCATCTACTGCGACAACGTTAGCGCCGTGTACCTCTCCACCAACCCGGTCCAGCATCAGCGCACGAAACATGTGGAGATCGACCTCCACTTTGTTTGTGAGCGGGTTGCACGCGGCGAGATTCGGGTACACCATGTCCCAACGACGACGCAGTTCGCCGACATCTTCACGAAGGGTCTCCCGTCGTCGCTGTTCTTCGAGTTTCGGTCCAGTCTCAACATCTGCAGTGGCTAGATGTTATGACTGCGGGGGGGTGTTAGACACTGTGATTATGTGTGTGTCACAGGGGCATATTAGTTATTAGTGAGGGATTAGGGTTAGGGGTAGTTTAGTCCTTTTCTCCCTTCTAATCCCTCTATATAATCAGACCTGTAACTCAGTACTATTATCCATCTAATACAGCCACCATTAGCCCTCTAATAGTTTTAAAGAATCTGGTTGGTGCAACTGAACCAAACAAACCCTTAATCATTTGAAACTATCCCATTTTTTCTTTCGTGGTAAATGGGCCTCACGTTTTAAAGAAAACTGTTAAAAAGATTGTAGTAACGAAGTCAGTATGATTTCTGTCATCAAAGTTATTCGATTTTCAATTCAGTAAATTAAAAAAAGTTATTTTAGGAAGAGGAAGGAGTAACCAGGAAGACGACAACAGAGTGGCAAAATTATTCCTCCACGGGTGAGCCACAACGTGCGCCCACTCAGTTCAACAGTCGTCGATCGTCCTTGCCGATAAGCAGAGGTGTGGTTTGTGCTCGGACCCAATAAGTGAGCATCCAGCCTCCAGCTCCAGGTGGGGGAGAGTGACCGGCAGAAGAAAACTTTGAGAGGCGGCCAACTTCCAAGATACCCACTACTTTTTTCCTTGTCTGGTGCTAGATAAATGGGATTTTGGGAGCTCTGGAATCACTTCTTCTTCGTCTAAATCTTGTATTGCAAAGTCCCCTTGATAGCTTTGCTTCCGGCCTATTCCTGGTTTCTCGTGGTGAGGAACTCTCTCTCTCTCTCTCTCTCTCTCCTCTCGGAGATTCTCTTTCCACTTTCCCTTGGAAATTTCTTTTATTTCCGTTTGATTTGTTGTTTTTCAATTAGGATCAGGTGTAAAATACGTATCTATGCTAATTTTGCTAATCCTTTGGCAGTTTAAGGTGATATGTGATTCATCCTTTCGCTCATTTCAAGGGTGGACGAAAGGTATTAGATTCTAAAGTGGCGCTTTTGCTGACCGAAGCTAAGGGAGCTACAGCAGTTGGTGAGGAATCAGGAGAGGGAGTTTGTTGGATTCTTCGAAGACTGGATATTTTTCTTGCAATCTGAAGGCTGAAGCCTGATATTTCCATCAACTAGAGCTGGATTTATCGAAGTGCAAGGATAGGGCATCTCTTGAATTTCGCTAGAGCAAAATTTCAGGACTTCTAACTACACCATCAAAGTGCAGGGGCAGTAAATTCGTTTGTTCTTGGTTTTGGACATGGAGAAGCAACCCAGCACTCGGCATGGTGCCCTTGAAAAATTGAAGAGCTTCAGGGGGGTAGAGAAGCAAAGAAGCTTCAAGTTCTTGTCCACGGAGAAGAACCAGAGCTTCAAAAGGAACAAGGACAGCCCTGGGAAGCGGGGCGACACCGCACTCCACCTGGCAGCTAGGGCTGGAAGTGTTGCACATGTCCAGAAGATCTTTGCGGATTGTGATCCAGAGATGGTGGGGGAGTTGGCTGCCTGCCTGAATCAGGATGGCGAGACTGCCTTGTATGTGTCTGCTGAAAAGGGGCATGCCAATGTTGTGTACGAGATATTGAAGGTATGTGATGTGCACTCAGCGGGGATCAAGGCCAATAACAGTTTTGATGCATTCCATATAGCAGCGAAGCAGGGCCATCTAGGTTAGTCTTCTTTCTTCCAACAATAACTATAATTAACTGAATTTGATCCTACTTAGTTCTGTATGTACCAAATTCATTAGTGGATGATTAGGCTGGTCAATAACAAATGTTCTTGCAGCTGTGTGTGACCAGTCACCAATTTGTACTGGGTTATTTATTCATGCAATTGGTATGTTTATGGAAATCGACTTGTATCTCATTGACTTCTGCAAATCCTTGATCACGAATGGATTGTTTTCTTCAAGGAGATAATAACTATTAAAACTTCTACATGCTCGTTGCCTTCTGTAGTAGATGGCTGATGATTTTGTTTTTAGAAAAGGGAATTTTCATTCCAGCCTCTGCATCAATAGATGCATATAGCTATTCAACAGTACCAAATTAGGTAAAGCTCCATTCCCTCTTACACAAAGGCGTAGGAACAAAAAGAGCCAAAAAAAAGCTATCCATGTGTTAATTGGATGTTTGGTCTAGGTTCCAAACTACCATGCCTATCGTTCTTGGTTTGACACACCAATGTATAACATGTTGCAGTTTTCTAGGATCTTTCTTAAAGTACTACTGATGTGGCTAAAGCAAAGAAGTGGCAATCCTCTTTAGCATGAGATTATACAACAGAATTGTGAAGTAACAACAAATTTGTGTTCATACTTGTTTGATCTGTCAGGAATTTCCACTGAATCAATGCCTGTGTTATTCTCAGTATTTGGGTTTCCTTTTTACTTTTTTTTTTATCTAAAGAGACTGACAAATCAGTTAATTTTGTCTGTCTTACAGATGTTTTGAAAGAGCTGTTGCAGGCCTTTCCTGCATTAGCTATGACAACAAATTCTGTAAACGCCACAGCTTTGGACACTGCTGCAACTCAAGGCCACATTGATATTGTAAATCTTCTACTGGAAACAGATGCAAGTCTTGCAAGGATTGCAAGAAATAATGGCAAGACAGTTTTGCATTCAGCCGCTAGAATGGGCCATGTGGAGGTGGTCACTTCGATATTGAGTAAGGATCCAGGGGTTGGTTTCAGAACAGATAAGAAGGGACAAACAGCACTTCACATGGCTTCAAAAGGTCAAAATGCTGAAATTCTGCTTGAGTTGTTGAAGCCTGATGTCTCAGTTATCCGCGTGGAAGACAACAAGGGGAACAGACCATTACATGTCGCAACTCGAAAGGGAAACACCATTGTAGGTGATCCTATCTCAGTAAATCTTCTATTTTTTGCCAGATGTTTAGTATTCCTGTTTTATGCTGTTAGTAACTTGTTAATTGCTATATCATAGTTAATGTTTTTCTTGTAAATAACTAAATATGGATGAGATTGTGTTGCTCAGGTGAAATTCTAGAAAAAAAAGCTGTAAAGTTCGTCAGATGTTACTTGCTTAATACCCACAGTTTTAATGTTTTGTATTTTCTACTTTTTTCAAGAAACAGAGAAGTATAATTCAGGCCATACGGAACAAATTGGAATACTTTCTTCCTTGGAACTATAGAACTTTAGTCAGTTTTTGCTTGAATATTGCTCGATCTCCCCCCCCCCACTACTTAATATTGTTCAATCTTGAGAACTGTATTCAGTTAGCGTATCAAATAACCGATCACTGATATTTCTGAAAAATGGTTACTAACTTGTCTCGTATCTGATTTTTTTCTATTCTAACAGATTGTTCAGACCTTAATATCAGTTGAAGGAATTGAAATAAATGCTGTTAATAGAGCTGGAGAGACTGCTTTTGCTATTGCAGAGAAACTTGGTAACGAAGAACTGGCTAACATCCTGAGAGAGGCTGGTGGTGTAACTGCAAAAGAGCAAGTAAATCCTCCAAGTTCAGCAAAGCAGCTTAAGCAGACAGTCAGCGATATTAGGCATGACGTTCAATCGCAGATCAAGCAAACACGCCAGACCAAGATGCATTTCCACAAAATCAAGAGAAGAATTCAAAAGCTCCACATTGGTGGGCTAAACAATGCCATAAGCTCCAACACCGTCGTGGCAGTCCTTATTGCCACGGTTGCATTTGCAGCCATATTCCAACTCCCTGGTCAGTTTCTGGAGGATATGAAGGACGCACCTGATCCAAACATGACCTTGGGGCAAGCATTGGTAGCCGGTGACCCAGCTTTTATAATCTTCTTGATCTTTGATGCCCTGGCTCTTTTTATCTCTCTAGCTGTCGTAGTCGTGCAGACATCTCTAATAGTTGTTGAACAGAAGGCTAAAAAGAAGATGGTTTTTGTGATGAACAAGTTAATGTGGCTAGCATGCCTCTGCATTTCAGTAGCCTTCATAGCACTAACCTACGTTGTCGTGGGCCATGATGATGAATGGTTGGCCTGGTGTACAATGGTGATTGGTACTGTGATTATGTTGGCGACTCTTGGCTCCATGTGCTACTGCATCGTTGTGCACAGAATGGAAGAGAAAAACATGAGGAAGATCAGGAGGACCTCCACAAGCCAATCATGGTCCATATCTGTCGAGTCCGATGCTGAGTTGCTGAACAGTGAGTATAAAAAGATGTATGCCATTTAGGATAACAGTAATAGCTGTTGCCGAGTCTTGTATATATCGACGCCCATTTGCCTGCGGCCACTCTATATCATCCCATGGCTGCATGGCGTTGACTCGGGGAGTATATTTAGGCTAGAACATGGCAACTTTATGTAACTGCAGCCTCCTTCCACAACAGAGGAATGGATTCCAGGTGACAGAAGTAACTACTTTTTATAGGCAATATAGGAGTATTTGTTATGCTTATTATTGTGGATGATAATGGAAACTATGCAGTTCTATACTATAAAGTATTAATAAAATCTCTCTTGTCAAAAGTTCTGTCTTGGATGCTCATCTTGTGCAACATGACACATGAGGCTGGTGTAAGCTGAGGCCACAAGCAGCTACCACAGATGACCTTTTGGACCTGGACCGGAGAAAATTGGAACAGCCTAATGCTGATTCTTTGGGACCTGTTGACCGTTGTGTTTATATGCGGCATTTGCAGCTGTTATGTGACATATAAGTGGAGCTAGTATTCCTGGTTAAGATATGACTGGAAAACTGTCAAAATTTTCGCTCATTCCTGGTAAAATAAGCAGATACTTTAGCTCGAAGTCAGCATCCTCGCATCTGAGGCTTTTTTCTTGCATTTCCAACCGGTAAATAGCCGTCTCGCCGGCAGCACTCCATAAGTCCAGACCCCTGAAGCCCTTGATTCTCTGTAGTCACGTAGAGCAACCGAATACTGCGCACGCAGAGAACGACTTGTCAGGCTGGCAATTGGACCTGCTCACTTCAGTCCCAACACTCATTTCGTTAGACTTTTGTAGACATCACCAGCGTACCAGACAGACGCCAGCTTGATGGTCAAGAACCAGGTGAGAGTTTTCTTTTCCGTTTGTTTTTTGTTTTTTGTTATAAGTGTTGGATTCGCACATCTGCATCAGTTCCAAATTTTAACTTTGTTTTACCCGTGTAACTTTCTCCGGTGTTCTTCCACACAAGTCAAACTTGTGCATCTATACAGGAGATACTGACAAAAGCTGAACATTCACTAACTTTTGTGGGAAGTGAAGTCATGGGGTGAAGGTGCACACGAAACCATGAGTTGACAATGAACAAAGGATTGATTCCTTCCTTGCAGAAGTTGCTATCACCTGAAGGATCCATTTCATTCTCCAATAAATAATTCCAATATTTCAACTCCTGAGTTTTACGCATTCAATCTCACATGCTGAAAATACATGTTCAGTTGATTCAATCAGGATTGGGTTCGGGTCAGTAGGAAGATGTAACATCCTAGGTGTTTAAAATAGGAGAAATTAAAATTTTCAAATAAATTAGGACCTAGCCTTTCATATTTCAAGGCAAAAAGAAACATTGAAGCAAAGAGGGAAATAGAAAACAAAAACAAAAGAAAAACAGAAAAGAAATGGGCCAAAAACCCACTCTCCCTTTCTCTTTTCTCTTCCACTGCCCATTTCTTTTTCCCCCCTAGCCGGCCTAGCCCGCCAGAGCTCTCTGTCCTTTCTTTTTCCTCACTGAACGGTGGGGCCCGCCTGTCAGCCGCAAAACCTCCCTATCTTCTCCTTCCTTTTCTTCTTCCTGTTGCTTCCGCGGTCCTCTCCCTCTCCCGCCTTTCCCCGGTCGCCGACAGCTCCTGGCAGCCCCAACCAAAAGCCAACACCGGATGCTTTTCCCCTCCCTCGGATCCTCCGCCCCCACCGCGCTATAAAACCCTCCCCGAACCCTAGCGCGCCCCCTGCTCCCTCTCCCCGCCGTGGACGGAGCCGAGCGGCCGACACTTCTCCCTTCCGGTGAGAACCGCGCGCCACCCTTCTCCTCCGTCTCCCTTCTCTCCTCTTTTACGTGTGGTGATCATCAAGCGCCTCCCAGCAGGACCCGACCATCCTCCCTCGCCCCTCTCTGACGCAGAACGGCGCCAAGACAACCATCGACATATCTCCGGTGAGCCCCCACGTCTACCCCGCTGTTTTCATTTTCCTCTCGGGCCCTTCGCGATCTGATGCTGTGGCCGAGTTCCCCGGACCCCAGGGAGCGCCGAGATCAAGGAAACCCCGAAAAGACCTCCCTCTCCACCGATCCCGACAATGACCGAAGCTCCCGCGCGTCTACCCCCTCTCCGAGCGCCGACTCGACCTCTTCGAACGGCGCACGACCCATAGGTAAGGTCTTTGACCCCCTCTCCTTTGATTCCGACGAGTAGCTAGGTTTAGATGGGCCGGAAAGGTCGGATTCGCCGAGCTCCGGCCGGGGCTATGGCGCACCGCCGCGCGGGACGGCCGCCGGTGACCGGTTTCAGCCAGAGCGCACCCGAGCCGTCCGATGAAGAACGGAGGGACGGGATTAGAACAGGGATACCGTTTCGCTGTTTTAAAATCTGCGCCGCAGGAGCTAGATCCAACAGCCCACGTTGAAAAGACCTTTTTCCTGCGGCTGTTTTTGCACATGACCCCCTGGATCTTTCAGATCCTCGCCCGCGGGTCCCGAAACTTATAGAACTAACCCCAGACTGTTAAGAAATTATGGATTATCGGTGTAGGATGACCTGAAGGCCCTAGAAACTTTCTGATATTTCATTCTAGCCCTGAGAAATTCTGGAGATTGACGATCTAGCCCCTGTAGATGTTGGGAATGACATTTCTCACACTGAAAATTTCTGTTTTATGTCAAAAAAAAACCTGAGCCCCTGAAAATGGCACCACAGCCCTCAAACACCCCCTGTTTTATCATTCTCACCCCTGCAATGAATCTTTTATGCAAACCTAGCTCCTAATCTAAATCTTTTCTAGTTTTATTTAGCCCTGCCAAAATCTGTTCCAGTTTTTTTAGCCCTAATGATGCTGAAAAATTGTGTATAGGTCCCTGTAATGGTTCGTTTTATATTTCAACACCTAGATGATGATGAAAATTCACTAGAGGCTCCTAGCAGCCCCCCCCCCCTGTGTTAACATTTTAACCCCTGCTCTTCTGCTAAACAACAAATAAACCCCTATAGGTGCTGAAATGATACTTTAGACCCTGGTATAGGATGCAACTTTATTATATAAACCATGTGTAGCTGCTGAAATGAAGGTAACACCCCCTACAGTTTTAGATATTGTATTTTGACCCTGGTATAGGTGCTGAGTTGACAAAAAAAATACCCTCATACCTGCTAAAAACTCACAACTAGGGCCCATAACCATCCCAAGTCTATGCAAACATCCCTACATAAAATGTACACACAATGAAATGAAGGGAGTAGGATTTCTGCTATACCTTGATGAATACTATATATATGTGTTGGATACTTTTGCTTACTTGTTCTTCACTGTTTTATTTTCATCTGGTTCGACATGGATTCAAATCAGCCCCCGAGCCGACACTGGACCTGCAAGCCCAAGACTTCGACGACCCCGAGCCGCAGCACTTCTCGAGAGGCAAGTGCCCTTGACCATATTTCTCCATTTTTAGGATTTTAGATAGAAATGCATGCTTTAGGTCTTAATTTGAAAATCCCATATGTTGGTTGTTTACTAGAATTTCCAAAACTTGACTTGTAGCCGGGATGGGTAGTATAGGGTTTACATTTATGTCATTATTTTCATGCTTAGCCCTGCTTAGATGTCGGGTTGGGATTTATTACATTTAAATTCAATATATCATTATGATTGTGATGATGTGGTGATGTATGTGGTGTATAAGGTGGGTAGTATAGGGATCTAGCAGGCTGGTGGGTTACGGTGGGTGCCGAGTGCACGAGACTCGGGTTTGTGGGTAGTTAGCCTGCGTAGATCCTAAGGACCGGTTCGTGAGACCTGTCAACTGGCTTATACAGTGCCACCACAAGAACTATTATGGGGCAGTGTGGCCAATTAAGTTGTTCCTATCTTTCTTTGTGTACACTAGAGAGATGTGTAAGTGGCGCAAGAGGGGGCTTCTGTGGCAGAGGTTTCAGAGTGCCGCAGCGGTGAATCCTTAGCGGGTGTGCACGGGTTGGGTAGTGCAATGCAAAGGCCGTGTTGTGTACTCCTGGCCCCACACCATAGGGAGTGTGAGAGGGTGGAAAGGAGTTTCTTGAGTCGCCGACGGGCGATGAAAACACGACTTGTGGGTAAAGGGTATAAACTCTGCAGAGTCAAAACTGTCTAGACAACCGTGCTCACGGTCAAGAGCGGGCTGGTAACTCTCTCATGATTAGCGTGGGTTGGTTTGGTGTGGTTTGGGAGTGGTGGTTGAGATTGAGATTTACAGTGATAGTGGAGATCACTTGGAGATATGTTTGGGTTGGGCGGGGGAATGTCACTAAATAAATAGGATGCTTAAAATAACTAAGGTATAGGTTGCGTAGTGCAAGAGGCGTGTCTAGCCTTCCTTGATTCTTGCCTCATCATGCATAAACTTTCCCACACTTGCTGAGTACATTATGTACTCAGGCGTTTGCCTCTTTTCTTTTCCGTGCTGCTCAGGACCCGAGGAGGCTGCTGAGGATGACGTGGACGACGGTTTCGACCCCGACGCGCAGTTCTAGGCTGGCGTACCGTCGGATGGCGTCTGTGGATGCCCCATCCAGATTTTCCGTTGTCATGATGTACTCTTCTTTTTGAGCCCATGAGGCATTTTATGTACTCAGATGATGTAATCGCCGCACTTGGCTTATTTAATTAATGATACATTTGCTCTTTATTATTCCGCGTGTGATGTGACTTGATTCTGGCACACGCGGGAGAACGCTTGGTGTCTAATGCAGGTACCGGGCGTGACAGAACACAAAAATGCAGAACTAATTTACTTACGAACGAAATCTCTTTGCCTTGCTCTAAATGTCTAATGGGGAAGGATATGTTAGGCCTTATGCTTTGCGTAAAGCTTGAGAGACATGGGGGGTTAGAAAAAATGTATCTTTATTACCTGATTGGATGATTACAAATGACTCTTGTACCTCTGTTTGTAGAAGTAGAGCCAACCCTAATCCTAACTAAATCGATCTTATAACTAAATAACCTAAGTTGAGAGATAACGAAGGTCGACCCATAGCAATGTCACTGTTCATCCAAGTAACGAAAACACATGGTGAAAGTCACTAAAAGAAACCATGAACTGCGACAAACTTCAAAGTTACACAGATTTTCAAATATAAAGGCAACTGCGAGTTCTTTCTGGTGCTTCGCTAAAAAATATTATTTCCAATAAGTGTATGTGCATAGATTGGGTTGGAATAAATGATACGATCATTGCACCCTTTCCTGAAAAAATAATGTCCCATCTACCCTTTCAAGTTTCAACTGACACCACTGCCCTCATTTCTTTGCATGACTTCCAAGCTTTGGCCTCTGCTCCTCCCTTCCTGCTCTTCTCCTTCCCTTTGCTATCGCCTCGTTGCCGCCAGCACCCTTACAGGTGGCCAGCACAACCCCTGTGCCAGCTCCACCCTTTCCTTTTGTTGCCACTATATCGTGCACGCCCTCTACCTGCACCTCGACGTTGCTACAAACGGTTGCAGCAGATGGGCGTGACAGCCTCCTTGTCGTGCTAACACCAACCTTGAGATCCTTTACACCATCTGAAGAACCATTTGATCCAGCTTTTGGTGCAGTTCCTGCGACATTCTTCAGTGCTTTATCGAGTTTGGTCACTTTTTTAAATGCATTTGTGTTGTCTGAGCCTGCAGGGTTGTTGCCTGAAGTTTTCTTGGATGCCTTGATGGCAGGTGTTTTAGTTGTTCTAGCTGCAGGAGCTGTATTGTGCTGCTTATTTGTCAGAGGGGTATAGCTTGACATCTTATCTATTCTGTAAGAAGAAACCTGCTCTTTAAATGGTGCAGGAGCTCCTTTGGTTTGGCTTTTCTTTGACGAAGAGCTCGGTCTTGCCGTTGGAGTTACAGACTTGGAGGAGGTAGAGGCAGGGGATTCAGACCTTGTTGATGTACTAGTTGGATCAGGCTTGCTCGGGAACTGTCAGAAGTTTCACAATATCCCAGTAAGGTCAAGGTAAAAGGGGCCCTACTTACAAAGAATATTATCGCAGAACTGCCTAGAAATATCAGATATTTCTCTATGGGAGTGGCTGGGACGTAACTCTCTTAACAAATGTTGTATTAGAACAGAAAGTTGTTCTGTGAATATTAGGTACACCAGTTTCAGAAAATTGCCTCAAAGGATTAGGTGATTAAATTATGGGTGTTTTGGACTGCGGGACAGAGTATTTCATCTTAGCATCAGATGTACTGCATTATCATGTACGCGGAAAGGAGTCTGTTCTAGTGCAAACAGATCGTACCCTGGAAGTTTTGACTGGCTGAAGAATAGGCAGCTCCTTCTGAAAAATCATTTGGGAGGAGTTGGCTTCCATCTCAAGGGAAGGAAACAGTGGGGTTGCTGGAGGAGTCTTGAGCCTGAAATGAAGTCCGATGTCTTAAAAGAAAAAAGTAATTGAAACGATGTGCATATACCATCTGAATCATGGATCTCTGCATTTACCAGTCGTAATCATGCTTTTCGCCATCTGGCAGGATGTAATCCCTCCTTCCTGAAGGCTGCTTGAACATGCGGCCGTCTCCTGTATTCAGCCATCAGAACATAAACACTATCATCAGATGACTAAGCACATGGTGAACAAAACAATCAACATTCTAGTTTAATCAGATCAGATGGCAATGGTACACAACAACATCTTGTCATTAAGTCTAAACACTGATTATACAAGAAAAAAATTGGCGTTTACTACCAGCAGGAACAGGTAAAGACAATAAAAAAGAGCAACCACTCACCTTGAATAGCTTCGAACTCCACAGAGAACATCGGTTCAAGAAGGTCCACATCCTTCTCCTTCTCATTCCTGTACAGCTCCCCAAACAGAACCAAGCTCTCATCTTCGTCTCTCCGTGGCGGACCCACGGGGGCGCCCTTCGCCATGCTGGCAAATCTCTTCACACGATCCATCTTCAATGAGCAGGGGGGGGGGGGGGGCGGTCATCACAAGGCGCTTGAGAGTTGAGAGGCAGGCTGGAGAGCATGCACATATATGACCATCCTGTGACAAAAGGTTGCCTCGCAAACAAATAATAATGTGCCGGCAATGCTGAAACCTTCCATGGAGCTCCACGCGATCCGTACGAATGTAAAGAGAAATGCTGTTTTGAAAGTGACAGCATACACAATCGAATTGAAAGCAATCAAAACATTATCAGGGTGGCTGGTTCATTTGGCGCCGTGTTTCTCCCTTCTTGGCCTCCATATGGCGCAAGTGCGTCAGTTTTGGTTTTACCTGAAGGCAGGCTATTTCGAACTGTTCCCAGCAAATGACGTTTTCCTAGAGTCATCCTGCATCAAATTCACAACCATGAGGTGAGTTGAACTGGAATTTCCTTCTCTCAAATTATCTTCTAGTCGCGCCCTGATGTGAACCGAGGTGGTGGAAGCGTGACACCACTGCGCTGCACGCCTGCCTCTGAACCCACGATTTCGCCGGCAGATCTCCTCAGGCCATTGTCGGTGTTCCAAACACCACCACCACCCCTTCGGTGAACCAATAAATAATCCAATGACGCTGGTACTCCTTATTACCCAGACGCGTCACGGGCGGGCGATCGCGTTGGAAGCGCGAGTATCCGGCGGGCAGCCCGCTGGATGGAGAATTCCAGCCGCCATCGTTGTGACCTAAGACCTCTATCGACAGGCGAAAGTGTACCCATCACCTCGCCGGTGGCCGACTGGCTTCTGCGAGGTGCCGGCTGATGCCTGATGGTTTTGTAGGACATGGACATCACCAACGCGGCCGAGCACGGCGTCACCGATCACCGGCGTAGAAAGCTTCGTGTGGGGATCTCGTTGGCCGGAGAGAAGTTTCGTTATGGCCCCTGGATTGGCACCTCCGGCTCTCATCGGAACGACCTGGCCTCTAATCGGCGGCGACGGTGAATTTGCCACTTCGCCTTCTCTCGCCGATGAAGAGTTTTGGGAGAAAAAAAAAGAATGCTCCATTTTGTCATCTGAAGCATGCTCAGGCATGATTGCACATGCATATATGCAGATTTGTTCAGAATCGGAGTTATCTGAACGACTGATACTCCCAGGTGCAGGGAGAGGGTGCAGTGCAACTCAGAATATGATGATCAGGTAAAACTACAATAAAGAGGGAAGAAAGGAGTTGCAGCAGATGCAAAGAGGGCAAATACATGTTAATCCAGAGTTGTCCACAGCAAAGACATGTTTCAGATGTTGCAAAGAGAGTAAACTCATGTCGACAACAATGGGCAGGATGGAAATTGCCCAGAATAGTGGACAGGATTAACATGCCAAAGTAGTTTCCATTATGTCATTAGTTGAACTATTCCACTACATATTTTCAATTAATACAACAACCAGCACTGAACTTAACTTTCTGTCTGCAACAGTGCAATGCACAAAGTTCTTCAGCACCTCTTCGCTATCAGCCTTCTGCTAGATTTCAGGTAGCTTCACTCGCTGTGAAGCCATGACCTAAGTATGTGTCTTCCCTCTCTTCGACTCGTATGTCATCCTGATTGCATCCCAGAACGCAGGCACTGCCTCAGTATCAGGAACTTCTTTGAAAGACGGGAGATAGTTCAGGTCCACTATGACGTGATCGCCACTGCCTTCTTGAACCTGCATATCAAAAGAATAATCAAGTCAATATAATGTTTCCAGATTTCCAGTGTACATCGTGTAACTAGAGTGAACAATATGAACCACAATGATTTATATCTGAACTGAACTCCAGAAGCATCATTTTATACAATGGGCCAGAAGATAAACTTACAACAACGTCAAATCCAAAAATTGTGAGCCCAAGCAACCCCTTCAGGGATTTGCAGCTTCTTCCACTAGACTGGTGTCCAACAATTTGCTAGCTTCCACCCTGGTTTGCAGTAGCTGCTCCTTAGTTGCCACCGGAAGAGTCTTCAAACTGACACAAGCCAAAGTGAAGAGTGTCAGACTTAACAGTCCATTGAAAACATTAAAACAATCCAGCCCTTTGCATATGAATATTTTAAAGCAAACCTGTTAAATGTCAAAGGTTCACCTCCTGAAGATGATTTCAGAAAACTTGCATTAGGCATGGAATTCCTAACAGCATGGAAGATTTTGTCTCCAATTACATAAAATTTGAAAATCGTGGACCCATGGTCGATGTACTCCTGTATAACATGATAAAGCATTACGGGGCAGGAAGGAACTAAGTTCGGGCAAAAGGAGCAAAGGTTGTACCTGTAGTACAGCTGGAAGAGGCATAGTAAGGTTGCTAAATTCTTCGAATTTAAAAACTAACGCCTGCACCAACCAAAATTGTGATTATACAACAACAAAGCAAACTCTGAATCATAAAGTTCAGATAAATTCTTGTCACAGAGAAAAAGAACACACCATATTGTGGGCATCAGCAACTCCACATGCTACTTGTGGTTTCATGATAAGTGGAAAGGATAAATTAGCTTCTATTAGTTGCTTCTCTAACTTATCACCATGGAAGTTGTCAACCTGTTATGTAAAATAGCTAGTTAACCAATTGTCTCAAACAAACAAAAGCAGCATCACATGTAAAAAGGAGCAACGGTAGGGATTTCCCTGCCATTCCCCGTAAAAAGAATCTTAAAACAGATTGAACAACAGAACCAAAGTAATGAAATAAAGTAACTTAGACTGGAACCAAAGAAATATTCAGAGCACACTAACACAAAATTATATGATTCACAGAAACAGAGAAGAAATCACAGTACAGGAACCAATCACTTAGAAGTAATCATATCATAACAACCTTCAAAGAATGAGGTGCTCGAAGCCTTGGCTTTCCTTCAACGCCAAATTCTTGCAATCGGACTAGAATTTGTTGGATTTGATGACGATCAAGCAACGGATAAATATTTTTAAATGGATCAATGATGCAAAAATCTGGATGCTCTTCAACAAACCTGCTTAAAGACAGGGCCACAGTGAGAATAATGAAGTCCAACAAAAAAAATGTTTTTCATAGCAGCAAACACTATTGAGCAAACCATCATTTCCTACGCACCAGTCTCCACAACCAGAACCAGACTAACATCACACTGGTATGTTTACAAATAAACTAAAGTAGCAATTTGTCTTCCTAGAAATGATTTGCCCATTGCCATTGGAAAGAGATTCAAGATATTAGCAACACAAAGGCAATTTCTGCACAAGATAAGTCGCTGCATAAATAGTCCTGCTCACAGAGTTCAAGTTCACAGCACCCTGATGAGTGGGGTTTAACATTTCTGGAAATATAATCTCAGAAACCTGGCTCGGATTGATAGTTTGCAATAAATTAAAAGGGTGCACCCAGTGCCGAAGGCTCCCACACATGTGGGGTCTGGGGAATAGTTTGCAATAAAATACATATAAATAATCCAGAACAGTAACAATGACTGAATAATCCAGAATGTGATTATTACTTGGGTAGACATAAGAATTCACATGTATGCTCATGAAGTCCCTGCAAATCTTAGTTCAGTTCAGTGAGATACCTTATAATTTCAGACATGCCTCGGGAAAATGATATCCCTTTTGGAAATTCGATGGAGCAATTTGGATCAATCTTGATGATCTCATCAGTTACTTTGTGGAGGACCATATCAACTTCTTGTAGTTGCCAACTTAGAGCAAGTTCAAATGAGAGTGGAACAAAGATAAGACTGTTCTTCGCAGAATAAATGGGGAATGCTCCTCTCTGTAAGCAATGAGAAAAATATAAATATCGCAGTAGAGATCCACCACCGAGTGGTTGGTATTCAGTAACACTAGGAAACTTGCCTTTGCAAAGTCTTCCTCGCGGGATTGTTTCATTAAATACCCAACCACCAAAACAGATGAGCTACCGATTTCCTGAATCAAAGAAACAGATAAGGTCAAAGTAAATGTGGTATGTCATAATAAAAAACTTAAGAAGATGCTGAAGGGAAACATACCCTTTTTATTAAAATAGCCAAAGTGAGGAGCAACTCCTGAAGCCTGCTGATGTTAAAAACTCCAGGGTTCTTGATGCTACATTCATTACCTAGAGTGGAGAAAATATCAGTTCCCTCGGGTCTCAAACCAAATAAGGACATGTTCTTCTAACTTCTAAGTGTATAATAACACATCATAGAATTCATATTATGGATGAAATATTAATAGAAGATACCTACGACATTCATATCATGGAGGAAACCGCAATATAAGTAGCCAATTTGAAACATCATGAGAATCTCTCATCGCACAGTATTTACTTACCAACAGAAATAATTCTCCAGTTTTGATTGTGAAGCTCAGAAAATAAACATTTGTCGATTCTTGAAGTCACATAAAAACAAGAACTTGTCCTGCTCCATTCTAACATCAAGTCATTTGGAGAACAATTCCCACTTGTTGCGGGCAGTGGTATATGTTCGAAGGAGTACAAGCTTGTGATCTTCTCAAGAAAGCCTGACTAATAGAAGCCAAAAAGGAGACATGTAAGCAAAAATCTCTTTCAGCTGTTGCAACATTTACACTTGCTAATATACTAATACTAGCCACGACGCTATATCAAATTAAATCTTTAAACTAAATCTAATGCAATCCTTTACTGATAAGACTTAAAAAATAATATACAAAAGAACCCCCATTTCTTCAGATGGTTCAAAATGGGCATACACTAGCTGAATATTTCACAAATGAACTTTACACCGCTAATTTCATATGGTTTCATTAGGAAATGCTGTGGAGAAGTTCAGGTCCTGCCTACAGATCATGAAAGTAAATATCAGCTATCAGAAATCTAACAAGAAAATTGCCAGAGGATCTGCAATAATCAGGTGCCTTGCAAAGAGCAGTGATTGGCATTTTATTCACTCGCAGAAGCATACTAACTACTATCACAAGACTAAGCAAATATTCACTGTGAATTAAAGAGGCAACTTCAAAAGGGATATAGCTGGGCACCTCATTAGTTGGCATACCCTCCGGATAGCAAATTGCCTGAAACAATACAAGGTAATACGATCAGCCTTATATCCATTTTACATGTTAAATAACTTACTAAAATGACATTTAAAATAGACCAGGACAAGTAAATGTGTGATTATTACTGCTTTGGATTTTGTTAAGGACTGACTCTTTATGATCATATCTATCTCAAGGAGCAGGGTTTATGCATTTAAGTGTTTCATACAGCTGTAAATTTGTCGTGTCTACTTGCCCCCTATCTGTATGGTCTATTCATTGTTACAAATTCCATTCATAACAAGCATTTGAGCAGTTGAACTAAGCTTCAAATTTGCAACATATCACGTTATACTAAATAAAGGGAAATCTGTTAAAACAATAGATGGCGGCAGCATTGATCACCAGATAGCTTGACAGAAGCAAACGAAGAGGAATTTCAGCCGGATCATCTAACAAATCAACGGAGGATCGCATGGATACACCTCAAATCAGGCCATTCATACCACGCCCAAGTTGGAGTACCGCAGCCGCCGCAGCAGCGCCTCCGCCACGGGCCGAAGCGCCGCCTCCCCGGAACCGCCGCCGGGCTCGAGGAGGATTGAGGATTCCAGCACCAGCCGAACAGGTCGATCCGTGGCCATGGCTATGCGAGACGACACGGACGGGCTCGGTTTCTTGTTCGGCGTTGGGCGCCGGAACTCGGAGCCCCGGAGATGGAGAAAGGAGAAGTTCCTGAGCGGTGTCAGTGGACCAAAGCGGGGCCCACGGGCGCATGGATGGCATCTGGCGGGACGATGGGATGCGGACCGAGGCAGGGCTACTGCAGCATGCAGGATTTCTCCTTTTTCTTTTCCAAATCGAGAAAAAGAGATTGATTTTCAGGCTAGTGTTTCAGAGAATCGGATCCGCTGTCTTTCATTTCATAAACAAACAAGAAATGCGAAAAGATTTGGTGACTTTATGCCATGAAATTTTGGTGGTTAGCCAAAACATTCAGGCACCGAAGCTTGCATCAAAAAATGTGACAGACTGACAGGTGAAAATGCTGTGCCTTCCCATGTTATCTCGCCATACTATCAGCAACGATCCGCGATTTAATTCCTGCATAACTAAGTGCGCATGTCGCTTGATTTCCCGATCCAGTCTCCTGTACAAAGATGTGCTCGTGGCACACGCTTCAACGCGGCGCATCACGCCTGCCTACACGTTCCCCAGCTACGGGCCACCGACGCATGCAAACAGCCGCATGCTACCGAACCTGCGGGACCTCGACTGCACGCCGCGCCCGTCGCGGGCCGGCGGGAACCGCTCGTCGTCCGGGGTACTCCCCGGCGGCTCGCGGCAGCCGTCGTCGTCGCGCCAACGACCGTGATGCTCGTCGACCGGCGAACGGGGGACGTCGAACCGGCAGCTCTGGGAACGGTCGGGGCCGCCGGCGGCAAACCGCTCCGGCCCCGCGAGTGCCGCCGCGCAGGAGGGGAGGCGCTCGTAGTCCGGCGCGCTCCTCGCTCTCCGCCGCTTCTTGATCGCGCCGCAGACGAAAGGGATGATCCCCTCCATGCTGCTCATTCAGCAGCAATCTTCATGGACCGAAGCTGCAGGTCGGGCAGGAGATTAAATTCTCTTCCCTGCTTGCTCGTCGATGCGGGAGACCGGTTGGTTGCTTCTACTCCGTAGCTAGCTGGAGGAGAAAACGGAGCTGCATTGCAAGGATTCTTATACTAGAACAGAGTCATATCATGCATTCATGCCCGGTGTCGGAGTTTTGACTTCCTGCTAGCCTCATTGATTGAGCATATAGACGTGACTGAACCTGACATTGGATTCGTGTGCATGTGCAGAATCCAATATTTTTTTCCTCTACGACAGATTATGGAGGAAAAGTATAAAACAGAACAGCGACTTCACATGCATTTCGCAATGATCTCGGGTAGTGGTCAACATGACCTGCCCAACTGATTGCCGCTGAACCTTTGCACCTCTCAATGTAGTACGAAACACTGTTTCTTTTTGGTCCGTGCATATGGGTAAGCAGATATTCAGATGTCAAGGTTATATCGTGTATTATCTGCAAAAGGATGCTGCGAATTCGTTTTCGTTCAGCCATTTCCAAAAAATTCAACCTTTGGTGTTGCTTTGTGATCGAATTGTGTTGGGTGCTAAATTGTCTCTTCTTGCATTGTTGATGCATGGCTTGGTAGACGGAAGGGATTGTAACATCCTACAAACAAAATCTAGGGAAAAATTAAATTTTCCAAACAAATTAGAACTTAGTTGTATTCAAATTAAAAATTTGAAAATGGAAATCAAAGTAAATAAAACAAATTGGGCTGAAACCCATATTCTTTCTCTCCCGCAGCCCACATCTCTCCCAGCCCAAGACCCCACATTGGATTCCTTCTCCTCTCAGTGACATGCGGGACCCACATGTCTGCCTCCACTTTCTTCTTCTTCTTCCTTTTTCTTCCGGTTGCTCGCGGTCCTCTCTTCTCCTTCCTTTTCCCCCCGGTCGCCGACCACCTAACGGACTCCCCCACCTTTTTCAGTGTTGTTGGCCCCGAGATTCCCCCGAACCCCCGCTCTCCTTCATTGCTCGCGTTGCCTCCTTCCTCACGAGGCCACCGCCTCCCGAGCCCCTTCGGCCACGCGCCCCGACCCCTCCCCGCTCGGGCCCTAGCCGAGCCGCCGCCCCATCTCCTTCCCCTCCCGTAGCCCCGCGCCCCATCGCCCCTCGCAGCCGGCGGGATCCCTCACCCCCACGCCCTGCGCCACCCCCGGCACCTCGACCAACGCCCCCTCCAACGCCCACCTCCCCTGGTGCCTCCCGCTCGACGCCCACCGCGGCCGGCGCCCTCCCCGCCTCTTCCACGGCGCCTTCTCTGCTTTTGCTCCGACCCCCTCGACAGGCGCCTACCCTGCTCAGGCCTTAGCAACGCCGCCTCCTCCCACCGGGCGCACACCCACGGCGCTGTCGTCCTCCACAGCGCCGCGCCCTCCCCGTTCGTGTGCCTCGCCCCGTCGACCCCAACGCAGCCGAGCCGCTCGGTCTCGCCTCCTCCTCCCTCACTGATCTCGCCGACCCCCGCTTTCCCCACTGCCGCACCACCCCTCCCACCATCACCCGCGAGAGCCCCTACGGCCACTACCTCGTCGCCGGGCTGGCCAAGTAACCGCAGGAGGTGACCCGCAAGGACTGGGCAAAAAAAAAAGACATCCAAGAAGTCGTGCGCCAAATGCTTCGTGAAGCTCGTCAACTTCACTCACCTCATGCCCACCCGCTACACCCTCGGCGCCGACCTCAAGGACGTCGCCGCCTCTCCTGATGCATCCCCGGTGAGGACTCTTATGTGCATACAAGAAGTGGCACATGGAACGTGTATGCTCAATAGCAAAACGTTGGCGATAATTACTTTTGTTCATATTTAATTGTCCTTTAGCTCTGTTTCTTCGTGACCTAACCCAACAAATATCTGTGTCTAGTTCTTGGGCGCGTCACAGACCCGAAGACCTCTTGGACTTCCCGCCGAAACGTCGCCACGACGAAGACCGACGGGAGTCGTCACCGCTTCACGTCGCAAGCACTCTCCAAGTTGTCCTAAACCCTAGGTAAGTCCCCAATGAGCTCCTCTTGCATTTCCGGTACCTAGTGGCGGTTAGGGTGGCATGAGGACAAAGATCTAGGGTCTCCACCGATGACTAGGCCCGAACCCATGACGCCCTGTTGCGCTGGGAAGTCGTTGGCAGCGGGAAAGTGGTCGACCTCCTCTCGGTCGACAGTTCTCCTATGAACGGCCAAGACTAGTTCGAGGAGACCCCTTCGCCACTTTAAAACTTGAGTCGTCCGATAGCCGGTGAGTGTCCGTGATTAGATCGCGAGATACCGGTTCACATTCGTAAAATCCGACAGGAGGAGAAGAAATTAATAGCCCACGTTGAATCTAGGGATTTCCCCCGCGAGTAGAAAAACACCTAGCCCCCCCCCCCCCCCTCCTTGATTCCTTGGGATCTTTGCAAGACACTCTAGAGATTGCAGAACAGGCCCTCTACTCTCTGCTGTATATTAGCACAGAAGCCCCTGTAATTTAGGATTTGGCACTGGAAACTTTAGAGGAAAAAAAACACAACTCAACCCTCTGTCTAATGCATAGCAGTCCTTGTAATAAATCTGAATTAACAAAATGGACACTTAGTATAATTCTGGAAATGCGCAAAACCCCTTGGACCATGCTGGACTGCACAAACCCCTGCACCTTGCTACCATTAAGCAAATAACCCTGGACAGAGCTGGAAATTCCACCAAACACCCTAGGTACTGCTGTATTCACACAACAGGCTGAATACCCTGCTGTAATTTTGTAGAAAATCCCCTGTTCATGCTGAACTTACATTTCAGCCCTTGTGAAGCTGCTGAGTTTACAAAAATTACCCCGGTTGGTGTCACACTCGCATTTTAGGCTCTAGTCAGTTATGTTTCTACCAAAAATGACCCTATAGTATGCTGATATCACAACTTGAAACCCTATTAGTTGCTATTTATACCTAGAACACCAACCTAAGATTTTAAGAATGCATAATAATATGTAAGTACATAATATAATGTTATCTGGCACATCATAGGTAATTTATGACCTGGAAATTGAATAATGAGCAAGCACACGACACATAATAAGTTCTCCTTGTATGTAATGAAATATCCAAGATTTGTGGTTTCGAAGTCGTTTCTTAATTAGTTCACTTGTTATGTTCATTGCACACGTGATGGTGCGGATAAAATCAGTCCCGAGCTGATGTTCGATCTGCAAGCCCAAGCGATTGAAGATGAAGAGTTCGATCCGTGGACTGAGCAACAATATAAGAAAAAGGCAAGTGCCCTTGACCATATTTCTCCATTTTTAGGATTTTAGTTAGAATTGCATGTTTAGGTCTTAAATTGAATCCCATGTGTTGGTTGTTTACTAGTATTTCCAATATCTGCCTTGTAGCCGGGATGAGTAGTATAGGGTTTACCTTTATGTCATTATCTTCATGCTTAGCCCTGCTTAGTAAATGGGTTGGGAGTAATTTACATTAATGTTATATTATCATGATCATTGAGATGTTGTGTGGAGATATATATGTATGGTATATGTATGTGGTGATGTAAGTGGTGTATGAGGTGGGTAGTGTAGGATCTAGCAGGCTGGTGGGTTACGGTGGGTGCTGAGTGCACGAGACTCGGGTTAGTGGTTGGTTAGCCTGCGTAGATCCTAAGGACCGGTTCGTGAGACCCGTCAACTGGCTTAAACAGTGCCACCACAAGAACTGTTATGGGGCAGTGTGGCCAATTAAGTTGTTCCTATCTTCCTTGTGTACACCAGAGAGATGTGTAAGTGGCGCAAGAGGGGGCTTCTGCGGCAGAGGTTTCAGAGTGCCGCAGCGGTGAATCCTTAGCGGGTGTGCACGGGTTGGGTAGTGCAATGTAAAGGCCTTGTCGTGTACTCCTGGCCCCACACCATAGGGAGTGTGAGAGGGCGGAAAGGAGTTTCTTGAGTCGCCGACGGGTGATGAAAACATGACTTGTGGGTAAAGGGTACAAACTCTGCAGAGTCAAAACTGTCTAGACAGCCGTGCTCACGGTCAAGAGCGGGCTGGTAACTCTCTCATAATTAGTGTGGGTTGGTTTGGTATGGTTTGGGAATGGTGGCTTGGATTGAGATAAATGAGATTACAGTGATAGTGGAGATCACTTAGAGATATGTTTGGGTTGGGCGGGAACTTCACTAAATAAATAGGACGCCTAAAAAGACTAAGGATAGGTTGCTTAGTGCTTAACCCGTGTCTAGCCTTTCTTGTTAAATGCCTGCATGTCATCTACTTCCCACACTTGCTGAGTACATTATGTACTCAGGCGTTTGTCTTTTTCCTCTATTATAATTGTTGCTCAGTGAAAAGAAGATCAAATGAAGACGGTGTGAAGAAGGTCACGTAGCTGCCAGTCGATTCGCCTGTGGACGGCCCTAGAAGCTTCTCCTATTCCGCTGCTACTCGAGACTCAATTAAGGTATAAATGCGTTTATTTTTGATATATAATCTGTTTATCACATTATGTCCTACGTGTATGAACTAAACCGATCCTGGCATACACGTAGATTGCGGCCGGTTTTGCCCTTTGTAAAACCGGGCGTGACAGAGTGGTATCAGAGCTATATATCGACTCTAGGCACGTGACCTTAGTTAGAAAAAAACTCGTAAGACTCCCTTTTGACCTTACTCATGAAGACGAAGAATCAACTGAACTGACATGAGATTAAAGATCAACGTGCGAAGATAACTCGATGCGAAAAGAGGAAATTCTTGAAGATTAGTATATGACACTCCCTTAGGTTCCAGAATTGTTCGACGAGTGAAGACCATGCGTCTGCTCATAAGGAATTAGAAACACGTTGTTTGAAAACAAGAAAACTAAATTATAATAACATTTTTCTATTTAAGGGGGGTAGCACGTTATTTTTCACGCCTCTGTTAGAATTAGATACGGTAAACCCTAGGCCAACAAAGTTAGTGAAGAAGAAAGAATAACCGAGAAAATGCTCGACGAATGGAACAACAAGCTTTAAAGATCTCCATGAAGCCAATGGCCTTGTGTAGGGCGCATTCTAGTTTACTAGAACCTAAACCCCCTTGATCTTATCTACATCATCGTTTGACTTGCTTATCTTCATATATGAGTACAACTCCATATAAGACCTCATCCCAACAAAACGTGCCTCCATATTGCCAATTGTAAGGAAGAACCTCTCCTGCCAACGAAGCTCCCAAAACCTAGCTCACTAGAATCTCGGGACGAGATTCCATTTAAGGGGGGTAGTGTTGTAACATCCTACAAACAAAATCTAGGGAAAAATTAAATTTTCCAAACAAATTAGAACTTAGTTGTATTCAAATTAAAAATTTGAAAATGGAAATCAAAGTAAATAAAACAAATTGGGCTGAAACCCATATTCTTTCTCTCCCGCAGCCCACATCTCTCCCAGCCCAAGACCCCACATTGGATTCCTTCTCCTCTCAGTGACATGCGGGACCCACATGTCTGCCTCCACTTTCTTCTTCTTCTTCCTTTTTCTTCCGGTTGCTCGCGGTCCTCTCTTCTCCTTCCTTTTCCCCCCGGTCGCCGACCACCTAACGGACTCCCCCACCTTTTTCAGTGTTGTTGGCCCCGAGATTCCCCCGAACCCCCGCTCTCCTTCATTGCTCGCGTTGCCTCCTTCCTCACGAGGCCACCGTCTCCCGAGCCCCTTCGGCCACGCGCCCCGACCCCTCCCCGCTCGGGTCCTAGCCGAGCCGCCGCCCCATCTCCTTCCCCTCCCGTAGCCCCGCGCCCCATCGCCCTCGCAGCCGGCGGGATCCCTCACCCCCACGCCCTGCGCCACCCCGGCACCTCGACCAACGCCCCCTCCAACGCCCACCTCCCCTGGTGCCTCCCGCTCGTTCCCCACCCCGACGCCCACCGCGGCCGGCGCCCTCCCCGCCTCTTCCACGACGCCTTCTCTGCTTTTGCTCCGACCCCCTCGACAGGCGCCTACCCTGCTCAGGCCTTAGCAACGCCGCCTCCTCCCACCGGGCGCACACCCACGGCGCTACCGTCCTCCACAGCGTCGCACCCTCCCCGTTCGTGTGCCTCGCCCCGTCGACCCCAACGCAGCCGAGCCGCTCGGTCTCGCCTCCTCCTCCCTCACTGATCTCGCCGACCCCCGCTTTCCCCACTGCCGCACCACCCCTCCCACCATCACCCGCGAGAGCCCCTACGGCCACTACCTCGTCGCCGGGCTGGCCAAGTAACCGCAGGAGGTGACCCGCAAGGACTGGGCAAAAAAAAAAGACATCCAAGAAGTCGTGCGCCAAATGCTTCGTGAAGCTCGTCAACTTCACTCACCTCATGCCCACCCGCTACACCCTCGGCGCCGACCTCAAGGACGTCGCCGCCTCTCCTGATGCATCCCCGGTGAGGACTCTTATGTGCATACAAGAAGTGGCACATGGAACGTGTATGCTCAATAGCAAAACGTTGGCGATAATTACTTTTGTTCATATTTAATTGTCCTTTAGCTCTGTTTCTTCGTGACCTAACCCAACAAATATCTGTGTCTAGTTCTTGGGCGCGTCACAGACCCGAAGACCTCTTGGACTTCCTGCCGAAACGTCGCCACGACGAAGACCGACGGGAGTCGTCACCGCTTCACGTCGCAAGCACTCTCCAAGTTGTCCTAAACCCTAGGTAAGTCCCCAATGAGCTCCTCTTGCATTTCCGGTACCTAGTGGCGGTTAGGGTGGCATGAGGACAAAGATCTAGGGTCTCCACCGATGACTAGGCCCGAACCCATGACGCCCTGTTGCGCTGGGAAGTCGTTGGCAGCGGGAAAGTGGTCGACCTCCTCTCGGTCGACAGTTCTCCTATGAACGGCCAAGACTAGTTCGAGGAGACCCCTTCGCCACTTTAAAACTTGAGTCGTCCGATAGCCGATGAGTGTCCGTGATTAGATCGCGAGATACCGGTTCACATTCGTAAAATCCGACAGGAGGAGAAGAAATTAATAGCCCACGTTGAATCTAGGGATTTCCCCCGCGAGTAGAAAAACACCTAGCCCCCCCCTCCTTGATTCCTTGGGATCTTTGCAAGACACTCTAGAGATTGCAGAACAGGCCCTCTACTCTCTGCTGTATATTAGCACAGAAGCCCCTGTAATTTAGGATTTGGCACTGGAAACTTTAGAGGAAAAAAAAACACAACTCAACCCTCTGTCTAATGCATAGGAGTCCTTGTAATAAATCTGAATTAACAAAATGGACACTTAGTATAATTCTGGAAATGCGCAAAACCCCTTGGACCATGCTGGACTGCACAAACCCCTGCACCTTGCTACCATTAAGCAAATAACCCTGGACAGAGCTGGAAATTCCACCAAACACCCTAGGTACTGCTGTATTCACACAGTAGGCTGAATACCCTGCTGTAATTTTGTAGAAAATCCCCTGTTCATGCTGAACTTACATTTCAGCCCTTGTGAAGCTGCTGAGTTTACAAAAATTACCCCTGTTGGTGTCACACTCGCATTTTAGGCTCTAGTCAGTTACGTTTCTACCAAAAATGACCCTATAGTATGCTGATGTCACAACTTGAAACCCTATTAGTTGCTATTTATACCTAGAACACCAACCTAAGATTTTAAGAATGCATAATAATATGTAAGTACATAATATAATGTTATCTGGCACATCATAGGTAATTTATGACCTGGAAATTGAATAATGAGCAAGCACACGACACATAATAAGTTCTCCTTGTATGTAATGAAATATCCAAGATTTGTGGTTTCGGAGTCGTTTCTTAATTAGTTCACTTGTTATGTTCATTGCACACGTGATGGTGCGGATAAAATCAGTCCCGAGCCGATGTTCGACCTGCAAGCCCAAGCGATTGAAGATGAAGAGTTCGATCCGTGGACTGAGCAACAATATAAGAAAAAGGCAAGTGTCCTTGACCATATTTCTCCATTTTTAGGATTTTAGTTAGAATTGCATGTTTAGGTCTTAAATTGAATCCCATGTGTTGGTTGTTTACTAGTATTTCCAATATCTGCCTTGTAGCCGGGATGGGTAGTATAGGGTTTACCTTTATGTCATTATTTTCATGCTTAGCCCTGCTTAGTAAATGGGTTGGGAGTAATTTACATTAATGTTATATTATCATGATCATTGAGATATTGTGTGGAGATATATATGTATGGTATATGTATGTGGTGATGTAAGTGGTGTATGAGGTGGGTAGTGTAGGGATCTAGCAGGCTGGTGGGTTACGGTGGGTGCTGAGTGCACGAGACTCGGGTTAGTGGTTGGTTAGCCTGCGTAGATCCTAAGGACCGGTTCGTGAGACCCGTCAACTGGCTTAAACAGTGCCACCACAAGAACTGTTATGGGGCAGTGTGGCCAATAAAGTTGTTCCTATCTTTCCTTGTGTACACCAGAGAGATGTGTAAGTGGCGCAAGAGGGGGCTTCTGCGGCAGAGGTTTCAGAGTGCCGCAGCAGTGAATCCTTAGCGGGTGTGCACGGGTTGGGTAGTGCAATGTAAAGGCCTTGTCGTGTACTCCTGGCCCCACACCATAGGGAGTGTGAGAGGGCGGAAAGGAGTTTCTTGAGTCGCCGACGGGTGATGAAAACACGACTTGTGGGTAAAGGGTACAAACTCTGCAGAGTCAAAACTGTCTAGACAGCCGTGCTCACGGTCAAGAGCGGGCTGGTAACTCTCTCATGATTAGTGTGGGTTGGTTTGGTATGGTTTGGGAATGGTGGCTTGGATTGAGATAAATGAGATTACAGTGATAGTGGAGATCACTTGGAGATATGTTTGGGTTGGGCGGGAACTTCACTAAATAAATAGGACGCCTAATAAGACTAAGGATAGGTTGCTTAGTGCTTAACCCGTGTCTAGCCTTTCTTGTTAAATGCCTGCATGTCATCTACTTCCCACACTTGCTGAGTACATTATGTACTCAGGCGTTTGTCTTTTTCCTCTATTATAATTGTTGCTCAGTGAAAAGAAGATCAAATGAAGACGGTGTGAAGAAGGTCACGTAGCTGCCAGTCGATTCGCCTGTGGACGGCCCTAGAAGCTTCTCCTATTCCGCTGCTACTCGAGACTCAATTAAGGTATAAATGCGTTTATTTTTGATATATAATCTGTTTATCACATTATGTCCTACGTGTATGAACTAAACCGATCCTGGCATACACGTAGATTGCGGGCGGTTTTGCCCTTTGTAAAACCGGGCGTGACAGGGATGAGCCCGTCCTGCTCATTCACGCAGTAGGTGCAGACCTGGTGCAAAGCTGAAACCGCAGATCGAGTCAGGTGAAGAGATATTGAAGCAACAGATTGATTGAGGGCTTGTTTGGGTAATAATAAATGGAGTGGAATGGAGTGTAAAATGAACTAATTTTTATTTCAATCCTTTCCAATCTACTCTAAATGGAGAGTATTTGCTTGTATCCAAACAAAAGGTGAAGAATCAAATGGCACCTCAAGACTCTAAAGCGTGCATGTGAAGAGACCCTGCTTCAGAGCAAAACAGGGACCTAACCGTTTCGGGCCTCTTATTGCCCTGAGCTCGACAACGGCCGGGTGGTTTATACCTATCCCCCATCTCGCCCTCTTATTGCCCTGAGCTCGACAACGGCTGGGAGAAACGCACACCTCCAGCCTCTTCCGAGTACGTGCTGTTACTGTTGTTCGACGCCGCTGAAAGACTGTCGCTGTCCGGCGACGACGTCCCCGCCACGATGTGAGCCGACGGAGTTACCTCGATCCACGCTCCCCGGCCGGCGCGAGAAAGGCAGAATACTGGGCTTCTGCCGTGTGCTAGGTCACAGTCTCTTTCTTGTTGTTTTGTTGCTTTAAAGCACTGGACATCAGGGGCTCTCCATGCATTTTGGTTTCGTGAATCGTACTGATGGGCGGTTCATCGCGTGTCGTTATCGTTTGCTTAACCAAGGTGCTTTATATCACGTCGAACTGTCGAAGTACCCGGCGAGCATCCCCTTCTGTAGACAGAATTACCATTTCCTGCGCGCCACTGACGCACGCACGCAGGGTTGCAAACACACTTACATGCGCATGCTACTGAACCTCCGAGACCTGGACACCCCGCGCCCGTCGCCGGCGGCCTGCGAAGACGACGGCGCGTGTAGGAGCCCCTCCGGCGGAGCGCGGCCGGCGTCCCCGCCGCGCCATAGGTCAAGCTCCTCGGCCAGCGAAGGCGCGACGACGAACCGGCAGCTCTGGGTAGTCTGATGAGCGTTGTAGGATGCGGCGCCCCCGCCGGTGAACCGCTCCGGAAGCCCACGCGTCGTCGGAGGAGAGCCGGGCGAGGAGAGGTGCTCGTAGTGCGCCGTCTTCCTCGTTGCCCTTCGCTTCTTGATCGCGCGGAAGACCGAAGGGATCAGCCCCTCCACCATTATTTCAGCAGCTGGAGATCCTATCGTCCTCCTCCTCAACCGAATGGCGCGATTATCGATCGCTTCTTTTGCTAGCTCGCTACGGGGAAGTGAAGTGTCCCTTAATCCGTTGCAAGGCTTCTTATAGGACATCTAGAACCAGAAGAAGCGATGTTTTAGTTTTGGGTGGAGTCTGGACTGGAGTGGGGCATACCATCACTCTCGCAGCCATGGCTGCTATCCGGATATTATGGTTGCATCTGTAATTGGATGCTCATACATGTGGTGGTTCCAATCATTCCAGGAAGAAAAAGAACATACTTGCCTGCATGAAACGACAACAAGTTAGACGTAGGAGTCGGTACACGTCCTATGCTGCAGATTTAGCCGCCAGCACAAGTCCTGAATTTACATTATCAGATAGTGGCGGCTTATTATCTGGACGGAGCACGTACAAAACCTACCTTGCTTTTGTTAAAACAAGCAGGCAGCGTAGCGTGGGGACAAAGATATGACCGGTCTTTACATCTAAACTACTCTCTCCATTATGAATTATTTGTCGTTGGTTAGTCAAAATTAAACTAAACAACATCAAATAATTCAAAATGGAATGAGTATAGTTTTTTAAAGGTCCAGGTAAACACCACTTTTGGAACCATCACCCCGGATTAACCATAATACAAACCTAAGTTTACTTCATGCTTACACCATCACCCCAGGTTAACATATGCCCATCAATCTTCTTTACTGAGAAGACAAAATATAAATACACGGCCGGTTAAGGGACGTGATGGCAGTTAAATGCATCCATGTTTCTCCTCTCTTTTACACACGGGCTGGAGCCCAGTTTATGGGGCTTAATACGGGGCAAACGGAAAACCATCAGAAAGCCCGATCAGAACGGACTCCCGGCCCAGCCCGTTACGCTGGCCGCCGAGAGGAGCCAGAAGCCGCCGCCTCGCCGCCATCCCCCTTCCCTGCCCTCCTGGAAGCCGCCGGCGGCGTCCGAGGGAGGAACGCGACGAGGGATGGCCAAGTCGTGCAAGGGGCTGGCCATGGAGCTCGTCAAGTGCCTCGCCGAGACCGACTGCGTCAAGGTGTGCCCTGCCTCTTTCCCCACCCGCCCCTCCCGTCCCGCCCCTCGTCTACTGACGCTCGCAGCTTGCCGCTCCCTGCTTCGATCCTGTTAGGAGCGAGCGCCGCTTCCTTCGGGATAGGCGCGTCTTCTCGTCGCTCCTCCCGTGTGGGGGGTCGGCAACGGATGCCGCTGATTCGCTGCCGGGATTTTCGGCCGACGCGGACAGTTTCTTAGTATCCTGACGCGGTCTGCGTGCAGGTGCAGAAGAGGCCGTACAAGGAGTGCGCCGGGGAGAAGGTGCCCAGCATCACCAGCGAGTGCGTCGGCTTGCGGGAGACCTACTTCAACTGCAAGAGGGGCCAGGCATGTCCTGATCACTGCAGATTACTTCGTGTTGTCTCAGCTTCATTTTCGTTCTTGTACAGTGATTTCGAGTGTCAGATAATAGAGTGTGCACATGAGCATCTAACTGATGCATTTACGACATTCATTCCCCGTCAATTTGGGGTTTGCACTGGATTCTGAGTCACTGCCGCCCTGTCACGCCCGGTACCTGCAATAGACAACAAGCATTCTCCCGCGTGTGCCAGGATCAAGTCATTTCACACACGAGATAAATAAGAGCGATGTATCATTATTAATATTAAGCCAAGTGCGGCTATTACATCATCCGAGTACATAAGTGCCTCATGGGCTCAAAAGAAAAGTACATCAAGACAGCGGAAAATCTATGGTGTGCTCCACAGGCGCCGTCCGGCGGTACGCCAGCCTAGAACTATGCGTCGGGGTCGAAGCCGTCGTCCACGTCATCCTCAGCAGCCTCCTCGGGTCCTGAGCAGCACGGAAAAGAAAAGAGGCAAACGACTCAGTACATGATGTACTCAGCAAGTGTGAGAAAGTTTATGCATGATGAGTCAAGAATCAAGGAAGGCTAGACACGGCTATTTCACTACGTAACCTATTCCTTAGCTTTATTAAGCATCCTATTTGTTTAGTGAAATTCCCGCCCAACCCAAACATATCTCCAAGTGATCTCCACTATCATTGTAATCTCAATCCAAGCCGCCATTCCCAAACCATACCAAACCAACCCACGTTAATCATGAGAGAGTTACCAACCCGCTTTTGACCGTGAGCACGGCTGTCTAGACAGTTTTGACTCTGCAGAGTTTGTACCCTTTACCCACAAGTCGTGTTTTCATCGCCCGTCGGCGACCCAAGAAACTCCTTTCCGCCCTCTCACACTCCCTATGGTGTGGGGCCAGGAGTACACGACAAGGCCTTTACATTGCACTACCTAACCCGTGCACACCTGCTAAGGTTTCACCGCTGCGGCACTCTGAAACCTCTGCCGCAGAAGCCCCCTGTTGCGCCACTTACACATCTCTCTGGTGTACACAAGAAAAGATAGGAACAACTTAATTGACCACACTGTCCCATAACAGTTCTTGTGGTGGCACTGTATAAGGCAGTTGACAGGTCTCACGAACCGGTACTTAGGATCTACGCAGGCTAACTACCCACAAACCCGAGTCTCGTGCCCTCGGCACTCACCGTAACCCACCAACCTGCTAGATCCCTATACTACCAACCTCATACACCACATTCATCACCACATCATCACAAACATCATGATATATTAAATTTTAAATGTAATAACTCCCATCCCGACATCTAAGCAGGGCTAAGCATGAAAACAATTACATAAATATAAACCCTAGTCTACCCGTTCCCGGCTACAAAGCAAGTTATGGAAATTCTAGTAAACAACCAACACATGGGATTTAAATTAAGACCTAAAGCATGCATTTCTAACTAGAATCCTAAAAATGGAGAAATATGGTCAAGGGCACTTGCCTCTCGAGAAGTGTTGCGGCTCGGGGTCGTCGAAGTCTTGGGCTTGCAGGTCCAGCGTTGGCTCGGGGGCTGATTTGTCCATGTCAATCGAGGGTGGGAAGGAAAAATAATGAGAAAAATGAATAAGACAAAGATATTCCAATACTCTCTAATAACTTACATATCAAGCATACGAGATAATTCCCAACTTCTATACTCTATGCATATGTTTATGTAAAAGTGTTATGAAATTTGCTTTCATTAGGATCTAAGTAAATTGTAACATGTTTTAGGGGTGGTTATGGAAAACCATTAGCTACTAAAAGTTAGATGGGGGCATTTTTTGTAATCTTCTATCAGCTGCACAGGGGTGTGCATACCACATACAGCATAGGGCAGGGGCAAACTGAAATTTCAGCACTATTCAGGAGTGAATTTGCATTTGCATCTCAACCAGGGGCTTTTTAGTAAATAGCAGCATGTGTAGGGGCCTAACTGTTATATTTCAGCAGGTCTCAAGGGCTAGGTTGCTAGAACAGATTGTGACAGGGTTTAATTTGCATAAAGAAATCATGCAAGGGGGGAAGTGAATTCAGATTTTTCCTAAAGTAATTTGTCTAATTACAGCAGGTTTGGGGGTGTTTTTGTGAATTGACATAATGTCCCAGAGGTTAAGGTGAGGAATCAGCCCACATGAGGGGTCTAAATGGCAAAAACAGAGCACCCAGGGGGTTTTTATATGGTTCCAGAGCTAAAATGGAAGTTTTGTGGGGTTCGAGGGGCCTAAAGTCTATTTTCTGAGAGTTGCAGGGGCCAAAGTGCTAAGCAGAGGGCCTATGAGGTGTTTTGCGCAAAAACAGAGGGCTACAGGGGCCTAGAAGCATTTCTACACTAAAATCTCCAATTTCCAGAGAGCAGAGGGGCCCTCCCGCAAACATCCGAGGTCTGCCCGCATCAACCCAAAAAATCCAGCGGCCCTAGTGCAAAACGATCCGCGGGAAATGAGTGGTTCAACCTGGGCCGTTGGATCGGTCAGCAAGGGTCCAGATAAAAAAAAGTGAAGCGGTATTTCTTGGTTCTAATCGTGGCCCTTCACCCTACATCGAACGGTCCCGGTTGAACCCGACCGATCTCCGGTCGTCGGCGCTGCCGGCACGTGGTGGCGCGCCATGGCCGCAGCCAAGTCCCCGCCGGAGCTCGCCGTTTAACGCCTATCCTGCGTTCTATACCTAGCTGGCTGCACGGAACGAGGGAGGAGGGCTGGGGGAAACTCACCAGGGGGGGGGGGTTGGGCCTAGGTGATGTCGGTGCAGTTCTGCGGTGAGCGGCGGCGGTGGAGTCCTTCGGTGCCGACGGGGCCGGCGTCAGGGGCGGCTTGTTGGCGTTTCCTTCGTCCTCGATGTGCCCTAAGGCCCAGCGAAGCCATCGGTGAGGCTGGTTTGGGGTGAGGCCGAGAAGATTCAGAGGGGCGAGGGGATAAACGGGTAGCTCACCGGAATCGGGAACGGTCGGGGTTTTTGCGCCGCTCCGCGTCAGAGAAGGCCGGGGGGGTGTCGAGGTGGCTCCTGCGGTGAGGGTCAATAGGTTAGCTCGGAGCTTCCGTGGGCTACCAAGGAGAGAACGGCGACGCGAGGGCTCACCGAGGGGGGTAGACGGGAGCTGCTCGGCTCCGTCCGCGGCTGGGAGAGCGGAGCGAAAATGTCTAGGGTTTTCGGACGGGGTTTTGTAGGCGGCGGGGAGCGGAGGATCCGAGGGGAATAAAGGGGGAAGATGCTCGCTTTCGGTTGGAGCCGATCAGAGGTGGTCGGCGACCGATCGGAAAAGAGAGGAGAGGGAGGGGGACCACGGGAAGAAGAAAGTTAACGGGCAGAAGCCGCCTGACAGGCGGGCCCCGCCGGTCAGTGGGGGAAAAGAAAGAAAAGAGAGGGTGAGCGGCTGGGCCGGCTGTTTGAAGGGAAATGGGCTGCGGGAAAACAGAAGGGGGAAGGTGGGCTTTTGGCCTAAATTAGGTTTTACTCCCTTTTCTTTTCATTTTCCCTTATTCTTTTGATTTCATTCCACTTTTAAACTTTGAATTTGGGTAGATTAGTTCTAATTTTGTTTGCAAATTTAAAATTCCCCCCCTTTTTTTTGAATAGAGTGTTACACGCCCCCTTACTGCTGATTGCTGATTCTTCAATTGACCAGATGAATAGAATGCAGTGTTTTCAAATCGGACGACTAATCGCGATTAGTCGTCATTATCGCTCGGTGGCGTCCGATCAGGTCATTTGACTCGATTTGCTCGACTAGAAAACTAGTCGTCCGACTAGTCGTCCGATCAGGGCGACTAATCGGGCGACTAGTCTTTTTGGGCGATCAGGACGATTTGCAATTTTTTTTTGGGCCAACTGGTCAGCCCATTAGGGTTCCTTCTCTTATTCACTTTTGCACACTTAACCCCTAGCACCTCTGTTTCCTCAGCCGCCGCCGACCTCCACAGCGCGTCGCTCGCTCCCTTCTGGCACCGGCACGCCGCCCGCGCCATTCCCCTGCCCGGACGAGCCCCTCTCCTGCTCCTGCCGGTGTCGCCGCCCTTGCCCCTCCCCTGCGCCGCTTGAGTCCCTCCCTGTGGCGCCTGAGCACCTCCTTGCGCCGGCCGCCGGGTCGCGCCCTTCTCTCCTGATGCTGCCCTTCTGCGCCCTTCTCTCCTGACGCCGCCCTCCTTGCGCCGCCACCCAGCTCTCTGACTGAGCTGTCGCCGCTCTGCTGAGCTGCCGCCCGCCGCTTGTGAGTTGTGAGCTGCCGCCCACCCTGTGTTCTGAGCCTCTGACTGTGCTCTGTGACTGAGATGACGCCGGCAAGATGACCTCCTCCTCAGATGAAGGTATAGCTGTGGCAGTCCTTCCTCCTCAGATGACCTCTAAGCTTATTCTGCACTTAAACTGCTGCTGATATGATCTTCTAAACGTTTGTTTGCTAATTGCAATGCTCAATCTGTGCTACTGAACTGTTATATATATGTGTGTATATATATGTCGATATATATAAGCATCGACTAGAAACTGTTATAAAAAATGCTGGACGACTAGGACCTCGACTAGAGGTCGACTAGGGGGCGACTAGTCGCCCTAGTCGACGACTAGTCGCCCCTAAGGCGACTAGGGTCGACTAGGCGACTTAAAAACATTGATAGAATGCACACATTCTTTGTGCTTAACATGATGAAATACCAGTGCCTTTGCCTAAATATGATGGTCCCCGTGCTACTATGTTAATCACAGCCTACTAGTCTGTAAAATAATTGCGCACACACACTATCTTTGATTTCAGCCAATTGTCTACGGATTTATCCAACGTCGTTGCAGAATTCTGTAACACTAAATTAGTTATTGGTCCGTACCTAAATTTACCTTGAATGTTGAGATTGCCCAGATGCTTTAAGTGTACGTCATGTCAATATGTGTGTGGTATGCATACTATGTCTCAGCTCATTGTCATTGGGCACACTAGCATAAGAAATATGTGGGTTATTTTGTTTCCAGGTGATTGCTCAGATATCTGAAGAAAGCTTGATCAATCTGTTTTAGTTGCTTAACATTGTTGCTAATTTTGGACGAATCTATATTGATTTCTTAATTGCTGTGGGTAGCTTACAAGTTATAACTGTCTGAAGAGCAGTCTATGTACAAAATGATACTGAGACAACATTGCAATCTGCAACAGATGGTTAGTCAATATACAGTGGAGAGATGCTAATCTTTTAACTCGATCATAATAGAGATAAAGGAGGAGGGTTATGATAGGCTTGACGAGCCAGCATCAAACCCAGAGCCTACCTCAACGTGCTTGAGACAAAGGCTTTGTTGTTGTTGTTTACTTGTTTTATAATAGGATAACCTGAAAAAACTAAATCCTGGAACGTGATCAAAATAGCATCTCAATGACTCAATGTAACTTCTATCGTTGTGCTAAACATCCTATTAATGTCACTCATCATTGTTAATGAAAGTAGTGAATTGGAAAAGATTATAGTATGCTGCATGATTACTGGAAGAGCCACAGCCAATGTTTTGTGCGATACTGGTGCCATTGCAGCATATGGACATGCACCTTTGATTTGTCTCTTGGATTTGTATTGCAATGCAAAATAATTTTGATGCAATATGCTCATTTTTGGATGCACCCTTGAGTAGCGCCAACAAAGCAATAAAGAACTATAAACATAAACCCGAAAACCCTCGTTGTCCTTTTCTGTGTACAAACTTGAATGCAATCTTGTATGTATTATACTATTGTGCAGTTATAATACTTCTGAACAACAGCTCAGTTGTTTTGTTCTATTGTACTATAATCATGCTCCTCACATTTTTAAAGCCAGATTCCTTATGTGTACAAGTTTCTGAATGTGACTTGTAACCCAACTTATGAATATTGCATCACTTTGGCGCGATATTATTGCATCTGACCAAGGTTGTGTTGCTTTAGCCATCATATCGCTGCATACAATCATGCATGTATATATTTTTTTGTTTTCATTGTTTCCTTTCTGTTGTTGTTTCTCTAGTTTGAATTGAATAATCCGCAAGTGAAAAGTAGTGGCTGCATAGTGAAGGGATGGTAATATTTCCTTTGGCCATGATTGGATAATAACCTGAGACAGCTAAATGTTGGAGTGCGGTAAAAACAGCCTTTTTTCTAACAACCATTGTGTGCCAAACCTCCTATTAATTGTACCCGGATGAAAGAAGTGGGTCGAGTTGGAGAAGGATGTAGTATGATACAGTATTACAGTTAGCACAGGAAGAACCCTGGACAATGTTTTGTGCATCTCTGATGCCATTGAAGCACATGGGCACACACCTTCATTTGCTGCTCTCCTTTGATTTGTCTTTTGGATTTGTTTAGCGAGATAATTTTAATGCAATATGCTTATATGTGGATGCATCTCTTTCTGAGTAATGCTAACAAAGAACCAGAAACATGAACCTGAACCCTGGTAGTCCTTTTTGTGTACAGGCTCGAATGCAATTCTTGTATGCATTATGTATTCATACTACTTCCAAATGACGGCACTGTTGTTGTGTTCTATGGATCCATAATGATATTCCTCACAGTAATAAAGACAGATAACTTAAGTGTACAAGTTTCCGAATGCGACATATAATCCAACTTATGAATATCGCTTTAGCCCAGCCCAGTATTATTGCAACTGGCCAAAGTTGTTGCTTTAACCATTGTATTGATGCATACAATCGTGGCTGCATATACTTTCCATGTTTCCATTGTTTTATTTTTTTTACTATTATTTCCATTGTCAAGTTGATTTGCCTATGTAGATACACAGATCAGTGACTGCATGTTAAATTTGTTAATCCTTCCAACAGGTTGACATGCGAGCCCGGATACGTGGAAATAAGGGGTATTGATGGCGTGCCTGCAGTTTCACCATCTAGTTTTGGTTTATAGCCAAGCTCGTGACCTTGTGGTGTAATGATATTATAATGTAGTTCGTCTGCATTGTATTTTTGATAAGAGGGACAGACGAACTCCAGAGTACACGGGTAGTTCCAAAATATTTCTTTTTCTTTTGCGACCATTCCAAATTACTTCTTTGGTGAGAGGCGCATCTCAATGTTGCTGTCTAACATGTCTCTTGGAAAAAGTTGCTTCCTGTCATGATTTAGTTCTGCATTTTGTTTGTCATTTATGGCAAGGCAGGAACTCGCCTGGGAGTGCACGGCTTGTTCCAGATTCCAATTGATGAGTTGAGAGATGGATCCAGATGCCGTTGTCTAGCGTTGTCTTTCCGGAAAGGTTGTTCCATCATACCATAGGTGTTCATGTGGCGACTTGTTGCTCTCTGTCTTTCTGTCCATTAAATTTGTTTCCCCTCGTGTACAATAAACTGATGGAATATCAGGACCTTTGTAGCGAGCTGCTTCATAACTTAGTACATGGGTATTATTTGCAAGCTTCTTTCTTGTAACAAAGATTTCACATGTGTCGCGGTTTATTTCTCTGTCGGTCACGTATAGAGAACCGAACCCTATGTTTGGTTGGCATACACATGGACTGCATAGGCTACAATATTTTGGACCGTGTTATACCACCATCTTCCTTCAAAGTTTGTTTCAATTTTGGAATTCAAATTAAAATGTTCTGCAGATCGTTTGTTCTAGGACAAACTGTTTATAAGGCCTTTTTTGGCAGGACTTTAGATTATGCCAAAAACAACTTTAGTCTGTGAAAACGGTTTATCTAGCTTATCTTACTTGCATAATCTAAAAAACTGTTAAGCAAAATAGCTTATATTGTTTTCTTCTAAAATGGATCATATGTTTTAAATGACTCTAGTGGGAGGACGAGCTGTGAAAATCTTATATTTATCGCTCATCCATCATAGTACAAATTGAAAACCAGGTTATATGTGCTTATGGGCATAATCTATTATGAGTTTTTGGTGCTTGATAGGGATTATGTTATATTCTACTATAATCAAAAGCAGAACCAGCTACATAACCCCTACTAAAACTGGCTCTAAATATAACAGAAATGCACTATGGTGTCATCAGATATTCCCAGCGACCCTCTGCGCTGAATGATGCGACCGCGTGCGCCCTCTGACCTGCCAAGAAACTGGGGTTCCGCTCCTCTACCGAGGCTGTAGTAAAGGAATTGACCCGATCGGACGGCGACGATCCCAGTAAAGCGGCTTCGACCCTTTTCGCGCCACCGCGAGGCGTCCGGGCGCCGCAAAGTGACACCGGACTTCACCGTCGCAAGCGACCGGGCACCTTCTCGCCGTCCCTGCTCCCAGCGATCCTGACATCGTCCCGTCCTTTGCTCCTCCTACGCCCGTTTCTAGCTTGTGTGCAGTGCGCTACTCCCTCTGTTTTGTTTTACTTGAATGTCCAGACAAGAATTTTAGTTCAAATTGGTATCAATCATCATGTATGAACGTCAAATAAAATAAAATTGAGGGAGTACAATAATTTTCTTATTCATGCATGCAAATCAGTCAGAAACTTTTCTTAGTCCGATCAAGCCTGACCGCCGTTAGAAATTTTCTTAGTCCAATCTACAACTTTTTTCCCATCCGGATAGAATATGCAAGACACTACGTACGTTTAGGAAAGGATTCTTGTCGGATATGCATCATTTTTCTTTCATCATCTCCTTATCTCGAGCTTGCCACAATCTTTTCATTTCCTGTTTCATTGACAATTACTACTTCGACGCCGGACTCCAATTGTGTTGAGTCCAGTGAACGAACGGACTCGCGCGATGAAGACTCCATGGTTGGCACGCATGCAACACTCGAGACAATCCTATTCTACACGGATTCGGAACAAAAACCACATATCTTAAAAAAATAAATTAAAGGCTAGATGTCTATTTGTTATAATTTATATGATTTTTCACGGTGAAGGCCTCAAAAGAACTCCCGATTACTCCCTCTATTTCGAATTATTTGACGCTAGTTAATTTAATTTTAAACTAACCAACATTAAATAATTTGAAATGGAGGAGTAGTAAATATAAGATGCCCCATCCTCATCTTCACAGTGAGTTTCGGTTGCCTGATGGGAGTCTTATTTCTTTAAAAAATCGCCATAAGGATTTGGATCATGGTTCTGAACTAGTCGGCATGTGTTGCTAACCGGCTAGCCTGAAAGGCCAAAACAATATTTCCGATGACGCGAGCAACCTGATGTGATGACGTGATGTATTGGACTTTGCTAACACCTGCTACCAAAAATCAAGCCAGTAATACGTTGTTTCAATTCCAAGTTTGTTCTGGATATATATACATCCGTGCAGATGCAGATGTCCAGGCGCCTGGCCCAGTGGTCAGTTTGACTTTCCTTCGTGATGCTCTGACAAGTGACAAGTCTAAGCGGTTAGCAAGTGTCTTTCTGATCTGGTAGCTGTTTTCACTTCTTTTAATTATCCGTGAAAGTTTTCGGCCCGAAAAATTCGGGGATCCATAATCCATCCGTTGGCATCGATGCTTTTCTATTCGGCAATCATTCCAGAGAACATCTCGACGCGCGGTGAACCGGCGGGTAATTAATTGTCGTGTAAACCACTCCAAAATGATGGTAAACCACACACGACACGAGCTAATGACATGAACCATCATCTCCGTACGTGCATGTAAAAGTCTGTAACGTGTTATCTCAGGGGAGAGGAGATAACCTGATTCTTTTTAGTTTCGTGATGATTAATCCTGTCGTGTGTAGCTGAGAATGGGACAAGAGAAGAAGAAAAACAATGAAATTAAGGTCGCTGTGATGGAAACTTTGAGAAATGGAAGCAGTGACGCGACCTTTTTCCGTCGGCTGCTTTGGTTCGAGGCGAGGTGGGTGCTGCACCTGCACGCACGGCTTTGGCTGGTGCAACGGGAAGGACACGTCAGATGCTGCTGCTGCTGGATCATGGCGAGTGCGCGGCGACAGCGACAGGCACTCGGTCCGATGGATCACCGACCGTCGTCCTGCCCGTGCGGCTTCGGTGAGAGCACCCAGTGCTGGCCGTGCGGCCGGACGGTGAGCCCCTTGACCCTCGCGAACAGCGTCACCGCGCGGCGCACGCCGCGGTCGTCGGCGGAGGTGAAGTAGTCGTGGCCGAACATGACGCCGCCGGGCCGGAGCACGGCCCAGGCCAGGTTGATGTCGGCCCACGCGGAGTGGAAGTCGTGCCCCGCGTCCACCTCGATGAGGTCGGCGCGGACGCCCCAGTCGCACAGCGCGGCGAGCGCGGAGGCCGTGGAGAAGGGCAGCGGCAGCACGCGCGCCGTCGCGTCCGCGCCCGCGGCCGCCACGTTGGCCATGAACTGCGGCAGCAGCAGCGCGTCGCCGTGCCGCTGCGGCGGGACGTCGCGGCGGAACCGGCCGCGGAAGCCCGGCCACCCGCGGAAGTCGTCGACGCAGAGGATGGCCGGGGAGAGGGACAGGTTCCTCGCCACGGCCGCCATGTGCAGCGCCGACGCGCCCAGGAACGCGCCCAGCTCGACGACGGTGTCCGGGCGCACCGACGCCATGAGCTCCGCGAACACGGCGCCCGTGGAGCCCCACCCGCGAGGGCGCGCCGCCGCCGGGTGGAGCACCGCCGCGGTGTGCGGCGGCGGGAAGCTCACGTACGGGCTCTCGCCGTCGAATAGCTTCGCGAGAAGCGTCGGTAGCACGGCGTCGCTGGGGATGGGCTCCCCGCACTCCTCCTTGAACCGGAACAGGTCGTGTGGCGGGTAATTCGACTGCGGCAGGGTGGGGGTGGTGGAAGAAGCGGCGAGCTGCGCGGCATGCGGCTGGATGACCGTCTGCGACTGCTGCTTGGGAGACGGCCGCGCGGACGATGATGACAAGATGCCGAGGGAGTAGCCGACGGCGAAGACGATCAGGAAGGAGGTGAGCCGAGCGAGGTGCGGCAGGGCAGAGGACGCCGGTGGACGCAGCTTCATGATCACGTCACAAGGACTCACTCTCGCTCCGTCTCCGTCTCGTTCTGGATTCTTGACTTTTTATTCTTTGGATTAGGCGTTTGTTCAAAGATTAGGTTGGCATCTGTATCCGTACTATATAGAAGATCGGTAGGGAATGGAGCAGAGCTGCCGCCGCGGTTCTTCTTAGTTTAACACTACCTGCTCTGCTCTTGTCTGCAGTGGAGAGAATGGATGAAGTAAAGCAAGGGGCTGGACTTTCTCTTTAGATTAGACAACGAGGAGAAACCTTTTTCAGGGAGGCTTAGAAAAAAAAGGTTTGAGATTTTGGTGAGAGGTGATTTTTCCGGTTGGTGAGTTTTGGGTGGCGAATCTGATGGGAGTTAGGAGTAAGCAACCCCACCTGAGCAATTTTTTGCCTAAACGCATAGTAACAAGTGTGTTTTGTGTTCCCTGGACGAAACTCCACTTTTAGCCGTTTCGATTCATGTTGAATCAATTTGTGTTCTTTTAGACATCTTGCATCATCTAGATAAAATTTGTGATATATTGTTCTTGAGTCTTCCTGTCGCGTCCTGAGGCGTGAGCTCAAGCGTTGCTCACCGCTATGTGGACCTGGCATAGTGGCCAATTGTCAACATGTCATCACTTTTTGAATCAACACCTGAACAGAACAAGCGAAAAAACAACATGCCTGGTGTGGAATGTAATGCGACGTGGTGGACTGATGGCTAGCTACTTGGGTTGAGCCTTATGGGCTATCAATGGTTTATTGAACATTGGGCCTAGTCGGGTGGAGTAGTGGGATGGCCCAACAACTGAATTTCAACCTCTAGCAATCAAAATAGAGCCCTTGGCCTGTTAGATCCACCACTAGTGCAATAGAAGCAAGCCGTCGCTGAATAGAAAGTAGATATTGTCCATGTAATAGTGTTTGTGTATTTCGATAAGAACTATTAACAATCCTCCAAATTAAAAACCCAGAATGAATATTAGCTTAATAAATAGAAATATTAGATAAATAAAATAATGTTTACTCACTATGTTGAAGGTCTCCTAAACCTAAAGGTGGATGTAAATCTAAACTGTTCATGTACCAGTTGCCACCGCATGTGTTGTGTTACCTACTACTCTTCTCTCTGTGGTGTAAAACTTTGTGGCCAAACCATTACGTCTTCCGTTTCTTTTTATTTGATATTGGTTATTTCATTTTTAAACTAATCAATGTCAAATAAAAAGAAAACTCGAAGCCCCTTACCCCTAGGCTACTTGAAACGGTATGTAATCCGGCTATAATAGCATCTAATTTAGGACTTCATTAGCCAAACCAACAGCTTGCAACGATTCCCTAACCCTAGCGCGCTTTCTTTCTTTCTTTCTTTCTTTCTTTCTTTCTTTCTTTCTTTCTTTCTTTCTTTCTTTCTTTCTTTCTTTCTTTCTTTCTTTCTTTCTTTCTTTCTTTCTTTCTTTCTTTCTTTCACCACTGTTGCATTGCTGGGATGTTGTGGCCAGTGAGAATCCAACAAGATTATATGTTGGCCAGCCATCAACCGGAGGCTACATTACTGGCCCGCTTCAACGGACGAGTGCACACGTGAAAAGGCCCATCTGAAAGGCAAGCCCAGGGGCGAAGAGCCGGTAGCAACAAGACAAACGCAAGCCTGCTCTCGCCTCCTCCGACGCGCACGCCACTTTCCATTTTGGCGCCCCGCCTCGCTTCACGTTTTGTTTTTTTGTGCTCCCTGCCCCTGGCCTCCCTTTCGCGTTCCCATTGCTCTCGCCGTCCTCCCCTCGCCGCCGGCTCCCCGCTGTCCCTTCCCCACGCCGTAACCCTAGACGCGCCTCCACCCGCCACCCCTTCGAGCCGCCACCATGGACGGGGACCGCGGCGATCCCGCACGCCGACGCCTCCTCTCACCGCCGGGCGGCCAGGGCCAGGGCCAGTCCCCGCGCGGCCCCACCGACCTCTTCTCCCAGTTCCAACGCCGCTTCTCGCAGTCGCTTTTCCTGCCTCCGATGATGCCGCGCCTCCCCTCCGCGGCGTCCGGCTCCGGCTCGGCATTCAGCTACTACCAGGACGCGCCGGCGCTCGCCCCCGCGGCGGGCGACGGAGGATCGCATCTCTTACCGACGGACCAGCTCGCCCCGCTCCTGTACGCCGGCCCTTCCGCGGGCGCGGGCGCGGCGGTCACGCGCTCCCCTATGTCGCTGGGCGCCGAGCAGGGCCTGCAACCCAGCGGGGCGGGGCACCGGCGGTCGCGGAGCGATTTGCTCTTCGGCCTCTCGCATCCAAACATGTCGCTTCCGGTGCCACCAACGGTGGAAGCCGCCGCCATCGACGGCGTCTTCGGAACGTACAGGGTCATGGGCGCGCTCGGCCCCGTCGTGAATGGGGCCGAGGAGCGGCCCGACCGCGCGCGCGGCCGTCACTCGTGGAGCCCCGCTGACAGCAGCAAGAACGAGGCCGAGAACTGTGCAGAGGCCGGTGTCCGCGGTGGCCCAAGCAACCCTCGGCATTGCCGCAGCTTATCGGTCGACAGCTTCATGGGCAACTTAAACTTCGGAGCCACGGGACAGGAATCGCCGAAATTGCCACCACCGTCGCCGGCGGCAGGCACCAGTGGCGGTCTCTCGCGCACTGGAAGTGGGCCTTCGGGCGGTCCTTCTGCACTCTTTTCTTCTGAGGTTGCCAGTGGAGAATTCAGTGAGGCTGAGAGGAAGAAGATCATGGCCAATGATCACCTTGCTGAGATGGCGCTGACTGATCCCAAGAGAGTCAAAAGGTTTGATTTGTCTTGGAAATCGTCTGGGAGATTCCGGAGTGCTTTATTTAAGTTCATCTTTTTCTTGCAAAATTTCCAGGATTCTTGCTAATCGGTTGTCTGCTGCGAAGTCAAAGGAGCGCAAGGTGAAGTACACGGCGGAGCTGGAGCGTAGAGTTCGTGTGCTGCAGATGGAGACGTCTACATTATCTGCAAAAGTGGAAAGGGAGCTGGTCTGTCTCTGAAAGTGGTAAACCTATCGATTTCACATAGTTTGGACACTCCTAGTAACCGTTGTGGTATCTCCTTGCAGAGGGAATCTGATGCGCTTAAAACTCAAAACAACGAGATGAGGATCAGGGTACAGGCACTAGAGCAGCAAGCACAGCTGAAAAGTGGTATGTTTGTATTCGTTGTTTTTCAGCATTTCCTGTCCCACTGTTCATTAGTTTCATGTGTCTTATTGTGAATGTAAACCTGTAGTGCAAAGCTCTGTTTTTTTTGTTTTGTTTTCTATAGCCATAGCTTTTGCTTTTGGGTGTTCAATAATGCTTCACTTTATGCGGCAAATATGCATTTCTCCTGTGTATCCGCGAAAACAAATTCATGTACTACACTAGAAATCAGTGTATCTTGGGATATGATTCAGAACTAAGTAATATTCACGTGAGCTGGGATTTGATGTACTGTGTATTACCTTCCACAGATCACAGCAAGTATTTTAGTTTAAGACTTACATGTACCTTCTGCAAATTAGAGAACTTGTAGGAAAATGTTGTTCAGTTTGTGGGATCTATTTCTTTGTTAGCTGTATGTGGCAATAGTAAACCGTGATGATCTTGATGACTAGATGCAGGAATTTCCTCCAAGGAAATAATAATATGTAAATGATAAATACCCCAAACTCGTCTCAGTTTATATTCTTGTAGCATTTCAACATCGGGTTACATTCAGCTTTCTTTGAAACATGGGTCATTTGTATCTCTCTTCACATTGTATTTTCAATAATTTTTATGACTTGAGCTATCAAGTTTGGTTTTGCCCAATTCTATGGCAAGTTCTGAATTCAGAAGCATGCTATTGGGGGGATGTATATCAGCTATTAAATAGGTGAGGAAGAGGAGTAAAATAACAGATACTGATCATTATTTTTTAAAAATTATAAGCAACCCGTGTTTGAGGATAATACTGAATGTGTTGCTTCTGAAATTTAAATGCTAGCACAAAACTTCCAACTTGGCACATGTCCATCATATTTGATGTCATATATTTCCCAACGATTTTGAATTCAATAATATCTTTATCTTTTTATTCACCGAAACTATGCAACTGTACATCAATTTCTGGAAATTTTGTAATTCATCATTTTTTTTTCATTTTTTCACTCATTTTTTTATTAAAATAGAATTATTGGGTCTCATGTCTAGCGTAGCACAACGTGCTTGGGACAAAGGCTTTGTTGTTGTATCTATGCTTGGTTAATATGAATAAATGGATGTAGGGCATGCATTTTGTAAAATAGGTATTTTAAATATTTGCATTAGTTACTGCAGCTTAAATAATGGTTTCAACAGTTCTAGGATTCATGTGCTGGGTTCCTACTATTCATGTGGAACTAGGCTCGATACCCCTTATTTTGCATTGTTGCATAGTCTGATAGTCGTACTGTTTCTTTGAATTATGCAACTAACAGATACTGACTGATCTTTGACATGTTACTATTGTGTATGCAGCTCTGAATGAAGCGATGAATGCTGAGGTCCAGCGCCTGAAACATGCTATTACTGAGTCCAGTGATCCTCGTGCGCCAAACAGTTCACAACAGCATATGGGCCGCCAAATGACTCCACGGCAGCTGCTGCAACTGCAGAAGCAGACATCAGAGGCCGAACTGGAGCTGGCTCCGCAGCAGCAGCCACAAGAATGAGACCAGTTAAAGGCTCAACAGAAGCAGAGGAACCATTAAAATGATTTAAGGAAGACTTTTTGCAGGGAACACAATTGAAAAAATATTATGCATTCAAGAAGGGAGGCCAAATGTCCCTGATAATTCTTTTCCGTGGGTTCAAGGACAACAGTGGTTGGATAATTCGTCTGTGCATTCTGCCGAAGTTATATTTCTTAATGGTTGTTATACCTTGGTGCATTTTGTGTTGAGAAAACTGTCTGTGCTAGCGTTATTAAAACTGTGTTGTTATACCTTAATTCATCTGTGCTAGCATTATTAAAAATATTTTTAGATACATATGTGGTTCGTTTCTAAACATATTCTTATTAGGTGTATTTATTTTTCGTGTTTAACAGATAACCTGCGGACAGTATGTAATAGCATATTCTGTAGAAATGAATTATTGTGGTTTATATCCGTACTCGTTGGATTAGCGATTTTGTGGTAACGTTTTTAATGTTAACGTGGAATCATATGCATATTCTGTAGATATCATATGGATCTTTTTCCCCAGCTTTACTACTTGGGACTATCATTGGTAATGGGTTCATGGGTTCCCTGTAGCAGGGTTATATTCTTGCTTCCATTGTTTGTTACATTTCCTGCCATGCTAAAGTTCGTGCAAGCTCTGGATATAAGTGTTCCTGTACAAATTTTATCACACTCTGGAAATACTAGCACTTTTAATAAGATCATGAGTTTCCTAGATAGGCCAAATAAAAAGGAAATAATAGTGAACAAAGAATCTCTTGCATATCTGAATATGTGGTCCTTCTGCCTAGATATGCTGCAGTCCACCTTTTATCAGGAGAGTGAAAAGGCAGGAAGATTTCTTGATGGCCCGACTTGTTGAAGTGGTAGAGGTTATCTACTGTACTTGGCAAGCTCAAGGTGTTAACATTGGCCCTTCAGTCTTTATTCCAGCAAAAGGAAGTTTAACTTGATGTTGCTGTTCTTTTGATCAAAGCTACTCTTTATTTCCCTTCCCCTGTTCCCACAAAAGAAGAGCCATTTGCTAGTTGATTCTTGCACTTGTAATGTACAAACATCATGCCACAGACCACATAAAGAGCTCCAAAATCTAGTATTTCTCGTGAGCACAAACATGGCGAAGGAGCTAACATCCGATACCTACGATTCTACACAATCTAGCGCAGAAAACCACTTAGGGCAGAGCGCTGTTACACCAGCAACTCTAAGTTCAGGAGCCAGAGGAAGTCTCAGGCGGCTCCTGCTTCTGCCGCCGGCAGATCGGTGGCCGCCGTCTTGGACAGGTTCTCCATCAGCGCGAGGTTCTCGCGGCGGAGCGCGCTGGCCCTCTCCCGGAGCCTCTCGTTCTCCGCGATGATGCACCGGTTCTCGAGGTAGAGCTTCAGGTTCAACATCTCCATGGTCTCTGCCCCGGCTCGCCACCTCAGTCTCAACCTGCGTATGCCGGCACCGACGCGTGTTCCTGAGTTTCAACATCAAAAGGACTGGCAGGCGACAACGATAACTGCTGCTTCTACTGATGCTACGGCTAAAAAAAATTGCATCTGGAGTACCTCTTCCTCCTGATAGCAACCGAGACGTGAGGCTTGTGCTGCTGCTTGAGGACGAGAAAATACGGGTGCTTCTTGCTGTTCCAGGAGCCGGAGCACATGTTTTGGTAGACGGTGTGTGTTTTGTTGCAGCTCAAGAGATCGTTGAGATGAAGTGTTTGAGGGTAATGCTATATATAAAGGGTAAAGACGGATCTCGCCTCATGGCTTTGGTGCCCGTACATGGACTTTGGAGCTAGCTTTAGGGCTCTTTGTTTGGTGGTGCACGTACACAGTGACACGACGCATGTGAGTCGAGACAGATGCAGGCAGGCTGCTCCTCCATCATGGTGCATGGACTTATGGCATGGCATGGGGTAACGGATCTTCCAAGAATTAATCATTTGGCATATTTCATCAAAACGGATCGGAGAAAATTTGAGAGCCAATCTCTGATGAGACACCAGGATCTTTTGGCAGGTGGGGGGGGGGGGTGTTGTTCATGAACAGAAGATTACAAATAAAGGGGATCATTGGGGTTCATTAGGAAGTCCACAGTAAAACAACTGAATGAATACGTGTGCTCCATCCGTGGTATCATCGATAAAAACACTCCGTGTATCACGTCAGAACAAATGGGTGAAAACGCTGGTATGCAGCACTGGTTCTCGGTCCTGGTGCTCGCATGATGAAGCTTTAGAGTTCTCGTGGTACTCGACGCAGGTTCAAGGCGCACGAAGTCAAATCTGCTTTTGAGCATCTCACTCCTTTTGCTCGCGCAGTTTCTTCACCAAAATGATGCCTTGGCGCCTTTTCACCGCACCTCAACCTCTCTCCGCAATGCTACATGCAGATTGCTTTGAGAAATCTCCCTGCAGTGCTCCGACACAAGAATCGTGGCTACTCACTCCCTTTAAAATTATTTAATGCTTTAATGTTGGTTAGTTCAAAATTAAATTAACTAACGGCAAATAATTCAGAACGGAGGGAATATTAGCCTTGCGGTGTGAATGTGTGATCTGCTGCGAGCCTGAACTGAAAGTGATCGATCACCACAGTTCCTGCCAACTTGGGAGGCCAAGTTTCCATGAGGGAGGCCCTTCCTTGTACGACATTTTCGCTCACAGAGACCAATAACAAGCAGCCGTTCATCCTTGTCATAAACCATCACGGATGAGAGGAATCTCTTGAGAAAAAAACTTGGGAGCCGGGAAGACGTTTTGGGCCACTGCCTCACTTTGGCCAAAAGTTGCACTCATTGCTAACACACAGTAGCTAAGCAGTAAGATGAACACAGACACTAAACATCTCAAGATCAGCAGCACCTATGCTTCAGATCCGCGCCATCCCCAGTGTACCATGCTATGGATGCACGAAACGTGTCCCCGTGTCCGAATCCTTCGTCCACTCATTCAATCCATACCTGCCCAAGTGGAGGTTTCATTCTGATGCTTGACCTCCCTGCACATTAACAAAAGCAGCATTGATCATTGCTACAACTTTGGCCACTGACGCTGGCCCCTGCATAAACCTGGTTCACTAGCAACATTGCTGCAAATGCCAATGAGCATATGAATCATGAATTATATTAGGTACATCAGTAGGAGTACCATGATTCGTGAGCACATACACGTGCAATCCACGTCCATCAACAGTGACAGCAGACAGCAGTGGTGCTTCAATATTAGCATCATGAGGCCACATGCCAAGGGCATCAGGGAGAAAAATGCATATCATGCTTCCTTGGAACAAAATTGGTCAATGGTCATGAGCAGTCAGCAGATGAAGCTTGCATCAACAGATAAGCATGAACAAGTGCAGCTGGAACTAACAATCGTGGTCAAAATTGTTGCAGACAGAGTGATATTTTTTTATCCAAGGGGATGGAGTTTGTTCTTATCTAAAAAGGTAAGAAAAATTTGAAGCTACTTTTTGCTGCATTTACAGAATGATGCATAATCACGTTTCCTCAACCTTGTCACATCATCTTTCAGAAGGTTAAGCGGGTCAACCTTCTAGCTGGTTCTTCCCACTCATTCACTATGTAGATAACTCAAGTCTCCAAATCAAGTGTTATTTTCCTATGAAGGGAAAAACACTATTATTTAAATGCAGAAAACTTGACCATAGTTCCATATATCTTCTTTCTTTCTCTAGCCTCTGGGAATAAAATTTATCAGCAAACACATCATTCAAGATTGCAAAATTTTTAAGCAGCTTCCATTTAATGGCTAGATGCTTCACTTATCGAATGATCCTCCATTCTCATCTATGTAAGCTAAAAGCACGAGATACGCTCATTTACCTTGACCCAACGGCTTACAAGAACACAATCTTGCAACCTATGATCTTTGTGAGCCTTCCTTGGATGCTTTGAAGATTCGATATGCAGCTATGCACATTGTTACGTTACCAATCACAGTAAGAGCACCCTGAAGAGCCACAAGGACCTGTGACGAAGTACGAAAATGAGCAGGCGAACTGTTTGAAAGACTACTTTGATTAGATTGTGCTTTTGTCTATTTTCAAGACAGCACTAAAGGGCCATCAGTCGCATGTCCTTCCTGGAGAGCCTAGGCAAGCATAAAGATTTCAGCAATAAAAAGGGTGGAAATTAGTTGCTAGTGCCCAATAAAGTTTCGTTCCTTTTTCTGTGAGCAACAAGAAGGTTTCATTCTGAAGAAGGCCAGATGCACAATGGTGTTTCGCAAATAAGAACATAAATACAATTTTGGGCATAAGTGACAATTTTCTCAAGAACGAAGAAAATCATCTACAACTTTTTGGAGGAAAATTAGAATGCGGTTTTTTGGAGAAACATATGAACTAGATTGTAACTTGAGGTAAATATTTGTCCCAGAAAGAAATGAAGGAAACAGCTTACATCTAAAGATTCTGAATTGTAGAAGAAGTGCCATGTGCAAGCGCACATTGCTCCACCAAGAAGCGGAACCTATTGGCAAGAATGCAAACTTATTAGTAAAAAAAAACAGAACATAGAATATATAATGGGAAGCTTGTGAACATACTGTGTCGGCGGGACTATTTTACAAGCAAGGAAGCGATGATGAAAACATTGAATCGAACCATTCCTATACTAGAATAATCGTACATATGAATCTGGTTATGCTACACGCATAGAGACTGACCACCACAAATTCCTTCAGTAAATGGTACATTAGCAAAGATAAAACCGCCATAGAATTCAAACTCACCATGCCCCATGAGAGGCCCTTCCAGCCCTTCAACCCCGTCCTCTCCCCGTAGTCCCAAACCAGCCACATCGCCGTCACCCTGCAATGCAACCCCCCTCCAAGGATTCAATATTTTACAGGTGCGGAAGCAAGACTGGCACCAACCATTTTGGATGTGACCGTACGGTGGCAGGGATAGAGTCCGCACCACTCGGCGACGCTGGACACGTGGACGGCCCAGGTGGGTAGCGAGAGCGCGTTCGCCGGCTCGGACAGAGCGGCGAGCGCCGGAGGCGCCGCGGCCGCGGTCACGGCGGCCGCCGCCAGGGCCACGCCGCTCGCCAGGCGGACCGCGGACGTCTGTCTCCGGGGCTCCAGTCGAGATGGCGATGGAGGAGAGGGCGCTAGCGCTGCCACGAGCCGGAGCGACGCCATGGGAGGCTGGAGCTTTGGCGTTCAGAGAACCCGAGTCCACGAGTCGTTGAGGATTACTCGTCGTGGCTATCTCTGCATCAGAGTATGTCACTAGCCGGGTTCAGGGCAGTTGGGCTTCGGCATACCACATGTCCGTATTTGTACATCCACTGGTACGTACATAACCGTATTGCCCGAGTTGAGCCGTCTCTTCACTCTTGCATGAGAGTTGAACCTGAACATAGGGTCCCATCTCAGCCTGCTGGGCCCTGCCTAGGGTGGGGATGCAGTCCCAGCAAAACCAGGCTCCGTAGGGCCGCGTGTTTGGTTGCCTGATTTGACGTGGGCCTGGCCCGGGTGCGCGCGTGTTTGGTCGCCTGGATTTTTCCTGGCCTTCATGGGGTAGGTGCAGGTGTGAGGTGGTGATTGGTAGCCCGTAGCCCACACGAGAGAGTCAGAGAGCGGTTTGATTACCTCGGCTCAAATTGGTGACCTTGCCGGTGTTGGTTTGCCTAGTTATGGGCTTCTGGCGTCAAGGAGCTCACTCCAAGGAACAAGTTTGGCGTCAATTTCGGTTGCAGCTCACGCGACTCAAGTCCAGATTACCATAAACAGACCCTGATTCAGTTTTGCAAACAAAAAATCTCATAGGACTAGGTACAAATCTAAAGCACAAATCTCACTGAACACACCCATAGTGTTTCCTCAGAAATCATCAATGAGTCATCAGCCATCCTTTATAGAATAGGTGTCCCACTTCCATATAGCCTCCACCATGAAGCTGTAAAAGTGCATTAGTTAAAACTGTACAATACAATTCAGAATTAAATTACATTAGCTATTGCAAATTTACCTGGATTATAGTCAAACTTTTGACAAGTCCTAGCAAGCTTCTTTGCAAATGAACCTTCCTTGTTTTGAAATAGCTTAAGTTTGTGTTCACAACTTGATCTTGCTTATCCTCATCATCATGATAGAAGGTCTTAACACAATTGATGAATCCTTCTATTACAATGCCATCATAAAAAATTGAAGTATTGGTATAACTATAGTAAGCATTCAACAGATATGTAGCTAAATGCAATGGAGAGTCAAGCCGTCCATTCATCTTTTTATCAATAATAGACATTCCATCTTTGTAACGAGCCTCCATATCACTATAGCATTATTTAATCTCTCTCTTTGCCTTGATTAATTCTCCAAATAGGAAACTCATAGATGGCTTCACATCCCCATCTACCAAACGAAGGACCTTTACTAGAGGCTCAAAAACACTCAAACACATCTTGACATCCTTCCAAAAAGTTGGGCTCATCATCATCGCGGTTGCATCCTTTCCTTTCTTTGACTTCACATCTTTCGATGTGTCCCACTTGCTATCAACCACTATCTTTCTTAGTTGATCGTTCTTCTTCAAAATGCTGCTCAAAGTAAGAAAAGCTGAAGCAAATCTAGTCACACCTGGCTTTATGATTTCTCTCCCCTCTGTGAAGTGCCTCATGCACTCCAAGGTTCTTGTGTGCCCATACATAAAGATGATGAATGCCTTTGCTTGATCAAGCACCTTCTTGAACCTTGGTAGGTTACCAATTCCTTGCAACATCAAGTTGATTGTGTGCTAGCACAAGAAGTTTAAAATATGCTACGACTTTTAGTTAACATTAGCTTCTTAGCTCCCATGTTGTTAGAAGCATTGTCCGTCACGACTTGGACCACTTCATTCTCCCCAACTTCTTCAATTGCTTTGTCTACTAGCTCAAAAATGAGTTCACTCGTGTGTGACACATCTGACACCTCCTTAGAATTAAGGAAACTTGTTCCCTCGGCACAATTTGTTACCAAGTTCATTATGCTTCTCCTCTTCCTATCTGACCACACATCCGTCATGATAGAGCATCCATTCTTCATCTTTTCAGCATCACGTTCTTTTAGCAAACTCTTAGTTCTCTTAAATTCCTCATTCAACAGAACTCCTCTCAGGTGCTCTTGAGAAGGCGGCTCAAACCCTACACCAAATTGACCAATTGCTTCACACATTTGTACAAACTCATCATTATTGATAGCATTGAATGATATGGCTGCAAAATAATATATGTGAATACTTGTTAGCCACTCCGCCAAAAATCTACAATAAAAGACTATTATGGCAGCAATGTTCAGTTTTTACTTACCATGTGCATACACCCAGCTTGCTACATATTTTTACACATCATGTGTTCTTTGCTTCCAAAGCTCCTTGTTAAGCTTTTGTTGCTTCAAAGCTTCATCTTGAGTTGCAGTTGGATCAATTGACTTTGTCCACTTATCAATGGGTCCTAACTTGTGAGGCTCCGAGCTGCCAACACAAGTAACTTCATCCTCATCTCCTCCAACTCGAGACATGTTGACTTCTTCTCTAAGATTTAGAAGACGAACGGTCCTCTCCCTTCTCTTCCTTGTTGCCTCTTCAAGTGATTTCTTGCACTTCTCTTTTGCCTCCGTTGAGCTCTTCTTGCACTTAGCAACAACATATCCAACATGTGCTACATGTTGCTTCAGACGGTTAATACCTCCTAAGCTCACATGGTTACAAAGCAAGCATCGAACTTTGTCCTTACTATTAACATCAATTAGAACTCCATACTCCCATCCTATGTCATCTGACTTTCTTTTCAGCATAACCACACTCTAAGTTTCTGCTGCCGCTGTCCCACTCATCTCCCCCGACATTGACATCCTACAACAACACAAAGAAGATCTTGAGCCAAGCAAAACAAACAGGCTAACAGTTTTGAATGACTGCATAACAATACAACCAGATTTTAGCTAACTCTATATCCTCTCAAACTCTCATAAAGCCTAATATGGTCATGAAGAATTCAGCAAAGTTCATAACAAGTTACAACACAACTTGTCTACAGAAACTTTAATAATGCAGATGTACTAGAATGAATAAAACCCTTTCAATGCAGATGTTACTCAAATTCAGTGTACAGAAACTACAGATGCAAGAACAAAGGTGGTGGGAGGGGGGGCAGCTCACACATGGCCAGAAGTCCAGAACAGAGGAGGGAGGACCGGAAGAGCTCTAAGCTCACCTTGCTTCTAGGTAGCCGGCGCCGCAGGAGGTGGCCTGGAGCTTGGGTAGTCGGTGCTCGGGAGAGGAGCCTCAATGGGTGAGGTGGGCGGGAGACCTGGAGCGGGTGAGGTGGGCGGGAGGCCTGGAGCGGGCGAGGTGACCGGGAGCTCAGGATTCAGCGGGCGAGGTGGCCGGGAGCTCGGGATTCAGCGGTGGCCGGGAGCCTGAGATTCAGCAGAGCGGTGGCTGGGAGCGGAGGTGGCACGCGGGAATCGATGGGAGAACGCCACGTGTGCGAGCAAAAGAGCTGAGTCGAGCGCAGGAACAATCGGCGGCCGACGAATCTCGGGTGGGAGCGCACGTAGGAAAATTTCCCCGCTAAAATCCTTCTGGTGCCGCCTGCCTCCGCGCTTTCCAAAGCCCGCCTCCGCACGCCTGGGCTAGAGCCGCGCGCCGCCTACCCCCTTGGGCGCAGCGTCGGGGCCTCGCCTACCGCCTAATCGCGCCTAGGCGAGCGCCTTCTGACGCCTTTTGGAACACTGGAAATCATACAGAACTGAACCTTTACATCTGTAAATCTTGCGAAATTGCTACACTCCAAACAAACATGCCGTAAGCATAGGGCACGGCTATATGGACAACCGGGACAATCTGTCCTTATACAAGTCGATGAGCTTTTAAAGTCAGGTCTGCTGGCACCTAAAAGTTTAATCAGATGGCAACAACGTAAAAAACATCAGCATTTCAACCTCGCACACCAAAACTAGTTGCTGCATAGAATCACACTTTTTTATAGTTTGCCTTTTGTCAAGATTTTTTTCTGTTCCCTTTTCTCATATGAACCTGTTTCGAAGGCATGCTTCGAACGTGCACTCTAGTACATGGTAGAAATTGGGATTGGGCCGACTTAACGTTAGCTGAATTCTCCTATAAGCATTGAACTGTTGTTTGCTACGGAGTACTTCCCTATCATCAAGTGAGGCTCTCTTAAGCACCCAACGAAATTTTAGTCTTACGGAGTTACTCACATCGCATGCATTTTCACAGACCTGACAGCATTGGAGCCACTAGAAATCATGATTTCGCTAAAGTTTTTATCTAGATCTGAATGTGGCGAATGGATAAAAACATGAACAGACTCACGTCATGACTTGGATGAGCACTAAGTTTCTGGGGATTCAGTTAAACTGACTAATTTTTTTGACAGAGTTACATCACATGTCTCACATCTGAGAGTGAGTCAGAGTGAGAGTGGCTTCATGATCAGCTACACATATGTTCTCCTGGACCATACCATGACAAGGGCAAACCCCATTAAGGACATTAGCACAACCTGCAAAAAGCAGCAGGAGACGATTCAACAAATAATAAATCCATCGATCTCTATGCACCCTTTCCCAGGCTTCCAGATATGTTGAGGGTCAAAAGTAATTATATAACAATAAGAGAATTACAACGGTTTTCTTTTTACTTCAAATCCAAAGGTAAAAATTCATCCACTTAAATAATAAGTTTATGTTTTGCTAAACATGTTCTATTCCATGGGACTGCATATCTGCATATGACAAATTCATCTCTATCTCAAAGTCAGGAAGGTGGTTTTTAAAAGAGAGGAATGCATAAGAGGCAAGTGGACAGAGAAAAGTTCACATACTGATACGGCCGGAGGCACACCCACTAGTGGATCTGGGAAAAATTTGTTTGCTAAAGCAAGGGCAAGAAGGCTACTTTGCATTCCTGTAAAAAATACTGGTGAGGCAAGAATACAGATATAAAGAAACATCCTCATACAACTGGAAACCGCATTTACCTGTCTCAAAAGATATTGTTCGTTGTAGGGCCTTTACATCAGCTGACTTGTGAAACCAAGTACCAGCAAGGTGATAACCGGCTACAAATGATGAGGCATGGAACGCAAAAAGAAGAAGCACAATGGCTAACCCGAAAGGTGACAAAACAGCTTTAATATTTATAGCCAATGGTGAACCAACACATAAAGCAGTCACAAACACTGATAAGGGAGGGAGGAATGGCTGAATAATCGCGCAGAGCCGTGGAAGAAATCTGCATAGCATCAAGATGGATGGAGTTAGGCACATGATACAAACCTTTTGGAATGGATCTCAAAGTGGAGCATAAGATAAAAAAACATATAGTAAGAGTCTAACAGAACTGTTCAATCAACCAGAGTTGCCCCTTTTGATTCAGAGCGGTGAAGGGAATACCTATTCAGAAGCAAACCAGCTGCAATTGGAGCAACAACTATTTGAACAATACTGGACATCATCCCTTTGATATCCACAGGCAATTTCTTGCCAATAAGCAAGTAGGATAATGTTGGCGTCACAAAAACTGCAGTGGCTGTTGACAATGATGTCATAACAATGCTGAGAGGAGCCATATGTGGATCTGTCAGGAAAGTCGCGTAGTTTGAAAGTTGTGCTCCGCTCACACATGAAACCAACATGATACCAGCACCTAAATAAATGTCAGATCAGATTTCACTACATAGTACATACTACCTGATCCCTTTCAAGCCATATGGAGTGCGTAAAAATGAATCCGTACCTAGAGCAGTTGGAAGATTAAAAATTGTAACTGCAACAGTACCAAAAAGGAATCCAAGCAAAGGTTTGATAATGAACTGTCCAATATAGCCTGCAACAATAGCGTCTGGTCTTTTTATTGCTTCGATAAAATCTTTTGGGCTTGAGTTTACACCAACGGCGAACATCAAGAATCCCAAAGCTGGTGCATAGTACCTGTACAGATATCAACAAGCACCCTAAAGTGTAAATAGCAAAGGCAAATGTATAACATTGTAGCACAGACATAAGAATGGTAACATAATACTAAGCATGAGACTAAGTTGTTCAAACTCCTATAAGCAGTCTCACTGCATATTGAGTGAGACAATGCCTCTCATGGTTAATCAGTAGAAACATCCATATCATATCTTATCATCACATATCAGATGATATAAGAATTTATCACCACATATAAGAATTTATGAGGAAGGGGGGCCTTGGCGCAGCGGTAAAGCTGTTGCCTTGTGACCATGAGGTCACGGGTTCGAGTCCTGGAAACAGCCTCTTGCAGAAATGCAGGGAAAGGCTGCGTACAAAAGACCCAAATGGGTCGGACCCTTCCCCGGACCCTGCGCAAGCGGGAGCTACATGCACCGGGCTGCCCTTTCTTTTTTTTATATAAGAATTTATGAGCGGTTTCCCTATTGCAAAGGCTAAGTTAGCCAACATTCGGCGAATTGGACATAGCGTAGTCTTATTTACAACTGCCCAACGTATGGACGGAGTGATGAAAAACGCTTGCCATGAAAAAAATACTAACATTGACACTAATATTTATGGGTTGGGTGAATGATTCAAAATACGTAAACTTCAGTAGCTGAGTTTAACTAAATGATGTCATCTGCTGGCCACCATTGAGTTAAACATCCAAGAAAAGGAACAGAGCTGCATTAGGTCCAAATACTGTCAAAAGCCTACATCTGAAATGTCAGAGCTCTCTGTTGGGCCAGCAAGATCAAGATGTGAACTCTGCTACACAGTTTGATGACGGAACGAACCTACACGGCACTAAAATTGCAACACAGACCTGGTTGTGAACCACGTAAATGAAGGTGGGTGCACCAGAGCAAGAATTGTGCTCCCCAACACTATATGGGGGATAACGGTGTTGGCGCTCTTTAAAATCTTCAGCACATCTACTTTGTTCTCCTCCACTACCTGTAAATTTAATCCAGTGTGTAAAGGAATTACTAAGTATATATCCAGGACTGATAGACAGACTACAAAAGCTGGCAGACAAAGGCACAAAAAGCTGCATCAGAACGGCACCTGAGAAGTCAATCCAGCGTCCTCCCTATTGCGGTCTTGGTCGAAGGGACCACTCGAGGTCGCCCAGACGCGTCCCCGCGCAGCCACTCCAGATCCCTGCTCTGCTCGCAGAAAAGAAAAAAATAGCAAAAATTTAATCGAAGAGGTAAAACTCCAATTATACAGGAAAAGGAACCAGATTAATCAGAGGGAGTTTCTGAAATTCTTGCACCAAATTGTTCCAGGCTCCATTGATCCACACAGTGCAACTCCGAGGGATTCAAGATCAGACTGGACTTTGGAGCACGTACGCCATGAAACGCGCGGCAGCGAGCTCGCCGCGGGGAGCACCGAGACGCGATCCGACACGCGCAGCCTCCGCCCAGCCAGCGAGTGAACGCCGGAGACGTGGGGCCGTCTCAGCACGGCGCCGGTGGCGGTGGCCATTTGACCGCGGGGGAGCGGGGAGGGAGGAATGCTGATGCAGGAGCGGCGGAAGGAGGGAGATTGTTTTGGTTTCCGGGTTCAACGCATCACGTATGCGGAGAGATTTCGGCAGATTGAGAACGAATAATTCTGAGATTATGCTCGCTCGGGATTAGCAGCTTCTGATTTGGATTTATCTTGCTAATTTAGTCGTGTTTTCTTTATTGTTTAGTTATATGGTCCCCCGGCGCATCACTGTGTTGATTCAGTGATCTCCTGGCCTCCGCGGTCAAATTCATGGGATGCTTTTGTTATCGCTGTTTGGCGGTTTCTGGACGTTTTTGAGGAGTTTTTAAGGCTATCTGGACGGATTAGAATTAGATTGACAATTAGACAGGTTGTTTAGAGTTTGGACTAATACTCCCTCCTTTCTGAAATAAATAATGTTTACGATAAAAAATCTAGTCTAATTTAAACTAAATTAACTGTTCCTGACGTTATTTATTTCAGAACGGTGTGAGTAGTTAGCCAAAATATAAGTCGCTTCTAATTAGAATTAGTTGAGTTCTTTATGAATCCTGTACTAATAGTTAACTAATAGAATCTATGTGGTAGTTTGGAATTTTCTTATAGAATAATTTCTTATAGAATCTATGGGGTAGTTTGAATTGTGCTGCGATGAAAAGCGTGGGCCCACGTCTCGACACGGGCCTTCTAGAGGCCCTAAACCCAGGCCGTGGTGAAGGCTGAAGAGTCTAGAAGAGAGGAATTAGGCCCAACCAGAGTCTCCCCAAACCTCGCGCGAGGTTACCGGCACGAAACGGCCCACTCATCGACTGGTCCGAAAAATATCTAGATCGGTCCGAGAAATATCAAGCGCCACGTGGGCGCACGGACCGCCTGGCCTCGGTCACGCGCTAGGGTTTTGCGCCGCATCCCCTACAAGTACTCGACGCCTCCCAACTCCCGTCTCCCTCTTTCCCGGCCGCGCCTCTCCCTCGCAGCCGCCAGAGCTCAACAGCCCGCCCCTAGTCGCCGCTCTTACCGCATTACCCCTCGACGATGTCTCCCGCGCTCGCCGCCGCCGAGCCCATGGCCGTCGACGACTCAGCCTCCAAGAAGGCCAAGCGCAAGCAGCTCAAGGCGGCCGCCGCCGCCGAGGCGGAGGCAGCCGCCTCGAAGAAGAAGGAGAAGAAGGAGAAGAAGCGCAAGGCGAAGGAGCCCTCCCCTCTACCGGCGGCCGCGTCGTCAGACGAGGAGAAGAGCAGCACCAGCTCCGAGGAGCCGGCGCCCGCGGTAAAGAAGGCGAAGAAGGACACGAAGGCGGTGGAGGAGAAGAGCAGGTCGAGCTCCGAGGAGGGTGACGGCGACGTCACGGCCAGCAGCGACGATGATCCCGCGGACCCCAACGCGCTGACCAACTTTCGGATATCTGAGCCGCTGCGGCAGAGGCTCAGGTCCAAGGGCATCAACGCGCTCTTCCCCATCCAGGCCACCACCTTCGACCTCGTCCTCGACGGCGGCGACTTGGTCGGCCGCGCGCGGACTGGCCAGGTGAGCGTTCCTTTCGAATTGGGTTCGGTTTCCTTTGTTTGATTTGCAAAGCTTAGTGCTTATAATACATTGCATCTCTATATCTGTACTTTACAAAGTTGAATTAGTAGACTTTGCTGAACCTGTACACTTGACTGCAATGCTTAGTGGTCACTATGGGGACTATTTTCATATTTTGGTAGGAATTCTAGTTAGATTGTGGTGCCTGTACAGATCGTTGCATTGCTGTCATGATCCATTATCACACTTAAAGGGTAGTGGTTTCTGTCAATTAGCTAAACTCTTCGATGTAGCATTTTGAACATGTAGACGTAGTTACTGGAGGGTTGTTTTGTGCACTTTCACCCGGATATCTTTGTGGAGGACTGGCCAAGTGGATATGAATATTAGCATCGTTCTTTAGCTCTTCTCAACAAGCTCTGTCTGACTGATGGTGATATATTACTGTAGGGCAAAACGTTGGCTTTTGTGCTGCCTATATTGGAGTCGTTGGTCAATGGGGCACACAAGGCATCCAGAAAAAATGACTACGGCAGGCCTCCAAGTGTTTTGGTTCTGCTACCAACCAGAGAACTGGCCAACCAGGTAAAAGTTTTAAGAGTACCTGATTCTTGAGAAGTACTTATACTCATTGTTTAAAAGGCGACACCTAGTCGCCGCCTAGGTGTCCAGGCGCTCCCATCTGGACGCAATGACTGGTCACCTAGGCAGGCGCCTGGCAGTTGCCTAGGCGTCCAGGCGCCCTTTTAAAACACTGCTTATACTAAAGTTTTGACCTTGTCACAATGAATTTCAGGTGCACGCAGACTTTGAGTTTTATGGTGGGACATTTGGCCTTTCTGTGTGCTCTGTATATGGTGGTGCTCCTTATCGTCCTCAGGAAATGGCATTGAGAAAGGGGGTTGACATTGTCGTTGGAACTCCTGGTCGTATCAAGGTAATTGTATCTTCTTTGCTGGCAACTTTGGTCCACTGGGTAGGAACTCTATTATGTTCTTATGTTTGCATTGCTTCCTGCACAGGATTTAATTGTGAAGAAACATCTCAATTTGAAGTTTCTGAAATTCCGTGTCCTTGATGAAGCTGATGAGATGCTTAACATGGGCTTTGTTGACGATGTTGAGCTCATTCTTGGTATGTCAGCTTTTATGTTGCTCAATGTCTGAACATGTGGTCGTGATGGCTGTTTAGCTTTTATTATCCGTTCCTTTTTGGATCTACAAATGGAACACTTAGAAATGTTGCTTCATTTAGTACTTCTAGTACAGTCACTTATCAAAACCTTTAATATAAAACAGGAAAGGTTGAGGATGTCACCAAAGTACAAACACTTCTGTTTAGTGCTACTCTGCCTGACTGGGTGAACAAGGTAAGCCCGCTTTGATTAGCCAGCTCAATTGATGTTGACTTGTTGATATTATATGAATTGAGTATGTACTGGTACTTAGTATCATTTCTTTGGAACAGCTTTCCATGAGGTTTTTGAAAACTGACAAAAGGAAAGTTGATCTTGTTGGCAATGAGAAGCTGAAAGCTAGTGCATCTGTTAAGCATCTTGCTCTTCCTTGTAACAAGGCAGCAAGGGCTCAAGTTATTCCAGACATTATCAAATGCTATAGCCAGTATGTAACTCGTGCAGAGGTTTTCATTTTCTCGATTCTACTGTTGATTTGCATCTATTTTCTAAACATCATTTTTTCAGTGGAGGTGGAACAATTATTTTCACCGAGACGAAGGAGTCATCATCGGAGCTTGCTGGTCTGATTGCTGGAGCCCGTGCCCTGCACGGAGATGTGGTGCAAGCTCAGCGTGAAGTAAGTGATTCTTCATCAACTATGACATTTTAGTATGTAGAGCCAGTGCTCCCAGTTGACTGATCTATAATCCTACCTTTATAGAAGGCATTAATATTTTCATGTGTATAGTGTGTTCCTATGATATAAACCTTACCAGAACAGCTGATCACTCTTTACTTCATATCAATTTGATTATATTTTTTGTGCATAGGTTTCAATGAGCCATATCCAATTTGGAATGTTCTTATTTATCGGGCAAATTTGCAGGTCATTCTTGCTGGATTCAGGAGTGGTAAGTTCCAAGTCTTGGTTGCTACAAATGTGGCAGCTCGTGGCCTGGACATTAATGATGTCCAGCTTATCATACAGGTATGGCCTGTTTTGCAGTGTTGAAATCTTATACTGGCATTAGCTCTTTTTATTGATCGAATTCATAACTTGCAGTGTGAACCTCCACGTGACGTTGAAGCTTACATACACCGGTCAGGCCGGACAGGAAGAGCAGGTGTGTTAAATGGGATGCTCTTTTTGTAGTGTTATTAAAAATGGTTGACTGTTGAAGTAATGCATGTTGATTTTCAGGTAATACTGGTGTCGCTGTCATGCTTTATGAACCCAGGTATAAGCACAGCGTGACCAGATTAGAAAGGGAGTCAGGGGTGAAATTTCAACATATCTCTGCGCCACAACCCACTGATGTGGCACAATCTGCTGGTAATGAAGCTGCGGATGCCATTGCGAGTGTGTCAGACAGGTAAGATACTTCCATCAACGTGATGAGCATGTTTCTTTTTTGAATGGTTTGTGTTGCTAACTGTGTGGATGTGTGCTATGCAGTGTTCTTCCTGTTTTCCGGCAGCAAGCAGAGCAACTGTTGAATTCTTCCACCATGTCCGCAGTAGACTTACTTGCCAAAGCACTTGCAAAGGCAGTTGTAAGTTGTTTTCTTGTATTATGTTCTAAAATTTATAATTTCTGCTGCCGTAGGTAACTAGTAATGATAAATCTATTTTCCAGGGTTACACCGACATAAAGAAAAGATCCTTGCTCTCTTGTATGGAGAATTACACTACATTGCATCTTCAAACGGGAAGGCCTATGTGGTCACCAGGGTAGGTGACTCTACATACGCCTTGGCCATGAGTTTCTTCTGATCCTCAATTGATTATTAGAAACCTTTTGCGGTTTGCAGGTTTGGTTTTACTATAATGAAAAGGTTCATGCCAGAAGATAAACTTGCAGATGTAAAGGGTGCAACTCTCACTGCTGAAGGAACAGGTATTGTATTTGATGTTCCCGCAGCAGATGCTGAAGACTACATTCGAGGTATACAACAGCTTTCTCACTTGTAGGGCGTGTTGCCCTTCTGTAAAATCCCTAAAAATGTTCTGTTGTATGTGTGGTTGAAGTCCTATTTTTGGAGCCAGACGCTGTCTTTTTTGTGTTCCTGGGGCAACTACAGCACTCTTGAACTCCGTGTGATCCTGCAGGTGCGCAAAGCGCCGCCATGGTGACAATTGACGAAGTGAATGAGCTGCCACCCTTGCAAGAGAAGGAGCAGCCAAGAGGCGGCGGTGGAAGGTTTAACCGCGGAGGTGGTGGTGGTAGATTCTCTGGCGGTGGTCGTGGCGGCTTCAGCAAAGGCAGAGGCGGAGGTGGTAGAGGTGGAGGTGGTAGAGGCAGGGGAGGTGGCGGCAATAGGTTTAACAGAAGAAGTTAGATCTGTTTCCGTTTGGGTAACGAACATTTAAAAGCAGTGCCATTTTTTTGGACAGCCGAGGAAGATGGAGAGGGAAGAGTCGGTTTTGGCTGTGAGTGTATCAGCTTTGTTTAGTACGTTTAGTGTTTTATCACCAAGATTGTTACGATAAGTTTTGCCAGCGTAAGTGTAAGATTTTGATCTGCTACCCAAATGAACTCTTATGACTTGTGTAACGGATGCTGGTTTGTACGGTTTTTGATCACGAATGATGTCGGCCCGTCACGGAGACGACTCCACTGCCATGCTGAGGCACGTTACCACCACCGGTGCCGTGCTGCCTTGTTTGTTGAGATGGGCTTTAATCTTATTTCTCCTGTTTTTTCTTTCCAAACAACTAATCAATAATGTCTTGGCGAGGAAATCAGCCGTGTAAACATGTCTTAGCGCCGAATAGGGATGAATACGGTCAGATAACAGACTAAACTGTTTTTATATTTATATTTATGTTTCAGAATCGGATTCGATATCGGATAGTTTGGATATATCGGAAATGGATTAATTGAATTAGAAACAGGAATCGGAAACTTTTTTAAACAACTTTTCTAATACCACGTTATATAATAAAATAATATCAACGTTCATCCCATGTAATTTGATCACATTCTAATACCACGTTATATCAGCCGTCTAACCATGTCTTAGCGCCAAGCCGCCGAAATAGGTCGATCTTCTCGTCGCGTCCCACTAGTTTTCCTTCTCACGCAATTCGTTGAGGATGGATACGCAGGATCGACCTGTTTCGGCCAGCCGCGACAAGCCATTGATTAAGAGAAGGGCTAGTTGTTTCAATAACACGAGAGCCCAGCCCAACAGTGACGGGGTTCAGTGCAGGGTTGGTCACTTGGCCCACTTGTAGATGGTGGTGCCCCGCTTGTGCTTCGGGCAGCTCGATCCAGTACCTGTTCAGTCTCAAATTTAGGTGAAGTTTTCTAGGTACTAAGTTTGAGACCCCACTAATGCTCATAGAATAAATTATTAAACTCATCTTCCATTCAGAGTAATCTACATTTCATATTGCCTTGTTAGATGAAGTGGAATCGTTTGCCTTTCTGACATCATAAGGATTTTTAACTTGTAGACAAATAAAATACTATGAGAATTGTATCCTTGAATCATCGGTAAGAAAACTTAGTCCTGCGTATCTCCTCAAGATTTCCCCTCTCCAACTGTGAGCTCCCACTGATTGCCGCATCCTTTAAGAACGCAGCCTGTCTTTTTTTAATAAACCTAGTGAACAGACAAGAACAGTCAAGATGGTGTCCCTTGAACTTATTAAGGTATCCATATAGCTCATTTTAGTGTACTAATATTTTAGCTTTGTTGCAGATACAGAAAATAGTTCATCTTAAACTTTAGCAGACCCAAAGAACATAAGATGTAGTCCGAAAATGGATTTGGCCACGGTCGGCCCGGGAACTCATTCCCGTCTGCAAGCAACAGTTGCTCTCTTCCCTGCCGATTCCATTCTCTGCTGCAGTTTCGCTGCCGCACCGCAAGCTCACTGCCCACCAACAACCTCCACCGGATCGAGCTGCTAGCCGCGAAATCGACATCCACGATCCCAGGTCCGACCACGGAAGCTAAATCCCGGACACCAAATCGAGGAGCCGTGTCCATATGAAGCTCATCGCATCAAGTCTGCGGTGGATTCGAGTCCTTGCGGCCCGAAGACCGAGCTCCTCCGCCACAAGGTCGGGGCCATTCATGGAAGTGCAGTGCAATGCAGCATCGAACGGAAGATGCGAAACGGCACGCGACGGTAGACATGGGCCAACAGCGCCTGGCGGCGGCGAAGTGGCTCTGGATCGCGAGGCGGCGGCGAGGAAGTTACGCTGCGTATTTAGATATGTGTTGATATCAACCTCAACTAATGCTTTTCCTCGGAACAATAATGGTAGGCTGGACTGGAGAACCACCAACGGTGAGTAAAGCCAATCTTTCCTGTAATGTATGTGTAGGATGGTTGGTTTCTAACGGGGAAGGACCCGTTTTGTTGGAGTGGCCCGTTTCTTCCATGGCACACCTCGAAGCACCCGTCCATCCAATCTTGCCATGCTTGGACGAGGTAGATCTGATCTACAATGATACTTCCTCCCTTGTAAACTATTTGACACTCATTAATTCAATTTTGAACTAATATAATTCAAAATGGATAGAGTAACAGTAAAGGTCATGTCCGCCCCCCACAAATCCCATAGAAAACAAATACTGTTCCGTTTGCCAACTGCGCGACATCCGCTGTTCATGTTTCAGGGAAAAAAAAGAGAGAGTTATGATGTCCTGACCGAAGCATTTGATGCACCTGCATTTACCGGTTTGATCGCCGAAAACCTCTATAGAACCCCCACTGCCAAAGGCAAGGCACCGGCAACGGCAACGGCAACGATCATGGGTATGGAAGACCACCTCCTCGGCGCCGCCACCCTCGTCCTCTGCCTCCTCGCCGAGCTCCTTGTCTTTGCCTTTCGGCGCCACGCGGCGTTCTACCTCGTCCCTGTCTGCGCGATGCTGCTCCTCCGCCGCGCGGCGGCCGCAGACATCTGGCTCGTCGATTTCTCCTGCCTAAAGCCGCCGCGCCGGCTGCGCATCCCGGTGGCGGGGCTGCTGGAGCACCTGAGGCTCATCGGCTGCTTCGACGACGCCAGCGTCGAGTTCATGACCAAGGTTATCGAGGGCAGCGGCATGGGCAACGAGACCTACTTCCCGCCCTCGCTGCACTACATCCCGCCGGCGGCCACGCACGCCGACGCCGTCCAGGAGGCGCAGATGCTCTTCTTCCCCACGCTCGACGACCTGTTCGCGCGGACCGGCGTGCCGCCGTCCGACGTCGGCGCGCTCGTCGTCAACTGCAGCGGCTTCTGCCCGGCCCCGTCGCTCGCCGCCGTCATCGCCAGCCGCTACCGCATGCGCCCCGACGTCAGGGCCTTCAACCTCTCCGGGATGGGCTGTGCCGCCGGCGTCATCGGCGTGGACGTGGCGAGGAACATCCTCCGCACGCACGCCACCACTTCGTACGCCGTGGTCGTCAGTGCCGAGATCGTCACGGTCGGGTGGTACAACGGCAAGGACCAGGGCAAGCTGCTCCTCAACTGCTACTTCCGCACGGGCTGCTCTGCCGCGCTCGTCACCAACAGGCGGGGCGCCGCGGCGAACGTGCCTGTCAGGTACAGGCTCGTCAGCCTGACGCGCACGAACCAGACCGCCAACGACCGCAGCTACCGGTCGGGGTACCGCGACGAGGACGACGAGGGCATCACCGGGTTCACGCTCGGGCAGGGTGTCGGCCGCATGGTCAGCGAGCTGCTGCGCGCCCACCTTGTGAAGCTCAGCCCGTCCATCCTCCCCTGGCGCGAGAAGATGCGTTACATTGTCGCGCTGCTCCTCTCGGCGCGCCAACAACGGCGAGACGTGCTCGGCGCCGGCCGCAGGGCCCCCGCCGTGCCGCTGCCCGACTTCCGCACGGCTGCGGACCACTTCTGCCTGCCGTCGTCGGGGAGGCCGATGATCTGGCGCCTGGGGCAGGGGCTTGGGCTCGGGGAGCGGGAGATGGAGGCGGCGCTGATGACGTTCCACCGGTTCGGCAACCAGTCGGCGGCGTCGCTGTGGTACCAGCTCGCGTACCTCGAGGCGAAAGGGCGCGTCCGCGCGGGCCACACGGTGTGGCAGCTCGGCGTCGGCAGCGGTCTCAAGGCCAACGACCTGGTTTGGGAGCGCGTCGGCGACGACGTCGAGCGCGCGCTGGCGGGGCCGTGGGCGGACTGCATCCACAAGTACCCCGTCACCGAGATGTAAGTGCAAAAATATGCTCGCGCAATGGAATCAAGGATTGGCGCCGTTCAAACTTGCCATTCGAGATCGAGATCAGCCGCTTCCCGTTCTTGAAGAAGACAACTGGTTTACGATCGTAACCAAATTTATTGAGTCATTTGAACTCGTTTGGGCAATTATAATCGGTACTAGCAGCTTCCTTGCTTTGATTGAAGGTTTCGCCAGACTAGAATAAGGTCTTTTATGGAAGCACGGTGCAGTAGACTCTAGACTGGCAAATAGTAATGTCCACTGTACTACATGATCGCTCAAGTGTACCCTCGAGTAATGACACTCTCCTATGAGAATTGAAAAAAAAACAGCTTATCCGTATTCTCTGTGTGAAAAAGCCAAAAGGAGAAAACGGCCGGCCTATAGCTTTATCTAGCTCATCTGGGCGTGCACCGTGCACAGCTATGTTTGTTGTCTGTACGAACAACAGCTACGTTTGTCCTCCACTGCTACAGCTACGTTTGTCCTTCACTGCTTGGCTAAAAGGCCCGGCACGAAAATTAGGTTTGTCTTTATAAAAACATAGGATTATAATATATATAAGCTCTTATTACCTATAAGTGTTTTAAAAGTATCATTAGTTGTAGATATTTACCATAGATGATATTTGTAATTCTTTACTAACAAATTTGTCCATGTTCCTTTTTAGAGAGTTATGTTATCTATTTTTTATTTTTTCTTACGCTTTCGAACATCTGATTCATACTTTCTAGAAGGCATGATTTTTACTAGATTTCTACATAAATTGATACACACCTATAAAATATAAATTAGAAAAAATTGTTATATGTAATAAGTAGTATAATATAAATTAATAAAGATTGATGTGTTGAGCATATTGAGTACATGATTGAAGGCGTACTAAATTTTCGTGCTTTGGCTAAAATTGTGAAGTGGGTTATGTCGTTCTATGAAGACATGATCCGGGCGTGACCTCTTAGGCCCTATGATGCACCACAATTGCACATTTAAACTTGTCGTCTCCACCCTATGGTGCACGCGTTTGGAAATTAAAGTCGTGAAGGCTACCTAGGCGCCACGCGCAATTATCATCAACCTTTACTACGTTTGTCGGTACCCTGCAGACCGGGTACCCCCGCGTAGAGGGTAAAAGATAGCCTGGTCCTCGGCGTAGCCACGTGCACTTGACCCCGAGGTCAGCCCTGGGGCTACCACGTGCGCTTGAGTTTCGGAGCCGACACATGCCCTGCCACTACAGGAAAGAGGTCAACATACGACAGTCCAGATAACATACGACGGCCAACCGTCGTATATAAACTTATATACGACGGTCCGAAGAGGCCGTCATATATAAGTTTTATATACAACGATATAGTCGTCGTTTGTTATTCGGCTGTCGTAAATAGAAGTTATATACGACAGCTAACCCTAGGCTGTCGTATATAGCGTTTATTTACGACAGCTCGTGCGGTTGGCAGTCATATCTCTTGTTGGCCGTCGTATATAGTTCACATATACAGCCCATCGGGCCAACCCTAATTTTTTTCTCCTCACCCGCGTGTCGCCGCCTCGCGCCGCCCTCCCCGCTCTGGCTCGTGCGCCGCCGCCCTCCCCCACCGCCGTGCGCCGCCGCCTCCACGCCGACACCCCCACCCCGCCGCCGGCGCCCCCACCCAGCCACCGCCCATTGCACCCTGCCACCGCCCCCATTGCACCCCGCCGCCTCCACACCGCCGCCCTGACGCTGCAGCCGCCCCCACGCCGCAGCTGACCCGTGCCGCCGGCCGCTCTCCCCGCGCGGTCGCCCCGCGTCGCCGCCGCCGTCCGTCGCCCTCGCCGCTCGAGCCGCTGCCACGGCCGTCGCCCTCCGTCGCCCTCGCCAATCGTCTACTCGCCGCAAGTAATTATTTGAGCTAATTCAATTACTTGATAGTTATGCTAATTAGTTGGTAATTATGCTCATGTAGTTAGAATAGTAGTTCATAATTTTGCTAATTAGTTGCCCGTTGTAAATTACTTGTTATTGTATATGCTTAGGTTTAGGTTAATAATGTTTGGATTTGATGTTGTTATGTTATTCATGCTTAATAATGCTTAACATACGACGGATTTGTTGTTGTTATGTTGTTATATTGTTGTTTAGGAGTTATTGTTGTTTAGGAGTTATTCATGCTTTAGGATTTGTTGTTGTTATGTTGTTGTGTTGTTGTTTAGGAGTTGTTATAGTTATGTTATGTTATTATATATGCTTAGGTTTAGGTTAATAATGTTTAAGATTTATTGTTGTTATGTTATTCATGCTTATGTTGTGTCGCTCGCTCCCGCCGACACAACCCTCACCACCGTCGCGTCCTCCACGCCCTCCTGGCCTCCTTACTCAGCACGCTCGCGCAATCCTTGTCGCTCCCGACGCCGCCTGCGAGCATCCCCGAGGCCATCAGGGCCCTCGCCCCATACTTCTCGGCCGCCATCGCCCCCTTCGTCGCCTCCCCCGCGGCACGCCTGGCAAGTTACGAAGTCCTCCTCGCGCTCGGGGAGTCCCGCCTCCTCCCGCACCCGCCGTCGGACCTCATCTCCTCACTCTCGGATAGCGCCCGACCCGACCTCGCCTGCGCGATCCTCCGCCACGCCGCGGACCTCCGCGCCTCTGAGATCCTCGCCGCACTGCAGTGTTTCCTCTCGCCAGCCGCCGAGAAGTCCTATGACGCTATGGTGGATGTGAAGAATCGGTGGAAGGACGCTACGTGCTTGCTGCCAAAAGGTGTCGGGAGAAGAAGCCCAATGATGCGGGGAAAAAGGTCCCGGGTAAGAACCTCAATGAAGCGCTGAGGAGGGCCGCGCTGCTGCTCATGATGGGGCCCGACGGGTTCTCCTCCTCAGAGGTGTGCCTGCATTACCTGCTCGCGTCAGGAAATGTGGACTCTGTGGTGCTTGGTGCAGCCGTGGCGGAGCTCGATGGAATTTGTCTCTCTCTCTCTCCCAATATTTCCTTCTCTCTCTCTTCTTTCCTGTCTCTCATTTAAATGAATAAAAAAATGAAAGATTGACGTAAACCTTTACAATATGTGTCACCCGTTTCGAACCAGCCCATCTCACATATGTTACGCATGTGAGGCGTGTAGGTTCTGAATTGTCCCTTTTTGGACATCCTGGGAGTGACCGAGAGGGCGTGCTTATGATGAGACCAGGGTCTGGATTTGGATGTAGTTTTGACAGCGTAACCCTAATGTTCTCTGCTGCACCATTTTCGGGCGTGCAGTTGGAGAAAAGCGGGGTTATGCTGCCAAAATTTCGTCTGAATCTAGACCCCATGCCTTGTCATAAGCACGTTCATCTCGGTCACTCTTGGGTGTGTTTAGGACCTATCCTTTCCAATAGATGTAGTGTCGTGACATAAATAAATTATAAACTAACTATAATTTATTTGACTTAAAATTGCAGAGTCAAACATGAGTGAAGACCTTAGTTGGATGTATACCGGTTGGAACAAGGCAACTGGTTACTCAGATGAGTGGTATGCCGGGACAGACGACTTTATTGATCGAGTGTTTTCGTTGTCTACAACCGATAAAGCTCGTTTTCCAAGCGCAAAATGCCAGAATACTAAGTTTTTGGACAAAACGACATTGTCATTACACTTGTGCAGAAACGGTTACCTGCCATATTATAAGGTGTGGAGTTTTCACGACGAGTCTGCTCCTCGAGCCGTATATGTAGTGGAAGATGATGATGATGATGATTGTCCGGGTGTTGATAGAATTGATGAGATGTTAGAAGATATACAAACGGAGGATCCGCCTACAACTGAGGCAGACGCATTCTTTAATCTCTTGAAAGGAGGCGCTGCATGATCATACTAAAATGACTCTTCTTACTTTCATGACCAGATTTATGTCAATTAAATCTAAGTATTTCTTCTCTAATAATTGCTATAATGATATGATGAAACTTATCAGCGATGCTCTTCCACAACCTCATAAACTGCCCAAATATATGTATCACTCCAAGAAATTGCTATCAGGTCTCGGTATGAAATATGATAAAATTGGCGTGTGTCCAGATAACTGCATGCTATTCTGGAAAAAGCACGACAAAGAGAAGAATTGTTTAAAGTGTGGAAATTGAGGTTTATCGAAATTGTCAATGACGATGGTGATATAGTAATGACAAAAGTTGCACATAAACAATTGTGTTACTTATCTATGACACCTCGGTTGAAGCGGATGCTTCTTTCAGAAATATCTGCGAGACACATGAGATGGCACAAACAAGGCGTGCGTGAGAACAAAGATGTGTTGACCCATCCGTCGGACGGTGATGCATGGAAGTCTTTGGACTATTTCGATCCTGCTTTTGCTAGTGATGCGAGAAATGTTCGCATCGGGTTAGCAATAGATGGATTTTCACCTTTTAGTACAAATGCCACACCATACTCCTGTTGGCCCGTCTTTGTTATTCCGAACAACTTACCACCTTCTCTTTGTATGAAGTACGAGTTTATGTTTCTTAGCCTCATTATACCAGGACCAGATCATCCGGGATCACGTCTCAATGTGATGTTGAAACCATTGATTGAAGAATTGGAAACGTTGTGGACTGGAGTTGAATCGTATGATTGTTACAAGAAGCAGAAATTCAACCTTCGAGCTGCTTATTTGTGGTCTGTCCATGATTTCCCTGCATACGGCATGTTTTCTGGATGGAACATACATGGTGTTTGTCGTGTCCGATATGTGCGTCTGACACAGAGTGTTTTTGACTAACAAACGGTGGCAAGATAAGCTACTTTGATTTTCATAGGCGTTGGCTTCCTCGAAACCACCTATTCAGGCAACAGAGGAATGTCTTCAGAAAAGATATTGTTGTCACTAAGGAACCACCTAAACGCCTAAGCGGGTGTGAAGTATACGATGTGTTGGACAAACTAGTCCCTGATGAAGCTCGCCCTGAATTCTTTGTAGGTTACGGAAATGTTCACAACTGGACTCATGTATGTGGAATTTGGGAGCTACCATATGTGAAGTCATTGATACTGATGCATAATATTAATGTAATGCATCAGGAGCGTAACATGGCCGAATGTATCATAAAAAGCACGTGCATGGCCTAGATTTGTAATCGACCTACTCTTGAGCTCTCTGAAAGCGGTGGTAAGTCACGTGCTTCTTTCGTGCTTCGACCTAATGAAAAGAAACAAGTTATGGAATAGTTGAAAAATTTAAAATTCCCAGATGGTTATGCTGCTAGTTTAAGACGAGCCGTGAATGTCAAAACGGGAAAGCTCACTAGGTTGAAGAGTCATGATTATCATATAATAATGGAAAGACTCTGACTTGTTATGTTTCGGGGATATCTAGATGATGCGATGTGAAAGGTGTTAGCTGAGCTCTCACTGTTCTATAGGAAGCTATGTGCCAAACAAATAACGAAAGACATGATGGAGAATTTAGAGAAGGAGATATATGTACTTTTATGTAAGATGGAAAAAATATTTCCTCTTGGTTTCTTCAATCTAATGCAACATCTTCTTATCCATCTTCATTCGAAGCAAAAGTTGGTGGTCTTGTGCAATATAGATGGATGTACCATATTAAAAGAGCATTGAGATATCTGAAAACTATGATTGGCAACAGAGCAAGGGTTGAAGGGTGCATTACCAAAGCATTTACTCTAAACGAAGTAGGTTACTTTGCTAGTTTCTACTTTGCAGAGAAAAACAATGTCAATACTTCGGCAATGCGATACAATGTAGATGACGAACCACCAGTTAGTGATATCTCTATTTTTGAATCGAGGGGAACTACTGTTGGCAGCAACACGACATATGATTTTACTGAAAGAGAAAGGATTGTTGCTTTACTCTACATGTATACTAATATTGATGGCATGGAGAAATATTTCGATTAAGTGTTTCTCTTACATTTATGATGATAATTGTATTTACCAATACATGTATGCTAATGTCGACAACATATGTTTTGTGTGTACAGCGAGTTTCACAACCAAAACTGGAAACATAGGCATCAACCTACGAGAAAGCAAGTAGAAACGATGCGATGGGCTGGAACTAATGGAGGGCCCAATTTCTTATCCTGGTTTCGAGCTTATGTATTAGTGAACACCGACATCCATAAGATTTACGACAACTATCTTATGGATTAGTGAAAGTTAGAAGCTATGGTCGATATGACGTAAATGGCTTCCAATTCCGTACAGTTCAATTCGAAACTCTTCGTCCTCTCGCAGCATAATCAAATTGCAGAGTTGTGACGAGAGCAATCGACTCAGAAGGGAAAGAAACCAATTACTATAGAATCAATAACAAAATCTTGGAATTTACTTTCGCTGGCAATAAAGAACTTCGAGTGATGTTCTATGATTGTGATTGGTTTGATAACAATCATGAAACTCGAGAAAATCAATTTGGCATGGTGGAAGTGAATCAAAACAAACGCTTACGAGGTTTAGATACATACATTCTTGCACATCAAGTGGAACAAGTGTATTATCTACCGTATCCATGTAAGAAGCTTAGCGCTTGGTGGGTGGTATATAAGGTGAATCCTCGTGAGCACTTGTATACTCCTGGAGATGATGGTTATCATGATAGTAGAGACACTGAAAAAGTTTACCAAGAACAAGAGTTGCCAGACTCTTTTATCATCGAGGCTGGTGCAGGACTTGATAACTTAGTAGGAGACGTTGATGATGTAGAGATATCTACAATGCGAAAGCGGAAACGTAAACAGCTCATGACGACAGATCGTGATGTTAATGATCATGATGTTGATGAATTTTGAAACTGATTACAAGTAATGTTTTTTAAATGAAAGTAACATAATTATCGCTTACAATAGATTTTTAACTAATTACTCACTAAATATCGCTTACAGGATGTCGTTGAGTAAGGGTTATAAGGGTTCAAAGGGGAAGAAGGCGCCGAGGGTGAGGGGTTTCCCCCCTCCCCCACCCCCCACCCCCCGCAGGAGAGAGACGACTACTTCTACGGTTCCACTTACAGAGGGAGCAAACGCACTCAACTGTTAAGTGCGTGTCCGGAGTTGCGGGACAGGGTTATCAGTTTGCAGCGTACAGGGGTAAATTTTTTTATAATGCACACAATTATTAAAATTACTTTTTCAATTTAACTTACTTATTTTACCATTGTAGTCTGATTCGGACTATGAGTCTGAGGTCAGAGCGGCACCTCAGGAGACGGGTACGCATCGCAGCGTGCCCTCGGGGAGCGAGCCCTCTGGCAGTCAGCCCTCTGGCAGAGGGCAGTCATCCCAGCGAGCCCAAGGGCACCCAGCCCGAGGACACGTTTGGTGACCAGCCTTCTGGGTCACCAGACGTGGTGCAGCAGCGAGGAGACGTACGAGGAGGAGTAACTTTGTTGGTCCTCCACCGATTCCTAGAGAGCCGATAATTATTTGTCCGGTTGGAGACAGGTAACACATTAATAAAATATTCATTTCTATTTGTTCTCAAAGATTATGGTCTTACTAAATGACTTAACAAATGTCTTTTTAGTTCTTGGGAGGACCTTTCGTACGATGAGCAGAAACACCATAGTACGATGAACGATTGCATCGGGAACTTAGTGCGTCTGCACTACCCCGATGCGATCACTGGACGTGCAGCTACGTCGTGGGACGACTACGCGCGCGTTCCTCACCCGCAGAACGACAACCTATAGGGAGTCGTGTGGGCAGATTTTTGGGTAAGTAACTTTCATAAATATTTGAAGTTTCAATTATTTATGTTTCTTTAAATATTGATGTGCGTATGTTGAACTGTGTTGGCTTTCTACAGCTCAGGTACCGCCTTGAGGACCCGGTTGAGCAGATGGATCACGTCCGCTCTGTGTTCGAAGTGAACGCTCGGAAGCTTGTTATGCAAATGCTTTAGAACGCTCAGAGTCAAGTAGTTAATGACTACTTGAAGCTCCTCGACCACGAGGTTGGTTCGTTCAGAGACGCCTCTGACACGTACTGGACAGAGGAGCAGTACGCAGAGGTAAGTTGCGTATTCTTTAAATTATTCACATTACTTTTGGTAAGTAACATCTAAGGAACTACGCATGTGTGCAGGTTAGTGTCCCTTGGTTACAGGGACGAACTAAAGATTATCGAGCCGTTTGCAGGTATTGGGCTAGCGATGAGTTCATCGCTAAGTTCAAGAAGGCTCGAGATGCCAGAGGGAGCTCGGGGAAGCACGGTATGGGCGTCTAGGGTTTCGTGCGAATCGCTAAACAGATGGTAAGATTCTTGGTGGTTTTATTATATTCATAATGTAGTATTGTTCGTACTAACATATGTTCACAGGAAAAGGAGACCGACGTGCGACCGAGCGCTACTGCGGTCTATAGGAGATGTCACGCTGACCCTTCTCAACCGGAGCAGTGTAGTCAGTACGCAGCGGAGCGCCTAGTAGGTTTCTTGACCTCTCAAATTAGTTGACACTATATATGTTGTTGAACTTACTCAATTTTATTGTTTTTCAGACTAGGTATGGGCAAGAGACTGTGAGGATACACGATGAAGGGTTCGATTGGGAAAACTCCCCCAACATCGACCCTCAAACCGCGTATGCAAGCAGAGGTGGAAAAGCACACAGAAGGTGAATTCATTTACTTTCATTGTTATCAATTCAAGATTATTTGATTTTACCTTGAATTGATTCGTTTTTTTGTAGGCTTGCCATATTCTCTGGAGTCGTCGACTCTAGGGAGGCACGACCTGCAAGAGGCGGCTCCTCGCAGTCTTCGGCTGCTGGCGCAGGCTCCTCTAGCCGCTGTGTCACCGAGAGAGATCTCGAGGTCATGGCGGTTCGGGAGAGCTTGGCCCGGTAGGAGGAGGCCTTGGCGAGAGAGCGAGAGAACAACAGGGCCGCCATGGCGTACCATGCGTCCTATATGGCACAAATGCAAGCGGCAATGGAAGTAAGAAACATACAATTGTACTTTAATTACATTGCATTTCAACCGGTTTTGTAAATTGTAATGTTTGAAACGACATGCGCTAGCTCGACAGCAAGAGCAGCAAATCTAGATACCGTTGTGGCAGCCACCGCCGTTCGTGCTGCAACCGTCACCACCACAGGAGCAGTTTACTGGAGTACAGGTACAAAAAAGAAGTTACATTAAGTTCAAATAAACAATTGAATACAAAAACACCTTTGTAAACTTATACATATGTCACCGTGTTTTGCAGGGATCAGCGATGGAGGCTCAGACTCCATCGCTGCAGCTACGGGCGCCAGGTTCGCAGCGACAGGATGAATTCTTCGTCCGCGGAGGTAGTGGAGGGGCTAGTAATGAATAGCGTTGTGATTTTGTTCTTGATTGTGGATGTCAGACTTCGTGATTGTGGATGTGTATTATTGCACCTTGTGATTTTGGATGTGAATCTATTTTGTGAACCTGTTTTGTGGTTGTGAATGTGCAGCTGGCCATCGAGCTAGGTTAGCCATTTTCTGTTTTTTTTAAATAGCAAAACTTATATACAACAGACTGTATAAATTATATACGACGGTGTCTATACAGGGTTGTCGTATATAAGCCTAAATTATATACGACGGTTAGGCCCAGACCGTCGTATATAAGCCTAAATTATATACGACGGCTAGAACCAGACCGTCTATATAAAAGCTTATATACGACAGTCAGGGCCCAGAACCGTCATATATAAAGGCCCAGCCCACTGGCCCTTCCCTACGAAACGGGCTGTCGTATATTACCGGCCGTCGTATATATAAACTTATATACGAAGGTGCCGTCGTATATAAGTTTATATATGACAAGATATATACAACGGCCACAAACCGTCGTATATAAACCACTACCGTCGTATATAGATTATATGTGACGTCTTTTGCCTTATATACGACGGTTTTGGCCGTCGTATGCTGACGGAAATCCTGTAGTGTGGCCTCCAGTCCGAGCCTCCCCGTTGAGGTGAGGTTCGGGGCTTCCACGTGTCTTCAGGCTTAGAGCCTTCTCCCTGCTGAGGGGAGATCTAGAGCCGGCACGTGCCCTAGGCTCCGGTCCGATCCTCCCCACTGAGGTGAGGTCCGGAGCTGTCACGTGTCTTCTGGCTCACAGCCTCCTCCCTGCTGAGGAAAGCTTCGGAGCCGACACGTGCCCTAGGCTCCGGTCCGAGCCTCCCCGCTGAGGTAAGGTCCGGGGCTGCCACGTGTCCCCTATCTCAGAGCCTCCTCCCTGCGGAGGAAAGCCTCGGAGCCGACACGTGTCATGGGCTCCGGTTCGAGCCTCCCCGCCGAGGTGAGGTCCGGAGCTGCCACGTGTCCCCTCGCTTAGAGCCTCCTCCGTGCTGAGGAAAGCTCCGGAGCTGACGAGTGCCCTGGGCTCCGGTACGAGCCTCCCTGCTGAGGTGAGGTCCGGGGCTGCCACGTGTCTCCTGACTCGAAGCCTCCTCCTTGCTGAGGAAAGCTATGAAGCTGACACGTGCCCTGGGCTCCGGTCCGTGCCTCCCCGCTGAGGTGAGGTCCGGGACTGCCACGTGTCTCCTGGCTTAGTGCCTCCTCCCGGCTGAGGAGAGCTCCGGAGCTGACACGTGTCCTGGGCTCCGGCCTGAGCCTCCCCGCCGTGGTGAGGTCCGGAGCTGCCACGTGTCCCCTGGCTCTAAACCCGTCGATAAGAGCTCTGAAGCCGCCACGTGTCCCACGATCCATTTGAGGGTCGTGGGTCGACGAGGTCAAGATAGAAGTGCGTCGTCAGGCTGCGCATTCAAGGCTATCGCCTTGCCCAGAAGCATGGTGCACCACACACGCCTCCGTCCTCTGCCCGTTCGCTATTACGGTGACAAGACATGATGACAACGTGTGGCAGCGGTACAGTACCGCCCAACGGCATGAAGCCACCCAAGCAGGGCGAGAAGACGCGGCGACAAGACGGTGTATTCATCATCACCTGGCACACGAACAGGGGCACTCAGCGCGCCAGGCGGTGGTACTTAACTCCCCCACCGACTTCTCTACTCAGAGTACAAAACCCTAGATCATGTATAGCGTTCACCTAGCTTCAGGGTCACGTGTCAGGCCCCAAGCCACATTGTAACCACCCCGGCCTTAGACTATAAAAGGATCAAGGTGACCACCCGATAGAGGGTCCCCGGTTCCGCATACGCAACCCTGCAACTCACAAGCACACACGCGCAAGCAATAGAACAGACACTCCCGTGGACGTAGGGTTTTACGCCTCTGACGGCCCGAATCACGTAAATCTTGGTGTTAATCCGCTCTCTCGAGTCTGGGTCGCGTAGGGCGCCAAGCCCTCTCCAATCAAAGAACCTCGCGGGCTGCTTCCGTAGCAGGCGGGAGGAGTGTCGTAGCTTTCACACTTCGGCAACGTTTATGTAGATGATATCGCTATTTGATTTTCCTAATATACAAAAAGATGATATGCGACTTATATTTTCTATTTTTAATCGAATTCGAAGGTTGCAGGCGAGCCAGGTTGATGACGCGAGTTAGGACGAGAGGATTAAATATATAAAGATATTATAATATACAAATTTGAGGGTCCCTAATAATTGGAGGCCCTGTTCGAAACGGCACACCCCCTGGCTCGGGACTGGCTGAAACTGTTTGGTTTATTACATAAATCAAAAATAAAAGACAAGGATATAAATTTAGTATACAAATATATTATAAAAGTCATATGCATCCAGTGGATGTGAGTTTTTTCATCATTTTTATAAGTGTTCAGTAATAATTCACAATCATACAAAAGTCGATGATGTATCCAACAAACTGACATGAACCATTGCCACTTTGATCAGACCTCCATAACCACCAACAAGACAGAGAAACAACAAATAATGGTGGCAAGCTACACCACTGTCCATGGATTGGGTGAGACGAAGTATTGCTCCGTCCACTCCACCTAGATATGAAGCTAAGCTCGAGGGAGAGCTAATAGAAATATAATATAGTGACAACGAGCCCTCCAAACATACATAGGGTCATCAAAATTCAAGAATAAAGTCGCAAGTTGTTCACCGAATATCTTCAAAACAACACTCTAAGTTGCCCTCCAACTAGCATCAATAATTAAATTAGGTTTTCACCCATATGTCCGTTGGAGCACGATCACCAATACTGCACTTGTTTTAGATCGCGGACAAAGCAACCAGCGCGAGAATAACGGGGATGAGTAGAAATCCATATGCAGCATGGAGAGGCGTCGATCTGCCGCGCGGTAGATACGGCCGCGCGAGGGGCCGCGGCGAAAGCCAAAGTCTCTGTCACCGACCGCTAGCGGAGGAGGGGGAACAGAGCATCGAGTAGCGGCAGCGACGAGGAAGCGATGGAAGAGGAGCAGATCCGCGCTACTCCGCGACCTCGACGCGCTCAAGCAGCGCCCCTACGACCCCGCCTCAATCGACAGGGTGCCCTCAAGATCCCGACCCCTTGCCATCATTTTCCGCTTCTAGTCCTACAATTGCTGATCTCTCCGTCTCCCTCGTTCTTCCTCTGGTTGCTAGACGCGAGAGCGGGTGGTGGCGATGATGAATCCGACCGCCGCCAGCGCCTCGGCGGCCGCCCGGACCAAGATCAAGGTACGATTTTTTGACCTGACGCCGATTTCCGCGTCGAGGGGCGCGAGAGTGTGGACCTTTTGAATCTCACTGCTTTTGAATGCTGAGGATTCATGGCTTCAGCACTCAGTTTGCATACATTTGTGTGCGAACTTCAAATCAGGAGGAACCTTTGATTCGCCACCATATGCTCCACAGGGTATAGGAGGTGTTAGCAGTGTTGCTGCAGAGATGCTCACTAGGAGTATATGCGGAATTGGACACCTCCTGTCGTATGACTATGACACAGTCGAGCTGGCTAACATGAATAGGTTTTGTTCTTTCGTCCAGAACAGGTAAACACCTGACTTGGATGTGTTGTGCTTTCTCTTTTGAACTCCGTGATCGGCTCTTTCCCTGGTTACGCCTCAAACGACATTTTTTATGAATCGCTATGATTACTGTCCTGTGCAAGGAAGTGTCCCTCATGTGTTATCCATGTGCTATATCTAGGTTGAGATGACCAAAACAGATGCCGCTGTACAGACACTTTCTGGGACAAATCCCATGTAGTACTGGAGGTGGGAATCGTGCCCACCATTAGTATTTATCTGTTTTCATCAGATCCGGTCTTTCCTAATTCTAATTATCGTAAGCTAGACCGTGAAATCTCTGTCTTATGAGCTGGGTACCAATCTTTACCTGAGGCTATCCACTTTCCCTTATTAGTCTTTCACACCCACATGTGGAATTACAAGACCATTACATTCACTACTACAAAGTAGAGAATATCTTATAGTGTGTTGTAAATAAAAAGCTGAAAAATATTATTGAGCTTATAAACTCAAATATTATTACTCTCAGGCTTAAAAAATGCTTAAAGAATACTATATGATTGAATATCGTTGCTTTGGAGTCCAGACATGACATCTCAGGCCATTGGCTCGGGGTCAATGCTGAATGCACCCGCTGCACGTCTTGTCGGCACCCATGCTGTGTCCAATTAAACCGCTCAGTGTTCGCAGAGAGTTGTTCACTATACTTTTGTACCTAGAGTTTACTACTACGCCGAGAGAAGAAAACATTAAGGCATGTTTGGTGGGGGGAATTGTATGCAATGGTATTGTAAATCTTTTTCTGTGTAACACTTTATAGATTTTTGTTACGTGTTTTTCGCAGAATCTTAAAGAAGGATAGATAACAACAATGATCCGTTTGTTTCCTTCAACTTTTTGCTTATTGCCTTGTTGCACCATTCCCCTCCTACTTGTTTCAGCATCATTATTACGTCCACGCCTGTTTCCTGGAAACAAATATAAGAGAACTCTGTCAAATTAGCTTAAAGGAAACCTCCTTAAGGTAGCAGGCCCAAAAATGGAACCTCCACTGACATCGAGAAACACACAGTGAAAGAACTGGTATATTCAAAACAGTATTAGCTTTTTGCCTTTCTTGTTGTTATCACCATTTCTTCTTACGTAAACGTGCTAAGAGGATTCTACTGTCAGATAGAACCAAATAATCCCTATGTAAATAAACGTTACATATCTGATTTTAATCAAAACCAAAAATTTCCCAGTTTGACAGATAATAAGAAGACTTCAATGGTAATATAAAAATGATGTTATTAGATTCCTTGCGCATGCGTAACTCGTCCGTGTTCGTGTTGTGCGCGTCCATCTGCCTTCCGATGAGCCCGGCCCAACCAGCCTTCCCGACCATCTGCCGCTGGGCTATGGCCGGCCCATAGATACCAGTCGGGAGGGTCATAGTTCCACCGGTCAACGAGGCCTCCTTCACATACGCGCACTGCGAAGTGCGAAGTCTCAAATACAGCGTCGCATAATCAACTGTAGTCGTTCTTGCCACAAAAGAGAGTTAGACTAAGATAACTTCGACCTGATCTTTGGGTTGGAACATCTGGAGGAAAAAAGAACAAAAAAAATCTACGACTGGATTTTGGATGGCGCTTCAAAGGGTTATGCTGCTGCTACAAGGCTACTCGTCTGATGAACTGGAATCAGTCAAGGCGATGTCTTCGTCATTCTCCTCCGCGTCCTGGTGACCACTGGGCTGCAGGTACTGTGATTCCACGCCGCCGATAACCTGCTCCGAGTCGTAGACAGCTTGCTTCTGGAGGTTGCTGAAGAGTTCAGGATTGGTTGGGAATGCCCAGTAATGAGCCGGCTGGTTGGCGGCGCCGCCAGCTCCGGCCTGCTGCGGGACCATCCACATTGCTGTCGGCTGCACCATCTGCATGCCATCACCGGTCGCGCCGGAGCCAGGCGCCGGTATGGCGAGGAAGGGGATGGCACCCTGGGGCGCCGTCGAGGCAGTGGCAGGGGCGAGGCCGCTGGGCATCGAAACCACACAGCCGCCGTTGCCTTGGGGGAGGGGGTCGGCGACGACGGGGTAGTAGGCGGTGGGGCCCGCCGCGCGCATCGGCTGGAGCTTGCACCGGCGCTTGGGGCCCGGCTGCTGGTCGCCGTCGGCGCCCGCGGAGGGCGGCTCGGCGGGGAGGCGGAGCACGCCGTCGACGGTGGTGGCGATCGCGGGGACCGTTCCGGTGCCCGTGGCCGCGACGATGGCTGGCTCCGACTGCTGCAGCAGCCAGCGGACGGTCTCGCCGTCGGACCTGTGGCCTAGCTCGCGCGTGAGGCGGGCGACCCTCGCCGCGCACGCCGCGGCCATGCGGATGCGCCGCCCGCGGCCCTCCACCTTGGTGTGCCGGTCGCGGTACCGCGGCGCGGGCCGCGGGCTGGCGACCTGGAGCCCGCCCAGGAACTCCGCCGGCAAGGGCTCCGGCTTTGGCAACGCGGGACCCTGCGCCTCGGACGCGCCCATCGCGTCCATCCCCACACCCGCGGCCGCCGTACCATTGCCGGCCGCTTGGTACAGCGCCACCGCGTCCTCCTCGTCCATATCCGGCGCCCGCGGCTCCAGGAGAGATCGGATTGGGGCAGGACGCGCCGTCCCTTGGGCTTCCATTCTTCGCCCCCGCTCCTTCTCTTCGATTCGGCGCCTCTGTTTTGATTTGGCGGCGCTCTCTTCCTTGGGCGAGTTCTCGGCTTGCATTTTTATTCTGACCCTGGACGGTGGGCCCCGCAAGGTAGGGTTCAGGGGCCACCGCCTAACCGGCCCGACCATGCTGTGTACTAGCTGAGACTGGATGACTCCGCCCACCAAACATTGGAAGGCCGCGGCATGTATTAATGTATGAAACAGGTGTGGTTAATTATTACTCTATCCGTTTTAAAATATCTGAGGTTGATTGGTTAATTATTACTCTATCTATTTTAAAATATCTGAGGTTGATTAGTTAAAAATTAAACTAACGTATTTTAATGTTGAAACAGGTCTGTCTGTTGCATGCGTCTTTAGCTTCTACAGTACCATGCAGGCCAGTTCTCGCACGTCTCGCCGTTGTTACTCGGCTCACACACTGAGATGTTGCTACTCGTGGAGTTCTCCGCACGATCACATGCACGATGCATGCAGGTTGTTACTCTTACGCACGATCGCCAGCCTTCTCGGCGACTCTTTGTAATAGCTCGTGTATATGTATCCATGTGAATCAATGAATAAACACCAATTCTAGTTTCTACATGGTATCAGGATAAACCGATCCCCATGGCCACTAGCCCCAATTCTTCTATCTCTGGATCTTCTCATTCTTCCAAAAGCTTAAACCCCTTTGTTGATTCCTCATCCGATCCGATCTCCATCACCACCAACTTGATGAAGATGGTACATCTTCCTAACCCGGCGGCTTATGATCTTTGGATAGCCATTCGTGGCCTATTTCTTGACAATGCTGATCAGCGCGCCGTATACGCGTTGCAAGAGTTTCACAACTTATTTCAGAGTGATCTCTCCATCTCGGAGTACTTTGTCCGGATGAAGTAAATGGGCGACCTCCTACGCGACGTCGGTCATCCGGTATGCGACTCTGCCATGGTGATTAACGCTCTTCAAGGACTGAGCTCCAAGTTCAGCCATGCCATTTCGGTGATCACTGCACAAAAGCCCCTGCCAAAGTTCCTTTCTGTTCGTGATTATCTCCTTCAAGATGAGAAACGCTAGCAACATACAGCAAAGATGGAGGCACATACTGCACTTCTTGCGGCAGGTTCTGCTGCCCAGCCAAACACTGCACAACAAACCATGCCATCAGCCTCTTCTTCACAACAACCAGTGCAGTACAAAAACAACAAGAAGAACACCAAGAACAAAAGCAAGAAGGGCAATCAGGGAACGTCGTCACAGAACAATGGACAAGGTTCACTCCCTGCTTTTCCCTAGGGAACACCCTATCGCCCATGGACGGGTGTGGTACAGGCGTGGCAAATGCCTATATGGCGCCCATCCGGTTCGGGTTTACTCGGACCACGACCGACCAATCCCGCTCAACATGCACTCCACACTACTGCTATCCCAGCTCTTGACAACATGGCGTATAACACCGTTCATCAACAAGTACCTTCAGGACTTGTCACGACACTGAATGGGGTTCCTTCACCAACCAATTATCAGGGCAGCGGTGACTGGGTGCTTGATACGGGAGCAAGCTCACACATGGCCAACAATGCGGGTATACTCTCTACCTCTTCCCCCTCCAAATCATCCTCTCAAATAATCATTGGTAATGGGGTGCACCTTTCTGTTGATCTGGTCACCATTGACACCAACAAGTCACCACTACACCTCAACAATGTGCTGATCTCTCCACACTTAATCAAAAATCTCATTTCTGCCCGTGCACTAACCCGTGGCAACTTTGTTTCAGTCATTTTTTATCCTTTAGGCTTCTCAATCAAGGATTTTCGCACGGGGACGACACTTCTCCGCTGTGATTCCAGTGGTGGACTCTACACCCTCAAGAACAAAAGGAATAACCACAACTCTTTCAGCGCCACAGAAGGATATGCGCTATGGCATGCTAGACTCGGGCATCCGGGACATGGCCAGCTGCACAGTGTTCTTTTCAACTTTCCTTTTCGATGTGTCAAGGAGGATAACCACAAGTGTGAATCTTGCCAACATGGCAAGCACGTGAGGTTACCTTTTACATCATCATCTAGTGTTTGTATGTTCACTTTTCAGTTAATCCATTGCGATGTATGGACATCACCCATTGTTAGCAACTCTGTATTCAAGTATTACTTAATCATACTTGATGACTTTTCACATTATGTATAGAGTTTTCCGCTGCGTTTTAAATCTGATGTCTTCCCTACTATCATATCCTTTCACGCCTTTGCCCAGACACAATTTCGTTGCCCTATCACACGAATCCAAACTGACAATAGCAAAGAGTTTGACGATCATGCCATGCGATCATTCCTTACTCATCATGGCATTGTCCTTCATCTCACTTGTCCTTATACATCGAAACAAAATGGTCGCGCCGAACGATCCATACACACACTCAATGACAACCTACGCACAATGCTTCTACATGCAGCAGTGCCCACAACTTACTGGTCGGACGCACTGGCCACAACAACTCACTTAATCAATCTACGACCTTGCCGAGCTCGTCATAATCTATCTCCTCACCAAATACTTCTTGGTCGTCCACCCACCTACGACCATCTGCGAACCTTTGGCTGTCAATGCTTCCCAAACATATCCTCCACAATCCCACATAAACTGGCTCCACGTTCAACCTCATGCATCTTTCTCGGATACCCCATTGACACAAAGGGCTATCGCTGCCTTAACCCGATCACCAATCGTGTGATAACATCACGTCACATAACTTTCGATGAGGATGTTTTTCCTTTCAGGGATTTCAAGACAATGCATGATCTGCCCACACCAGAGGAACATTACACAGGAGCTGACCTAGGGATGACAATGGGTCGGGTTCGGGTCGGGTGGAGCAAAAACCCGCCCGAAACATAAAAGGTTGCGGGTGGAATTTGAGACCCGCACCCGCAAACGCGGGTGAAAATTCGCACGCGCACCCACACCCGTCGGGTTTCGGACGGGTTTGGGGTGCCCGTCGGGTTTGACTTTTTTATAAACATACTAGAACATTTAATAATAGATCTACCAATCATCCATTTTGAATGAAAATACAACAAAAAATATTAAGTTACTTATAAAGATTATAAATATAGGTCTTGATAAGTATTATGAAACAATTAAATAATACAACATAATCAAATTTGACTTTAAAATTATAAACATAAATCATTTTGGGTGCCCGTCGGGTACCCGCGGGTGCAAAATAAAACCCGCACCCGCAACAAGTCGGGTCGTGTGCGTGTTAGACCCGCGGGTGGAAAATCCCACTCGCACCCGCACCCGTTGGGTGCAAAACCCGTCGGGTACCCACACCTGCGGGTGCGATTGCCATCCCTAAGCTGAACCAATCTTTATTCAGGCTCCATCAGCTCCACCTCCACGTACTGCAACCATGCAACCTCGACATCACTCACCAATCATCCCAGATGCTCCAATCGCGGAACATCAACCTACACCCCACACTGCTTCTCCTATGCCTGCAACGACAATATGCCCCACGATCCCACATGATCACGCGAGCTCGAGCCGGCATACGGTTACCTAACCCCAAGTATGCAAATATTGCAACAAACCAACCCACACCGACTCCTACTTCCGTCCGAGCTGCCATGCGAGATCCTGAGTGGATGCGCGCAATGGAAGAAGAATTTCAAGCACTCCAAGTAAACCAGACATGGAAGCTTGTTCCACGACCACCAGATGTGAACATCATCACAGGGAAATGGTTGTTCAAAAACAAGCTCAATGCAGATGGAAGCTTGGAACGCAGGAAGGCCAGGTGGATGGTCCGTGGTTTTCATCAAAGAGAAGGTGTGGACTTTGAACAAACCTTCTCACCCGTTGCCAACTAGCTACAATCCGAATTGTACTACATCTAGCCGCATCTAGAAGATGGCCAGTTCATCAAATTGATGTCAAAAATTCATTTCTGCATGGTCATCTCATAGAAAAGTTATATTGTGCTCAACCAACCGGTTTCATTGACAAAGACCATCCAGATTATGTTTGCTTACTATCAAAATCTCTATATGGTCTCAAGCAAGCCCCGAGGGCATGGTTTCAAACCTTTGCATGTGCATTAACCTCATTAGGATTTCAAGCAATAAAATCTGACTCATCATTGTTCATGTATTCCAAAGGAAATGACATGGCATTCCTACTCCTCTATGTTGATGACATAGTCCTTACAGCATCATCTAGTCAATTGTTGCAGAAAAATTTACAGGAGTTGGGACAGAAATTCGCTCTGAAAGATCTGGGTTCACTACATTTTCTCCTTGGCATTGAAGTGCGCAGATCAAATTCGGGTTTCTTCCTCAATCAGTCCTAATATGTTGAGGATATTCTCGAGCGTGCTGGTATGCTAAACTGCAAACCTGCACCCACACCAGTTGAAGCGAAGCCTAAAGTATCATCAACTGATGGAGTTCTTGCTGATGATCCTTCTTTCTATCAGAGTATTACTGGCACTTTAGTACTTGACACTAAGTAGACCTGATATTGCCTATGGAGTTAATCAAGTCTGCCTCCACATGCATTCTCCCCGGGACACTCACTGGACCCTAGTGAAGCGCATATTTCGATACATCAAAGGTACATTACATGATGGGTTACACCTTCACTGCTCCAAATCATCCACTATCACTGCATACTCTGACGCCGATTGGGTTGGATGACCCGATACTAGAAGATCAATATCTGGTTATTGCGTCTTTCTTGGGGATAATTTGATTTCATGGTCATCAAAAAGAGGCAAACAACAGTCTCCCGATCAAGTGCAGAAGCTGAATATCGAGCTGTTGCTAACGCAACAGCCGAATGCTCATGGCTACGATAACTGTTACAAGAAATCCATGTCCCGATCACCACAGCAACGATCATATATTGTGACAATGTATCGGCAGTATACATGTCACAAAATCCTATCCATCATCAGAGGACAAAGCATGTTGAACTTGACATACATTTTGTTCGCGACAAGGTTCATCTCGGTGAAGTCCGCGTCATCCATGTGCCAACCGATCAACAGTTTGCTGACATAATGACGAAGGGATTATCAACGAAGACGTTCGAAGGCTTCAAGACCAGTTTATGCATTGCTTCTACCAAGGCATGAACTGCGGGGGAGTGTTGAAACAGCTCGGTGTGTTGCATGCCCGCGTCTTTAGCTTCACGGTACCATGCAAGCCAGTTCTCGCACGTCTTGCCGTTGTTGCTCGGGTCACACGCTGAGACGTTGCTACTCGTCGAGTCCTCCACACGATCACATGCACGATGCATGCAAGTTGTTACTCTTGCGCACGATCGCCGGCCTCCTCGGCGACTCTTTGTAACAGCTCGTGTATATGTATCCATGTGAATCAATGAATAAACACTGACTCTACTTTCTACATTTAAAACAGAGAGAATATGTGCTTATCGTAACGGTTTTTTAAGGTTCCAGCCAAATGTGATTTTAACACGTGGATCCACTCTTTGCCTCATGTTGCTAGATTTGTCCCCTAAAAAATGCCAATTTTTGGCAGAGTTTGGTGACTTGTAGGATGGTTAAATATCATCAGACAGACACAAGTACGCACATTCTGTAGCAACTTTCACTGTTTAGTTTTGCCTCAATAGTTTCGTTCTCTCACATGAACATTGTTTAGATGAATTTCTCGTCTGCCACACTCATTTTTAGAGTTTCCTGCTGCTGGACGACTCATCTCTATAATGGAGAAGTTGCTCAACCACCGGACGACTTGTACCCATTTTTGAATTTCTTAAATCAACACCCTCATTTAACAAATGTTGATTAATATATTACTATTTAAAAAAACACCTATCGCGCAGCCTGCTTATAGAGATGGAGCTTCGGCCCAAAGTGGAGGACCTCAATCTACCTGGTACGACAGACCTCCAAGCCATGGGAGTGTTGGAACTCCAACTATTATTCGGGAGAATCACACGTTCTTGAAAGCAATTGTCTGACTCACCCTAGCCGCCTCGTTCTGTAACCGCGCTGTCACAGTTGAATCGCACCATTGCCACGTCAGAACCACCTTGATCTGCACCCCTCTTCTTGTTGCGTCATCGTGCCATGATCACCTCAGCCCGTTGCAATGTTTTCCTTCCCTTTGTCGACGACTAAGCTACTCAGTGTTGTCGGGTTGTTCATCATCGTGATGTGTGCCAGATGCATCGAGAGGGTGCTCACAAGAGAGACAAAGTACCCATGGGTGAAGACTAGCCCACCAGGTCTTCGCCATACTCCATGGCGGCGGCGTAGAGTGAGTTGTCACCGTGAAACTACATGGCAATGACGACAACGCTAGGGTTTCACAGGGGGGAGGGTAGTGGTGGGACTTGGTCCGGGCTACTTTCGGGCGGGACGAGCCCCGGTCGAAAAGCACGGCACGTGGCCCGGTCCGGCACGAAATGGAATCCAAAGCTTCGGGTCGTGCCGGGACTAGAAATCGGGCATGACGGGCGGCATGACACGGCACGAAGATTCGGGCCATGCTCGGGCCGGCCCGTCCCAGTTTGGCCCGTAGGGTTTCGACTTAACCCGGCTCGGTTTTTTCGGTTCAATCCTCTCCTCTCCTCAGCGCACCGTCGACCCCGCCCCCTGCGCCCGGCTACCACGCGCGACGCGCCCCACCCTAGCCCGTCCCGACTCCCGAGCGGGCGAGCCGCCCCAGCCCAGCCGGCCGCCCCAGCCCAGCGCTCCCGCCCGGCCGCCCCAGTCCGGCGCACCCGCCCGAGTCCCGACCGCCAGTCCGCCCTAGCCCGCGCCCCCGGCCGGCAGCCCGGTGACCCGGTCCCCCGTCCCCCCTGCGGCCCTGCCTGCCGCGCGCCCGACGTGTCCGGTCCCCGTGCGGCCCTGCCCTAGCCGCGCGCCGGCGCACCGCAACCACAAGTCCACAACCATGTTGCCAACTAGGGGTAGTGGTACTAGGAAGAAGGTTGGCGCATCATCGCGGCGTGGTCGTGGCTACGAGGAGCCCGATCCACGTCGTCTATCTCCAAGCATGGGAGATTACGGGATGGATGATGTCGGTTTAGAAGGTGATGCATATGATGAGTACCAAGATGATTGTGTTGGTTTAAATAATGCGGGTGGTGGTAGTTTCTCCGTCGATGCGCCCGCTACCGCAAGCGATATGCCTCCACAACCCGAAGCTCTGCATGAAGAAATTCAAACATCTACTACTTCGGAACCCAAAAAGAAAAGAGCCAAATGTTGGGATCACTTCATTGAGCACGTAGAAAATGTCAATGGTAAGGATTTAGTAACTTCTGCTACTTGCAAATATTGTAAAAAGGTTCTTACTGCAGCATCTAGTAGTGGCACGGACCACCTAAATCGACATTATGCCGCATGTGTCAAGAAGTTTGCTTTACGAGGAGGTGCCTCAACACAAACTCAATTGAACTTCAATCCCGATGGCTCTATGAGTACTTGGGTTTATAATGCTGATGTTGCTCGTTCTGAAATTGCTAGATTTATTGCAATATAAGATCAACCTATTTGCATGGGCGAAAGTGCTAATTTTGAAAGAATGATTCAAGTTGCTTTTTGTCCACAATATAACAATGTTCCTAGAAAGATTACTCGAAAGGATATAATTAAAAGATACAATGGTAAAAAGGTGATCTTGAAAGAAACATTTAGGAGCATATCATTTTCTGTTGCATTAACATCGGATATTTGGTTATCTTCACATCAAAGGATAAACTATCTTAGTGTTGTTGCTCATTACATAGACCCTGAGTATAAGTTGAATAAAAGAATTTTAGCATTGCGGGTCATTGATGAGAATCACACCGGTGAGGTAATTGCATCACATGTGTTTGATGTCATTAAAGATTATGACATTGAAAATAGGATTGCGTCTATAACTCTTGGTAATGTATCGGCTAACACCAGGGCTATGGAAATACTTGAGTCACACATACAAAGCTACATTGGTGGGTTTGTGCTTCATCAAAGATGTGTGTTGGAGGATGTTGACCTTGAAGAATCCGAATGATTAGAAAATTTTAAACAAACTGTACTCTTTTCCTTACAGGGGAAGCTCACAATGAGTGTAAGGTTTTTAATGAGGCAGTTTGTAAAAAACTTAATACTTTCAATAAAATTTTATTCCCCCTACATTTGTGTGATTTGTGATTTTTGAATGTGCTATGTTATTTGTGGATGTGTTATGTGATTTGTGATTCTTTTTAAGTATATTGATATTTATGTGAATGTGGATGTTTATATGAGTATATCTGTCTGTGGAAAAAAATAGTTATATGTAAATCTGTCTCTCTGAAAAAAAAGTCTCCCTGAAAAAAAAATTGGGCAGCCACCAGAGCGCTAGGCCCAGGCAGCACCACTGGCCCAAGCGCACCAGGCGCACGAGTAAGTAACGAGGCCCACAGCGAGGGCGCAGTAGGCGGGCGGGGCGGGGCGGGGCCCAGTAGGCGGAGATCGGAGTTCACTGCCGGTTGCGCGCTCTGCCTTATAAGCACGGCAACCACACATAGAAGTCCTAAGGTGGGACTAAACAAGGGGCGCGGGAGGTGGGACAGGCGCGGGCGCGGGCACGTGGCGGCCCAATAGGCGGGACGGGGCCCAGTAGGCGGGGCGGGGCACAATAGGCTGGGAGAGGCCCAATAGGCAGCGCGCGGCGGCCCAATAGGCGCGCCTGTTCCTTTTTTATATATTCCTATTTAATATTCAAACTTGTTTATATTCATCAAATTAAGTGCAAATTTAATATTCTTTTTCTATATTCTTAAAAAAATACTCTCTACCACTTGGAACAATTCTTTTCAAACTAATATAGTTCTTCTTGTACTTTTTTATAAACAACCAAAACAAATCATATGTACTTAATCTTCACTATTTTTTAAATCTCAAAATAATCAGCAAAATGAATGATTTTTGTTTATGTAGGTGTGCATTATATTTAACTGCACATATGAATTTTTTGTAATTTTTTTGAAACACTTCAAGTTGGGCAAATTCTAATTTATCCTCATTTGAGTCAAAGGATTATAACATATGTGCCATTCTATAAGAATCAAACATACATTCGTTCATTTTAGTTTTTAAAAATCTCAAAAAATATCATAGGTGTATACTCTCATATACAACTCCCACAAGAAATCTCACTTCCAAATTCATTTTATTTTGAGATATATAAAAAAGACAAAAAACATTTTTTGGTTTTTTATACACTTTGTATATTGTGAATTTCTGAACAAACTTTTTTTGGAACATGTAATATAACTATATTAACCTACAATTTTTTTCAAAATTTTTTATTTTTTTACATTGTAGAACTGTCACTTTGGTGACATAGTCTATGACTTTTGGGCCCCACGTGTCAAAGGCACAGTGCAACATCTCTTCGGGTCGTTTTCGGGCCCGGCCCGACACGAAGCCAGCCCGTCGGGCCACGTGCCGTGCTTGGGGCAGGAATTCGAGCAGTCGGCCCGACCGGCCCGGCACGAATCGGCCCGACGTGCTTTCGGGCTCGGGCCGAAATAGCCCGAAGCACGAACGTGTCGTGCCGGGCCGGCGCGAGCACGGCCCGAGTCCCACCTCTAGGGGAGGGACTGCTCATGGGCGATGGGTTGGGGGTGCAGGCCGGTTGTAACTAGAGGGAGGGGATGACTGGGTGATATTGGCGGGTAACTAAAGTTCAAGCCTCATAGATACTCTGATCATTGTGCATTTCGCAATCCGGTGAAAGCTAGTTCAGGGCAGATTGTGGAATTCTGGGCTCTAATCTGATGCTGTGGTGTGGTCAAACAGACTGACTCGATCAGCTCGGTGGAGAGATCGAGAGCACACCGCCCGCGCCGAGGCGAAGAGTCGAGAGCGCACACGAGCGTAGATCGTGGCGGGCGCGGGCTGACCAGGCCGGGTCGCAGAGACCCCCATCGGCGTCCGTGATGGATCTCCCGGATCCCGTCCTCCAGCTGGCAGTGGGCCACGCCTCGAGCCGTTGTCGTGTCCGCCCCCAACCCCTGTCACGTGCCGCGGAATCTCGCAGCGATCCCATCGAACAGATGCGCGTGCCGAGCAGGGCTGATGCTGACGCCGCAGATGTCCTTTCTTTTTCCCACGAATATATAGATCCACACGTCTCCTTCCTTCCCCGCAGCCAGCCAGCGCCGTGCCGTGTGGAGTCCACCAAGGCAGGAGACCGACCGGAGCGGCCGGCGACCAGCGATCGAGGCGGCCGCGCCGAGGAAGGAAGCGAGAAAGATGGACCGCAAGGATGTCGGGATCCTCGCCATGGACATCTACTTCCCGCCCACCTGCGTGCAGCAGGTGAAGCTTCTCTCCCCCTCCCTCTCTGCACCGCGTTACTGCTCCATGTTGTGCCGTTAGAGAAGTCGATCCCGTCGCTGCGCCCCGGGTGGGTCTGATCCGTGGCTCTGGGACCCCTCGCGTTGCGGGACGGGGATCGTGGGGTCTTCGGTGCCGAAGGACTGTGCTTTTCTAGGGATTAACGGCTAAACTTAGCTCGACGGGTGGAGCCGTTGCCGACCCTTCCATGGTTGCACTGCAATGCTGCCTCTTGATTGGTCAAAGTACTACCAGATCAGTAAGTAGTAACAATGCGGTTATTAAGATTATAATCGAATCTGTTAAACTCTAGAGAATCTGGAGAATTCGCCTTCCAAGGATCCAGGTAAAAAAAGGGGGGGGGAAGAGAAGTGAATTTCGAGTTACACAGGAGAAGATCCGGGTAGCTGGTGTGTTTCGCAGGAATTAGGCTTCTTGTTTTCGTTCATTGTCTTCATAGCTGACGATGGTCCGGCTGTAGGAAGCGCTTGAGGCTCATGACGGAGCGAGCAAAGGGAAGTACACCATTGGCCTTGGCCAAGATTGCATGGCCTTTTGCAGCGAGGTGGAGGATGTCATCTCAATGAGGTATGTTTTGTATTATTAGCCTCAAGTAAGTCCATTGGTCTGCTGTCTATTGCTTATATGTCCCCGACGTTTTCCTTTTCCGATGGTTTCCTAAACAGTTGCTCATTCATTTGTATGTTTTTATCATGCAATTGCTTTTTCGACTATTATGTTTGTTGCCCTTTTCTGATTTCAACTCTCACAAGAGTTAATTTCTTGCAGCCTGACAGTTGTCACTTCCCTACTGAAAAAGTACAAGATTGATCCGAAGCTAATCGGTCGCTTGGAGGTTGGCAGTGAGACAGTTATAGACAAAAGTAAATCCATCAAGACCTGGCTCATGCAAATTTTCGAGGTTTGTTTCTTCACATTTGTGGAATCACTTTAGTAGCATCCACAGTTCTGCATGACTGCATATATTGAAGCATTTCTGGGTAGATGCTCAGCTTTCTATTTATTTGACAAGATTGCTTATTTTGCTTTTATTTGTTTGACCAAATGACCATTCAGTCTCTAAATTTGTTCGTTCTTCCAAACCCAAAAAGTTAATTCTTGTTGACATCTAAAACACAGGAGAGTGGCAACACTGACATTGAAGGAGTTGACTCAAGCAATGCATGCTACGGTGGGACAGCGGCGCTGCTGAATTGCGTGAATTGGGTCGAAAGTAACTCCTGGGATGGACGCTATGGTCTTGTCGTTTGCACAGACAGCGCGGTTCGTCATCTAACCTTCCCTTTAAACATGAGTTCACTAATGGGTCGCTTTTTTTTTTCAGTTTCTGGTGGAACACAAAATCACTTTCTGCCATATTGTGCTATCGATTACTGTGATGTTCAGGTTTATGCGGAGGGGCCAGCTCGTCCAACGGGGGGTGCTGCTGCTATTGCTATGCTCATTGGCCCTAATGCCCCCATTTCATTCGAGAGTAAATATAGAGCTTCTCACATGGCTCATGTTTACGATTTTTACAAGCCTGATCTTGCAAGTGAATATCCGGTTAGTTTTTGGATCCTTAAGCCATTAATATTGTCTAAACTTAAGCTTCTTCCATTGGGAAGGGTTCTTTGTTCCCTGGTGGATGGCATATTTGTTGAGCCAAAGGTTTCTAATGAAAAAGCATATTCATTTCAGGTTGTTGATGGTAAACTATCCCAAACATGCTATTTGATGGCTCTTGACTCATGCTATAGACGGTTCTGCAACAAGTGAGTTGCTCTGTCTCTATGCTTTTCATTTAAATGTGATCATATTTGCTTATCACTGAATAACAATTTTGTCTGCACCCCACTGTAATTTTTGAAATAGGTATGAGAAGCTTAATGGGAAGCAGTTCTCAATTTCTGATGCGGAATATTTTGTCTTCCATTCCCCATACAACAAGGTATGGTGCAAATAAGTGAACAAGTGATCGTTTTAACGAAGAATAATGCTACAAAAGTTTACTACTTCTCTATTCTGGCTTAGAGTGCGTGATTTGCTCATAACTTCTGTCATCACAGCTCGTGCAGAAGAGTTTTGCTAGACTTTATTACAATGACTATGTGCACAATTGCAGGTTTGCATTCTTTAGTTTACTCCTGTTCCTATGTAATCTGGGTTTCGCCTTCAGATTTGTTATTGAAAATAATATGTTATGTTCAATTCCTGAAGAATTTTCAAATTTATTTGTACTAGTTCTGTCGATGATGATGCTAAAGAAAAGCTCCATCCATTTTCCAACTTGACTGATGAAGAGAGCTATCAGAGTCGCGACTTGGAAAAGGTCTGTTACAATTATGTGGGAGTGTCATGTGGTTGATTATCTGATGGAGTATTTTCCTTTAAATTTCCAGGCCTCACAACAAGTTGCAAAGAACTTGTATGACATCAAAGTGCAGCCGTCCACTCTGCTTCCAAAACAAATTGGTAACATGTATACTGCGTCCCTTTATGCTGCATTGGCATCCGTGCTATTCAACAAGCATGAGAGTCTGGTGAGTTCTGTATCTTTAATTCTTTGCCATACCAGTTCATATCTGTTGTGCTTGGATCCTGATAGCTGGCTACGTTTACTGTTACAGGATGGCCAAAGAATTGTTATGTTCTCTTATGGCAGTGGCTTGACATCCACTATGTTTTCATTGAGGCTAAACAATGTCCAGGGTTCCTTTAGTTTATCAACTATTGCTTCAGTGCTTGATGTCACAGAGAAGCTTCAGTCAAGACATGAGGTAAGCTATACTCTGAATAGTCATACGCTCATTATAGGCTTATATGCTCCTTCAGTATTTGTCTTTGCATACTCTGACGTATTTTCTCCTGACTCTTGTAACCAGGCCTTGCCTGAGAAATTTGTCGAGACGCTGAAGCTTATGGAGCACCGATACGGGGCAAAGGATTTTGAGACGAGCAAAGACACAAGCCTGCTGCCCCCAGGCACATTCTACCTCACCAAGGTTGATTCCATGTACCGGAGGTTCTATGAGCAGAAGCCAGCCCATGAAACTATCGGAAGCAAAGCCAAGTGCTGCAACGGCTTCGCCAATGGCCACTAATTGTGTGCCATAAACTCCTAGGTCGCCTGCACGGCTCCTGATCAGCCTCTACTTTGATATGCATAGGTTTAGCATATCCTCTAGCCTAGTATGCTTCTCAAATAATAATTGTGTGCAGCTGTCGCCCCCTAGATCAGCTATTCTTATTTTTATGTGTGTTGTATTGACCTGATCTGTGAAATTCTGTGTTGACTTTCTGGTTTCTTTTAGGTTATATTTTTTTCTTCATCGCTAAAAACTAGTCTGGGAAAATACTTTGTGAATGCAACTGCTTCCTCTTAGAAAAGTGATGGCAGAATTCCAAAAAAAAAGGTAATGGCAGGAGTGGAACGGCAAGAACTGTTAGGGCCTCTTTGGTAGGAGCCTCTGTGGAAGTGTTCTCTCAAGGAATCTGATTCTTAGAAGAGAAGTGTTTCTGTGGCTGAAAGTGATTCTCTAGAATGAACTCTTAGGGCCTGTTTGACAGGGATTATACAGTTCATTCTGCTTTAGATTATAGCAAATTATGAAATAGTCACTATCAAACACCTAAAATTAAAATCTCAGAATAGATTATGTCCATAGAGACTTATAATCTGTTTTTTATAATTTGTATTATGATGGATGAGTTGTAAATACTAGCTTTCCACAGCTTATCCTCCCCACTATTCATTTAACACCTATAATTCATTTCAGAAGAAAATAGTATTGTTTGATAGTTTTTTAGATTATGCAGATAAGTCAGTCACAGAATATCCAGAGTTAAAGCTCTTTTAGCATAATCTAAAGCCCTGCCAAAAAGACCCTTAAAATTAAGACATGGAATCACTTCACAGGATCATAAGAAGCTTTTTTTTTTTACTCCCAACCCCATAGTTCATTCTATAGAATCACTTCATAAAATTTGTCAAAGAATCACTTCTCCTGGAAAAACAAGTTTGATACTGATTTTGCCTGAGAATCAGCTTTGTAGAGCCATGCCAAAAGCGGGCCATAATCAAGTAGAGTTATGCCAAAGGGGGCCTTAACAAGGAGCATCTGTTCGTTCATGAACTTCTTGCAAGTGCAAGTATCTGTTGGCATGTCACACCCGGTTTTTCCGAAGAACAACCAAGTGAATATCACATGTATGCCAGGATCATTTTCTCATACATATGATGACAAATAGTGAAGCATCATTTATTACAAGCCAGGTGTCGAATATAAATAAGTCTTACATAGCAAATGTCTCGATGGACAATAATAAGTTCATCACAAGTAAATAAACTAGCAGCGGAATATTATTCTTGAGGGCTCCTTCACAGGCGTTGCCCGGGGGACTCCATGAACCTAGAAACCTTCTTCCGGTCCAAAGTCTTGGTCATTATACACCACCTCACTATCTTGACCTGAGCAGCAATATAAAAAACAAATATGCAAGGTTGAGTACCGATGGTACTCGGCAAGTGTGGGAAAGTTATGTCATGCATGGCTAGAACAAGGGGAGGTTGAACTCATGGTTAAAGCACTACGCAATTAATACCTATCACCTTAGCTTATTAAGCACCTACATTACTACACAGGTGAAATGGTCCCAATCTCCCATCCCATCATCATAATCAAATAACCATAACATCATTTCCAATGTTAAGCTCTCCGCTTAACATTCACAACTTCCAAAACCATCAATCCTCTAATCATGAATAAGTCCAAGCCGCTCTTAACCGTGAGCACGGCTGTCATGACAGTTTTGACTCTGCAGAGTTTGCACCACTGTACCCACATGTAGTGATTTCATCCCCCGTTGTCGGGTGGACTAAAAGAACCTCCATTATGCCAGCGGCTACGAACCACATTCAAGCTTCCCAGGTATGTAGCCAGGAGATCACTACTAAGCCTTTACAAAGGGATTCCCGACGAGCGTGGGCCCACTGAGGTTTCACCCCTAACAGCATACAAGAGGCTTCAACCCCGCTGCAGTGGCCCCCTCTTGAGCCTTGCGGTTCATATGGTAGTCCAGCTGACACCTATTCCCCGCACCATCCAACACACCCATACTACGCCGGAGATACACCTAATTAATTGGCCAAGCTGCCCCATCTCAGCATGTGGTTGGCACGGTAAAGCCAGGTTACATGCTCCATGAACCGGTCCTTAGGATCCAGGCAAGTACTAAACACAAACCCGAGTCTCGTGCACCCAGCACCAACCAAAAACATCCAACTTGCCTTGATCCCTACCTCTTCATGACTCATAATATCTCATTCAAGAGTATGGTAAAATAAATTGATGATCTCATATCCCAAATATCCCATTCTAAGCATGGCTAAGCATATAATAATAAATGACATGATAAAATAAATCCCAACCCAAGCTACAAGGAAATAAGGTAATGCAATTCTAGGGAAACTTCCTAGCATGGGTTTCATATTTCAATTGACAATGCAAATAATTCTAGCTACACATCCTAGCATAGGATCAAAGTGGTCAAGGACACTTGCCTCCTTCCTGTTGCTCTTGGAATGGGTAGTCCTGATCTTGGAAAGGGAGAACTTGCTCTAGAGCAGGTTCTACATCATACCATCACACATAGCAAAAAAAAAAACAATCCATAAGACATAGTTCACACTTCCACTTCATACAAACCACACATTCACATTTATGAAAGCCATTCACAAATTCTATGTGTTGTGGTTACTCTATGTGTGTTTATCCTTGGCTTACATGCTCTTTTAATCATGTGTATATGATTTCTACTTTTGTATTCATATTTATGCTTGCATACTATATATATGAGTTTCCAATTTAAATAAATTCCTTATATTCAATTACTACACCTTTTAGCTACCAAGTACGCATGAAAGGTATTTTCCTACTCCATATGTGTCTTCAGAACTTCTACCAACCCTAAACTGAATGCTTTGGATTTTGGAAACATCATTTATCATTTTCTAATTATTTATACCTAGTTTGCTATATTTTAAAATTTACTTCTTATGCCTAAATGTGTACTTTATTATGAAAATAGTAAGACACATCATCTAAACAGAATACGTTCTGATCCAAAATAGTTAATAATATATTTTTGATCTTTTCCTCTGATGTAAACTATTTTACATTTATTTTTCTAATTTTTAGAATTATTCTCCACTTAAAAATGTGTCCTTATAACTAATAAATGTGAATAATTAATTAAACAGATTCATTTCAGCCAAAAATCTATTTTATCTCACTCCAAGGTTTTCTAAGTACTGGAAAAGTTTTAAATTTAAATTTAACAATATGTTTGTCCCACCTTTTAAATTTTAAATACTAGCCACATACTCAAATTCCTAACCTTAATATCAAATAGGGTTAAAAAGGTAAACTCACCCCACTACAGGGTCCATTATATTATTTTAAGAATTTCCAGGGGTCTAGCTACACTTAACAGAGGGGTTTTTCCAAATTTTTATTAAGTCCAGGGGCTAAAACTAATTTTTAAATGAATTTACATGATTTTCTGAAGTTCCAGGGGCTAGATCAGAAGTTTCCGGGGCTAGCTCTTATTTTCCGAGAACCCCAGGGGGTAGCGCGTAAGAATTCCAGCCTTTATAACGCGGGGCTGACGTGGACCGTCCGATTTAAAACAGACGGCTGAGATTATAACGTCGAACCGGTACGCGGGGATTTAAACTCTACCGCGCGATTTAAAATAGACGGCGTACAAACGGCCACGTCGCTCTGATCGAGCGCGGGCGGCGCTGCCCGGCGGCGCACGGCGGCGGGAGGCGGCGATCTCGCCGGAGAGTTTCGAATCTTTGTCAATTCTTCCTAGAACTGTGATTTTATGGCATAGATCGGTAGCGGAGAGGTCGGGGATCTCACCTCGGGGGTTTTCTTGAGCTCGGAGGTCCTGGAAAGCGATCGGCGACGAGGTCCGAGGTGAATTCACGGCGAGCTCGTCGGCGCTGTGTTGGAACCGCAAACCACCGAGTTTTCTGCACCTGCGAGGTTCCCCGGAGGCGGTGGATCAAGACCAGCGAGTTAGATCAGAATTCCCGAGCGTAGATCGAGCAGAATTCGCCGGAGGGGCTCGGGTTCTCACCGGAGAGAAAATCGGCAGATCGTGGGGAAGAACGGGACGATGCCGGGGTTTTTATAGACGGGGGAAGGGCGACGTTCGGTTGTGATCGAGTTTGCCTCGCCCACGAACGAAATTCGGCTAGGATACGCAGGGATCCGGGTCGGTTTTGATTCGGGGTGAGAGAGTCCGGCCGAGCGCGGGCGCGAGCGCGAGAAGGAAGAAAGGTTGGCGGGCCCCGCGTGTCAGTGGGAAGAAGGGGGGCGCGCGCGGCTGCGGGCTGGCGCGGGATCGGTTGGGCCGGCTGGTGGGTTTCGGCCCACTGGCCGGTTTTTTTTTCTGTTTTCCTTTTTCTTTTTCTATTTCTTTTCTGTTTTGAGTTTAATTTGAATTCCAGTTTGAATTTGAATTTTTGCAACACATGCAGCACGTCCAAAAATTTTTAAATTCCCCTCTTAACAGGATTTTGGTGTGTTACAGCTCTACCCCCCTTAAAAGAAATCTCGTCCTCGAGATTGGTGGTTCTAAGAAAACAATTCCGGAAATTGTGCCTTAAGTTCATCTTCTCGCTCCCAGGTGGCTTCCTCTTCTGAGTGATGCTTCCACTGCACCTTGCACATCCGGATTCTTTTATTTCTGGTGAGGCGTTCCATTGTCTCCAAAATCCTGAATGGTTGCTCGGCATAAGACAAATCCTCAGCTACGTCCACTTCATTCATGGGTAACACCTCTTCAGGCGTTCTCAGACATTTCTTGAGTTGTGACACATGGAATACATCGTGCACATCCGATAGGCGAGCCGGTAATTTTAGTTGATACGCCACTTCGCCTTTCCTCTCCGGAACTTGAAACGGTCCGATGTATCGAGGTGACAACTTCCCTTTCACCTTGAACCGATGAAGTCCTCGGATAGGGGACACCTTGAGATAGACATAATCTCCCACGTTGAAAACGAGCTCTCTTCTTCGTTCATCGGCATAGCTCTTTTGGCGTGTCTGTGCTATCCTCAAGTTGTTGCGAATTTCCCTCACCTTCGCCTCGGCTTCTTGTAGTACTTCGGAACCAAACACTTTACTTTCCCCTGTTTGGTTTCAAAATAGGGGAGTTCTGCACTTCCTCCCGTACAAAGCTTCAAACGGTGACATCTTCATACTAGCCTGATAGCTGTTGTTATAGGAGAATTCCGCATACGGTAAGTTCTTGTCCCAACTCCGATTGTTTTTGAGTGCACATGCCCCCAGCATGTCCTCAAGAATCTGATTGGTTCTTTCCGTTTGCCCGTCAGTTTGGGGATGATAGGCAGAACTAAAGTTCAGATGGGTTCCCATGGTTTCGTGCAACTTCTACCAGAACCTCGAGGTGAACTGTGTCCCTCGATCCGACACTATCTTCTTCGGCACTCCATGGTAACACACGATCCTTGACATGTACAACTCCGCCAATTTGGATCCGCTGTAGCTTTCTTTCACGGGGATGAAATGAGCTACCTTGGTTAGCCTGTCGATGATGACCCATATTGAATCATATTCTGATTGGGTCCTAGGCAATCCCCCAATGAAAACCATACCGATTTCTTCCCATTTCCATTCAGGCACTTTGAGTGGTTGCAATAATCCCGCGGGTCGTTGATGTTCTGCTTTCACCAACTGACATGTGTCACATAGGGCAACATGTTCCGCGACATCTCGCTTCATGCCATACCACCAATACCTGCTCTTGAGGTCCTGGTACATCTTCGTACTCCCAGGATGAATGGAATAGTCGGAATCGTGAGCCTCCTTCAAAATCAATTCACGGATCTCCCTCACTTCAGGCACACAGATTCTTTTCCCGTGCCACACCGTACCTTGTTCATCCTCTCTGAAACCAGGAGCTTTATTTTCCTTGATGAGTTGTCTGATCTCTTGTATCTTCTCGTCATTCTTTTGACCCTCGCGTATGTCTCGCTCGAGTGTGGAGTCCACTTCCATGGCGATGGCTTCACCACTGTTTACCAGGCATAGATTGAGCCTCATAACCTCGTCCTTCAATTATGCAGGCATGTCCTTCAAGCTCAACTTATTGACCTGCACTTTCCGACTTAAAGCATCGGCCACGACGTTTGCTTTCCCTGGATGATAGTTGATGCCCACATCAAAATCATTGATTAGCTCTAACCATCTCCTTTGTCTGAGGTTGAGATCTGGCTGTGTAAAAATGTACTTCAAACTTTTATGATCCGTATATATCTCTGTCCTCTTCCCCATCAAATAGTGCCGCCAAATTTTCAACGCGTGTACCACTGCGGCTAGTTCTAGGTCATGTGTAGGATAGTTTTTTTCTCGTGCCTCCGGAGTTGTCGGGATGCATAAGCCACGACATGCCCTTCTTGCATAAGAACACATCCCAACCCGTTTCCAGAGGCATCACAGTACACCGTGAAGTTCTTTTGCATATCTGGCATAACCAGCACTGGGGCTGTTGTCAATCTTTTCTTTAACTCCTGAAAACTCGTCTCGCACTGTGGCGTCCATGTGAATGTGATTCTCTTCTCCAACAGTTTGGTGAGGGGTCTCGAGATCTTAGAGAATCCCTCAATAAACCGTCGATAGTATCCTGCCAATCCCAAGAAGCTTCGAACTTCCCCGACATTTTCAGGGGTCTTCCACTTCTGTATATCCTCAATTTTGACGGGATCCAAGGAGATTCCTCCCTCCGAGATTATATGTCCTAAGAAGGGAACTCTCTTCAGTCAAAACTCACACTTGCTAAACTTGGCATATAGTTGGTGTTCTCTCAGCCTCTGCAACACCAACCTTAGATGTTTCTCATGTTCTTCTTCATCTTTGGAGAAGACGAGAATGTCATCTATGAAAACCACCACAAATTTGTCCAGATATTCCATGAATACCTTGTTCATGAGATACATGAAGTATGCCGGGGCATTAGTTAGCACGAAAGGCATGACAGTTTATTCATGCAGTCCGTACCGAGATACGAAAGCTGTCTTGGGAATATAAGATTGCCTTATCTTGAGTTGGTGGTATCCCGACCTGAGATCAATTTTCGAGAACACACAAGCTCCCCTCAACTGATCAAACAAGTCTTCAATGCGGGGTAATGGGTACTTGTTCTTGATGGTTACCTCATTCAAGGCACGGTAATCCACGCATAACCTTTGGGTTCCGTCCTTCTTGGGCACAAATATGACCGGAGCTCCCCAAGGTGAGGAACTAGGACGAATATACCCCTTCTCCGACAATTCTCTCAAATGATCCTTGAGTTCTCCCAGCTGCTTGGAGTCCATCCGATAAGGTCTCTTGTATATCGGGGTTGTTCCAGGCACTAGCTCGATTGCAAATTCCACTTCACGATCAGGAGGCATACCTGGCAACTCCTCCGGAAAAACATCTGGATATTCCCTGATAATCCTGATCTCCTCCACTTTCACCTCAACTTGATTTAATTTAACGTCCCTCCTAGGCTCTTGTACTGTTATAAACTTTACTTTTGTGCCACTAGGGTGCGTTAGTTCCACCGTTCTGGTCGAACAATAGATGATTTCTTTATGTTTGGTCAACCAATCCATACCCAAGATAATATCGATCCCTTGGGAATCTATCACTATGAGGTTAGCAGTAAACACTACCCCATTAATGTCTAGATTCACCTTGGGACACACTTGTCTTGTCCTTATTTCTCCACCTGGAGAGTTTACTGCTAGCATATAGTTCATTTGTGTTGTTGCTAGATCATGCTTCTTAACAAACCCTTGAGCAATGAACGAGTGGGTAGCACCAGAATCAAACAGCAGGTTTCTAATGTGTAAATTGGCAGGAAACTTACCAACTACCACGTCAGGTGCCTCTTGCGCTTCCTCCATGGTGACGTGGTTCACCCGTCCTCTCATTACATTCTGCTGTTATGGCTGCGCGGGCTTCTTCTTTGGGCACTTATGGACATAGTGCCCCACTTCACCACAGCTAAAACATTGCACCCCAACCTTAGGTGCCTGGCCTTTGTTGTCTTGGGGTTGGTTTGGAGGTCCTTGTACTGCTGGTCGGGGTTGATATGTAGAGCGAGGCTGCTGTACGAACTGACGTTGTGGCTGTATTGGTGCTGCCGAAGGCCTGTAGTTTGGGTTGTACCCTCTTGGTGCTGAGTAGGGTACCGCAGCACGGTCCGTCTGCCCTGCGGTTTACTGCATCAGACGTGGGCGGGTGTTGCTACCCGAGGCTTGGTGTGACCACCCGACCTTCCTCTTGTTCTCATTTTCCAAGGCCTTCAGCTTCCGTTCTACCACAAATGCTCTGTCCACCATCTTTTGGAAGCTTTCATACTCATTGGAGGACATTGCACACTGCATTTCTACGGTAAGTTCTTCCACGAAACAATCTTGTTTCTGCTCATCAGTCTCTATGTCCCGTGGGGCATAACAGGAGAGTTGGGTAAATTTAGTGAGGTATTCCCTCACAGTCATGTTACCTTGCTGCCTTCACTTGTTTGTACTATAAAGTGTTGAGGCTTTGTTATACTTTTCTGAGGGTTCATATCTCACACAAAAATAAATGCAATATTATTTCATGTGGGTTCACACACCAAAGCAAAACAATCTAAAGACGAGACTGTGGACAATTGCTCATGGCTTCCATAACTCACGTCACACACCAAGCATTAACACACCATTAACTAAGGTAACGACTCGACTATTCGACATCTTGCTAACTAAGGGAAAAACTCTACACTACTCGTATCACTGAGCTGGCTCCTCGGGATCTTCCTCATTATTGCGGCTGCCTTCTGACTCTGCTTTGGGTGGGGAGGCTGCTGGTGGAGAAGTGCGACGACGCCTGATCGCCCGGCGATCTGGGGAGTCAGGAGTCCATGTATCATTCACGGTGACACACAGTTCATTCCCATCTCCTCTTTCTCTCGCCCTCAAGCAGGCTTGCAGCAACGCCTCCGTTTCCTTCAGGGTGTCACGAACATCCTGAAGCTCCTGCTGACACTCCTGCAATCGAGTGCTAAGCATAGCAGCATCCTCCAAGCACAATTCCATGTGCTCATGGGAAGTCCCTTGCTGCACTGACGGGTACTTATACTCCGTTGTACCACTCTCGCGCTGGAGGACATACATGTACTCAGTCCTGTCCAGGTGTCGACGATAGATGTGACTCTGGCAGGTGATGGCCTCCCAGGTGACATCCTTATCCGCATCGACCTGTGTCGCTCGACAAGCTGGAGAGCGGTGGATCTTGAGCAGCTGATTTTCATGGATAATTATCATCTCTGAACTCCATTCTTCCCTCTTCTCATGGATGGTCCTGGTGGAGCTATAGTGTATGATTAGCTTGCCCGTATTATCGGCGGCTTGGAGCATACGTCGAAGACGGCGCAACAAGCCTCCTACTGCCAATCCGTAGGAAAGGTACGTCACCGGACGGCTCTCCTCTCTTTGGGCAAGGGCAACTACGGGAACTCTCCCTCCTGTGGACTTGCGAGCGGTGCGAATCATGCGAACCATCTAAAACAGAAAGCATTTAAACTTAGGTTAGATAAACTTTTAAACAAAAATCCTATTTTGAATGAAACTTGGGGTAAGATGAAGAAAGTGACTCCATTAAATAACAATTTTCAACACACACCTTGTAAAATAGTTTTTAAGAAAATAGAGCCCTTAAATACGTCCATTTCTACCTAGGTCCACGTTCCTACGAGCAACCTTGGCTCTAATACCACTTCTGTCATACCTGTTTTTTTCCGAAGAACAACCAAGTGAATATCACATGTATGCCAGGATCATTTTCTTATACATGTGATGACAAATAGTGAAGCATCATTTATTACAAGCTAGGTGTCGAATATAAATAAGTCTTACATAGCAAATGTCTCGATGGACAATAATAAGTTCATCACAAGTAAATAAACTAGCAGCGGAATATTATTCTTGAGGGCTCCGTCACAGGCTTTGCTTGGGGGACTCCATGAACCTAGAAACCTTCTTCGGGTCCAAAGTCTTGGTCATTATACACCACCTCACTATCTTGACCTGAGAAGCAATATAAACAACAAATATGCAAGGTTGAGTACCGATGGTACTCAGCAAGTGTGGAAAAGTTATGTCATGCATGGCTAGAACAAGGGGAGGTTGAACTCATGGTTAAAGCACTACGCAATTAATACCTATCACCTTAGCTTATTAAGCACCTACATTACTACACAGGTGAAATGGTCCCAATCTCCCATCCCATCATCATAATCATAACCATAACATCATTTTCAATGTTAAGCTCCCCGCTTAACATTCACAACTTCCAAAACCATCAATCCTCTAATCATGAATAAGTCCAAGCCACTCTTGACCGTGAGCACGGCTGTCATGACAGTTTTGACTCTGCAGAGTTTGCACCATTGTACCCACATGTAGTGATTTCATCCCACGTTACCGGGTGGACTAAAAGAACCTCCATTATGCCAGTGGCTACGAACCACATTCACACTTCCCAGGTGTGTAGCTAGGAGATCACTACGAAGCCTTTACAAAGGGATTCCCGACGAGCGTGGGCCCACTGAGGTTTCACCCCTAACAGCATACAACAGGCTCCAACCCCGCTGCAGTGGCCCCCTCTTGAGCCTTGCGGTTCATATGGTAGTTCAACTGACACATATTCCCCGCACCATCCAACACACCCATACTACGCCGGGGATACACCTAATTAATTGGCCAAGCTGCCCCATCTCAGCATGTGGTTGGCACGGTAAAGCCAGGTTACATGCTACATGAACCGGTCCTTAGGATCCAGGCAAGTACTAAACACAAACCCGAGTCTCGTGCACCCAGCACCAACCAAAAACATCCAACTTGCCTTGATCCCTACCTCTACATGACTCACAATATCTCATTCAAGAGTATGGCAAAATAAATTGATGATCTCATATCCCATTCTAAGCATGGCTAAGCATATAATAATAAATGACATGATAAAATAAATCCCGACCCAAGCTACAAGGAAACAAGGTAATGCAATTCTAGGGAAACTTCCTAGCATGGGTTTCATATTTCAATTGACAATGCAAATAATTCTAGCTACACATCCTAGCATAGGATCAAAGTGGTCAAGGACACTTGCCTCCTTCCTACTGCTCTTGGAATGGGTAGTCCTGATCTTGGAAAGGGAGAACTTGCTCTGGAGCAGCTTCTACATCATACCATCACACATAGCAAAAGAAAAACAACAATCCATAGGACATAGTTCACACTTCCACTTCATACAAACCACACATTCACATTTATGAAAGCCATTCACAAATTCTATGTGTTGTGGTTACTCTATGTGTGTTGATCCTTGGCTTACATGCTCTTTTAATCATGTGTATATGATTCCTACTTTTGTATTCACATTTATGCTTGCATACTATATATATGAGTTTCTAATTTAAATAAATTCCTTATATTCAATTACTACACCTTTTAGCTACCAAGTATGCATGAAAGGTATTTTCCTACTCCATATGTGTCTTCAGAACTTCTACCAACCCTAAACTGAATTCTTTAGATTTTAGAAACATCATTTATCATTTTCTAATTATTTATACCTAGCTTGCTATATTTTCAAATTTACTTCCTATGCCTAAACGTGTACTTTATTATGAAAATAGTAAGACACATCATCTAAACAGAATAGGTTCTGATCCAAAATAGTTAATAATATATTTTTGATCTTTTCCTCTGATGTAAACTATTTTACATTTATTTTTCTAATTTTCAGAATTATTCTCCACTTAAAATGTGTCCCTATAACTAATAAATGTGAATAATTAATTAAACAGATTCATTTCAGCCAAAAATCTATTTTTATCTCACTCTAAGGTTTTCTAAGTACTGGAAAAGTTTTAAATTTGAATTTGACAATATGTTTGTCCCACCTTTTAAATTTTAAATACTAGCCACATACTCAAATTCCTAACCTTAATATCAAATAGGGTTAAAAAGGTAAACTCACCCCACTATAGGGTCTATTATATTATTTTAAGAATTTCCAGGGGTCTAGCTACACTTAACAGAGGGGTTTTTCCTAATTTTTATTAAGTCCAAGGGCTAAAACTGATTTTTAAATGAATTCACATGATTTTCTGAAGTTTCAGGGGCTAGATCAGAAGTTTCCGGGGCTAGCTCTTATTTTCCGAGAACCCCAGGGGGTAGCGCGTAAGAATTCCAGCCTTTATAACGCGGGGCTGACGTGGACCGTCCGATTTAAAACAGACGGCTGAGATTATAACGTCGAACCGGTACGCGGGGATTTAAACTCTACCGTGCGATTTAAAATAGACGGCGCACAAACGGCCACGTCGCTCTGATCGAGCGTGGGCGGCGCTGCCCGGCGCCGCACGGCGGCGGGAGGCGGCGATCTCGCCGGAGAGTTTCGGATCTTCGTCAATTCTTTCTAGAACTGTGATTTTATGGCATAGATCGGTAGCGGGGAGGTATGGGGATCTCACCTCGGGGGTTTTCTTGAGCTCGGAGGTCCTGGAAAGCGATCGGCGACGAGGTCCGAGGTGAATTCACGGCGAGGCTCGTCGGCGCTGTGTTGGAACCACAAAGCACCGAGTTTTCTGCACCTGCGAGGTTCCCCGGAGGCAGTGGATCAAGACCAGCGAGTTAGATCAGAATTCCCGAGCGTAGATCGAGCAGAATTCGCCGGAGGGGCTCGGGTTCTCACCGGAGACAAAATCGGCAGATCGTGGGGAAAAACGGGACGATGCCGGGGTTTTTATAGACGGTGGAAGGGCGGCGTTCGGTTGTGATCGAGTTTGCGTCGCCCACGAACGAAATTCGGCTGGGATACGCAGGGATCCGGGTCGGTTTTGATTCGGGGTGAGAGAGTCCGGCTGAGCGCGGGCGCGAGCGTGAGGAAGAAAGGTTGGCGGGCCCCGCGTGTCAGTGGGAAGAAGGGGGGCGCGCGCGACTACGGGCTGACGAGGGATCGGTTGGGCCGGCTGGTGGGTTTTAGCCCACTAGCCGGTTTTTTTCTGTTTTCCTTTTTCTTTTTCTATTTTATTTCTATTTTGAGTTTAATTTGAATTCCAGTTTGAATTTAAATTTTTACAACACATGCAGCACGTCCAAAAAATTTTAAATTCCCTTCTTAACAGGATTTTGGGGTGTTACATGGCACGAGTGACGAGTCTCCAATAATCACACGGCACATCTTCAATCTTAACAGTTCTCCAAGATTCATTCCCAGATCAAAAAATAATAAACCAAAAAGAGGACATCCCAATGAAACAAACTAATGCATTTACACAATTTGGAAACTAGAGTAGAATCAGCAACAGCCAGACCCAAGGCGCCTCCTAAAACTCCATCTCTTGATCAAATAGTAGCACAAGAATGGATCTTGGATTCTGGAACTCAAGATAAACAACTGGAGAAAACAAAATACCTATATCTCATGCTAATTGTACACTTCTCTGCCAACATCTGTTACAAATCTAAGCATTTTGATTGAAAAAACATGAAAATGAAATCAACAAGTGTGTGTAATGACACCAAGAACGAGTGTTCCTCTCTAATCCCATTTCCTTCATGGTTCCTGTCAAGATCCACACACCTTATACACGTCAAGAGAAGGATCATGCTGCCTGCTTTCCGTTCCTAACTCTATCTAATTCTGCCTCAGCTTCTTGCAGGGCTGATTTAAGTATAGATACTCTCGCTTCCAGCTCCTCTACTGTGCCCCTCTTTAAGGCAGGCTTGTATGGTGTAAGGAAGTGTCGGGAAAAGTTCTGAAGAGCTTGAACACCACATACCTGAAGAATGAGTCTTCAGGCACTGACAAATATCATGTAAGTGCAAATGAGTGAACTAGTAATACAGCGGATTACTTACCTCCTCTGGAAGCAAGGGCAGTTTCGTGATGTTGAAATCATCATATAACATATGGAACTGATCAATATATTTCTGTTGCATTTTTATGCGTGCCTTTAGCAGTTTTGACTCAACAGCTGCAATAAATAAAAAAATGACTATACTGGAACAATAAAACCAGAACTTGCCAAAATAAATCGATATTTCTTTTGTTCTCTGTTCAGAAGGTTTTTTTCTGAAATAGAGGATCTCTGAGCCTTTTAGCCAGAGTTCATGAGAGCATGATTCCTTGCCTGAAGTTGTTAGTATCTGAATTATACTCTCATGGAGAGGATGACACTAGAAGTTGGAAAAAAAATTCTTGGTTCATTCCACACACAATGTCATTGCCCAACCTAGGGGTTGGGGTTACATATTTATAGCTGAGGCAGCCAAACATATATCTACATGCTAGTCTAAGATGCCAAGATGTTGTCCTACCAAAGGACTAATATGATGTCCTAACAAATGACTAATATGTTGTCCTCTTGGTCTAAAATGCTGCCCTAACTAGGGGCCACAAAGACCAAGAGTACAAGACTTATTTCATCATTCTCCCCCTAAGTCTTGTGCGTTGTCTTGTGGGGTAGGTAACCTGGAGCAAAGCTCAAGGAACCTGATCCTCCCAAGGAGCTTGGTGAGCAGGTCTGCAAGCTGGTCCTTAGTGTTGATGTAGCACACCTTGATGCTCCCTTCCTCCAAGCAGCCTCGGAGAAAGTGATATCTCACCCGGATGTGCTTGCTCCGTTCATGAAAGGCGGGGTTCTTTGCTAGAGCCAGAGCGGACTTGTTGTCCACCCTGAGTTCCACTGCTCCGGTGTCTTTGCCGAGGAGATCACCAAGCAGCCGAACTAGCCAGAGCGCCTGAGTCGAAGCGGTAGAGGTCGCTATGTACTCGGCCTCATAGCTGGACAAGGCCACCACCTACTGCTTGACCGACTGCCAGCTAACGAGGCACTTGCCGAGGAAGAAGAGAATCCCGCTCGTGCTCTTGCTAGTGTCGATGTCGCCGGCGTGGTCGCTGTCGCTGTACCCGACAAGGTGTGCCTCCCCAGGGCACCTCGGGTAGTAGAGGCCGTGGTCGAGAGTCCCCGCAACGTAGCGGATGATCCTCTTCACAGCTTGCTGGTGTTCCGTTGTCGGTCGCTGCATGAATCGACTGCCATAGCCGACAGAGAATGCCAATTCTGGCCATGTGTGGGCGAGGTAGCGAAGGCTCCCCACAAGACGCCGATACTACGTAGCGTCCACCTCCTCCGTCGTGTTGTCACGGCTCAGCTTCATTCTCTCCTCCATCGGAGTGAGAGCTAGGTTGCAGTCTGTGAGCCCAGCTAGCTCAACAACGCGCTTGGCGTAGGCAGTCTGTCGAAGCATGATCCCAGAGTCGGCCTGGTGCACCTCGATCCCCAGGTAGAAGGAGAGAGATCCCAGGTCACTCATCTGGAAGGTGGCTTTCATCGCTTCCTTGAACGTTGCCACCTCCGCATCCTTGGTGCCGGTGATCACCAAGTCGTCGACGTAGACACCCACCAGTAGGGCATTTCCTCCATTGCCCCGCCGGTAGATGGCCGCCTCGTGTGGGCTTTGCTCGAAGCCCACCCCCTTGAGCGTGAAGTCTAACTTGGCATTCCACGCCCTTGATGCCTGTCGCAAGCCATAGAGGGCCTTGCGCAGGCGCAACACCTTGCCCTCCTTGCCAGGAATCACAAATCCCAACGGCTGGTGCACATAGACCTCCTCCTTTAAATCACCGTTAAGAAACGCCGACTTAACATCCATGTGTTGAACCCGCCATCCTCCCTGAGCAGCCAGTGCAAGGAGTCGCATAGATTCCATCCGTGCCACGGGCGCGAACGCATTGTCAAAGTCGATCCCCTCCCGTTGTACGAAACCGCATGCCACCAAGCGAGCCTTGTGCTTGACGATGGCGCCGGCTTCATCCCTCTTCAGCTTGAACACCCACTTAAGGGTGATCGCACGGTGACCACGAGGGAGGTCAGGAAGCTCTGAGGTGCGGTTGTTCTCAACCGCGTCCATCTCCGACTGCATCGCGGCACGCCATGCCGCGTGTCTCTCAGACTCCGCGAAAGACCGAGGCTCGCCGTCGTCGCACGCAAGGTGCAACTGCGCCTCCTGATTGCGAGGGACCAATCCCGACACCGACTGGTCGCCGAGAAGATCCTCCATCGTACATTACCACAACGGCTCGCCGTCGTGGTACGCGTCGATGCGCTCCTCGTCGTGGGAGAGCGGAGTAGCGAACTCCACCGGGTTGTGCTCGACAGGAGATGGTGTCAGAGTGGACATACCCAGAGGGATGGCCGTCGGTGCTGGAGTGCGTGGGGTCACCGGCTGTGGTGGTGGTGGTGGCGGAGAACTAGTCGCAGCCGAGGTCGTGACTGGGGAGTGTGGCGCTGAAGTCGGTGGAGGCTCAGGGACTGGGGTAGACATGCTCGATGGAGAAGAGCTGCCTACTCCCCCACTTCCCTTGAAGTGGACGTACTCGACGATGAAGTTGTCGTATGTCGGAGTCAAGCCATCGGCTACTGCCTTGTCCCATGCCCATCCTCGCCCTTCGTTGAACACGACATCACGTGTCGTGCGCACGCGCTGTGTTCCTGGGTCGAGAATGCGGTAGGCCTTCGAGCCCTCCGCGTAGTCGATGAACACCCCCGGAGTGCTCCTGTCATCGAGCTTGGTGATGTGGCCCAGCTCCTTGGCGAACGCGAGGCAGCCCAAGACCCGTATGTGAGAGACTGTTGACTTGCGCCCATGCCAAACCTCGTACGGCGTCCTGCCGTTGAGAGCCTTGGGGGAGAGCGGTTGAGGATGTAGACCACCGTCACCACCGCCTCTCCCCAGAAGACAACCGGCATTTCCCTCTGCTTGAGGAGGGCCCGAGCCATCCCCACAACCGTCTGGTTGCGCCGCTCGACGACGCCGTTCTGCTGCAGGCTGTACGGCGCAGAGTAGTGGCGCTGAACACCCTCATCCGCGCAGTACGACACGAACTCAGCCGCTGTGAATTCGCCGCCATTGTCGGTGCGCAGCACACGCAGCTTGCGACCGCACTCCGCCTCCGCAGTGGCCTGCATGCGCCTGATGGCGTTCGCAACCTCTTACTTGCTGCTGAGGACCATCACCCACATGTCGCGGGAGAGGTCGTCGACAAGCAGCAGAAAGCAATGTCGTCCTCCCGGTGTAGCCGGTGTCACCGGGCCACACAAGTCCTCGTGCACGAGCTCAAGCCGCTCCTTGGCTCGGAAGCTCGAGTGCTGGGGAAAGGAGAGTTGCCTCTGCTTTGTCAATACGCAGACGTCGCAGAACTGCTCCACGTGGTCAAGGCACTGCAGGCCCCGTACCATCTCCTTAGCACTGAGCCGCTTCAGGGCCTCGAAGTGAAGGTGCCCGAAGCGCTCGTGCCACTGCCATGCCTCGTCATCCCGACGAGTAGCAAGGCAGAGGGTTGTGCTACCTCCACATTAAGGACGTAGAGTCGATTGGTGCCTCACTGCCTCTGGTTACCTTGGCAAGAAGGCGACGATGGCGATCCCAAATCCTCATGACTCCGTCCTTGATCTCCACGCGCGAACCATTCTCATCCAGTTGTCCCAGGCTGATGATCGAGTTCCTCAACACGGGGATGTAGTAGACTCCGATGAGCAGCCTGTGCTCACCAGACTCGGCGGTGAGGATGACGGAGCCGACGCCCTTGATCTCCACACCAGAGGCGTCCCCAAACTTGACGGAGCCTCGGACATTGGGGTCGAACTCAGTGAAGAACTCCCGTCGACTGGTCATGTGATGGGTGGCGCCGGTGTCGAGGCACCACCCGTTAGTCTTATTGTTGCTGGAGCCGTCACCAAGGAAGGTGTAGTGCTCTCGGCTCATCGAGGTGGAGGAGAGCCGCTGCGCCGATGCCACTAGAGGTGGCTCGATGCTTGCATGTGCCAGGAGCAGAGCCGGCTCCTCCACCTGTGCGACGTGGGCCTGGCCGCGTCGTGGCTGCCGACACTCCCTGGCCCAATGACCAAGCTTGCTACAGTTGTGGCAGGTGTCGTCTCGTGTTGGCTTCTGGTTGCCGGCGGCGCCGCCCTGAGCGCCTCCGTCGGCACCGCCCTCGGCACGTCTCTGCGCCCCGACTTGGGCACCTTCGCGCCCCTTGCTTGCTTGTCGCGCTTGCGGCCGCCTTTTGAGGAGGAGGGCTCCCTCTTCTTCCCGTCACCTTGGCATGCCTCCCACTGCTCCCGAGTGAGATGTAGCTTCCCGCCGATGGTGATAGGCCCCGAGAGAGGCTGAGGTTTGTCGCTGTTGACGATGTTGAGGCGGCCTATCGCCTCTTCGATCGACATCGTGGAGAGGTCCAGCAGAGACTCGATCGAGCGAGCGATCTGCTTGTACTTCTCTGGGATGCAACGGAAGAGCTTCTCGACGGCTCTCTCCTCGTTGTAGGTGTCGTCGCCGAACTGCACCATCTTCTACAGTAGTGTGTTGAGACGGAGAGCAAAGTTATCAACATTCTCACCTGGTTTGAAGGCCAGGTTCTCCCACTCCTTGCAGAGTGCCTGCAGTGTGGTCTTGCTGGCGCGGTCGCTGCCGATGCGTGCCGCAGCGATAGCGTCCCAAGCCTCCTTGGCAGTCCGCTTCTTGGAAAGCGAGAACTGCATCTCGGGCGGTACTGCGGTAATGAGAGCATACAGCGCCCGTCGATCCTCGTAGTAGTCAACGTCGCCGTACCGGACTGCTTCCCACATATGCCGCACTTGGAGTCGTATCCTCATCACCGCGACCCACTCGACGTAGTTGGTCTTGGTGAGGGTAGGCCGCCCACCGTCAGGACCGACGTCCCTGACAATGGCCTGGATCCCGTGGTGACCATGGTACCTGTTCGGGGAGGGAGAGTCGCGCCGCCTGTAAATGCTGCGATCTCCGTCGACCCAACCACCCCCGTCGGGAGCGTCACCGGCGCGTCCGCTACCGTTTGGGCTGCAGCCGCCATGCCCATGGAGGTGCGCGGCTGCCCACTGTGGCGTCTGTGGTCGTGATACCTCCCTTGCCAGCCTGAGGTCTTCGTTAGTGCCGCCGTCGGTAGAAACAGAGCCTTTGTCGCTACCGCCACGCAATGTCTCAAGCTCTGCTACAGCCGCACGCGCTGCATCCGCAGCCGCTGCTGCTTCTACTTCTGCCCTCGCCGCCCTCGCCGCCGTCGCTGCAGCCTCTGCCGCTGCTCACTCGTGTTCTTCTACCGCGGCGACCTCGGCCTCCTGCCGATGTCGCGCGCTCGAAGCGACTGAGCGCTGAGACTGTCCTTCGGACATGGCGCGCTAGTGGGGAAGTGTTGTGTGGGGAAGAGGTTGACTTAGACAAGTTGTTGCTCGTCTGTGCAGAAGAGGAGAGATGAGTTGAAACAACCGGTGTTCTTGCTGCCGGCTGAGGATGAAGAGAGGCGTGGGAATGAGATGAGCAGGAGATGTCTAGGCTACAGGATAGAACGGCTCTGATACCACTTGTTAGTATCTGAATAATTACTCTCATGGAGAGTATGACACTAAGAGTTGGGAAATTTTTTCTTGGTTCATTCCACACACAATACCATGCCCAACCTAGGGGTTGGGATTACATATTTATAGCTGAGGCAGCCAAGCATATACCTAGATGCTAGTCTAAGATGCCAAGATGTTGTCCTACCAAAGGACTAATATGTTGTCCTAACAAAGGACTAATATGTTGTCCTAACAAAGGACTAATATGTTGTCCTCTTGGTCTAAGACGCTGTCCTAACAAGGACTAAGATGTTGTCCTAACTAGGAGCCACAAAGACCAAGAGTACAAGACTTATTCCATCAGAAGTTATCATGAAATGCTAATGTGAATATGGTTACTCTACACTTCTAAGAAATCTTCAGGGAAGCTTGACAAAATAAGGTGATTCCGTACTAACCTTCCTCATCAAAAATAACTTGATTGATGATAATATTGTGTGAGTCAATCTCAAACTTTGCTAACTCTTGCACTAATCTCTCTGTTTCATACAATGAAAGAAATTCCGGGATACAAACACATACAAAAGTAGTCAAGTCCTGAGAAGAGAAACCAAATAAATAAATAAAATCATAAAATATCCCATTTTATGCTTACATAAAGAACGTCTCTGCTTCTTTACAAGGTTGGCAATCTTACTGACTTACTGGATCTTTAAATTGCTTATTCACTTGCTCGATAACATCCTTCATACCCTCAAGTCTCCCAAGCATTGCATCCTCGCTCAAGTCATCACCAAGACCAAACAATCGAGTGGCCTGCAAAATTGATTCATTATGGTGTTCTAGCCACTTGCTGGCTTCCATATAGGCAGGTTTAGTGAAGATTTGTAGTTGCAAAAGTTTGTTTCATGTACATATGATTATTTAGCTTCAATATAAGCATATGAACATCATATCATCTCATTTCAAAAAAATGAAAACATTTCTCAGCGATATGAAGGTCCATCACAGTCTTGGTAGCATAACACAAATTTCCTCTATTTGTTATAATTTATACAAGATATAGCCATATGATCAAATTACTTGTATGAGAACAAGATATTTTATGGAAAGGTGGGTTTAGCATCTGTTAAAAAGCAAAAGACATCTGACGATATGCCCTAACGACTTGCAAAAAACTGTACGTCTCCAGTAGCTTGAAATGTATAAAGAGTACCTGATCCAACAGACCACCAAATCTATTTTTTAACTCCATCATTTTCTCGAGACCCTTCTCTAGGGTTGCTGGGAACTGCAGCAGCCGTAATGTATGCCCCGTAGGAGCAGTATCAAAAACCACAACAGAGTAATCCATTGTTTGGACTAACCTGCAATAAGGTGGAAAACCGTCATATTCAAATAGTCGCTAGAGGCCAGAAGTACACAAGACTTGATAGCTTGTTGTAAACAATATTGAGAATAAGATTATACAACCGTTTAACATAAACATTGTTGAGAATAATAATGATGTAACCATAATCTTAATAGCACGGTTTCCTGGATGAAATTTGAAAGAAAATGTGAGCAACTTGACTACTAAATTGGGCTTCTGAAAGTTACTGGTCATAATGGGAAGAATGACAAATACTGGAATAGAGAACATTACTTTAGCATTTCAGCAAAACTCATAGCTTCATCTACTCCTGGGATTGCGTTTGTTAGCTCTGAAAGGAATCCCTCCATTCCGTCGCTGGATAAATCATCATTTTCTACCTTTGGGTCAATTTCCTGCAAATATTTTAAAATGAGGGTGCTGAGCCAAAACATCAATTGTACTAAAAGTAAAATGAGCCAAGCTCTCTTTCAAAGAATAACATGTTCAAGTAATTCTAACAGTATACAATGAGTTAATATAATTCAAATAAAATGAGTTAAAATAATGTAACTAGCATATGAAGGAATGGAAGCAAGTTGTTGAACTTTTTCTAACAGTATAACTTTCAACGTGAATGGAAGTACAACAAAAACTGAAAATAAGGGAAATGCTAAAATCACATGCCTCATCATACCTTTAATTTCTACTAGCAAAGTGGAACATATTTTAGATGTAATTGCAACAGAATGAGTATATTTTCTGTTAACGTCAGCAGAACATATACAGAAGAAAACACCAGGTTGGCCACCTAATCTTCAACTTGCATCATCAACAAATCAAAATAGAGGCCCTTGTTATTCAAGCAGCACTGTGTTCAACAAAATAAAATAACAGTAAAATAACATGGTGCAAAATCAGCACCATGTTATTCAGGCAGAAGAGGAACAACCACAAGGAAAGTTCCATGAACCTATGCCCCGTCACTCAATAAGCAACGACCCAGTGGGGCAGTGACCCACCATAACACAAAGTAATAGCACAAGCCCAGACTACCGGAATCGGTAACTTTCTGATTCGAATAGCCTGGAGGAACCCCTAGGGTATGCTTTCTAAACACCTCCATACATAGCATCTTATGGGCAACGAGAGACTTTCCTACTCGCATACTGCCTCTCCTATTGCACCGCAATGACACCACACCACCCTAGCCAATAACAAGGCCGAGCAGCCTGCCCATTAAATCCTCGTAAACACCACCGGACTGGACGAAATCAAGAGGAGATAAGAGCGCCGGTTTGAGCCGGATGAGATGGGAAGAGGAGAAATCGACTTTTGTTTGGCTTACCATGGCGTAGAGGTTGGAGAACCCGCGGACGAGGGTGGGGAATTTGGTGAAGCGCTGCTGGAAGGCGTCGCTGAGGTTGTGAGCGGGGTCGGTGGAGATGACGAGCACGGACTGGCGGACGGAGGCGAGGAGGACGGATAGGATGGAGCTGCAGGTGGTCTTGCCGACGCCGCCCTTGCCGCCGACGAAGACCCACTTGAGGGTGTCCTGCTCGAGGAGGTTCCGCACCGTGGGCTCCGGCGCGTCGCCCGCGTCCACCACCGCCGCGGACGCCATGCCCCGATTCCCGCCGGGTGATCGGCGCGCGGGGAGATGAGATCTGAAGGCGGATGGGCTGTGGCGCCTGGTGGGGCGGACTCGCGGGCAGGAGGGAACAGAGGAATCGTCCTTTTCCTCCTCTGGATGGTTTGCACCATGTTCTGGGCTTTGGGCTAACAAGGTACTTCTCGTTTGAACTTTTTGTTCCGTCCTTTCACAAATAAAACATTCAAATAGCTTTGATATTTTGTAAATATGGATAAAAATATCAGAAATTTTAATTTTTATACATCTGAAAATAGACATTTCAATCTACCAAATCAATTTTAGAATCTTGTGCAGTTGTTTTTCTGTTTTTATATCATTATATATTAATATAAATTGTTAATATATTGACTAAAGAAAAATCATAATTTGTATCCGGTTGATATAGATCCCAAGATTGGCGTAAGTTGAAACAGGGTGTTAATTTTAAGTGCCTGGAAATTAGCAACTCCATTAAAGTACTGTATTTTTTCTTAGGAGGTAATTTGATGTAATTTGTGCATGATTTTGTGGAAATTTATACTGTTTATAAGTTTGTGTTTGAAAAAAACAGCTAAGTGCTATATATTCCAAAAGAAAAAGCAAAAAAAAGGTCGAAGCGACCAGACCCACTTGCTCCGCATTGGCTTAGACGGGGGCCCGCTGGCTAACGGGAAACCCAACCCACGAGTGTACGAGGCAGCCCGCTAAGCCGCGGCGAATCCCGCAGGTTGCCGAGGCCACAACCGCCGGCGCAACTCCCACCGGAAACCCTCCGCCACCGCCGAGCCTGACGCCGGCGGGAGAGGGAGAGAGATGGGCGTGGGGGGAAGCTTCTGGGACCTCCTGAAGCCCTACGCGCGGCATGAGGACGCGGGGTACCTCCGCGGCCGCCGCGTCGCCGTCGACCTCTCCTTCTGGATCGTCTCCCACAGCACCGCCATCCGGGCACGCTTGCCGCAGGCGCGGAAGCCCCACCTCCGGACCACCTTCTTCCGCACCCTCTCCCTCTTCGCCAAGGTTCAATTGGTTCCCCCTGCCTTCCCAATCCCGCTGCCCCCCGTACCGCGGTTCCGCTCCCCATTCTGAAGGCTTGAGTTTTTTTTTGCCTGTTTCTTGATCCCACCGAGTGTGTAGCTCCCTGTCCCGCGCTCATGCGATTCTGAATTCTGTACCTGTTGTTTTTTCCTCGCAGAGGTTTAATCTTGTTGGGGTTTAGTCACTGCTGTTGCTTAGTTTCTCGATTCCTTCAGGGCCCGGGCTCAGTATTACGAGCTGGATTCACACATCCCATTGCTTCGTGTCTGCATTTACTGTGCAGATGGGTGCTTTCCCGGTGTTCGTGGTGGACGGCGAACCATCGCCACTAAAGTTGCAGGCGAGGGCTGCGCGCTTCTTCAGAGGCTCCGGGGTGGACCTGTCCGCGTTGCCGAGCACGGAGGCGGAAGCGGGGTCCAGTGCGGCCGCTGCGCCAGTGAAAGGGAGGAATGCTGCCTTCACGCGATCTGTAGAGGAGTGCGTGGTGAGTTCCTGATGCTTGGCAATGATGTGTTCCTTTTTGCAATCCTGGGTTCAATTACTGAGGTTTGTGGACATCTTGTTCCTCTAACAAATGAGGAGATTCACAAACCACCGTAGCCTCTCATTCTCATCAACACTACAACCTATCTACCTTCCATTTCTTGCTTCTTGTTAGGTACATGAGAAACCTACCTTTAGGCTTAATCCCTTATGCTAATCCATTGATTTGAACGGAATTCATATTTGTCATAAAGAAACAATGTATGAGATAATGCTACTTCATGTAAATATATTTTCTGTCTGTAACCTTGGTCAATTTCCTGAAACTTTTAGGAAATGCTTGAATATCTTGGAATGCCTATATTGCGGGCTAACGGTGAAGCTGAAGCCCTTTGCGCTCAGTTGAATAATGAAGGTCACGTAGATGCTTGCATAACAGCAGACAGTGATGCTTTCCTCTTTGGAGCTAAGACTGTAATAAAGGTCCTCCGATCTAATAGTAAGGTAAGCATTCTATTGCAAATATTTGGCAACACTTATTTTTTGCATAATTCTCTCTGCCATGATGTCATGATCCAGCAACTTTTCTGCAGGAACCTTTTGAGTGCTACCACATAGCTGACATTGAGTCTGGCCTTGGATTAAAGAGGAAACAAATGGTAGCCATGGCTCTTCTTATTGGCAGTGACCATGATCTGCATGGGGTGCCTGGTTTTGGTGTTGAGACTGCTCTTCGTTTTGTGCAGTTATTTGACGAAGATAGCATTTTAGAAAAGTATGCCTCCTACTTAGTGTGAAGTTATTTTGTTCTTTTTGGCTGAATGATCTTCTTGGAACTGTGTTTCTGAAGTTACCGTCTTATTATAATTCTGAAGGTTATATGAAATAGGTATGGAGATTTATCCATTTGCTGAAGGACTTGACAAGCCACATATTGATGACCTCCCATCACCGTCTGGGAAAAGTCCAATTGCGAGATTGCCACACTGCTCAAATTGTGGTCACCCAGGCAGCAAGAAAAATCATATCAAAGTTGGGTGTAATTATTGCTTAGTGGAAACATTAGAGAATTGTGTGGAAAAGTCAGCTGGTTTCAAATGTGAATGTACTAGTTGTGACGAGGTAGCCTCTTTTTTTTCCTATTATAGCATTTTTGTGACACTATTTTCTCAGAGACCCTGTGAGCTATTGAAGTTTTGTGACATCAATTTTGGATGCACACACTCTTTTTCTTGTTCTCATAGGCTATTGATTTCGTATATTTAATCATATTTTATTGATTTGATGCCTTCTGTTTGTAAGATATTGTATACTTTACCTATTCATTCCTTAGATTATGGTGGAGCTTGTCTCCATATTAACTGTAATTTTATTATGTAATATGAATGTCAGGTACAGAGTCTAAAGGAGCAGAGAAGACAAGAAAACTGGAAAATCAAGGTCTGCAAAAGAATAGCTGCTGAGACAAATTTTCCAAATGAGGAGATCATTAGATTGTATTTAAGGGACGACAATTTAGATAAAGGTAAAGTCAGTATGGCACAAAGCATTAGAATAAGAGATTCTGCTTATTCACATGCTTGCTGTTTCTGTTTCGACACCCCCTTTTGGGACCTTGTTGATACTTCTTAGTGCAGCTTATCATCCTGTTTGCAGGGAATGGTTTTCCCTTGCTTAGTTGGAACAAACCTGACGTTGAAGCTTTGGTTGACTTTCTAACTTACAAGCAGAACTGGGAACCATCTTATATTCGACAAACAATGCTTCCTATGTTATCAACCATATATCTACGGGAGATGGCGTCATCACCCTCTACACCTTTGCTTCTTTATGATCAATATGAATTCCATTCAATTCAACGGATTAAAATAAGGTATGGTTACCCTTATTACTTGGTCAAATGGAAGAAAGCTACTCGTGGAGTGATTTCCAGCGCATCTACCAAGAAGTCGGAGATGGAAGGGGGTGTGAATGAGGAGGTAGTATTTTCAGATGACGAGGAGGAGGAGGCCACAACGGCTTCAAAGTCTCCTGAGTTGTTAGATGAGCCAGATGTTCCACAAGTGCTTACTGATGATAGTTGCTCCTTTCTATTGACTGATGAAGACATTCAACTTGTCAGTGCTGCATTTCCCAAGGAAGCAAAGAGGTTTCAGGAAGAACAGGTGGGCATTGGATGATATCGTTGTTATAATGATTAAAATATGCATGTCACTTTTTTGTTCTAGAAATATCTGCCATGTTTAGGTTTCTGTGTTCAATATATTATCTAATACGTATTCCCACCGTGCAGTCTTTTGTGTGATTTTTACAGAAGAAACTACCCTGCGTATATCTGAGCGTTCAGCATTTACCGACTGTTTGAAGAACAACCACTGCAGTATTCTGTTCACTGCAGCTAACGTATCTTTTTCACTGTTGCAGAGGCTGAAAGAAGCAAAATCAAGAGCGCGAAAATCCAAATCGAAGTTACCAGATTGCACGTTTGAAACACCTAAAGGTCCAAGGCCTAGTGTAGTTCAGCTTAGTATCAAGGAATTCTACCGCTCAACAAAAGGGCCGAGCATTGAATCTGGGAAGCAGCCGTCTGGAGAAAGTTCCACAGCGAATGCAAGCTCAAGAAAATCCTCAGATACGGACCTCATCGAAAACCAACCCAAGTCTATTCGGCGACGCCTCCATTTCGATTAACTGGACTGCCTTTGGTAGCCCTCCCACTGTTGTACATGTCCCAGTAGATGTCTTAACCTTTTGGCAGGCGTAAATTATGTGGCCCATTTTGTATAGGAAACAACCCTAATCTCTATCTGATGGAAAGAAACAGATTTGTGGAGGTTGATTGTCTGAATCTCGTGTCATTTGTTAATAGGATTTGTTGCTTGGTGTTGTAATTTCAGCCCTGAAACTTCTCTGTTCTTGCTGTACAAACTGATCTGCACTAGCAGATCAATCTGAACTCAGGCTTTGATGGTGCTGAACCAAACCTGATGGCGGCTAGTGTTTAGGAGGGAGGCAGCAGCTGGAGAAGATGATACCCTACGTGCCGGCTGGAACAGCAGGCGGCTAGAACAGCAGAAACGGTGGAGAGGACTTGGGCGGCGTCTGAGAGGGAGGCGCAGACCTACGAGAGGAAGAGGGGGGCGGCGGCTGCAGCAGGGAGAGAGAGGTGGCTAGGGCAGAAAAAAGAGGTGGAGGAAATTTTTCTTTTATTCAACTCTCTCAACTTTTGAGGTATTTTGCCTTATATATAGCCCCCCTTACAAGAGTCCTAATTTATTACAAAAGGATCTTTTAGTCTATCTTAGAAGATTAAACTCAGATTTCTTCTAGAAAGGGGGTCCGGCCTGGGCCAGGGCAGACTAGCCCAATCGGCCCAGTTCTGGCCGCCCTGGGACAGGGGTAGATCAGCCCACATTCTCCTCCTGATCCTGACACTGGCCCACGTCTAGGATCCCGATCCTTCTCCTCATCTCCACGAACTTCTATCTTCCAAGAGCCTTGGTCAAGATGTCTGCCATCTGGTCTTGAGTGGAGATTTGCTCAAGCACAATAGTACCGTTGTCCACACACTCTCGTATGTAGTGGTACTTGACATCGATGTGCTTGCTTCTGTCATGGTGTACCGGGTTCTTACTCAAGTCTATAGCTGACTTGTTATCAACCCGTAGCACCGGCGCCTTCGATTTTTCAGCTAAGTCTTCCATCAGCCGTGCCATCCATACACCTTGACATGCCCCTTGAGCTGCTGCGGTATACTCTGCTTCACATGAGGACAATGTCACCACCTTCTGCTTGCAGGACTGCCATGAAACGGGGTTGTTTCCAAGATAAAACAGCACCCCGCTTGTGCTCTTGCGGTCCTCCACGTCTCCCGCATAGTCACTATCTGAGTACTCAATAAGCTCCATGTCTCTTCCTCTTGCATATAAGACTTCATAGTTGATTGTACCCGCTATGTAGCGTACAATGCGTTTGACTGCAGCAAAGTGATCCTCCTTGGGCTCCTCTAGAAACCGACTCACATACCCAACCGAGTAGGCAAGATCGGGACGTGTGTTCACCAAGTATCGCAGCCCTCCAACCAAGCTCCTATAGTCTGTTGCATGTACCAACGGGCTATCACTTGTCTTGTAAAGCTTGAGGCCTTGCTCCATGGGGAATGCACAGGGATTGCATCCTTCCAGGCCAGCTCTAGAGACAAGTTTGGAAGCGTAGGCTGCCTGCCCAACGCTTATCCCTGCATCAGTTTGCCGCACCTCCAGGCCAAGATAATATGACAAGAGACCCAAGTCGTACATATTGAACCTCTTCATCATCTCCCCTTTGAACTTCTTGAGATCGCCTACTCCTGTGATCACAAGATCGTCAACGTACACGCCGACGATGAGCTTCTCATCTTCAGCCCCACAGAAATAGATCCTGTGCTCGCTCGTACTCTTCTCGAAACCAAGCGATAGCAAGCTATCGTTGAGCTTGGCATTCCAGGCCCTGGGCGCTTGACGAAGTCCATATAAAGCCTTCTTGACCCGATACACCTTGTGTTCGGCTCCGTCGATGATGAAGCATGCAGGTTGGGAGACGTACACCTCCTCCATCAAGTCACCGTTCAGGAAGGCGCTCTTCACATCCATGTGGTGTACCTCCCACCCCTTGTGTACAGCAACTGCAAGGAGCAAGCAAATAGATTCGAGACGAGCTACAGGAGCAAATATCTCGTTAAAATCTATTCCTTGCCGTTGGACATAGCCTTTTGCCACTAGTCAAGCCTTGTGCTTCACCACCTCCCCATGCTCGTCCTTCTTCACCTTGAACACCCATTTGAGGCCAATGGGCTTGTGTCCTACAGGAAGATCAACAAGTTGCCAAGTCTTGTTTTCTTCTATAGAGTCCATCTCCTCGAGCATGGCCTGTCTCCAGCACTAGTGTTCCTCCGCATCGGCGAAGGACGTGGGCTCCTCCACGGTGGTGAACATAAGATCCCCCTCCTCCAAGCTTGGTGGGCGCTCAGCCCGACCAGGAGGGCTGAGGGTTCCAAGCACGTTGCGCATCGTGCAGAACCGTAGTTTCGCGCCATCGTCGTAGTAGGCGTCGACGACGTTGCTGCCGGGGTCCGACAGCGGTGTGGCGAAGCGGATGGGCCGTGGAGAATTCCGAGGCATGACGAAGGTGCTGGAATCTTCAAGTCCGGAACCCCCCGGTGCTGCTGACCCCCGTGTAGGACTGTCCCAGTCCTGATTTGCACTGGACAGTCCCTGCAGGGGCCTTTGGGGCGACGCTGTGGGTGCTGGACCCTCTCGAGCAGGTCTGGAGGCTGACGTAAGAACTCCAAGGGTTTGTACAGACCCTTCTGTGCCCCTCCTGGGCACTGTAGGGGTGATGTTCGGCCCCTCCGGATCCTGCAGCACCTCTTTGGGTGCTGGAACAGCAGGTGCTGGACCTAAGGAGTCGACGTGGAAGGCGGTGTAGTCCTCTTCTCCTGCTCCTTCTCCCCAATCCCACTTGGCCGCCTCGTTGAATATCACGTCACGTTATATGTATGTGCGCCCATCAGCCGGATTATACATCCGATATCCCTTCGTTCCTGCAGCATAGCCAAGAAAAATCATCGGAGTACTCCGGTCTTCCAACTTTTTTAGGTGGGGGCGAGTGTTCTTGACATGCTCCACACACCCAAAAGTTCGGAAGTAGTTGACGGTTGGTCGCTCTCCATGCCAAGCTTCATATGACGTCTTTCTGTCGAGGCCGCGGGCGGGGGATCGATTCAAGATATAGACAGCCGTGATAACTGCCTCACCCCAAAAAATACCGGGCATAGCCTTCGCCTTCAACATGCTCCTCGCCATGCCGACCACCGTCTTGTTGCGCCGCTCCACAATGTAAAAGCCCAATAAAAGGGACTTGCAAAAACTTTTCATCACCTCACAACACCACAGTTTTATTGTGAATATCTTGTGAAGAATTGTGAAGAGCAAGTAACCTCCATCAAAAGGGTATTGGTTCAAACTTTCTACGCATATGATAACACATTAGAGGATGTTCTAAAACAACCTTAGAGTCATTTGCATGTTTGGACCCTAGTTGGATTAAGACCACCGAGTTGAAGTACTCAAGTGCAATGGGAGGGTTTAAAAATCAGAATTTGAACTAATGTCCAACTCAAAATTCAAATGAGGGGAGGACATAATAGTGATTCAAAACTGTTGTATTCAAACTCTTGGTTGCAGTAGATAACACAAGAATCAAAGTGCATATTTGGATTCCTTAGGTCCAAATTAGTGGGTAGGCAAAGTTTCAGTAATTTTTCAAAAGGTTTGCTACCCATTTTTCCAAAAAGGATTCAAATGTGCAAAGAATTCAAATATACATTTGAATTTGAGGGAAATTTGCCCAACTATTCAAATGTAGCTAAGATTTAGCTCTAAACATTTGAATTGGTCACTTGCCAAGTTTTTGGAGATCTTTTGAGGGATGGGGGAGCACTGACTAGTGGGTCCCACATGTCATAGGGCTCATATGGCTTAACCCTTAAGTATTGTGCTCTGGTTTGCACTCCACCGAGAGAAGCTCACCAAGTGACAGAGCGGGGAGGGCCGGACGCCACCTCCTGCTGAGTCCTACGCGCTGGCGAGCTCCTCGTGGAGGGCCTTGACTTTCAGTCGTGCCTCACCTCACCACAGCACCGAGAGAACCCCCCCCCCCCCCCCCCCGTTTCCCTCACTCTCACCGCCAGAGAACAGAGGCGCCGCTGCCATCGTCAATTCGGTCGGGAGCGATTTCCTCTTGCGTGTAAGCATCGACAACCCAGCAAAACAGCATCACCAGACATCCCACGACCTCCTCACACCATCCTCAGTCGAGCTAAACCACAGCAACCCGAGGGACTTGCGTTTTTCGCGGCGACCTAACCTCACAGCGGTTTGGGGCGCTCGTGGACAGCCTACACCAGGCCCTTTCACGCCCAAGCGAGGACATCCCCAGACGCGCCGGTGAGCCCTGCTGCTTCCACCCACACCACAAGGCAATCCGGGAACCACCGAGCGAGAATTCAGAAAAATTTCGCTGACGGCCACAAAACGACGTTTCGGTAGGAAATCTCCAAATTCCTACTCCCTTTTCATCTTTAGTTCACTAAACTGTGCTCAAAAGATCTAGACTCGAGGGCGACCCGATCACCTCTCCAACCCTGGCTTGAAACCCCGTGTTAGGAGACCATTTCGAGTTTTCCGAGCGGCGATCATGGCGGGAACCATCGGGCACACGTTGAAACCCCACTTGCCGCCGTTTTCGAGCAATATTGAGGCCTTGCCGAGCTAGCCTGACCTCCACTGATGCTTTAGAGCAGATCCTCCGAACCCTTGGCGGGCTAGGGTGCTCGGGCCACGGTGCCGAAGCTTCACCGAGGGGTGCACACGTCGCCGACCAAGTTCCGAGCGTCGTTAGCTTGTGCTGACCCATTATATGAGTTGCTCGTAGCTGGAAACCCCCAGGCGGCAAGTATCGAGTCGGGAGGCGGCCGGGAAGCCGACTCCGGCGAGCTCCGACGAGTCTCCGGCGAGGGGGCAGCGCGGGAAAAGAAAACGGCCCGAGGAGGAAGAAAGTCGGGCGGCCCAGCATGTCAGTGACAAATTTTTAAATCGTTGATCCGCTGCGGCCCGAGGATCCAGTGTGACTGCGCGGGAAAGGGGTCCGTGGCCCCGTGTGGCTCAGCTCCAGCAGTGACACATGTGTGATGGGCCCACGGTCAGAATTTAAACTTTTCCCCGGTTTATTTGGATTTTCAGATTTAGTTCAAACATTAGAACCTCATAACTTTTGCTAGGAAGATTCAAATATAGTGATTAAAATTGGGTTGAATTCATCTTGAATAGCTCTATCCAAATATGCAACCCAATTTGTATGAAACCAATTATTTAATTCTGGAAAATTCTTTAAATGTTTTCAGCAAAAGAATTTTAAAGGGAGTTTGGTTCATCCAAAACTCCTCAAATTTTGCCATAATATTCTTTAGGATGTTAATGAACCCCTGTAAAAGTTTCAGACCATTTGGAGTTGGTTTGATCAAGGCAATTCAGATTTGAAGGTGTTGTGTTCAATTGAATATAGAAACATTATTAGAGAATATCCAAAACATGGAAATTCAGTTCTGGACAAATCTTAGCTCCAAAAAAATGCTAGGAAAATTCATGCAAACTATATGAGCTATAATTGAAATTGTAGTTCACTAAGTTTGGCATGAACAGGGGTGTTATCTCAGAATTAAATCTTCTTTGCTTATTTGCTAAGAAAATTATATGCTTTCTTTGGCTTGATTGCGGAGGAAAGCTTGCTAATTTTTGGTCCACAAGGTATTCTTGTGACAAGGAACTCACAAAAAAAATTCTCAGCTCCATTGGAGCTCTGGATCACCCCTGTTCTGTTTAACCACTTAAGGTGATCAATATGGAAGAGGGGGGGAACCACTTAGCACTTGATCATGTGCTTAGGTCCAAACCCAATCCACTAGCCCCAGTTTCATTTTAAAATTCTTAAACAAAGTTCCAGTTTTTGAAAACTTATTATTAGAACTTGTATCAGAATCTTTACAATTAAACTTATGTGCATATTCATTAACGTGTAGTCGCTGAAGGCGAGGAGACTCCATAAGTGCTCGACTTCCTCCTTCCGGACGAAGACCTAACCACTGACCAGCAGCAACAAGGCAAGCCCCAGTTTGCATTAAACCATTTTATAAAGTTTTGCTTTGTTTACATGTCTAGTGTGAAGTAGGAATGTGCATCAGGTGTAGGATGGATGAAACCCCACTTGCATAACCAGAAATTTTTCCTATAAGAGTGAGGGTAGTGTTTAAGACCTCGAGTAGACAAGCTATGCTTAATGATTCATAGGACTTCGGTACAAGTCGAGTAGTTGGAATCTACTTGCGAGTTAGGTTTGGTACACACGGGTTTGGTTCGAGTGATGTGAGATCACTTTAGTAATGAAAATGAGACTAGGCAGGGGCTAGGGCGCACCAAGAGGAAGTCTTGTGTGCGCAGCCCTGTCCGTGTCGATTGAGGACCGATCCGTGTGCGGCCCTGCTGAACAAGTATTGAACGTACCGAAGACATATCGGATATATGGGTCCCGATAAACCGATGTAACCTAAACCTCCGGGCGTCGAGGCATAACGCACCGATTTATAGGTGTAGGATGAGGGCAGTAAGGTGGAAATATGCTAACGGCCATAGAGAGATGCTCCGTGTAGGGAACCTCCTCCTCGTTTCGGTGCGACCGGTTCGACGTTTGGGCTGTTAGGTGAAAGGTTGTCCCGTAGACATCGAGTGAGCGTGCTGTGCAGCTCCACGGGTGGGCGTATGTGACGTGCTCTTTGGGTTTCCCTGCAGGTGTATATCGAGTCGATTCGCCGTCTCTCGTGTTGACGAGCACCGCTTGTTCACTGCGTCGTAACGTAGATAATTTATGGAATATTATGATTCAATTCTGCTGTATGATATAATGGTTTGGCTACATGTGTGCCACCAAATATTGCTTACCAAATTTCAAATTCCTGAACTGTTAACTTGTTGCTAAAAGATGAATTAAGGATGAACTTGTAGGTGTGTTCATTTGCTGCAATGTTACTATCCTATGTTCATTGTACACCTCATGTAGAGTTTCATGCTTAGGTGAGTCGGTTAAGTCTTGTTGAGCCATCGTGCTCATGGTTGCTGCTTAAGTGTTTTTCAGGTGAGGAGCCACCCACGGACTCGGGTTACGAGTCCACCGACGAGGGTTACCCTTCGTCGGGGACCACGGCTGGGTGGGAGCCGTACACACCGCGCTGAGCTGAGGAGTGCAGCTAGTGTGGGTTGCCCTAGGGCTGGGAAACTGACTTTTGCTAGATAGGCGGGCGTGAGTTGTGTAATGTAGACTTCCGTTGTGTAATATAAACAATAGTTTGTAACTGAAGTTTGTACCGGTTTGTACATTCAGTTTGTTTTCCCATATAATATAATGTGTCCTTATGACATGGGCTGTCAGGTGTCGCATCGTGCGGCACCACCCTCTGCGATCCTGGATGAGCGGATCCCGGTCCGCCACACACAACCCTGTTTTGTTGCGGCGTATATGGGGCTGTGAGCTAACGTTGTACTCCGTGCTGAGCGCAGTACTCGCCGAACTCCTGTGAGGTGAACTCCCCTCCGCGATCAGTACAGAGTAGCTTCAGCCTTCTCTCGGACTCTAATTCAGTTGTCGCCTTGAATTGTTGAATTAAGTCGGGCGCCTTGTCCTTGGTTGCTAGAAGATAGAGCCACATATAGTGACTCATATCATACACTAGAAACAAAAACATCTTTTTGCCGCCTGGAGTCGTCGGCGTGATAGGCCCGCAGATGTCCCCGTGGACAAGGTTGAGCGCGCCCTCCGCGCGCCGCCCAGCTTGCTTGGGGAAGCTGGAGCGCCTCTGCTTCCCGACCAAGCAAGCTTCGCACAATTGATCGATGTGATCAATTTGCGGAAGCTAGAGCACCATCTCCTCTCGTGCCAACTTCCGAAGCGCGTGGAAGCCGACGTGTCCGTAGCGTTCATGCCAACGCCACGCAACATCATCGCGCCTCGCGGTTAGGCAAACCGGACGTGTGATGTTGAGCCTGATGGAGTACGGCTTGTTGTGGTCGCGCTGAACTCGTGTGAGGAGACGCTGCTGCTCATCCCGTATGTGCATCACTCCTCCGTGCACCGTGATGCTGTAGCCATCCTCATCCAGCTGGCCGACGCTGATGAGGTTGGTGGTGAGGCGTGGGATGAGGTAGACACCGGTGAGCCTCCTGTGCTCACCCGTCTTGGCGGCGAATAGGACCGTACCCTTCCCCTGGATACGTACGACGGAGTTGTCGCCAAACTTGATGGTTCCGACGACATTTTCGTCGAGCTCGGAGAAGACAGCGCGCGAACCCGTCATGTGGTTGGTCGCGCCCGTGTCGAGGTACCAACGAGTGTCATCAAAGTCGTCGTCGTTGCTGCGGTGAGCGAAGACACGTCCTTCCACTATCTCCAGTGGGTGCGTAGGACGTTCCTGTACAGGCTCCTCTTGTACAAAGGCCACCCTTTTCATAAACAAGGCGCCCTCCACCTCCGCCTTCGCCACGAAAGCCTGCTGCTGCAGCTCCTCCTTAGGCTTCGACCGACACTCCCTGGCCCAGTGGCCCTTCTTCCCGCACTTCCTGCACTGGTCCCGCGGAATATCCTTCCTAAAACCTCCCTTCTTGCCTCCGTTCTTCTTGTGCGGGCCCTTTCGGCCGCCCTTCTTAGAAGAACCCGCGGACTGGGTAGACCGCTCCTCCTTCTGTTGTACCCCCCACTCCTCTCGAGTGAGGTACAGTTGGCCGTTGTGTACTCCTCCCTTCCGCTACGTCGAGTCGAAGGCGTTCTCAGCCGCCCTGAGACGCCCTGTCACCTCCGACAAGGTGAGGGTCGACACGTCCAGCAGTGTCGTGATCGCCACTACGATCTGTTAGAAGCGTTCTGGAACGCTTCGCAGGAGCATCTCCACGGCCCTCTCTTCTCCTATCTCTTCCCCTAGCGACGCAAGCCGTGATAGCATGCCGCTCAGGCGGAGAGAGAAGTCCTCCACGCTTTCGCCATCCTTGAAGACAGTGTCTTCGAACTCCTTCCGAAGTTGTTGTGTCGTCGTCTTCTTCACGCGGTCTGCCCTGACCCGCATGATGACGATCGCGTCCCATGCCTCCTTCGCCGTCCTCTTTTCTCCGATCGTTGTGATCATCTCCGGCGGGACAGCGTTGATCAAGATGTCAAGCGTCATCATATCTTACTACTTGCTCACGTTCCCTTCCTCCACGACCTTCCAAAGCAGTTGTGCCTTCAACTTGATCTTTATCATGACAGCACACTCCACGTAGTGGTCTTGGTGAGCACGGGGAACCCTGTCCCGGTGTTCACCTCATGAGCTACTGGTGAGGGTGTGCCATGGCTGATGGCGCTGCCGCTGCTTGTAGGTGTAGACGACATCTTGCAGAATTCAGCCTAGGGTTGAAACCTGGCTCTGATACCACGAATGTTGTAATTCCAGTCCCAAAGCTTCTCTGTTCTTGCTGTACAAACTGATTTGCACGAGCAGATCAATCTGAACTCAGGCTTTGATGGTGTTGAACCAAACCTAATGGCGGCTAGGGTTTAGGAGGGAGGCAGCAGCTGGGGAAGATGATGCCCTAGGTGCCGGCTGGAACAGCAGGCTGCGGTGGAGAGGACGTGTGCGGCGGCTTGAAACCCTAGGCGGCTAGGGTTCCTGAGAGGGAGGCATAGACCTGGGAGCGAAAGAGGGGGGCGGCGGCTGCAGCAGGGAGAGAGAGGCGGCTAGGGCAGAAAAAAGAGGTGGAGGAAAATTTTCTTTTATTCAACTCTCTCAACTTTTTGGGTGTTTTTGGGGTGTTTTGGCTTGTATATATAGCCCCACCTTACAAGAGTTCTAATCTATTACAAAATAATCTTTTAGTCTATCTCTAAGAAGATTAAACTCAAATTTCTTCTAGAAAGGGGGCCAGGGCAGACCAGCCCACTCGGCCCAATTCTGGCCACCCTGGGCCAGGGGCAGATTAGCCCACACTTGGTGCCACTTCAGGGCTCAATCAGCTAGATTTTTATGTTCCCCTCTTGAACTTGCTCAAGTCTGATTGCCTTTGTCGCACATAGTAAGAGGATGATTTTACACGTCTATGTTATTTTTTTCTAATCCTTGATGAATAAAAGAAGCCTCACCTGATGTCCACAAACTATGTAAGACGAGGAGTCTCTGAAACTACGAGACTGTCGCATTCACGCATAAGAATTTTTGCCCTTCTCTGTGGCATGAATGTCACTGCATGCGTTGCGGTGGAATTTTACTGAACGGGAGCCAAACCAGGGCACACTTCCGTCCTTGACTACAGATCAAACTTCGAGTCCTAGAGGTTACGACCTTGGCTTAAATTCTTATTTTCCTCACGTGTACTAATTGTGTCCGTATGACCTCTTTTTTTTCTCAAGTGACTTAGTAACTCGGATAGCATACCTGACGCCTGTTATCTATTAAGTCACAAAGAATAGATTGTTTTACTTCATCTTAGTACTTGTTTGGGTACTAATAAATTAAGTGGATTGAAGTGGAATGGAGTTGAAAATAAACTAATTTTTCTACGGATTGTATCCAAACAAAGCCTAAAAGGTGAATCAGAACACATCAATATGATTGATTTTTGTGTAAGTGCGAAGGTTTTGACTCTCATGCTGAAGCTTATGCGCGTCTATGTGGGGGCATATTACGACTCGCGGCGTGACCAGCCTGATGCAGGGTTGCAGGCTGATCATTCCTGAACGACAGAGCAGGCCGTGGTCACTAGCAGAATCCACGCTGCAAAAAGAGGACAGATATCGCCTAACTGTTTCTGGGAGCTGAATCGTCAGAACCCGGAGGAGCACATAGTTCCCTGGCCTGACAAGGGCTACATTTTCTCTGCTTCTGTGTGAAAAGGGCTCGAGACGTTGCCAGGAAAACTATGCGGCGTAACCTGCCTCTTCAGGGAGGCTGGCTATCCGGTCGCTGCTGCACACGCGTTGGGGGCGACGGAAACGGGACCGAAGCAGGTTGTGAAGGAGGCCCGTTGACCCTTTGCATGTTTTTAGCCAGTCTGGCGTGGATTTGTACACGTCAGATGGCACCTATTGTCGAATGGTCAGCGAGTTAACCTCGTTTCTTTCTCTCCTTGACAAGCATACAGACAAGCATTACTCTCAGACCTGAAGAAAAGCATACCATAATCGACAGGTACTGCCTTTTCAGTCTGCACACATGGCTCTGACCAACCTTTCCTAGTGATCCTCTATTGACATGTTCTCACACGACCACTTGAGAGGAGTTACTACGAAGTAGCAGTACTAACTCAACTTTCAGTTCCGCTAACTCGAAATCAGATACTTCAGTCGACCACAAGATTAGCCTCCCCCGAAAGGATTGGAGGCAATTGTCTTTACAAAAAAGGATAAGGATTCAGGAAAGAGGCAGCGAGACGGCTACTCAGTCGTCATCACCGCGTCGTTGGAAGGGAGTGCAGCCCTTCCTCCCAGTGAAGCGACAGCTCGTCTAGGATTTTGACGGGAGATCCAAGTGGGCGTAGAAGATTCAAGCAACCGTGTGGCTTCAATCAGCTGGGCCCAAGTCCAGACTTGGTCTAGAGGACTGGTCACGTCTTCTGGATTACTACCCACTCGGAGAGTGAGCTAGCACTAGCAGCTACCTGGACCACCTCTTCGTGAAAGCTTCTGGTTGCCCTGCTTTGGTTGTCAATTGTCAAGTGCCATTTTTGGAATCATTATACACTGAGTGGCTTGAATTTTGTTACAGGGTCAAAAAACAGAGTACAAATCAGTGATCCTCGATCTTAAACTACTAGTAGTAACTCCAGAGCGCCACGTCAGCAGCGCCGTCACCGCAGTCGCCATGTTCCCAGGCGGCAGGAGGAGGCGGCGGCGGCTCCATGAGCAGACCCTGCGCGAGGTTCGCGTAATACATGTGCAAGTCCATGTCCCCGAACCAGTCCGGCTCGAACATGTCGCCTTCCAGCGCCGCCGGCTCATCGGCCTTCGCTGGTACACGGTCGTCCGCTGGCGCCGTACTCGCGTGGAGGCACGAGGCGGAAATGTCGGGCTCCGACACGCTCGAGGTCACTTCGTCGACGGCCCCGGCGGCGCCGCTGGCGGCCTCGCGGCGCTGGAACTCCGCGACGGCCTCGACGGCCGCGCGGCGGACGTCGGCCAGGTCGGCGACCGCGGCGGGCAGGCGCGGCACGGCGAGCAGCCACGCGGAGTCCGGGAAGTTGAGGCGCGTGGCCGGCGACGCGGCGCGCCCGCGTCCGCCGAGCGCGAGCATCGCGGCGTCGTGCGCGCGCGCGGCCGCCTCGGCGGTGACGTAGGTGCCGAGCCAGAGCCGGCAGCCGCGCCTCCCGGGGACGCGCACCTCGCAAACCCACCGCCCCGCGGGGCCCCGGCGCCGCACGCCGCGGAACACCGGGTGACGCGTCTCCCGGAACTTGGTGCGCCCCGCGGGGCGCTTCTTCGCCGGCTGCGGGGACGAAGACCCGCTGGCCGCCTTGTTCTCCGAGGACAACGAGGCTGAGGAGGACGAGGAGCTCGAGTGCTCGTGGAGACCCATGTCCATGGAGGCTGCTGGTGCTCGCTAGCGTCGTCTGCTGGTGGTTTGCTAGAGTTGAGGGCCGAGAGTGGAGTGAGATGCTTGCTGGAGCTTGAATGAGTGCCGTTGTGGAGTGTGTTTCCATTAGCGGAGTATTTATAGGTATGGCTTTGCGATGTTAGAGAAGTGTGTTCAGACGCGGAGAACCATGGCCAGGACACAGCTGGTGCCAGCTCGGATTCTGGGGACTTAAAAAAGATTTAGCCGGGCGTGTGGGGGCTAAGCAAAGCCGCTCGTTGAGCTGCTCGACGTTAGTGTCGCGGTGGGGATGACAGGGCCCACCAGCTCCCAGGCGCACTCTGGAAGCGGAGTGGAGTGACACTAGAGGTGGGAGATGGGCCGGGCCAAATTCGGGCGGGCCGAAGCCCGACGGGCCGGCACGGCCCAGGCACGAAAATGGTCCGAAATAGATTCGGGCCGGGCCGGCCCGGCACAGGATTTCGGGCCGTGTCGTGCCCAGGTTTGGAGGCTTCGGGCGGCTCGGCCCGAAATTGAGTTTCGGGCCGTGCTCTGGCCGGCCCGGCCCGAAATTGGCCCATCGGCCCCAAAAGGCCCATCAGCCCGAAATTGGCCCGAAATATCTGAAAAAGTCTGAATTTTTTTGGAATTTTCTCTGTATTTTTTGGGTTTTTTAGATTTATTTGGATTTTTTTGGAATTTTCCTGATTTTTTATGGATTTTTGATTATTTTTTCGGTTTACAGATTTTTTTGAATTTTTTCTAATTTACAGATTTTTTTTGAATTATTTGAATTTTTCTGTTATCGGGTCGTGCTTGGGCCGGACCCAGCCCGAAATAGGCCCGCCGGGCCGCGTGCCGTGCTCGGGCCGCCGGTTTGGTAATTCGGGCCGGCCGGCCCGGCCCGAAAAGGCCCGGCATGCTTTCGGGCCGCGGGCCGAATCGGCCCGAAGCACGAAAATTTCGGGCCGTGCCGGCCTGGCCCGGCCCGACTCCCACCTCTAAGTGACACTAATGGCTGTTGCCACATTTGGTTCGAGTGGGAGCTTTGCACTTTTTAGGGTTCCTTTGGATTGCAGGAAATGTGTCCCGAATTCTATGTTTTTCCTATGAAATTTCTGTTCAAATTCTGTGAAAATATTTCAAGATTATTGCCGCCCTCTGAAAAAATATGCCTATTTCATAAAACTATAACTATTTTAATCATTGTTAATTAGAAACTGCCACGTTTTTGGCATATGTGTGGGTAATAGATGGACCAATCCATATATTACTTTGTCATTGACATGTGTGGTTATATTACAAAATTATATGTTACGATACCGAGCAAACAGGATTCAGCGCGCGCGTGCAAGACACCGGCTAAGCCGCTAGTAACACACATGCCGGAATTCATAACCCGTGGGCACCAGCTCGTCTGTGGATTCTGGGGAAAAAATTAGACCCGCGACAGCCGTCTGCTTAGCCGGATCCAGCCTGCAAGCGGCAGCTGATTCCGACTTCCTTCCTCCTGCTCTGCTGCCTCCCGTGGACTGGACCAGCCACGCGAGCGCGACGTCGATTGGACCGGCCGGCACGGGCAGCTCGATGGCGACGCGGGGACGGCGCCCCCTCCCCTCGCCCACGCCCCAGCCGCGGGAAAAAAAATATCAGGGGCGCGGCTGATTTTTCTTCTCCGCGGCGGCCGTTTTCTCGGCGGTTGGGATTTCAGCGGGGCCGTTTTTTTTTTAAGGCAGGCAGCTTCCGTGTAGGTGGAGGCCGAGGCCGTTGCTGTCGCTGCTCGATAGCGTAGCCCAGCTATCATCACGCCGTGCTCTGGGAAAAAAACGACGTGGGTCTCTGACGCGGACGTGTTTTTTGTTTTGTTTTACGTGCTCCGTGTTGGGTTCGCGGGCTCCGGATACATCCGGAGCGTATCGAGGAGATATTTTTGAAGGGTTATTGACATGATTGTTTCCTCTTCCGGAAAATATAGCATGGTATTTTCACGAATAAGTGTCGTGATCAAACTCTAATTTGTGGACGCAAGAACATGAACGGCTCCTCTGTTTACAGTATCTGGGGATCTTCCATGGGGTGCTATGGGTCAATAGAGAGCACCTATTGGTCAACCACATTTATTCACTATTGTACAAATCAGAATTCTGAACCAAACTACCGTGGATCTTTGACATTGACGGTTTGAGCTAGCACCTGGCTATGTTTTTTCTTCTTATCCCGTTCATCATTTGCAAAAATTGAAAGCAACCAGCTATGCACACGCAACTCGGAATTGTTTGATAAATAGGAAAAATGTTTTATGTAGTAAAAAGTCTGATTGCCTCCAAGAGGCAAAGACGGGCATCATTTGGGAGCACTTTTCATGTAGACCGTTCCATGATCATCATTATAGTTTTTTGTGAAGATGGCCATAATTAAATCATTTGTTTGTTTTATTCATGACAGATGAAAGAAAGCTCACGGTCAACAACTACAGTAACCGCCAAATTTGAAAACAAACAAACAAATTCGCTTAGCTTGATAAGTCAATGGACAGGTTATGTTTTCCAACTGTTCTTTCTCATTACCAAAATTAGTAACCGTTACACTACCGAAATTCGGCACTTTGGCAGTTTAGGATAGCCAACCGAAAGAAATGGCAAAATTCATGACTACAACTAGTAGCTCCACAGTGACACGTCGGCGATGTGGGCTTCGCCTTCATCGCCGAGCACCTCCACAGCGCACGGCGGATCCATGAGCATCCCCTGCGCCAAGCTAGCGTAGTACAAGTCCCAGCTCATGTCGTTGAAGACGTCCAGTTCGAACGCAGCGTCCTCGGCGGCCGGACCCTCCCCGTCGTCGGAGGTGTCGTCGTCGTTGCAACTGTTGGTGTTGGCAGAGGAGGACGGCGTGGCGGCCGACAGCGCGTCCTCCTCGGCGTGCGCCTCGCGGCGCTGGAACTCCTCCACGGCATCGGCGGCCGCGTTGCGGACGTCGTCGAGGCTGCGGTACGAGGCCGGCATCGCGAGAAGCCAGGCGGAGTCGGCGAAGTTGAGGCAGGCGCCCGCGCCGGCGATGGCGAGCATGGCGGCGTCGTGCGCGCGTGCGGCGGCCTCGGCGGTGTCGAACGTGCCGAGCCAGAGCCTGCATCCGCGCCGCCCGGGGACGCGGACCTCGCACACCCACCGCCCGGCACTGCCCCGGCGCCGGACGCCGCGGAACACCGGGTGACGCGTCTCCCGGAACTTGGTCCGCCCCGCGGGCTTCTTGGGCGGCGGCATCCACACGGCCTGGTGCTCCGACGAGGTCGAGCTGCACGGGGAGCTCGAGTCGGAGCTCGTCTCCTTCTTGATTGGGCACATCTTGTTCAGGATCCGCTCCTGGTTCAGAATCCTAGGATATTTTCGACGCCTTTGATTTGATGCTGCTTGTGTTTTGTAACTAGTGGTATTGCGATGGGCATGGTGGATTTGAGCTCGCATATTTATAGGTGAAGGCTGGAGCTGAGCAGAGTGCAAGCTAGGCGCGGGGAGGGAGGGAGACAGCAAGTGGGCGAGCAGTGAACCCAGCTGGAGATAGTAAGCAAAGCAAAGGGGGCTGCATCTGTGAAGGCAACTTGCGAGCAGGGCTTCGAGAGTATCCTGATATTTTCTTTCTTTATTAAGCCGTACGACCACAACAGTACAATACTGCTTTTGCTGACTTATCGGTTTTCTTTCTCTGCTTGGTTGCATCCATTCCAGCATCCCAGCAGCTGTTTTCGGCCATGTCAAAAAACGTCGTCACTCTTGCGTGATATGCTTGGTGCAGATTGCATTGTGTTATCATCTATAATTTTTTTTTACCAATTGACAGTTAGCGCAACGAATAACAAATGTACATTTTCATACATAAAAGAAATACAATCACGGCCAAACAATCTTGACTCCCTCTTTGTATACATTTATTTTTTTAGAAAAAGTACTAGTTTTTCTAACACCATATCAGTATTATTAGATTCATCATGATTTTTTTCATAACATACTCATTTTATATGTTAGATGTCGATATTTTTTATATAAAACTTAATTAAAAGTAGATTAGTTAGACTTAACCAACTCCAGGAATAAATAGAGTATAATTTTATTAAGTACATAAAGAAATTTGTAGTACATGTTAACTGAACTAAGCCCATGAATCGGTCCGTCCCCAAATGGGACAAGGAAGCAATAGTGGATTCATGATGTATTAATAGGCTGCCGCAGAGAGGGACAGGAGAACATTTTCAGAGGAAAAAAGGAGGGCTATGATTATGGAAAACGCATAGAGATAAAAAAAGAAGTATCTCGGTACATAAGCTTATAGGTAGAGTCTGAATGGTCAAGAGACAGAGTCTTGCGCAGGCTGACTTGAGGTAGCTCTCAATTCCACCTTAATCAACTGACGGTGGGAAGAATTTTACACTAAAACGCAGCAACTGGAAAGGAAAACCATGGGACGCATCGCGACAAAAGCCCGCTGATGGCGACGTGACTGAGCCGTTAAAACCAAACCCGCTACCGTTCCACAACCTCAGGCAATCCATCTCCGGTATCGGAAGACGGCGGGCAGAGGAACAGGGCGGCGACTGGAGGAGGTGTGGCGAAAGCGTCGCCTCCGAAAATGCTCAGACCCACTTGGTACTTCCGGAACAGGATCCCACACGCCGCGAGTCCCCATGGAAGCGGACAAACGGCCACTTTTCGGGCGCCATGACCCGATATGAAGGAAGCCCCCTTGTCCAGCCTGTGGGAGGTGCTCCCCCCCTCTCGCCGGCCCGTCGTCTCCGGTCATCTTCAACTCGATCAATGGCTTTCTCCCATCGCGTCACCGCAAGAAAGTCCCGCCTTTATTAGACCAGTCGGCACCGCACCCGCGCTGGCCCGTTGGCGCGGGAGGGAGCCTGCCGGTCCCCCAGCTACACGCTCTGTTGCTCGCGTGGTCCGGCTCGTGCGCAATCCCGTAATTTTCTCAGCTGCCGCTTGGGGCGGAGAAGGGGGCGCGAGGCGCGGCGATGGCGACGCTCGCTTACGCCAAGGCCGGGACGTCCGTCCGTCCGCTGCGTGCACACGCGGTTTCAGGCAGGCAGGCTAGCTGCCTGCCCGTCGCGGTCATCTTATCTCTTCGGGGACTCGAATCCAAGTGGCTGATTAAAGTAAGAGGGGGCTCGCTGTTCGCTGTTGGATTCCTCCGGCCGTCCGGGTCAGGACTCAGGAATGATGCTTAGCATCTACCAAACGCAACGGTGGTGTAGTGGTCGATATTTCCCTCAGATCTGCACTGGACAGCCCGCGGATGTTTTTTTTCGTAGGGACTAGTCACTTGCGGAGAGATTGAGCGTATGGACGAGTTAGGAAGAGCTTGACACGGCGGGTATTACGTGGTTCGGGCCACCGAAGCGTAAAACTCTACATCCACGGTGAGCTGAGGAGCTCGCTGTATTGCTTGTTGTCCAGAACCAGAGTTCTGAGGGTGCGAATGGATAGAGTGCGAACCCTTGCTAACGTTGCCTACCCGAGCCTTTTATAGTCCAAGACTCGAGTGGTTTACAAGGGGGGCCCGGGATCCGACAGGTGGTCCCGGGGAGATTGCCTGCAGACTACCGTATCCGCAGTTATGTCGGTAGTTGTCTCTAGTGAAGGCTTCTGAGTCTTCGTCTTGCCGCCCTGCCCATGCCGCATGCTAGTCGTAGTGGTTGATGACGGCGGGAGCGACATGGGATGTCTCGTCGCTGCGCTTGCCGCCATGCCCATGGCGCATGCTAGTCGTAGTGGTTGATGACGGCGGGAGCGGCATGGGATGTCTCGTCGCTACGTTTATTGGCTGGCAGGCTCTGACACCGCGCGCCAGTCTGTGATGTGACTGGGCGCAACGGCACCTGACAGAGGCGTGCTCCGCGTCTCCGCGTCTTGGGAAGGCGCGGGCCTTGAATACCTTGTACGGGCAAGGTATGGGGCGTCTTTACGCCCGGTGCCTACTGCTCGGGGGCAGGCAGCGCTGTTCTGCTGGCCACGTGGCGGGCCCGGAGCCCTCCTCAGAGGAGAGGGGGGACCGGCCCCGCAGGACACGTGGAGCCTTCAGACCTCTCCCCGCGGAGGGGGAGGTCCGGCTTCTGTCGGCCATGTGGCAAGCCCGGAGCTCTCCTCTGAGAAGAGAGAGGTCCGGCCCCGCTGGACACGTGGCGCATTCGGACCTCTCCCCCGCGGAGGGGGGGAGGTCCGGCTTCTGCAGGCCACGTGGCGAGCCCGGAGCTCTCCTCTGAGGAGAGGGAGGTCCGGCCCCGCCGGACGCGTGGCGCCTTCGGAGCTCTCCCTGCGGAGAAGGGCGAGATCCTTAGGCATTTTCTCCTGTGTGCGGGGGTACCCCATATCGCGGGTACTGACAGTGGCCCCGGCCCATCTCGGGGGAGATAGCGAGCCCGAGGTGGGACCTCCATCTCTTCTGTTCCGCGCACTTTCTCTAAGTCCCGCATTGACCGCTGCCGGAGCACGAACAGTCGCGGGGTCGTGGGAGCGTGCGCCCACTTGGTGGTTGCTTTTACTGCGGTGGTTCCCAAGGCTGCCACTTTTGCACGTTGCGGCGCTTTCTTTGGGAACCGCCGGAGTACCTTGCCGGCTCGTCTTCTTCTTGGTTTTGTCTGGCCGAGCCCTTAGCTCCGCAAGGTGCTCAGAGGTCTTCACCAATCTCGACGCTCTGCTCCGGTGCCTTCCCCGGGTCCTTACTATATTAAGGGCCCCGAAGGTCTCCGGGGCCCGCCTCATGAGGATGGGGAGGCCTGGATCTGTCGGCCACGTGGCGGGCCCGGAGCTCTTCTCTAAAAAGAGGGAGGTCCGGCCCCGCGGGACACGTGAGGCCTCCGGACCTCTCCCCTCAGAGGAGGGGGGCGGGAGGTCCGGCTTCTGTTGGCCACGTGGCGGGCCCGGAGCTCCCCCCAGAGGAGAGGGATGTCCGGTCCCGCTGGACACGTGGGTCCTTCGGTCTTACCTTGGAGTTCCGGTCTTGCGCGATCCCGTAGTGGCCCTCTGGTAGGGGCATACTCCTACAGGGAGTTAAGGCCGAGAGGTCCTGCACACAAGTAAGGGAAACGTAATTCTCCTTGGGGGCTCCCCCTCCTTTATCTCATAGTCTTATTTGGCTTACGATCCCTAACCATATGCACGGTGCTTGGGGACTATAGTGCGCGAAGTGCCGAGGGCCCGGGGCCCCTTTGACCATCGGCAGGTACCTCCAACGCTACCGCCTCTGGTAGGGCAGCAAATGCCGACTAGGGGTGAGAATGAGAAGAGGGAGCTGAGCGCATGGCGGGAATACGCCGGAAGTGTAATCATAAGAAATTTAATACATAATTTTAAATGAGTACGAGGAAAGAGCAAAGTAGAACAGGTTTCTTTTCATATAATTTTCCACATGAGGAAGGCAGGCTAAACATGGAGGTCACGACCCGCCCCATTAAGAAGGGAAGGAAGACTCTACGCGCTTGGAGTCGGAACCAGGCAAAGCTGAACGTAGTCCTGCACCATTCCCTGGAGCTTAGCTGCTCCGAGCGCTGTTCCTGGACTCTATGGAATTTATTATGAAAAGAAGAGACTGTCCTATCTTTGCTCTAAGGGTAGAACTTACAGAGGTGTTCTATGTTCTAAGGGTTCGGGAGCAGGTCCCCATCCTCGGTGGAAAGGCGTACGCACCCGGGGTGGCACACTTTTGCGACTCGAAAGGGATCTTCCCAACTAGGGGAGAGTTTGTGGGTCCCTTCGCGAGAAAGTATGCACCGCAGCACCAGGTCACCTTCCTGTAGCTCCCGGGCACGCACAAACCTCTGGTGGTAGCGACGGAGCGCTTGTCTATACCGTGTGTTACGGAGAGCTGCATGCAATCGGACCTCGTCGACGAGGTCGATTTCTCCACGCCGGAGGTTGTCCTGCGCGACTTCGTCGTAAGCCCGGACACGGTGAGACTTCATGGTGATCTCTGGGGGAAGTACAGTTTCGGTCCCATACACCATGAAGAAGGGTGTCTCTCCTGTGGCCTGGCTCTGGGATGTCCGGTTAGCCCATAGTGTGCTCGGAAGCTCATCTACCCAATTTGCACCATGTTTCCTCAGACTGGCATAGGTGCGGGTCTTAAGGCCTCGGAGAATCTCCGCGTTGGCCCTCTCGACTTGCCCATTGCTCTTTGGGTGAGCAACGGAGGCATAGCACACCTGAATGCCGAGGTCTTCGTAGTAGTCTTGGAAGGCTGCGCTGGTAAACTGGGTCCCGTTGTCGGTGATGATTCTGTTCGGGACCCCGAACCGGCAGACAATCGACTTGATGAACTTTACTGCGGATTGCTTGTTGATGGTGACAACTGGTGTGGCTTCCGGCCACTTGGTGAACTTGTCGATGGCGACATAGAGGTACCGGAATCCCCCGACGGTTCTGGGGAATGGTCCCAGGATGTCCAGCCCCCATACGGCAAATGGCCATGAGGGCGGGATTATCTGTACCGCCTGAGCCGGTGTATGGATCTGCTTGGCGTGGAACTGGCACGCCTTGTAGCTCTCGACCAGCCTGACGGCATCCTGGAGTGCTGTCAGCCAGTAGAAGCCATGCCGGAAGGCTTTACCGACAAGCGTGCGTGAGGAAGAGTGACTCCCACATTCACCTCCATGGATCTCAGCGAGCAAGTCGCAGCCTTCCCCCTGGGTTATGCACCGCAATAGGACGTGGTTGGCGCCACACCGGTAGAGATCCCCTTCTCCCAGCGTGTATCTCTTAGCCATACGCACGATCCGTTCAGCGGTTGCATGTTCATCAGTGAGGATATTGTCTTTCAAGTAGTCCCGGATCTCCGTGATCCATGCATCGGGTCTGACTTGAGCTTCTCGATCTTGAGCGCTGGGTTGCACGGAGTCCCCAGTGACGCTTACGATCCTTGGCGGCATCCATGGCTGCAGGGCCGCCGGGACCGCCAGCTTCGAGGTACTGGTCAAGCCCCCTTCGCTCGGCTCGGCAGGCCGGGCTGTTGGCCGCAGCAACGTCCTCTCGAAGACTCCTTCGGGCACAGGAGCTCCGGTGGAAGCCTTCGTTGAAAGGTCGTCAGCTGCGGCATTGCCAGTGCGCGGTACGTGGCGCAGGTCCAAGGCGAGGAAGTCTTTCTCCAACATCTGCACGTGAAGCAGATAAGCAGCTAGCTGTGGGTCATTGCAGGAGCATTCACCCTTGACTTGCTTGATAACCAGCGGGGAGTCGCCCTGTGCCAACAATTGGCGAGTGCCTAGAGACAGGGCTGTCTGTAGGCCAAAGATGAGTGTTTCATACTGTGCCATGTTGTTGGTTGCCATGAAATTGAGACGCACCATGTACCCAAACTGCTCCCCCGATGGCATGAGGAGCAGTACGCCGGCACCGGCCCCCTGCTTTCGCGAGGAGCTGTCGAAGAAGAGCGTCCAGTGGGGCTCGGTGAAGACCGGAGCTTGGTGCTATGGTTCACCGTCTTCGTGGCCCCCTGGGTTAGTCTTCGTTGGTGTCCACTCTGCCACAAAGTCGGCCAGTGCTTGGCTTTTGACTGCATGGCGAGGAAGGAAGTCCAGCTCGAACTCTGCTAGCTCCGCTGCCCATTAAACGACGTTGCCAGTCGCATGGGGCTGTGAAGGATCGTCTTCAGCGGATAGGAGGTGACTACCGAGACCTGGTGGGCCTGAAAGTAGTGGCGGAGCTTACTGGACGCCACGAGCACTGCATACAGCAGCTTGTGGACTTCTAGGTACCTTGTCTTGGCATCGTGAAGTACTTCACTGATGTAGTAGACAGGTCTCTAGATGGTTCGAACCCTCCCTCTTAGGTCTGGAAGGTCTTCATCCATCGGCCCTGATCCGCTGAAGGTGAGTGGGTCCAGGGGGCTTCCGGGAGTTGGAACCCGGAAGCTCTTGAGCCGTCTTGGCCCTCCTGGGAGCCCCGCTGGTTCTCCGGGGGCTCCGGAGGATTCTGTGGGATCTCCGGGAGGTCCCGCTGGGCCCCCGGGGGGTCCCGCTGGACCCCCGGGGCGTTGTCTTGGGGGTCCGGGAGGCCGCCCTGGACCTCCGGGAGGTTGTCTTGGAGGTCCGAGAGACCGTCTTGGTCCTGCGGGGCCTCCTGGCGTCTGTCTTCTGCTGCCAGAGCAGGCTGTGAAGATGAGAGGTCCGGCCGCTCTGCGACGAGGACCATACTCACCACTTCAGTTGTTGCCGCGATGTAGAGCAACAGATGCTCTCCGGGCTCTGGGGCTACCATGATAGGTAGGGTCGTCAGGAGTCGCTTCAACTCCTGGAAAGCCTCTTCTGCTTCGTCAGTCCAGGTAAATGGACCGGATTTGCGCAGGAGCTTAAAGAAAGGAAGTGCCCGCTCTGCTAGCCTCGGTATAAACCGACTGTAAGGATCGAAACGCCCAAGAGGGGGGGTGAATTGGGCTTTTTCAAATTTTAGAGCAATTTAAAATTTGATGGCTAAAGCCCAATTCCCTATGCGAACTAACTACGCAAGCAAGAGTGTTAAGTGCGGAATGGTAAATGCGTAATAGTAAGGGGTTAAGGAGAGAAATGCAAACTCCCGCTGAGACTCGGAGACACGGCGATTTTTCCCGTGGTTCGGTAAGATCAAAAAGATCTACCTACGTCCACGTTGTGGCACCCACCAAAGGGTACAGCCACTCCCAAGTCACCAAGACAGGGGAATCCACTATCTTTCTCTGTTCGCCTTCTCCGACAACGTGGAGCTCAAACCTTTTACAATGGTGATCCTCCGGGCTTCCACAAACGCCTTGGTAAGCTCCGGAGCGATCTCTTCTTCCTCCAACGTTTACAAGGTGAGAGAAGTCACCAAGACACTCTCTCTCACTAGCCTAGAGATTCCAATCACCAAGAATGGACGCACACAAGCTTCTCTCTAGCTAGATATAACCTATAGTTGGAGTACAAGAGGTTTTTAAGTGTGGAAGTGGTAGTTCTTGGTCTTGAATGCTTGAGAATGTGTAGTGAGGCTCTGGTGATCAAGACTTGTCGAAATGGCCGGTTGGAGGGGTATTTATAGCCAGCCCACACGAGATAGCCGTTGGAAAAGTAGGCAGACTTTTTCAGTGAACATCGGATCCTCCGATGCACCCCTTTATATGAGCATCGGTCGAATTCCAAATTAGCTGATGTCATGTGTCAGATGTGACCGTTGGATATAACCGTTGGATCTTTTAATCGACCGATGTTACTTCAATTCATCATCGGATGATCCGGTGAGTTGATCTTCAGAATTGGTTCAGAAATATTGTCTCTGTTGAATTTGACCGATGCACACTTACTTCATCATCGGATGATCCGGTGTGTACTTCTTCAGAATAACTCAGATATCATCCTTCGGGTGAAATCAACCGATGTGCCACTTCCTTCACATCGGATGATCCGGTGTGTACTGGACTCTGAGGTCTTCTTCTTCTGCCAACTCAAACTTGACCGATGTAGTCATTTTGCAAGACATCGGATGATCCGGTGAGTGCAACTTGTTTGCTTCGAGTTGTTTTGAGTTGATCTTTTGGAATCTTCTTGAGTGACCTCTTTGACACTTGTTTGTAATGATATTATGATGAAGTATAAGCTTCTTGTGTTGCCAATTTTGATAGAATAGAGTCGTTGTGTGAGTTCTTCATTTAGTTTTCATGAGTATCGAATAACCCCTTAGAATAGATCGTTGAGGGGTCTCCATTTGTATCCAATGAGCAGTAGATGGTGTGAATAGATAGTTCATTAACGTTTGATATGATATACGTGAAACCTCGCATCCAAAAATTCATTAGTAATAACGAACGGTTGTCATTAATCACCGAAACCATACCTCACGGGGGCCTAGATGCTTTCACCGACTCAGCGCGGCTAGGCATCCCGTGAGTTTCTGGACATCTTTGATGCGGGCAGGAGGCCGCATCAAGTCGATGGCTTTGACCTTCTCTGGGTTGGCCTTAATCCTCCGGTGCGAGACCAGGAATCCTAAGAGCTTCCCAGAGGATACACCGAACACACATTTGTCGGGGTTCAGTTTGGTGCGCGTAGAGCGCAATTTGTCAAAAACTAAGGCTAGGTTATCTAACAAAGATGAACCCTGCCTGACCTTGACAACGATGTCGTCGACGTACACCTCAACTAAGTCTCTTATTAACTCTCCAAAGGTTTTGTGCATTGCACGCACAAAGGTGGGGAGAGCATTCTTTAGGCCGTAAGGCATAGAGACATAACAATAGAGGCCATCTACTGTGATGAAGGAGGTGTGCTCTGAGTAGACATGGGGATCTGATGGAAACCCGAGTAGGCGTCTAGGAAGCACAACATATCGCAGCCTGATGTTGAGTCTACTATTTGATCTATTCTAGGGAGAGGGAATGGATCTTCGGGACATGCCTTATTGAGACTGGTGTAGTCGATGCACATCCGGAGCTTCCCCCTCGGCCTTCGGGACAACGACGGGGTTCGCCAACCACCGGGGGTGGTAGACTTCCCGTATGAAGCCAGCGTCCAACAGCTTCTTGATTTCTTCACGAATGAAGTTTTGCCGCTCGATGGACTGTTTGCGGGGCTTCCGCTGAACTAGTCGGGCGTCGGGGAAGACCTTTAAGTGGTGCTCGATCACCTCCCTAGGGATCCCCGGCATCTGTGACGGCTGCCATGCAAACACGTCAACGTTGTGCCGGAGGAAGGTGACGAGCGCGCCTTCCTATTTGCTATCCAGGCCCCGGCTACCCGGATGGTCTGGGTGGCTTCGGCGCCGACTTGGACGACCGTTAAAGGGACGCCGCCCTCGTCGAGGGGTTGCACCCGGGGTGCTGTGGCGGAGGCACGGTGGCGTGCACTCGGGTGGAGCTGGTCTGGCTCTGCACTGCCAGGGGTACAATAATAGCAAATAATAACAGGCAACCTCAAATAAAGTAGCAAAAGGATAGACACTCCTCCTAAGACCAAGAACTCCCCCTAGAACTGAGCTAACCCTCCCCCTGACTCTAACTCTTCCCCCCCTTTGGCATCAAGACACCAAAAAGGGAAGTCGAGTCCCTACGACTCAGGCGCGCTCCTGGCGATGGTGAAGCAGTCGGCGTCGACGGTGCTGTCGCCGGAGCTGCTGGAGGTGGAGGTCGCTGGCGCTGGAGCTGGAGCGGGGGGAGCTGGAGCTGGAGCTGGAGCTGCTGTGGGAGCTGGAGCTGGAGCTGCTGGGGGATCCGCTGAGACTGCTGGCGCCGGTGGAGAGGGTACTGCCGGAAGAGGTGAGGACTGGAGCGACGTCGGCGGCAGTACTGGACCTGGTGCCAGTGGGGGTGCACCTGGAGCGTGACTGAGTCACAAGTGCTCAGGTGGAAGGGCGACTCCCGTCTGCTGGTAGAGGTTGGTGACCAACCCCAGGATGCCCAACAACATCTGCTGAGTCTGCTGCTGCTGGTCCAGAGTGCGTCATGTCATCTGGTCGACAAGGTTGGTGAACCTGTCGGTGTCCTCTCGCCTCTGACGGGCGATCTCTAGCTGCATCTCCTGCTGCTGCCTCTGAAGCTGCTCCTGTCGAGCTGCCTGCTGCTCCTGCTGCTGAGCCATCCGCTGAAGTAAGACAGTGAGCTCTGACGGCTGAGTCACCTGAGCCTCTGACACTGGAGGAGGTGTAGGTGGTGGAGCTGCTGAGCCTCCTGCCTCTGCGTCGTGCTGCCTCGGTGAAGGAGGAGCGGGAGGGAGGTACTCCTCGACACTGTCGCTGGTGTCGCTGTCCGACCATATGTGCTGTAGGTCTCCTCCCTGAGCCTCTGCCTGTGCCAGCTCTGCGTCCTCCTGAGTCAGCTCTGCCCAGTCCTCCTCTGACAGTCTGGCTCGAACCTCACGCTCGACTGGACGGCCAAGGCGGCGGTCTCCTGGAGTGGGGACTCGGTAGTGGCTGAACCGGGTCACGTGCATCTCCGTCAGCTGAGAGACTCCTGGAGTGTCCTCTGGAACCAACTGGTGGAGAAGGTGACAGATCCAGTGACCGAAGACCAACTGTCGTAGCATCCCAACTCCGTCGGTGATCACGTCCTCCATCTCGCAGATTAGAATATCTACGATGTCGAACTCCATCCCGTTCATCACATAGAACAGGATGGTCTGCTGAAGGCTCGTGAAGCCCTCCAAGTAGCCAGACCTCGGCAGTAGAGTACGCCTGAGGATGTGGTGAACTGTCCGAGCTGCTGGGGTGAGAAGTGCTGGCACCCTCGGCTGGTCAGGAGTGAACGGCTGAGTGAACAGACCTCTGATCTCCTCAAAGGGCGGTGCCACTCCTCCAGTCAGTGGCCTCCTCAGCGGGTCTGCGTCTCCGTAGACTATCTGGTGCAGGCACGTAGTAGAGAGCTCCACACCAAGCAGTCTGCCCAACAGGTCTGGAGATACGTCGTGGATCCGCCCCATGAACATGAAGTGAATCGAGCGACGGCCCTCAGAGACGTAGAGTGTCGCGTAGAACACCCTGACCCACTCCTCGACATACGCTCTCCTCTGGTGCGAGAGCAGGTCCACAAGTCCTCTGTATCTCTCAAGAAGTGGCCTGATCCCTTGTCCTGCTGCCACTGCAAGCTGATCCTAGTCGATGCTGTTATGATGGAAGAGCTTGTGGCCCCGACGCCTGTAAGTCTCGTACAGGGACGCCTGTGTCAGGGTCCAGAAGCGGGAGTCAACTCGAGCGTCCCTAGGCCGCGGGAACCACTCCTCAATCAACGCTGACCATCTGAGCTTCTTCAGTTGCCTTCCCTTCATCTTCCTGTAGTCGGTGAGTCTGACCTCTTCGGCAACTCGGACTGCTGTGTCCATCAGGTGGATGGCCCTTTCGGCCTCTCTGTCCTCGGCGCGGTCAGCCGCAGAGGGGCGCCGACTCGCCGTAGGAGTCTGTCCACCCCCACGAGTCCTCGGGGTGCGCCGGCGGATGAGAGGTGGCACCTCGGTCTCCTCCTCGTCGGAGCCCTCGGGAGGCACCGGCTGGATCGGAGGCTGCACCTGCCTCTGCCGGGACTCGCGGATCCGTAAGGAACCGCGATGGCCGCGCTTACGCTCCTCGGCGGCGCGAGCGGCCAACTCCGCACGACGAGCGTCCTTGGACATCTTGCGCTTCTTCGCGGCGGGCTCCTCAATAGCCTTGCCCTTTCCTTTGCGATCGCGACCCATCTTGATGCAATTGAGAGCTAGGGTTAGCGACGGTGGAGATGAACGACGAAAAACAACGAAGGACGTCGCGCGGCACGGAGCAAACCTTAGCGACGAACGGCGAAACTCGACGAGACCCTAGCGGAGCCGACGGCGAGTGGTGGAGGGGAGACGGCGAGGGAGGCACGACGGTGTGGTGGAACAGTGGCGGCACGCTCGGGAGAGGCGGCGGCGCGGGCACGGACGGCGCCTGGGCGGCCGAAAGGTGGCGGTGGCGGCCCCTGGGAGGAGGCGGCGGCGGCGCCTGGGAAGGGCGGCGGCGACTGCGCCTGAGAGGCGGCGCGCGGCGACTGGAGCAGGCGTGCGCGGGAGAGGCGGCGGCGGCTGCGCCTTGGAGGCGGTGGCGGCGGCGCCTGAGAGGCGGCGGCGGCCGAAGGGCGGCGGCGGCGGCTGGGAGGCGGCGCGCGTGGGAGAGCCGGCGACGAGGGCGTCGGGCGGCGGCGGAGGTCGGGAAAGAAGAAAACGGGCGGCCGAACCGCTTTTTAAACTGTACGGGCAAACCCCAGCCGCGCACAGAACACCGGATGGACCGATGATCATCGGAGGATGCATCGGTCGAGTTCAACAGAGAGTTGTTCCAAGAACTCTCTTTGAACACCGGATGAGCCGACGTTGAGGTGTCGATCATCGGTCGATTTCTGCAGGGCACCAGAAAACTGAACACCGGATGCTCCGATGTCTTCTGAAATGAACTCATCAGTTGATTTGTGACATCTGACTTGATCTGAGCACTGAACTGAAGCACCAATTGATCTGATGATCTGCTGGCCCTAGCATCGGATAATCCGATGACTACAGAAAACCTAAGACTGCCCATATGTGTACTTGGACTTAAACACACAAAGATAAGGATGGGTCCTAGGACTTTTTGGGCAACTCCTAACCTCTAATAGAAGGCTTCAAATATAGTGTCACATATTGGCTAAGCCCTTAAGCAAAGAGAACACACAAGGTTAGGAGGGAAACCACGAAAATGTAAGGCCCATGCTTTGTGAGCTAGAGTATGGAAAACTTCTATCTCTTTAAAGCATGTACCTTTAGAATTTTGCTCTATCCACATCATATGAGTTGAGATATTGCATTTTGAACAAGTCTCCTTCTCATGATGCGGGTTCCCCTTTGTGACAATCTACCGTATGCAATGCCAAACAAAATAATGCAAGATATTAAATGAGTGCAAGTCTATATGGCAGGAATCATGCAAGGCGTAATGTAAATCTATCTTGCCAAGTTTAAACCTGCCAAAGGCCTCCTCAGGGAAAACTATTTCTAGCTTGCGCCTATCCTTTGGGAGTTAGACAAGACCTATTTGATATGCAACCTTACATGAACATGGCAACTTACATGACGTTAGATGCATCTAGCACATTTAATTCACTTCTAAGTCTAGAAAAAGTTTTCTCATCAAGTGGTTTAGCGAAGATATCCGCCAATTGTTCTTCAGACCTAACACCTTGCAAAGAGATGTCTCCTTTAGCCTCATGGTCCCGCAAGAAGTGATGGCGAATATCTATGTGCTTAGTGCGGGAGTGTTGAACGGGGTTTCTAGCTATCTTAACCGCACTTTCATTGTCACAAAGGAGAGGCACACAATCAAATTTAATTCCAAAGTCCAAAAGGGTTTGCTTCATATATAGAATTTGGGCACAACATGCACCGGCCGCTATATACTCTGCCTCCGCGGTGGACAAAGCCACGGAGTTTTGCTTTTTGCTCGACCAAGATACTAGGGAACACCCAAGTAAGTGGCACCCACCGGAGGTACTCTTGCGATCCACACGGCATCCGGCAAAGTCCGAATCCGAGTAACCCAAGAGATGGAAACTAGCGTTCTTGGGGTACCACAAACCTACACTTGGGGTATGCTTGAGATACCTAAGTATCCTAAAGACCGCCTTACGATGCGATTCTTTAGGTGCCGCTTGAAAGCGAGCACACAAGCACACACTAAACATGATATCGGGCCTAGATGCGGTAAGATATAACAATGAACCAATCATGGAACGGTAATGAGATTGATCAATAGGTTTACCGTCCATGTCCGCGTCAAGATGACAATTTGTCGCCATTGGAGTATTTCTTGAGCTACAATCTTCCATTCCAAACTTCTTCAAGAGGTCCTTGGTGTACTTCTCTTGGTAGATGATAGTTCCCTCTTGAAGTTGCTTGATTTGAAATCCTAGGAAGAAATTGAGTTCTCCAATCATTGACGTCTTGAACTCACTAAACATCATGGTGCCAAACTCAAGGCTAAGAGATTTGTTAGTTAAGCCAAAAATAATGTCATCAACGTAAATTTGACAAAGAAATAAATCCCCGTTGATGTCCTTGGTGAAAAGTGTGGTATCCACCCTCCCGATCTTGAATCCTTGCATGACTAGGAAATCCCTTAGACGTTCATACCATGCCCTAGGTGCTTGCTTGAGCCCGTAGAGCGCCTTGTGTAACCTATACACATGGTTAGGATTCCTCGGATCTTCAAACCCGAGAGGTTGCTCAACAAAAACAAGTTCGTTAATATAACCATTGAGGAAGGCACTTTTAACATCCATTTGATAAAGCATAATATTGTGATGAGCAAAAGCAAGGAGTATGCGAATAGCTTCTAACCGTGCGACCGGGGCAAATGTCTCTCCAAAATCTAGTCCTTCAACTTGTGAAAAACCCTTGGCCACAAGCCTTGCCTTGTTGCGGACCACCACGCCATTCTCGTCTTGCTTGTTGCGGTATACCCACTTCGTTCCGATGACGTTCTTGTCCTTAGGTCGCTCCTCCAATACCCAAACTTCATTGCGGGTGAAGTTGTTGAGTTCTTCTTGCATAGCCATCACCCAATTGGGATCTTGGAGTGCTTCCTCAATATTTGTGGGTTCTACACACGAAACAAAAGAGTAGTGCTCACAAAATGAAGCAACATGGCGAGAACGAGTACTTACTCCCCGTGACGGACTTCCGATGATTTGATCCATCGGATGTGCCTTGGAGATGCGCCCATGCCTCATAAGAGGTTGTGAGGCACTTGGCGGTGGTGAGGCATCTCGCTCGTCTTGTGGTTGGACTTGACCTTGGACTTCTTCTTCTTCTTGGTGTTGTGTGGCATGTGAATCTTGCATTGGCAATGGATCATCTTTCTCTTCTTCTTCATCAATTTGAGGCGCCATGGAGGTGTTGATGTTGGAACTTGAGGCTCCCCCTTGATCATGGCTCTCCTCAACTTCGGGCTTGATGTCTCCTATGGTCATGTTCTTCATAGCTTCTCGTAGAGGCTCATCATCTATATCATCATGACCAAAACTCTCCTCTTGGGAGCCATTAGTCTCATCAAACTCAACATCACAACTTTCTTCAACTAACCCGGAGGTTTGGTTGAATACTCGATATGCTTTTGAGTTTGACGCATAACCAAGAAAGATACCAACATCACACCTTCTTTCAAACTTACCGAGCCTTCTCTTGCGGTAGATGTAGCACTTGCACCCGAAGACTCGGAAGTATGAGATGTTGGGCTTTCTCCCAATGAGGAGCTCATATGGGGTCTTTTGAAGTAGTCGATGAAGATAGACCCTATTTGCGGCATGGCACGCCGTGTTGATTGCTTCGGCCCAAAACTTCTCCGACGTGCCATAGTCATCAAGCATTGCTCTTGCAAGGGTGATGAGAGTCTTGTTCTTCCTTTCAACGACACCATTTTGTTGAGGGGTGTATGTGGCCGAAAATTCGTGCTTCACGCCTTCACGATCACACCACTCCCCAATGTTGTAGTTCTTGAACTCGGTGCCGTTGTCACTCCGGACCTTGATGATGGGAAGTTGAAATTCCCTTTGAGCTCGTTTAGCGAAGGTCTTGAAGATTTCCGGAGTTTCACCCTTGTCACCTAGAAACAATGTCCAAGCATAGCGAGAGTAGTCATCAACAATAACAAGACAATAGAGGTCACCGCCAAGGCTTTGGTATGTGGACGGTCCGAAGAGGTCCATGTGAAGTAGTTCAAGTGGCTTGGAGGTTGACACCATTGTCTTCATCGGATGGTGTGAGGCAACTTGCTTCCCGGCTTGACATGCGCTACAAAGTTTGTTCTTCTCAAATGTGACATCCTTCACGCCGGTCACCATCCCAAGCTTGAACGACTTCTTGAGCTTGCTCATCCCAATGTGAGCAATGCGCCGATGCCATAGCCATCCCAAACTTGTCTTGGTGAAAAGACAAGTGGTCAAGCTAGCATCCTTGTTGGAGAAGTCCACCAAGTAAAGATGTCCATGCCGAAAACCTTTGAATATTAGTTCTTTGCTTGATTCACTAGTCACCACAACACCATTCTTGTCAAATGTGCACGTTAGTCCAAGATCACATAATTGTGCAATAGAAAGTAAATTGAAACTCAGAGACTTAACGTAAAGCACATTAGAGATAGACAAATCATGAGAAATAGCAATTTTACCCAAACCAATTACCTTCCCCTTTGAGTTATCACCAAAGGTGACTTGTTCATGATTGCCGGGGTTCTCTATGGAGGTGAACATACCATCATTGCCGGTCATATGTTGAGTGCACCCACTATCGAGTACCCAATGCTTTCCTCCAGCTTTGTAGTTCACCTACACACATGAAGTTAGTTTTTGTGTTTAGGAACCCAAGCCAACTTAGGTCCTTGTATGTGTGATACAAGTGATTTTGGGACCCAAAGTTGCTTGGGGAGCTTCCCCTTCATGCCCTTGATGTCTTTGCCGATGAACCTTGCCTTCACCTTTCCACCTACTTTGCTCAATAGATAGTGATAATCATTGAAAGTAGATTTGTAGTTAGGAGGCAATTCGGGAGAAAGACGGTTGGGAAGAGGACACTCCCTCGTGTGATGTCCGGTGACCTCACAATGTTGGCAATAGGAGCCAACTTCCTTGATGAAGCTCGTCCTAAGCTCCGGTGAGGGCACCTTTCCTTTGTTGGGCTCCGGGAAGGATCCAAGTCCCTTCTTGTTGAAGCTTTTAGCTTGTTGGTAGAGGATTTCCTTGTGCTTGTCCTCCCCCTTAGAGAGTCTTGCCACACTAGTGCGAAGACTTTCAATTTCGTCCATTAGCTCCTTCTCCCTAGGGCTTGCTTTCAAAGGCAAAGACTTATCCAAAATATTTGTGGCATGTGAATTAGATGATATTTTGCCATCAAGGGTTTCTTTCTTTGTGTTTTTCAATTTAAGTTCAATCGCTTCATAAGCAAGGTTAAGCACTTCATGTTCTTGAACCAACTCATTGTGCTTTGCCAAGAGTGCTAAGTTAGCTAAGTCAAGCTCATGATACTTAAGCTTGATTTGAGCATTCTCCTCCTCGATTTGCTTGACATTTGATTTGAGCGTGTCATGCTCTTTAAGTATGGTTACATACTTGTCATGCAAATCGAGGTTAGCACTTTCAAGCTTAGCACGAGCTAGCTCAAGAGCCTTAACCTTAGCCTTTTCCCTTTTTATAATGGCATGATATTCATTAATCATAGATCCTAATTCATCGGGTGAAAGCTCATCATCATCATCGCTAGAATCTTCACATACCTTTGAGTTACCTTTCGCCATTAGGCACATAGGAGGTGGACGAAGAGGTGAGTCATCCTTGTTGACGACGGCGAGGCCCGCCAAGTTTTCTTCATCTTCACAATCTTCGTCGCTTGACTCTTCATCCGTGATCCACTCATTGGCTTCACACATGAAGACCTTTTGAGGCCCTCTTCTTTTCTTTGGAAAGAGCTTGGTTTTCTTGCCTTTGTCAAATTTCTTCTTTCCAAAAGAGCGCTTGGGCTTGACCTCTTCATCATCACTTTCTTCTAGCTTGTGATGCTTGCCATTGTCCTTCCTTTTTTCCGGTCTTGGACAATCATATGATATGTGGCCTAGATCACCACAATTGTAGCACGTCTTGTTCTCATCTTTTCTTGGCAAGAAGGCTTTCTTCTTAGGATCATAAGAGTATCCATTCTTTGCAATCTTGGAGTTGAGGCGTGAGAATTTCCTCATCATCAAAGCAAGCTCATCATCATCATCTTCGCTTGTTTCTTGCTCTTCTTCACTTGAGCTAGCTCAACCACTTTCTTCTTCTTGGGAGTTGTCTTCTTGGTTGAAGCCTTGAGAGCAATGGTTTTTGATGATGACTCCTCCATCATTCCAAGTACGCTCATCTCATGAGCATGGATTTCTCCAATGAGCTCCGAAACTTCAATGTTGTCAAGAGACTCTTTTTGGAGCATTGAATTGATAATGTTGTACTTGGGCTTGGGTAGAAGCATGAGGATCTTGCGATTGATAAGTCCCTTGCCAAGAGAAGCAATGTCAAGTGCGTTAATTTCCTCAATGAGCACATTTAAACGAGAAAACATTTGGTTAACATTCTCATGAGGAAACATCTTAAATTCATCATATTTTGATTTAAGCATGTGATATTTGAGTTCTTTAACACGAGATGAGCCCTCATGTATTTCAATTAGACATGCCCAAATTTCACATGCTTTTTCCTTACTAGCAATCCTAGCAAAGACATCTTGACTAATGCATTCATATATGGCATTTCTAGCCTTAGCATCCCATTTTAGTTGGTCACCAACATAGTCAAGATTTCCAAACCCCGCATGGGTTGCTTCCCACACTTCGGGAGCAATTGCCTCAAGGTAAGCGCGCATGCGTGCTTTCCAATAAGCAAAATTCTTGCCCTCGAAGGTAGGAACCGAACCCCCATCCTTGTCCATTTTCGCTCTCTAACGGTGAAGCTAGAATGATCCAATGAGCAACCTGGCTCTGATACCAATTGTAAGGATCGAAACGCCCAAGAGGGGGGGGTGAATTGGGCTTTTTCAAATTTTAGAGCAATTTAAAATTTGATGGCTAAAGCCCAATTCCCTATGCGAACTAACTACGCAAGCAAGAGTGTTAAGTGCGGAATGGTAAATGCGTAATAGTAAGGGGTTAAGGAGAGAAATGCAAACTCCCGCTGAGACTCGGAGACACGGCGATTTTTCCCGTGGTTCGGTAAGATCAAAAAGATCTACCTACGTCCACGTTGTGGCACCCACCAAAGGGTAAAGCCACTCCCAAGTCACCAAGACAGGGGAATCCACTATCTTTCTCCGTTCGCCTTCTCCGACAAGGTGGAGCTCAAACCTTTTACAATGGTGATCCTCCGGGCTTCCACAAACGCCTTGGTAAGCTCCGGAGCGATCTCTTCTTCCTCCAACGTTTACAAGGTGAGAGAAGTCACCAAGACACTCTCTCTCACTAGCCTAGAGATTCCAATCACCAAGAATGGACGCACACAAGCTTCTCTCTAGCTAGATATAACCTATAGTTGGAGTACAAGAGGTTTTTAAGTGTGGAAGTGGTAGTTCTTGGTCTTGAATGCTTGAGAATGTGTAGTGAGGCTCTGGTGATCAAGACTTGTCGAAATGGCCGGTTGGAGGGGTATTTATAGCCAGCCCACACGAGATAGCCGTTGGAAAAGTAGGCAGACTTTTTCAGTGAACATCGGATCCTCCGATGCACCCCTTTATATGAGCATCGGTCGAATTCCAAATTAGCTGATGTCATGTGTCAGATGTGACCGTTGGATATAACCGTTGGATCTTTTAATCGACCGATGTTACTTCAATTCATCATCGGATGATCCGGTGAGTTGATCTTCAGAATTGGTTCAGAAATATTGTCTCTGTTGAATTTGACCGATGCACACTTACTTCATCATCGGATGATCCGGTGTGTACTTCTTCAGAATAACTCAGATATCATCCTTCGGGTGAAATCAACCGATGTGCCACTTCCTTCACATCGGATGATCCGGTGTGTACTGGACTCTGAGGTCTTCTTCTTCTGCCAACTCAAACTTGACCGATGTAGTCATTTTGCAAGACATCGGATGATCCGGTGAGTGCAACTTGTTTGCTTCGAGTTGTTTTGAGTTGATCTTTTGGAATCTTCTTGAGTGACCTCTTTGACACTTGTTTGTAATGATATTATGATGAAGTATAAGCTTCTTGTGTTGCCAATTTTGATAGAATAGAGTCGTTGTGTGAGTTCTTCATTTAGTTTTCATGAGTATCGAATAACCCCTTAGAATAGATCGTTGAGGGGTCTCCATTTGTATCCAATGAGCAGTAGATGGTGTGAATAGATAGTTCATTAACGTTTGATATGATATACGTGAAACCTCGCATCCAAAAATTCATTAGTAATAACGAACGGTTGTCATTAATCACCGAAACCATACCTCACGGGGGCCTAGATGCTTTCACCGACTCAGCGCGGCTAGGCATCCCGTGAGTTTCTGGACATCTTTGATGTGGGCAGGAGGCCGCATCAAGTCGATGGCTTTGACCTTCTCTGGGTTGGCCTTAATCCTCCGGTGCGAGACCAGGAATCCTAAGAGCTTCCCAGAGGATACACCGAACACACATTTGTCGGGGTTCAGTTCGGTGCGCGTAGAGCGCAATTTGTCAAAAACTAAGGCTAGGTTATCTAACAAAGATGAACCCTGCCTGACCTTGACAACGATGTCGTCGACGTACACCTCAACTAAGTCTCTTATTAACTCTCCAAAGGTTTTGTGCATTGCACGCACAAAGGTGGGGAGAGCATTCTTTAGGCCGTAAGGCATAGAGACATAACAATAGAGGCCATCTACTGTGATGAAGGAGGTGTGCTCTTCATCCTCCCTAGACATGGGGATCTCATGGAAACCCGAGTAGGCGTCTAGGAAGCACAGCATATCGCAGCCTGATGTTGAGTCTACTATTTGATCTATTCTAGGGAGAGGGAATGGATCTTCGGGACATGCCTTATTGAGACTGGTGTAGTCGATGCACATCCGGAGCTTCCCCCCGGCCTTCGGGACAACGACGGGGTTCGCCAACCACCGGGGGTGGTAGACTTCCCGTATGAAGCCAGCGTCCAACAGCTTCTTGATTTCTTCACGAATGAAGTTTTGCCGCTCGATGGACTGTTTGCGGGGCTTCTGCTGAACTAGTCGGGCGTTGGGGAAGACCTTTAAGTGGTGCTCGATCACCTCCCTAGGGATCCCCGGCATCTGTGACGGCTACCATGCAAACACGTCAACGTTGTGCCGGAGGAAGGTGATGAGCGCGCCTTCCTATTTTCTATCCAGGCCCCCGGCTACCCGGGTGGTCTGGGTGGCTTCGGTGCCGACTTGGACGACCGTTAAAGGGACGCCGCCCTCGTCGAGGGGTTGCACCCGGGGTGCTGTGGCGGAGGCACGGTGGCGTGCACTCGGGTGGAGCTGTTCTAGCTCTGCACTGCCAGGGGCTGGTGCCCCAGCTGTTGGGAGCGCTTGGAGTTTCTCCAAGGCCGACACTGCAGCAGTGCGGTCTCCATGAATCCTGAGGACGCCTGTTGGGGTAGGCATCTTCAGGACGAGGTAGCCGTAGTGGGCTACTGCCATGAATCGGTACAGGGCTGGCGTGGCAATTATGGCGTTGAAGGGGAGGTCGATCTCCGCTACGTCGAACAGAATGTATTCCGTCCGATAGCTGTCCGGAGCTCCGAAGGTCACCGGGAGGCTGATGTTACCGTAGGGAACGACCTGTCCCGACCCTACCCCTGAGAACGGGCTCGACGGGGTGAGCTTGGCCATCGGGATCTGCAGCTTCTGAAAAGCTGCACGGCTGATGAGGTTCAGCCCAGCTCCACCATCTACCAAAACGTGGTACATCCTCGCGTTGGCGATGGTGGGAGCTACCAAGAGCGGTAGTTGGTCGGCCCCAGCCATGTTCCTGGGGCAGTCGGTGGCGTCAAAGCTGATGGGGGTTCCCAGCCACTTGAGGTGCGGTGCGGCACTTGGGAGTGGAGCCACCGATGCTACCGCTCGGCGTAGAGTCTTGACTACGCTTCAGGACGAGGGGTCGGCGGACCCGCCGTATATGATGTAGAGCTTCTTTCGAAGCTCATCGTCGCTGGAGCTGGAGTCCTCATGGTTGCGTACCGCCTTCACGGCGCGCTGAGGCTCCTGGAACCCCACTTGGTGGTTGACGTTGTCTGGGACGTCGACCTTCTGCTTGCCCTCCCTTTGGCGGAAGGGTGGGGCATCAGTCCGCTGCTGCTTCTCTTTGCGGAAGCGCTCTGCGAGCTTCCGTATCTCCCGGCACTCAACAGTAGTGTGGCGACAGCTGCCGTGCACGGGGCATAGCTTGTCTTGGTCACCTTCTGGGGTTGGTGACTGCCGCTACCTCTTGTCGGGGCGCGGCCCCCGAGCTCCACCGGGTGCCGCTGCTGCGGCGACGAGAGCTGCGGTCGGTGATTCCATCTTGCCTCTGCCTCAGTTCTTGGCCTTCTTGCTGCTTCCATAGGAAGTAGCGCCAGATCCGGGCTGTCCTCCTAGCTCGGAGGTCGGCAGTGAGTGCCAGTTCCGCCCTTCGGCTGCTCTGGCGCACTTGTCTGCTAGGCTGAAGAGCTCGGAGACATCACAGACCTCTCTGGTCGCGAGCTTCTCGAGCATCTTCTTGTCCCGGACGCCTTGCCGGAACGCCACCACCACAGAAGCGTTTTGGATGTGTGGGATGGTGTTCCGCACCTGGGAGAACCGCTGGATGAAGGAGCGCAGCGACTCCCCAGGTTGTTGCTGGATGGTGTGGAGGTCGAGCTCCGTGCCAGGCCGGGTGTAAGAACTGCCGAAGTTGGCGATGAACTGCCGACAGAGCTCTCCCCAGGAAGTTATGGAACCCTGAGGGAGGTTCATTAGCCAAGACCGGGCTGGGCCGGTCAAGGCGACGGGGAAGTAGTTGGCCATGACGGCCTCATCCCCTCCTGCGGCAAGTACGGCGGTGGAGTAGATCTCGAGGAACTCCGCCGGGTTGACGCTGTTGTCGAAGTGTTCGGTCGACACTTCCCCCGGGCCTGCACTGGGCAGCCCGCGGAGGTTCTTTTTTCGAAGGGGATAGTCCCTAGCGGAGAGCTTGCGCAGATGGAACGAGTTAGTAAGAGCTTGACACGGCGAGTTTTACGTGGTTCAGGCCGCCGGAGCGTAAAACCCTACGTCCACGGCGAGCTATGGAGCTCGCTGTATTGCTTGCTGCTCAGGGCCGGAGGCCTGAGCTTGGGGGTGAGTTACATCTTGAGAGTGTATGGCTAGCATATGAGTTGCAAAATGCGAACCCTTGCTATCGACGCCTACCCGAGCCTTTTATAGTGTAAGACTCGGGCGGCTTACAAGGGGAGCCGGGACCCGACAGGTGGTCCCGGGAAGATTGTCTATTATCTACCGTATCTGCAGTTATGCCGGTAGTTGTCTCTGGCCGAAGGCTTCTGAGTCTTCCTCTTGTCGCCCTGCCCATGCCGCATGCCAGTCGTAGCGGTTGATGACGGCGCAGGCGGCATGGGTTGTCTTGTCGCGGTGTTTATTGGCTGACAGGTTCTGACACCGCGCGTCAGTCTGTGATGCGACTGGGCGCAACGGCACCTGACAGAAGCGTGCTCCGCGTCTCCGCATCTTGGGAAGATGCGGGCCTTGAATACCTTGTACGGGCAAGGTATGGGGCGTATTTACGCCCGCTGCCTATCGCTCGGGGCAGGCAGCGTCGCTCTGCTGCCACGTGGCGGGCTCGGAGCCCTTCTCAGAGACGAGAAGGGTCAGTCCCGCGGGGCACGTGGAGCCTCCGGACTTCTCTCCGCGGAGGGAGAGGCTCGGCTTCTGCTGGGCACGTGGCGGGCCCGGAGCTCTCCTCTACGAAGAGGGAGGTCCGGCCCCGCTGGACACGCGGCGCCTTCAGACCTCTCTCCCGCGGAGGGGGAGGTCCAGCTTCTGTATGCCATGTGGCGGGCCCAGAGGTCTCCTCTAAGGAGAGGGAGGTCCGGCCCCGCCGGACGCGTGGCGCCTTCGGAGCTCTCCCTGCGGAGAAGGGCGAGTTCCTTAGGCATTTTACCCTGTGCGCGGGGGTACCCCATATCTCAGGTACCGACAGCTGTCGTCGTACTTCTCGGGCAGGTGCGGCCGAAACTTACGCGGCCACCTCGCGAAGCGACGGTGGGGCGCCAAGGTTGCACATCCTACCCCTGTTGCCGTAGGGATTGGTGTCGCGAACACTTGGTTCATTGCTGGCACAGTGTACCCCGGTATGGGCAAGGCTGCGCCATAGGCCGGGAGCGCCGTTTGCAGGGCATATGGCTGTGGCATATTCTGCGCGGCGTATGCCTGGGGCAGAGATCGTGTGGCGAAAGTTTGCTCTCCAAGCTAGGTCGAGGCCGACGTCATGCTGTCGCCAGCCTCCTGGTTGCGACGCCTTTCTCGACGTCGCTTGAGGTATACCCGGGCATCCTGGCCCAAGTGACACCGTTCCAGCTCTGTCCTCAGGTCCGTCGACTGGAGCCTGGTGGAGCTGGAATCCGCCGTGTGCTCGTCAACCGTTGGCGTGCGTGTCAGCGACACAGCCGGTTGGCCGGAGCGTCATCCCCGCCGAAGTTGAGGGTTTGCGGCGGCGACGACGAGACGGTCTACCTCGCGAATCCACTGCTGGGTCGCTGCCTGAGGCGCGTCCCCAGCAGGCGGATTGTGCAGTAGTGCTCTTGCTGCAGCTAGCGCACCCCCATGGGGTATGCCCAGCGCAGCTGAAGACCTGACGCTGGTTGGAGCCTGCATTGCTGGAGTCGGCGTTGTCGGAGTCGGCTGCTGGCTCCCAGCTTGCGCCGACACACTCCGTCCTGAGTGCGTCGACATGTACTCCCCCCTGGTCACGGTTCGCCGTGAACGCGGGGGAGGAGAGTTTGCCGCTGAGGGAAGCTTGGTCATCTTCGTCGGCGGAAACTCGTCGCGCAAGGGAAAAGCGCCCCTACGTGGCGCGCCAAATGTCGAAGTGTGTGGTCGACACTTCCCCCGGATCTGCACTGGGCAGCCCGCGGAGGTTCTTTTTCGGAGGGGCTAGTCACTTGCGGAGAGCTTGAGCGTATGGACGAGTTAGGAAGAGCTTGACACGGCGGGTTTTACGTGGTTCGGGCCGCCGGAGCGTAAAACCCTACGTCCACGGTGAGCTGAGGAGCTCGTTGTATTGCTTGTTGCCCAGAACCGGAGTCCTGAGGGTGCGAATGGCTAGAGTGCGAACCCTTGCTAACGTTGCCTACCCGAGCCTTTTATAGTCCAAGGCTCGAGTGGCTTACAAGGGGGGGCCCGGGACCCGACAGGTGGTCCCGGGGAGATTGCCTGCAGACTACCGTATCCGCAGTTATGTCGGTAGTTGTCTCTGGCGAAGGCTCCTGAGTCTTCGTCTTGCCGCCCTTCCCATGCCGCATGCTAGTCGTAGTGGTTGATGACGGCGGGAGTGGCATGGGATGTCTCGTTGCTGTATTTATTGGCTGGCAGGCTCTGACATTGTGCGCCAGTCTGTGATGTGACTGGGCGCAACGGCACCTGACAGAGGCGTGCTCCGCGTCTCCGCGTCTTGGGAAGGCGCGGGCCTTGAATACCTTGTACGGGCAAGGTATGGGGCGTCTTTACGCCCGCTGCCTACCGCTCGGGGGCAGCCAGCGCTGTTCTGCTGGCCACGTGGCGGGCCCGGAGCCCTCCTCAGAGGAGAGGGGGGTCCGGCCCCGCAGGACACGTGGAGCCTTCGGATCTCTCCCCGCGGAGGGGGAAGTCCGGCTTCTGTCGGCCACGTGGCAAGCCCGGAGCTCTCCTCTGAGAAGAGGGAGGTCCGGCCCCGCTGGACACGTGGCGCCTTCGGACCTCTCCCCCGCGGAGGGGGGGAGGTCCGGCTTCTGCAGGCCACGTGGCGAGCCCGGAGCTCTCCTCTGAGGAGAGGGAGGTTCGGCCCCGCCGGACGCGTGACACCTTCGGAGCTCTCCCTGCGGAGAAGGGCGAGATTCTTAGGCATTTTCCCCTGTGCGCGGGGTACCCCATATCGCGGGTACCGACAGGTGGTTTTCTTTCTTTTTTTTCTTTTTTTTTTTAAAAAAGGAAACTGCGGACGCGCGCTAATCTTGTGGGAACCATCTGCAAGTGGAAGGTACAAGTGGGGAGTATCACCGTACTAACCCGTGTTAGAACGTTCTTTACGCTACTCGGTTCATTGAACCATCGAGCTCGCTTCCGAGCAGTATTGATTTTATTAGTCATAGATAGATTAGTAGACAGCGGTACAAATAGCGTGCTTGTACCCTAACCGTATCTTCGAAAGATGGGGCTGTCTTCTGCGCGGTGCATTGTATCGGACCTCAACTACTTTCTGTCTACAGGATTTAACTTCTTTTGGTACTGTACAGCTTTGTGCACGTCCGGTCACAGTCACCTTCCCATGTTTCAAAAATAACCGGAAGAACTCGCTTCAAATTCAGTGGGTCCGAAGACTGGTTCGGCTACCCGCTGCTTAGATTACCTTGAGCTGCCGTTCAACCGTTCAGATTGAGCTGCCTAGATTACCTGGCTCGCCTCATGTTTCAACTGAACAGGCATGCAGACCTCCATGCATGATTGCAACCTGCGACTCAGCGTATTAAATGTCGCTGGCTGATTACCCTCGTGCTCCCTCGGAAGTCATTTTTTTCTCTGACAGGCTTGTACTGCTCTCCAGGCTTATAGAGCATGCACGTAGTATCTCCATGACCCTCCACAACTATCAACACGTGGTCACCTTAATCAACAACTACGTATAGCTTGATCGAGATAGCTGGTTAAATTAATCAACTCACCACAGGAACCTTTGTTGCGATACACCACCCGAAGAACTCCCAGATCCCGGAAAAGCCAAACCGCCCACATCCACCGTTCCAGCTTCTCCGCGACCCCGGTATGTATCCGAGAAGGGCGGGGGGCGGGAGCTGGGAAGCTGCTGCTGCACCTGATTTGGAGCAGGCGTGGCAACTGCGTCGCCCGCAAAATCGTCAATACCACTTGCTAGTTCTTCAGTCGAGCGAAAAGATGCCACATGCGGCGGGTCCCGAGGGGGAGCGGACAAGCGACGAGCTTTCGGCCGCCGGGTTTTACTGGTCGCGTCGTCGGATGCGCGTGCGCTCACCCCGGCTGGCGGCTGCTCGGCCGTGGGCGCGCGAGCAGAAACCCGTACGAGCTGGTGCTGCGGAGCACGACGTTTTCGGCGCCGTTTCTGCCGGCCGCGGCATGGGACTCCCCCCGCGCACATGGGCCGATGGGCGACGTTCGCGTGACGGAAGCGACGCGGGACGGTGTACCAGTGCTAGCACCGCACGAGCTTATCCGATACGCTTTCCGCGTCGGCCGGCTGCGGCTATCCATCTGCTCGGTGACTCCGGGTCCGATCGACGGCCGGATCTACCCACCGTCGGCGACTGGATTTTGCGGCCTCCCGGCTCAAGCTCAGCCGTTGAGGGCGGTCCGGCGACACTGTTTGATTGTGTGGTTCTTTGAACCATGAAATTCGCTTTCGGCGGATGCAGATTTTCATAATCGCGGATTAGTGGGTACGTACTCCTACTAGCTAGTACTACCTTTGTCTAGCCCAGCATAGCTCGATTCACCTTTTCCTACTTCGGTATTAAAGCCGTAAGTGTGCTGCACACGGGGTTGGCGCTCGGTCACGGTGTCGAATGTCAGTGCACAACAACGTGCAAATATCTGTGCTCGATATTTCGCTGCAAGCCTTCAGCTAAGCTGTTATCGGAGAAGGAACAGCTGTTATCAGAGAAGGAACAGCTGTGTCCATCGACTCTCCAATGATTCTTGTGCTGCGAGCTAAGCAAACCCGAGGAAAGCGGTGTACGCGCAGGTAGTGCGACTCATCCGCGCTTTCTCACAAATACCTCGAAGAAATTCAAGATGCCCACTCACGAGTCCGCTGCCAGTACCAGTGTTCAAAATGACCGTCACGAAACATGTTTCAATTGAACGGACAGACGGCTTCTCGCTTGTGACCTTAATTGGCAAAAGGATTCCTTTGATCAATACAAAGAAAAAATCAAAGGATTCCATTGGCCAGCTCCATCTAGTATCGAATATCGCTGGCTGATAGATTACCTCGTCCTGCCACAGAAAAATCGATCTTCTCGGTCAGTGGTCTCACGCTCGAAGGACTTGTTGCAGGAGATACAGAGGTCAGAGGTCTTGCATCGAGTAATCCGTTGCCCGCATCACAGTCACACATGCCTGTTCATCAAGGGCTACGCCGGCACGGCGGCCATGGGAGGAAGGAGTACACGGCAGCATGACATGAAGAGTGTGCGATCACGGTCGCTAGAACACAATTGTATCCGTGACGCCACTTGAAGTCGCATCCTTGCCAATAAGAGAGAGTTTTTAAGGGAGAGAACGTTTTGCGAGGCGTTGAAAAATTTCAAGGTCAACCACTATCATAACCGCGCAAATTGGAAAAAAAGCGTTTCTTTTGTTTGTGTTAGAAAGTCAATAGGCATGCTCTCCTTTTCCAACTTGCTCTGTTTCATTACCAAAAATAGAAACTTTGGATCACCAAATATTGGCAACGGAAGCCAAAAGCCCAAAACTGGAAAATGCGACACTCATAGTGCAATTGCCTAAGCTCTAGTAGCTCCACAGCGGAACCTCGACGACGTTGTCGTCCACGGACGCCGCTGCCAAGGATGGCGGCTCCATGAGCATCCCCTGCGCCAAGCTCGCGTAGTACAGGTCCCAGCTCATATCGCTGAACACGTCCAGTTCGAACGCGGAGCACTCCGCGGCCAGGGAAGAATCCTCGCTCTCGGTGGTGTCCTCGTCGTCGGTGGCTGGGGAGGAGGGCGCGGACGATGCCTCCGCCGACCCCGCGTCTTCTTCCGCGAGTGCCTCGCGGCGCTGGAACTCCTCCACGGCCTCGGCGACCGCGTGCCGCACGTCGGCGAGGGTGGCGCAGGAAGCCGGCACGGCGAGCAGCCACGCGGAGTCCGCAAAGTTGAGGCACGCGCCTGCGCCGGCGATGGCGAGCATGGCGGCGTCGTGCGCGCGCGCGGCCGCCTTGGCGGTGTCGAAGGTGCCGAGCCAGAGCCTGCAGCCGCGCCTGCCGGGCACGCGGACCTCGCAGACCCACCGCCCGGCGTTGCCCCGGCGCCGGACGCCGCGGAAGACCGGGTGCCGCGTCTCCCGGAACTTAGTCCGACCCGCGGGCCGCTTCGGCGGCGAGTTCCACACCGTCTGGTGCTCCCACGAGGTCGAGGCCGAGCTGCACGGCGAGTCCGACTCGAAGCTCATTTCCTTCTTGATTGGGCACATCTTCCTTCGATCTGCTCGCGACCGGAGGATGGTTTGCTTGCTTTGGCGCTGCTTGAGTTGTGTTGTTTCTTGACTGGTTTTGGCCTTTTGGGATGGTGGGCATGGCGGATTTGCAGGCGCATATTTATAGGTGGTGGCTGGAGCAGAGTACAGACCGCGGGAAGGGAGAGAGCAAGTGGGCGAGCAGAGCACCTAGATGGAGATAGCAAGCAGAGGAAAGGGGGGTGCACCTGATGCAAGTTGCAAGCAGGCTTCGAGAGGTGACCTGATACTGTCTTTAGTTTTCGTTCTTTGTTTGTTTATTGGTGTAGCATGACCACAAAGAAAACTGCTTTTGGTGCCGCTCAGTTTCCGTCTATGCATCCATTCCTGCGTCTCGGCAGCTGTTTTTGGCCATCAGACGTCACACTCGTTTGCTTGGTGCTGATATGGTAAAAAAATAGGTTGGAATCTGCGGTTTCGATTTTTGGCACAGTCGGGTTGGGAACTCGCGGATGTGGGACTCTAGGACTAGGCAGTACTAGTCGACAAAAAAAGCACATGCAAGAAAAGCGTGTGGACGTGTGGTTGTGTTCCATTTTTAAATGGACTCTTCTACAAGGATGGAATCTATATTTGTGGGAAAGGAAAGGTGGATTATGGTCCTAGTTGCATTCAGCATCTCCGTACAGTACTATACTGTACCTTCTACATTTGTAGTCTATTTGTACTTACTCGCATCTACACACACCTATACAACAATCGAGTTCAAAATTTAACTAAAATGGTTGTACTAACGAGAATAATTTAAAAACGGAAAGAATACATAATATTGAATATCTCGTTCTTAGATTGATAAGTTGTACCCATAAGATCCAATGTGTGATGGGGATGTCGCGCTGGCGTTATTTCTCGGTGCATTGAGAGGCAACACTTGAAATTTATTCCGGACTTAAGTTCCCATACAACCCGTATATCCATCCTAGGATCTAACTTGTTTTTTTGGAAAATGGAATTACATCCAGCCTCGGTGTACGCAAACAGTTCACAACATACATTCTATCCTAAGGATCCAACCTAGATGAGTGAAAGTGCATCTAGACCGCTATGTGAGTTTTAGATGATTGGTGATGAACAAATAAATAACTAACTGTCCATGAGTATAATGTACATGTCAAAATCATATGCAAACATTGTTTAAACCCCTCAATTAAAAAAAACAGAGAAAACAGTTGGCAATCTACTCATAGAGCTTCATTTTTATTCTTCTGAGTATAAGTACATCATACTATCAAGAGGCGATAAAAAACAACGAAAATGTCTCAATGTTCAACCCATAAAATTGCATTATATAATTAAAAGTCAAAAACTAAGGCTGAGCAAAGAGTCCAAACTTGTCTAGGCCACGTGCGAGCTACAACCGAGCCACAAGATGTTGGCGTGAAATTCACAACTTGAACAAATGAGCCGAATACGAACTCTCGAAGTATGATCTTTGGACGTTGGGATGCCAATTTTGAACTTAGATAATCATGATCTTGTAACACCCTGAATTTCGAATTTCCAAGAAAATTGCTTGCAAAATATTTTAAACCGTCATGCCGATCTTTCTGAATTCTCTTGGCATGCCTTGCATATTCGAAGTTGTGGCAGCTCTCTAGTATCGTAGACTGTCCTCACAGACCAACACTTGTCTTTTCTATATACTTTGTCCTGTACGCACCCGCGAAGACTTCCCGGTCGGTCACCCATCCCCAAATTTCTCTAGGCCAAGCACGCTTAACCTTGGAGTCTTTTGCAGGTGGGCTTCCAAAAAAGAAGGTATAACTTGATGGTATGAGTACTCTATCAATCATATTAAGCCGAGAGCCAGGATGTCACAATCCACCCCCCCTAGCATACCTTACGCCCTGTTAGTAGCATACATACCATACCGTATCCCTCACAGAGGATCCACACGTCATGTGTACGTACCCACGTCCCTGACCCCTACGCTAGCATATCCTTCTCACTGACCCGTATGCACCCGTGAAACTGCGAGGGTCGGCTCTAATACCATTTGTGGCGGCTCTCTAGAATCATAGACTGTTCCCATATACCAACACTAGTCTTTTATGCATACTTTGTCCTCACTCGTGCGCACCCGGAAAGATTTCCCGGTCGGTCACCCATCCCTAAATTTCTCCGGGCAAAACACGCTTAACCTCGGAGTCCTTTGCGGGTGGGCTTTTGGAAAAGAAGATATACCTTGATGGTATGAGTACTCTATCAATCCTATTAAGCCGGGAGTTAGGATGTCACAGGAGTTCGATGAATTTAATTTAGCCTTCTGCGTTGTTTTATTTGTCTGGAAATCCTTCCTTTTTCAAGGATAAAAGAGGTTTATTCATACAAATATTTTATTAGACATCAGCATATATATTGCATCCATGTAGATTGCAAGAAAATTTCTCCTTTCTTCTTATCCAAATCCTATCGTGCCCCATAAACTGAAGCATAAACACCCATCTCCAGTCAGTCCACTTTGTTCTTGCCTTTAGCAAGCACACAAGTTCTTCCCTGCTCATACACATCATTGGCAAGCTCGTCTTCCTGCCTGTTTTCCCACGCAACCCCACAGAGAAGATAGCCCCTATGCTGAACCTACTTACTTCCTTGTCCACGACCCACCACCGAGTAGCAGCAGGGCAAGGTCTGTTCCGTGCCTTGCAGTGTTTCTCGTTCAGCAGCTTGGGGCGGGGATTAGAGCAGAACTGCCATTAAGCTTTGCAGCTGAATCATTTTTATATAAAAAAAACTTTGCAGCTGAATTGACGCCGCTACTGCCAGCGACGCTTGGTCTCAAGATTAAAGGCTCGATGTTTTATTTGCACATATGAGGTTTAGAAATGGCACCTGTACTGCTAAGAGTAATTAGCTGGTTAGCTGCGTGGCCTTAGAGAGTAGCAACAGCTCCAATATTTGTCTCTGAGATGCATTTCGATGCATAGGACATAACTAGAGGACAGCTAGTTAAGGGGTCTGTTAGTGTCATGCTCCTGGTATGCAAGTGAAATGAAAAACATATGAGACGGCCGTTCTGTTTCGTCCTCGGCCGGTTAATCGTATGAGTTCTTTGGCGACCCCACACATCCATGGGATGCCTCGCGACCCGTCGCGGCGACCGCGACGTTACCGGGCCGCGACGCCGAAAACCACGACCGGTCCCGGCGTCGATCTCGAGATAGTTCGCCTGATTGACGAACGGAGCGCGTGCTGCGAGGAACGCGTCGCCCCAATCCCGACGCCCGCTTGCCCATCATGTCACCCCACTTGCCGGGGAAGCGGACAAAACCCAACTCTCTGGCTCTGGCTCTGGCTTGGCTGAATCAATCCCCCACTCCCCCCTGCCCAACTCGTTGGAGGTGCCTCCCCACCTCCCGGCTCCCGCTCGTGCCCGTCCACACCCACACCTCCCCATGCGTCGCGTCGCGTCACGGCCGATAAAACTCGCGGTGTTTTCGTTTCCATACGAAGAGGCGAGCGAGCGCGAGGGGCCCCTCGTTACCGTCGTGCGATGCGCGTCCCGTCCGCTCACGCCCGCCGAGCGAGCGCACGACGACGGGAGGAAGAGGAACCCACCCAGATATGCCTCTGTTGCCGGCCGCGAGTGGTGGCTGGGACCTGGGAGCGCGACGTTTTCTTACAGGTCCACTTGCCGCTTGGGCCGGTCAAGGAACGCGCCGCGACAGCGAGCGACGGCGACGTCGCGTCGCGTGCGCGGGGGCGGTGCGTGCACACGCGCTTCTTGGATGGACTAGTACGGTAACGGCGATTAATCTTTTTACAACAACAATCAAGCTTTTATCTCAACCATGTTCGGATTTATTCTTATAGTAAAAAAATTATTAGTTTTATATATCTATATATAGTTTTATAAAAACATATTTTTTACAAAATAATCGTACATATAGTGCGTTGAGTGAACGAAATCATAACTTTAGGCTATTAGAAACGAAATAAAATCTGTTAAAATATCAACTGGAGGCCGTTCGTGGGCCAGGTACAGCTGTTGCTCCCGGAGTCCTGACGACTAACGACGGTCCAGGACGATCGGAACGAAGAATACTTAGGATATAAGCTACGGTTTCGTTTTCAAGTGCGGAAGCTAATCTTGTGGGAGCCAGCCAGGCTACCAAGCGGAAGGTACAAAAAGAAGAGAGGTGGGGGGCGGGTATCATGGGACTACGTACCCCGTGTTTCTTTTGTTTTGACGATTGGCACCAGTAGCTACGTATGTCATTCTTTAGTACTACTACTACTACTAGGTGCGAAAGTGTTCTAAATATGGAAACGCTTCTTTCTCTTTCCAGGATACATTGCATGCGAGTTCAATTGGCTCTAGCTAGTACTGGATTAGAATCCTAACTGGTCACATGCCTGGTAATTGGTAAATACCTGGTTCCTTTCAGGATCCTGCAGGGGTGGCAGTGGACCTGCTAATATCCTTGCGGGAACGTGCAGCACTGTGATGAATGCTGTCCGAAGCCGCGACAGAAACATTCATCGAATCCGATGTGCTAGGCTGTGATCGCAGGTGTTACAGCCGTGTCGATCATTTTCTCTGATTGTTATACTGCGAGCTAAGCAACCGTTGACGTCACTGTCAGCTCGTCACGGTACACGCATCAACTGCGTGCAGAACAAATCAGCATGTGGTGGTTTCAGAATTGCGGCGTCTGCAAGTATGATTGATCTCCTTTTTCTTCTTGAGAAAAAATGAGAGGCAATTCGACTCAATTTGAAAAATTATGAGAAACTGAAGCCTACAACCCGACAGAAAAATTGCACGGACCATCGCATCAAGCGGACTGACAATGCGATCAACATGGCACGTCGCTGCACTCCTGTTCCTTTCGATCTTACTTCGTCAATTGTTGACGTACAACTGTTTCAGATCAATGGGCAATCAACTTGGCACGGCATCTCTACCTGTTCCGATGGAACATAACAGACAGGTGTGGCTTAGTACGAGTTGACGCTCATCGCTCGCCGACCATAGGATAACGCGGCGTTTGACCGGGGTTCCAAGTCAAATCCGCTTCCAATGTCCAAACCGGATCTCTGAGTTGCCAGGAAGACGTATAAGTAAAAGTCTGATACTATAGCGGGCCGCACGTTCGCTAAGATGGGCATCACTAAATCCTGCCGGTGGGCCACAAAAGGACTTTTTTCCAAGGAAATAAATCTGTAGGATCATTTGTCAAAAAAAATCTGTAGGATCGCATGGACCGAGGATTAAGGCAGACCCCCAACGAACAAGGCCCACCAAGACACAACTTTTGACACAAGTTTTTTTTTTTACAAAAATAAGTAAAAGTTGTACTAGATAGCAGACTCCCCCTTCTGCGACAGGTTGTTAGTTTAGTGATATCTCAAAATAATACTAAAAGTAATATATAAGCACAAACAGTTTTCACCAGCTTTTCAAATAATTTTTTTAACAAACTTAAGCTATGCCTAACAGTCTCTTAAAAATTTATCCACCTCAAAGTATGACCCAAGAAGGAGCAATTCGTTGATACCTTCACCGCTCCACGCCTCGTCTCACATTGGTATATTGGACCGGGGCCCTTATGCTATAACCATGTTGACCTCTACCTTGGCATCAAAGGTTTATCATCTGCTTGAGCAACCTCACCGGCTTCTGTTCCGGTTACAAATTTTCTTTCAAGAAAACTAATGAGTCCCTTCATTTGTACACCCACGATGCATCAAGCCTTATGACCGCAAGGTGTAACAGCTCCACGGCTTTCACCTTTGAATTCTTCTCTGACGGAATATATTCGTTTACTCGATAGATCAGGATTGTAATACCGTGAATTTAATCCTAGACTAGTGTTATCTATCATCAGTTATCTGTCCTTTCTTGATCAATTGAACAATGTACTCGAAACCATATCATGAATAAACAAGTATTCCTTGGTCGTCTCGGCCTACCGCCTCTTTTATAATTGTTAATAACACTTATTTAGAAGCGCTCTGAACCTGTCTGTCCTCACATATAGCAGCCCTGATCGTGACCGTAAGGAAGCCACCAAACAGCAGCTTTCTCGCCGAAGAATGTTAGTGATAAAACATTGCCATTGGGGATTATAGTATCCTCGTATCTTCTGCAATACGCCGTATATGACTGGCATTCCTCACTGGTATATTCCCCGTGATCTCACCACTACTGATACGGAATTAATATTCTTCCTGTTCCGATATATAATTATATGGAGGATGGTATTCGCCATGTCGACCGATGAGGTACCGCACACTTGGCAGCGGGGAACGGATCGGCAGATGGCTACAACCACGTAGGAACTCTAGGCGAGGATCAGAGCTTACATGGACGATCTGACACGAAGGAGACAGGGGCATCTATCTAACACTGGAAGATGACGAACCTTCACTTGGTCGAGCACAGGAGTGTGCGATCAAAACAAACGGCACGGCACGAGTGGGCAATCATATGGACAATAATAAACAACAGGGGTTTGGGTGCACTAGACAACATTCTGTTCGCATCCAAATGGCCAATAATTGCATGCAGTTAACTAGTTAACGATCAAGAACTAGTGTCATGCGCAAGAGAACGGGAGAAACGACGAATGGATCAAGGGAAGTTTAGTTAGCGACAAATGGACGAATGGGAACTCACCGAAGTAGTAGATGCCGTTCCGCTCCCTCTGGTCTATCGACAAGCTTCTGCGCACGCTCTTCGCTGGCGTATAAATAGGCACGAGGCTGGGGAAAGTTTGCTGCGAGCGTGAACACGATCGAGGCGATGTCTGGCTAGGCGCTCGAGCTACCTCCAAACCAACTAGGGGTATATCCATCCACGCGGACGACGTACGCGCGTTGATGGCGGCGCAGGAGAGCGGCGGTCGTACGACCACGGCAGTATGCCGCGTACGGCGGTTCGTTGGCGTCCGGCAGCGGCCGTCGGGAAGGTGGGTCGCGGAGATCAAGGACTCGGCGCAGCGCGTCCGCCTGTGGCTCGGCACGTTCGACACCGCGGAGGAGGCGGCGCGCGCCTACGACGAGGCGGCCCGAGCGCTGCGCGGGGAGAACGCGCGCACCAACCTCGCGGACCGCGGCCGTGCCGGGACAGCAGCGGCCGGCAGGGCCAGGCTGAGCAGGAGCCTGCAGCACGTCATCGCGAGGGCCACCGCTGCGGCGTGCGCGGGGGAGGGCGAACAGTTCGCGCTCGCCGCGGTGTTCCGGCACTGGCGGCAGCGGGGTAATACTCCCCACACGCCGCGGCGGTGCGAGGCCGAGACGGCGCGCGTGAGGAACGCGGTGCTGCCGAGCTTCGTCGTACCGAGGCGGGCCGAGGCGACACCGCCACCGACAGCGCTTGGAGCTGGAGACGTCTGCGACACCGAAGCCTTCGTGGAAAGTTGTGTCCAGGAGGCGTGTTTCAAGGTCTCTTCCTCCGTAATCGTGCCGCCCACATTCAGCGCGTCGTCGCCGGCGGAGTCCTTCGGAAGACTCGAGGACCTCTAGCCGGTGGCAGAACGAAAACCAGTTCATAGCGCGGTTCTTTTGCTTGGCGCACTTGCTCGAGCAGTCACTTGTAGATAACTGTGCAAGCGTCGTGCTTCCTGCGTCACTGTCCCTACGGAGGAGCTTCTTCTTGTACCAAAAGTGATGATGTCGCCGTAGCAGACTCTCAAGAAAGCAATCACCAAGTCAGCATGATCATGCATACTCGGTTCCTACGAGCAAAACGACTAAAACGGATAGTCAGGTTAGCTCCATTAGGTGGGGTCATGTTCTGATTTTCCTCATCGCATTGTAAATTTACTACGAACATTTTTTTGGAACAAAATTTACCACGAACTTCAACATGGAAACCTGTTGCTACAACGTGTCCCTTCTTGAAATATGAGTTTCCGCTGTCGATCTATCAGCTGAAATATGGCAACCTGTTGTTACAACCTGCAGCTTTATCGGTGAAATGGGTGGAACGGTGGATGAATCGACAGTGGGAATTCATATGGGCCGACTACATTTATTGGTCGGCATGCCTTATCGGCCCAAATTTGGCCAATATTTTCTTTTGTCTAAAGACAGGCCCAACCATCAGATTGTGTCCAATAGGCCGAAAAAAGGGCTTGAGACTGTGCCTTCAATTGCTCCCTCAAAAGATGAAATTGAGATTGTGCCCATTTCAATGATAGAGCAGAAGCTTACAATCAATACATTAAGTTGTTAGATTGTTTATGTATCATACCACAAGAATTGTGCCTGGTACCGTGAGTCTGCCGTATGTTGCGCATGTGTTGTTATTTTTCACGTGATGGAGTCTAGTATATCAGGTTTTTTTTAGACCATAACTATGGATATATATATATATCCATAGTTATATATATATATATATATATATATTTGTCAAACATGGTTATAACTTTTTGCTTCTTCCCCTGTTTCGAATTATTTGACGCTGGCTAGCTCAGTTTTAAACTAGCCAGCGTCAAATAATTCAAAACGGAGGGAGTATCTCTTTGCCATTGGTTTTGCTAATGCTAATGGCCTTCTATGTCATTCTATGTCTATGTGACAGGCGGAGTCTACTTGTAGGAGCTCTTTCACGGTAGTACTCTCATGTCTTTTTTAACTAGACTAGATGAACTGTCACAGTTATTAGGACTACCCTAAGATCTCTCACTTGTAGTGAAAGCTGCACAGCTGCAATGCTAGGAGTGCAATAATAGTACATTTTCTCTAGTCGGTCCACGGTTTGCGCAACGTTGAAGAATACGCGACACGAAGCAACGGCGCAACATCGCCGTGTCCCTGGAGCGTCCTGCAAGATCACGCCCGATCAGCGATCTGTTCGTATCCGGCAGCGAGATGCCGATCTGTTGCAGTACAAAAGCAAATAGCATTCCCTCGTCCACTTTACGAAACGTTTGCAATATAATCTGCATGAGGAACAGGGCGTGCCCAAACAATTCACGTACATCCGATTTACGGCCGGTGCGACATCGACACGAGCTGTCGCTGAAACGCGGGCTCACGGAAGTACAGTTCACTCGAACTCGAATGCCGTCTTTTTTTTTGAAACAGACTCGAATGCCGTCTTACTCGTCGTTAACACAGAGCTCTGGCTCCGATCCCTGTATGTGTAACAACGACCAGCCTGCTAGTTGTCTTACTAAATTACAGTTATATATCTGCCTGCCTTTGTTTCCTCACCAAGCTTCCAAACCCGATTCGCCATACTGGCCGTATCGTCGTAAAGTCATCTATAGATCATATGATGCATGTGTAGACACGCCCTGGATTCGGAGTGTCCGATTCTGAGCCGCCGGTCTAGTTCTTTTTTTTTTCTTTCTCCGTTGCAATCACGGCTCTTTACAATAACATGAAGCTAGGAGTTTTTCAACGAAAAATCACTTCGTTTACGAGATCACGGGATGCCGCTAAGCAGGCTGCTCGATCATTGGCGGGATCTCGAGTATCTTGGATCCACGGGATCATTATCGATCGGAACTCTCAATGCGAATCCAGGGAGACAGGGAGGTCAAAAGGCCAGCCATCGGTGACTTCGATTCGCTCGAGATAGCTAGTGGGCAGGGTAAAGCACATAATGTACCTAGCTAGCTAGGGGTCAACTAGCACCCTACACATAGGAATAATCTAGTTCAGCTTCTGCGTGCAACTTATCAGGAACTAGAAAGGACAAGTAGGCGCGTACGTACAACGTTATCAGAGGCTACAATTGAACGGCATAGTTTATTGAAGAGTCAAGATGTCGAGGTTGCTCATCAAGCAGTGCCTTGAAAAACTTATGTTGTTGCGACCAGAGGTAGTATGGGTTTAGAGCACTCGAAGGGACACCAAATATCGTTGGTTGATCTCAGCACGCTAATGAAGGTTAAAATAGTTTTGTAAATCCTAGTACAAAGTGGTATAAAAAAGAAAAGAGTTCGTACTTCGTTCTGATGTTAAGAAGCTTTATTTATGCGCCACTCCGTCCGTCGTCTGATCGATATTCTTCCTCGTATCTGGCTGTGACGAGCGCGGACACCAAGAAGGGAGTAGGCAGGTTCCATTTTATCATATCAGCGGTTGTGACGCGCCTAGATTAGGATGTGAACGTTGTTGTGTTAACTAGCCTAGCCAGCCCAATAGCCGCACATGCATGCAGATTAACTCCACGTCCAGGCCAACAGCCGCGTGCATGCATGCAGATTAACTCCACATCCAGGCCAAGAGACGCATGCGCACTGGACGAAGACTAAGCATCGTATCGGTAACACACAGATGCGAAGATCAATTCAGGAAAAAATGTTTTGGGACAAATGCGTAGAAGAATGTGGGGCGACGGAGGGAGTAGAAGGAAAGAGAAAAGAACCTCAGAAAACTCATGCCAAAAAAAATGGACGGAGAAGCTTGGGAGGCTTCAATGCGATTTGTGCCTTTGCAAATCAAGCTTGGCCCGGTGGCATTGACGCCTCGCGCCCGGGTGGCAGGTGACACGCCCCCCCCTCCCCCGGTCAAACCAGGCCCTGCTCCTCGCCAGCACGACACGGGTAGCCTCGTTTTAGTGAACAGTTCCTATCCCACTTAAACCTGCCATTGACTCCAAAGCGGTCCCTTAATAAACCACAGCCACTGCCGCGTGCCGTCGTAATGGCATTACGTGATCGTCTGGTCCCTGTGGCCTCGTCCTGGTCCTGGCTCGGAGTATATAGAGAAGAAGCCGGACGCGAGAACCCGGAGGAAATTAAGGGCCGTTCGCGTCACGATTGGGCCGTCTCCCTACTTGCATTGCGTTGCTCCCGTGGTCGCGCGCCGGTTGGTGCCGAGGAGGGGACAGATGCATCTGCGCCCTCCTCGTCATCAATCTGCCGGGTCGCGCGCACGCACGTTGGCGCCTACCCTGCTGATGATCGGTTAACTGTTAGTTCTGTGTCAGCTCGCTGCAGATGGAACAGTGCAGGCGACTGGTTACACGAAGAAGAAGAAGAAGCTGCGGTTTATTAAGGGTCAGGGAGCAGAGAGCAGGGTCCTTGATTAGCCTTTTCATCCAGCTCTGGACCAACGCGAACTGGCCTCGATCGAATCGATCGAGGACGTACCGGTACAGGGTGTGGCCAGGGAGATTGCACACCACCAGACAGGACCGACCGGCCGATCGAGCGCGCGCGCGCGCATGTGTTAGATGCCGCGTCACTCTCGTCGGCCGCTCGATCGATCGACCGGGCGTGCGTGCGTGAGCCCCCCCGCCTAGACGCGACACAATCTCCCCCGTGCATGTGCGGATCCCTCTCACCGAATCTCCACCGGCCGGTAAGCTACGCCGGCCCCCGCGCCTATCGCCGCACGATTGGCCACGCCCGCGCGCGCGCCCGCCGTGCGTCGTCCCTGCGCTGCTGCCCTGCTTCGAGCGCGCTGCTCGCCATTGCCACGCACGCGCGATCCGTCCGTCCGTCCGTCCATCTTCGCCCGTGGCTTCTGCTGCTTGCTGCCCCCCACCCCTGGCGCGCACGGGCGCCGGCGCGGCATGGTCGGATCACGGGAGAGGGATGGCCCAGCTAACGAAACGAGCCACGGGTGGTGCGTGCGCTAGCTGTACCTGATCAATCATGGCGGCCGCTACAGCAATAGGACTCACTTACACGGTTAAAACCGTCCTAAATAAGGTCTAAACAATTGTAATTAGCTTAATTATAACGGTTTAAGCCTAATTACGATAATTTCTAGCCATCGTCAGGATTTGGTCGTAAGTTAAGTAACTTACGACGACCACCGTCAAGATCTGGGCCATACTACTTACGACGACCACAACAGACGTTGTAAATTATGGTTTTAATTTTCTTTTAAAAACATAAACTAACTACCCTGGCATAGTTGTGAGCCGAGACAAATCACACAGTTATTTACACAGACAAACAATATAATACACAATCAACGGTTCATTTATAAAGTCCAAGAAAGTCTAAAAACACATAACGACTACACAGTCACCTCACGACTACCTCTCGGGCCATGAATGTCATCTTGGCGCGTCCCTTCCGGTGCCGGTAGCTGCAGAGATGGAGTTTGCACCTTCGTCACTGAACACTGCAAAGTAAATAAAAGTTAGACATGTCTATTTCTCTCTTTTCCTCTCTCTCCCTCATTCTCTCTCTCTTTTACTCTCACTACTCCTCTTTCACTCTCTCTCTCTCTCTCTCGCTCTCGTTTCCTCTCCCTATCCCCCTCTTCCTTCCCTTTCTCTCGCTCTCCTTTTCCCTCTCCCCATACCCCTCTTCCCACCCCCCTCTCCGTCATTCTCTCTCTCTTTCACTCTCAGTACTCCTGTTTCACTCTCTCTCTCTCTCTCGCTCTTGTTGTCCCTCTCCCCACCCCCTCTCCCTTCTCTCTCTATTTCACTCTCTCTACTCCTCTTTCTCTCTCTCTCTCTCTCTTTCATTATCTCTCCCCCTTCCCTCCCCTCTTTCACACACACTCTCTCTTTCTCTCCCCCCTCTCTCTCTATTCCCCCGCTCTCTCTCTCCCTCTCCCCATCCCTCTATCTCTTTCACTATCTCTCCCCCTCTCTATCACTTTATCTCCCTCCCTATATTAAATATTATTAAAGATTTATATAGTGCCGGGGGTACCTGTGCTGGGGGCGGCTGTGACGAGGGCGCCTGTGGCGACTGCGGCCACGAAAGAAACGGGAGCTCCTCGCCACTCTGTCGAGTTAAAGTCCGTCACTGAAACATATTACAACACATGTATATTACTGAAATGCAAAAAATTAAAATATAGTAATTTTAATTACTAACCTCCACCGCTACCTACATCTAGGCCATGAGGTTGGCTTGGTACTCCTGGACGGCCAACGTCCTATCGATCTCCTCTTGGGTCCGTGCAAGCCTATCCTCCATGGCACGGAACTCCAAGTCCCTCTGCGACAGATGAACACTCAACGGCCCAATGGACGAAACCTTCGTCGATGGAGTGCCTCTCGAAGCCGCGCCGCCCTCGAGGCGACAACTCAATCGAAAATAGCAAACCTACGAAAGATAGAAAAATAATAAGTAGAAAAAGTTTGTTTAAAAATGAAACAGTTGACCAACTCACCGTCCATGGGCCTTTCCTGCCGCCGCTTGCGTACACGGCTCTAGGCTCGATTGACGCGTTTTTCTAATCGTAGCATTCGCCGTGTATCTTCTTCACCCCCTGCGCACACTTTTCCTAAAAAAATAAATAAATGGTGCAAGTGTGTCAGTACTAGTATTACCTATAATTAAATTGATAAATTTTGAAAACTTACCAGTCGGTCGGCCGCGACCTGACTACACTGCCCAGGTTGGGAGGTGTCACTTCTCCTGTGACCTCTCTTTCAAACCTCGATCGGTGTCGGCTCTTGACCGGTTTCTCGCTCGTATAGATATGTGTTAGTTGAATAAATATATTATCAACACATGAGCAAACTTAATATATACTTACCATGCGTTTAACCATACGCACGTAGCCATCACCGCCGTAGTTGTGTTGTCCGTCTATCCCTCTGAAGGCTTGAGCCCTTGTGGACTTACTGATGAAGTCCTGGCTAGCCCAGTACCGACAAAGAGCTTGGTACACGTCGGGCTGGCTCTCTAACCAACTAATACTAACCTGCACATATTTAGTATTTCATCAATATTGTTAACATAAGTAATTATTGGAAATAGTTTATAATAATAACTTAACTCCACGTACTGCTTATCGGTAAAGTACGTGTCGGAGTCGTTCCTAAAGGGACCCCATTGCTGTTGCTGCTGATGTCGCATGTTGTACTCATTGATGCCCTAGATGCAGGCGTAGGATGATACATGCACCACCAGATTCCGAGCATTGTTGTGGGGCACGGCAGTCTTGTGCTCCATCATACTCTCGCTCGAGTCCTCTAGCTCGTACCGTGGCTTTAAGAAAACAAAATTTTGATTAATCCACATGAACAATTTAAATGAGTGCAAAAATGCAAACATTTAAACTTACCATAAAATCGTTCCACACGGCCCTCTGAAGGGTGCCATGGATCTGTGAGGGACACGAGCGTAATCGTCCCACGACAAAGCAGGGACATCGTCGATGACACCGAGATAGTGCAACCACACTAAAGCCCCGATGACATCGTTAAACTGCCTGTGGTGTCACTGGCCCGCGAACGAACAGTTGTGCCAAGATCTGCAAAATTTGTTAACCTATTATGTATCGGAGACAACATCCAATATTTAATACTATACAATTTGTTAACCTGTCTCCGAGTGGACGAATGGTGATCCACTCAAGAGAAACAGGAGGAGGAGCAGCAAAGTGGGTCCTCCTCGTCCGTCGCCTCTTCGGTGACACCACGTACGGTGACCCGTATGGCTAGTCACCACTGGAGCACGAAGGATCCACGCTCGCCGGCTTCGAGGGCTGCGTAGCCGGCTCCGAGGGCTGGGTAGCCCCAACCTCTGACTCCGGCTCACATCAGAAGACTCTGAGTCGGACTGCAAAAATAAATGATTCATAAGAAAAAATAATTGATAAATGGAATTTCAAATAACGTGATTGGTAACTAAAATTTACCTTCGTGCGTTGAAAGGCAAAAACTCGGTCCGAAAAGTCTAGAAGGTGTCTCATCAGCTGAGAGCGTGTGCTCGCACCTAACGAGATACCTGAGAAGACAAAGTCCCGGGGCTGGGTGAGGAACCTTCTCACCCCCTTCCTCCCCTTCCCCTTTCCATTTGACGACGACATCCTGATGCAACGAGTAATTGATAAATATACTAAGATAATATAAAAAATTCCTGATAAGTTAGTGAAGAAAATATTACTTTCATCAATTTTAAAATTCATTAATCCCGCGATCATGTAGCCTACTCTGTAAACCAGACTATTGATCTTCTTTTCTGAGAGTGTGGACTAGATTTCATTTTCGTTTCTGCATATTATAAGTTTCGACATCTTGAGCGTCTCCAACCAAGTCAACGAGTCCTACATAGGCTTGACGATGAACAAATCTGGCAACTCTTCTTTTTGGTAAACATTATGAACTTTATTAGTATCAGGGTATTCATCATCTACTGGAGTGTATAACCGCTAACGAGGATTCACCTTATGTACCAACCACCAAGCATCCAGTTTTTTGCAAACATAAGGTAGATAATACACTTGGTCCACTTGGTGAGCAAGAAAAAATGAATCGTATTCTCGTAGCCGTTTCTTATGTTTGTCTTCTACCAAGCCAAATTGGTTTTGTCAAATTCCATGATTGTTATCAAACCAATCACAGCCAAAGAATACTGCTTGAAGATCCTTATTACCGATGAAAGCAAATTCAAATTTTTTTAATGATCTCATAGTAATTAGTTTCACGTCCTTGAGAGTCGATTTCCCTCGTCATAATTCCGGTATTTGACGTTGCCGCGAGTGTACGATGAGATTCAAATTGATTTGTACGGAATCGGAAGTCATTGATGTCATATTGACCGTAACTTCTAACTTTAACCAATCCGTAGGATAGTTGTCGCAAGTTTTAATGAACTTTGGCATCTTTCATGCATTGTGCAAAATATGAAGTTATAAGAAAACTTTGTAAATACTCGTAAGTTATAAGAAAAATTTGTAAATACTCTTAAGTTATAAGAAAATGTTACATCATCATGAAACCATGACAGAAATTTAGGTATTCTGTTTAATCCATCTCGTCGTATCGATTCTACTTGTTTGCTCGTAGGTTGATGTTTATGTGTCTAATTATTTTTGTGAAATTCTATGTACAAAAGAAAAAATTTAGAATAGATCTGTTCCATTTATGATGAGTAGAATAAATATAGAACAAACACTTACTCGAAATATTTGTCTATCTCATCTATATTAGCATTCATGTAGAGGAAAGCAACATTCCTTTCTTCTGCGGTAGAGTTGTAGGAATTGCAACTACCAACTGCAATGCCTCTTGTTACAAAAATGGAGAGATCGCTGCAAGTAGGTTGGTCGTCCATATTGTACCACATTACTGAAATATTGATATTGTGTTCCTCTATAAAGTAAACACTTGAAAAATATCCTATTTTCTTAAGAGTAAATGTTTCGGCGATGCACACTTCTACCTTTGCCCTGTTACAAACCATTAGTTTCACATATCATAGCGCTCTTTAAATATGATACATCCATCTATATCGTATGTGACGACCCACTTTAGCTTCACATGGAAGATGAATAAGGATATATTGCATTGAATTGAATAAGCTTGGAGGAAAAAATTCCATCTTATATAATAATACTGGTATCTCCTTCTCCAACTTACTCATCATATCTATCATGATTTCTTTATCACATAGTGTCTATAGAAGTGGCTAAACTCGGCTAGCACCTTCCACACCGCATCGTTAAAATAGTCTCGAAACATAACAGGTAGAAGTCTTTCTATGATTATGTGATAATCATGAATCTTCAACCCAGTTAGTTTTCCCGTTTTAACATTAACAACTCGTTTTAGACTAGCTGAGTAACCATCTGAGAATTTCAAACTTTTCAACCATTTGAGTTCTTCTTTTTTTTTCTTTGGGTCGAAGACAAAAGGAAGCATGTGGCTTACCACCACTTTCAGAAAGCTCAAGAGTTGGACGGTTACAAAGCTCACTCTGATCCTTTAAAGCCTTTATATTATCTTTTGTTTTGCCTGTCATGTTCATCCATGTGCTTATGATACATTCCCCATGTTACGCTCTTGATGCATGACATCAATATTATGCATTAGTATCAATGACTTCATATATGGTAGCTCTCATAGTCCACATATATGAGTCCAATTATAATCATCTCCGAAACCAAAAAATATCTAGGACGATCTTTATCTGACAATAGTTTATCCAACATATCGGATATTTCCAACCGTTAAGACGTTTCGGTGATCATTTAGTGACAACGGTGTCCTTTATGAATACATTCATCTGTTGCCTAAACATGTGATTAGAAGAAAGCCAACGTCTGTGACAATCAAAGTAACATATCTTTCCTTCATTAGTAAGTAAAAAACAATCAGTGTTAGAAGCACATATTGGACACGTCAAGCGACCATGAGTGCACCATCCATAAAACATGACATACGCCGAAAAATCATGGACAAACCACAAATGAGCAACTCAAATGTTGAATTGCTGCTTCTTTTTATTGTCGTACGCTTCGACTCTCATCCACAACATTTTCAATTCTTTGATCAGCAGTTTCAACATCACGTTGAGACGTGACACAGGATGATCCGGACCAGGTAAAATGAGGCTAACAAACATGAACTCATATTTCATACAGAGGGTCTATGGTAGATTGTACGGAATGACAAAGACAGACCAACAAAAGTATAATGAAGCGTTTGTACTGAACGACGAGAATCTATCTGTCGCCAACCTAATACAAATATTTCTCACATCACGGCCGAACTCTGGATCAAAACGGTCTAACGTCTTCCATGCCTCACCGTTGGACGGGTGCTGTAAAGGTCCCAAAAATGTGAATACAAAGAAACATGAGTTTGCACAAAAGTTGGAGTCATGTGTATCAAAAAAGGGGCTTAGTTGAAACTTTTTCCACATATGATAACATAGGTGAGATTCTTCTAAACAAACTTAAGGTTACTGCATGGATGGACCTCATGTGGATTAAAAACACAGAAATGAAGAACTCAAGTGCAATGGGAGGGTTTAAAGATAAGAGTTTGAACTAAATGTTAAACTCAAACCTCAAATGAGGGAAGGACACAATGGGAACTTCAAAACTGTTGTGCTCAAACTCTTGTTTGCAGCAGCTAACACAAGAATCAAATTGCATATTTGGATTCCTTAGGTCCAAATTAGTGGGTAGGCAAAGTTTCATTAATTTTTGAAAAGATTTGCTGCCCATTTTTCCAAATGGAGTTAAATGTGCATGGAATTCAAATAAACATTTGAACTTGGATGGAATTTGTCCAACTATGCAAATGCAGCTCAGTTTCCAACTTTCAAATAATTGGAGTTGAATATTTGTCAAACTATGGAGATCTTTTTGCAGGGAAATTGAGTGGGTCCCACCTGTCATTGGGGAGGTTAAACACTGTGAAAGATCCCCCATTACTTCAGCCGTAAGTCTCCACTCACCAAACGGGTCTCATCGGGTGTCACCGCGGGGGTCTACCCGAGCCACGTCCTGCTCTTCGGCCGGGCCGCTGGCAGCACGGGAGTCGGCGGTGCCTCTCCACGTGATTCCTCCCGCGTAGCCAAGGCGACCACGGGTGTTTCCCCTCCTCACGCGCGTGTTCTCCAGAAAACGAAACCGAGCTCGCCGCCCCCTCTGGAAAGCCATCGGGAGCCGTCTAATCCGCGCCACAGCGCCTCCCCGAGCTGCACAACGACGCTGTGCCATCGTTCCACACCTTCTGAGCGCGATAGCTAGCCATCCGTGGTGTGTTTCGAGCGTTAAATGCCTCATCCGCGGTGAACCACAGCCAGCCGACGACCGGGCGCACGCGGACAGCCTTCCACAAGGGTTGTCACGTCCGAGCAAGCCCGGCCATGGGAGCGCGCCATCGTGATGCTGCTCCCCTCCAAAACCTGGAGCAAACCGTGAAGGATCGGTGGCCAATTTGGAGATTTTGTCCCGGCGACCTCAAACAGAGCATCCGGTAACTGCCGCCAAAATTCTCGCTCTCTAATCCTCTGTAGCTTGTCAAATTTTGCACACATGAGCTGGGATAGCCGGCGATCATTTGCCCTTTTGCAACCCACGCCTGAAAACCATTGTGCACGATGTATTTCCCACTTTTCCGACGACGGTTATGGTGGGGCGGTTCGGGCTCCCGATGAGAGCTAGGTTAGGGCCATTTCCAGGCTGCTTCACCACCCGGACGATCCTCCTTGGCGTCCACTGATGCTATAGCGCCGTTCCACCGGTGTTTTGGCAGGCTGGGTTAGCAGGGCGACGACGCCGAACTGGTACCGAGCCGCCGCACCATGGCCGGCTAGGCTAGAGCCACCACCGGTCGGGGGAGAGGGTCCCATCTTGTTCAGCACGTGAAATTAGGCCCTAGCGGCAAGGGAGGGCTCGGGGGATGGCCGGGAAACCGGAATCCGTCGAACTCCGGCGAGCCCGGCGGCGCGCGGGCGCGGGGGGCCGGAGGTAGAAGACGACCCGGCGGGTCCCGTCTGTCAGCGACGTTGTTTCAAATTTCTGATCGGCTGTGGCACGGGGATCTGGTGTGGCCGCGCGGGAAATACCCAGTAGCCCCGTGTGGCTTGCCCCGGCTAGTGACACCTGTCCCCTGGACCCACACCAGTATTTGAACATTTTGGGGAATTTCAGTTTTCAGTTCAAACTTTGAATAGCTACAACTTTGGGTAGAAGAATCCAAAAATTGTGAAACAAATTTTGTTGGATTCCTCTGATAGAGTACTATCCAAATATAGAACCCAATTTGTATGAAACCCTTTATTTAATTCTGGAAAATTCTTTAAAGATTTACAGCAAAAGAATTTTAGAGGGAGTTTGGTTAATCCAAAAATCCTCATATTTTGCCAGAATATTCTATATGATAATAGTGAACTCCTGTAAAATTTCAGACCATTTGGAGTTTATTTGATCAGGGCAATTCAGAATTTAAGGTGCTGTATCCAATTGAATACAGAAACATTTCAGGGAATTTCCAGAACTTGGAAATTCATTGCTGGGAGGTTCTTAGCTCCAAAAATCTATGGAAAGTTCATGAAGTCCTATGAACTATAATTGAAATTGTAGTTCACTAAGTTTGTCATGAACATGCAAGTTTATCCAGAATTAATTTCTTTTTGCCTAAATGCTTGGGGAATTATTCTGAGTAATCCACTCATTAGATGATCCCAAATATTGGTCCAGAGTGCTTTATTGTGACAAGGAACTCACCTGAAAATTCTCAGCTCCATTGGAGCTTTGGATCACCCCAGTGCTGTTTAACCTCTTAAGGTGATTAATATATGAGAGGGGGAAACCACTTAGCATTAATCATGTGTTTAGATCCAAACCTAAACCACTAGCACTAGTGTCATTTTAAATTGTTAAACAGAGTTTCAGTTTTTGAAAACTTGTTATTAGGACTTGTAGCAAAGTCTTTACAATTAAATAATTGTGCATATGCATTACGTGTAACATCTACGTGAAGGCCTTCAAGGCATTGGAGTGGAGATCAAAGGAAGGAGGGAAGAGATAAAGCCAATTGATCTTCGCTAACTGAGTTATATATATTAGCCCCCACAAAACAAAGGCAAGCCCCGGTTTGCATCAAATTTACAAGTTTTTATTTGTATTCACTTCATACGTCTAGCATTTTATTTATTGCATTACGTCTAGATGGTATGAAACTCCAAATGCATGACCCAGAAAATCCTGGAGTTTAATGTAGGATATGTTATCAATTAATTATAACTGCTGATCTCAACAAAAGTGGATTAAAAGAGGCATAACTCGAGTGGGCAGATTCCTACTCGTGAAACGGGGTTAAGGGGGATTAATCAGAAGAGTTGTGAATTGATCCTCATAGTTGGGAATGGAAACCGGGCAGCGGATGGAAGGGTCAAGGACGTGGTCCTATGAACCTAGTCTATGTCTGAGTCGATTAAGGTCCGTTCTCTTGTGCGGCCCGTTGGACAAGTTCGAGTTGTGTACCGGATGCATACTGGCTATATGGGACCCAGGAAACCGATGTAACATGTTAACCTGGATGTCGAGGCATACCTCACCGTCTGATGCCGATGCTGAAAGGATAGAGAAGTCGGCTCTACGAGGGTGTGTCATAGAGAGACTTAATCCCAGTCGGTGGGACCGGTTCGACATTTGGGTGTCGTGTGAAAGGTGGCCACGTACGACATCAGTGACGGTTGCTGTGTGCAACGTCGAGTACGGGCGTACGTGTCGTGTCAGCCGGGTGTTTTTGATTGCAATCACTGTCGCTCGCGAAATGGACCGAGCATACTTGTTCTCTGCGTCGTGACGTAGTAATAAACTGGGAAAAGTTAATAATGTTTTATGGGTAATCCTCATAATGGAGATGAGGAACGATCAACACTTCACTAAATTTAATTTCCACCTTGGGCTAGTAGCGTCGAGGCAAAGCGTTTCTTGTTTGATTGTGGAGTCTCGACGTTGATGGCGCAAGGTCAGTATGAGTCTAGGATAGCTCACTAAAGTTACTTTCACCTCGAGCAAGTGACATCGAGATGAAGCGTTTCTTGTTCGATTGTGGAGTCTCGATGTAAGTTGCGCGAGGGCTATAAAAGTTGCTTAAAACTTGAAGTAAGGACTCTCCTTTAGCTCAAGTTCAACGTTGGTGCAACCTTCTATAATCAGCCCTCTATTTTCATCATGTAGAGTTTCATGACTAGGGCGACGGGTCAGTCTTGCTGAGCTTCGTGCTCACAGATACTGCATAAGCTGTTTTGCAGGTAATAACTGTATGCTGATATGTACGGGTGTCCGATGAGACTCGGGGCTTTCCGAGTGGTGAACTCATGGCAACCCTTGCCGCTGCTATTGCGCTAGTGTTGCTAGCGAGAAGGGTCCGCGGGCTGGACACCTTCTCTGTTGCTTAGCATAGGTATGAGACGTGAGTTGTAATAGTCTTCCGCTGTAGCATATTTTGAAAAGTATCTGTAAAATTTACACTTTGTAACCTTCCGCTTGATTTATGTAATATGATGTTTTATTATGTGTGTTGTTGGGTGCCACATCGCACCGCACCACCCAATGCGATTCCCGGGCGAGGTGTCCCGTCCCCGTGAGTGATCGGGACGGCGGGCCCTCACAGCGTGGTATCAGAACCGCATTGTTAATAGCACACGAAATAAGGATCGTATTACGACAAAACTTAGGATACGGTGAGGAAACAGTACTAGGCCTACATAAGGACTATAGTAGTCTAGTTACTTAAAGTGGTAACACAAACATAATTGTTATATTTCTGAATTTTATTTATGTAACGACACACCTACGCTCAGGTAAGCATGGTAAGGAACACCACCGAAAGCGGTTCAATTTCGGTTAGCTCCCCTGACGAGGAAAGTGGTTCAGGGATAGATCTCACAGCTTGGTGTGAGATGTCAACATGAGACTCTTGGAGTCTTCATGTTCCCGAGTTCATATGAAACGCTGATCCCTAGCGTGCATTAGGCAAGTAAGTGGAGACCCCATCGCGTGGTCAGTAACGCGAGAGTGTGTTCGTCTAGAAATAGCCCAGGAGGAGATACGCAGCGCTTGCCATCGGCATGCCCTGCAGGGCAGTAGGTGGTATCCGTTGGGTTGATAACATTCCCAACCGTGACGACCCGTTCATGATATACTCGGGTTCCCCGTCGTGTGGTGTTGAAACACGATCGCGTACCTTGAGACGTGACTTAACTCAAGACGGCCGTATGACAATGATACGGGCGTTTGTATTTACTTTCAATTATAGAACTGCCTGAAATGAGAAAAACTTTGAGTGCAACACTATTGAGTGATCTTCTGCAGGTACTAACCACATACGTATCCCGTGTAGTACACGTGTGCGAGAGACCGTCTTAGTGCCACTGATAAAACGGATATGCCGGTATAATCCGGGTTAGGATTTTCTTTTGGTGAGGTAACGTAGTACCGACATGTTTCTTACGGTGCATCGACACCGTACTACACTTAATAACCTCTTCCCTATGACGAAATGATTCATGAGCTAACTTTCAACTAAAAATGGAATTTTGAAACAAATATTAGTTAGTGAACTCTTATTTTGAACTACGATTCAAATGAGAGAGTGTCTAGGTTTCAAAGATTTCAAAAACAGAGTGCTCTGTTTCTGGCAGGAATTCTTGCTGGACTTTAACAGAGCATAACTCTGAGTAGCCTGATCCAATTAAGTTGTATGATACAGTTCTGGAAGGCTTTTCAAGTGCTATACAACTCTCTTGTAGACCTCCGGAGCAAAATCATAAGTTAAGTTGGTGAAAAGTCCAGTTGAAGGCAAACTGTTCAGAACCAGGACAGTAGCAAAACCTCTCTGGACCTTTCTTTTCTTAAGCCATAACTTCCTGTAGAAAAATCTCTAAGGAGCCGGTGATACACCGTTGGAAAGGTTATGAGATATGCAGCCTTGTTGTAGTGCAAGGGTTGTTCAGATTCTTATTGTATTTTCATATACAACTGTAATAAAGTCAGCCACATACAAAGGAGATGCTGGCTAATTTTATCCAGAAAGTCTGTCAACTTTGCGAAATCATAACTTTTGATCCAGAAGTGATATGGAGGCATTTGGATACTCGTTGGAAAGATATTAAAGTTAACTTTAACTTTGGTATTCAACAGGAGTTATGAAAATGCTTTTAACTGGATCTAAATCTGGTTTGTTAAGGACCGGTCAATCTGCTTTAAAATCCTTGCTGTTAGATACAACAGTTTGCGCTTAAATCATTTTGCTTACATGTTAAGATTTCATTATCAGTGTTGCACTACTTTGTTTATGGAATAAATCAAGTGATAGTGTTGAACTGATAATGAACTCATGCAATTGCAGAATGGTGCGAACTCGTTCCATGAGTGAGGTGGGTGGTTCCAGTGGTGGTGGTGGTGATAGCTCTCCACAGCGGGGCAGCGAGCTCCACAACCGCAGCCGCCACCAGGACCTTCGCCCACAGTCACAATGGCGGACATTCTGGCTGCCATGATGGGTGCAAGCGATGAGCGAACCGACTTGCTCCGCACCCTGGTGATGAATACATCCCGTCAAGGGGGATGTCAAGATGAGGACTTGCGCCAAGCTCAACTGAACTCCTATGTTGAGTTCCTGGCAACTCAACCACCGACTTTCATTGAAGCTGAGGATCCTCTGGTGGCGGATAGTAAGGATCCGTACCATTGAGTCTAAGTTCCGGTTGCTTCAATGCACCGAACATCAGAAGGTTTTATACGCGGCGCAACAACTTCACGGGTCCGCTAGTGCATGTTGGGCAAATCAACTCGCCTCATTACCAGCTGGACATGACTGTACATGGGCTTAATTCCGGAAGGCGTTTCTGGCGTATCATGTTCCTTCCGGAATAATTCAGCGAAAACTCGAGGAGTTTCTGGCCTTAAAACAAGGAGGGAGGGGTGCATACGAGCATTCGCGAGTGTTCAACAAGTTGGCACAGTATGCGACTCAACATGTGAACACCGAAGCACAAAAGTGTGAATGGTTCTTCCGCAGCCTCAATCCCAAGCTAAAGGAGAGACTTGTTTTAGCTGATCGAAAGAACTTCAACGAATTGATGAGTGCTGCCATCATGGTTGAAGATGCTCAGCGGGAAGTTCAGGCTGAGAAAAGAAAGAACCATGTACCACCGGAGAGCAGCAGTAGTGCTCCGCAGAAATACAGGGTGGTAGACAGTACCTTGAACTGTCAGCTGATGCAGCCGGCTCGACGACTCCAGCAACATTCGGGTCGTTCAGCTCAATACTCTGAAGTCGGACAGCTGCAACAACGGTATATGCAGCCACGTTATTCTGTTCCTCAAGTGTTCTTGCCGCTGCAGAATACAACTAGTGTCCGTACTCCGAGCAACCTTGAACCGGCTGAGAAACCGTGCTTCACGTGCGGGTAATTGGGTCACATCAGCAGGAAGTGTCCAGAAAGGATACACCGTAGAGAAACTACACCGGGGCGGGGTATAAATCAACCCCGTGCTCAGCTTCAAGGAACTGCACCAAAATCCGGGTGCATTTATCATACAGCTCTAGAGGATGTGCCAGAGGGGGCACCTTTGCTAGCGGGAATGTTCACCCTCAATGGACTGCCCGTGTTAATTTTATTTGACTCTGGAGCTACACAAAATTTCATCAGCAGGTTGTATGTGTGCAAATCTGAGCTCTCCACCTCTACACCGAAGGATCACTACCTTATCCGCTCACCGGGTGGGAATATAGCTGCTAATGAAGTAGTGATCAAAGCACCCTTGTGCTTAGATGGAAACTTATACCCCACAACCCTCATTGTATTAGAGGGGCAGAAGATCGACGTGATTCTAGGAATGGCGTCGATGAACTACCACGGGGCTGTTCTTGACATTGGTCCATGGATTGTTAGTTTGGACTCTCCAATCTATGGTATCCAAACGCTCATACTTGAAGCCGTGGATTCTAAAAATCCAGTGGTGTACCACAGTGTGACCATGAAACTGGAGGATATTCCAGTGGTCCGTGAGTACCCAGATGTGTTTCCCGACGATCTTCCAGGGATGCCGCTTGAGAGGGATGTGGTATTCAAGATCGAGTTAGCACCGGGAACCACACCAATATCTCGGAGGCCGTACAAAATGTCTCCGAAGGAATTAGCTGAACTGAAAGAACAGCTAAAGGACTTAATGGACAAAGGGTTCATCTGACCAAGCTCATCGCCATGGGGCTGTTCAGCCCTCTTTGTGAAGAAAAAGGATGAGTCACTTCGGTTATGTGTGGATTATCGGCCGCTGAATGCAGTGACGATCAAAAATAAATATCCACTGCCGCGGATCGATATATTATTTGATCAGTTGGTGGGTGCCAAGGTATTCTCCAAGATGGACTTACGGTCCGGTTATCATCAGATAAAGATCAGAGCGGAGGATATACCGAAGAGGGCTTTAATCGACTAGATACGGGCTCTATGAGTATCTAGTCATGTCTTTCGGGCTAAGAAATGCACCCGCACACTTCATGTATCTCATGAATTCTATATTCATGCCAGAGTTGGATCAGTTTGTCGTGGTTTTCATCGACGACATTCTCGTATACTCCAAATCAGAGGAGGAGCACACCAAACATCTCCATATTGTGCTCCAACGCCTACGAGAACATAAGTTGTATGCCAAATTCAGCAAGTGTGAATTTTGGATCAGCAAAGTACCATTCTTAGGCCACATTATTTCAGCACAGGGTGTGGCCATGGATCCAACCAAAATTGAGCAAGTCTTGAAGTGGGAATCTCCAACATCGGTTCATCAAATTCGCAATTTTCTAGGACTAGCGGGTTATTACCGGAGATTTATTCCGAGCTTCTCAAAGGTGGCTAAACCAATGACAGAATTGCTGAAGAAGAGCAGCAAGTATGTATGGACAGAGGCCTGTGAAGAGGCATTTCAAACTTTGAAGAAACATCTCACAACGGCACCGGTGTTAGCCCAACCGGATACAACAAAGCCATTCGATGTTTATTGTGATGCCTCAGGCATTGGACTTGGCTGCGTCTTAATGCAACATAGACGTGTGATCGCGTATGGGTCTCGTCAACTCCGCAACCACGAGCAACACTACCCCACTCATGACCTAGAGCTTGCTGCAGTGGTGCTTGCGTTGAAGATGTGGAGGCACTACTTACTTGGAAATTTAGTGCACCTCTACACCGACCATAAGAGCCTCAAATATATATTCACTATGAAGGATATCAATATGAGGCAACGGAGGTGGTTGGAATTGATCAAAGATTATGAGCTCGAGATCCATTACCATCTGGGCAAAGCTAACATGGTGGCTGATGCACCCAGTCGTAAATCCCACGTGAATAACTTGTCAGTTGTTCCGGATGAGGATGAAGAACCAAGCTTGCGGGTGATTCCGTATGGGGCGTTGTATAATCTTGCTCTTGTGCCCACCATTAGAGAAGAGATTGTACACACCCAGAAGAGAGATAAAGGAATGCGAAAAATCCGGGCAAGAATCAATGAGGATAAAATGAAATGTTTCCGGGAAGATGAACAAGGTGTGTTATGGTTTAACAACCGTATCGTGGTGCCCCGGAACCTGAAGCTAAGGAAGAAAATGCTCGATGAAGCTCATATGTCCAAGTACTCGATACATCCAGGGATCAATAAGATGTATCAAGACCTGAAAACAAAATTTTGGTGGACTCGGATGAAGCGAGAAATTGCCAAATATGTATCCGAGTGTGATACATGTCGGTGGGTCAAAGTTGATCACATAAAGAAAGCAGGAATGCTACAACCATTAAGTATTCCGGCATGGAAGTGGGAGGACATCACACGGACTTTATTGTTGGACTACCTCTCACGTCCAGAAAGCATGACTCCATTTGGGTGATTGTTGATCGCTTAACAAAATCAGCCGACTTCATCCCAGTGAGTACAAGATTTTCAACTAAGCAATATGCGGAGTTGTATCTTTCAAGGATTGTGTGCTTACATGGAGTCCCCAAGACCATCATATTGGACCGAGGTTCAATATTTGTTGCTCGTTTCTGGGAGCAACTACATGAATATCTGGGAACAAAGTTAATCAGAAGCTCAGCATACCATCCCCAGACGGACGGTCAAACGGAGAGGGTGAACCAGATTCTGGAAGATATGCTGAGGGCATGTGCCATAGATCATGGAAAGAACTGGGATAACCATTTGCTATTATCGGAGTTCTCTTACAACAATGGTTAACAATCCAGTATTAAAATGGCACCATACGAAGCACTTTATGGCAGGAAGTGCCGCACACCACTCAATTGGTGTGAATCGGGCAAGAGGGTGATTTTCAGCATTGATATTGTAAAAGATGTCGAAGAGCGGGTCCAGCTGATTCAAGAAAACCTCAGGGCCGCTCAATCTCGCCAGAAGAGCTATGCGGACCAGCGACGCCGACCCTTGTGTTTTAAAGTCGGAGATCACGTCTATCTCCGAGTATCCCCGATGAAGGGAATCCATCGATTCGGGGTCAAGGGAAAGCTACCGCCTCGCTTTGTGGGTCCGTTCATTATTACAGAACGGTGTGGGCCGGTAGCCTACCGTTTGGAGCTGCCGCCATCCTTATCGGGCATCCACGACGTCCTCCATGTCTCACACTTGAGAAAGTGTTTGAAGAGACCGACGGAGATCCTTTCAGAAGACATGGAGATATTGCAACCGGATCTCACCTACGCCGAGAAGCCCATCAAGATTATCGACGAGAAGAGCCGGATCACTCGAAATCACACTTTGAAATTTTACAAAGTCCTGTGGAGTAATCACACACCGGAAGAAGCGACTTGGGAAAGTGAAGATTTCATCCACAAGAACTATCCGGAACTTTTGTCGTAATTATTGTAATTACCTTCCGCCTCATCTTTCTTTTGTAATCTCGGGACGAGATTCTTGTAAGGGGGGAGGATTGTAAAGGTCCCAAAATATGAATACAAAGAAACATGAGTTTGCACAAATGTTGGAGTCATGTGTATGAAAAAGGGGCTTAGTTGAAACTTTTTCCACATATGATAACATAGGTGAGATTCTTCTAAACAAACTTAGGGTTACTGCAAGGATGGACCTCATGTGGATTAAAACCACAGAAATGAAGAACTCAAGTGCAATGGGAGGGTTTAAAGATAAGAGTTTGAACTAAATGTTAAACTCAAACCTCAAATGAGGGAAGGACACAATGGGAACTTCAAAACTGTTGTGCTCAAACTCTTGTTTGCAGCAGCTAATATAAGAATCAAATTGCATATTTGGATTCCTTAGGTCCAAATTAGTGGGTAGGCAAAGTTTCATTAATTTTTGAAAAGATTTGCTGCCCATTTTTCCAAATGGAGTTAAATGTGCAAGGAATTCAAAGAAACATTTGAATTTGGATGGAATTTGTCCAACTATGCAAATGCGGCTCAGTTTCCAACTTTCAAATAATTGGAGTTGAATATTTGTCAAACTATGGAGATCTTTTTGCAGGGAAATTGAGTGGGTCTCACCTGTCATTGGGGAGGTTAAACACTGTGAAAGATCTCCCATTACTTCAGCCGTAAGTCTCCACTCACCGAACGGGTCTCATCGGGTGTCACCGCGGGGGGCTACCCGAGCCACGTCCTGCTCTTCGGCCGGGCCGCTGGCAGCACGGGAGTCTGCGGTGCCTCTCCACGTGATTCCTCCCGCGTAGCCAAGGCGACCACGGGTGTTTCCCCTCCTCACGCGCGTGTTCTCCAGAAAATGAAACCGAGCTCGCCGTACCCTCTGGAAAGCCATCGGGAGCTAGCTAATCCGCGCCACAGCGCCTCCCGAGCTGCACAACGACGCTGTGCCATCGTTCCGCACCTTCTGAGCGCGAGAGCTAGCCATCCGTGGTGTGTTTCGAGCGTTAAATGCCTCACCCGCGGCGAACCACAGCCAGCCGACGACCGGGCGCACGCGGGCAGCCTTCCACAAGGGTTGTCACGTCCGAGCAAGCCCGGCCACGGGAGCGCGCCATCATGGTGCTGCTCCTCCAAAGCCTGGAGCAAACCGTGAAGGATCGGTGGCCAATTTGGAGATTTTGTCCCGGCGACCTCAAACAGAGCATCCGGTAACTGCCGCCGAAATTCTCGCTCTCTAATCCTCTGTAGCTTGTCAAATTTTGCACACATGAGCTGGGCTAGCCGGTGATCATTTGCCCTTTTGCAACCCACGCCTGAAAACCATTGTGCACGACGTATTTCCCACTTTTTCGACGGCGGTTATGGTGGGGCGGTTCGGGCTCCCGATGAGAGCTAGGATAGGGCCATTTCCAAGCTGCTTCACCACCCGGACGATCCTCCTTGGCGTCCACTGATGCTATAGCGCCGTTCCACCGGTGTTTTGGTAGGCTGGGTTAGCAGGGCGACGGCGCCGAACTGGTACCGAGCCGCCGCACCGCGGCCGGATAGGCTAGAGCCACCACCGGTCGGGGGAGAGGGTCCCATCTTGTTCAGCACGTGAAATTAGGACCTAGCGGCGAGGTAGGGCTCGGGGGATGGCCGGGATACCGGAATCCGTCGAACTCCGGCGAGCCCGGCGGCACACGGGCGCGGGGGGCCGGAGGTAGAAGACGACCCGGCGGGTCCCGCCTGTCAGCGACGGTGTTTCAAATTTCTGATCGGCTGTGGCGCAGGGATCTGGTGTGGCCGCACGGGAAATACCCAGTAGCCCCGTGTGGCTTGCCCCGGCTAGTGACACCTGTCCCCTGGACCCACAGCCAGTATTTGAACATTTTGGGGAATTTTAGTTTTCAGTTCAAACTTTGAATAGCTACAACTTTGGGTAGGAGAATCCAAAAATTGTGAAACAAATTTTGTTGGATTTCACAGATAGAGTACTATCCAAATATAGAACCTAAACTGTAAAAGTCCCAAAAATTGTGAATAGAAAACTTGAGCTATGAATAAAGTTGAGTTTATATACAAGAAAGGGGACTTACAAAAACTTTTGTGTTACTCATGAAAGTGTTGGCATGTGCAATAAAACTTTGAATTCAGTTTGAATTAAGAGGTGCACTTCAAAAAGGAAGGAGGGCATGTTCAAAAGAGAAAATTCAAACTGTTGTTTGAAAAAGTATATTTGCAATAGCCAACTCAAAGATCAGAGGACATATTTGAATTCCTCAGATCCAAATTATGAGGGAGCCAAGTTTTGAGCAAATTTGGAGAGACTTTGATATGAATATCAAAGGAACTTGTAAATTTATTCCAAATTTGAATTTAAACTTGAAACTGTGGCACAAATTGTCAAATGGAAAATTGGCTTTTGAATTTGGATCCCTCACAGCTGAATTTTCAAGGTGTCAAAAGTTGGAGATCTTTTGGTGCTGAGGGGAGCTGTGGGCCCCAGTTGTCATTGAGAGGGGAGAGCAAACTTACTGCCTAAGTCTTACTCTCGGTCAGACACGAACGCAGCTCACCTCACCGGGCGACACCGCGGTTACACCGAAGCCACCGCCTCACCCCCACCCTCGCGCGCTGGCGACCAGCTTACCGCCCCCCTGCCTCGGCGTGATCCCTTCTCTCTGAACCGAGCCAACGCTGTTTCTCTTCTTCCTCGCGCTCGGTAAACGTCGAGCTCGCCGCCGCCTTGGTTCTGATTGGCGATGCATGTAAACACCGTGCATAGCCTCCCTCCGAGCTACTGAGCAACACCGCGCGCCCACTCTTCTTCTCCCCGCCACAAAAGTGACCGAGATTGGTCCTCTCTGCCGCAGGGGCGCCATGTTCGCGCGGCAGCCGAAAGGGAACCAAGGAGAGAGCTCCCGTGGACAGCTGAGTCTAGCGCCTGTCACGATCAAGTGCCGGCGTCCCCGGACGCGCTGTGGCCCCGTGCTGCTCACCTCCAAACCTCAAGCAAATCCGTGAACCACCGAGCGAGAATTCGGGAAAATATCGCCGACGGCCCCAGACCGATGATCCGGTATGAAAACCCAAAATTCTCATTTGTTCTTCGTTCTTAGCTCATCACATCATGCACGAATAAACTAGACTGGCTAGCGATCCAATCCCCTTCACAACCCTAGCTAGAAACCCTGTGTTAGCGGCGAATTCCGAGCTTTCCGATCAGCGGCCATGGCGGGAACGCGCGGGCACACGGTGACAACCGGGTTGCCGCCATTTTCGAGCCAGTTTGAGGCCGTGCCGAGCTTTCCTGATCTCCACTGATGCTTTAGAGTGAATCCGCCGAACTTTTGGCAGGCTAGGGTGCTCGGGCCATGGTGCCGAAGCTGTACCGAGGGGTGTGCACGTCGCCGACCGGTTTCCGGTCGCCGGCAGCCCGAATGCACCGCACCATTGGATTCCTCGTGGCTGAAAACCCCCAGGCGGCAAGTACCGAGCCGGGAGACGGCCGAGAAGCCGACTCCGGCGAGCTTCGACGAGTCTCCGGCGAGGGAGCGGCGCGGGAAAAAGGGAACGACCCGAGGTTGAAGACGACTGGCCGGTCCCACATGTCAGTGGCGATAGTTTAAATCTTCGATCCGCTGCGGCCCCGGGATCCGGTGTGGTGGCGCGGGAAGGGTCCTGTGACCCCGTGTGGCTTAGCTCCGGCAACCGACACGTGTTGGATAGACCCACCGTCAGAGTTTGAACATTTCCCGGATTAATTTGAATTCTAGATTTGGTTCAAACTTTAGAACCTCATAACTTTTGCTAGGGAGCTCCAAATTTAGTGATTTAAATTGGGTTGGATTCAGGATGCTTACTGATATATGGCAACCAGGAAACCGATGTACCAGGTTCACTAGATTGTAGAGGCATACCACGTCGTCTCGTTAGACCTATGAGCCCGAGACGGCGCGACCAGTTCTACTGTTTAGTGGCCTGAGAAAGGTTGCCACATACGAAGTAATGAAGGACGCCAGAGTTGGGTCTTCAGAGGCGGGCGTATGTGTCGAGTTATCCGGGTAGTGTTTGATTCGAATCACCGTCCCTTGAGGTTATGAGTACCGCTTGCTCATTGCGCTATGACGTAGTAATCAAGTTGTGTGGGAATAGTTTGAAAAAGTTTTAAATGCTGTTATGCTAATTATAAATTGCATGAAAACCATGTTTGAAGTAGAGATAGAGCAAACTAAAGTTATTTTCACCTTGGGACAAGTAACATTGGAATGAAGCGTTTCTTGTTTGATTGTGGAGTTCCAATGTTGCTGGGCGCAAGGTCACTACTATTATGGCTAAAATCTGAAAGTTAAGGATGAACTCGTAGGCGAGTCTTTTCGCAAATGATAGGCTTAAGTCTTAGGTTACTTTCATGTAGAGTTTCATGTCTTAGGAGAGACGGTTAAGTCTTGCTGAGCCTTTGTGCTCACTCTTGCTATATAAGTGGTTTTGCAGGTAAGCATCGACGCCATAAAGAAGGTTGTCCGGTGAGACTCGGAAACTTCCGAGTCATGTCACACTTGGAGAACCTAGCCGCTACCGTGTCTTCGTGTTGCTAGCGAGAGGAGTCCGCGGGCTAGACCTCGTCTTGAGTGCTTCTTAGATAATCAACGTGAGTTGTTTATAGATTTAAGCTATAGCTATTTTATGTAAATTATTTACGAAGAACAATTGTAAGCTTCCGCTTTTGATTTATGTAATACATTGTTCCTTATATGTGTGATGTTGGGTGCCGCATAACACGGCACCACCCGATGCGATCCCCGAGCGAGGCGGCACGACCCCATGATGGAGGTCAGGGCCCTCTCATAAACCACTAGCACTAGTGTCATTTTAAATTGTTAAACAGAGTTCCAATTTTCGAAAACTTGTTATTAGGACTTGTAGAAAAGTTTTTACAATTAAACAATTGTGCATATGCATTACGTGTAGCATCTACGTGAAGGCCTTCAAGGCATTGGAGTGGATATCAAAGGAAGGACGGAAGAGATAAAGCCAATTGATCTTCGCTAACTGAGTTATATATATTAGCCCCTGCAAAACAAAGGCAAGCCCCGGTTTGCATCAAATTTACAAGTTTTTATTTGTATTCACTTCATACGTCTAGCATTTTATTTATTGCATTACGTCTAGATGGTATGAAACTCCAAATGCATGACTCAGAAAACCCTAGAGTTTAATGTAGGATATGTTATCAATTAATTATAACTGCTGATCTCAACAAAAGTGGATTAAAAGAGGCATAACTCGAGTGGGCAGATTCCTACTCGTGAAACGGGGTTAAGAGGGATCAATCGAAAGAGTTGGAAATTGATCCTCATAGTTGGGAATGGAGACTAGGCAGCGGATGGAAGGGCCAAGGACGTGGTCGTGTGAACCTAGTCTATGTTTGAGTCGATAAAGGCCCGTTCTCGTATGCGGCCCGTTGGACAAGTTCGAGTTGTGTACCGGATGCATACTGGCTATATGGGACCCAGGAAACCGATGTAACATGTTAACCTGGGTGTCGAGGCATACCTCACCGTCTGATGCCGATGCTGAAAGGATAGAGAAGTCGGCTCTACGAGGGTGTGCCATAGAGAGACTTAATCCCAGTCGGTGGGACCGGTTCGACATTTGGGTGTCGTGTGAAAGGTGGCCACGTACGACGTCACTGACGGTTGCTGTGTGCAACGTCGAGTACGGGCGTACGTGTCGTGTCAGCCGGGTGTTTTTTATTGCAATCACCGTCGCTCGCGGAATGGACTGAGCATACTTGTTCTCTGCGTCGTGACGTAGTAATAAACTGGGAAAAGTTAATAATGCTTCGTGGGTAATCATCATAATGGAGATGAGGAACGATCAACACTTCACTAAATTTAATTTCCACCTTGGGCTAGTAGCGTCGAGGCAAAGCGTTTCTTGTTTGATTGTGGAGTCTCGACGTTGATGGCGCAATGTCAGTATGAGTCTAGGATAGCTCACTAAAGTTACTTTCACCTCGGGCAAGTGACATCGAGATGAAGTGTTTCTTGTTTGATTGTGGAGTCTCGATGTAAGTTGCGCGAGGGCTATAAAAGTTGCTTAAAACTTGAAGTAAAGACTCTCCTTTAGCTCAAGTTCAACGTTGGTGCAACCTTCTATAATCACCCCTCTATTTTCATCATGTAGAGTTTCATGACTAGGGCGGCGGGTCAGTCTTGCCGAGCTTCGTGCTCACAGATACTGCATAAGTTGTTTTGCTAGTAATAACTGTATGCTGATATGTACGGGTGTCCGATGAGACTCGAGGCTTTCCGAGTGATGAACTCATGGCAACCCTTGCCGCTGCTATTGTGCTAGTGTTGCTAGCGAGAAGGGTCCGCGGGCTGGACACCTTCTCTGTTGCATGCAGCTTCTTCCAGAACCTAGAGGTAAATTGGGTACCCCGATCTGAAACTATCCTCTTCGGAACTCCATGACGGCACACGATTTGCTCCATGTACAGCTCGGCTAGTTCTGCGACGCGATACGTGGTTCTAACAGGAAGAAAATGGGTTGTTTTCGTCAATCGGTCCACAATAACCCAGATAGAGTCGTAACCCGACCGAGTACATGGTAATCCGACGATGAAATCCATGCTGATGTCTTCCCACTTCCTCTCACGTACTTTCAATGGTTGCAACAGTCCAGCAGGTCTTTGATGTTCGGCCTTCACCCGTTGGCATGTGTCGCATAAGGCAACATACTCAGCTATGTCCCTTTTCATACCAACCCACCAATAACAAGTTTTCAGGTCCTTGTACATCTTTGTACTGCCGGGATGTATGGAATAATATGAGTCATGTGCCTCCTTTAATATCGTGTCACGGATGTGCTTCACGTTAGGCACACAAATCCTTTTCCCTAACCAAAGCGTACCCTTCTCGTCTTTCTTGAAATCCTTTTCTATCCTTGTCGGATACTTTTATTGATTTCCTCATCCGTTGCTTGACCATCTTGTATCTCTTGTTCCAGCGAGGAGTTGAGTTCTATCACTTCCATCTCGTTCAAGAACCCGAGATGTAACCGTTTGAACTCTTTGCACAGCTCGGGCGGTAGCTCCCGAACCGTGAGTTGGTGACATGCTCCCTTTCGGCTCAACGCAGCAGCTACTACATTGGCCTTTCCGAGGTGATAATTAATTCCAACATCATAATTCTTGATGAGTTCCAACCATCGACGTTGCCTCAAATTTAGATCTGTTTGCGTGAATATATACTTGAGGATTTTGTGATCCGTATAGATCTCACATCGGTGGCCAAGGATATAATGCCTCCAAATCCTCAAGGCATGTACCATGGCTGCGAGTTCCAAGTCATGTGTGGGGTAATTCAGCTCGTGTTTCTTTAGTTGTCTCGACGCATAGGCTACCACTTGTCCTTCTTGCATGAGCACACATCCAAGCCATTGTCTTGATGCGTCACAATATATGTCGAAACTCTTGCTCACGTCCAGCAATACCAAAACCGGCGTTGTGGCTAGCCTTTTCTTGAGCTCCTCAAAGCTTTCTTGACACGCTAGTGTCCACTGAAATGTTTTTCCCTTCATTAGCAATTCAGTCATAGGCTTCGCTATTTTGGAGAAATCCTTGATCAACCGACGATAGTATCCAACCATCCCAAGGAAACTCCGAATATCCATCACGTTCTGCAGTTGGTTCCACTTCAGAACATCTCCCACTTTTCCGGGATCAACCGATACTCCTTCCTTGGAGATGATGTGGCCTAGGAACGATATATCTTTTAGCTAAAATTTACATTTGCTGAGCTTGGCATACAATTGATGCTCTCGCAGTTTCTGCAATGTCAATTTCAAGTGTTCTTCATGTTCTTCCTCGCTTTTCGAATACACCATGATATCATCGATGAAAACCATGAAGAACTTGTCCAAGTACTCCGTGAAGACCTTATTCATGAGGTACATGAAGTATGCGGGTGCATTCTTTAATCCAAAAGACATAACGGTATATTCATGCAAACCATACCGTGTTCGAAATGAAGTCTTGGTTACGTCGGAGGGCTTAATCTTCAGCTAGAAGTATCCCGATCGAAGATCAATCTTGGAGAAAATTTGAGCACCTTTCATTTGGTCGAACAGGTCCTCTATACGGGGCATCGGGTATTTATTCTTGATCGTCACCTCATTGATAGATCTATAATCCACACACATCCTTTGGGTCCCATCCTTCTTGTCAACGAAGAGCACGGGGGCTCCCCATGGTGACGAGCTAGGGCGTATAAAACCCTTTTTCTAGCTGCTCCTGAATTTGCTTTTTAAGTTCAACTAGTTCATTAACGGGCATCCTATATGGCCTCTTCGCTATAGGTGCAGTTCTAGGTACTAAATCAATGGCAAACTCAATGTCCCGGTCAGGTGGCATACCTGGAAGTTCTTCCGGGAACACGTCTGAATATTCTTGAACCACCGGAATGCTTTCCAATGTTGCTTCTTCGACGTGGTTCAACGTTGCCTTCTCGGTTGCCGGTTGGGCTGACTCGAACTCAATACGAGTATCGTGCTCATTTGTCAACTGCACGCTCCTCTCAGCACATTGGATCACTCCGTTGTGCTTGCTTAACCAATCCATTCCAAGTATTATATGAAGCCCTTGAGAATCCAAGACAATAAGGTTGGCAAGGAAGTCTACCCCCCTTATTTTAAGGTTTACTTTTTGACATACTATATTAGTCCTCATCTCTCCACCGGGAGAAATAACCAACATAGTATATTTCATGTGTGATATGGGCAGATTATACTTGGCAACGTACTTGGATGATATGAATGAATGTGATGCTCCGGAATCAAATAAAACAGTAGCTGGGTTGGAGTTGGCAAGGAACATACCAATCACGACGTCCTCAGCCTGTTGCGCCTTCTCAGCGGAGACATGATTCATGTTGCCACGAGCGTAGTTCTGCTGTCCACGGTTACCTTGATTAGCTCCTCCGTTTGGCCGTGGGTTCTGCTTGGGCACGTTGCTTGGTTGTCCAAGGCCTTTCCCCAGGCATTGACTTGCAAAGTGTCCTGTCTCTCCGCATGAAAAACATGCCTTGTTGCCCAAAACAAAAGGAACCTTGGGGTGAGGGTGGTTTTGAGCATATGCGCCCATGTTGGGACGAGGCGCAGGAGGTAAAGGCACACGGGGTGCTTGCATAACAAGACGTTGTTGCGGTGGTTGATTTAGGCGAGGTGGATTTGTAGGGCGGAAAGTAGAAGTGGACGAGCCATACTGTGGTGCAGTTGGGCACATAAAACAGGGACGTACATTTCTCCCTTGTGGCTGGTATGGCATCTTCCTCTTGCCCTCTTCCTCGATCTCATGGATCTTGCTCTCAACCACTATAGATTTGTCAACAAGTTTCTGGAAGTTTGCATAATCGTTGTTGTGCAGCTGAACTTGGATCTCATTGTTACTCTCATGAACAAGTATTGTTTCCTTTGATCCGAGTTGACGTCCTCTGGAGCATACCTTGAAAGCTGCGTGAACTTGTTGAGGTACTCATTTACGCTCTTCTTTCCTTGGCAGAGACCTTTGAACTCTTGCCTTTTAAGCAACATGACTCCAGCAGGGACGTAATGAGAGCGGTAACTCTCTTTGAACTCAGCCCAAATGATAGTCTCCTGGTTGTCATGAGCATTGCAAAGAGCGTCCCACCAGTTAGCAGCTGCTCCCATAAGTTTGTGCGATGCGAAGAGAACTTTCTCCTGATCATTGCACTAAACAATAGCAAGCTTCTTCTCCATGGACTTCAACCAATCATCAGCATCCATGGGATCATTAGCTTGTGCAAAAGTAGGCGGTCGAGTCCTCATGAACTCTCCCAATCTGTTGTGAGCCGACAACGGTGGTGGTGGTGGTGCAGGAACAGGGTTAGAATTGTTGTTGTTGTTGGCTTGCAGCTGACCCAAAGTTTGGATCATAATTTGCATAAGCTGGTTCTGCATAGCCATCAACCATTCAAGGTTGTTTGCATCAGCCCCAGGGTTAGCATTCTTAGGAACTTCATCGTGGCCATCCTCTTGTGGTTCATGGTTGCCACGGATGTTCCTCCTTTGACGGTTGGCGTTTTCCCTCACCATCTGTGAGAGAGAGTTGGATAAAATAGAAAAGAGAAGTTTAGGTTGATCCCCCCAACTATATGCATCAAGGTGTAGGAACTATATATTTTCTTTCATTAACTTCAGCATATATGAGGATGTGAACTCATGCTGAAGCATCTCTCATCTCTCTACTAGGTGTGGATGTGGACTTTCGCAGAAGCGTCCCACAACTCACACTAGCACACAAAACAAGCAATCATCACAAAAGTTCAACACACCACTCCTATTCAAGTTACTATAATTTAAACGTTCCTATTACGGCTTATTCAATGGGAATCCTAAACTTAATCATGTGAATCGGTGCTGTTCTCGCCGTGTGACGGAGGTGGTCCATCGGACACCTCAATGGGGTTAAGTGCACTCCCACATGGTGATGAGCGAGTACTTATGCGTGTCGTGCTCCGGATCACCGACATCTTTAAATAGGACATGAGAAACTTCAGAGAAGGAAGAAAATACTTCAAAACTTCAGATGTTATGAAGCAAGGAAGCGAAAATGTTGTTGTCCAAGGAAGAGAAAAGAGGGGCTGAAAATAGCACTTTGCGATGGCTGAATTGACAAGAAAAGTGCAGCAGCAAGCATTGAAATAGCAGTTTAGAGGAGTGTGCCTATGTGTTTTAGAGCGTCCATTCTACCTAGGCTTGCGTCCTACGGTCAACGTGGCCCTGATACCAATCTGTGGCACCCGGTCCCGTAAAACACGGAACCCAACTAATGCATATGTGTGCCCAGGATGTTCATCACACATACACATATAATCCACAAACTGAATTCATAATATAACCACGAATAAATAGTGTTTAAGTACTCTATTACATGAATCCCTAACTTATTCTTGCAGTGGAAGTCTCTAACTTATCCTAGCAGCGGAAGTCTCTAAACAATAGCGGAAGCAACTAAACAGCAGCGGCTCCATCTTCAACTCCATAGGCAAGTTGACAGTAGTTCGCACGTCTAGTACTCCGCATGATCTTCAAAGTACTCTTCTCCTGTTGCTGATGTTTGTATGATAATGCAAGGGTGAGTACATGGCGTACTCAGCAAGTGCCGAAAAAGTATGACATGTAGCTTACAAGGTAGGAATAAAAAGGTTCATTGCAGAAAGCAAATTTTATTTCACAACTATCATAACCATGTTATAACAGTAACATACCTTCATCATAATTCACCACTTATAATGTCTCAACCAACCATTTATCTTTCTCAACTTCATCTCATACTCATAATATCCATAACCATCTCATATTCTTATAACCGTAACCCAAACTCATTCTCATTTTCATATGACCAAAGCCAAACTTAATGTCATGACTCAAACAGTTCCAAAACCAATCCCAATGACCATACCATAACCATACCGAACATCCATCCCAAGTTTTCCCTCTAATCATGTGAGTTGGCCAGGCGCTTGTGACCCGAAGCACGACTATCATGATAGTTTTACACTCTGCAAAGGTGGCACCACTTTACCCACAAGTTCGTGATTTCCTCACCCGTCGGTGACTGTAGAACATCCATTATACCAGTACACAACCGTCGGTGTATGGCCAAGAGATCACAAAATAGCTTTTACAAAGGGGCTACTAGATGTATGGACTTATTAAGGTTTCACCAGCAGGCTCGAATCACCATTCTCCCACCTACGCGCCCGTCTTGTGCCATGCAGTTCCTAGTGCAGTCCTCTCTCGACTCCCATTCCCCGCACCTTTCACGGTCCATAACAATCTAGCAACTTACATAATTAGTCAGCTAAGCCGCACCCATATTTGGCCGTGTGGTGGCACTGTTTTCCTAGCATGTTCTGGCATGAACCGGTCCTTAGATCTACGGCAAGTAAACCACCATCTCATTCTACCACATCTACGAACCAATCTTGCCTAGATCTCCCCCGATTCTATACTCATTATCATCATCAAGTTCTCATTATCATTATTCATATGAGTGCAGTAGCTAGACATATTCTATCTCGGCTTCCCGTAACCCGTAAGCTAAGCGAAGAAAAGCAAAAACGAACATACTGGACTCATCAACTTTCCTGGCGACAAGGATGGTTAACAAAACTAGTAAACTCCTATAAAAGGGTTTCCCATCAAGTTGACTCAAGCATACGAGTTTTCGCAAACAAAACAGTTTCAAAAACATAGGATCAATATGGTCAAGGGGCATTTGCCTTGCTCCTGTGGCTCTTGTTGCTCACGTGTCTCGAAGTCTCGGTGTTGTAGTTCTTCGTAGATGGATTCCTGAGCTTGTCCTTCTACTCACGACCATGCACATACAAAATTATAGCAATCAAACATCATGCACAAACTTTACTCAAGATGCAATGGTGCAAATCCTATGATGTTGTTTTATTAGACCAGTTTGTACGTGTTCTTGCATGTTTTACTGGGCTTGCATGGGGTTTTATGGTGAACAAGGGTGTAAGGATCAAGTGTGCACGTGATCTAGATCAATTCCGCCATCAAAAACCGATCAACACGTGATCTGTCCACACGAAACAACTTCCGTTCGAAGGGAACGAAGAAAACAGATGCGAAGAAACTGCGACGAGGTCGTAAGATGGGTATCAAGACCTACCTCACTTCTCTTTGGTGGCGGGGCCTTCCTCCTAGAAATGGCAGCAGCGACGGCGAGGTGCGACGGTGCTCATCGGCGGGCTCACCGGTGGGGCTCACCGGCCAGTGAACTTCGGCAGGGGGTTCAACTCGACGAGTTGTGGGCTAGGGCCTCTAAGTTGTCGACTTGGGAAAGGTGTTACGGCCAAGGGGGTTTCCGGGTTCTATTTATAAAAGGAAAAGAAGAGTCCTACTCCGATTGGATTTCAGATAAGAGTCCTATTCAATTTGTTTTGGATCTTAACAACTTATATCCAATTGATTTGGTGCGGTAGCAACGTAGAAATCGTGTCGGTTTCCTCAGTACCGGGTATTTCCGCGCGCACAAGAGAAAAACCACTTAAGGATCTCGTCACCTCCGCAGGGTAAGCTCCGGAGGCGCCACGTGTCTAGCGGGGGTCGGGCCTCCCTTTTCTTCAGAGGCGAGCTCTGGGTGCGCCATGTGTCTGGCGGGACCTCCCATCTCCTCAGAGGCGAGCTCCACGTGCGCCACGTGTCTGGCGGGGGGGGGGGGGGGGGGGGGGGACCTCCCCTCTCTTCAGAGGCGAGCTCCGCGTGCGCCACGTGTCTGGCGGGGTCGGACCTCCCTCACCCTCAGAGGCGAGCTCTGGGGGCGCCACGTGTCAGTGTCGGACCTCCCCTCTCCTCGGAGGTGGGCTCTAAGAGTGCCACGTGTCTAGCAGCACCGGACCTCCTTTCTCCTCAGAGATGAGCTCCGAGAGCGACAAGTGTCCCGCGGGGCTGGGCCTCGCTTCTCTGCAGAGACTAGCTCTGAAGTCAACACGTGTCCCGCGGGACTGAGCCTCGCCTCTCTGCAGAGACTAGCTCCGAAGGCGACACGTGTCCAGCGGGGTCGGACCTCCCTTCTCCTCGGAGGTGAGCTCCAAGGACGACACATGTCTAGTAGTGTCGGACCTCCCTTCCTCTCGGAGGTGAGCTCCGAGGACGACTTGTGTCCAGTAGTGTCGGACCTCTCGGAGGCAAGCTCCGAGGGTGACACGTGTCCCGCGGGGCCGAACCTCATCCCTTCCGCAAGGGTGAGATCCGCAGGCGCCACGTGTCCCGCGGTGCCGGACCTGGCTCCCTCCGCAGGGGCGAGCTCCGAAGGCGCCACGTGGTCAGCAGGCCGCGGGAAGTGTCAACGGCGCTCCTCGGCGAATTGGAATTGGCTCTTTTCAGCTATCTTTCTCCCATTCCCCACCATTTTTATGATTCTTTCTCCCGTTCTACTTCTTTTATAATGTTTCTCCATATGCAATGCATGGATATGAAATTAAGGGAGTCACAAAAACCACCCAAGAGTGACCGAGAGGAGCGTGCTTATAACAAGACGCGAGGTCCGGATCCAGACAAAATTTTGGCTGCGTAACCCCGTTGTTCCCCAACTGCACGTCCATAATGGTGCAACAGAGAACATTAGGGTTACGCCGTCGGAATTTCGTCCGAATCCAGACCCCACGTATCGTCATAAGCACGCCCCCTCGGTCACTCCCAGGCTGTCCAAAAAGGGACAATTCCCAACCCACATGCCTCACATTCGTAACACATGTAAGACGGCTCGGTCCGAAACGGGTGACGCATATAGTATAGGTTACGTTAATCTCACATTTTGGAGTTATTTACGAGAGAGAGGAGGAAAGAACGAGGGTGATTAGGGCTAAAAAATAACCGGAGAGTACTCGACGATGGCAGTGGACGGCGGAGGAACTCTGATGATCTTGTTCTCCGACACAGATGGACAAAAAATCTTGGGACATGATTGTTTGACTTCACAAAGGCATAAGAAAGCGCTAAACTAGTTGGCTACGGCGGTGACGGCCATGGCTATGGCACCAACGACGCTTGTTGATCGAAAACCATACTGTTCTTGACGGTTGTCTCGACCCTTAAATGGGCCGTGTCGGGCCATATTTGGGTTGTGCCGGACTGAGACAGCCTGAAGCCCGTTTATTATTTATATATCGATATTATACACTCAAGCAATCAAATTAAACTAAAATTTCTAACTTAATAATCAACTAACTCAAAATTTCAAAATAAATACCAAACTAACTTAATAGTCAACTAAACCAAAATTAAGTAATCTAATTCTAAAATTTTAAGGTGACGCTTAAGCGGTAAGGCGTCGGCGGAGGATAAGGTGTCTGACCGCCTTACATTCCAGCGTAAGGCAGGGGAAGGTGGCGGCAGGGGGGCGGGAGGAGGGTCGGGCAGGCAGAGGGCGAGCCGGCCTGGGAGGGCGGCGGGAGGGAGGGCTGGCGGGTAGAGGGTGAGTCGGCTTGGGAGGGCTCGCGGGGGGGGGGGGGGGGGGGGCGAGGAGAGCACGGCGGAGGTAGGGGCGGGCGAGGGGATGGCGGCGGGGGAAGGGGTGGGCAAGTTGAGCGCGGCGCTGTGTGGAGGACTGGAGGTAACCAATATGCATGTGGCAATAGAAAAGGTAAAGTGGGTTGAGCTGATGAGGCTGAGAGGTAGAGAAGAGGCTAAAGTTACTCGTTAAAGCAAGCTACAGTACAAATAAACTGACAACAGACTAATTAGATGCTAGAACCAAATCAAGCAGGGGGACTGAATCAACCTGTGCGCAAATGCAGGATCAGATGAAGCGGGATGGAACATGGCCTCTATGCGCAGATCTAACGGCTGAGGGGGCGGGGGACATCTTGGTCCGTGATGGCGCCTGCTTGAAGCTTGGTTGGGCGGCGCGGCGCACAGCAGGCTTTCGCATGGGTGCGATGCAGCACGACAGCGACAGCGGCGCGGGCTCGGCGGCGGTGGCGGCAGCGTGGGATCGGCAGCGGCGGCGGCAGCAGCGCCGGCTCGGCGGCGGCGCACGGAAGGCATCTCGGCTGCGGGCTGCGGCGCGTGCTTGATTTGGGTGACGCTTAACGGGTGCAGATAGGGTCCAATTTGTAATGGTTCTACATACTTCATGTAAACGTGGCAAAACAGCGTTTAAACCCCAGCCCAAAACCGTTTTGTTCAGCCCGTTTACAACCTTTAGACGACCTAAATAAACTAAATTAATTACTAAATGAACTAAAAACTAAATTAATTACTAAATGAAATAAATAAACTGAATTAATTACTAAATCAACTAAATGAACTAAATTAATTACTAAATAAAACGTACCTCAAAGTGGCGGCGATACCGGGGCGGGGCCAGGCGGCTCAGGCGGCTCGGGCGGCGCCGAGCGGCGGGGCGACTCGGGTGGGGTGGCGCGCGGCGGCGGCGCTGGGGCGGCGCAGGGCGACGACGGCCTCGGTGACGGCGGTGCGGGCTCAGGCTGAATGAGCCCGAGCCCAGGCCGAGGCGGTGGTTAAAACCATCCACTTACGACGGTCGTGTAACTTATGACGGTTTAGATTATGGCCGTCGTAAATTACACTTAGTTTACGTAACTTAAAACGGCTTAGGGTTACGGCATTACTTACGACGGTCTAATAACTTACAACAGTCATGGGCGTGTAGCGGTCGGGTGCGACGTTTCGTGTAGTGGGCGCTGAGTCATGACGCCGTCCAGCGCAGCGCAGCAACTAACGGCCGGAACTAACAACCGACTAATCAACCGACGAGCCAACCTAGGACGTACAGGAGGTAGAGGCGACGGTCGGATCGAAGTGAAGTGTCTGCTTAGCTTTAGCTAGCTTATATGTTCGATGCTCCACCCACGAGCATCGAGTCTTAGTGCTCGAATCATTCCGCAGCGGGCTCTAGCTAGGCTGGACCGGACGACCTGGAGATCTTTTCCTCTCCGTTCGCTTCGTGTACGTGTACGAAGCGAGCCGCGTGCATGCATAGCTCGTCGATGAGCGTCGCCGTTCGCTGGAAAAGAGTTAGTAACCAAAAGGAGGCGCGGCTCTTAAGAGTAGTTTATTACCGGCAAGTTGCTGCGAGATGGTATCGACGCAGGTCCGTTCATTAATTAAAAGGTGGTGGTGGGGAAAGAAGACTAAACAAGTGTTTATGAACTCATACGCTAGTAATAATAAATATACAGTATATTCTTTTTTACTGCCAGTTCAGAGCCGACATGACAAGCATCATTAGATTAACTAAGCTGCGCTCTGTGTAGCTCACGTGTGCGCTGCTGCTGAGTAGGAAAAAGATGAACAACTAATCAATCAGTTGATCCCCTCGCTCTGGTGGTCTTTATTCCTTGGACTGGGTCTTTACAACCAATCATGATTCATGGCGGCGCGTCTGAATCCTCTCCATCGGCCAATGGGGGGCCGTCGTGGATCGTACCGTCAAGCCAGGGCTGTACTTTACAAATCCATGGAATCCGTTCGTTCCTGCGTTAAAACGACGGCCCTTGGGATCGTTGATAACATGAAAGGACGGCCGGCCAGGGTAGCCTAGTAGCCTCATGTGATGCTGACTGCAAAGGCTAGCTAGGGACTAGCTAGCTAATCAGATGCTCCTATGTTTTTTCTCAAATCAGACTAGGTTTTATTTTTTGTTAAATGATGTGTTATACAAGTAAATTTAGTCACATGGCAACAGAATAATGAAGAGGGGGAATGATGAAGTTTCGTCTAGATGGAACTGGTTGTTGTACACGATTAACTATAGACATAAAATACCATGACACTAGCATTTGCGGTAAAAAAATTATAGACAACCGTTGAGATAAAATAGATTAAAGAGGTTGTTTCATTTGTGGTTTTAAAATATTCTAAGTGACATAATACTTGTTTCGAAACACACTAAAATAAAACTATCCATTAGAACTAGCCACATGGCCCAAGTACTCGCTCGCTCGTACGTACCTGCTCCAGAGGGTCTAAAAATCGTTGAGGCGTCGTACGTACTCTCAAGTGGCGAGCACTTACAAATACGCACGCAAATAGAACGTGTGCGTTCATAATGACGTGCCTCTCTCATGTTGATTTGGAAGCCGCCTTTTTCTCGCCGCGCGCGCTAGCCGACCAGTCTCCACAACTCGGTGAAAATAGCGGTTAGTTAGCCCGTGACTGGGTTACCACTGCGTCGCAGCCTTGAGCCCTCCGAGCAGTGGTTGGAGGAAAGAAAGGGAAAAAAACCATATGCAACTGTGCTGTAAATTTTTACTTGTGCAATAACTCACAAATTGCTGTTACGTGTTTTCGTACGAATCTTAAGTAGCTAAGCAAAACAAATCAATCAGTTGTTATTCATTAATTATCCTCCCATTTAGCTGCTTTAATATTTGTGCTAGTGTCCCATGACAGAAATGAAATGTAATAAGAGGTGTACATAAAAAAAATCCCTGAAGAAAGGCGTTGCGCGAGCTGACGTGGCGCGCACGTGGCAGCAACCCGTGCGGGATCTGCAATGATGGGCAGGGAAAGGTTATCCGGCGGGCGGGGGCACGTGAACCCTGGGGCCAAGCACACTGCAATGCGATGGGTGGTGCTGCCACTCCAGCTACAGCATGTACATGCGCTGCCCTCGGTGACGCGGCAGCCATTTTAATTTCTTTTCCGTGCCCCGACCGGTGGTGCCGAGAGAGGGAGGGAGAGGGTGTACGTACTTGCCGGAGCAGGGGATGATGGTGCGGGCGGCCATGCCGAGCTGACACACGCGCGGCCAGCCAGGGCTCGCAGAGTCGCAGCGGGACATGAATCTGATTGATTGGATGTGGAAGATACTCTCTATTTGTTATTATTTGTTAGTTTAATTTAAATTGATCAGCACAAAATAAAAAAAACTGATGGAGTAGTATTTATGTTTTGTTAGCTGCACGCTACTCCAAATGGCGCGCAAATCAGGACCGGCGCGTACGTAGCATCAAAACTGTATCTCGACGCCCACCATATGTGTTCACTCAATCACTCTCAAGGACACGCACCTTACGACCCAGGCATGCAACAAACATTTTCTCGCTTTGCGCTTGCTCACACGTAGTATGAACCGAGTCAATGCCTAGATGGCTCCCACGCTCCCCTGCCCGTCAATAGGGATGGCAATGGTCGGGTTCGGGTTGGCTGGAGTAAAAGTCTGTCCAAAATAAAAGAGGTTACGTGTGAAATTTGAGACACGCACCTGCACCCGTCGGGTTTCAACGGGTTTCGTGTGCCCGTCGGGTTTGATTTTTTTTATAAACACACTATAATGTCTAATAAAATAAGTATAAACATCATCCATTTTTAATAGCAATACAATAAAAAATATTAAATTGCTTATAAAAATTATAAATATAGGTTTGTGATAAGTAAGATGAAACAATTAAATTATATAAAATGATCAAATTTTACTTTAAAATTATAAACATAAATTATTCCAGGTGTCTGTCAGGTACCCACTAGTACAAAATAAAACCCGCACTCGCGACAAGTCGGGCCGGATGCGGGTTAGACCCGCGAGTAGAAAATCTCATCCGCACTTACACCTGTCAGGTGCAAAATCCGTCGAGTACCCGCATCCACCGGTGGGATTGCCATCCCTACCCGTCAATAGCCCATTCTACGACAGCACAGTCACATTCTTGTGGAGTAGCTGAAGATTGTTGCTCTGGCCGCGTCCATCCAAGTATGGTCCATCACGCGCTACTACCCTGTTCATCATGATTGATCGTCTACTCTCATCTATTTTGTCACCGTCTTGTTGTCATGCATTGACCATCCTCTTCATGATGATCGGCATCGTCGTGCCACCAAGCTGACACTCTAGCCATCTTTCCTCCATGCGTCTGTTTGATTTTTCATTGTATATAGATACATGTTTTTTTTAATCAACAGCAGAAGGTCTGGCCTTGTATTAAAAGAAGATAGAATTACATGTATAGGAGTACATAGTAGCATAGCTTAAGCGCACATACGAGCTCAACGCACTGAAACATGCTGATTAGAGTGAGGTAGTATAGATGAGAGGTGTTTACAGCCCATAAAACTTCAAAGTTGAAGCTCTTTCTTCGTCGCCGATACAATCTCGTGGACAGTTTTTTTCTTTGTTTGAAAAATTCGCGCATCCAGCTCTCACCAAATTGCCCATACAACGGCGATCACTACTGATTGAATACTTTTTGCTCGTGACACCTCAGAATTTAGAGATAGTTAATTCAACCATAAAGGTAATGAATTGTTTTGTGCCCAGGAAATTGTGTGCATGCATCCTTGGTTCACGAATTCATTCACTCATTTCTATACAGATTTGTTGAGCTACCTGACAGTCATGAAAGAGATGTGGCACGCTTACTACACTATAGGAAACCCGATCATTTGCGACGGCTAAAATTATTTGCGACGGGACGGCGTCGCAAATAATGTAAATTACAATGGCTAACTCTAGACCATCGTAAATAAATGATCCGTCGCACATAGCATTAATTTGCAACGACCGGACCTGTGGCCGTCGCAAATAGCATTAAGTTGCGACGGACAGAACTGTGGCCGTCGCAAATTAAGCAACCGTCGCAATTAAATGCTTGTTTACGACGGCCGATGGAAATGCCATCGCAATTAAGGAAGCCGTCGCAAATGACCCCGATATAGTCGAGCGGGCACCTCCCGGTTCACACAATTGTCGTCGCCGCCACACCGTAGCCGCCTCCCGCGCCGCGCCGCCGCCTCCAGCGCCGCTGCCGCCATTGGCCCCAGATACGGCGTTCGGCTCCGGCTTCGGCCCCAGCTCCGCCGCCACCGGCCCCAGCTCCGGCTCCCGGCTCCGGCCCCGGCGCCCGGCCACCGGCCCAGCTTCGCCACCACCAAACCCAGCTCCGGCTCCCTGCCCCGGCGCCCGTCCACCGGCCCCAGCTCCGCCTCCCTGCTCCTGCTCCGGCGCCCGGCCACCCGCCACCTCCCTGCTCCGGCGCTCGGCCGCCCCCGCCTCCCGCCTTCGGCGCCCGGGGCCTCTCGGTAACCTATGTTCATGCATTTTTTTAAATTTTTTCTTGTTGTTAGTTAGATTTAGTTAGAGTAGAGTTAATTGAATATTGTTTTAGAGTAATTTGTAATTAATTTAGCAATTAAATTGTTTTTTAGTTAGTTTATAGTTTTGTAGTTGTAGTTTAAGTTGACAATTAACTAGGGTGGTTATAGTTTAAGTTGGTAATTAGTTTGATTTGCGGCAAAAGGCGACGCGGCGGGGCGCCGCGGGCCGGTCGTCCCTAGTTAATTGCGACGATCGGCCCGCCGCGCCCCGCCGAGCCGCCTCCCGACACACGCGCCTCCTCCCCCCCGTCGCCCACGCCTCCCGCCGCTGCGCCCCGCCGCCCCCGCCTCCCGCCACCGTGCCCCGCCTCTCGCCGCTGCGCCCCGCCACGCCCGCTTCCCGTCGCCGCCGCGCCGCCTTCCGCCGCGCGCGCCTCCCGCCTCCTCCCTCCCGCCGCCCCCGCCTCCCGCCGCGCCCAGCCGCCCCTGCCTCCCGCCACCGCGCCTCTCGCCGCTGCGCAGTTTCAGTCGGACCTGGAGGCGCAGAGGGCGGCGATGGAGGCCACCATCTCCTACCAGCGAGCCTGCATGGAGCAGATGCGACAGACGATGGAGATGCAGCGACAGGCGATGATGGTAAGCTAAAGTAATTTAAATTTAGCGCATTCTTAATAATATGTAATAACCTGCAACTTTTGCAACCACAGAGTTTTTTTCAAGGCTGCGATGTCCAGGGGTTGCACCTCCAGTTTCCTCCACTGCCACCGCCGATTCCATCGTCAGAACTAGTGCTATCGCCGCCGGTGCACGTTTCTACAGATGTTCAGTTAATCAAAAAGGTTCTTACTTAGTCTTAATTCATAAAATATAGTCTTACTTTCATGCCAAACAAATTGTAGTCTTACTTAGGTATTGTAGTCTTACTTAGTCTTACATAATCAAACATATAGCAAATCTAACTCAAATTAAATAAACTAAGTTCAATATGATCAATTCTAGCTTGTTTAATCAATTCTAGTAAAAAATGAAGTTCTAAACAAATTAATATGTCCAACAACTTCTATGTGTTGCAGGGATTAGCGACGGAAACTCAAACTCTGTCGCCGTCTATACCGGCGCCTGCACTTATGCGCGGCGAGAATGTTGGCGGCTCTGGAGAAAGTGGACGCTAGCGGAGAGCCTCTCTTCCTTATTTTTCTATTCTTCTTATGAGATGTGAGACTTTTGTGTTGTGATCCATAGAGATGTTGTAGTCTATTGTTACTCCTGTTGTTATGTCTATTTTCTATGTCTTGTGTTTCTGGCCATCGAGTCGGGTAGAATGTTCAATTTTTTTAAAAAAAAACCTTATTTGCGACGGTTTTTTATACAGTACCGTCGCAAATAAGTGTGCAGCTGTCGCAAATTAACCTACGTAATTTGTGATAGCCACCGCCGGCCGTCGCAAATTAAGTACTTACTTGCGACGGCGACCGCTGGCCATCCCAAATTGTCGAGTCGGGCCCATCGGCTGGGCCTGGGCTCTTGTTTGCGACGGCCGGTCTAAGCCGTCGCAAACAAGTTTATTTGCGACGGCGGCCGTCGCAAATAAAGTTAATTGCGACAAAAAACAAACGACAACTGGAAACCGTCGCAAATAAGTAAAGTCATCGTAATTTGATTATTTGTGACGGTTTTACACTTATTTGCGACGGCACTGGCCGTTACAAATCGTTGGGATTCATGTAATGCTAAATTGCGATAACATAGTAAGTAAAAATAATTGTTGGACCACTGTCTCTGCTGCAATCTATCCGTTGTCGAGATCCTATTATGTAATAGGAGCCAGATGAAGGTCTTGTACCATGGAGGCGCCCATAGCTTCCAAAGAGGTGATGTATTTGTTACTGTTTATGGTTTCCACTTTTATTACTGGAATTTAAAATCCATCAATTTTCATGGATCCCAACCTGAAATAATTAGCACCACCCGCTACTAAAATATATGATAGGTTTATTAGTGGTCTCTTCTACGATATCACTGCATGTAGTTTTGGTACGTTTTTGGCCATGACGTGAACATCACATGGCGACCGCACTGGTGGTCGGCAAGGTGGTGGACTCTGGCAACGCGTAACGGGGATCGGCTGCCGGACAGCAGCAACGATCGAAGAGCTCTAGAGGTGCCTTCACAGGAACGGCTGCAGCGCAGCATGAGCCATGAGCGGCTACCAATCTATGCAAGCACGCGGTTACCTGAACCGCTTGAACATTTTAACTGTTGAAGAGATGATGCATGCCTAGCCTCCGACAAATTGCGTGTTCATCATTTCCGGTGGTAGTAGGCTGCCAGGCCTCAGCTATGATGTCATGACCTCATCAGAGATGCTTATGTTTTCCCTTTTGTTTTTTTATTCCGGATCGTAACTATTAATGAATGTAGTTGCGCATGGACTATTTAGATCCATCTAGACCGTTAGACCATCAGAAAATCCAATGGGTTCTTTTTAAGATTAATAGGGTCATTTTGTGTGCTTGAGAGTGGACCTGAAGACTCGGGATCGTCTAGAATGCAATCATCGTTTTAGTATGCAAGCGGATCCTCATATCCAAACGATCTTCGTTTTCCGAATCACTGTATTTTTTATTTAAACCCTTTCACCTGCCAGCGCAAATTGAAATATAAAGTGTGCACACCATTACCAGGTGGAGGGGTTTAAAGGAAAAAATACAATTACCGTAAGATGGCTCAAAACATTGACAAGGTATGAATCAAACAATTGTAAATTATCCAGATTTCTCTAAAAGTTCTAGAGGACCTCAATCCATCAATGCCCTAGAAAAGAAAAATGTGGCACTTCTATGTTCCAAAACAATCCAATTGAATTGGTTTTTAGGGAGATCCGTTAGCGAATTCCAAACATGGAGCAAAACAAAGAATACACAATTGACCTCCCTTTGAAAATCTTGATAATCAAAGGGGAAAAAATATAATATCATGGATCCGACCTTAGTAGCCGTATTTAACAGATGAATGACAAATCTCTTAGTAGCACAATAACAGGCGCAGGACAAAGTTATTGTAGATGGATAGTAAATTGAACCGAAACAAGAATCACTTTTATAAGTGGAAATTTCCAAAGCGTTTTTTCAGCTTAATTCGAGCCTGAACCATTCAAACATGGGCATCAGTCCTAATTTAACCATGACATAGTACTGCAGTGCGCAATCGTTTTCGGATCAAATCAGAGGACTCTGAGTTCCAACTCCTAAGACCCTCTGCGGTATCCTAACAGGTCAGTGTACAAGCAGTGCTGCAGTAGTTGTACTATTATTATATTGCTTCTGGTTCCTATAATTCTTGATAACCACACACTATAAAATTATAACTGTCAGTTACTGTATCCCTCACTGTGATCAGTGGGGCGTGGAGCAGAGCTCAAATTTGGAGTTTTGTGTTATGTAACGAGCATGTTAAAAGCACGGTAAACAGAGTGTAGATATGAAGGGAATAGCATAGTCCAAAAGCAAACAGAGAAGTTCTCAGAAAAGAGGGTGCTGCTAAGAATGAAGCAATGTAGTAACTTTGTTTCTTCTGTTTGGGACAGAGAGAGCATCAGCAAAACAAATAAGGTGAGGCAAGGCAGTACACCACTTTGGGCCAAAAAAATATTGTTTGCACATGGCAGAGATGATGACAGTTAAATCACGCAGCATTAATAATGAAATCCTAGGATTAAAGAAATGCAATTTCCACTAGTAGAGAACAAGAACATTCAGTCCATGGTTCACTTTTCTGGGGGGCAATAAAATCTTGTTTGGCATTGTTCTGGAATCTCATGGCTAGCTTTGTACAGCGGGGCTCTCACTCTTGAGTCTTCAATGTAAATTTCTCTCATCTCTTCTCTCTCTCGAATCAAAGAGGAAAAAAGAAGCTAACAATGGAGGGAGTTTGAAGCTTTGCACTGCTACAAATCCCAAAAAAGGTCGGTAAAATTACAAAAACTAAAGAAAAAACTCTATATCTAATGAATCAGGGATGCAATCATCCATGAATTGAGCTCGTCCGCTAGACGCAATCGGCCACCATGAACAATGTGTTCTGGACCCCTGCTTTGGTCGCTTGTGCATGGCTTGGTTTGTCTTCCTCGACAATGCCGACGATGTCAAGGCCTTCTTCACGCCCGCCGGTGAGCTGGCGGGCGCGCTCCGTCTGCTCCGCCCAGTCAGTTCCAAGCACTGCCCGCAGCATCAGCGCGGCGCAGACAAGCTGAGCCGCCAGCATGCCGCCCCACATCCCGCGGAAGTCGAGCCCGGCGGGCCAGAACGCCAGCGCCAGCGCCACCGGCATGCCGACGCCGTAGAACGCAGAGACGTTGATCCTCGCCGCCTTCTCTGGGCGCGCGCTGCCTCGCAGCACGCCGCACCCGGCCGTCTGCGGGCAGTTGCCCAGCTCGGCCAGGCCCAGCAGCGGCAGCGCCGCGGCCGTCAGCTTGAGGATGGCGGCGTCCGTGGTGAACATCCGCGCCCAGACGCCCCGCACGGACACGGCGAACGAGCACGCCACGAGACCGAGCGCGGCGCCGAGGCCGAGGCCAACGCGCGCGACGAGGCGCGCGCGGTCCGGCCTCCCGGCGCCGAGCTCGTGGCCGACGCGCGTGGACACGGCACAGCCGAGCGAGTGGGGGAAGATGTATATCAGCGACGTGGTCTGTATGAGCACGCCCATGGCCGCCACGGCCGCCTTGGGGTCTACGAGCACGCCGCAGAGGAGCACCATGATCTCGTACCACCACCACTCGAGGCAGACCGACATGCAGCTGTGCACGCACAGCCGCACGAGGCACCACCAGTCCTCGTCGGCCGGCGTGTCGGCCTCGACCTTCTTGGCGTCCTCGTCATCGTGGTACATTCCGCTCAAGTAGACGTACGCCAGCAGGAACAGCAGGAAGTTGAGGTTGGTCCAGACCCCACCGAGCGCGACGCCGCGGATGCCGAGGCCGAGGACGCTGACGAGAAGGAAGTTGATGGGCACGTGGAGGAGGAGCGCGGCGGCGGCGCCGTAGGTGAGCGGCAGCGTGACGGACTGCGCGCGGAGGTAGATGCGGATCGGGTGGAGGAAGCACTGCACGGCGAGGTCCGGGAGGCAGCACAGGATGTAGGCGTACGCCGCGGCGGCGATTTCCGGGTCCTGGCCGGCGGACACGAGGACCCGGTGCATGGCCACCCAGAGCACGCCAATGGGCACGGACGCGGTCATAAGCACCGCGACGGTGCGCCGGAGCGCGGCGCGGAGGAGGTCCGTGCGTCCCGCGCCAAACGCCTGGCCGCAGACGGGGTCCATCCCGCCGGCGAGGCCCGAGAGCACGGAGTAGCCGGTAATGTTGGCGAAGCCGAGCGCCAGGGAGCCGCCGGCGAGAGGGAGCTGCCCGAGCCGGCCGAGGAACACCATGGACACCAGGGAGCGCAGGTAGAACAGGATCCCCGCGCCGACCATCGGCCCGGTGAGGCAGAGTATGGAGGCCACCTCGCCAAGGACACCGGCAGCCTGCCTCGACCGGTCATGCAGCTTAGGATAGCTGTTCGCCGGCGGCATGAGCGGCCTTTGGAAGCATTGCGTCGGCTCCGGGCACTGGGACGTTGCCATGCTGCGTGCTGCGTACAGTGCCTGGCCTCTGGTTTGTTTGCTGCAGAGAGGCCAGGTTGTGTCTTGTGCTGGTGGCAGCAAGGGAGCTGGCACCCTTTTGTAGATGCCTGCCTCCTGACATTCTATCTAGGTTTTCGACGGGACCAAATGAAAAAAAATGGCTGGTTGTAAAGGTAAAGAAATCGCTCTCTTGGCCCACGAGGCAGAGATCCAGCTGATAACGAAAAAGAGATGGCTCTGGACTAGCCCAGAACTTGCAACGATGCGTGAGAACTAACCAATTCATGCTGATGAAAAGAAAAACATTGCTGATGTACTCTAGTCTCTAGTACGCAAAATCATTGTCTCAACTGACTATAGGTAAGGGTGCCCTGACGCAGCGAGTGTGAGCAAGAGGTTTGTGGCAATATGGGAACGAGAATGTTTGCTGATGCACTTCCAAGTCGATACCAAAGCTTCAAACATGGCATTGTGAGGCAGCGTCAGCTTTTGATTCATGGACAACTTGATTTTCGTTACGATTAGCTATCACGCACTATTCGATCGGGACCTAGCTTCCGGTTCACTTTGATTGGTTATCACGCACTGGTTAGCAGAGCCAAAAGATAACTGCTCGATCCACAGTCCACACTTCCACTCACATGTAAATACAATGAATTAGCGGAACAATTTGAATATAGTTATATAGAAACTAGAGTTTCTACAATACCACCACTGTTTTGGTGCAATTATATTGTACCAGCAACTACTCAAGTCCACACAATCTTCATCCTAGGATCACCCAAGCCCTTCCACCTGCCAACACAAATTAAAAAAAAATATGAATACCGTTACTAGGTGGGGAGGCTTAAGTAAAAAATAGAGTCATTGTATATTGAAGATCGTGTGTACTTAAAAATCTGCTTTCACGATTGCACCAAAATGATGATTGCATCTCAATCGCTATATGTACAAACGACTAGATGTTTTTCTTAAGAAAAGATCAAAAAATACGCGGCGTCCAAGCATACATTTATAAGAAGAATGTCTCTTATATTAAAAACAAGGACAAACGATACAAACCTAAACTAATAAACTAAAAAAAAGGAAAACGGAAAATGACTAACCACCACAACAATGTTTCTTTAGCAAACGGTTGACCAAAAATAAGATGCAAAGCAAGAGATCAACAACAAAACCCTCTACATGGATGGAGCATGTGGTATGTAACCGGCTTGTCCACTAGCAAAAGAATTCCTTTTGATCTGCGCACATCATTGATTTATGCATGACCGCGTTTCTAGGATAGAGTTAGAGTAGAGTTGTGTCATGGGCATACCACTTTGCTTAGCGACTATGACATCTAACAAATTATTTTTGCCGTTTGGATTAGTTGTTTCAAATAGTTACTATCAGAGCCAAAAATAAAATCAGGTTAACTTAATAATAGCAAAAAAATCAAGATAACTTATGTGTAACTGCATGCAAAATCCACTTCAACAAAATTAAAATGATTTCATATATTTTCCAAACCATGTCTTTTATTGACATATAGTTATGCATGCAACATTATTTAGGGATCCTTTAGAACCCATGTTTTCGAAAAAATTTGTACATGAATTCCACTAGAATCAATTCAATATCAATTGAAATAGGCAAGATTTGGAAAATAATCTTTTAATTCAAAGGAGACATTAGCCATGGTTACTGACCTCGTTTGTGTAGTCTGCACTACTGCTATGATACAACTACAAAATATGATGATTTAAAAAATATAAAAATATGGATGATACAACTCACAAAAATCGTAATTACAACTAGAGGGCTGAATTTTGCCTCCCATAGTGATCATACTGGGGCATATCTCAATCTACAGGAAAGAAGAACAAGGTGTTCAAGTTCGTGTTGCGCTGGACACAAACTTGGGCGATGTAGACATATATTGCCCACCTCAATCTACTTGTGTCAAGTTGAAACTGAATGTTACAAAAGTCGAAAACTCTCAAATCCAGTTCGACTTTTGAGAGAGAGGAAGATATAATTGGCAATTCGGCGGGAACTCCTCCGAGGGTGCTCATCACGTGACAATGCATAAATAGGAAGGAAAACAATGATGATCCTTGTTTGATGGGTGGTTTAATCATTTAGGCGCTGTTGTCCGTTGTAACGTACGGGCAGGTGCCAAACAACTTTCTTTCCACCCTCCCAAAGAGGCCACTATTCATTATCAAAAAAACATACCACTCTTCAAACTAACTTTCCTGTGCTTCTTGAGCTACATTCCAAAGTGGTTAATTCTCCCACATGCAATTTTCTTCTAAACACTTGCCATGACCATTACTTGCAGTAAGGTCACAATAACACGTGCAGTTAGGTACAGCCACATGAAACAACTACCGTGCTCTTTCAAAACATTAAATGTGTACTATGAAAATAATCTATTCGTGTGTTATATGTATCGTACATAGCAATAGAGCTAAAAATACAATTAGTCAAAATACCACTAATACCTACTTCTCAATTACCAACCATGTCATTATGAGTTCATAATTAGCTAAGTTCATAATTTTAAAAAAATAGCCAGAAGTATACCCTAATACTTATTTTTAGATTATCCACCATATCATTATAAGTCCATAAGTTGCAGAATTTAAAATAAGACTAATACAATATAGGATATAGAAGTTATAATAAACTTAATTGAATATATATACATGAAATCCAAAAAAAATATAAGGTACAAATTAATTTATTTTGGAAGAATACACCTTAAAAAAGCCCACAACAAACACAAACCATAAGTATTTTAAATTAATATCAAATATCTAATAAGTCTAGGGATCTAACTACAAAATAGAAATACTTCACTTGGGATTATGAATAGATTTAAAATGGTATTTAGCTTTTCTCATATATCATAAAAATGTTAGGTAAAAATAAGTTAGATGGATAGCATTACTATGAAATTAATAAATCGAATATAATTCAGATTTTAAATTTCTACAATTGATATTTATTTGAAGCTATTTTTATAAATTACAAAGCATTGTTTTGAGTACCAAAAAGAGAACAGTTATATAATTGGGACTATTTCTAATAAGTTACAAAGCATTGTTCTAATTAGCAAAAAGAATAAGTATAAAACATGATATGCATGCAGCTCAATCATGTTAGGATCCATATCCAATGAATTATTTTATGCTAGATGATTTTGGCAGAAACACTAGTCAAAATAAATCAGTTCCTAAATATGAACTATTTTAGTGGTTTCGCTATAACACATATTGAATTGTATTTATCTTCATTAAATAAATAGATAAACATCGGTGAAGAAATAAATAGCAGATTTAACATTGTGGTATTATGAAACTTTAAGAAAATATACTTATGATTGATGGTTAAAGTTTGAGTATTCTTATATTTGTTTGCAAAAGATTATATACATAATAAAAATGGTTAAACCATAGAGGAAAATATTATCCTATAACTGAAAATAGAAAAACTAGCCATGTAATTGTTGCACGTGCTGTTGGGCTAGTTGTAAAAGGAAACATAGTATGTGTGGGTTCAGCTTTGCTTGCCCATTATCCTTGTGGAAAGAGAATTTCGACTACATTTTGGCTAGTCAAATATTTCACATTTTTGGACCGAGAGCTAAGCTCATGTGTCTCTTTTATTTGCGAGGCACAAAAATATAATACAAACACAGCGCGCGCATTCTGGCCTTCCAGAGTCAGAGAGGTCGCGGATTTTAATAGAAGATTATAAAGTACCATGAAAGCTTGGTATAACTGGATCAGATACTGTCAAGAAATACTATTCTCTAATATGATGTTGATACTCTAAACAGTCTCGAATAGTCATACTCAGTAGAATATTCAGGTAGGATGATTATTGCAGAAGAGTCTCCCGTTTATGGAGCTGAAGATTGTATCTGAGTTATTAAAATTTTATTCTGAAGATCTCCTGCTGCTCCCAAGTCTTCCTGGCATCTACCTCCTGCGCGAGGACTAGAGGATCAGCACCTCCAGGCTACGAGTGTTTTATCGCAATAGTATTGTTAAGGTTGACCTTGATTGTTTATGCCTCATTTCTTAATCTAGCTTACCCAAAGATATGCTCATCAGGCAAGATTGCACAAGATCTCCATCGTACGCTGCCAAACTGCGATTCCCCTCGATCGATTGCCAAGCACGCACCTACCGTCAGCTGCCACCAGTGTCCTAGTCACCCTGGATGCTTGTACAGTTGAGTATTAGAGTGTTTGACCTTGCGAGTGTTTAAGAAACAGCAGAAGGTCAATGCGCGACCTCAATAATCTTATATAGCTCTCGTCAAATAGTATCGCCGGTAATGTAGTGACTGACATGTGATGCAAACCTGAAAGAATATTGCGAGCTAGTGCGATACGATACGGTCGTCAGATGGTTTGATTTGATTTCAAACCTCCAGCCGTAACGTCTCGTACTGACGATATATAGGCCAATGTTTGATTCTCGCAACGATCTTAAGTTTTCAACCAGAAATGAAGGCACCACTGTCACACACAAAAAAACACAGAAATGAAGCAGTTGACAGGCATAAATGAAGAGAAGCAGTTGACAGACGCATAAATGAAGATCGATAACGACGTACGATAAAAGTTGTCGCGTCTTGTTAAACTACTGTGGCTCTGCTCCTAATAGCCTCATCTCTTTGAAGGAAAGGTGGTGTTTTTCTTCTCAGTTGGGGGAGCTTGAAGTAGTGACACTGTTAGGCTATGCTTGTCTTGTTTCTAGCCTCCTGTCTTTTAGGGTTTCTACCTTGAAAGAATTTATATGCAATCTAGTATCATGTTCTATCTCTAACTATCTAGCTACAACGCAGTGATAAGGATTTAGTACAACTGGATTACTTGGCACGTGGCAGACGACGTGGACCACCTTGCCAATCAAACAGCTCGCGAGTTGACGTGTTTCTATATGTTATCTCCACGGGCAAAATAAAGGCCCAGTCCTTTTGGTGTATCTTATTCGTTAGGTCACACAACATATGAGCAGAATTATGAGGAGCACATCGTCTCAGGGCTAGCTCAAGTTGAGGCGTCGCGCTGTTCCGTGTGGGGGCAGAAGGGTTCATCAGCGTCGTGAATCGGAATTAGCCAGGACACCCGGACACTAGTACTCGCGTCGTAATTGTTTAGTACATCCGCTCATCCGTTGTCCCGGCCGGGGGCCAATGGTGGTTCGCCACGTCGGCGTCGTCCTCCCGTGGCCCTGTGTTCCTGATGCAGCTAGCGGCGCAACACCCCGACCCTGATAGGGGTAAGTCTATCATGCTAGCCCCGTGGACAGTTACGTATTCAGAGATTACATCGGCAATCACTGCAAGAGTGAGCCAGAGTGAGGCGGACGGGCCCGATCGAGAAAGTGCAGAGGCCGCCATGATGGCGGGAAGGAAACGTACGGATGAAGGGAAAGGAAAGGGAGATGCCCCCATCCATCAGGATGCAAAAATGCCCCCGTTTCGTTAACCGGCTCCGGCTGGACTGGCCTCTTTTAACCGGACAGCGGCGCAGCGTTTTGTTGATAAGGAGGATATATAAGTGTATGATGCAGGGGCCGGAGGAGCACAGCGGCAGCAGTGGGCGATGCAAGCTTGTCACGGCCTCATGCATGGGCGCCTGGCACCCACAGAACATGGGGGCGGATTGAATGCCCCCAAATGCTTCCAAGGAGCTGGCGGTCCAGCAGGCCGGCAGGTCCAGGGCTAGGTAGCTGCGACGGGATCCCAAGCTAATGCGCACACACACACACATGGGGAGCTGGCGGCCATCATCGTCGCAGCTTTGGCGTTTCTCTTCTTTCTGCAGCCGTCCCCTCCTCCCCCAGCTGCATGCATGCATGCTTCCGAGTTACAGGCCAAGTACATCTGTGTACCTGTGTGACCATGTCGCGACAAGCACGGATCACAGTGGCTCTCCGGCCGGCAGAATTGGATAGAGAACTCTGATGATCTAGCTTAGTTCACAGCAGATTCATTCTGCCCGGATTATTGCTGGGGATCAGAAACTTGTTGGTCATCATACGTGGAGTGAAGCCGCACGCAAGCAAGAGGATAGGACGGGTGTGTACAGGCGCGGCCTGCTGCATTGTGACCCTGACCCTCGAGACTGGATAAGTGTGGATGCGGCGTTCGCCACAAACTGGATGAGGAGACAGCTCGATCACCCGCCTCCCCGGAGCTTGGAATGCCGCGCAATGGACGTTTCACACCTGTAACTTTGCAGGATGCAAGCCTATACTTCCTCAGGTGCATTTTGTCCTCCTGTCCTGTTTTACGGTAAGTATGCATGGTATTTACTTATAAAGACAGACCTGTAACATTGCATGATACTACTGGAATTGGATTATGCATGCAGCTTACGTACGTATCCAGCCAATAATCTGGAAAAGGACACTGATCATAAAGATTGTCTCCTAAACTTTTTCGCACTTCATGCCGTTCCTATCATCCAGCCACGGTCAGTGACAGTTCCTTCTTGCCCTCTCTTTACAGGATCGGAACAGGATACGATATGGCAGATCGATGGACCGAGGACACCGCCACTGTTGCGCTCAACAGCGATGTCCAGATCTACCCCCTCGTGCCGTGTTTGTAGGGTGAGGCCTCGGCTACGGGCTACTACTAGGAAGGGGCATGCAGTCCGATCCCCAATCGGCCACTCTAATCTAATGATTTACACGCGCGTGGAATTTATCTTTCCCTCCTTGGCCTTTGTCACTAGCTCGAGCTAGTACGTACAGCTGCGACAAGCCCTATGGCCGGCCGGCCGGGCATGCAGGGCCAGCCCCTACCCAATCGAGACCTAACGACGATTAAGACCTAAAGCTGGGGACAATCATGGCGCGCGTGCAGGACGCTCGTGCAGGGGCCTAACGATCGACGCAGTACACAGGACATTCATGCACCCACTGCTCTCCGGCCCACCGCCTCTGTCCTGCTGGCCACGCTGCATGCCAACCTAAAAGCAGCAGCAATATACTCACTCCGTTCTGAATTAATTGACGTTTAGGACAGCTAATTTAATTCAATTTGAACTAATATTTTTGTCCTAAACGTCAATTAATTCAGAACGGAGAGAGTAAGCAGCAAGGGAGGGAAATAGCTAGTGCTCTTCTTACCATTACCATTGATTACCCAAACAAAAAATGAACATCTGTTGTAGAAACTCTTCTTTTAAACGAAGGAAAAAAAGGAAATTAAGGTTGCCATTTCAGAAACATTTTTGCAAGTACTAGCACACACATCAGCAGCTGACATGCGGGGCATCGGCGCCGGAGGCGGAGGAAACGTGCCTGCATCGTCCTAGAAAAGGACCAGGGATCCTGCTGTCGTGCCCGGGCGAAGCAGCCCACTTGAAGCGAGACAATACACGATAGATGCAGTAGCTAGCCATGCGCGCTCAAATCGACCCGGCCAACCGGTGGTGGAGGAAAAGCGTAGCTATAGCTAGGCTCGCTAGCTAGGCACGGCCCCGTGGCGGCAGCGCGCGGTGGTCCATCCCCACGGCCGGCCACCGCAACCACCGCGACGCGAACATCTGAGGCCACCGTTCGTTCCTTCTCCGGTAGCTAGCCGCCCATCCTGTTCCTGTGCCTGCCTGCATAGCCGTTGCAGTAACTAGCAGACCGGTCGATTTCTTTGCAACTACCAGCTCAAATCTTACGACGGAAGACGTGGTTATCGGGATCGGATCGGATCGGAAAGGGGGCGCTCTGATTTCGCACGGAGAAAAAGGTTTCCGATCGAGTAGTAAGTGGCTTAGCTAGCTGTTAGGTCAGGCAGCAAGCAAGCATGTGGACGCGTCACCTCAGCGCGTCGTCGACCGCAACCGACGGACGGACGGACGGGGTCATCAAATCATCATCTATTCCGCTCACGTAACGTCATGCATGGCATGGGCCTTCCCTGAATATTTCTCTTCGGTTCTCTTGCTGGCCCGCGTCGCGCGCACTGGTCCGATCGAGTTGACGAACGGCCGGCGACGGGTCGATCGATCGAGCGGGTGGTGGCGGCGATGATCCATGATGATGATGGCGTCGTTGGCCGCCTCGACTCGATTGGGCCGGCCGGTCGCCGGTCGCCGTCCGGTGTCGGTTGGTCAGGCACACACAGGTTGGCCGAGGTGCATGCATCCATCCGCCGCTTCGGCTGCCATATATACGAGACTTACGACGTGCTGTGTGATCTGACATTCTGACGCGTCGTGCTCGTGTCCGTGTCCATGTCCCGCCGCGCGCACCGACCCGGAAGGAGCTAGCTAGAGGGGCGAGGCGATCGAACTTCAAGTGTCTCGCGCGTCCGGGATGGACCTTTTCTTTTCGGAGGAGATAACGATAACTCAGTGCCTTCTGTTCGATCGACACACTGCCACCTCTTAGCTGCTGCTGGTGGTGGCACGACATGGCGCTGCAGAACGGAACGCGCCAAATTTTCTCCGCGACACATCGTTATCCAAACTCGAAGGTCCGGGGATCAATCATGTGAAGTTAAAGAGATCGGATAGGATGCATGCATACCACCGGCCGCCATTCATTTCCTCGATCTGCATGGACCGTGGCGCCATTTGGATCTTGGCAGCGCGTGCTTGTACGTACATACTGGCGTGCTGCAGGCCAGTAGCCGCAGATCAAGCATGCCAGCTGCGAGCAGAGACACGATCGACGCCAGAGGGCCGGCCGTCGGGTTGTTGCAGAAACTTGGACGCTGCTGCGCCACGATCTTTGTCTCTGGCCATATACCCGGGGCGGCGGCGTGCGTGCCGCCATCGCCGCCGCAAGGAAATTGCACGTTTTTTTTCTTTCCCGAGCGGTCCTCGCTCGCTCGATCGCCGGCCAATGCAACAGGATAGACGTCCGGATCAGCAAGTCGGCGCTCGCCCATGCTGCCATGCTCCCGCGCGCGCGGAGGGTTTTGCTTTCCCGGGCCGTGTTCTTGCATGCTTTGCCTTTGATCACAGTTCACACACACCGGCCGGCGAGAAGGAGGCTTCTGATAAGGCGTGTGGTTGCGTTTTGATTTTCTAGCCATGCATCTGCGAGGAACAGAAATTAAGATACACCAACAAAGCGTATCCAAACGGTGCTGTATATGTCTGAGATCATGGACTTCTCCGTACGTCACATAAACCCTATCGATCAAGATCGATCATGCTACCAGCTTTCTTTCTGTATCGTCCTAGATTCAGCTGATGCACGGTAGACAAAATTTGACGCTGTTGTGAGTCAGTGGAATTGTGGAATACTGCATCCCAACATACTTTTTTAAGGTTGGCTAAAGATTTTCTGCATTCCATCTTGTGGAGTGTGAAGCATATGCATGCCCCTTTTACTCCCCTGTGCAAAACTACCAAGCTTGTGCTTTTCTGAGACCTAATCATCTCAGTAGACTTACACAGTTGAGAAAGTCAAGGGTATCCACTGGTAACCCAATCCGCGAAGCCAGAAATGATTGCTCAGCAATCTTCAATGTTACTGTCGTCCAGTTCCGGCCGGAACCATACAAGCATGCTACTAACGACTTGGGCTTCGGTTAGCCCAGCTTGCACTAAACAACTACCTGAATCTGACGCATGTAATGCAACTGTCGTTAATATAATTCTGAACCAACCTGCTCTGTCTTCCCTCTGGTGGAGCAGCGTCTACGAAATATATAGTGCTAGGGCCGGGCAATGTTAAGATGACTCGTCGTAACGACGACATACGTACGACTCGAATTCTTGGTTTCCACTTACTGTGCACCAATGAAAAAGGTGGACGACGGGGAACAGCCGTGCTGTTGGGTAAGTACTTCGAAGCGAGTCAAGATGGAGAGAGGTTTATATCAAGATTGTTCCGTGGATCACTTGGTCTCCATGCATGCAAGCTAGGCACCGAAACTTTTCCTGGATGGCCACAAGATTCTCGAAGCTAGAAGGCCTGTGGCGTCGTCTGACCAATTACGAGACCGTTTTCACCTAACGGGAATGTGAGATCCATGTCCTACCATGCAGTGTTTGGTGTGACCGCTGAAGCCGTAGCTAATAGGTAGGGGGCTATTACTACTGTACGAACCCCCATATGGGCGAAACGCAGCGTGCGTGCACAGTGGGATGAGCAGCGCGCACGTCCCCTTCGTGGGCACAGCGCAATGCTTATCGTCCTCCTGCACTGCACGCACGGGATGATTGGGTCGGGAGCAGGTCAGGACCGATGGGGGTGTCGAATGCACTGACCGGAAAACTTTTGCTTTTCATTCGCCGTACTTGCTTCCAGATCATATCATGCATGGTGAAAACGCAGCGCGTGGTTGGAGGTGGGACCAGCCGCCAGGTTTCCTTGTGCCATTGGTGACGATTTAATTTGATATTGCATGTTACTAGTAGTTACGCTTTGCACTTGCACAGTAGTGTAACATTAGGATCATGTTTGCATCGGTGCAAAACGGAACGATAGAACACGCATGTGTGTGCAAAACTATGACAAGAGGGACGACGGGCCGGGCAGACAGAAGGTAGTACAGTAATATAGCAGGACTTGCCTGAAGACTGTGAATGGAGCTAGGCGACTGCATGTGGAGCGGAACATAAGCATGCAGCTAGGCATGCATTGAATGGAAACCTTCCAAGATGCGGCCGGCCATGATGACGATCGCCGCAGGTCCCATCCATCAATGGCTCGTGTCCCCCGGCCGGCCGGAAACCCAAGAGGATTTGGTTCACGCCGGCACGGGCACGGCACGTACCGGAACAGAGACATGTCGCACGTTGGGCCAACAGTGAGCGGGATAACAGTAATAGAGACGCTGCTAGCTCGTGCGTGTCTGGATCGATCGATCGACCGGTCGGTCTCGTCTCTCGGCGCGGATCATCTGGCGGGCACCTAGGTAACTCGTGGATAGACGTACGTGTCGCCGTTCTTGAAGCAGGGGTCGATCCTGGACTTTGGGACGGCCGGTCGGTCGGCAGCAGACTGTTCAGTCGAACGGCCACTGCTGCGTGTGCACGTACTCCATACTTCGTACGGTGCCTGCCTAACGCCGCACTCGGTCATCAGCCCCGAAGCGGTAACGGTATATTACACCGGCAGAAAATTGAAGGAACGGTAGATCTCTTCTTCCGTGACGCGACCAAACGGGTCGATCGATACGTTACGGCAGGTCGCAGCACGACGTCCTGGTCCTCCTCTTCCATCAAAGCTTGGTGGCGACCTGTCCCACTCCCGCTGGGATCGGAGACGCACACCACGCCTGACGGAATAGGAAACTGGCATGCGCGCGCGCGGGCGCCGCAGCATGTGTAGAAGGAGAAGGACGGCCCGTGCGGTTTCAGATTCGGCGAGTGAGAGAAGTGAGAGGTGCGGCCCAGCATCACAGAGGCCACCGCGCCGAACAGATGTATGGCCCGGCTCGGCCCGCTGTCTTCAAATCGGAAGACATGACCCATCGTGCTATTGCCTAGTGCAGTTTGGAAGAGTATTGGGGGACCAACGCCGCCCTGTGCGGTTCGGGAAGGCGTGTCGTCCGCCGGAGAATGCAAGCGGATGATGGATCGGGCTCGGTTGTTTGTTTGTTTCGTTGGTTTGCACGGGAACAACGGGACGGGGGAGGGGTTGGTGCTCGATGCGTACATGTGCGCGCGCGGCCGCTTTCGGTTGCTGCTCATGTGGTGTGGGGAGCTAGCGATGCACCGGCAGGTAGGCAGGCACAGGGGTCAGATTCCTAACCTCATCCAGTCGTCGAGAGCTGTCGGCCGGTGAACGGGCGACTCGTCATCTGCCGGGGAGAGAGCGGTCGCAAGCAAGTGCGGCGGCACGTGGCTCGGCGTCCAGGGGGGTGAAAGAAGCAAGGCGCGATCCGGAACGTACGTGCCCGATCGACCGGCGGGGCCGATCCGATCCAACACGTACGGTCTCACATGCGATGCGCGCGGGAGGGTCCTGCGTGGACGACACGGCACGCGCGCACCCGGTGTAGGACGCTCTGGAGCCCGTGCCCGCTGCCCTCGCTTGGCAACGAGATCTGACGGCCGGTACCGCGGGAGTTCGCGCGGTGCTTCGCTTGCACGGGCCGCCTCAACCCAACCTTCCGAAAGTCAGTTCCCGTCGACCTCATCATCGCCGTCTGCCAACTCATCGGCCCCCTCTCTTTCCGTGCCCACTCCACCACTCTTCTCCCTCTGTCTCTCTCTCGTGCCACATGATGAGCTTTTGATACCGTTCTGGCGGCCGGCAACTTGCAAATAACCTATACAAGCGCAGCTTCACGGATGCAGGTAAAGAGGGCCAGCCTTTGGTTTGTTTTTTTAGTACGGGCACGGGCACCGATTGGGCCATGGGAATCGTGCTCCAGAAACCTCTTCGGGTCTGTCTGGTCTGGTATGGTCTGTGGTCTTTAACGCACTCCATGGTCGCCTCTCTTCTTCCATTGGGAGGAGCGAAGAAGCCGACGACGGGATCAGCTGTCACCTGCATTATAGAATTACACGGGTCCAGTCCAGATCCAGGTGACCTGCATTATACTACGTACTCCTCAACTGTTGAAGTTATTAAGGTATTGTATTGGAAGCTGCGAGAAGGGTAGTCCAGTCGGAGAAAGATGCAGCAGGCTTAGGATATGATTGAGAGCTTGCTCGTCGTGCAATGCAGGAAAACTCGTCGGAGTTACTACTATGAGCTAAATGGTGGAACCGGGACGGCAGCACGAAAGGACTCAAGGTTCCATCTCTCGTTTACCGTAAGAGGAACCTCTCACAGGTTTACCGACGCTTTTCCGAGCAGAGAAGTCGAAGTCGGACACCTCACCTCCACTGGCCGGCCGGCCGGCCGGCGGCCCCGCGCCCTTGCCTGGACCCAACTGAGCGCCTCCCCTGGCACGCGGGATGGCCAGCAATAATGTTGCCCGGCGCCCACAAAACACAAGCCCCCAGCCCAATCAATGATGCCCCTGCCCCTGCCCCTGCACTGCACACCAAATCTCACTCCCCCACCGCTCTCCCTGATTCAGTGGCCCTCTCCGACTCCCTCTCTCTCTGCCCGTTTCGGATTGTCCTGCACATTGCACTAGAATGGAAACCAAGCAGTCATCGCAATCAGACACATGCGTATGAACCACATTTACATGCTACTTATGTACTACGTGTATATATGTGTATTGTCATGAAACATTTCCTTCTTCGTCATAAGACCACCGCTTATTTGCTGTTACCGAACATGCTTGGGTGGATGGTCCTCATGAGGAGCAAACTTGACTGATAATTTCACTCACTGACCGAACACACTCACCGGGATCTCTGTTCTTTTTCGTAGATATAGATATACAATCGAAAGAAAGAAAAATGGAAGAAGAGGGAGGACAAAGAAATAGGAGGAATCGACAGGAGGAAGAAATAATTTTGGCGCTACTAATCAGAGAAGAGCGGGTCGATGAACAATGAAGGGTAGTACCGTCTCTGATCGATCAGCCCGGCCGCCCGCGCGCCTCAGAAGAGCTCCCAGTCGAACCGCGGGATCGGGGAGGTCGCGGCCGCCGGCGTGGTGGTGGTCGCGGCCGCCATGGTGGTCACGGTGGCCGAGGACGTCGACGGAACCGACGACAGCAGGTCGAACGTCTCCCAGCTCGCCGTGGGCGCCGGCGCGGCGGCCGTGGGCGCCGGCTGCTGGAAGTTCCGCCGCTGCGAGACGGGCGGCGGGCGCGGCGGGAGGTGCGGCGCCCGGGCCTTGGCGTGGCCGTTGGCGGTGGTGTTACCGTTGCCGTTGGCCCTGGCCGCCGCCACCGCGTTCTTGGCGCGGATGGCGTCCAGCGTCTCCACGTACTTCTGCACCCGCTTCTCCTGCAAGCATCGCCGCCGTTTGTTCGTCAGAGCCGCGGCGAGTTGTATTCGATTCTCCCAAGACCACGCACGGACTCGTGGCTGAAGTGGCAGGAACTTGATATTCCGCGTACGCCCTCACCTGCATTCGACGCTGCACCTTGACATCGCCCTCGGCGGCGATGGAGTCCAGCTTCACGAGCTCGTTCATCAGCGCCTCGGTGAGGGTCACCACGTCGGCGTCCACCACCTTGCCGCCCTTGGCCACGACGGCCTCCAGCGCCGACACCTGCACCAGCCAAACACCACCGAATTAATGGATGCCACCAGCCGGAATCCAACAGCAGGGGCGGAGACAACCGGACGAGAATCACCATGAGCTACCTACTGATCGGTACGTACTAAATTGCTCGATCGACTGATTACCTTGGTGGCGAGCTTGTCGACGTCGAGGCTGATGCGGGAGACGGCCTTGGCGGCGCGCTCGGCCTTGCTGGTCCGGCGCTCCTCGAGGAGGCGCTTGGCCTTGGCGGTGGGATCCTCGAGCATGACCATCTTTGAGCGGTCCTTGACGCCGGCCATGTCCAGGAACGCCTTGGAGTCTCGCTCCTTGTCCTTGTACACGATCTTCTGGTCCTCCGGGTGCAGCCCGGTCTTCGCCGACAGCATCTTCTTGAGCTCACCTGCACACCACCAGTAAGTCAGCATCCTCTCGGAACGAGAACAGCGGCTGAATTCGGGAACCCAGCGCCGGCGGCCCGGTGCATTACCGAACGATGCCTGCGAGCTGATGTAGATCTCGTGGTAGACGCCGTTGAACTTGACCTTGACGCGGATGTTGGGGACGGGCGCGGCGGGGGCGTCGGAGTCCGGGCTCCGCTTCTGCACCAGCATGCCGCCGGGCCGCACCTCCCACTCGTCCTCCTTCACCGCCTCCTTGGCCGCCGCCACCGAAGCAGGAGGGGAGGTCTCCTTCATCGCGGCCGGGAATGTACCTCTAGCCTTGGCGCGCATCATCTTCTCATGGTACGCCCACGCACCCCGCGCGCGCGCGCAAAAGGATCAACCACTCCTGCACTCCCGGCAACCAAGAACGAGTCGAGCGAGCACTCTCTGACTCTTTCTCTCTCTCGCCTCTCCAGCAGAAAGATCCCTGCTTTACCGGCTTGGACGACTCCCCTGCCGCTAGACGGGCAAATTCTGGAGGCGCCGGATCTGGGCACGGCGGGAGACACGGTTTGTAGCTGCCGCGCAGGTGCCGCCTCCGGACCTCAATTGGGTAAATCAGGGGGCGGGACAGCAGCGGGCAAGCAGAGAGGTAGGTGGGTGATAGGAGGTGAGGTGGGGAAGAAGAGAGGAGAGAGAGAGCGACAGAAAAAAAAGGAGAGGGAAAAGAAAAACACGGCGTACAACTCAGGGACAGGGCCAGCAGAATATTTATATACCGGTATATGAAAGAAAAGAACACGGCATGAGCGACGCCACGAGACGACGAACAGGGCAGGGCAAGCAGGCAAGCAACCGCGCGGGTGGCGTGGTGGCCGGCCTTTGCCTCGAAGCAACCGCGCCCGGCACTTACCCGTCGGCGGCGATCGACGGCCGCGCACCAACCTCTGCTTTGCCTTGCTTTCCTACGCCCCTGCTCACCTCCATCGCTTTCAAAAGGGGGAGAAGGGCTTCACGCACCCTTCACGTCTGCGGCCACCGGTGCCTTTACCTCCAAGCGTTTGTTTTCCAGGGGTAACAAAACAATAATGGAAGGCAACCTCGACAACCTTGGCAAGCGGCATCGTTCGATCCCAGATCAGTGGAAGCGGGACACGGGGATGGTGGGCGGTCAGCGTTCCAGGCTTCCTCCTCGTCAGTTGCCGAATCATTTTCCAACGTCTGCCTGCTCTGCGTTTCACTGCACGTCGAGATGAGAGCGGCATGGCGCACGGGGCACGGTTTGCGATGCGCCCCTGCCCCTGACTGGCCAGATGGGGCAACCAGGCCACTGGTCACTGGAGCAGTTGAAAAAAAACTATCGTTTTTACTGTTCCACTTCTACTAAAATCGAGCGATCTGACGACGACCGAGTTGCCAGTGTGTATACTGCTGTAGAACTGGTACGTGGAGGCTTTTCAGTTTTCACTGAGGATAATCCATTCCCACCCACGCGGCGGAGGAGACGCGCCTGCGAACTGAGCCGAGCCCACGATGCGCCGGCCGGCCAGTGGCGTGTTGTCCCGCTCGCGCGCACAGGTCATCTCCAGCCAGGAAAGGTCACCGCGCGCCAGCCAGCTTCCGACCGAGCAATGCCGCCGCCTGGACCCACCTGTCACAGGCGAACACCACCCGACCCGGTCCACCAGTCGGTGACGCCGAACGGCGCCACCGACAGCCCGCCCGCGTGTCCCCTCCCTCTTCCCGCCACGGCGCCGTCGACGTGATGGAAAGCGACGGCGTAACCTACGGGCCCCGCGCGCGGGTGACGACCTCCTCCTCCACCGACGCCCAGGACCAGCTTTGGTTGGATCGGTGGGTAAGAAAGAAGGCAAAAAGAAACGCGTTTCTCCACGGCGGCAGGCTGCAACACGTAACATCACCACTTCCTCACTTTCGCCGCCGATTTTCGTAAGACCCGTTCAGGTATGGCCTGTAAGAAAAGAGAGATCTTTTTGGGTCATCGTGCTGCCGCACACGTGCAGCTGAGCCGAGCAATTCTCATCTGGAACGGCAGCATGGAAGCTGCGAGTGGTGTCGGCTCGCCAAGTGGAGTGGATAGATGTTGACCCGCTTCACCATCATCATCATCATCACAACAACGCGTCCCGGCGTCCGGCCAAATTGGCAGAAGCAGCGTCCTTGCTTCCTTGCTCGGCCGCTCGGCGCGCGGCCATCGCAAATTGCTGGTGCCGCTGTGTGGCGTACGTACCGTTTCCGGGAGATCATGGTGACCGACGATTGACAGGGATTCAGGACGGAGCTCGTGAAATCGATCAGTTACTGAAGAACTCTGAGGCGTTGAGATTGGAGTGAACGCATAGCGGCGTGGGGAGATGGGTGTCCACGGACCACGGCGTCGCCCCTCTATCCTGCCGAATCGACATCAGCTGACTGGCGGACGTCGGGGGACACGCAGCTCTGCTAGCCCATACCGACATCCGCCGATCCCTTCAGGAGCTGTCACTCGTCCGGTTCCTTCCTCCCTTCCGTCGAGTGCGTCTCTGCAGGTACTACAAATCATCGACTACGAAACGCAAGCCTGTATGCGGACAAATTCGCATTCGCGTGCTGCGATTTCGTATCCACTCGCGTGTTGCTGACTAACCTGCTCAGCTACCGAGTCTAGCAGGTCATCTCATGACCGTATATCTGCACTGCGCACGCCATTTTTTTCTCACAGCTGCATACGAGCACTGCTCGTGATGGATCTCGTCAGGACTAGCTAACTCATCAAGCAAGCGGCTGCACGAACTGCATTCATGATAGTTTGATGGTCACTACTAGTCTAGTACGCGAGCTCGATCCCGCAGTCGTTGCGCATATAAATTAGCCGCCACTCTCTCCATCTTCCGGATCTAACAAACTGTTAGTACCACTGGTAGTTGGAGTGATGATCTTAGTCGCTGTACTTTAACGCGCTGTAAGAAGTAGACCACAATAGTACAAGATGCAAGTAGTTGGATTCCTGATCTCTGCGTGCTTTCCTTTTATAATCCACGAAGGTGAACCTGCTCTGCGCTTTAGCCCGCGGGTCAACTGCTGCTCCTTGTCCGATCTAGCTAGATCTATGGACTCACAATATGTGTTGTCAGTAATCAGTTTGTGCTCAGTGACCGCACACAATATGGTACCACCAATCACCGAGTTTTATAAAAGCTGAAGATTTCAAAAGTTGGAAGAGTACAAGAACCAAGCACGAAGCAAGAATATCTAGCTCGTAGGGCTTTAGCAGCAATCATAATGCCGAGCTTCTTCAGCCAGGAGGACCATAAGGTGTGTGTGTGTGTGCAGTGCCGGACCGCTTTCCTTTGCTTTTGTTTTTGGGATACCCCATCATCACACACTAATTGTTGGTGGATCAACCGACGAGATATTGCGCACCTAAGATGTGCCAAAACATCATCAGATTCTTCTTCTGAAGCTTTGCGTCGGAAAAAGAATTCTCTGAAATGTTTAATTAGCACATGATTCCAGAGCATCTATCTAATCAGTGTGCTGCTTGTCCTTGTTAACAAAACGTCGCAAATTATGACGGTCCTCGCGCATTGCATGGTGATGTATGGCATACTAGGATAGCCGATCGATGGATTCACATGGGAGAGTCTAGGTGCGCTGTTACGTCTGCTGGTGTTTTAGACCTACCGAACCATAGCAGGAGTAGTACTCGTCACCGTTCTTGTTGAGGTAATCAAGTGTCAAGAGAAGTCGTTGTGTGCGTGCGTACAAGAAACAGCATTCCACTTTTATATACGGCGATCGATCGCTGCTGAGATCAGTACCATTCTATATCCCTACGATCGAACGCAACGCAACTCCTGATGAGATTTTTTTCTTCTTATATAGTCTATATCCCTAAGAAAAAGACGCACCGTTATCTGAACCATACAGAATAGAAAGAAAAATGCAGCATTTTGCTCTGTCGGTCGCAGAATTGCGTAGACCACTGCCAACCCCCTTCTGAACTTTCCCATCTCTACCATCTGTCTCTCTCTGAACTTTTCCTTTTGAATTAGTTGGCTCCAGACGCTTCTGAACTTTTTATTTGATGTCATGACTCATGAGGGTGTAATTAAATAGAAAATCATATACACGTTGGGCAGCTTTTGACAAAATCAGCAGGCAAGTAATAAAAATGATTTGAATCCACTTGCAAGCCACTTTATCAAGCTGTGTCATCCAAGAAAGCAAAGCAAGATGTATTGTACCTGCACATTTAAAGGAGAAAAAAAAGACATCCCATGCTTTACAATTTTCAGCTAACTGAAAAAAGAAATCAAGGCACATGAACCAGATGCATGATAAGATGTACTGTACTCTCCCTTCACCACCACATGAACTAGTCTTTTTGCCGTACTCTGTCGTGGTTCATCCGTTGGTAAGCAAGCAAGCGCGATTCGTCCACATCTTTATGAGGCCGTAGTAAAAGTGTCCATAAAAGACCAGCCGAACGGATGGTAGACGTCAACACTGATAAAAGGGAACCAGCGACTGTTAAGCACGGCCCCATCACCATTAGCACCGATTTAGACCTATCATTGTTTCGGTGAAGTGATTGTCACGTGCTTCTCTACTACACCCTGTACCACATGGATGGGCTCTTCGTTTTTGATCCAGGGTTTCGGCGGCGAAGCAAGGAGGAGAAAAAAGTTTCCATAGATGTAGTTCTTACTCCTGACGTAAACTCTGAACAAATGCATCTAAGCTCGCGAAGTCTTCAACGCTTTGGAGGAGCACCCAGACTGATCATCAGGGAAGGTGCGTCTCCGTTTTGTCCTCGGAACCGCCCTGATTTCGATCGACGCGTGGACCGACGAATAATCCTTCCCTTCTTGAAAAAAAGAAAACATTGACGCTAGCTAGACATGAGTTTTGTGCCGGAGCTGAGGCTTGCTTGCCGTGGTGATAAGCTCAGCCTCTCCAAGCGTACGGTTTCTGGTCGTAGAAGAAACCGCAACATATCTCAACTGCAATTCAAGAAGCAACGCCACACCAGATCACCAGCAGTATAGCATTTAGGTAAGGCATGTAATCGTGTCGTTGAAGCAGTGACGTGTCTGAAAGGGACGCGTGCGTAGATCTGTGAGCTGTATCAGTTTACACGTATCAGCTGTGACCTGTGTCAAGGACATGCGAAGACGCGGCTGGCGTCATGAGCCCGGGTTACTGGAGATTTTAGTGGGGAGGAGAACGACGAGGCGCGAGCGAACAAACGGGCAGGTCGTTTCATCTCCGAGAAGATGATGGAACCGGCCCGGCCGTGCAGTATCTGAGAAGCACGCATCTACGAGGAGAGCGCGACGGCGTGACTTGTCCTGTGTTGGCCGGTCGCGTCGCGTTCTGATGCGCGGTTGGTTACCGTCGGCGATCACAGGCTTGCGGAAAAGCAACGGCGTACGATGCAGGGCAGGGATCTTCTTACGTACTAGCTGTGGCGATGGGATCCGTGCAGTATGGGCCGAAAATTCTAACCACGCATGGGCTGCGGATGCCGAGCCCGGTAGGAGAAATTGGGCTTTTAGGTCGAGCCTATACGGGCCGGGCCAAATCTCGGTTACCCGGTTAGGTCGTAAAAAGAAGAGAAGCTTCGAAGGGTCCGAACCCAAAGGTCCGTTTCCACTGCCGCCGCGAAGCAAACCTCGCTGCCGCCGCCGCCGCCATGAGAGCCCCCATCCGCGCCCGGCGCCCGGGAGCCCCCACCTCGGCCGCCGTCGCGTCTACTTCTAGCAAGCGCGACCCCGAGGAAGACTCCGCAGTTTCCTCCGAGGATTCGGGAGTCGACGAGGTACGTCGGGGCCCTACTCTCTTCCTGCCTCGCGTAACGAATCACGGGCGCGCTTACCGGAGTCCGTCGCAGGATGTTTCCTCGCCGTCGGGGTTGGATTCGGGGTCGGAGAGCGACGGAGACGATGAGCGGGAGAGGGAGCTGGAGCGCTCGCTCGCGGACGTGCCCTTCGGGGAGCTGCAGCGGGCTCGAGCCGACGGGTCGCTCGCTGCGCGGGCTGCTTCTGCCGCCGCCGCTGGGAAGAAGGCTCGCAGGGCGAGCAAGAAGAGGTCTGTCTTAACTAGGATCAGTTGTTGCCTTCCGCGTGGTTCTGCGATTCGTGATTGCTGTTTTTACTGATGGGTTCATGTGTTTTTCTGACAGGCCGATGGAGATAAGCACTAAAGTGCGGCCACCACGGCTCAAGGAGGTGATCCAGGTTCCCAAGAAGGTGATATCTTCTCTTCCAGTTTAGTTCGAATTGCCATGTGTCGGACTTAAAGTTTCCCTTGATTTAATTAGGCTCAGTATAACTCAGTAACTGTGACTTCTATGCCTTTGATCATGATATGGACGTTGGGTTTACACTACAACTATTAAGATGTCTAGATTCTGGTTGCTTCACCTTACTTATTGTGTTGCTAATTGTATTTAGCTCTCATAGGATTGAGGAAAATAACCATGAAATCATAATGAATCCACCAACAATCATTGCTATGGAAGATGATTCTGATGTACAATATTTTAACTTCAGAGTAATACCCCTGTTGAAGGTGCCGTATGATGAGACCTCGTCCAAGTAATTAAATAATTAAGCAGGATAATTCAAACCTCTCTGTGTAATTTGCAAGTTTATCATGGAAAATGGTTCATTTGTGACCTCCCTCAGTTCACCTTAATGTTCTCAACTTTATGTTCTTGCTTTAAATAGTTACATGTAAATATGTGTTCAGTGGTTGGTTCCTCACAATTATGTGACCTTTTCACTTAGCCTTCTAAATTTTTGCACACTTATTAGGATCCCCTTTTCTGTAGGTTTTAAGGGATCCAAGATTTGAACCTATCCATGGACCTCTTGACAAAGAAGGGTAAGAGTTGAATGCATTGCATGCATGCACATACAGTATTTTGAGCTCCACAACATACATTATATTTTTTATTTGTCAATTTTCTTATTTGATTCTGTATTTTGGTATGTAATTACATGCTCTTAATTGTGTTCTTATCAGTCTGAGGCTTATGTTGAAAGGGATGGTGGAATTAACTTTAGTACTTTACTTAGTTTATTACTTGAACTTTCTGTCGTTTCCCTAACGTTAACCATCTTTGGTGTTGTTTTGCATAATCTTTGATGGTGTATGGAAACTTTTTATATGCATGCAGGTTTAGGAAAAGGTATAACTTCTTGTTTGATAATGACTTTCCTGAAGAAAAAGAGGTGTGTTAGTTTTTCTGCATTTTAATGAATCTGTTAGGAGTTGTTCCTTTTGAACAAAAATAATATTGTTCTTCATTGGCTTGTATTCACAGAAACTCCAAAAGATGATTAAAAAATCAAAGGACCCAAATGCCATTGAAGAAATGAAGAGTCATATCACATGGATTGTGAGTGTTATTTTTTAACATGTTGGCAATATATCCATGAAAACTAGCAGGTCTTTAGTTATTCTATTGATTGTCATTTTATGATACTTGGTGAGTTTAACTATGTGTCTATGTCAATATAGGTCTTGATATTGATTGTTTACTGATACCAAACACATTGACCACTTTGTTCTGATGAATTTCTGATATTTAACTAAAAGGCAGTCTTCAAAAGTTCAACCCCTTTCTTTGTTTCTTTTTATCAAACAGGAAACCCTTCTCTCTGATTCATGGTTTTATTTCAGTAGGCAATAGCCTACATAAACTCCGCCTATGCCTTTCTAGGTATAGCCGGTTTTAAACCCGGGTAAAGGAGGAGGGTTGTGATAGGCTTGGCGAGCCAGCATCAAAACCAGCCATTCCTATGGATATGAAACCCAGTTTGGGTTTCATAGCTAGCCTACCTTCATTCTTGAGACAAAGACTTTGTTGTTGTTGTAGGCAATAAGCTACATAGCACGACTAGAAAGTCTTTCCTGTGAAGCTGTTGATTATGTATATATCTGGAACAGATTGAAATGATGAGGTTGTCATCATTTGCTGTTGCTTCACAAACTAGACAAGGATCATTTGCTGATGCATCACAAACTGGAGCCAGAATAAGATCATGAGCTATCAGGCCCCATCAAAAACTAGCTGCAGCCATCCAATAGAGGCTTGACAGCTGCAGTTTGATAACTGTATTCTTGTGTATAGTTGACGATAGGAACTTAACACTGCCTATGTTGTAATGACATAGCTGGTCCCAAGCCCGAACTAAGCAGGGGTTGTGATAGGCTCGGTGAGCCAACAACTACACTTAGCCATTCTCATAGAAATGAAACCCAATAAAAATTCGTTGCTTGGGACAAAGGCTTTGTTGTTGTTGTTGTCGTTGTTGTTGTTGTAGTTGACGATAGGAACTTGTTTCTTTATTGATTTTACTTCCTTCTGAATTTGCCCTGCTTATGTGGGCATTGTGATCAGCTTGCTTCGTTGTGATGATTGATTTAGTTGGTTACTGGAACACACATCTACAGGACAAACAGTTGAAGTCTCATCCTCAAAAGAATACTGAATCAGAAATCCTCCGCGAACATATTAAGAAAGAGAGGGAAGCAGCAAAGGATGGAAAACGGCCATATTATCTGAAAAAATGTGTGTTCCTCAATCCCTGCTCCTTCCCTTTCTCTCTCTGTTAATATGCAAACCTGTAAGTTACTTTCATTTTCTTGATCAGCTGAACTTCGCCAAAGGAAGTTGATGACCAAGTTCAATGAGCTCAAGGTAAACGCCACTAGGCTTAATGGCAATTTTTTTTCTCCACTGACCATTTGGGGGTATTTCTGGTTCCAAATTATTATGTTTCATGTTAATCCTTCACAGGAGGCTGGAAAACTCGATGCCTACATGGAGAGGCGGCGGAAGAAGAATGCTTCTAAAGATCATCGGTACATGCCATACGGAAGGAATGCAGGTGGTGCCTAATAATGTATTCAGGCAAAGAGTGGTCTTTTTAGTGCTTACGGAATACCCGGTGGTCTTTTGTTGCCGAAGAGTTCCATCAGCTGCTGAGAGTTTAAGTTCCATCAGTAACTGAACAAATTAAAGATGTAATATTTTTTTATTTTGCCCACTCAACTCATCTCAATCTTTTATGCAACCAGTCTAAACGCCATATCAGAAATAAACTATTCCTGAATTGTGCTGTAGAAGCATTTTGAAGGAGAGGGGTTGTGGGTTGGCATGTTCCATCCAGGGCTGATAAAGGGCAAAAAAAAATGAACTAGTAATTTGAAGGGTCATATCGGATTATTGTATTAAATTATATTTATTTTTGAACTATATTTAATAAAACTGAAATTAATTGTGAAAGGGCCGTGAGTGGAGTGGAGCCTGTTTACCACCTCTAGTTCCATCTGTCATCAGCTGTTGCTTCCTCTGTTATCTATTCCGTGTCTGGCCTCAGCCCGACTCAGCAGTTGCTTCCTCTGTTATGGATTCCTTGGCTGGCATGAGGCCGATAAGACAGCTCAGGCAAGTAATACATGATAGAAGAGTCACAACACCCAGCATGTCACCGTTGCGGCAGGACATCTAGCTTCAAAATAGTGACGTTTGCAATTTCTAATGTGCAACAAAAATCACGTGAAGACCTTTTTCTGTGCGCGCAATCAATTTGAACCATCGCAAACCAGATTATTATCGATTCATTTCACGACAAAATCACCAACATGGTTATTGCTCCAGACGCCAGGATTATTTAAATAGCACTTAGACTGAGCATGTTGTCCATCAGAAGTTGACATTTTGAAGCGTACTGGCTTTATATCCCAGCCATGGATGTGCTGAGCTATACAACCGTCGTCCAAGCGGCTTTAATGGTCTACCTAAATGAACCCGGAAAAACAGGCTATATATGTACCTTCTGAAAAGCAGAATTCAGCCTCCCCTCTGACTTCGAACCACCAAATTTGCGAGAGATAAGAACTGTATGAAACCTGAAAGAGAAGCCACAAACTTCACAAGAGTTCTCTGATACAAGAAGGGTATGAAACATAGCTCAACAGTAGTGCAGATGACATAAGCATGGACTAACACTCCCTTCTAATTTGGTATTATATTTGTGGTATATAAAACTGCGGAGTAAGCTTTCAATTTGTACAAGTACCTCAATTCATCATTCAGAATGAAGCTCCAGTATCTCCTATCATCGATGCCCGTTATGGAAGTGAGTTGGAAGAGATTGACATGCAGACGCCTCCACCATTCTTGTCCAGCGAGAACTCCTACACAATGTGTCATATAAATTTAACTATTACAAAGCAACCACAACAAAAAAGTATTAATACAAGTAACCAAACTCGAAGATGTTAATCAGACTCCAAAGTACCAACACGAAGTCGCTGCGTTTACCCAAAACGTACTCAAATCCTACCATTTTAGTCCGTCACGACATAATTTGGACAAAATGATGTTTCATCACAGAATTTCACCAAATTTAATTCAGCAGAAGAATACGATGACTAACCCAAATTCACACAATGTTTCGTCACTGATCTTCAACTAGTGTTTATTATGATTAATTAGCCCTAGTTACCCTTATATTCATGTCGATTATGACTAAATAACCCATACTTATGCTAATTACTCAATGTCAGTGGTTAATAAGGGTAATTAGACATGTTTAGTTCTAAATTATAATAATTAGGGTTTACTTAATCATGTTTAGGCCCTGATTCATGCCTCGGACAGAAGTTAGAAAGAGCGGATCATGCAATTTGTTAACGAAACCCAAATCCCCTTCGCTGTTTCCTCGAAGCCGAAACCCTAGATCGACAGAATCTCCAAATTTACCCAAATCCGAAACCACGACGACCAAGTTTTCCCAATTTACATACCCTGGCACTGAGATTGACGATGGATCAGCAGAAGAATCTGTACCAGATCGCGTGGATCTGAGTTAGCGTTGGATCATGCACCGTTAAGCTAATTCGATTTCGTTGGGGTTTAGAGTTTAAACAAACAATCACACCGAGAGTACTAATCGAAGACCCCAAGATACTTTTAGGGTTCATGCATCTGTCTTGCATATAGGTCACAGAATAGCTAGTTTTTCACTGAAAATGAGTACAAAGAACATTATACATACTTTTTCACTTTTGAAGGAATACGTTTTTTTTTTCTGCTGAACTTAGCAAACACGGTAGTAGGGTCCTGAATGTGATAGGGGAAGGAAGAAGCATAATGGCTTGTTTGGGTAATAAGAAATAGAGTAGATTGGAGTGGAAAATGAACTAATTTTTACTCTAATCCTTCTCAATTCACTTCAAATGGTGAGTATTTAGTTATATCCAAACAAGGCCTAAGACGTCCGCAATTTTATTCCCTGCCAGAATTAAATCAAGCGGAAGAAAGAGAAATACAGAGACAGATATTGTAATTATACCTTTGGATTTCTCAAAAAAAAGATAGAAAAACTACTGCTTGGTTGCATTTTCAGAAAGATGGCAACCAAAATACCAAATACCCACATAGATTCATCTCCTTGTGATTAAACTAAGCTGTACAATACGTATAAGCTAGCAGACAGCTTTCTTAAGCACAGGGGGCCAATCCAATTAGGCGCAGATAGCTTGGGGCATATGAGCCCAACATGCTCAGAGAGCTAGAGCAATGATGAAGCAGCAGCATTTGCCAGAAGCCTCGCGGTTCATCCAAACACCTCCTCATTGCAGACCGGGCAAGCCTGAACCAACATAAAGGCAGAGATCAGGTTATCCTCCCATGACACCAATTTTTTGCAGCAAATCTTTATGCATCAATAGAGTTCAGACAATGCATAATCTGAAGAAGCGGCCTATTCTCGGTGCTCCTCTATAAGAGATTCAATACAGCAGAAAATATTACTAGCAGTTTTATGGTCCTCGAGAAAGAAATGTTCATATCTTTGAAGCTTGTATTAGCATCCATACAAAAGACAAGGCTTCTCCGTTTGTGTTCTAGAGGCAATAAATCAACAAATTCTGAAACGTACCTTGTTGATCTTGAGCCAGCGGGTTATGCAGTTTGCATGATAACAGTGGCTGCATGGCAATCTTATCAGCTTCTGCCGGCTTTTATAGGTCGTTTTACAGATCACACACCTGCCGGAAGATACAATGGAGTAATGTATGTGTCAGACACTTAAAATGTGCCCAATTGCTACTTTTAAGTTTAAAAAGATGCATATCTAACGAACTAAAGTCAACTGTCACGTACTCCTCAGTATTCCTTTTCCTGCAGAAAAACTTGCACTTGTGCTTGAATGGCTCCAAATAGCTTATCAGGTCATCTGATAATCCTCGGGACTCATTTCCTACTGCTTCCTCCAATGCTTGCAGTTGCTATAGTTAGGTTACAAAATAAGTGCAACAAATTCGTTAAGAAAATCTGAGTAGGATGGCATAATAAGTGCGATAAGAGTTCTAATTGAAGCAGTTTTTTCTGATGAGAAAAAGACATGATGGTCAACTCTGGAATGAAAGATGCAGGCTGCCTATGGAAAAGAGAACTCCGAATGCAGACTATTACAATGATGTCACATTATGAGTGGTTTAGGGCCCTGAAGACTTCTGGTTCGTAAATATCCTGCTCGCTAACATTGTGTACTTAAAAACATTGCGGTAATCTTGATTGCAATGCCAATGAGCACAAGTCAACACTGAAGTTATCTAGCTCCAATGGTTTGGCCTTGTTTTTGTTAAGAGCATAGTAGTCGTATAAGGAGTCTTTCCTACTCTACTATTGAGTCATGTAACCTCTATATATTGCTATATTGCCCTCTTTGGACTATTATTCAATATGTCCTATTCATAACAGTTTTCATGGTAACAGCACATGGAGTCAAATACAAGAATGGACCAGTCCATATCATCAAACAAGAATGCCTCAGATCTGCAGTCTGAACATCGAGTGCACATAAAAAAGGGGTTGTTCCATCATTTTTCTATGATCAATTTTCATTTTACATTTAATGTTGGACACCATCAACAGTGATTGGAGCCCAGTACAGAAGAAATTCAGTCAAACATGCTGTACACCATGAACGCTCTATTCCAGAAACACAATGCTTCACTAAAGTTTGTTAGCAGGATGCAGTTAGTTTCATTAAAGTTTCAGGAAGCATACATTAAGCTACTTGTTCTGTGTAAAGTCCAATTTGCTACTATATTTGTTTTTTGAACTGAAAGTTTTTGCTACTACATCCTACATGATATGAGAAGTTCACATAATTCCTTCCACTGCATGAAACAATAACTGACATACCTCATATGACATATTATCCGGGTCAACATTGTCTTCCCTAACCTAATGGTAATGGGCACAAAAATCATCGTCAAGATTTCAGTCCGGACAAATAGAGTCTCCTTTCCATGTAAAATGGCGATCCGAAAGAACCAAAAAGTAGGAACAGAAGAGTGCCAATGCAACAAAACCTGAGCTGCAGTGTGTGCAGGCCTGTACTCAGTAGCCGGTGACGATGGCTCCAAGGACACGTTACCTTGAGGGAAAAAAGAAAGCATCATGTACATGTGGTTAGTTGAGTACAGCTGAACGGGGGATCACCTCAAACAACGCGAGATATTCTGGGAGTGAGCTGTACCGGCGAGTTCCCTCGTGGCGGCCGCGTCGTGCGCGTTCTCCTCCTCCTGCAGCTGCCTGGCCAGAGCTTCGTCAGACGCCAGCCACGCCTCGATCTTGTGAGTCTCTGAGGAGACGCGGACTGAACAGGTGATCGGAGTAGCCATTGATGAAGTGCGGCGCCTCCCTGCAACCGAATTAGCGGTGAGGCCCAGAACCGCAGATTAAAGCATGTCTGAACAGTCGTCTGAAGTCTGAACTGAAGTAATATTTGGATTTGGAGTTCATAATTCCGGCGAAAGCTGATGTTTGCGATGTGTTGCTTCCATGCTGACCAAAAATACTGGGTACCATAAGATGATAAGAAAGATCCACAAAACAGAGCACCGTACCAATCACTACTACCAAAATCGTTGTTAGCGTGAAGAATCAGAACTGAATAAACCGAATTGAGCTCTGATTTTTCGAAACCACTACCGAACTTCAGGTGCGTGAGTTTCTGCCTTCCAATCGCGACAGGACCAAGCAAAAACACAGAATTCTGGCACACGAGTACTCGGATTCTATCTCTCTCTCTCTTTCCCCAAAACAAACGAGCGATACGGGAAGCAGAAGGAACTCAAGTGGGTGGTTCCGGTTCAAGAGCGCATGATCACCCAGCTTTACGGCGCCGCCGTTCTCGCAACAACAGGGAAGGAGATAGCCCCGAGCGTACCTTGTTGCCGGCTTCCTCCGGATCAGCCAAGACGAACAGAGCGATGGCGCCGGCGCCGCCCGGCTGCCTGCCCTTCTACTCCCTCGCAAACTGTGGGTATCCGGATGGCTTATGCAACCGACGACGCGTTGGCGTGGTCGCTCGCAAGTCAATGTGATGTAGACCACTAGCTCCTTTTTGGCTTCTTTTGCAGAGCTGTTTTTTTTTTCTCTCTCGCTCGTTTATTCCGACACAGACACGCTCGTTCTTGTTTTAACAGCTACTGTAAAATAACAACCACGCAACTAATCCCGTTTTCATCGACCTCCCCTTAACTAAACCCCATTTTAAAAATACTAATATCCCAAAGACCCGTTACGGGTGCTGTAATTTAGCTGTCCATGCGCACGCCACATCACCCTGCAGTGTTTAAAAATGTGGTTAGGATGGTTGCTAGGTTGACACACGTACAAGCTTCAAGTGGCGTGGAATCGTTCAGTGGTAAGCTAACCAAACCGGTGGGAGGTCGTCGTCAGATGTAGGGGGTCCGTCCTTGCAAAATGGCAGCTTCCAGTTGCAATCGATCTGGTGAGATTCTGTCATCCTGTGAAAGGGGTAAATCGTGGCGCGAATTTCTCCTGGCCACTCTCCTCTGTCGCGCGATTGCTGTTCATCGCGTTTGCCATCCGTTCTGCCTGCGCTCGCTGCAGATGCTCTGACGTATACTTGCACACCTGGTACAGTTCCTTATTCAGACGACGGGCTCGATAGGTCCAGAATTCTTCGTAGCTTACGATGGGAAATGAAAGCGAAACGGGATAAGTTCCCGGCAAATGAAGTTGCAAAACGCGATCACAACTGTAAGCTCTGAATATTCTCTTTTTTTTTACCGCCCCGGACGAGACGTCTTTCGTTTCTGATAAAAGACGCCTACACCTCAATTGTATCAATTAAAATAAACCTAATGCAGAGGAGGTCAAGCAACTAATCGTATGATCGGAAAAAGATGACCGCTTCTTTTTTTTAGCTAAGGGAGAATATCATGGATTCGGAACTGTGTGCGCGTTGGGCCAGGAAGGCCCATCTCTAGTTCTCAGCCTGGTTTCGTGACGGCCCAGTTCTCGCCGAACATCTTTCTCCCCCGTGCGATCGGCCCACCTTCTTACCGTCGTGGCCTGGTCAGCTCGGCCTCGGCGCGACCTGTGTTGGGTGGCTCACACGCTTGCCGATGTGGACGTAGCCGGTGGGCAACGCGAGGCTCGCCGGACGCCCTCGTCCGGGAGCACACGCACGCCTTGCCTATATAAATCGAGCGCACGCCCAGCCGTCCACCTCGATCGAACCTTAACGGCCACGCTGCGACGACCTGAAGCACCCGCGAGGCGTTCCGGCGTACGTGCTTCCTCCGAGACGGCAGCGGAGGCGCTATGACGGCGAGGACGACGGCGGGCGCCCAGCCGCCGCTGGTGGTGGCGGTGGTGCTGCTCCTCGTGCTGGTGCTTGGTCCGGGCGGCGGCACGATGCGCGGGGCGGAGGCGCAGGCGCAAGCATGCGGGGCGCAGCCGCGCAGCTGAGGGGGCTGGCCCCCTGCGCGCGCTACAGCGTGCCGCCGGTCCCCGGGCAGCCGCTGCCGGCGCCCGGGCAGGAGTGCTGCTCCGCGCTCGGCGCCGTCTCGCGGGACTGCGCCTGCGGCGCGCTCGACATCATCACCAGCCTGCCGGCCAAGTGCGGCCTCCCGCGCGTCACCTGCCGTAAGTAATCTGAACGTCAGCGAGCGGACGCTTAGACTCGAGGACATGCATTGCATGCGCTCTGATCGACCGGTTTCAACCTGTTCCCACCACGTGTTCTATATAACGCTGATGAGCTGTTCTTCTCGCCATGAACGCAGAGTGACGATGGCCAGTGCATGCGGTTCGGGAGGAGAAGGTGATGAAGGCTACAAAGTGCAAGAAGAATAATCGGCGTACGTGGAAGCTGAGCTTCTGCTGATGTACGTTTGTGTCACAAACCAGTGCAGTGTCCGAGGTCTCGTTTCGCTTCTTCAAGTCTTGATAGGTTCAATAATCGTCAGCCAGTCATCTCAGTTGATTCTCAGTAAAATGTAAGGGAAGGCCTGATTGAGATTATTAGACTTAGTACACGTCGGACCAGCGCACACCAGGCACGTCTGGTCAAACGGCTAGTGCACATGTCACATCTGTAACAACCCCCTCCACTTTCTGTTGCACGTAGCGCACTGCCCGACACACGTCGCATGTACCTCATATTGTACCCTGCCTGTTTAATAGGCTCCAATGATCAATGGAAAGTGTGTCGTGTGGCTCATTCCTTCATGGTATCAGAGCACACACAGTGTTCTGCGATCTGATTCTTCTCGCCCACTACCTCCCTCCCCATGGCGACCACGACGTCGTCCTCCCAGACCAACACTGTCACCTCCCTCAACAGTAGTTCAACTTCCTCGGCTGCCGCTGGTTCTTCTGCATCCTCCCTCATGAGCGCTACGCAGTCTGTCAACATCACCAACCTCATCACGGTGCGTCTCAACATGGTCTCCACGGCGTACACAAGATGGCGGCGTCTCTTCCTCGTCGTCCTCGGTCGTTTTCATCTTCGTCGACATATTGATGGCAGCGATCCCCTGCATGATGATCCTCAGTGGATCCAAAAGGACCTTACGGTACTCATGTGGATCCATGCCACTTTGGCTGATGATCTGCTAGATTTCGTCATGGAGGAAGACATCACTACTTACGGCGTTTGGACGAAGATCGCAAACTACTTCCTTGACAATAAAGCGAGTCGTGTTGTACAGCATGAACAAGAGCTCCATAATCTCAAACAAGGTGATATGTCTGCTGCTGCCTACTGCCATAAACTGAAGACAATCACTGATGCCTTGGCTGACTGCGATCAGCCAGTCAGTGATCGAGTCCTTGTTCATCAACTGATTCGTGGCCTCAATCCAAAATACAATGTTCTTCGTCAACTGTTGCCAGCACTCCCGTCATTTCTCACATTCATGGAGGCTCGGGATCAACTCATTGTGGCCGAAAATTCTCTTTCTTCAGCTCCTGATCCACCTCATGACATTGCTCTCGTCACCAATGAAGTTTTGGGTGATCAGAACGGCCGTGGCCATGAATCTGATCCTTCTAATGATCGTGACCAGCACTACAACACGTCCAGAGGTCGTGGTCGTGACGGCTCTCGCGGATGTGGTCGTGGTGGACGTGGCTCTACAAATGGTCGTGGCAATGGTTCTCCCAATAATTGGATGCAGAATGTGTCGCCTTGGTTTCTCTCCTTGATCTCTAATGGGAACCTTTGGCGTGCACCATGGACTGGGTCTCAAGGACCCGGTGTTCTCGGCTCTCGCCCGCAAAGCCATCATGCGTACAACGCGATCCAGCACCAAGCTTCTACTCAGCCTGCACCATCATCTTCATCAGGCTTTGACAAGGCTGGTCTCCTTTAGGCTCTGCATGCAGCGTCAACCAATCAAGGATCCTCAGCTAATTGGTTCATGGATACTGGTGCTACTGGGCACATGTCATCTGACTCAGGTATGATGACTAAGTATTGTAAATCATCACTGCATAATTCCTCAAGTGTCATTGTCGGTAATGGTTCTCATATACCAGTTCTTGGTTCTGGCTTGATCCGCCTGTGCACTCCCTCTGCCCAGTTTCATTTAACACGTGTTTTGCATACTCCAAATCTTATTCATAATCTCATCTCTGTCCGCAAATTTACAACTGATAATTGTTGTTCTGTTGAATTTGACCCATTTGGCTTCTCTATCAAGGATCTGGTCAGCAAGGACGTGATCATGAGATCCAATAGTAGTGGTGCTCTCTATCCATTTTTCTCGGCATCATCCCCTGCAACCTCGGCGACATCTTCTTCAGCCTTCAGTGTCACCTCTTCAACACTATGCCACCGACGCTTGGGCCATCCTGGACAGCAGACTTTAGGAAGTTTTCTTTCTCAATTTTCCATTCTAACATCAAATAGTACTCATCACATCTATGATGCATGTCAAAAAGGGCGCCATGTCAGGCTTCCTTTTAGCAGTTTCGAGTCTATCACTTATTTTCCTTTTCAGCTCTTACACTATGATCTTTGGACCTCCCCAGTGAGCAGTGTAACGGGATTTGATTATTATCTTGTAATCCTAGATGATTTTACACATTATCTTTGGACTTCCCCAATCAGAAATAAATCAGATGTTGCCTCTATTTTTGAACAATTTCATGCGTTTGTTATGAACCAATTTCGCTCTCATATTCAATGTGTACAGTGTGATAACGGCAAGGAATTTGACAACAACACTCTTCGGTCTTTTTTCTCAAACACTGCATTACATTTCGTTTTTCTTGCCCTTATACTTCGCCTCAAAATGGAAAAGCTGAAAGATCCTTGCATACAATAAATAATGTTCTTCGCACCCTACTTTTCCAAGCCTCCATGCCTCCACGTTTTTGGGTTGAAGCACTAAAAACATCCACCTATCTCCTGAACCGACGCCCATCCAAAAGTCTGAACTTTCACACACCTTACAAACTGCTATTTGGGGAACCACCAGATTACTCTCATCTTCGTGTGTTTGGTTGTTTATGTTACCCCAACCTCACTGCCACCACAACTCATAAGTTGCAACCACGTTCCTCTGCTTGTGTGTTTTTTGGATATCCATCTGAGCACAAAGGCTACAGATGTATGGATCTTACAACTCAGAAAATCATCATTTCTCGTCACGTTGTCTTTGATGAGACCACCTTCCGTTTTGCCGAGGCCATCGACACTATCAAACCTTCTCCTCAGCCAGTAACATCTGATACATTACTCCCTGGCCCTCTAGTCCACACCACTGAATCACAATTTCTGCATCTTACCGATTTTGAACCTGCCACTGTGACTCAGCCTGCTTACTCTGATAGCCTTGTTCCTTAACCACATCCAACCTCACCATACCAACTCCCATGCCATCTCAGCACCCTCATACTCATCACATGAACACTAGGGCGAAAGATGGCATATTCAAACCCCTCCACAAAATGAACTTGCAAGTTTCTGAATCCATTTCTCCTATTCCCAAAACTTATCGCACAGCCCTCAAAGATCCTAACTGGCACAATGCAATGCTTGAGGAATATAATGCATTGATTCAAAACAATACTTGGTCTCTTGTGCCTCCACCTGCAGGTGCAAATAAAGTCACTAGGAAGTGGATTTTTCGGCATAAACTGCATCCAGATGGAACACTACAAAGATACAAAGAAAGATGGGTGGTCACAGGTTTTTCTCAAGAATTTGGTGTGGACTATCAAGACACATTTAACCCGGTGATCAAACCGGCTACAATACGTATAGTTTTAAGCATTGCAACGTCGTCTGCTTGGCCTATACATCAGCTCGACGTCAAAAATGCTTTTATGAATGGGCACCTCTCAGAAACAGTATACTGTGTGCAACCATCTGGCTTCATTGACAGTCGGTTTCCCTCTCATGTGTGTAAACTAAACATATCATTGTATGGTCTTAAGGAGGCACCACGTACCTGGTTCCTTCGGTTTCAGGGATTCCTCAACTCCATTGGGTTCAATGCATCCAAGTCTGATACATCCTTATTCATTATGCAGCGAGGTCAGAAAATAGCTTATCTATTGTTATACGTTGACGATATTATTCTTACTGCAAACTCTGGCACATTCTTCTTTAGCATCACAACACGCCTTTGTTCTGAGTTTGCGATGACAGACCTTGGGACTCTGAATCACTTCTTGGGGATTTCTGTCAGACATGATGCTGATGGCATGTTTCTGAGTCAAGAAAAGTATGCCCTGGAAATTCTTGACAGAGCCAACATGACTCATTGCAACCCAGTGAGCACACCAATTGACACCAGATCCAAAATATCAGCTTATGATGGACCATTGATACAAAATGATACAGAGTACCGGCGACTGGCTGGGGCATTGCAATATCTGACTATCACACGCCCGGACCTTACATATGCAGTTCAACAACTTTGCCTCTTCATGCATTCACCACGTGAACCACATCTCCAACTTCTCAAAAGAATTCTTCGGTATGTACGTGGCACTTCTTCTCATGGTCCGCAAATTGTAAAGTCTGGATCCACTGCATTGACAGCTTACCCGGATGTCGATTGGGCCGGATGCCCGGATACCAGGCGATCAACCTCGGGGTTTTGTATATTCCTTGGAGATAACCTCATTTCATGGTCCTCAAAACGGCAAGCCATTGTATCCCGTTCTAGTGCCGAAGCGGGATACCGTGCAGTTGCAAATGCAGTATCAGAAACAACATGGCTTCGTCACCTTTTATCTGAACTACATTGTCCACCATCTCAGGCCACTGTAGTCTTTTGTGACAATGTCAGTGCGGTTTATTTGTCCAGCAACCCTGTGCAGCATCAACGAACTAAACACATTGAGATCGATCTACATTTTGTACGAGACAAAGTTTCCCTCGGCGAGATCAAAGTTCAGCATGTTCCTTCTCGGTTTCAGTTCGCGGATATATTTACCAAGGGCCTACCATCGTCACTTTTTCAGGACTTCAAGAACAACCTTCACATACGGGATTGCTCAGGCTGAGGGAGGCTATTAGACTTAGTACACGTCTGACCAGCGCACACCACGCACGTCTGGTCAAACGGCTAGCGCACACCTCGCATCTGTAACAACTCCCTCCACTTTCTATTGCACGTAGCGCACTGTCCGGCACACGTCGCATGTACCTCATATTGTACCCTACCTATTTAATAGGCTCCAATGATCAATGGAAAATGTGTCATGTGGCTCATTCCTTCAGATCTCTCCGGCGTGCACTTATTAGACGCATGGATTTTTTTTGCAGGACTCCGTGGCTGCATTTTTAATTTGCATGCAAATGGACACAGCTGTATAAATAAACTTCAAGTGATTCTCTTTCCATACCCCCCACACAGTTTCAAGTTACTATTTTTCTATTGTCAGAAAAAAGAACAATATTTTAAGGTACCAATAACCTCTAAATGTAAGTTAGATGAAAAAATGGCATATCTAGTGCCAAAGACACATATTATAAAGTATGAGAAGGATTTATTTCTATAAAGTCATCCCAGCTGAGAGACTGATTTAAACTCAAGACGGCAGATATGGAAAGCACTTTATAAATAATACTATGCTTAAGGCTTGGTGAGTGCCTGAGTGCTTCGAACCTTGCATCTGGTTCATCGATGGCTGGAGTCGTACCTATAGCAATGTTGATGTATAAAATATAACTACGTGAGATCAGTGATCATGCATAGGTGTCAAATTGTACACACATCGGTTTGCCCTTACGTACGTAAACTGGCACCACATAAAACACAGGAAAATGATATCACCACGCAGGGGCACAAAAGAATCTGCGGCACGCGGCGGGCTTAATTTTTTTACTGACAAGTCAGAAGTATAAGACTTTAAACTCCAATTCTTGATGGGTATCTATGAACCATGACTATAACACTTGTCTCCTTCCTCCTTGCTTGTTAGGCCAAGGTCACTCAACGACACACCACCCTCATTAATGGTAAAAGCACGCCTTGGGTATGACCTTACCTGCATGATACAAAATGGTAAAAGGTAAGACTGCAGCAGTTGCACAGTTTGATCAGGAGAGTGAAATGAACCAACCATCTCGGAGGAATAATTGAGACTAACACATTTCATAGATACACAGAGTTGAACCCTGCATCAGGATTCAGGTTTATCAAACCAGTTTAAATCTTTGCATGGCTCCTAGCACAAGATCAACTCTGGACGGCTGCCAGGCTTCAGCAAAGGGGTTGGCCGAATCAATACTTGTGTGTTATGTGCTACAGGAGCGTCGAAACAACACTTTATATATTTATAGAGTGCCCGATTTCTCGGCGAATCTGGACACAAATATCCACCGGCCTCGGACTGCAACGGTCAATCCAACAAACTGGTGCGCGAATGGGGATATTGCTTCATGGTTCTAGCAGTTGAGTACCACAGGACGGAATCAGCAAGCCAAATGCTCCCGATCCCTTCGCTCCTCATCTGTTGGACCCTTTGGTGTGAGCGGAATAGGCGAAGCTTCGATCACCAAGAAAGGACACCAGAACAATTACTCTCAGACATCACATAAACGATCACCACCTGGACCTTGGCAGGAGCCACAGGCCTAGGATCACGTCGCGTCCGCTGAACTGTTGAGATCCCACCGCTATACTTCCGGTACACCGTTGACATATCATGCTTCTATTACTTATTAATATACGCCGATAATCACCGGATCTTTCGAAAAAAATCAGTTTAAACTGAATTATTACCAGTCATACCATTCCTCGAAGGCTTGGCCGATTTCATGAGATCCAAAATCCATACGGGAAAGGTTTTCCTGTGGCAATGGTTTTCGCAAATGCAACTCTGCGTATCCCACTACCAAGTCTTTATTACTATAAGAAAGAACCCCTTCTGGTAGCCACTATGAGAGATCGGGCATGCAACTTTAATGTTGCTTAGCTCTATATAATCAAAGAAATTCCTGAGAACAACGCTAGACTCAAGTACCATAGAGGAAACGGCCAATATCAAAAAAATATTGCACAATATTAAAAATGTTATCCCCTGAAACCTCAAAGCAGCAAAAGAGCGGCAATAACGCAATCCAGTGTTAGCTTGTACAGCTACCATGTGATGTGTCACTGTGAAAAAAAATAAACCAAACAGATGACAAATTTGTAGCCGCTATTTTTTTATCAGATTTACCTGCTAATTAGAAGCACCTAGCTGAGATAAAGCATACAAATTTCGAAGCAATTGGTACAGGGACGTCAAGCACTCTGCTGGCAAAGCAAATTTATCCCTTTAATTCGGCAACTTTTTAATATTGCCTCATATTTCATGAATAAGCTCAAATGTTATAAGGAAGAAGTCACATCATATTTCATGAATAAATTAATTCTAACATGTTATTAATAAATAACAACCTGGCAGAATCTGCTTTTTATAAGTATGTAGTGAAATATAAAAAAGAAGATAATTATCAATCTGTAGGTCCCTGGCTTGTAAGTCCTGCCAACGTCTATGAAATCAAACAGGAACTGCCACCAAACCAGGAAGCCAAAACAAGTATTAATGTTTCTCCATCAAAAACAGAAAAAACAGAGAAGAATCCAATATAATGAATGCATGTGTTGGTATCCCAGAAGCTCAACATCGTTTGCGTGAAGTTTATCAGATTTTAGAAACCGACGCCCCTGTGGACTACCATCAGGCATGCGAACTACAAGTGTCACAGCACCTTCATTGTCTGGAGATGGCTCCAAAGGCAGCGATGCTTGCTTTCATGCAAGATTTGAGTCTAGCTCCTGTATTCACAAAATATGAGAAACAACATATCAAACTGTGAAGCGGGTTCCAATACAAATATTCAGATCAATCAAACATTAAATTAAATTAGAAATGTGCATATAACTGTCATAAAAATTCTGCTGGAAAGTAGACACTGTTGCTAGCCTCCAAGATGAACATGGATCTTGCTCATAAATGACTCTTTTCACCAAAAAAAAAAGAAAAGAAAAAAGAGAGAAGAGAGGAAGGGTTTAGATGGGAGCATCTGCAAAACAGTCCACATTCTTTACAATTCCTACCAAACATGGGATATTAATCTTGTCACTAACTCGCCAACAAAAGCTATTCCCAGAACAGAAGCAAAAAGAACACAAAGTTTCAGGTATGGCGTGAACTGATGAATTGTTGTACTAGTTACCTAACATTGAAATAATAAAGATTATCGCCTATCATCCAGTCAACTTCCAAATAATATGTAACCGAACCCAATTCTTCCTCAAGTTTCTTTTTACGTCTTTCCTCCTCCTCCTGCTTCTGATAGCAGCCTTCTGGCAGTAGTTTCTTCTTGGCGCCGAACCTCAGCGCCCTGCAAGGCCTTTAACTCCTTTTCTTGATCAGCTTGGAGAGATGCAAGGTACTCATCATCCTGTGAATCAAACCTTATAAACTCCACTTGCCCATGTTGTGGCATTTGCACATAAATGGGTGAGCTTAGACGCCAAACCTGCTGCTCTCATAACAACCGTTGTTCGGTTAATTCTGGTGGTGGAGAATGGATTATTGGGGGATAATGACTTGAACTTCTGTGAGAAGGCATGGAGAATGGATAAGTTTCTCCTTCAGAAACTCCACCAAACATTGCAGCCTCAAGCATAACAGCTTCATCGTGTTTCTCAGAAGAAATGCCACCTTACTTTGTCCAAAGGAAGGATGTGAGAAACAAACAAAATACTGTATAATGTCACAGTGTTTATTGGAATGATAGATTATAACCTCAGATGGGAACTCGTCTCCATTATTCTGGTGATTGTTCAAGTTACTCCGAGGCTGAAAATTTAACACAGAGCTAGCACCTGCGTGCATTGGTTGTGCTAACTCAGGATTCTCAGAAGGGAAACACCTAGAACGACGTCTAACAATCGGTTGTTCTTCTACATCTTCAGCCTCCTCTTCAAAGCTCTCTTCATCCATTGGTTGCCTAGATGTTCCAGCCTTTCCTGAAGTTTGTCCTTGCCTCCGAAAGCAAATGACCTATATCAGCAATTAAGAGATGCTGTGTAGAGGACCCTGAGTGAAAATATGGACAGTAGAAGTTAATATTCACCTTCCACCTGTTCCAGAAGCAGTTCCCGTGTCTGCCTCATCAGATCAAGCTTTGATGTTTACTCCCTCCAGATTGAGTTCTCTTTCTTGCTCTGTTATCTGAAAGTTACTGAAAAGTTAGTGAAAGAACATCATAAAGCAAGATTCACAAAAGCAAGAGAAAATTTACATTTGCCACTCCTTCAGCATCCTTCTTTGAAGCTTGAATTGTTGCCCTAATCATTTCCTCTTCTATGTCATCATCATAGTCATTAACATGAACCAGTGGAGGAACAGCTGGAACAGTAGGATTTGGCTGAGGCATATTGTTAGCGATATTAGCATGACGAGCAGATGCTGCAGGTGACAATCCATCATCCCCGTCATCAATTGTGATAGTTTCTCGAACGTCAGGGTCCTGTGAAGAATCAGGCCCAGTAACATCCTCGATAACAAGGGCATGATCAGAGGGACCTGTTTGATGCTCACTATCCTTAACATCAATAGGTATCTCTCGTGCTTCTCTAGGTTGTGAAACCAGTCGTCCATGAAGTGTCATTGGAGCCAATTCTATCAAAAAACTGTTGCTAAACATTTGGATCCATTAGGGCAAAAGGGTCATGGAATGTTCCAGGGGAAGATCTTTGAAATGTATTATCAAGTGGTTCATCCAGATCCATCATATCATCATGACTAGCAGGTGCAGTGTTTTAATTGATTATGTTCCTGTAAAACACAAACATATCATTGTTCATCAATCTATGCAATATGGCTGTCTGATACAGAGTGAACATGATGAGAAATGTTGAAACACATACAATGTGTTGTCTCCTTCATTGAAATATGAATTGATGGCTTGATTAAGGTCACCACCATATTCCTGAGATACATTCACCAGTTAGTCATTATGTCTAGATCATATGTAGATGACAACAACAAGCAAGAAGTATTTTGCAGTAAACTACAATTTTATAGACAGTATCCATAAGATAATAGTTGGCTAAATTCTGAAAATGAAAACAAGAGGAGCAGCAGGATAGAGAGCTGTTATGTGCATCCCATCTTAAGATTGGATCACACACAGGTTTATTAGAAATGCCACTGTGACCTCCGTAGAAGTCTAGGTTCACAATCACCTAAGTAACTCACTTGGAAGTTGGAACAGGAATCACAAATCAAACCAGATCGCACAAAATGGATGTTATGTGGCCAAGTTTACCCTTTTTCGTCAAGATGGGAATAAATTGAAGTTTGATTATTTCCTTTTGTTATGAAAAGGGCACTTTGATGAATTATAAGAGCGAAAATAGCAAGGGGACAAGGTAACCCGAGAGATTTGGTAACGCGACTCCATTCCATAACTGCTAGAGTTCCAGCATTCGATAGACCCTCCAAGGACTAAAAAGGTGACGCAATATGTGTGCTGAAAACAAATCGAGGGCACCTCGCTCCTGTGGCGCTGCATCGCATCACAACCAAACACCGATCCCATCGGCCCCCAAGCCCAAACACAATTAAAGGCACAGGACTCGACGCAAGCAAATCCTCCATTAACCGAGCAATCGGACGTTATTCCGCGCCTGAGTTGGAACGAAAGGGGGGGCAAAGGAAGGGGCTTTAACTGTATTTCGAGCTTGCGAAAGGCGATGGCCTCGTCGGCCCCTGTGATGCTCACGGAGGTATCGATCGCCTCTTGCGGTGGCCTCGCCATGGCGGGCGGACTCGGAGGCGGCGGGACGCCGTGAAGGGAGGAGAGGGGATAGCGCGAGACGAAGACGGCAAAACGAGGACAGATGCTCTGATCTCTGTGAACAAGCCAGCGGTGAATTGTTTGCTAAAAAGTATGCGCAGCGGCATGAAAAACATTTATCATTGTTGTATAGCCGTTTACTCCTTTTATAAATGACTTTCATAATTTGTTATTCCAAAACTTTATTTATAATTTTGTCATCTCAGGGTTACGTAGACGTGTCAAATAACTTTTTTATTTTAATAACACGACAATCCTAATATTACATTCTTTTCCTGTTTATAACATCGTTATTGTTGTTAGTACAAACTGTCATCTACCGGTTCGCAATGAAGGCAGAGCAAGACGGAGGCAGTGGCAGCGTCGTGGAGGCGGTGGTGATGTGGAGGCGATGGTGAATTTGGTCTCTTTCTCGGTTGAAGTTAAAGGTGAAGACATCCCTAATCAGATGAACCAAACGGCGCTAAGTGGATGCGGTGTTTGCCAGATGCATTCATACATAAGAAAAGAGTTAGAACACAATTAGTTACTGAGCGTCGACAACATAAATATAATTATATTAGTGGCTGCCATGTCATTAAAATAAAAAATAATCTGACACGCCTACATGGCGCTATAATTGTAAAATTATGATTGAAATTCTATAAGTAAGACAAGTTACAAAGGTCACTCGTAAGAGGGGTAAATAGCTACGAGAAGTGTTGAATGCTAAATAATCCATGAAAACAGACCCCTAATTTTATATTTAAGGGTCAATCACCATATAGATGTAACCATACGATCGGCTCTTAAATTATTTGTCAATTTCTAAATATAATATGCTGTATTTAAGTAGCTGAATGAAGATCAAAGTATTTCATTTAGGTGCTGACTTATATTTTGACATCTTTTTAGTTGTCCTTAAATACAGCTAACAGTTATTCTGTCATATTTATCGTTGATGCAAGCTGAAATTAACAAGGGGTAACAAACCATCACATGCCAAACCTCATGCTCTCACTTTCATGTCACATGGTATCACCCTTGTAGTCCACGCAATCCACAAGCAAGCTTACCTTAGTCCGTCCCTTTATCCAAGACGCAATTGTCCCTAAATTTATGCTCCTGACGAATTTCTCTTTTGGAGTTGTAATTATAGTGATCCAAAAATGGTATGATGTTGAATTGTTGATGCAGAACTACCAATGGATTACCTCATAAGTAGTGAATAGTAACCTTGTTCTACTAGCTATATTGGTCCACTCTGTCCTACACTGCTTATGTTGCCTTTGAACTTGCAAGTCCATGAGCTTAAGCTAATACTTTCCCTATTTTATTATCGATGATGTACAGCGTGTTTAGCCTATCTAGTGCAAGAAACCAAGTCAGGCCGAAAAAGAGATGACACTTCCTAATCCTCGCCTCTCCCTAGAATGGAGGAACCCTTGATGCCCTTGAATGGAGGAAATGTTTGTTTTTTTGCTTTTTGAAAGGCTGGAACATGCCAGCTTATACTAATAAGAAGCACCAGAGCTGCAACAAATGAGCAACAAGATGCACAGCTCCAAACAAACCCGCTGTCCTGCTCCTTCGGAATCCACCATACCGTAAGCAAGGTAGCAGACAAGTTTGGCCTGCCTTCGGAAGCAGCGGGAAGCCTATCTTTAAGGAGTCGGACAGAGGCCAGTTTGAAGGTAGCAAGCAAGGTTTGTCTCCCAAGCGCCGATTGCCTGTGAGATAGCGTGCCCAACCAGGCATTCGGAATCGGAGATGATGCGTACGTCAGTCTCCATGTTGTGCCCGCACGGCTGACGGAAGTTGCAGTTTGGCCATTCTTGGAGCTGCAAAAGTTTGGGCCGTCCAGAGTCCAGACTCAACTCTGTAGAAGCAGCCAAACGAAGGACTTCTCTACAATTCTACTCAGCAAATGTGTAAATAATCATCGTAGCATTACATTGGATACGTCACTACTTCAGACCTTCTCTGACAGTTCTACTCAGCCCGCAGGTGGTGGTGGTGCTCCCGGTCGTGTCCGTGCCTCTTGTGGCGCCTGCGCTCCTTGTCGTCCGCGGCCTCGTGCAGCCACCGTGGCGCCTGCTGTCTCGGACCATCCAAGTTCAGTGCCACCACCGCTTTGCCGTGCCGATGCTTGTGCCCGTCATTGTGCTGCACGCGGAGCGCCAGATCGTGCCTGTGCCGGTGGCCTCCCGCCGCCGCGTCAGGCTGCTGCACGTCGTGCCTGTGAAGGACGCGGTGGTGGTGGCTGGGCCCGCCCTTGTGCGCGTGGTGCCTGCGGGGGTGCTCGCTGTGGCGGTGAGCGTGCCGGTGGTGGCCTCTCCTGTGCCTCGTGTGCGCTCCGTCGTCTGGCTCCAGCCCGAACAAGTCCGCCCACCAGTCGTACAGGTGGTCGAAGAAGCCTTTCTGGTGCAGAAACCACAGGAGCATTGCGACTGCGAGCCAAAATGGAGAAAAATTTCATTTGCTGAGCATCCGTCATGAGGTTCAAGCGTTCGACAACGACGAAGTGGTGAAAGGCGTACCGAGTGCAGTAGCAAGGAACAGGCCTAACGCGATTACCATCCAGCCGATGCATATGTACTGAAAGTGGCAACTGAAGTCGAAAAAGCTCGAACATTCGGTCCTGCTACAAGATGATAGGGCCAGAATCAGGAAATGCAATAGAGTATAAGCTGTTCAGAGGAATTGATTAGAGCTAACGAAGAACTTGTCAGAGATATTGAGCAAACTGGAAGGGACTGATGGCGACCTGCACAATCTGCCAGTAAAGAAGTTAATTACACCGTCCCAGATCCAACGGAAAAAAGCTTTGACGCCTTCAAAGAAATCCATGATGCCACCCTTCTTGTGCTCATTCGGTGGACCGATCTACAAAGATTGCGTCCAAAAAGTGAGGAACCATGGGGCATGTGACAGCACTCTGGTATTTTCCGAGTTTACTCTAACAAGAAAATAGCTAATGGAGTATAGAAAAACCATTGAGACGCAGTTTTTTCGGAACCTGCGTTCCATTATTAAGAACCGTAGATGTAGTAGAAAATTGACATTCTGCTCTGTCGACTTCACTGAAATTTGATGCCTTAAGAATAGCTGAAATGGAGCATAAAGGGATACCATGTTAAGTCCAAACACGGGCAAATTGACAGCACAACTTATGTTAAAGCTCTAGTACAATTCCCAGCCCACCTGTGCATAGATAGTTTGTCGCTTGATCTGTAGATGTATGCAAATAAAATAATCGTATAGCTGATTCATCCGGTTTCATGATAAAAAACTGCTCCTGAAAAAGACAATTCAGGCCAATCAATCAAATGACGAAAATACCAAATATGCAGATGATAATAAATATTACCTCAACGTGATTGATGCCACTTAAGCACTCGAGCTACAAAAGGAGCAAACCACTGGTTAAATTAAAGAAGATCGAAGTCAAGTGCAAAAGGAGCTCATCAACTATGTTGAGCATGGACTACACAGCATGGGAACTTTACACCATCATTAAACAGTAAAAAGAAAAAGGAGCCACGGACAGAATGCACTACTAACATTGCAAGACTATTTTGGCCTTCATAATTCTATTACAAAATAAAAGAATAGTTAATAACATAACATCAACCAAAATGAAGGCGTAAAATTCATGATTAGATGAATACCGTCAGGCTATACGAAGCCTCTAGTTTACCAATATTCTTGGTTGTAACATTTGCAACACCAACTTGACTCAAGGCTTCAAATGTAGGAACCTTAATGCTAATTATCTTCCCTGGGCTCCTGATAAGGAAGTGCAACAAATTTGACATGCTCCTAATTTAATTAAAAACGTAAATATGTAATAATACCTATAGCAGGGTCTGAGATGAAACACAAGAGTAGAAATGTCTTATGTCCCTACTATTTGTGAAGCACATCATAATCAAAAGCCATAAATATCATTACTACCTCTGATAGACATATTCTATATCGTCAGCACTTAGCTCTATCAGCAAATTGGTATTAAGAACTTCAGTGACTCCCACAGAAAAAGAATAAACACCTGCATACTGTAAGGGGTGTATCAGAAGCTTTATCCAATGTTAGTAAATGATAGTAGGAAAAGGGAAGAAACTGATGGAAACATAACTGGATGTTGATTAATCCTTTCAAATCTTCCCTCCACAACGTGTAGGGGCTGCAGGCTCTTATTTACTCGAATTTTGTCATCCTGAAACAAATGATACCAGTCTTCCAAGATTTGAATATAGAATGATTTAATAAGCAGGTACTTGACACTTACGCCCGTATGTCGATCTCACTGGCACAAAACCAAAAGTGTGTTCTTTGTATGAGATTAATGATAGAAAATAAATTTGAAGTTTGAAAATGATTCAAAGTGCCTTTTCCAGAGTGTGAACATGCTTGTAGCACGGTGGTAACGCTTTACAGTGGGAGACTACAGCCTACCGACTAGGGTTCAAATCCTAGTCTTGGAGCAAAAAAGTCACTCAGTGATTCCCCTAGAAATATGGGTTATGAATCAACCTAGAGTGCAGGCCCTTGTGTATGAGGCGTGGGTTAAGTTGATCCATTGGGGGTGTCTCCTTATGTATAGGGATGCAGCTTTTGTTACCTTTCCCGGCCCCATTTTGAGTGCTTCTTCTTAGCTGCAATACCCCAGGAGAGGTTTTTCCCCTTGGAGACGAGGTTTTTTAAGATCTAGTTGCAGTTGATGTAAATATTATTTTTTACTATTCAGTATGATTGTATAACAGAATCCCCAATTTAAGAACGAGAAACAAGAAAAAAATAATCAGGTGCTTTGAAAAGGTCTTATCACATTAATTATATAATTACCTCCATAAAGTTCCAAAGCTGATTGTACAAGCAGCTCCATAGTGCTGATGAACAGAAATTAGGTTGCTTTTGGAAAGCCTCATAACCAACTCCAATTTTGTTGCATTCAAGACCGTTGTGTGTAAAATAAAATTTCTCCAACAGCATCCATCTTGAATATTCATCCCCAATGACCTCTGGCTGGCCGCTACCAGCACCCTTCCATATAAAACATTAAAGTAATGTTTTACAGCCACATAATAGAGCGCATAGCAAATACAGCATAGTGTCATGGTGCATATCTACCTTACGGGGAGTCACAAGATAGAAGTCCTCAAATGATGGCATACTTGTATAACCAGCAAAGTCACCAACAAGATTTACTCTCAGAAAGTTGTCTCCAGAAACAACTGTTCTATTCTCCGGACCAACAACCACCTCCTGCAGTGCAATTGGTCAAAAATTCAAAATACAGGCCTCAATAGAGTCATACCAGAAATTTAGCTCACGGCAGCTGCAGGTAAGATCATAAGAGTAGAAGCCCGGCTTGTTAAGTGTAAGTCTAAAATATTAGTCCCTAAAAAGGTATACTGCACCTAGGTTACCAAAGTTCTGTTTATTCTAAGATCATGCTTAAGTCTGCTACGCAAATAAGAATTGACATGAGCCATTCATTTGGTAATTTATTCTAGAGGCCACAAGTGCTACTGGTTGAAAGCTCTACTATATAATTAAAATCATACCGATACAGACGAGCCTTTCTTAACCTGTACTCTGATGCTGAACCCAAGAGATCTTGTCCCAATTTCAAAAACATGGAACCTGTTCATGAGAAAAAAATAGAGTACATAAGTTTAAAGATGAGAAAGTATTCACGTATGTCAAAAGAAGTAAAGTAGGTTTTGAAATAATGAAGGTCCTACACTCCTTCCATATGGTGGTAGGATGTGGGAATACATAAATAAGATCTTGGCAGATATACATCACATATTATCTGAAGTGTAACAAAGAATGTAGCCTCTAGTCAAGTTCAGACAATGTACCAATTAACATTGACAAGTCCAAAATCATAGCCAAGACATGAAATTTTTATATTAGTAGACACGGTGATGTTCAAGAAAATATTCAGTTAATATTACAATATAAATTATAAACACAAAAGCAATCATAAATAGTACCGTACCAGTCACCTGGAAAACGTACGCAGTGAGCCGTATTATGTTTTCCTTTGAACATTTTATCGACTACAAAGTTGATGAGTGTGGAAGACGTGTCAGGTAATGTACTAAAAAAGCATAAGCATACAAATTATTTATGAACTTACAAATGTTTCCACAGGATGTATGAACACGATTATCTCCACATGGACAGCAAACAGGCTAGTGCACACCAAAGTAGAGGAAAAGGTGAGCATCATAAGGGGACTTTAAATTATATATACAGATGTACAAACAATGGATAAGAACCTGTCAAGATTACTGATTATGCCAGTGAATCTACTATACAAGCATGTCAGCATATGTTCCTTTGTTTTAGTTAATACAAGTGTATCTCCTATTTTTTTAATGTGGACTACGAAATTCTTACCATCAACTCACAATAATAAAGTAATAACTTTTAAAGGGTTCCATAGATGTGTCTTACAGGAACGATCATGAAAGTTGTACATGTTTTTACTAATTTCTACAACTTCAACCAAACTCTGGCTAACTATGACATCTCTTTTAAGTATTTATAAGATCTGATGGAAGCTTCTGAGGCGACATGACATGAATGCTAGATAAGGGGTAAAGTTTAAAGCAAAGAAGGATATGCTTAATCATGCAGAGTAGGAGCTATGCATTATCATGTAGCTGGATAATGACATAATATAATTATATAGGTAAAATGCTTCTAACCTCTGAGTGCTCGATTATAGAACCACTCTCATTACGTAACCTAGCCACATTCATGAAAAAAACATCATCATATATATATAACATTGGAAATTTTAAATAAATTATCGAGTCACCCTCAGTGTACAAGGATCTACCGAAAGGCACACAAATAAATTCTTTAAGAATGCAACCTGGAATAGTTTAGAGTTACTAATAGGTGCAATTTCTAAGATAACAGCATGTTAGCTATGCAATTTTCAGAGTTTGTATGCTACATAAATGTACTGCAAATCCACATTCATGCTAAAAAGGGAAGGATAAGTTAATTAATGTAGCTAACTGAACTGAAAACAAGAGCCAACATTGATGTATCAACTGGAATTACTAAATATCTTACCTTTCACAAGATCGAACAACATCGGCACCAGCATCTGGCTCACATTTGCGCGTCTCGACAACCAGTTCCTCAGGTTTGTAAGCAACATCCTGAAGAGGCAAACAAAGAAGGGCTTGAATACCAACACGAGTTCTGCCAAACTGTAAAAACTTTATAGCAGTCGGGATAAAAATCACGGTGCAAATGAACATGAAAGACTGCTGTTGCAACTCAAGGCGCATTGAACATCTCATTCACCCCATCAATTGACCTCGAAGCATATTGAACTGTGTCTAAAACTTATGTAGATTGAGACATGTCAGTAAAATGATAAGTCTCCCCATCCCTGGACATTAGCCCAAACATAGGGTGATGACACTCGTGGAACCAACAGTACAGTTAGACACATGTTGGTGGAACACAGCCACCGATAATGACGTCGTGAAGAGCTTGAATTAGTATGTACAACCAGAAATTAAGAGCAATTCCCCTGATCCAAGACCTATCAAAGACCGTGCACATCAAAACAAAAAAAATTTGACGCTCAAAGGACGGAATGATTCGATTGCGTGTCAAAAGTGCATAGACACTGATCAGCACCGTTTTCAGAAACTAGAAGTGCACTAGACTAGAGCAGCGGGAGTCGAGTCTTACCCAGAGGTAGGTGAGCGCGTAGGCGGCGTAGACGGAGGACTTGTTGATGGTGATGACGGGGGGATCCCGTATGGTCTGCATCGCCTGCGTGTCGTTCTCCTCCGCCTCGGTGATCTTCGCCACCAGCGACGCCTCCCTGCCGCTCTGGAACGCCACCCACGGCGCCACAGCCATCAGCGCCCGTCATTCGAATGCGGGTGCGGGGGGAGGGTGTAGAGGCGCGCTCACCGAACCGCTGGGGACGGCCATGTCGAGGACGATCTTTCGCTCGCACGAGAGGGGGCCGGCGGCGCCCGAGTCACGGACGCAGCTCTCGACGCGGGACTTGGAGAGGATCTCCACGCCGCCGGAGCCGGCCGCGACGAGCGCGAGGAGGACGAGGAGAGCGGCGGGGGGACGAGGCGAAGTCATGGCGGTTACCGCCGGCGGAAGTGGGCGCTCGACGAGTTGCAGAGGCGGGAGTAGAGTTGGAATGGGCGGACTCCACGACTGCAGAGGTTCGGAACCGCGCGCACGCGCCTGGTTGGGAAGAGGCGAAAAGTAACCGTTTGCATTCGGGTTCAGGATCGTATTCGTAATCCACACACAAATTACAGATCAAATTTTCCAAACTCCCTCCAAGGACCAACCACTCTTCTGAATCAAATCGCGTAGACCAATGTCTACGTCCGTGTCAGATCATGGGATCGCTTCAGATTAATTTTACAGAACTGCTAAATGGACCAAAAAAATAATGCGCCGCCGTCCGTGGGGATCGAACCCACGACCACGTGGTTAAAAGCCACGCGCTCTACCACTGAGCTAGGACGGCTGCTCTTACTATTGAATTGTGTTTTATAAACTAAAACGAAGAAGAGATGAGTACAGAATCAGGATAACGGCCAAGATCATTTTGCTAATCATTCAATCAGCAGCATGGCTTCCGGCACTGTTGCATTCTAAATAACCAATGGCAGAGTATCAAACTCGAGTTATAAACATACAAAGCTGAAAGCCCGACGAAGCAGTTTACAGAAACAATTCAATAAAGAACAAATAACTTCGTCCATATCTACAGGCAAACAGGCATAAAAAAGGTCTCTCCTTCCCAACACTAGGTAAACAGAAAACGGGGTCTAGGTGTCGCACTTCCACCTCGAAGTCGGCACGCAGTTCAGGTAGCGGCACCAGTGGCAGCTATCGTACCCATTCTTCCCCTTGAACAGCATCACCAGTGAGATCACAAATCTGCACGAGGAGTCTTTTGATATCAGTTCCATTCCATGCGTGTGGAACGAATAATAAAATAAGCAATGCATTCAAACTGTGCTCAGTATTAGTCCACAGTCACATTATAAAAAGAATGACCAACAATAGGTATACCAGACCAAATCCTGGCAAGTTCACTTTTTTTCCCTGGGATGCTTTTTTATCTGTGTTTGATACCAAATTTGTGCAGAGTGTTCACTTACCCGACCAACAGCAAGACAAACGCCACAACCCACAAAACATATTGGTATGTTTTGTACTTGGGAGGCTGGCTAGTCTGGGGCAACTCTTGGCGTTCCATCCAACCAAACTGAGGTCTTGCCAACAAAACAAAACCCAAAAGAAAACCCGTCGCAAATCCACCAATATGAGAAAAGTTGTCCACGTGAGGTAGTATCCCAATAGCCAAGTTGATCGCAATAATAAACAGGAGAGTTAGTATGGCTGCTGCCTGCAAGCACAAATTACGTAGGCAAGCAAAACGTTTCTCGTGAAGCTGAATACAGGGGAAAGAAAGCATATGTTTAGCTACAACGTTCACTGACCTTGTTGGAGTAAATAGTCCAGTTCATGAGTAGCTCAGAAAGCATGGATCCAAGCAGGCCAAATAAAGCTCCAGAAGCACCAACAGAGATATAGTTGTTCCGTAGGAAGAGTGCCGACAACACGCTGCCGCCAAAGCCAGAAAGTAGGTAGATAGCACCAATGCGAACTTGAAGGCAACATGACCAGTTTCAGTATAAAGATAGTTATGTCCAAAACATATATACAAGTACCAAACGGAACATTTAAATGCAAAATTAATGGATGGTTCGCATCGAAATACTAATATAAGAATTATAAATCCTTCAAAGTAAAACGAATCATGATTAGCATCATAAAAAATATTCTAGCCAAGTATTTGACAAGTATCTGGAAGAAGTGTGTTCTTTATATGCGGGAAGATTTATGCTGAACTGGAGTCATGATTATAATGATTCAGCACTGATAAAATCTTACCAAACCCGAATTGCTGTTCAAGGCGAATTCCAATAAACAACAAACTTAGCATGTTCACAATCAAATGGATCAGGCCAGCATGGAGCCAGATGGAGCTAATAAGGCGCCACCCTTGGTGCTGATGAACAATTTTGTTCCAGTCAAGAGCTCCCATTTTCATCAAACTGGCAAACAGAAAATTAGAGTCAATATAACCATCCTATAAATCCTACGCTACCTTACCAGGGCAGCAAAATCTAGATCAAATTCACAGTGAAAAAAATGCTTCTGGTCGCTAAGATACATTTCTAGTACATATGAAACAGTTAAAATAAGTAGGCATGCATGAATGGTCAAACAGATAACTCCACTACTCCAGAATGGATGTTGTCTATTGTCTTAGCTTATTCTGCAAAAGGTCAGGGGTAAAGTAGGTGTCTGCTATAGTTTTGCGGTAATACTATAACAGACACCTAGACAAGTCAAAGCAGTTACCATGATTCTATCTAGAAAGAGAATACGAAAGATAATAATACTGTGATACCGGATCCTATGTCTGCAACATAATCCATGTCCCTAGTTACCATCTGTAATCTGACATAAGTGCAAGCACTAACAGTAAGAACCAACAAAAAATATCCCCTGACAGCCTCTGTGATTGTAGTGAACATGGTATTAAACAACTGCGAACCAGATAAAATATCAGCTATTTGAGGGAACTGAAAGTCTGACATTATGGAGTTGTTGGACAAACATTGAAATTGCAAGTGCTTAGGTCAGTTCAAGCTAGTCAAGACGGAGATCTGAATTGTCGCCATCACATCTAAAGTCAGAACTGCTTTGCCTCAAAGGCTTTCGAATCGTTTAAAGTGAAAAGGACTCGACTCAAGTAAACGCCTAGAAGCCAAAGATCATGACTCGATGCCCCCAGAGAACAAGCTTCGAGCAGACGCAAATGCTCGGAAATTTCCTGCCACCTGCATTCCAGAGTTCACGCCAACGAAACTGCTAGCTCGTGCGAGCTCTAAACCCTCCAAACCACCAAAAATCCAACTTCTATCAAAATTAAAGACGAATATGGTAAGAAACCCCAAGTTTGTTTTACCAATACCGTCCTATCAAACCGTAATAAAGGTACTAAACGCAAAATAAAGGCTCGGAGCCTCGGAGTCCCTCCAATCTCCCCAGCCAATCCGATCGCGCACGGGGCCACCGGGCCAGGACGATACAGTTCCAGTAGTTTTTTTTTTTGTCAAGAAGACTCAGCAAAGGAAAGCTTAGGTTGTAGTACTGAGAAAGACATACGTGGACGAGGACGGCCCGAGGAGCGGGTTCTCCCGGAGCGGCTGGAAGGAGAAGCGTCGCAGGAAGCCGGCGACGCATCCGCCGAACGCGCTCCCGTGCTTGGGGCAGTCGTTCTCGTACATCTCCACGGCGAACACGACGATGCAGGCGACGATCAGGGTGGGCACGAGCCACGGCCACCACTTGCGGTCCTCCGGCCCCTCGTACCCGCCGTACCCGTAGCTTCCCCCCGCCGCCGCGGCCGCCACGCGGCCCTTCCCGTCGCTCGCCATGGATTCTCCTCCTCCTCTCGCCTGCTTTCGGCCCGCCGCTTCAGTGGCGTGGAAGACAAGGGGGGGAAGCTGCTCAAGCGGTGGAGGCCGGTGCCGCTTCGGGAGTCGCTTGGAAGCGAGGCGAGGAGCTGTGGAGGTGGAGCAGGGCAGGGGGGGGGGGCAGAAATGAAATGGTGTGGGTGCGGCTGGGGACACCACGACAGCGACGGGCATGGCCCGCGGCGGGTGGGAAGCTGTCAGGCTGGCGGCGGGACCCGTGCTCGCGCGTGGACCACCGGGCGGTGAGGCGTTGCTGTCCGCGGCTCGGTTAGGGTGGAGGACCAGAGCGGAGCGGGTGCCGGGTGGATCGGAGGTAACTGCTCCGCTTGAGGAGGAAGACAGCCGAGCGCAAGCTCCTTTCGCCGTTTCGCGCGCGAGATGAGGAGCTGAGCTGACCGGATGAGGCCACGCGGTACATGCGCGTGGCGTGACCTGACGTGACGAGGAGGAAGAGGCGCGAAGCGTGTGGTCGCCGAGGTGACGGAGCAGGAGCCGCGCGGCCCAACCCGTCACCGTCACGGGCTCACGGCACGGCACCGCGGGCGGGGCGACGAGGTGAGGTGGAACGGCAGAGCGCGTTGAGGTGGTGCGTTAGGCAAGGTGGTGGCGCCGCTTTACCCAACCCGCGTAGCCGTCGCCATCGGATTCTGTTGCTTTCCTCTGGTCCGGTACGGCGCGAGACCGGGTAGAACCGTCCGTACGAGCGCCGCGCGCTCTGGGTCTTCCTGCCGGCGAAACCCATTTCGTACTCCTACGCCGTGCTGCTACGAAAGTCCGTGTCAGGCGGAACGGATCTGGGGGCTGGCCGACCGGGGTATAACTGTGGCGTTCCAGCTTTTCTCCGCCGGGGAGGGAGAATTTGCTTCCATCTCATCGGTGGGATGGTGGTGCTGCATTTACGCGGCTCCGAAGTACGTGCCAACTTGCTGCCGTAACTCGCAGGGGGAGGGGCCGCGATCGTCGCGCCCCTGACGATGGCGCGCGCCACGGAAGAAGGATTGCAGCGACCGGCGAAGGGCAGACGGACCATGCGCGCGGGCCGTCACGCCGCGCGCCGGGCGGCATCGGTGATAGCGTGGAACACGGTCGCCGTTTCCGCATCGACCGTGGCCGCTCGTCTCGTCGCGCCGTCGCCCGTTCCGTTCCGTTCCGTGGAGCCGTTCCTCGGCGCTGTCGCTGCTCGCCGGCACCGGCATGTGAGGCTGTCAGCGAGGTCGCGTTGCGGCTACTAGCCGCTAGCGACGCTTCACCTGTGTGTCGCGCACTCGACCGCGTGCGCAGGCTTGAATAGTTTTACACCCGATAAGCTCGCATGTCGCCGGCGCGGCCGTGAGCCTAGCACCAGCAGTGTGCCAGCAATGGAGCCAGCTGGACAAACAGTGGCTTTCTCGCTCTTCTTGCGTTCTTTCACCCCCGGCATGCAGACGCAGCTGGTACGCAAGCATCGAGCGCCCAATCTGTCGGTCGGTCACATTGTGCTGCTGCCGCTACTGCTACTTTTTTGAAGTGAGTGTTGTACCGTACATCCACGTCGCCGCCGTAGCTTGTGCAGATGGTCTACCCAGACAGCACTCATACTTTAAATTCATATTTTAGAAAATATTCTTAGCCATTGACATCCGTATGTAAAAGATTTTTTACTCTATATTATAATTGTTTACACATATCGTACTTTATATACTGCTTTATACTATTAAAACAAGATATTGACCCACATATCAACCATCACGAGAGTGTTTTACCGTATGCATAATAACACTCTAAATTTAAAATATAATTGTTTGTACTCATTTAGAGTCAATGAAGCATTACACAAATACTGTTAATTAATGGATCTTGTCTATTTCTTGCAAATCGTATTGAGATGTCGTAACGTGCAACAAGACAAAAACGAAAAGCTAAACATGAGAAGACGATGGAGCATACGCGGCATTATGTGTGGTTTGTCTTGGAGAGGCGGAAGGCACGGTCAAGTTTGCTCGAACACATCAGGTGCTATGTAACATTTGGGTCGGTGTCTGTCAATCTTTGTGCTTATGGTGCGTGGTGCTGTCGGCGGTTGATTTATGGGGCTTAGGCCAGCTCAGTTTGTAATCGCTGGTGTATTCTATGGCTCTGTTTGTCAGAGCTTAAGTTTGTTAAAAAAATATATTATTTGGAACAATGGTTTGGAATTAATTTGTGCTTAAGAAACGACTTAATTAGTAATCTGTTTGCAAAAAATTATTATTTAGAATAAATTATATAGTACAATTGGGCCTCAAGCATGTATCACTTGTTTGCCGACATGAGAACGAGGGTTGATGGCTGTAGTCTGTAAAATCTTGGCAGCGTTGGACACACGAGCAGCGACGACATTTGTGGCTCCAGGATCTGGACAAGGTCCATGCCAGTGCCAGCGACGTTGGACACGAAAAATGACTCAGCATGATATCGGCTAGGGATGATGGCAATGAGTCGTGTGGAGTAAAAACCTGCCGGAAACAAAAGAGCTTGCGGGTGAAATTTAAAACCCGTATCTGCATTCGCGGGTGAGAATTCACATCCACACCCACGTCCGTCTGGTCTCGGACGAGTTTTGGGTGCCTACCGGGTTTGATTTTTTATAAACATACTATAACGTTTAACAAACAAATCTAAAAAATAATCGATTTTAAATGGTAATGTAATAAAAAATATTAAGTTAAGTATAAAGACTGTAAATATAGGTTGTGATAAGTAAGATGAAATAAATAAATTATAGAAAACAATCAAATTTGATTTTAAAATTATAAATATAAATTATTTCGGGTACCGGTGCGAAATAAAACCCGCACTTGCGACAAGTTAGGTCAGGTGCGGGTTTGAATTGCAGTGAAAAATCCTCTCCCTTCCCCCTCCGCATCGGTCCGATGCAAAACGCGTCAGGTACTACACCCGCAGGTGAGATTGTCATCCCTAATATCGGCGACAAGCTTAGTTGCAAGGACGGGGTTTGACCCGGGATGGCGTGTGTTTCCCCGACTGGAAATTGTAAATTCGCATTTCGAATGTTTCTACCAGCCCAAGTGAAAGCTCGTCTAGTCCAGACATAAGGAGCCAGCCCAGAAGCATAGGCTTACTCGGCCCAGTTAGAGGACCCAACCCAATACACCTCAATCCCGCTCGCCCTCACCCACTCAGGCTCAGGCCCCGTCCAAAACCTCCCCCACTCCACGATGCTCCGCCGCATCGCACCCGCCATCCGGCGGCTTGCGGCTTCGCCGGTGGGTGTGGCGGCGGCGGCGCCCTATTCCTCCAAGTCTACCTCCATACCTCAGAAGCAGCAGCGCGTCCGCGACCACGCCTTTGACGGCATCATGGAGGTTCAGAAGCGCGTCCGCCGCTTCCACGCACTCCACGCCCTCCTCCTCTACGCCTCCTCCCCTGCCCGCGGCAGCGGCGCCGTCTCCGCCCCGTTCACGCGCCTAGGCGCCCTCGCGCGCCGCCAGCTCCGCCTCACGCCCCTCGAGGCCGGCGGCTTCCTCCTGCGCCATCCACACGTCTTCCACCTCTTCCTCCACCCTGTCCACCGCGTGCTCCACGCCCGCCTCACCCCGCGCGCTGCCGCAGCTCTCCGCGCTGAGGCCGACGCCGTGGCCGCGGCGCTACCCACCACATCCGTCCTCCGCCTCCGCAAGCTCCTCCTCCTCGCGCCCCCGCACCGCCGCCTCCCCCTCGAGAACATCCGAATGCTACGCCGCGACCTCGGTCTGCCTGACGACTTCGCCGACTCGGTCATCCTGTCCAACCCCTCCCTGTTCCGCCTCACTCCCGACAGCTTTGTCGAGTTCCTGCCCTCCCCAATCGACCCGCCTTACCTCACCGTCGCCGCCGTCGATCGCGCCCGGGAACAGCACTACCGCGAGCACCGCGCCCCTGGCTCCGGCGAGGAGGACGCACGTTTCGCGTTCCCCACCCGTTTCCCGCCAGGGTTTAAGATCGGCAAGTACTTCCGTATCGCCGTCTGGAAATGGCAGCGCCTCCCATACGCGTCGCCTTACGCTGACGTCTCCGGCCACGACCTGCGCTCACTTGAGGCACAACGCCGCATGGAGAAGCGCGCCGTTGCTGCTGTCCATGAGCTGCTCTCGCTCACCGTCGAGAAGCGTACCACACTTGAGCGCCTTGCGCTGTTCCGGGATGTGCTTGGCGTGCCCAAGAAGATCAAGGAGTTCTTGCTCAAGTACCAGGGCATATTTTACATATCCACCAGAGGGAACCAGGGGAAGCTGCACACGGTGTTTCTCAGGGAGGCGTACTACAAAGGGGAACTTCTTGAGCAGAATGAGATATATGAAGCTAGGCAAAAGCTGGAAGAGCTGCTCATGATAAGCCCACAGAGGGCGAATTTGGATCGGATGTTCACCAGCATGGGCCGTGGATGGGATGAGCTTGGTGGCGGGCGCCGCGGTGGAGCTGAATTGAGGGATGAGTTTCTTGGGGATGGAGGTGGCCGGAAAAAGAATGTTGACGCTGATGAAGCCGAGAGTGGCGAGGACTCAGGTGTTGAATCACTCTACATTGAGTGAGGAATATACACTGGGCATCAACGTGGGATGCCTGATTCTTGAACATGGCATCAACTCCATCTGGAAAGCTCAACTTCTTTTGCTGGTCATCACATCGGTATGTTTTGGACTACTAAGATGCTACCATGTTTCGAGTCACCGGCTGAAGCTGACTTATAATGCTACCATTGATGATATCAAGTAAAATGTGAATCACTGAGCTGTGGAAGCGAAGACCCAACCATGCAGTATGCCGGTATCTGCACTGAATGGTTGGATCTTCTCCCTTGCGCTCCCTGATACGAAGATAGCCTTAGAGGCAGGAAAATACCCTTCTTGAACTAGGGGCATATGCTTCTTCTCTTAATTGGTCAAGTTTTGAGAGTGGATATATGTCTTCTGTTTGGCCAACTGAAAATTCCGTGTCTAAAGAAGATAGGCATTAATGATGTCATTTCTTCACTGTTCTCATGATTTGTCCTACGTTATGTACACACAAACAGTTAAAATAGTGTGTCTTAAAACCAGTGAGGAACTCACTCCTATCTTCAGCAGCTAGATACAGAGTGCAGCAATTTTTCGGAAGTAGATAGAAACAATTTTTCTAGGTTCAGATCTGCCTCCTTGCAAATTATGCAAGAAAAAGAATGAAAGACTGCTAGAATTCCCTTCCGCAAACCCCATGTTGTGTGGGAGCTTTCAGCTCTGGGTACACACTTTTCTATAGAAACAATGTAAAGGCATTTGGTTATTTATTGAATCTTGGAAATTATATTTGCTTCAAATAGTACTGTCTCACCGGTCCTTATGGACAGCTGAGTCTCTATATAGTACATTTGCACTAATTAACTGATTGTTCTCAGGAAAATTGGTGCCTACTAATTAACTAAATGTTCCCAGAAACAAATTGCCATGTTTGAGTGTAACAGTAGTATTAACAAACGATCCATTTGTAGTCAAGGTTTGTTACTGATGTAGGTACATATTTTGTGTTTGAGATAAACTGAAACCATATTTCATTGCCATTTTTTCTTATACATTCGAGGCTTGTTAGCATATGGAGAATTGGAGCAGCATTTGAGTTAGGCCTCGGTCTGTACTTATGATATTTGGTCTACTGAAGCTTTTTTGCATGACAACAACAACAAAGCCTTTGTCTCAAGCACGTTGAGGTAGGCTAGATATGAAACTCAAACTGGATTTCATATCCATAGAAATGGCTGGTTTTGATGCTGGCTCGCCAAGTTTATCACAACCCTCCTCCTTTACCGAGCTTGGGACCAGCTATACCAAGAAAGGCATAGGCAGAGTTTTTTTGCATGACATGAGAAAAATAACTTACAACCCCCTCAAACTGGGATATTGGCTTCCCATCATATATATATTATCCAGAACCCTGAATTGTTAGCAAGTATGACCCGCTTGTGAGGTTCAGTAAAAAAGAGATGCTGATCAATACCCAATCAGGTTGCGCATAATTCACCCATGCAACTGTAAATTAACTGATGCTAGTATCAGCAATTTTCCATGCTTGTCAGATAGTGAATGAAACCTTCTGAAGATTTTTTTTCTGTTGGATGGCATCTACTGACCTTTTAGACACTAATCCAACTGTGTCTACAGTTCATCAATTGTTAGCAGAGGTTCACCCACTTCAAAGTTGACAAGGAAATAACATTTTGACCTGAATATGGCATCAAGGGTGCAGCTTGGTTTCCCTGCGAGGAACCATGCTATCTAAGTCGACAATGGAAGATGCGATGATGAAGCTTAGATACAAATTTTACATGCCTATCCATCATTTTGGAGCAGTACATGAAGGCTCACTGTCATTGGCCTTATACAGCTGATAGGCGGTCTATTCATTCAACAGATGCAAGGAGTGAAGTGGACCTGAACAGTCCGCTTGTGTTTCTAGACTACAATCATTTGAAGCCTCTAAATTGCAAGTACAAAAATGGAGGTCGCAAATGGTTGATACGGATTTCACCAACTGTCAGCATATCTGGTATTGTCTGGAAAATATGATGCTGTGTTCTGTGTCAACTTCCAAAATATTACGTTCTTTTCTAGATATTTGGCGTGGTTGACAAGCTTAAATGGTAAAGTTTGTTGTACTGATTCATCCAATCAATGATATTGAATAGTAAACAGGAAATGATTTGATTGTATTTTTGACTTAACTAGCTGCCAGTTTACAGTTAAAGTGTCAGCTTTCCCTGCTAACAGCAGTAATGGTCTTGTCCTGCATGCTATAAGATGGTGCTTGTCATTTCTCATAAAGCCTTATTTGATGGAACTTGATTCTCTATCTGCCATTGTTTTATCCGCTAATGCTGAATGGTATTTTTGTTGCGTAATAATTGATGACATCATTGGTTGAAGGATATTACCTTGTTAATCTATAATCTCAAGCCTCATTAAGTATTTGAAAGCGCAGTCAGATTGAGATGCTTAAAATGGCCATGTTGATCCAAATGCCATAACAAGGTCATTCTCACTCAATCAGTATCTCTTGTCTCTTATTTTTCTCCATCATCCATTTATAGCTACTGTCGAAGTGTGAGCTGCGACACTTCTCTCGGCCTACTTCGAAGTAGTCTGCGAGGTTCTTTTTTTCGGAGGGGGCTTGACGCCCTTCGTGATCTTGGCTCGAGGGAGCGGATGAGCACAAGTATTAACGTGGTTCGGGCCGCCGGAGCGTAATACTCTACGTCCACGGGTGTGCTTGTTTTATTGCTAGAGCATAAGTGCTTGTGCGTTGTGTGATCTTGAGTGCGGGGAGTTCCATTGCCGGGTGGTCACTTCGGTCCTTTTATAGTTCAAGGCTGGGGTGGTTACAAAGAGGCTTGGGGCTCGACAGGTGGCCCCAAAGCTTTGAGTGTCCTATACACGATTGTCGGTACCCTCAATACGGGGTACCCCGCGCACAGGGGAAAATGCCTAAGGACCTCGCCCTTCTCCGCAGGGAGAGCTCCGAAGGCGCCATGTGTCCAGCGGGGCCGGACCTCCCTCTCCTTAGAGGAGAGCTCCGGACTTGCCACGTGGCCAACTGAGCCGGACCTCCCCCCTCCGCGGGGAGAGCTCCGGAGGCTCCACGTGTCCCACGGGGCCGGACCTCCCTCTCCTCACAGGAGAGCTCCGGGCCCGCCACGTGGCTAGCAGAAGCCGGACCTCCCCCCTCCGCGGGGAGAGCTCCGAAGGCTCCACGTGTCCCGCGGGGCCGGACCTCCCTCTCCTCAGAGGAGAGCTCCGGGCCCGCCACGTGGCCAGCAGAGCAGCGTTGCCTGCCCCCGCACGGTAGGCAGCAAGAGTAAAGATGCGTCATATCTCGCCCGTACAAGGTATTCAAGACCGCGCCTTCCCAAGCCGCGGAGACGCGGAGCACGCCACTGTCAGGTGCCGTTGCGCCCAATCACATCGCAGTGAAGTCTGGCGCCCCGCGTCAGAGCCTGCACGCCAATAAACACAACGACAAGACATCCCCTGCCGCCCCTGCCATCATCAACCACTACGACTAGCTTGCGGCATGGGCAGGGCGGCAGAACGAAGACTCGGAGGCCCTCGCCAGAGACAACTACCGGCGTAACTGCAGATACGATAGATGGCAGGCAATCTCCCCGGGAGCACCTGTCGGGTCCCGGGCCCACCTTGTAAGCCACTCGAGCCTTGGGCTATAAAAGGCTCGGGTAGGCAACGTTAACAAAGGTTGACACTTCAACCATTCGACATCTTACACTCTCAAGCTCAGGACTCCGGTTCTGAGCAGCAAGCAATACAACGAGCAACTCTGTTCACCGTGGACGTAGGGTTTTACGCTCCGGCGGCCTGAACCACGTAAAAATCCCCGTGTCAAGCTTCTCTGTCAATCGTCCCTAACGCTGAAGCTCTCCGTGAGTGACTAGCCCCACTGAAAAAGAACCTCCGCGGGCTGCCCAGAGCAGGCCCGGGGGAAGTGTCGGCTATACACTTCGACATTTGGGGCGCCAGGTAGGGGGCTTTTCCCTTGCGCGACGAGCTTCTGCCGACAAAGATGACGAAGCTTCCTTCAGCGGCAAGCTCTCCCCGCCCACGTTCACGACGAACGGTGACTAGCGGGGACTACGTCTCGACACACTCAGGACGAAGTGTGTCGGCGCAAGCTGGAAGCCAGCAGCCGACTCGGGCAGCGCAGGCTCCAGCAAGCGTGAGATCCTCTACAGCGTTGAGCGTCTCCCACGGGGGCGCACTAGCTGCAGTAAGAGCGCTACTGCGCAATCCACCTGCTAGGGACGCGCCTCAGTCAGCGACCCAGCAGTGGAGTCGCGACGTAGACCGTCTCGTCGTCGCCGCCGCCAACCCTCGACTTCGGCGGGGACGACGCCCGAGTCAACCGGCTGTGTCGCTGACGCGCACGCCAACGGTTGACGGGCAGACGGCAGATTCCCGCTCCACCAGGCTCCCGTCGGCGGACCTGAGGACGGAGCTGGAACGACGCCACTTGGGCGACGATGCCCGAGTGGTCATCGAGCGACGATGAGAAAGGCGTCGCAACCAAGAGGCCGACGACAGCATGTCGACCGCCTCAACCCAGCCTGGGCCGCAGACGTTCGCCACGCGATCTCTGCCCCAGGCGTACGCCACACAACATATGCCTCAACCATATGCCATGTAGATGGTGCCTCTAGTCTATGGCGCAGCCTTGCCCATACCGGGGTACACAGTGCTAGCAGCGAACCAAACGTTCGCGGCACCAACGCCTGCAGCAACAGGAGCAGGATGTGCGGCCGTGGCGCCACACCTTCTCTTCGCGAAGTGGCCGCGCAAGTTCCGGCCGCACCTGCCCGAGAAGTACGATGGCAGCGTCAACCCGACGGAGTTCCTCCAGATCTAATCCACCGCCATCCTTGCTGCAGGAAGGGACGAGGCCATCATGGCCAACTACTTCCCCGTCGCCTTGACCGGCCCAGCCTGGTCTTGGCTCATGAATCTCCCCCAGGGTTCTATAACCTCCTGGGGAGAGCTCTGCCGGCAGTTCACTGCTAACTTCGACAGCTCCTACACCCGGCGTGGCACGGAGCTCGACCTCCACGCCATCCAGCAACAACCTGGAGAGACGCTGCGCTCTTTCATCCAGCGGTTCTCCCAGGTACGGAACACCATCCCGCATATTCGAAATGCTTCTGTGGTGGTGGCGTTCCGGCAGGGTGTACGGGACAAGAAGATGCTTGAGAAGCTCGCGACGAGAGAGGTTCGCGACGTCTCAGAGCTTTTCAGTCTAGGGGACAAGTGCGCCAGAGCAGCAGAAGGGCGGAACTGGCACTCACTACCAACCTCTGAGTCAGGAGGACAGCCCGGATTTGGCGCTGCTTCCCATGGAAGCGGCAAGAAGATCAAGAACCGGGGCGGTGGCAAGATGAAGCCACCGACCGCAACTCCCGTTGCTGTAGCAGCAACACCCAGTGGAGCTCGGGGGCCACGCCCCGACAAGAGGCAGCGACAGTCACCAGCTCCAGATGGTGACCAAGGCGAGCCATGCCCCGTGCACGACACCAGCAACCATACTGCTGCTGAGTGCCGGGAGATTCAGAAGCTCGCGGAGCGCTTCCGCAAGGGGAAGCAACCGCGTGCTGATGCCCCTCCCTTCCGTCAAAGGGAGGGCAAGCAGAAGGTCGACACCCAAGACAATGTCGGCCACCAGGTGGGGTTCCAGGAGCCTCAGCGCGCCGTGAAGGCGGTGCACAACCACGAGGACTCCGACTCCAGCGACGACGAGCCGTGGCAGTAGCCCACTACGGCTACCTCACCTCGCAGATGTCTACACTAGCAGGCGTCCTCAAGATCTGTGGAGATTGCACTGCTGCGGTATCAGCCTTGGAAAAGCTCCAAGCAATTGCAGCAGCCCAAGCACCAGCCCCCGGCGGTGCAGAACCGGGCCATCTCCACCCGAGCGCACGTCTCTGTGCCTCGGCCTCACCTCCTGGGGGCCGCCCAGGATCCGTCAACTTCCTGTCGGCCTGAGCCAATGGAAGAAGCCATCCTGGGTCCCCCAAGAAGAGTCCGGGTCCGCTTACCTCTTGTCGGCCTGAGCCAATAGGGGAAGGTACCCCGGGGCTCCCGAGAGAAGCCGCGTAGGACCCGCTCCAGCGTGAAGATATCGACCTCGTCGACGAGGCACGATTGCAGGCAACACCCCACAACACACGGCCCCGGCTGGTGCTCCGGCACTACTGCCAAAGGACCAAACGCGTCTGGGAGATACAAGAAGACGACCTGGTGCCGCGGCACACACTTTCCCGTGAAGGACCTATAAACTCTCCCCCAGCTGGGAAGGTCCCTTCCGAGTCACGAAAGTTGCCGTCCCAGGTACATACGCCTCTCCACCAAGGATGGGATCCACTCCCGAACCCTTGGAGCACGTAACATCAAAGTAAGTTCTATCTCCTGAGCACTAGTAGAACATGCCTTTTCCTTTCTGTAATAGATCCCATAGGCTCCAGGAACAACGCTCGGAGCAGCTAAGCCCCAGGGGACGGTCCAGGACTACGTCCAGCTTGGTCTGGTTCCGACCCCAAGCGCGTAGACTCTTGCTTCCCTTCTTAATGGGGCGGGTCGTTGCCTCCATGTCTGGCCTGCCTTCCTCCTATGGGCATTTACACAGAAACCTGTTCTACCACGCTCTTACTTATGTGCTCATTTAAATTATGCATTAATTTCTATGACCGCACTTTCTATGTATGCTCACCGTACATTTAGCTCCCCTTTCCCGCTCTCATCCATAGTCAACATGTGCTATCCTACCGAAGGCGGTTGCGCTTGAGGCACCTGCCGATGGCCAGGGGGCCTTTCGGGCCTCCCCCAGTCAGGTGTTGCGGCGCCAGTAGGTCACCTCCAAGAAAGGCCTGCGCTGTGCATGGGGGGTCCATGGTGCGTAGCCTGCTTTGCCGGTTCCGACCCAAAGCGTGCGCACCCTGCCCTTCGGAGGTCCAGGGGAGTACAACCGCTTTGCCTGGTTCTGTACCGAAAGCCTGTGCACTCTGCTTCCCCAGCGTTCGGTCCGGTACTAGGGGCCGGACGTTCGTACCCAGACCTTGGAGGGAGCTGGAGCCCCGGCGCCTTGCGCACAGAATTGCCCAAGCCTCGTATACCGGACTAGAACCGTAAGCGAGATAAGACTAAGAGACGGGGAGGGGAGAACCCCCCGAGGAGAATTACGCTTCCTCTACCTGTGTGTAGGATCTCCAGGTTTTAGCTATGGGGACCGCATGAAGGGGGGGGGGGAGAGCCATCGACTACTCCAGCGCAAGACCGGAGGATCTGGGTCTCGCCCCTTCCGCAGGGGCGAGCCCTGAAGGCCCCACGTGTCCAGTGGGGCCAGAGCTCCCCTCTCCTCAGAAGGAGAGCTTCGGGTCCGCCACGTGGTCGGCAGATCCGGACCTCCCCGTTCTCACGGGGCGAGCTCCGGAGACCTCTGGGGCCCTTAACTCAATAAGGACCCGAGGAAGGTGTCTGTGCAGGGCTTCAAAATTGGTGAAGATCTCTGAGTACCTTGCGGAGCTAAGGACTCGGCCAGGCCAAGCCAAGAAGAAGACAAAAGCATACAGACACAGAAAATAAGAAGAGTCTATTCAAGGCTCCACGAGCTGGATTACAGACTCAATGAAAGAAAAAGAAAAGATACGAGCCCTAGGATTCCCCTGGCTCTCGCCGGAACCTAGAGGCTATGAGGGCGGCCACGTCCCCAACTTCAGCCCTGGCGGCTTCCTCCCGTTCCGCGGCAGGGCCCTGACTCGCTGGCTCTAGTGAGAAGGAGGGATCCCGGCTCCGGAAGCACGCCAACACGTGCATAGCAACCTCCATTGCCAGGCCCCGTCCCTCTGCCTCGAGCTCGCCGGCGACCACCGCTTCAAGCCTATTCAGCTTGGTGCCGATAGACTCGAGTGCGGGGACCACCTCGACCACCATCTGCGCCCGGGCCGCTGCCTTCACCGGGCTAAAGCCAAGAGGGACCAGGGCGGACCCTGCGTGGTCGACGAAGCTTGAGACTGCCCGGGCCTCGGAGGACCGCGAGGCCAGGAGCTCCTCCACCTCGCGGCGGGCTGCCAGCAGGGCATCGAGGCCCCCCTCGGAGAATTCCTTCTCCTTGGTTGCCAGCGAGCTCTCCTACCAGGTCAGCCTTCCGGGTCTCCAGCTCCTTGGCTCGGGCCCTCAGGTCGCCCTCGCCAGTCGCCAGCCGTGCGGCGATCTTCTCCGCCTTGGCCGCCGCCAGAGCGCTTCTGGTCCGCGATGGCACGCTCACGGCGCTCCATCTTCAGACGCAGATCCTCTCCAAAGCGGAGAGACGCTCATCGGCCTGACCGTGAGACTCGCGGGCCTCCCGGTAGAGCCGCCGAGTCTCGGAGTCCAGACGGTCGACGACCCTCTTCTGACGGTCAAGGAGCGCCTCCATGACGTCGAGCGATGCCCGCCTCGAGTCAAGCTTCTCCGTGACCTCCTCAGTTCGCTCCTTCAAGAGGCGCCCCGAGGTGAGGAGGCAATCCCTCTCACTTACCTGCTCCTCACGCTCGCGACCGAGCGCAACCAAAACCTGTCGGACGCTCGTCTAGGTGAGCACGACGGCGTCTGCTAGGGGCAGCGGGGCGGCAGAGGCCGAAGCGGCGCCCCCGACCTCCTCAATCACGTCGTCTTCGGGAGAAGTCGACGCTCCGACAACCGGGATAAGGCACCGATCAGGAGAAGCCGGCAGTGGGGCAGGCTTGCTCCTGGTGCGCCCTGGTTCGCTGCCCGCCGTAAGGCCCGTGGCAGCTTCTCTCGCTTCGGCAACAGGGGGCGGGACACCGACAGCCGGTCCCGCCGAACCCTCAGCAACAGCCGGCTCTCGAGCCGGTGAAGGGGGATGAACGGGAGGTGTCGCCGCTGCCGCACGAGCCGGGCCGACCGGCGTAGAAGGAACTTGCGCTGGCTTGGGGGCCGCTGCGACCGTTTCGGCTTCCGAGCGCTCCGGCGCAGATCCCCCGTCCGTCGGGGATGGCTGGGAAACGGGAGCATTACCGGCACTCGGGGAGTCCCTACAAACATGGGAAGCTCCTGAGTTAGGAAAAGAAGAAGACAATACATGCTCTAGAATCCGGTAGGCGTCGCTTACCGAGAGACACGAGCGCTCCAACGGTCTCTGAACCCCGGCTTCCGAGCCGGGGTAGGTTCACTAGAGCCCGCCGTCGCCGCCGACGACTGCCCCACAGTCGCCCGGAATGGCGGAGCAAGGGATGCTTCTGAAGCCCCCCTGGACGCTGATCCGGCCCCTGAGGCCCGGGGCGCCTGAGTTCTTGGCTTGCCTCTAGGCATCGATGCACCAGCACTCCCCCTCGAGGCTCCACCACCTGAGGAGGGAGGACGCGACGCCCGGGAATCTTCAACCCGTCGCCGCTCAAGAGGAGTCCCGTCGGAATGATGAGCCCAAGGCCTCTTGGAGTCTTCGCCAGACGGGGCGCCATCTCCAGAAGCAGGGCGCGCAGATGCCCTGGATCCCTGACTCGGCGCAAACGCCGCCGCCGGAGGAGACCGGGCGCGCTTCTTCTCCGGAGGCAGGTTGGAAGCCATGGCAGGAGGAAGCTCAAGGCAAGGGAAGACAAGGGCGCAAGAACTCAAGGAAGATGCAAGCGCTGGGAAGTGCGAAGGGAAGCTGCAATGCGGGTAAGATCCCCTTTTAAACTTCCCAGGCGCGATTCGAAACTCTTCGAATACGCCGCTTGGGCAACCGCTTCGGCTCCAAGACCAAGCGTCGATGACAAGTGGACCCAAGCCGTCCAGTTGAAGCGGTGGGCCAAGAAGTCAGTCTCCCAATGAGACAAGCCGGCAAGACGCTTCGGCGGTTCCCGAAAAGGCGTTGCGACGTGCAAAAGTGGCAGCCTTGGGAACCGCCGCAGTAAAAGCAGCCATCAAGTGGGGCACACGCTCCCACGATCCCGCGATTGTTCGTGCTCTGGCAACGGTCAATGTGGATCTTAGAGAAGGTGCGCGGAATGGAAGAGACGGGGGCCCCACCTCGGGCTTGTTATCTCCCACGAGATGAGCCCGGGGGCCACTGTCGGTACCCTCAATACGGGGTACCCCCGCGCACAGGGGAAAATGCCTAAGAATCTCGCCCTTCTCCGTAGGGAAAGCTCCGAAGGCGCCATGTGTCCTGCGGGGCCGGACCTCCCTCTCCTCCGAGGAGAGCTCCGGACCCGCCATGTGGCCAGCTGAGCCGGACCTCCCCCCTCCGCGGGGAGAGCTCCGGAGGTTCCACATGTCCCACGGGGCCGGACCTCCCTCTCCTCAGAGGAGAGCTCCGGGCCTGCCACGTGGCTAGCATAAGCCGGACCTCCCCCCTCCGCGGGGAGAGCTCCGAAGGCTCCACGTGTCCCGCGGGGCCGGACCTCCATCTCCTCAGAGGAGAGCTCCGGGCCCGCTACGTGGCCAGCAGAGCAGCACTGCCTGCCCTCGCGCGGTAGGCAACAAGAGTAAAGACGCGCCATACCTCGCCCGTACAAGGTATTCAAGACCCGCGCCTTCCCAAGGCGCGGAGACGCGGAGCACGCCTCTGTCAGGTGCCGTTGCGCCCAATCACATCGCAGTGAAGTCTGGCGCCCCGCGTCAGAGCCTGCACGCCAATAAACACATCGACAAGACATCCCCTGCCGCTCCTGCCATCATCAACCACTACAACTAGCTTGCGGCATGGGCAGGGCGGCAGAACGAAGACTCCGAAGCCCTCGCCAGAGACAACTATCGGCGTAACTGCAGATACGGTAGATGGCACGCAATCTCCCCGGGACCACCTATCGGGTCCCGGGCCCACCTTGTAAGCCACTCGAGCCTTGGGCTATAAAAGGCTTGGGTAGGCAACGTTAGCAATGGTTCGCACTTCATCCATTCGACATCTTACACTCTCAAGCTCAGGACTCCGGTTCTGAGCAGCAAGCAATACAACGAGCAACTCTGCTCACCGTGGACGTAGGGTTTTATGCTCCGCCGGCCTGAACCACGTAAAAATCCCCGTGTCAAGCTTCTCCCTCAATCGTCCCTAATGCTGAAGCTCTCCGTGAGTGACTAGCCCCACCGAAAAAGAACCTCCGCGGGCTGCCCAGAGCAGGCCCGGGGGAAGTGTCAACTACACACTTCGACAACGATCTAGGGCTTCCTCCTCTGAGTAGAGTCGTTGGCGGGGGAGTTAAGTCCCTCTGTCCGGCGCGCTGGGCGCCCCTGACTTTGTGCTAGGTGATGATGAAGACGCCGTCTTATCACCGCATCTCCTCGCCTTGCTTGGGCCGTTGCGTGCCGTTGGGCGATACTGTTTTGCTGCCACGCCTCGTCGTCCTTTCTTGTCACCGTTATGGCGAACAGACAAGGGACGGAGGCGTGTGATGTGCACCATGCTTCTGGGGAAGGCACGAGCCTTGAATGCGAAGCCTGACAGCACACTTCCTCCTTGACTGCGTCGACCCACGGCCCACGGCGGACCGTGGGGTACGTGGCGACTCTAGAGCCCTTATTGACGGGCTTGGTGTTTAGGGACACGTGGCGGCTCCGGACCTCACCTCAGCAGGGAGGCCCGGACCGGAGTCCGGGGCACGTGTCAGCTCCGGACCTCTCCTCAGTGGGGAGGCTCGGACCGGAGCCCGAGACACGTGTCAGCACCGGAACTGTCCTCAGCGGGGAGGCGACTCGGAGCTAGAGGACACGTATTAGCTCCGGACCTCTCCTCAGCGGGCAGCCTCAGGTCAGAGCTCACGACACGTGTCAGCTCCGGAGCTTGGGTACACGCGGTAGCCCCAAGGTTGACCATGGGGTCCAGGGCACGTAGCTTTTGTTGGGGCCCGTTTCAGCAGGGCGGCGGGGCCCAGACTGTCTTTTACCCACCACGCAGGGGTATCCGGTCTGCAAAGTACCGATAGTGGCCCTCGGACCCATCTCGGGGGCAGCATCTCTCTTGCGTGGTGGTTTTGAGCGTGTGCTTTGGAAACTGGAGCGGTGGCGAGACTCTCATGTAGTGGACGAGTGGTTGTACCTGGAAGACGAAAAGGTTGCACGTCCTTGGCGTAATGGGCGTAGTCGCCATGTATCCAGGCGGTGGCCCAACTATTGGTCGTTGGAAGTGGGAGCCATCACCGATGGAGTGGACGCGTGCTCATTCCTGACTGGTGGGCTGCGGTGACGTGTTGGAGGGGTTGCCTGGGGGCAGTTACCGCATCGGCCTTTAAGTCGGCCGCTGCAGCTCCACCACGCCGCTTTTTCCCAAGAACCGTCGGACATTCCCGAGAAGTTACCTACCTGACCCTCAGTACCTGACGGGTGGACCTAGATCCTACTCATCATTGGGAGAGGCAAGTAACCCGCGACACGACACGATGGAAACCAAAACGCCGCGCCTATTGTTCTGCCAGAGGTTGCGGACATATAAAGAGAACCCTTTCGGAGAAGGATGGTTCCCTTCCGCCTTTTGCAATCTTCGCCTTCCTTCTGCGCGATTGAAGCCTCTGCTCCCCAGCGCCCACAACCTTTCTTCGCCACCATGTCTTCCACCCTCCGTTCATCCAGCCTCAGGAGCGATGGTGACATCTCTATCGTGAGGTGCCTGCACGGCTCGAAATCAGCCACATTCAACGAAAAGATCCACCGCGGGAGGGTACCAGTGACGGACATGTGACCTGGCGAGGTGGTACTCTTCACCTCGTACGTGCTGCCCGGGTTCGCGCTCCTGACGTCGTCCTTCCTGCTCATCCTACTGGAGGTGTATGGGCTCCAGTTGCAACATATTAAGCCGCACACCCTCGCGCTAGTGGCCGTCTTCGTCCACTTCTACGAGATGTTCGTGTGCGTACGTCCTTCGGCGCGACTCTTCAGGGTGTTCTTCTCCTTGAAGGCATCAGGAAGAAGTACAAGCCAACTGGGGTCTTATTACTTCCAGCAGCGTGGGAGGCACTCTGCGCCCTACATCGCGCCCTTCACCCCCGGGAAGTGGGAGCACTGGAGGGAGGACTGGGTGATTGCCCAGCCTTACGTCCATGACCGCGTGGTGCTGCCGGGTGGCCCGCTAATGAGGGGATGAGATCTCCATCCTGCTGGACACCTACACGCCGGTGCTGGAGAGGATCAAGTACTTGGCGGAGGAAGGCCTGCCCTCACTGATGGTTCTGGCTGACTTCTTGTCCCGCCGAATCGCTCCTCTCCAACAACGTTTTCGGGCTGCTTGGCAGTACACCGGGGGGTGACATGACCCGGTTGGAGCGCGGAGCAGGGTCGTCGCCGGATCAGCAGATGTTGGAGGTGATGCTGCAGAAGCTCTCCCGTGACCTGATTACCAATGGCTCCATCACCCCACCGGCGAGCTGCCAGCGCGTCTACCTCAACCTGCAGGCGTGGTTGAGGCTGTTGAGGGAATTGCCGACACTGGACGACATTGATGTCACAATGCGACCGATTGGGGATCCCTCGCGGGGCATCGAGATCCCCAGAACAGATGGCGCCGATGGTCCATTAGGACCCGCGCCGGATGTAAAAGCCCAAGAAAAGGGACTTGCAAAAAAAACTTTTCTTCACCTCACAACACCACAGTTTTGTTGTGGATAGATTGTGAAATATTGTGAAGAGCAAGTAACCTCCATCAAAAGCGTGATTAGAGGGGAAAGCCTTCATTTGCACAAAGTGGGATTTGGACACATGAACATGAGAGGTTGAGCTCACCCTAGAACTCTAAAAGTCTTGGAAAGGTTCAGTCCAAGTTTTATGAAAAATCCAACACTTTTGAGGCACTTTTGGGGGTATTTGAAAAAGAGGCCAATTTGAATGTAAATTCAAATTGCAGCAACTTTCATCACTCAAATTCAAAAAGTAGTTTCATTTTTAAACTCAGCATCTTTTCCTGAGTAATCCCTGCAATTTTCAGTCCCATTGGACTTCATCTCGCCGGGAGCCGAATTTGTAACGATTCAAACTGAGTTTGAATTTTCAAATTCAAATATGAAGGGAATGTGGCCAAACCAGTTTGAAGTTGATGAATTCAAATTCTACCTCTGAATTGGTTGCTAAGTTTCCTTTTCAAGTCTGAGTAGGTGGGATATTTGCACAACAGAGGAGATTAGGGGGGAGAAGAGGGCCCACCAGTCAGCCAGACTTCGGCCCTAAGTCAACACCGAGCGAACTCGGTTTACCGGGCCTCGGCAGAGCACGACACCGAACCGACCGAGCAGCCACCTCGCCCCCCTCTGCGTGCGCTGGCGACCAGCTTGCCGGCTCCGCCGCCTCGGCCCGATCGTTAACCCGGGAGCAAACAGCAGCACGTCGCCTTCTTCATTGATCGCACGCTCGCTGTTTCCCTCACCCCGCCCTCTCTTTTCCCGATCACCGGCAGCAACCGAGCCTCGGTTGCTCGTGCCAGCAGCACCGAAAAGCAGCGCCTGTGCATGCTGTACCACGACAGCCCCGCAAACCCGAGACTCCTAGCCTGTGGCGCGTGAAATTCGGCAACGGTCGCCGAGGAACAGAGCACCGGCGGAAAGCCGCGAGCTGCTCCCCGTGGACAGCACGCCACAGCCAGTTTCACCGCCGGACTTCTACACGGAAAAGGTGCGCCTTAGTCTCCAGATCGTGTAGCTGCAACCCTTCTAACCATTGATAGACTGTGCACTGAGAATTCCTAAGAATCCCGAGAACTAGTGCAACCGGGTAAGGGTCGGTCTACCCCGAAATTCTAGCTGCACCGTCGAATCCAGCTCGGGTGAGCCTACACACACCTTCCTCACTCCCTAGCGGCCCTCCTAGACCAAGAATCAAGGGAAATGACCCAGAAATGGCCGGGTTTAGGTTGTTTTTCGGGCCGCCATAGAATAACAGCTCGGTTCACCGTGGAGCTCTAGGTTGCCGACCTTTTCATGGGGTTTGGCGGCCATTTCCATCACCCTCGAGCTCCCGTGGTGCTCTCCGACCCTTTGCCGATCATTTTTATGCGTTGTAACGCATTCCCGACCACGCCAGAACCCTAACCGCCGCTGTCACCGTCGGGAGCCCTGTTCCGGTGAGCTACGGCCACCGGCGACACCACCGACGAGTTCAGCGTCGTGGGTTAGGGCGGGGCGGCAAGTTTGGGGCCGGGAGACGGCTGGGAAAGCAGTTCCGGCGACGCTCGCCGGAGTGCGCCGCCGCGGGCCCCTGTTTGGCGCGAGGAAGGAGAAGACTGCCGGGTGGGACCCACCGGCAGACATTTAAACATTTTGAAATGTCCAGTTTGTAGTTCAAACTTTGGAGGACCACAACTTGGGTCAGGAGAATCCAAAAATTATGAAACAAATTTAGTTGGATTCCTCTAACAGAGTACAATCCAAATATGAAACCCAATTTGTATGAAATCTATTAATTAATTCTGGAAAATTCTTTAAAGCTTTTCAGCAAAAGAATTTTAGAGGGAGTTTGGTTCATCCAAAAATCCCAAAATTTTGCCAGAATGTCCTTTAGAACATTAGTGAACCCCTGTAAAAGTTTCAGACCATTTGGAGTTGATTTAGTCAGAGCAATTCAAATTTGATGATGCTGTGTTCATTTGAATACAGAAACATTTCAGAGAATTTCCAAAACTTGGAAATTCAGTTCTGGGCAATTCTTAACTCCAAAAATGCTAGGAAAATTCATGCAAACTCTATGAGCTATAATTGAAATTGTAGTTCACTAAGTTGGGCATGAACAGGGGTATGACCTCAGAATTAATTCTTCTTTGCTTATTTGCTAAAGGAATTATTCTGAGCAAACCACTCAGTGAAAAGTGCTAATATTTGGTCCAGAGGGTTTCCTTGTGACAAGGAACTCACACAAAAAGTCTCAGCTCCATTGGAGCTGTGAACCACCCTGTCCTGTTTAACCACTTAAGGGATTAATATGGAAAAGGGAGAAAAACCACTTAGCACTTAACCATGTACTTAGGTCCAGGCCTAAGCCACCCACTCCCAGTTCATATTTATATTCTTAAACAAAGTTCCAGGTGTTAGAGGCTGGTTATTAGAACTAATAGTAGAAGTCTTACCCTAAACTCACATGTGCATCTAAATTAACATGTAGTGTTTCATTAACGTGTAGCCATTGAAGAAGAAACCCCGGAAGTGCTGGACTTCCTTCTCCCGGACGAAGAACTAACTACTGACCAGCAGCAACAAGGCAAGCCCCGGTTTGCATTAACCCTTTTATAAGTTTTCTTTTGTTTACATGAGTCATGTGAAGTATGATTGTGCATTAGGTGTAGGATGAATGGAACCCCACTTGCATAACCAAAGGTTCCCAAAAGAGTGAGGGTAGTGTCTAAGACCTCGAGTAGACCGGCTATGCTTAATGAGTCATAGGACTTCGGTACAAGTCGAGTAGTTGGAATCTACTCGCGAGATAGGCTTGGGACACACGGGTTCGGTTGAGTGATGTGAGATCACTTTAGTAATGAAAATGAGACTAGGCAGGGGCTAGGGCGCAGCAAGAGAGAGTCTTGTGTGCGCAGCCCTGTACGTGTCGATTGAGGACCGATCCGTGTGCGGCCCACGCTGATCAAGTTTGAACGTACCGAAGGCATATCGGATATATGGGCCCCAATAAACCGATGTAGCCTAAACCTCCGGGCGTCGAGGCATAGCACACCAATTTATAGGTGTAGGTTGAGGGCAGCAAGGTGGAAATCTGCCAACGGGCATAAAGAGATGCTCCGTGTGGGGAACCTCCTGCACGTTTCGGTGCGACCGGTTCGACGTTTGGGCTGTTGGGTGAAAGGTTGTCCCGTACGACATCGAGTGAGCGTGCTGTGCAGCTCCACGGGTGGGCGTACGTGACGTGCTCTTTGGGTTTTCCCTGCAGGTGTATATCGAGTCGATTCGCCGTCCCTCGCGGTGATGAGTACCACTTGGTCACTGAGTCGTGACGTAGATTAATGGATGAAATATGTTGATTCAATGTTGCTGATTGATATAATTGTATTGCTACATGTGTGCCACCAAATACTGCTTGCTAAATTTCAGATTTCATGAACTGTTAACTTGTTGCTAAAAGATGAACTAAGGATGAACTTGTAGGCGTGTCCTTTTGCTGAAATGTTACTATCCTATGTCCATTGTACCCCTCATGTAGAGTTTCATGCTTAGGTGAGTCGGTTAAGCCTTGCGGAGCCTTCGTGCTCACGGTTGCTGCTTAAGTGTTTTTCAGGTGAGGAGCCTCCCACGGACTCGGAGTACGAGTCCACCGGCGAGGGTTACCCTCCGTCGGGGACCACGGCTGAGTGGGAGCCGTACACGCCGCGCTGAGCTGAAGAGTGCAGCTAGTGTGGGTTGCCCTAGGGCTGGGCAACCACTTTTGCTAGATAGGTGGGCGTGAGTTGTGTAAAAGAAACTTCCGCTGTGTAAGATAAATAATAGTTTGTAACTGGCGTTTGTACTACTTTGTACAGTTCAGTTGTTTTTCCCATGTAATATATATTGTGTTCTTATGACGTGTGCTGTCGGGTGTCGCATCGCACGACACCACCCTCTGCGATCCTGGATGAGCGGATTCCGGTCCGCCACACCGGACTCACTCCCAAGTAGGGGGAGGGACTCGGTAGGGAGATCCGAGTCTACGGTGCGCCCCTGTTTGCCACTCAAGGATGCCCCAGAGACCAGCAGAATGTCGAAGAAGAAGCTGGTCCGAGCTGACGGAAGTTTCGTCTCCGGCCCCTAGGCGAGGGGTTCCGAGGCTTCCCGTGGTCCCGCACCGAGCCCGGCGGCTGGCGTCGGTGGCAGCTCTGGAGCCGCCATTGTCGGAGCAGCCCCGACGGCCATGGGAAGGGCGTCTGGTGCTGCTAGGGCTCCAAGGAGGACCCAAGCAATGTCATCGGCTTCTCAGCCATCAAGGGCCTTCCCAACTCAGCGCGCATCTACGACGTCGGAGTCCCTGGCAGGGAAGGCTCCTGAAGTGGTATCTTCGTCGACGAAGATCCCCGAGGCTCCACCAGCTCCGAAGACAGCAGAGGTGACCTCGACGTCAGTGGGGGCGAGTGGCTCGAGCCCCCGCGTACGAAGCCCTGCGCGGAGCGGAACTTTCAAGCCTCCAGCTACGGCTCAACCTTACGAGGCTGTGTACTAAGTCGGTGGACGCCGTAGTTGACGCTTTGTGCTCCTTATTGTAGGGCTTCCCAGTAAGGCACCTCTGCTCCTCCTCCACCGTAGCAGTCTGAGAGCTGGAGCTCTCTGTCCGTCGAAGCTGCACCACCTGCGGCGGTGCTAGAGCCTATGCCTGAAGTAGCCCCGGATGTCGACACCTAGTCCCCTGAGGCCAGCCAACTGGTGGGCGTGGACGACTCTGGTGGCAGTGCGTCTGCTACTGGGCGTCTCACTAGCCCTCCTCCTCTCCCTTCGCGAGTTTCCATGGTGGCAACCTCACTGGTGTCCAAAGGGCCAAAGGGTGTCGAGGCTTTGCCTTGCCTGACGATGCTGAAGGCTGTCCCGGTCCCCACAACCGCAAGGGTCATCCGCTCTAGTATGGACCAGATGCAAGACGCACTCGAGCAAGAGTGGGCCGAACTGAGGTCCGAGCGGGAGCACCTCCAGGACTAGGACGACCTGCTGAAGGCCTGGGTCGAGTCCGCCAGGGCGAAGTCTCATGCTCAGGGGAAACAACGTGACGCTCGGGAGGAGGTGTTGGAGGAGAAAGAGGCCACCATCGCGGCCCTTCAAATGTATGCGGAGAACTTCCACGCCGAGGCCGTGAGCCTCCATGCTTCTGCCAATGCACATCTCGCAGCCCTGACGGAGCTCCGAGAGACACTCGTTTGTCGGGAGGAGGCGGCGGGGGCAAAGGAGAGGGAGCCCTCCGACCGTCTCGCTGCCTATGTGAAAGTGCATCTAGATAATCCCCGGTGTTTTGGTTGATTGATGACGATAATTAAGATGCTAATAAGTTTCCACTGAGTATGAGCACATGTGTTTATCAAAGAAATGGATATGGAATCTCTCAAGAAGCAAAAGGAAAAGAAGAAGACTTGAAAGAGTAGAAAATAGCATTTTCTATTCATCTTCACATTTTTCTAGTTGTGTATAGGGTCTTCTCTTTTTTAGAGTGCTTGAGAATCACTAGAGAGCTCAAACAAAGTATAGAACGTTAGAATCATGAGACGAAGTAGTCATAGATATGAAGAAAAGGGAAGAACGGACTTGTCCGGACAAATGGCCGGACTAGTTCGTTCATAACCGGACTAATCCGCTTTAAACCGGATAAAGAGTCTCTGAGGCAGTTCGGACTAGTCCGTTAAAGGCCGGACTAGTCCGTTGTTGTGTGAGTCTGAGCCGTTATGAGACTAAGTCTCAGAAGGCCGGACTAGTCCGCCCAAGAGGCCGGACTAGTCCGCTAAGCGGACTAAGCCGCTTAGGTCCGGAGAAGAAGTCTCTAAGTGTCATCGGACTAGTCCGCTCCACAGGCCAGACTAGTCCGATCTTTTCAGACTAGTCCGAAATAGGACGGAACAAAGGTTCCTGTGTGAACTCGGACTAGTTCGAGGTTGGCTGGACTAGTCCGCAGCTCCAGTTGAGAGTTTTTAGACTAAGTCTGGTAAGACCGGACTAGTCTGCCCTTTGGGACGGACTAGTCCACCCTTACCAGACTAGTCCGTTCTCATATGGAACAAAGGTTCCTGACAGAGATCGGACTAGTCCGCTCTTGGCCGGATTAGTCCGGGGGTTCATGACCGTTTGAATCCAACGGTCACTAAAACTTTATTTGGTAAGCTGTGACGTGAGTGGTCCCTCAAGATCGGACTAGTCCGGGGTTGGGACCGGACTAGTCCGGACTTTAGTTGGTAACGGCTAAATACCGGGATTTCTATAAAAGGAGACCCCCCGGCTGAGAATTGGGTAAGACACGAACCCAAGCGCTGAAAACTTATTCCTAGAGCTCTTCTAAGCCTCTTTCCTCACCTTCTAGACCCCTAAGATCGGATCTTAAGGAGGTAGTGGTTCTTGTGAGGGGAAAGACGTGATGACCAACGTTTGAGCTCTCAGTTTGATTCCTTTGCACTCTAACTGTTATTTTGAGTTTTTAACAGTTGTACTTTGAATTCTAGAACTACTTGGTTGGTGTAGGGAGCCTCAAAGTGTGAGTAGCCCCTAAGAGCATTGTATTCATATTCGATCGATAGTGAGAAAGCCCGGGCATGATCTTGGTGATCGCTCGGTGAGGGAAGGGTTGGAAAAGACCTGGTCCTTGGTGGACTCCTCAACGAGGACGTAGGTTCCTGTGTGGAATCGAACCTCGGGATAAATCGTGTCTCTTGTCTTCTCTACTATCTTACTTGCTCACTAGAATTACTTGTTAAACTTTCATTGTGTTATTTTCCGCAAATTGTTCTATTATTTTGCAATCTGATTATTCTCAACTAATTTGTGATATCATTTGACTACCACATATTTTCAGCTCAAACAAACTTAAAAGGAAACCTAAAACACAAATTAGACTTAAACCGGACTAGTCCGGCCTACTCTGGTTTTATCCGCTGTTTATTTTAACTTCAGGTTTTATTAGCCTATTCACCCCCTCTAGGCAACTTTCAATTGGTATCAGAGCCTAACTCTCCGCAAAAGCTTAATCGCTTGGAGAGGAGATGGGGGACAAAGTCGGTAGCCAAATTGATCTCAACAAGGGAAAAGGAGCAAGTTCGAGCAACTTTGAAGAACAAGGTTTTAACCCACCTCCCGCAGTTGCTCCTCCACAAGACGTTACAAGCTCAGAAGAAGATGAAGAAGTTCTTTGTCTCATGGCACTCCTCAAAAAGAAGAAGGAGGAGGCTAAAAAGAAAAACAAGGAGAAGTTTGAGAAGAAACTCAAGAGTAGTCAACAAGACTACTCGCGATATCCTTTTAACTATGAACGACTAAATTCTCATTCGAGTTATTTATCAATTCCTCTAGGCAAACCACCTCATTTTGATGGAACTAACTATACAATGTGGAAACACAACATGAGTTGCATCTAATTTCCTTGAAACCAAGTCTTTGGCATGTATGTACAGGTATAGATATCCCCGAAGACGAGGATGAACTCACTCTAGAACAAGAACAACAAATCCATCGCAATGCATAAGCAGCAGCCGTGCTCAACTCATATTTGAGCATCGAAGAATTTAACAAGTTAGATGGGTTGGAGCTCGCCAAAGATATTTGGGACACCCTCAAGATCGCACATGAAGAAAACCGATCCATGAGGGAAGCTAAGATTGAGATGATAGAAGGAGAGCTTGGAAGGTTTGCCATGGAAGAAGGCGAAACACCTCAAGAAATGTACAACCGACTCAAAACTCTTATCAACAAGAGCTGGGCGTACGGATGCAAGAAATGGAATGACCATGAGGTGGTTAAAAGGATGATAAGAGCATTTATGCCTCGCAATGTGATCCTATGCACCTTAATCCGGGAAAGTCCAAACTTTCATTTGATGACTCCGGATGAAGTGCTAGGGAAGATCATTAACCATGAGATGATGGAGAAGGAAGCCCAACACGTCAATGAATTAGCCAAGATCACTTCATCCAAGAAGAAGGGCATTGCTCTCAAGGCCACATCCAAGTCCAAAGCAAAAGAAACACAACTCACAAGTGAAGATGAAGAAAGTGATGATGAGAGCAGAGACATGGATGATGAAGAAATGACGTTCTTCATCAAAAGATTCAAAAGGTTGATGAGGAGAAGGAGAAACCATCACTATGAGAACAAGAGCAAAGACAAAGGCAAGTCAAGAACAAAGAAGACTTGCTACAACTGTGGAGAACATGGGCGTTTCATTGTGAACTGCCCACATAGCAAGGAAGATGACAAGAGAAAGAAGAAGGATGGGAAGCTGCAAGATAAGAAATTCTTCACAAAGAAGAAGACATATGGACAAGCCCACATCGGAGAAGAATGGGACTCAAATGAAGAATCCTCCTCCGAAGATGAAGAAAAAGTGGCAACCGTAGCTATCAAGAGGCCAACCATGAAGAAATCACTCTTGCCAAACAAGGGTGACTGGAAGAGCCGAAGTCACACATGCCTCATGGCAAAGGAAGGAAAACGCAAGGTAATGACTAAACCTTCTAAGTTACATATTGAAGATGATAGTGACTTTGATAGTAGTAGTGAAAACGGATTCATGTTTAGAGGATTAAACAAAAAGGCTATAGCTAAAATGAAAATGCTATCAGATGAAATATTTGAACAAAAAGAGCTTCTCAATCAATAAGAAGAATTGCTTATCCTTGAAAAGGAAAGAAACCTTGAGATTGAGAAACTCCTTGAACTTGAGAGAGAAAAGTGTAGAACACTTGAAAGCGAACTTGCCATGAGCAAGGAGACATGCGTTCAGCTTAAAAGTGAGAATGTAGCGCTTCAAGATGAACTTGTAAGCTTAACCAAAGCTCACAAGAATCTTGAAGCACAACTTGACTCACTTAAGTCTAGCGTCCCAATTAATTCATCCTCTAAAAGCTCTCTCTCAACAAAGATAGAATCCAACACTAAAACTTACAAATGTGCTAGCATTGTCTTAAACTTAAAAAATGAGCTCAAAGAGGCACAAAGCAAGAATACACACAAGAGTGGGATCTTTGATAAAGAAAAAATCAAATATGCACGTAGTGCATACACAATCACAAGATCTCCCTTCATCAAAGATGTACTTGGATATACTAGGGGAGGAAAGCAAAATGCTAGAATCCTTAAAAACAATAGCAAATTCGTAGCCTTCGTGAAAGAAAACTCAAGTCAAGACAAGAGTAACAACCTTGCATCTACCTCACATAAGATTACCAAAGATGTAAAATCTATAGTATTTCATAATTTCGATGCATCTTATGTTCTTATGAGAAGCAAGTATGGTAAAGTTTATGCAAAATATGTTAGGCCACTCCACAAGAGTCCAAAAACTTGTGTGTGAGTGCCCAAATGCCTAATAACTAACCTCAAAGGACCCAACAAAGTTTGGGTACCTAAGAACAATGTTTAAATTGTTTTGGAGGCCTACTCCTCCGGTGGCACTAAATGGGTGCTAGATAGTGGGTGCACTAACCATATGACCGGAGAGAGGAAAATGTTTGTTGAGTATGAAGAAACAATGATCCAAATGAAGGCATCTATTTTGGTGACAACATCCAAGGAGGGGTACTAGGTATTGGTAAAATCGCAATCTCTTCTCAACACTTTCTTTCACATGTTCTACACGTTGAATCATTGGATTATAACCTATTGTCCATATCTCAACTATGTGAGAAAGGTTATAATTGCTTGTTTACTAACGAGGATGTGACCGTCTCTAGAAGAAGTGATAACTCAATTACCTTTAAGGGTGTGTTAAAGGGAAAGCTTTACCTGGTGGATTTTTCCACATGTAAAGCTCAGCTTGACACATGCTTAATAGCAAAAACCAACATGGGATGACTGTGGCATAGAAGACTAGCCCATGTTGGAATGAGGAATTTACAAAAACTTCTAAAGGGGGATCACATCCGTGGACTAAAAGGTGTTGTTTTTGAAAAGGATAGACCATGTAGTGCGTGCCAAGCAGGAACGCAAATTGGAACAGCTCACCCCGCCAAGAACGTGATGACTATAACAAGACCATTGGAGATGCTTCACATGGACCTCTTCGGCCCTGTCACCTATATAAGCATTGGCGGTAACAAGTATGGTCTTGTAATTGTTGATGATTATTCTCGTTTCACTTGGGTATTTTTCTTGCATGATAAGGGAGAAACTCAAGGAATCCTCAAGAAGTTCTTGAGGAGAGCTCAAAACGAGTTTTCTTCAAAAACTAAGAAGATTAGAAGTGACAACGGTTCTGAATTCAAGAACACTCAAGTAGAAGAGTTTTTGGATGAAGAGGGCATCAAACATGAGTTTTCAGTCCCTTATACTCCCGAACAAAATGGGGTAGCTAAAAGGAAGAACCGAATACTCATAGAGATGGCAAGAACCATGCTCGACGAATACAAGACCTCGGATCGATTTTGGGGCAGAGGCAATCAACACCGCTTGTCATGCTACAAACCGCCTCTACCTCCATCGACTCTTGAAGAAAACCTCATACGAGCTCCTAGCCGGTAACAAACCAAATATCTCCTACTTTCGAGTTTTTGGAAGCAAATGCTATATTCTTAACAAGAAGCCTAGGATTTCAAAATTTGCTTCGAAATCCGATGAAGGTTTCCTACTTGGTTATGACTCAAACACCTACGCTTATCGTGTCTTCAACAAAACCTCCGGGTGTGTTGAAATTGCACGTGACGTAGTGTTTGATGAAACTAATGGCTCCCAAGTGGAGCAAGTTGATCAATGTGTATTAGATGAAGAAGAAGCACCAAGTGAAGCACTAAGAAGAATGGGACTTGGAGAAATTCGACCCCAAGAAAATGTAGGACAAGGTGCCACAAGCTCATCAAAAGTGGCACCTCTCACTCAAAATCAAAATCAAACACCCCAAGATCAAGACGGTCAGTTTGAGGAAGAAGAAAATCAAAACCATGGTGTTGATCAAGGGGGAGAAGAAGAAGAAAACCACTCAAGAAATCAAGTGCCTCACCCAAGGGTTCATCAAAGCATTCAACGAGATCACCCCGTTGATAACATCCTTGGAGATATCACAAAAGGGGTAACAACACATTCTCGTATAGCTAACTTTTGTGCACATTACTCTTTTGTGTCGTCCTTAGAACCATTTAGGGTGGAAGATGCACTCAAGGACCTGGATTGGGTAGTAGCCATGCAAGAAGAATTAAACAACTTTACAAGAAATCAAGTATGGGAGCTAGTGAAAAGACCAAACGCGAACGTGGTAGGCACCAAGTGGGTGTTCCATAACAAGCAAGATGAACACGGAGTGGTGACAAGAAACAAGGCCAAACTTGTAGCAAAGGGATATGCTCAAGTCGAAGGGTTGGATTTCGATGAAACTTTTGCTCCCGTAGCTAGGCTTGAATCTATTCGTATTCTATTAGCCTATGCTACTCATCATGATTTTAAACTCTATCAAATGGATGTGAAAAGTGCCTTTCTAAACGGTCCAATCAAGGAGGAGGTGTACGTGGAGCAACCACCCGGCTTTGAAGACCAAGAATATCCTGATCATGTGTTCAAATTGCATAAAGCTCTCTATGGCCTCAAATAAGCTCCTAGAGCTTGGTATGAATGTCATAGAGACTTTCTTATTAATAGCGGCTTTAAGATAGGCAAAGCAGATTATACACTATTCACAAAGAATGTAGACAACGATCTCTTTGTATACCAAATATATGTCGATGACATTATATTTGGTTCTACTAACACATCTTTTTGCAATGAGTTTAGCAAGATAATGACAGATAGGTTTGAGATGTCCATGATGGGAGAGTTGAAGTTCTTCCTCGGATTTCAAGTCAAGCAACTCAAGGAAGGCACGTTCATTAGTCAAACCAAGTACACACAAGACATACTCAAGAAGTTCGACATGGACAAAGCAAAACCTATCAAGATACCAATGGCAACAAATGGGCACCTTGACCTCAATGAAGATGGACCAAGCGTGGATCAAAAGGTATATCGCTCCATGATTGGCTCATTACTTTATCTTTGCGCATCTAGACCCGATATCATGCTTAGTGTATGTTTATGCGCAAGATTTCAAGCATCACCTAAAAAATGCCATTTAACAGCCGTTAAAAGGATTCTAAGATATCTAGTTCACACACCCAACCTAGGATTATGGTATCCAAAGGGGTCTAAGTTTAATCTCATCGGATACTCCGATGCGGATTACGCTAGATGTAAAATAGATAGAAAAAGCACCTCAGGAACTTGTCAATTTTTGGGTAGGTCCCTAGTATCATGGTCATCCAAGAAACAAAATTCCATTGCTCTCTCCATAGCTGAGGCGGAGTATGTCGCAGCCGGAAGTTGCTGTGCTCAACTTCTTTGGATGCAACAAACTCTAAGGGATTATGGTCACAATATGAACAACATTCCACTCCTTTGTGACAATGAGAGTGCTATTAAGATAGCCCACAATCCCGTTGAGCACTCTAGAACCAAACACATAGACATTCGGCATCACTTTTTAAGAGATCACTCTATAAAGGGGGACATAACTATCTCGCACGTAAGAACTGAAAAACAACTAGCCGATATCTTTACCAAACCTCTAGATGAAAAACGATTTTGTGAACTTCGAAATGAGCTGAATATATTAGACTCTAGGAATGTGAGTTGAAAAATTGTGCAAATAGAAGTTCTCAAAATTCTTTCACAATCTTCAAAAATGTGCATGATTGTGAAAAACTTGTACCTCCTCTATTTTCTATCTCACATTATTTTTGACTATATTGTCATCACATAATTATGTGTTTGATATATATATATATATATATATATATATATATATATATATATATATATATGGCCCATATAGCAGGTACAAGTAAATCCACCGTAAACAAAGGCAAAATTCTGATATATAAGAATTTTTAGACTTTAAAAGTCGGACTAGTCCGACCTAGAGGCCGGACAAGTCCGGGCATTCTAAAGGAGTCCGAGGAGCAGCGGACAAGTCCACAACGGACTAGTCCGCCTGGCACCCGGACAAGTCTGGACTAGAGACTAGTCCGGACCTAGTCCGACTGACCGGACTGGTCCGGACTGGGGACCGGACTAGTCCGACCCTTGGAGACTTAACCTCCAAGGGTCGGGCTGAAACCCCTCCCTCTCCCTCATTCACCTCCACTCCACTTTTCTCCTCCAAAACTCGCCCCCATTGGCGATTTTGGAGTTCTCCCTTAAATCCCTCGAAGGCATCCTCGATTCAAGGCTTGTGTAGTGCGGGGAACTCTTCTCCGACCATCTCCGCTCCTTCGAACCGCGGATTTCATCATATTCCTTCACTCCAAGGTACTTTTTAACCTAGCCCTGATTTTTCACAAAAATCCTATTCCTAGAATATATCTTGGGTACCTTAGGGCCTCTCTGAGTTTCCTATGACATATCATTTCAAACCCCATAGTATTGCATCTACTTTGATGAATTAGTAAGCAAATCACATTAGTTAGGGTTTAAAACTGTAAAGTCCGGACTAGTACGGACTCCAACCGGACAAGTCCGGCCGGAGCGGACTAGTCCGCCTCCTGCCCGAACAAGTCCGGATGATACAGTCTTAACCCTCTAACTTTGGGTTTGTAAACTAATTTAGACGCAATACTCTACTTCTTTTCTCACCAGATCATGTCAGGATCCAACGACAGCCCTCTTCCAAATCTCGAGGCCGAAGCGGCTCGTCAAGCCGCTTATCGTGCGGCAGCCGAGGCAGAGGCAGTAGAGGCTGCTGCAAGGGAGGCTCAGACGAAGAAACGGGCTGACAGGGAAGCCCAAGCCTCCCAGTCCGTTGACCCTCTGAGGAGGAAGAAACTAGTCACCCTGAAGGACAAACAGCCTGCCGAGCCACAAAAATTGACCCAGGACAAAGGAAAAGGCAATGCAGCTGATCCTTCTAGGAAAAAGGCTCTAGCCAACAGGGGACTCGTCATTCGTGACAACCCTAGACGGGGAAGGGAAAATCCCCCACAGGGACCTGTTGGGCCCCTTGAAAGGGCACCTCCCATGCACAACCCAAACCGCCAACCCGATTTGGCAAGTGCAACCTTCAAGGGGAAAGGAGCAGACAAAGCCAGAAGGTTCCGGGAGGAGGAGGTCTACAAGTACGAGAAGTCCACACCGGACCCTCGCTTCTGGTGTGACTTCCATTGTGACTACTACCGGCATGTCTATCTCCCAATGAAGACACCAGTAGTTGATGCTCAGTGGGTGGACTGGCCATACATGGCCAACAAGAAACATCAAGCCTTTGATGCATTAATTGAAACAACAAAATGCCATGGGATCAAAGACTTGATGGCTTTTCAATATGATTGGAACATTGAAGTCATAGTCCAGTTCTACACAACCTGTTACTTCCACACTTATGGAAACAGGAAAATCACTTGGATGACAAATGGGGTGGTGTACTCAGTACTCTATGATGAGTTTGCTCGCATCCTAGGACTTGGAGAGCATTTGAACTATGAGATCATAGTTCACAATGAGAGAACTCTGGGAAAGAATGACTTGGACTTCATGTATCCCTCCTACCTCTCCTATGAGGCATCCTCCACCCACAACATCAAACCCTTCTTTGGAGTGATGAACAGAGTTCTGAGGAAGACTCTAGCTCCAAAAGATGGAGATGCGGGGATGATACAAGGGTACCTCAGAAACCTGTTGAAGCTGCTCAATGAAGAAGAGAAATTCAATGTCTTTGACTACATCTACAACGACATCTTCAACATCTCCCACACCCGAACAGATCTTGTGGCTATGCACCATACATCATGCGCATGATTGAAAAAGTCACAGGGCTAGAGTTTGCAAAGGATGTGAAGCACAGGAAGCTTCGTCCCCAGATGCCGACTCCTCTTCCTCGCTCTCCTGCATCCATGGGCAGGGGATCCACTGCAGCTCCATCCTCTTCTGCCGGACCATCCATTCCTCTGTCATCGAGTGGCTCCTCTAGTGGACTGCTCAAGATCTTCAAGGCCATATTTTCCTCGTGCCGGAAGGTGGAAGTTCGCACGCAGAAGATGAACCAACGCCAAGAGAAGTATCTCAAGGCCATGTGCGACAAGATGGAGATACCTATGTCTCCACCATCATCAGACGATGACGATGTGACTGAGTTTTCCACTCTCACGGAGGATGAGCTTGCCTATTTTGGATCCTCCTCAGCTGCTCCTCCTACCTCCCACACCCATCACCAGATTGACGATGAAGATGAGGATGAGGACGAAGAGACCCAGAGTGACCACGACGAAGATCAAGATGATAGTGATTAGGTTTTCTCCTTTTCTTTCCTTTTTTTGGTGCCTTGATGCCAAAGGGGGAGAGAATAAGGGGGAGTAGTCTAGTCATAGTCTTGCTCGTTAAACTCATTTCATGGTTTGTAATAACTATGCTACATTATGCCACGTTATGTTTGTAATGACTATGTTACTTTATCTCTTCAAATTATGCCATAATGAAATTTGCTTGCTCGTAAATGTTATATCTTTCTCAATGTGGTTACTGCTTATACTTAGTCACACATGTAAGCATGAAATTCCCCATAAACTCACTCTTGTGCATATTTTTCTTTCGTTCTTGATAATCCATTATGCACACATCTAGGGGGAGTAAATATTTATGAAAACAATATACTATATCTACTTTTCGAAAATCTTAATGAGTTGTCATCAATCACCAAAAAGGGGGAGATTGAAAGTGCATCTAGATAATCCTCGGTGTTTTGGTTGATTGATGATGACAATTAAGATGCTAATAAGTTTCCACTGAGTATGAGCACAGGTGTTTATCAAAGAAATGGATATGGAGTCTCTCAAGAAGCAAAAGGAAAAGAAGAAGACTTGAAAGAGTAGAAAATGACATTTTCTATTCATCTTCACATTTTTCTAGTTGTGTATAGGGTCTTCTATTTTTTAGAGTGCTTGAGAATCACTAGAGAGCTCAAACAAAGTATAGAACGTTAAAATCATGAGACGAAGTAGTCATAGATATGAAGAAAAGGGAAGACCGGACTTGTCCGGACTAGTCCGTTCATAAGCAGACTAATCTGCTTTAGACTGGATAAAGAGTCTCTGAGTCAGTTCAGACTAGTCCGTTAAAGGCCGGACTAGTCCGTTGTTGTGTGAGTCTGAGCCGTTATAAGACTAAGTCTCAGAAGGCCGGACTAGTCCGCCTAAGAGGCCGGACTAGTCCGCTAAGCGGACTAAGCCGCTTAGGTCCGGAGAAGAAGTCTCTGATTGTCATCGGACTAGTCCGCTCCACAGGCCGGACTAGTCTGATCTTTTCAGATTAGTCCGAAATAGGACGGAACAAAGGTTCCTGTGTGAACTCGGACTAGTCCGAGGTTGGCTGGACTAGTCCGCAGCTCCGGTTGAGAGAGTTTTTAGACTAAGTCTGGTAAGACCGGACTAGTCCGCCCTTTGGGCCGGACTAGTCCGCCCTTACAAGACTAGTCCGTTCTCATACGGAACAAAGGTTCTTGACTGAGATCAGACTAGTCTGCTCTTGGCCGGACTAGTCCGGGGGTTCATGACCGTTTGAATCCAACGGTCACTAAAACTTTATTTGGTAAGATGTGACGTGAGTGGTCCCTCAAGATCGGACTAGTCCGGGGTTGGGACCAGACTAGTCCGGACTTTAGTTGGTAACGGCTAAATGCCAGGATTTCTATAAAAGGAGACCCCCCGGCTGAGAATTAGGTAAGACATGAACCCAAGTGCTGAAAACTCATTCCTAGAGCTCTTCTAAGCCTCTTTCCTCACCTTATAGACCCCTAAGATCGGATCTTAAGGAGTTAGTGGTTCTTGTGAGGGGAAAGACGTGGTGACCAATGTTTGAGCTCTCGGTTTGATTCCTTTGCACTCTAACTGTTATTTTGAGTTTTTAACATTTGTACTTTGAATTCTAGAACTACTTGGTTGGTGTAGGGAGCCTCAAAGTGTGAGTAGCCCCTAAGAGCATTGTATTCATATTCGGTTGATAGTGAGAAAGCCCGGGCTTGATCTTGGTGATTGCTCGGTGAGGGAAGGGTTGGAAAAGACCCGGTCCTTGGTGGACTCCTCAACGAGGACGTAGGTTCCTGTGTGGAATCGAACCTCGGGATAAATCGTGTCTCTTGTCTTCTCTACTATCTTACTTGCTCACTAGAATTACTTGTTAAACTTTCATTGTGTTATTTTCCGCAAATTATTCTATTATTTTGCAATCTGATTACTCTCAACTAATTTGTGATATTATTTGACTACCACATATTTTTAGCTTAAACAAACTTAAAAGGAAACCTAAAACACAAATTAGGCTTAAACCGGACTAGTCCGACCTCACACCGGACTAGTCCGGCCTACTCTGGTTTTATCCGCTGTTTATTTTAACTCCAGGTTTTGTTAGCCTATTCACTCCCCCCTCTAGGCAACTTTCACTATGAGGCGGAGCAAATGCGCCTGGAGGAGCGACTTCAGGACGTCCACGGCTGGGAGGCCTCCACTGCATCCAGGGAGTCTGACCTGGAGGAACAGGCTGCGGGACTGGCCACCAGGGAGTAGGCCCTAGTCGCTCTGAAGTAGGGGCTAGCCGCTCGGGAACAGAAGCTGGCAAGGAGGAGTTCGGCGGGGGAGCTGGCTTCTTCCACCAAGGAGGTCGAAGATATCCGGGCTTCTCGTGTCGCTAAGGCAGAGAAGGTCTATGACTTCCTCGGCCGCGCAGAGGCGACCCTAGAACCCTTCGGATTTGGCCCCTTGTACCCCGGAGGGCCGGTCTAGGAGGTGAGCCAGGTGCTCCATGCCCTGGACTCAGCCGGAGAGAAGCTTATTGAAAGCATCTAGGCCCCCGTGAGATATGGTTTCGGTGATTAATGACAACCGTTCGTTATTACTAATGAGTTTGTGGATGCGAGGTTTCACATATATCACATCAACCGTTAATGAACTATCTATTCACACCATCTACTGCTCATTGAATACAAATGGAGACCCCTCAACGATCTATTCTAAGGGGTCATTCGATATGAAGAACTCATACAAACAAATCTATTCTATCAAAATTGGCAACACAAGAAGCTTACACTTTACCGTAATATCATTTCAAACAAGTGTCAAAGAGGTCACTCAAGAAGATTCCAAAAGATCAACTCAAAACAACTCGAAGCAAACAAGTTGCATTCACCGGATCATTCGATGTCTTGCAAAATGACCACATCAGTCGAGTTTGAGTTGGCAGAAGAAGAAGACCTCAGAGCCCAGTACACACCGGATCATCCGATGTGAACGAAGTGGCACATCGGTTGAGTTCACCCGAAGGATGATATCTGAGTTATTCTGAAAATATACACACCGGATCATCCGATGTGAAGGAAGTGGCACATCGGTTGAGTTCACCCGAAGGATGATATCTGAGTTATTCTGAAGATATACACACCGGATCATCCGATGATGAAGTAAGTGTACATCGGTCAAATTCAACAGAGACAATATTTCTGACCCAATTCTGGAGTTCAACTCACTGGATCATCCGATGATAAATTGAAGTAACATCGGTCGATTAAAAGATCCAACGGTTATATCCAACGGTCACATCTGACACATGACATCAGCTAATTTGGAATTCGACCGATGATCATATAAAGGGGTGCATCGGAGGATCCGATGTTAACTGACAAAAGTCTGCCCACTTTTCCAACGGCTATCTCGTGTGGGCTGGCTATAAATACCCCTCCAACCGGCCATTTCGAAAAGTCTTGATCACCAGAGCCTCTCTACACATTCTCAAGCATTCAAGACCAAGAGCTACCACTTCCACACTTCAAAACCTCTTGTACTCCAATTATAGGTTATGTCTAGCTAGAGAGAAGCTTGTGTGCGTCCATTCTTGGTGATTGGAATCTCTAGGCTAGTGAGAGAGAGTGTCTTGGTGACTTCTCTCACCTTGTAAACGTTGGAGGAAGAAGAGATCGCCCCGGAGCTTACCAAGGCGTTTGTGGAAGCCCGGAGGATCACCATTGTACAAGGCTTGAGCTCCACCTTGCCGGAGAAGGCGAACGGAGGAAGATAGTGGATTCCCTTGTCTTGGTGACTTGGGAGTGGCCATACCCTTTGGTGGGTGCCACAACGTGGACGTAGGTAGATTTTTGTGATCTTACCGAACCACGGGAAAAATCGCCGTGTCTCCGAGTCTCCGCGGGAGTTTGCACTTCTCTCCTCACCCCTTTACTATTACGCATCTACTATTCCGCACTTAACACTCTTGCTTGCGTAGTTAGTTCGCATAGGGAATTGGGCTTCTACCATTAAGTTTTAAGTTGCTCTAAAATTTGAAAAAGCCCAATTCACCCCCCCTCTTGGGCGTTCCGATCCTTACAATTGGTATCAGAGCAAGGTTGCTCATTGGATCATTCTAGCTTCACCGCTAGAGAGCGAAAATGGCCAAGAATGGGGGTTCGGTTCCTACCTTCGAGGGCAAGAATTTTGCTTATTGGAAAGCACGCATGCGCGCTTACCTTGAGGCAATTGCTCCCGAAGTGTGGGAAGCGACCCATGCGGGGTTTGGAAATCTTGACTATGTTGGTGACCAACTAAAATGGGATGCTAAGGCTAGAAATGCCATATATGAATGCATTAGTCAAGATGTCTTCGCTAGGATTGCTAGTAAAGAAAAAGCGTGTGAAATTTGGGCATGTCTAATTGAAATACATGAGGGCTCATCTCGGGTTAAAGAACTCAAATATCACATGCTTAAATCAAAATATGATGAATTTAAGATGTTTCCTCATGAGAACGTTAACCAAATGTTTTCTCGTCTAAATGTGCTCATTGAGGAAATTAACGCACTTGACATTGCTTCTCTTGGCAAGGGACCTATCAATCGCAAGATCCTCATGCTTCTACCCAAGCCCAAGTACAACATTATCAATTCAATGCTCCAAAAGGAGTCACTAGACAACATGGAAGTTTCGGAGCTCATTGGAGAAATCCATGCTCATGAGATGAGCGTACTTGGAATGATGGAGGAGTCATCATCAAAAACCATTGCTCTCAAGGCTTCAACCAAGAAGACAACTTCCAAGAAGAAGAAAGTGGTTGAGCCTAGCTCAAGTGAAGAAGAGCAAGAAACAAGCGAAGATGATGATGATGAACTTTCTTTGATGATGAGGAAATTCTCACGCCTCAACTCCAAGATTGCAAAGAAGGGATACTCTTTTGATCCTAAAAAGAAAGCCTTCTTGCCAAGAAAAGATGAAAACAAGACGTGCTACAATTGTGGTGATCTAGGCCACATATCATATGATTGTCCAAGACCGGACAAAAGGAAGGAAAATGGGAAGCATTACAAGCTAGAAGAAAGTGATGATGAAGAGGAGGTTAAGCCCAAGCGTTCTTTTGGAAAGAAGAAATTTGACAAAGGCAAGAAAACCAATCTCTTTCCAAAGAAGAGAAGAGGGCCTCAAAAGGTCTTCATGTGTGAAGCCAATGAGTGGATCACGGATGAAGAGTCAAGCGACGAAGATAGTGAAGATGAAGAAAACTTGGCGGGCCTCGCCGTCGTCAACAAGGATGACTCACCTCTTCGTCCACCTCCCATGTGCCTAATGGCGAAAGGTAACTCAAAGGTATGTGAAGATTCTAGCGATGATGATGATGAGCTTTCACCCGATGAATTAGCATCTATGATTAATGAATATCATGCCATTATAAAAATGGAAAAGGCTAAGGTTAAGGCTCTTGAGCTAGCTCGAGCTAAGCTTGAAAGTGCCAACCTCGATTTGCATGATAAGTATGTAACCATACTTAAAGAGCATGACACGCTCAAATCAAATGTTAAGCAAATCGAGGAGGAGAATGCTCAAATCAAGCTTAAGTATCATGAGCTTGACTTAGCTAACTTAGCACTCTTGGCAAAGCACAATGAGTTGGTTCAAGAACATGAAGTGCTTAACCTTGCTTATGAAGCGATTGAACTTAAAGTGAAAAACACAAAGAAAGAAACCCTTGATGGCAAAATATCACCTAATTCACATGCCACTAATATTTTGGATGAGTCTTTGCCTTTGAAAGCAAGCCCTAGGGAGAAGGAGCTAATGGACGAAATTGAAAGTCTTCGCACTAGTGTGGCAAGACTTTCTAAGGGGGAGGACAAGCACAAGGAAATCCTCTACCAACAAGCTAAAGGCTTCCACAAGAGGGGACTTGGATCCTTCCCGGTGCCCAACAAAGGAAAGGTGCCCTCACCGGAGCTTAGGACAAGCTTCATCAAGGAAGTTGGTTCCTATTGCCAACATTGTGAGGTCACCGGACATCACACGAGGGAGTGTCCTCTTCCCAACCGTCCTTCTCCCAAATTGCCTCCCAACTATAAATCTACGTTCAATGATTATCACTATCTATTGAGCAAAGTAGGTGGAAAAGTGAAGGCAAGGTTCATCGGCAAAGACATCAAGGGCATGAAGGGGAAGCTCCCCAAGCAACTTTGGGTTCCAAAAACACTTGTATCACACATACAAGGACCTATGTTGGCTTGGGTTCCTAAACTCAAAAACTAACTTCATTTGTGTAGGTGAACTACAAAGCCGGAGGAAAGCATTGGGTACTCGATAGTGGGTGCACTCAACATATGACCGGTAATGATGGTATGTTCACCTCCATGGAAAACCCCGGCAATCATGAACAAGTCACCTTTGGTGATAACTCAAAGGGGAAGGTGATTGGTTTGGGTAAAATTGCTATTTCTCACGATTTGTCTATCTCTAATGTGCTTTACGTTAAGTCTCTTAGCTTTAATTTACTTTCTATTGCACAATTATGTGATCTTGGACTAACATGCACATTTGACAAGAATGGTGTTGTGGTGACTAGTGATTCAAGCAAAGAACTAATATTCAAAGGGTTTCGGCATGGACATCTCTACTTGGTGGACTTCTCCAACAAGGATGCTAGCTTGACCACTTGTCTTTTCACCAAGACAAGTTTGGGATGGCTATGGCATCGGCGCATTGCTCACATTGGGATGAGCAAGCTCAAGAAGTCATTCAAGCTTGGGATGGTAACCGGCGTGAAGGATGTCACATTCGAAAAGAACAAGCTTTGTAGCGCATGTCAAGCCGGGAAGCAAGTTGCCTCACACCATCCGATGAAGACAATGGTGTCAACCTCCAAGCCACTTGAACTACTTCACATGGACCTCTTCGGACCGTCCACATACCAAAGCCTTGGCGGTAACCTTTATTGTCTTGTCATTGTTGATGACTACTCTCGGTATGCTTGGACACTGTTTCTAGGTGACAAGGGTGAAACTCCGGAAATCTTCAAGACCTTCGCTAAACGAGCGCAAAGGGAATTTCAACTTCCTATCATCAAGGTCCGGAGTGACAACGGCACCGAGTTCAAGAACTACAACATTGGGGAGTGGTGTGATCGTGAAGGCGTGAAGCACGAGTTTTCGGCCACATACACCCCTCAACAAAATGGTGTCGTTGAAAGGAAGAACAAGACTCTCATCACCCTTGCAAGAGCAATGCTTGATGACTATGGCACGTCGGAAAAGTTTTGGGCCGAAGCAATCAACACGGCGTGCCATGCCGCAAATAGGGTCTACCTTCATCGACTACTTCAAAAGACCCCATATGAGCTCCTCATCGGGAGAAAGCCCAACATCTCCTACTTCCGAGTCTTCGGGTGCAAGTGCTACATCTACCGCAAGAAAAGGCTCGGTAAGTTTGAAAGAAGGTGTGATGTTGGCATCTTTCTAGGTTATGCGTCAAACTCAAAAGCATATCGAGTATTCAACCAAACCTCCGGGTTAGTTGAAGAAAGTTGTGATGTTGAGTTTGATGAGACTAATGACTCCCAAGAGGAGAGTTTTGGTCATGATGATATAGATGATGAGCCTCTACGAGAAGCTATGAAGAACATGACCATAGGAGACATCAAGCCCGAAGTTGGGGAGAGCCATGATCAAGGGGGAGCCTCAAGTTCCAACATCAACACCTCCATGGCGCCTCAAATTGATGAAGAAGAAGAGAAAAATGATCCATTGCCAATGCAAGATTCACATGCCACACAACACCAAGAAGAAGAAGAAGTCCAAGGTCAAGTCCAACCACAAGACGAGCAAGATGCCTCACCACCACCAAGTGTCTCACAACCTCTTATGAGGCATGGGCGCATCTCCAAGGCACATCCGATGGATCAAATCATCGGAAGTCCGTCACGGGGAGTAAGTACTCGTTCTCGCCATGTTGCTTCATTTTGTGAGCACTACTCTTTTGTTTCGTGTGTAGAACCCACAAATATTGAGGAAGCACTCCAAGATCCCAATTGGGTGATGGCTATGCAAGAAGAACTCAACAACTTCACCCGAAATGAAGTTTGGGTATTGGAGGAGCGACCCAAGAACAAGAACGTCATCGGAACAAAGTGGGTGTACCGCAACAAGCAAGACGAGAATGGCGTGGTGGTCCGCAACAAGGCAAGGCTTGTGGCCAAGGGTTTTTTCACAAGTAGAAGGACTAGATTTTGGAGAGACCTTTGCCCCGGTCGCACGGTTAGAAGCTATTCGCATACTCCTTGCTTTTGCTTCACATCACAATATTATGCTTTATCAAATGGATGTGAAAAGTGCCTTCCTCAATGGTTATATTGACGAGCTTGTTTTCGTTGAGCAACCTCCCGGGTTTGAAGATCCGAGGAATCCTAACCATGTGTATAGGTTACACAAGGCGCTCTACGGGCTCAAGCAAGCACCTAGGGCATGGTATGAACGTCTTAGGGATTTCCTAGTCATGCAAGGATTCAAGATCGGGAGGGTGGACACCACACTTTTCACCAAGGACATCAACGGGGATTTATTTCTTTGTCAAATTTACGTTGATGACATTATTTTTGGCTCAACTAACAAATCTCTTAGTCTTGAGTTTGGCACCATGATGTCTAGTGAGTTCGAGATGTCAATGATTGGAGAACTCAATTTATTCCTAGGATTTCAAATCAAGCAACTTCAAGAGGGGACTTTCATCTACCAAGAAAAGTACAACAAAGACCTCTTGAAGAAGTTTGAAATGGAAGATTGCAGCTCAAGAAGTACTCCAATGGCAACAAATTGTCATCTCGACGCGGACATGGACGGTAAACCTATTGATCAATCTCATTACCGTTCCATGATTGGTTCATTATTATATCTTACCGCATCTAGGCCCGATATCATGTTTAGTGTGTGCTTGTGTGCTCGCTTTCAAGCGGCACCTAAAGAATCGCATCGTAAGGCGGTCTTTAGGATACTTAGGTATCTCAAGCATACCCCAAGTGTAGGTTTGTGGTACCCCAAGAACGCTAGTTTTTATCTCTTGGGTTACTCGGATTCGGACTTTGCCGGATGCCGTGTGGATTGCAAGAGTACCTCCGGTAGGTGCCACTTACTTGGGCGTTCCCTAGTATCTTGGTCGAGCAAAAAGCAAAACTCCGTGGCTTTGTCCACCGCGGAGGCAGAATATATAGCGGCCGGTGCATGTTGTGCCCAAATTCTATATATGAAGCAAACCCTTTTGGACTTTGGAATTAAGTTTGATTGCGTGCCTCTCCTTTGTGACAATGAAAGTGCGGTTAAGATAGCTAGAAACCCCGTTCAACACTCCCGCACTAAGCACATAGATATTCGCCATCACTTCTTACGGGACCATGAGGCTAAAGGAGACATCTCTTTGCAAGGTGTTAGGTCTGAAGAACAATTGGCGGATATCTTCACTAAACCACTTGATGAGAAAACTTTTTCTAGACTAAGAAGTGAATTAAATGTGCTAGATGCATCTAACGTCATGTAAGTTGCCATGTTCATGTAAGGTTGCATATCAAATAGGTCTTGTCAAACTCCCAAAGGATAGGGGCAAGCTAGAAATAGCTTTTCCTGAGGAAGCTTTGGCAGGTTTAAACTTGGCAAGATAGATTTACATTACGCCTTGCATGATTCCTGCCATATAGACTTGCACTCAAAATCTTGCATCATTTTGGTTGGTATTGCATACGGTAGATTGTCACAAAGGGGAACCCACATCATGAGAAGGAGACTTGTTCAAAATGCAATATCTCAACTCATATGATGTGGATAGAGCAAAATTCTAAAGGTACATGCTTTAAAGAGATAAAATTTTTCTATACTCTAGCTCACAAAGCATGTGCCTTACATTTTCATGGTTTCACTCCTAACCTTGTGTGTTCTCTTTGCTTAAGGACTTAGCCAATATGTGGCACTATATTTAAGGCCTTATATTAGAGGTTAGAAGTTGCCCAAAAAGTCCGAGGACCCATCCTTATCTTTGTGTGTTTTAAGTCCAAGGACACATATGGGCAGTCTTAGGTTTTCTGTAGTCATCGGATTATCCGATGCGAGGGCCAGCAGATCATCGGATCAATTGGTGCTCAGATCAAGTCAGACGTCACAAATCAACCGATGAGTTCATTTCAGAAGACATTGGAGCATCCGGTGTTCAGTTTTCTGGTGCCCTGCAGAAATAGACCGATGATCGACACCTCAACATCGGATCATCCGGTGTTCAAAGAGAGTTTTTGGAATAGCTCTCTGTTGAACTCGACCGATGCATCCTCCGATGATCATCGGTCGATCCGGTGTTCTTTGCGCAGCTAGGGTTTGCCCGCACCGTTTAAATAGCGGTTCGGCCGCCGTGTTTTCCTTTTTCAGATTCTCTCGCCGCCGCCCTGCTTCCCTCGTCGTCCTCGCGCCCTCCGGCCGCGCCCCAGCCGCCGCCGCCGTCTCCAGGCGCCGCCGCCGCCTCCAGGCTCCGCCGCCGCCCTCAGGCGCCGCCGCCGACACCAGCTCTCCCCGCGCGCGCCGCCTCCCAGCCGCCGCGCCGCCTCCAAACCGCGCGCCGCCGCCGCGCCGCCTCCAAACCGCCGCCTCTCAGCCGCCGCCGTCACCTCCCAGCAGCCGCCGCCGCCATCTCTCCTACGCACGCCACCTCCAGTCGTCGCCAACGCCTCCCAGGCACCGCCGCCACCGCCTCTCCCGAAAGCGCCGCCGCCGTTCCACCGGCCGCCACAGTTCCCTCCTCCGCCGCGTCTCCCTCGCCAAGCTTCGTCGCTGAGATGGGTCGCGATCGCAAAGGAAAAGGGAAGGCTATTGAGGAACCCGCCGCAAAAAGGCGCAAGATGTCCAAGGACGCGCGTCGTGCGGAGTTGGCCGCTCGCGCCGCCGAGGAGCGTGAGCGCGGCCATCGCGGTTCCTTACGGATCCGCGAGTCCCGGCAGAGGCAGGAGCAGCCTCCGATCCAGCCGGTGCCTCCCGAGGGCTCCGACGAGGAAGAGACCGAGGTGCCGCCCCTGATCCGCCGGCGCACCCCGAGGACTCGTGGGGGTGGACAGACTCCTACGGCGAGTCGGCGCCCCTCTGCGGCTGACCGCGCTGAGGACAGAGAGGCCGAAAGGGCCATCCACCTGATGGACACTGCAGTCCGAGTTGCCCAAGAGGTCAGACTCACTGACTACAGGAAGATGAAGGCGAGGCAACTAAAGAAGCTCAGATGGTCAGCATTGATCGAGGAGTGGTTCCCACGGCCCAGGGACGCTCGAGTTGACTCCCAGTTCTGGACCCTGACACAGGCGTCACTGTACGAGACTTACAGACGTCGGGGTCACAAGCTATTCCAGCATAACAGCATTGACTGGGATCAGCTTGCAGTGGCAGCAGGACACGGGATCAGGCCCCTTTTTGAGAGATACAGAGGACTGGTGGACTTGCTCTCACACCCGAGGAGTGCTTACGTCGAGGAGTGGGTCAGAGTGTTCTACGCGACACTCTACGTCTCTGAGGGCCGTCGCTCGATTCACTTCATGTTCATGGGGCGGATCCACGACGTATCTCGAGACCTGTTGGGCAGACTGCTTGGTGTGGAGCTCTCCACTACGTGCCTGCACCAGATAGTCTACGGAGACGCAGACCCGCCGAGGAGGCCACTGACTGGAGGAGTGGCACCGCCCTTCGAGGAGATCAGAGGTCTGTTCACACAGCCGTTCACACCTGACCAGCCGAGGGTGCCAGCGCTTCTCACCCCAGCAGCCCGGACAGTTCACCACATCCTCAGGCGTACCCTGCTACCGAGGTCCGGCTACTTGGAGGGTTTCACGAGCCTTCAGCAGACCATCCTGTTCTATGTGATGAACGGGATGGAGTTCGACATAGTAGACATTCTGATCTGCAAGATGGAGGACGTGATCACCGATGGAGTTGGGATGCTACGACAGCTGGTCTTCGGTCACTGGATCTGTCACCTTCTTCACCAGCTGGTTCCAGAGGACACTCCAGGAGTCTCTCAGCTGACGGAGATGCACGTGACCCGGTTCAGCCACTACCGAGTCCCCACTCCGGGAGACCGCCGCCTTGGCCGTCCCGTCGAGCGTGAGGTTCGAGCCAGACTGTCCGAGGAGGACTGGGCAGAGCTGACTCAGGAAGACGCAGAGCTGGCACAGGCAGAGGCTCAGGGAGGAGACCTACAGCACGTATGGTCGGACAGCGACACCAGCGACAGTGTCGAGGAGTACTTCCCTCCTGCTCCTCCCTCACCGAGGCAGCACGACGCAGAGGCAGGAGGCTCAGCTGCTCCACCACCTTCACCTCCTCCAGTGTCAGAGGCTCAGGTGACTCAGCCGTCAGAGCTGACTGCTTTACTTCAGCGGATGGCTCAGCAGCAGGAGCAGCAGGCAGCTCGACAGGAGGAGCTTCAGAGGCAGCAGCAGGAGATGCAGCTGGAGATCGCCCGTCAGAGGCGAGAGGACACCGACAGGTTCACCAACCTTGTCGATCAGATGACGCGACGCACTCTGGACCAGCAGCAGCAGACTCAGCAGATGCTATTGGGCATCCTGGGGTTGGTCACCAACCTCTATCAGCAGACAGGAGTCGCTCTTCCACCTCAGCACTCAGGACTCGGTCAGGTTCCAGGTGCACCGCCACTGGCGCCAGCTCCAGTACTGCCGCCGACGCCGTTCCAGTCCTCACCCCTTCCGGCAGTACCTCCTCCACCGGCGCCAGCAGTCTCAGCGGATCCACCAGCAGCTCCAGCTCCAGCTCCAGCTCCCCCCGCTCCAGCTCCAGCGCCAGCGACCTCTACCTCCAGCAGCTCCGGCGACAGCACCGTCGACGCCGACCGCTTCACCATCGCCAGGAGCGCGCCTGAGTCGTAGTCACTCGACTTTCCTTTTTGGTGTCTTGATGCCAAAGGGGGAGAAGAGTTAGAGTCAGGGGGAGGTTAGCTTAGTTCTAGGAGGAGTACTTGGCTCTAGGGGGAGTGTCTATCCCTTTTGCTACTTTATTGGAGATGCTACTTTATTAGAGATTGTTACTTTATTTGAGATTGCCTGTTATTATTATTTGCTATTATTGTACTCCGGGTGCTACTCTGTGCTCGTACGCTTTATTGATTATTATTTGAGTCTTCGAGCCACTTGTGCTGCAATTTGTACTTGTTATATTTCTTTTTGAGCATTGCGTTTTAATTCCATTTATTCTATACTCTACTCGTTGTGTTGTCATCAATCACCAAAAAGGGGGAGATTGAAAGCATCTAGGCCCCCGTGAGATATGGTTTCGGTGATTAATGACAACCGTTCGTTATTACTAATGAGTTTGTGGATGCGAGGTTTCACATATATCACATCAACCGTTAATGAACTATCTATTCACACCATCTACTGCTCATTGAATACAAATGGAGACCCCTCAACGATCTATTCTAAGGGGTCATTCGATATGAAGAACTCATACAAACAAATCTATTCTATCAAAATTGGCAACACAAGAAGCTTACACTTTACCGTAATATCATTTCAAACAAGTGTCAAAGAGGTCACTCAAGAAGATTCCAAAAGATCAACTCAAAACAACTCGAAGCAAACAAGTTGCATTCACCGGATCATCCGATGTCTTGCAAAATGACCACATCAGTCGAGTTTGAGTTGGCAGAAGAAGAAGACCTCAGAGCCCAGTACACACCGGATCATCCGATGTGAAGGAAGTGGCACATCGGTTGAGTTCACCCGAAGGATGATATCTGAGTTATTCTGAAAATATACACACCAGATCATCCGATGTGAAGGAAGTGGCACATCGGTTGAGTTCACCCGAAGGATGATATCTGAGTTATTCTGAAGATATACACACCGGATCATCCGATGATGAAGTAAGTGTACATCGGTCAAATTCAACAGAGACAATATTTCTGACCCAATTCTGGAGATCAACTCACCGGATCATCCGATGATAAATTGAAGTAACATCGGTCGATTAAAAGATCCAACGGTTATATCCAACGGTCACATCTGACACATGACATCAGCTAATTTGGAATTCGACCGATGATCATATAAAGGGGTGCATCGGAGGATCCGATGTTAACTGACAAAAGTCTGCCCACTTTTCCAACGGCTATCTCGTGTGGGCTGGCTATAAATACCCCTCCAACCGGCCATTTCGAAAAGTCTTGATCACCAGAGCCTCTCTACACATTCTCAAGCATTCAAGACCAAGAGCTACCACTTCCACACTTCAAAACCTCTTGTACTCCAATTATAGGTTATGTCTAGCTAGAGAGAAGCTTGTGTGCGTCCATTCTTGGTGATTGGAATCTCTAGGCTAGTGAGAGAGAGTGTCTTGGTGACTTCTCTCACCTTGTAAACGTTGGAGGAAGAAGAGATCGCCCCGGAGCTTACCAAGGCGTTTGTGGAAGCCCGGAGGATCACCATTGTACAAGGCTTGAGCTCCACCTTGCCGGAGAAGGCGAACGGAGGAAGATAGTGGATTCCCTTGTCTTGGTGACTTGGGAGTGGCCATACCCTTTGGTGGGTGCCACAACGTGGACGTAGGTAGATTTTTGTGATCTTACCGAACCACGGGAAAAATCGCCGTGTCTCCGAGTCTCCGCGGGAGTTTGCACTTCTCTCCTCACCCCTTTACTATTACGCATCTACTATTCCGCACTTAACACTCTTGCTTGCGTAGTTAGTTCGCATAGGGAATTGGGCTTCTACCATTAAGTTTTAAGTTGCTCTAAAATTTGAAAAAGCCCAATTCACCCCCCCTCTTGGGCGTTCCGATCCTTACACTTATGATGCTAGAGAGTATCGTGGGGAGCATCTAGAGTCCAAAGGCAAGGCCCTGGCTCAGATGGTGGCAGGGCATGTGCTCACCTGCCTTCGGAGCTCTAACCCTAACATCTCCGTGGAACCTGTGGTGCAGGGCCACACTGCAGAGCTGTCGGAGGCGGCGAAGTCTTCTATGGAGGAAGTCGCCTGACTCGTAGCTGCTAGGTTCCAGCCGGGTAGCTCCTAGGTCTCCCGCTTGCTTTGTACCCTCCTGTGTATGCCGGAACCCTGTTTTTGTCAAAGACTTTTTGCTTCAAGTCTTATGTTACCTTGAGTTGCTAATGTAGACTTCGGACCCTTAGCAGCGCAAAGGTTTGGAATAACTTTGCCGACGCGGGCAGCTCTTTGTCGATGCTCCGAGCTTGTTTCTTTGGGTCCTTAGCAGCGTAAGGACCCAGGGTACTCCGGCAGTGTGGCTACCGCTCCTTCTGGGTCCTCGATGGCATAAGGACCCGAGGGAAGTTTGACCCTTATCTTCAGCTTGCTGTAGCTGGTGCTCTGAGTCTTCTTCTTGCTGTTGCAGTGGTCCGACATCCTGCCTGCATGGTTCACCGTGAAGGCCCCCTGGTAGTTGTGGCCCTCGTGTTGGGGCGCACCTACCACTGGATGAGGCAGGGTCTCAGCATCGGGGCCCCTCGGAGGTCCGAAATGCTAAGGACTTGTGTGGACCTGCAGTCATGGGAGAAAGAAGGAGCAATCGTGCTCTCTGGTCACTCTTCCTTGTTTGGTAGATTTGCTGTGGCTTACGGTCCTTAGTTAAGCTGCGGGGCTTGGGTAATTCGATGTGGGTCGTCTGGGTTATGGTTAAAGCCTTGCCTAGAGGTATGAGCCATCCGGTTCCCCTGTACCGAGCCGTAGCGCTGGAGAGGCAGGGTATGCACGCTAAGGGTACGAAACCAGACATAGGAGGCTACGCCTCTGGACCTCCCTCTGGCGTAAGCTTTCCGGAGAGGGCCGTTAGGCACCATAGGGCCCCCAGGCAATGATACAACCAAAGATCCCTGTGTTACGGTCAAGACTTTTCTCGAGGGTATGAGCCGTCCGGCTCCCCGGTATCGAGCTGTAGCGTTGGAGAGGCAGAGTACGCACGCTAAGGGTACGGAACTAGGCCTAGCAGGCTACGCCCCTGGACCTCCCGCTAGCGTAAGCTTTTTCGGGGGAGGGACCATTCGGCGCCATAAGGCCCTTGAGCAACGAGACAACCGTAGGATCCCCATTTACTTCAAGCAGACCCGCCAATGCAAGGGTAGCACAGCTCTTGCTACGGTTGGACACAAGAAAAAGTCATTGGCCACACGGCCGGAGTGGTATGGAAAGATAGCACGAAAAGTATGGGGGCAATGTCCGGGGTCTGGTTACTTCTCTTGTCCATAGCTATGTTCCTTTTGGTCTCCAAGTATTCAGTTGTAGCGCTGGGGAGGCAGGACGTGCACGCTAAGGGTGCGGAACCAGGCATAAAAGGCCACACACCCTGGACCTCCCACGGGCGTTAACCTTTCAGCGAGGAGACCTTTCAGAGGCACGGAATCTAGGACAAGTGTGTAGGACAGGCTTCGTACATGCCGTTTACATTTTATATGCATGAGCTAGCATAAACTATAAATAAAGTGCGCAGGGTAGGATAAATTTTTCTTATTTCTGGCTTCCTTCAGGTAATAGGAGGTAACAGGCCGTGTAAGAAGGCAACGACTCGCCCCGGATGACAAGAGTAGCTGGACCCCTCCGGGACTTAGCTATTCTAAGCGTTGTCCCTAGACACTATGACACCCTTACAAGAAAGAGAAAAAGAGAAAATATCCTACCACTGCGCTAAGGGTAGAACTTACGGAGGTGTTCTATGTCCTGTGGTATGGCTAGAGATACCCATCCCTCGCAGCCAGGAGGGCGCACGTGGAGCGACATACTTGTACTGGTCAGAACGGACCCTCCCAGCTGGGGGGAGGGTTTGTCACCCCTTATCGAGAAAGCATTGGCCGAGGCACCATGTAACCCTACCTTGTGTTGCCTACTATGCGTGTACTATTGCCAGAGCGTTTTACGGTGTAGCGCATTTTGAGCAGCCTCTAGCCATGTTGCCTCATCGACCAGGCCGATTTCTTCACTCAGAAGCTGGTTTTGCGTGGCTTCGTCGTATGTCTGGACGTTGGGTGAGTCCCTGGCGTGTTCTGGGGGGAAGGGTGGCCTCGACCCCCTACACCAATGTAAGACGGCGTTTTCCCTTGTCGCACAAAAGAGGGGGCGCCTGGTTAGGTGTGGAGCGTCTTGCGATGCTCGCTGTGATCACTGGAGTCAGACTTGGAGTGGCCGTAGATGGCTTTCAACACCCTCTCAACGTCTTGATACTCCATACCCTGCTTAGCGTCGGCCTCGGGTTTGACCTTTTGTTTGCCCTCTCGCTGGCGGGAGGGTGCACCGTCTTGGCGCGGCCGCTGCTGTTGCAGCTCATGGATAAACCTGGGAATGGTTTGGTTAAAACCGGTTTCTAAAATTCAGTTCCTGCTTTGATTTAGATTTGGGTGGGCTGAATGCCAGAGTACGATTGACCTCTAGATTTGAAATCACTGCTTCAAAACCTTTTGAAGAAATTTGTTCACAGCCGATTGATCAAGAATGAATGGGTCGGAATATGAAAAGGGTTGGATTGGGTTGGTTCCAACAATAAATGGTTTTAGTCCAATTTGGTTTGGGCCGTAATAATTTGGTTTTCAACGGTTTGAGCCCGTGAAGTTTGCAATGGTTTCACATACCGGGCTACCGGCCTGAGTGCCTAACTACTCAGAAAGCCAGCGAGTCTCTTGTCTCCACAAAACCTAGCAGCCGGTCCTCCGCTCTGACACCGCAATCGCCGCTCCTTCGGCAAGATCGCCTCGCGCCGTCACGTCCTTTCTCCTTATCGGCAATAGAAGGAACCACCACGCAGCGTCACGTCCCCTCACTTCCTCCGGGCAGAAACCCCAGCGTGTTGCCGCCTGCAAGAATCGAGGTCACTGGCTACACCACATCTGCAGGTTCAACACGCTCGGCATCGTCGCCATCAAGTACGGCATCAAGGTCCGTTGTTTCTTCTTTCTCCGTTTCACCACTGAAAAGTGAAAACTGAACTTGTGTGGCTTCTCAGGACTGAACATAGTGTTTCTTTTCATTAATTTCTGATTTAGGTTGCTTCAGTGTCTCACTGTATTCAGTTTTATCCAGTGTATTATAAAATATTAAAGATTTTCTAGTGATGTTTTCCTATTTCATTCAAAGAAAATGGAACGTACGTGCTTTTGAACCATTATCCGATTTCTCTTTATTAGTATGAATGTATGATAACTGCAAGTGAGTTGTAGTGACTTGATGTGCACAGCTTCTTTTGCACACGCATGCAATGGAAATCTCTTTTCTATTATGCACTTGGAAATGTTAATTCTAAATGTTTCATTTTTCTCAGACTTTGGAAATGCACAGTTATTTGGTGTTTTAGTGCCCAGCTTGGTCAGCTGAATCTCTAATATTTTTAAGTTTCTATATCTGTGCATCGTTGTTGCAGCTACAACAATAGCAGCAACTTGGTGTTCCCTTCTTTGCTCCATCCAACAATTGGGTAGCACAAAAGTCTACAAGGTGAGAACTTCCAATTGGGTAGCACAAAAGTCTACAAGGTGAGAACTTTGTTTTTGTTGATTGTTCAAGTACTTGGTTACGGTGGCAAGAAAAAAAATAAAAAAAACTTGATTTGTTCATAGCTTGCAAGATGAAGCACTAATTTAATGTTGTACCATCTATAACTATATAGGAAAAAAAGAGTAGTACTAGTTATATTAGTAGCACAGTATCAGTAGTGTACTATCATTTTTATGAGCTGTCAGCAATATATATTTTCTAAATAACAATATAGTCTATCTTTGAAATAAATATTGAAAGTCAGGCAAAACATCTCTTTCATAGTTTTATGCTGCTGCTATATCTGCTGAATATTTTTTCCTTTTGTGATATGCTACCTTTTATTGATTCATGTTACATAAATGGTCTTTCTTTTAGATGTGTATCTACCACACCGAGAGCTAACAGAGCTCCCAGATAAACATCTGTCGAAGTGTTCGCTATGACACTCCCCCCGGTCTACTCGGAAGCAGCCCGCAAAGGTTCTTTTTTTCGGTGGGACTAGAGGATCACAAAGGTCTGAGTGCAATGGCGAGAGTGAGACACGAGGATTTACGTGGTTCGGGCCGCCGGAGTGTAAAATCCTACGTCCACGGAAGTGCTTGGTGTATTGCTTGCTCGCGTATGAGGATGAGTTGGCTAGGTCGCGAACCCTTTGCCTGGAGACTGCCCCAGTCCTTTTATAGCCCAAGGTCAGGGCAGTTACAAGGTGGCCCGGGGCCCGACATGTGGCCTGCGGCTATCTGTCTCCTATACATAAACTATAGGTATTTATAGATACGTGCATTGTCACTGTCGGTGGAGTTAAGACGCGTCGCCTGACACGTCTGGCGCCTCTGACCGGGTGGCTGGTGATGATGAAGTCCCCGTCTTGTCGCCGCCCTCTTGCTCTGTAGAGCGGCTCAACACCGTTGGGAGGCACTGTTGCGCCATCACACCTCGCCGCCTAGTCTTTCACCGTAATGGCGAACAGACAGAGGACGGAGGCGTGCGTCGTGCACCATGCTTATGGGGAAGGCGCGAGCCTTCAATGCTCGGCCTGACAGTGATCCTTCCTATTTACTCCTTGGCCATCTACCCGTTGCTCATCGGAGTGACGTTCGTTCGGATGGCCCCCGAGACACGCCTCTCCACCGGAGCCATCTCGAGGATTAGTGGGCGGTCCGGAGTTGTTGGGCACGTGGCAGCACCGGAGCCCTCCCACGCTGGAGGTCGGATCCGGAGCTGCAGGACACGTGGCACATTCGGAGCCTCCCCCAGGTGGGAGGTACACCCGGAGTTGCTGCCCACGTGGCAGCGTCGGAGGCCTCCGTATTGGAGGTTGGATCCGGAGCTGCAGGATGCGTGGCACCTCCGGATCCCTCTCTGGCTGGGGGGTGTGCTGAGAGGTTCCAGGCACGTGGTAGGGTCGGAGCCCTCCTTGGTGGAAGATTGGGTCCGACACTACTGGACATGTGTCGGCCTCCGAGCCACCCTTGGCCGGTAGTGAGGCTCAGGGCCTAAAGACACATTGCAACCCTGGGACAGCCCATGGGGCCCAGAGCGCGTGGCTTACACTGGGGCCCGCCTAAGCTGGGAAGACGGGCCCAGGTGCTTTTTACCCACTACGCGGGGGTACCCGGTTCACAGGGTACTGACGGTGGCCCCCGGGCCCATCTCGGGGGAGGTATTGAGCCTGCAGGTGGGGCCTCTATCTCTCCCGCGTGATGGGTTCGGTCTTGCAATTCCTGGGAACCAAGACGACGGCGTGATCCCTTCGTAGTGGGCGAGGGCTGTTCCTGGGAGACGAAGAGGTTGCCTGCCTCCGGTCAAAGAGACTTCCCTGCCGCCATGAACGGACGTCTCTTCGTTGATGGAGGGTCATGGGGGTGCACCTTTCATGCAACTGCTGCATTGTCCGCCTCGGTTCCCTGCACGACCCCCGCTCCCTCTCTTGTCATGCTTTATCGGGGAACCACCTTTCCCCACCTTAACCGCGCTGCCCCTTGCTCACACTGACTGTTGAGCGGGCCCCGTACCTCTGCTCCCGACGGTTCGGTCGATGCAGGTGCGATTATTCTGGGCACGTCTCGATGGGCGGTTCTCGAGGGATCTGGACGAATAAAGAGACCCTCTGCTGCTAGCAGGAGTCTTCTCCTCCATCTTCCTTCTTTCGCTTCATCTTCTCGCTTTCTCCTCCTCCAACCATGGTGTCGAACCTCCGAGAGTCTCGTCTCCGAAGTGCTGCTAATATGGGGCGCGTGAGGCTGTTTCGGGCGTTCTTCGTCCTACGGTCGTCGGGGAAGAGCACGAGCTTCCTGGGATCTTACTACTTCCAGCATCCACAAGATCATTGGTGACGTACATCTCTTCCCTTTCTTCCAATAAGCGGGAGAACTGGAGGGATGACTAGGTCATTGTGAAGACCGACGCCCACGACTGGCTGGAACTGCCGACTTCCCCTCCTTCATCCACACGGACCAGCTGGGAGATGATACCCCACCTTCAGAACGCCTACTCCCCTGTGCTGGCAAGGATTAAACTCCTGGCAGACCGGGGGTTTTCTTCACTGATGATGTTGGCCGACTTCCTGGGTCGGTGCATCGCTTCCCTCCAGAGTCGCTGCCACGTGGCCTGGATGTACTCCAGCGAGAATGACCCGTCTCGCCTGGAGCGTGGCCTCGGGACCAACTTAGAGACGGAGCTCCTGGACGCGATGTTGGCGAGGCTGTGAGTCGATGTTGGAAGTAGCAGAGTCTCCGGAGATCTTGTCAACCCACCGGCGTCGTGCTTACCTATCTTCATGGACCAGAATGTGACACCCCTATTCTGAGAAAACCTCAGAACCGAGCTGATGCATATGTGTGCCTAGGATGTTCATCACACATACACATATAATCCACGTACTGAATTCAGAATATATAACCACGAATAAATAGGGTTCAAGTATTTTATTACATTAATCTCTATTGCAGCGGAAGTCTCTAATCTATTCTAGCAGCGGAAGTCTTCTAACTATAGAGGAAGCAAACTAAGCACGACAGCGGCTCCATCTCCAACTCTACAGGCAAGTTGACGGTAGATCACACGCCTAATACTCCACATGGTCTTCGAAGTACTCCTCTCCTGTTGCTGATGATGAAGTAATAATGCAAGTTTGAGTACATGACGTACTCAGCAAGTGCGGGAAAATATGATATGTAGCTTTCAACAAGGTATGGAACAAAAAGGCTTATTGCAGAAAAGCAAAGTTTATTTCACAAAACATGATAAAACAGCAGCTAACTTTAAGTGAAAATAATCCTAACATATTTTCAATTATAACATCAACATACCTCTCTTATGATTCACCACTTTTCATATCTCATCTGAACATTTATCTTTCTCAACTTTTCTTCATGAATACCATCTCATATTCATAATCATCTCATCTCATATTCGATGCCATCTCATAACCGAGACCAAAGTTCATTATCACGACTCAAGAGTCGCAATCTCTTTACCAAGACTCAACAGTCTCGAAACAAAACCTCAATGACCAAACCATAACCAAACCAATGACATCCCAATAACCAAACCTAACCATCCATCCCATCTAATCATGTGAGTTGTCCAGGCGCTTGTGACCGTAAGCTCGGCTATCATGATAGTTTTACACTCTGCAGAGGTGGCACCACTTTACCCACAAGTTTGTGATTTTGTCACCCGTCGGTAACTGTAGAACCTCCATTATACCAGTACGGAACCGTCGGTGTATGGGCAAGAGATCACAAAATAGCCTTTACAAAGGGGCTACTAGATGTATGAACTCACTAAGATTTCACCAGCAGGCTCGAATCACCATTCTCCCACCTACGGGCCCCCTCTTGTGCCATGCGGTTCCCAGGGCAGTCCTCTCTCGACTCCCATTCCCTGTGCCTTCCACGGTCCATAACAATCTAGCAACTTACCTAATTAGTCAGCTAAGCCGCACCCATATTTGGCCTTGTGGTGGCACTGTTTTCCTGGCATGGCTGGCATAAACCGGTCCTTAGATCTACGACAAGTAAACCACTATCTCATTCTACCACTTCCACGAACCAAGCTTGCCTAGATCTCCCCCCCGATTCATGTTCTTTATCATCAAGTTCTCATTAACATTATGAGTGCAGTAGCTAGACACATTCTATCGCTTCCCATATCCCGTAGATTAGCGAAGCAAAAAAGAAAAACTACCATACCCGACTCATAAACTTCCCTGGCAACAAGGGTGGTTAACAAAACTAGTAAACTCCTATAGAAGGGTTTCCCATCAAGTTGACTCAACATACACAGTTTTCGCAAACAAAACACTTTCCAAAACATGGGATCAATATGGTCAAGGGGCACTTGCCTTGTTCCTGTGGTTTCTGTTGCTCTTGGATCTGGAAGTCTTGGTGTTAAAATCCTTCGTAGATAGCTCCCTGAGCTTGTCCTTCTACTTACGATCACGAACATACAAAATTTATAGCAATCAAACATCATGCACAAACTTTACTTAAGACGCAATGGTGCATATGCATGCTGATCCTATGGTGCTATTTCATTAGATCAGTTTGTACATGCTCTTGCATGTTTTAATGGGCTTGCATTGGATTTTACTATGAACAAAGGTGTAGGGATCAGGTGTGGACGTGGCGATGATCTTGACTTAAGATCCAGATCAACCCGATCAACACGTGATATGTCCACTCGAAAAGGCTTCTGTTCGAAGGGATCGAAGAAACAGATGCAAAGAAAACTGCGATGACGTCGTAAGGTGGTAATGAAGACCTACCTCACTTCTCCTTGGTTCCGGGGTCTTCCTCCTAGCAATACAGATCGTCGGCTCTCCTCCTGCGAACGTGTCGAGGCTTCATCCGTGGTCTCTCCGGCGACGGAACTCCGACAAAGAGGTTAACTCGGTGAGTTGGAAGCTAGAGCCTCCAAGTCCTCGACTCGGGAGGTGGAAAATAAGAGTACGTGGTTGCGGCCACGGGTTTCGGGTTCTATTTATAAGGGGTGAAAGAAGAGTCCTACTCCGATTGGATTTCAAATAAGAGTCCTATTCAAATCGTTTTTAAATCTTAACAACTTATCTCCAATCGATTTGGTGCGGTAACATCGTAGAAATCGTGTCGGTTTCCTCCCGTATCGGGTATGCCCATGCGTACAAAAGAAAAACCGCTTAAGATCTCGTCACCTCCGCGGTGATGAGCTCCGGAGGCTCCACGTGTTCAGCAGAGGTCGGGCCTCCCTTTTCCACAGAGGTGGGCTCCGGTTGTGCTGCGTGTCAGGCGGGCGGGACCTCCCTCTTCCTCGGAGGCGAGCTCCGCGTGCGCCACGCGTCCTGGACGGCGGGACCTCCCTCTCCCTCAGAGGTGAGCTCCGCATACGCCACGTGTCTGGTGGGTCAGGACCTTCCCTCTTTCCAGAGACGAGCTCCGCGTACGCCACGTGTCGGTGTCGAACCTCTCCTCTCTTCGGAGGTGGCTCCGGAAGTGCCATGTGTCCTAGCAGCGCCAGATCTCCTTTATGCTCAGAGATGAGCTCCAAGGTCGACACGTGTCCAACTGCGTTGGACCTCTCTTCTCCCTCGGAGGTAAGCTCCAAGAACGACACGTGTCAAGCAGTGTCGGACCTCCCGGAGGTGAGCTCCAAAGGTGACACGTGTCCATTGGGACCTTCTCCTCGAAGGTGAGCTCCGAGGATGACACGTGTTCAGTAGTGTCGGACCTCTCGGAGATTAGCTCCGAAGGTGATACGTGTCTAGTAGGACCAGGCCTCTCGGAGGTTAACTCCGAAGGTGACACGTGTCCCACAGGATTGGGCCTTACTCCCCCGCGGCGACTAGCTCCGGTGGCGACACGTGTCCTACGGGGATGGACTTCGCTTCTCCGCAGAGACAAGCCCCGGAGGCAACACGCGTCCTGCGGGTAGGACCTTGCCCCTTCCACAGAGGCTAGCTTCGAGCCTGCCACGTGTCTGGCGATGCTGGACCTCTCCCCACTACGCAGGGATGAGCTCCGAACATGCGACGTGGCCAGCAGGCCACGGGAAGTGTCTACAACGCTCCTCGGCGAACTAAAACTGGCTCTTTTTAGCTATCTTTTTTATTCCTTCTCTGTTTCTACTTATTTTAAAATGTTTCTCTACATGAAATATGAATGCATGCATGAATTCTGAAATCGAGGGTTTTTACAAACCTACCCCCTTAAATTGAATCTCGCCCTCGAGATTCGATAGAGTGGAGAATAGATGAGGGAACTCTACCTTGAGGTTTTCCTCATGCTCCCATGTAGCTTCGGCTTCCGTGTGATGGCTCCATTGTACCTTGCACCAACGGATCACTTTGTTCCTTGTGACCCTTTCCTTCACGTCCAAAATTCGGACAGGGTGCTCTACATAGGTCAGATCCTCTTGAAGCTCAAGTTTATCCATCGGTACTTGTTCTTCCGGTACTCTCAAGTACTTCTTGAGCTGGGATACGTGAAACACGTCATGCACGTCGGAGAGGTGCATTGGGAGTTCTAGTTGATAGGCTACTTCTCCTCGCTTGCCCAAAATCTTAAATGGCCCGATATAGCGAGGTGCTAGCTTGCCTTTGACGTTGAAACGTCGCTGGCCACGGATAGGCGATACCTTAAGGTATACGAAGTCTCCTACTTCGAAGGTCAACTTTCTTCGCCTATTGTCTGCATAGCTTTTTTGGCGTGACTGAGCGGCCTTCAAGTTCTCCCGTATCGTTTGGACTTGCTTCTCAGCCTCTTGCAGCACTTCTGATCCAAACACTTGGTTCTCTCCGGTCTCGTTCTAGAACAATGATGTTCTACACCGTCTACCATACAATGCTTTAAAAGGTGACATCTTCAAACTTGCTTGGTAGCTGTTGTTGTACAAGAACCCGGCATACGGCAATCTCCTGTCCCAACTGCGTCCATGTTTCAAGGCGCAAGCTCTCAACATGTCCTCCAAAATTTGGTTTGTCCTCTCGGATAGTCCATCAGTCTGCGGGTGGTAAGCGGAGCTAAAATCCAGTCGTGTACCCATAGCTTCATGCAGCTTCTTCCAGAACCTAGAGGTAAACTGAGAACCCCGATATGAACTATCCTCTTCGGGACTCCATGGCGGCACACGATTTGCTCCATATACAGCTCGGCTAGATCTGCCACGCGGTACGTGGTTTTAACAGGAAGAAAATGAGCTCGTCAATCGGTCCACGATAACCCAGATGGTGTCGTAACCCAACCGAGTACGTGGTAATCTGACGATGAAATCCATACTGATGTCTTCCCACTTCCACTCGGGTACTTTCAATGGTTGCAACAGTCCAACGGGTCTTTGATGTTCATCCTTAACCCGTTGGCACATGTCGCATAGGGCAACATACTCAGCTATGTCCCTTTTCATACCATCCCACCAATAACAAGTCTTCAGGTCCTTGTACATCTTTGTACCACCGGGATGTATGGAATAGGGTGAATCATGTGCCTCCTTTAATATCGTGTCGCGGATGTGCTTCATGTTAGGCATACAAATTCTTTTCCCTAGCCAAAGTGAACCCTTCTCGTCTTCCTTGAAGTCTTTTTCTATGCCTTGTCGGATTCTTTCCTTGATCTCCTTGATTTCCTCATCAATTGCTTGGCCGTCTCGCATCTCTCGTTCCAGTGAAGAATGAAGTTCCATCACTTCCATCTCGTTCAAGAACCCGAGATGTAACCGTTCGAACTCCTTGCGCAGCTCGGGTGGTAGCTCCCAAACCGTGAGTTGGTGACATGCTCCCTTTCGGCTCAATGCATCAGCTACTACATTGGTCTTTCATAATCCTTGATGAGTTCCAACCATCGACGTTGCCTCAAATTCAGATCAGTTTGGGTCAATATGTACTTGAGGCTTTTGTGATCCCTGTAGATCTCACATCGGTGTCCAAGGATATAATGTCTCCAAATCTTTAATGCATGCACCACGGCTGCAAGTTCCAAATCATGTGTGGGGTAATTCAGCTCATGTTTCTTTAGTTGTCTCGACGCATAGGCTACCACTTGTCCATCTTGCATGAGCACACATCCAAGACCTTGTCTTGATGCGTCATAATATATGTCGAAGCTCTTGCTCACATCCGACAATACCAAAACCGGCGCTATGGTTAGCCTTTTCTTGAGCTCCTCAAAGCTTTCTTGATACGCTTGTGTCCACTGAAATGCTTTTTCCTTCACTAGCAATTCAGTCATAGGCTTTGCTATTTTGTAGAAATCCTTGATGAACCGACGGTAGTACCCAACCATCCCAAGGAAACTCCGAATATCCCTCACGTTCTGTGGTTGGTTCCACTTCAGAACATCTCCCACTTTTCCGGGATCAACCGATACTCCTTCCTCGGAGATGATGTGGCCTAGGAATGATATCTCCTTTAGCCAAAATTGACACTTGCTGAGCTTGGCATACAATTGATGCTCTGGCAGCTTCTGCAATGTCAACCTTAAATGGTCTTCATGTTCTTCCTCACTTTTTGAATACACCATGATATCGTCGATGAAAACCACGACGAACTTGTCCAAGTACTCCATGAAGACCTTATTCATGAGGTACATGAAATATGCGGGTGCATTCGTTAACCCAAAAGACATCACAATATATTCATACAAATCGTACCGTGTTCGAAAGGCAGTCTTGGGTATGTCAGAGGGCTTAATCTTCAGCTGGAAGTATCCCGACCGAAGATCAATCTTAGAGAAAACCCAGGCACCTTTCATCTGGTCGAACAGGTCCTCTATACGGGGCATAGGGTACTTGTTCTTGATCGTCACCTCATTGAGAGACCTACAATCCACACACATCCTTTGGATCTCATCCTTCTTGTCTACAAAGAGCACGGGGGCTCCCCATGGTGACGAGCTTGGTCGTATAAAACCCTTCTCTAGCTGCTCCTGTATTTGCTTTTTGAGCTCCACTAGTTCATTAACGGGCATCCTATATGGTCTCTTTGCTATAGGTGCAGTTCCGGGTACCAAATCAATGGAAAACTCCATGTCCCGGTCAGGTGACATACCTGGAAGTTCTTCCAGGAACACGTCCGAGAATTCTTGAACCACCGGAATGCTTTCCAATGTTGCTCCTTCTACATGGTTCAACGTTGCCTTCTCGGCTGTCGGTTGGGCTGACTCGAACTCAATACGGGTACCGTGCTCGTTTGTCAACTGCACGCTCCTCTTAGCACATTGGATTACTCCGGTGTGCTTGCTTAACCAATACATTCCGAGTATTATGTCAAGCCCTTGGGAATCCAAGACAATAAGGTTGGCAATGAAGTCTACCCCCCTTATTTTAAGGTTTACTTTCGGACATACTATATTAGTCTTCATCTCTCCACCGGGAGAATTAACTAACATAGTATATTTCATGTGTGATATGTGTAGATTGTACTTGGCAACATACTTGGATGATATGAATGAATGCGATGCTCCGAAATTAAATAAAATGGTGGCTGGGTTGAAGTTGGCAAGGAACATAACGATCACGACGTCCTTAGCCTGTTGCGCTTCCTCAGCAGAGACATGGTTCACATTGCCACGAGCGTAGCTCTGTTGTTCACGGTTTCCTTGTGTAGCTCCTCCATTCGGCCGTGGGTTCTGCTTGGGCATGTTGCTTGGCTGTCCGGGACCTTTCCTCGAGCACTGACTCGCGAAGTGTCCTGTTTCTCCGCATGCAAAGCATGCCTTGTTGCCGAAGACAGCAGGGAGTTGGGGCGGGGGTTTTGTGCATAGGCGCCCATGTTAGGACGAGGCGCCGGAGGCAGGGGCACACGAGGTGCTTGCATAATGGGACGTTGCTGTGGTGGTTGGTTAGGGCGAAAAGTGGAAGTAGACGAGCCATGCTGTGGTGCAGCTGGGGGCATGTACCTGGGGCGTACGTTGCTCCCTTGTGGTTTGTATGGCATCTTTCTTTTGCCATCTTGCTCGATCTCTCGGATCTTGCTCTCAACCACTATCGCTTTGTCAACTAGCTTCTGGAAGCTCGCATAGTCATTGTTGAGGAGCTGGACTTGGATCTCATTGTTCAACCCTCTCATGAACAAATACTGCTTCCGTTGGTCCGAGTTGACATCTTCAGGGGCATATCGTGACAGTTGCGTGAACTTGTTGAGGTACTCATTCACGCTCTTCCTGCCCTGGCGGAGACCTTCAAACTCTTGTCTTTTGAGCATCATGACTCCAACAGGGACGTAGTGAGAGCGGAAGCTCTTCTTAAACTCTGCCCAAGTTATAGTCTCCTGGTTGACATGAGCGTTACATAGAGCGTCCCACCAGTCAGCGGCTGCTCCCATAAGTTGGTGCGATGCAAAGAGAACTTTCTCTCGATCATTGCACTGAACTATGGCAAGCTTCTTCTCCATAGACTTCAACCAATCTTCGGCCTCCATGGGATCATTAGTTTGTGAAAAGGTAGAGGGTCGAGTCCTCATGAACTCTCCCAATCGGTTATGAGCTGGCGGTGGTGGCGGTGGTGGTGGCGAAGGTGCAGGAACGGGGTTGTTGTTGTTGGCTTGCAGCTGACCCAAAGTTTGGATCATAGTTTGCATGAGCTGATTCTGCATAGCCATCAACGTTTCAAGATTGTTTTTGTCAGCCTCGGGGTTGACATTCTCGGGAACTTCGACGTGGTCATCCTCTTGGTTGCCACGGACGTTCCTCCTTTTTCGCCCGGCGTTTTCTCTCACCATCTGTGAGAGAGATTTGGATAGAATAGAAGTTAGAAGTTTTAGATGGATTTCCCCCAACTATATGCATCAAGGGTATGAACTATATATCAACCTATATGAGGATGTGAACACATGCCGAAGCATCTCACATCTCTCTACTATGTGTGTATATGGACAATGCTGAAACGTCCCACAACTCACACTAAGCACACAATCACAAGCAATCATCACAAAAGTTTCATACAACTCCTATTCAAGCTTATTCAATGAGAGTCCTATGTGTTTTTAGGGTGATACCAATCTGTGACTTCGTCCTATAGTCAATGTGGTTTGGGGTGATACCTATAATACCAATCTGTGACTTCTCCTAGGCTTGCATCCTACGGTCAAGGTGGTTCTGATGCCAATCTATGCATTCTAGACTTGCATCCTACGGTCAATTGTGGCTCTAATGCTAATCTGTGACTAGGCCTAGGCTTGCGTCCTATGTTAGCGTGGCTTCTAATACCAATCTGTGATTTCTATCTAGGCTTGTGACCTACAGTCAATCGTGGCTCTGATACCAATCTGTGATTTCTATCTAGTCTTGTGACCTACAGTCAACCGTGGCTCTGATACCAATCTGTGATGCCCCTGTTCCGAGAAAACCTCAGAACCGAGCTGATGCATATGTGTGCCCAGGATGTTCATCACACATACACATATAATCCACAAACTGAATTCAGAATATATAACCAGGAATGAATAGGTTCAAGTATTTTATTACATTAATCTCTATTGCAGCGGAAGTCTCTAATCTATTCTAGCATCGAAAGTCTTCTAACTATAGCGGAAGCAAACTAAGCACGGCAGCGGCTCCATCTCCAATTCCACAGGCAAGTTGATGGTAGATCACATGCCTAATACTCTGCATGGTTTTTGAAGTACTCCTCTCCTGTTGCTGATGATGAAGTAATAATGCAAGTTTGAGTACATGACGTACTCAACAAGTACGGGAAAATATGATATGTAGCTTTCAACAAGGTATGGAACAAAAAGGCTTATTGCAGAAAAGCAAAGTTTATTTCACAAAACATGATAAAAACAACAACTAACTTTAAGTGAAAATAATCCCAACATATTTTCAATTATAACATCAACATACCTCTTTCATGATTCACCACTTTTCATATCTCATCCGAACATTTATCTTTCTCAACTTTTCTTCATGAATACCATCTCATATTCATGATCATCTCATCTCATATTCGATGACATCTCATAACCGAGACCAAAGTTCATTATCACGACTCAAGAGTCGCAATCTCTTTACCAAGACTCAACAGTCTCAAAACCAAACCTCAATGACCAAACCATAACCAAACCAGTGACATCCCAATAACCAAACCGAACCATCCATCCTAATAACCATCCCATCTAATCATGTGAGTTGTCTAGGCACTTGTGACCGTAAGCTCGGCTATCATGATAGTTTTACACTCTGCAGAGGTGGCACCACTTTACCCACAAGTTTATAATTTTGTCACCCTTCGGTGACTGCAGAACCTCCATTATACCAGTACACAACCGTCGGTGTATGGCCAAGAGATCATAAATAGCCTTTACAAAGGGGCTACTAGATGTATGGACTCACTAAGGTTTCACCAGCAGGCTCGAATCACCATTCTCCCACCTACGGCCCCCCTCTTGTGCCATGTGGTTCCCAGGGCAGTCCTCTCTCGACTCCCATTCCCCGCGCCTTCCACGGTCCATAACAATCTAGCAACTTACCAAATTAGTCAGCTAAGCCGCACCCATATTTGGCCTTGTGGTGGCACTGTTTTCCTAGCATGGCTGGCATGAACCGGTCCTTAAATCTACGACAAGTAAACCACCATCTCATTCTACCACTTCCACGAACCAAGCTTGCCTAGATCTCCCCCCGATTCATGTTCATTATCATCAAGTTCTCATTAACATTATGAGTGCAGTAGCTAGACACATTCTATCGCTTCCTATATCCCGTAGATTAGCGAAGCAGAAAAGAAAAATGACCATACCCGACTCATAAACTTCCCTGACGACAAGGGTGGTTAACAAAACTAGTAAACTCCTATAAAAGGTTTCCCGTCAAGTTGACTCAGCATGCACAGTTTTCGCAAACAAAACAGTTTCCAAAACATGGGATCAATATGGTCAAGGGGCACTTGCCTTGTTCATGTGGTTTTTGTCGCTCTTGGATCTCAAAGTCTTGGTGTTGAAATCCTTCGTAGATAGCTCCCTGAGCTTGTTCTTCTACTTACGATCACGAACATACAAAATTTATAGCAATCAAACATCATGCACAAACTTTACTTAAGATGCAATGGTGCATATGCATGCTGATCCCTATGGTGCTATTTCATTAGATCAGTTTGTACATGCTCTTGCATGTTTTAATGGGCTTGCATGGGATTTTACAATGAACAAAGGTGTAAGGATCAGGTGTGGACGTGGCGATGATCTTGATTTAAGATCCAGATCAACCCGATCAACACGTGATCTGTCCACTCGAAAGAGCTTCTCTTTGAAGGGATCGAAGAAACAGATGCAAAGAAAACCACGATGACGTCGTAAGGTGGTAACGAAGACCTACCTCACTTCTCCTTTGTTTCGGGGTCTTCCTCCTAGAAAGATATATCGCCGGCTCTCCTCCGGTGAACGTGTCGAGGCTTTGTCGGTGGTCTCTCCGGCGATGGAACTCCGATGAAGGGGGTTAACTCGGCGACTTGAAAGCTAGAGCCTCCAAATCATCGACTCGGGAGGTGGAAAATAAGAGTACGTGGTTGCGGCTAGGGGTTCCGGGTTCTATTTATAAGGGGTGAAAGAAGAGTCCTACTCCGATTGGATTTCAAATAAGAGTCCTATTCAAATCGTTTTTGAATCTTAACAACTTATCTCCAATCGATTTGGTGCGGTAACATCATGGAAATCGTGTTGGTTTCCTCCCGTATCGGGTATGCCCACGCGTACAGAAGAAAAACCGCTTAAGATCTCGTCACCTCCGCGGTGAAGAGCTCCGGAGGCTCCACGTGTTCAGCAGAGGCCAGGCCTACCTTTTCTGCAGAGGCGGGCTCCGGTTGTGCCGCGTGTCAGGCGGGCGGGACCTCCCTCTTCCTCAGAGGCGAGCTCCGCATGCGCCGCGCGTCCTGGCGGGCGGGATCTCCATCTCCCTCAGAGGCGAGCTCCGCGTACGCCACATGTCTGGTGGGTCGGGACCTCCCCTCTTTCCAGAGATGAGCTCCGCGTATGCCACGTGTCGGTGCCAGACCTCCCCTCTCTTCCAAGGTGGCTCCGGAAGTGCCACGTGTCCTAGCAGCGCCGGATCTCCTTTCTGCTCAGAGATGAGCTCCAAGGTCAACATGTGTCCAACTGCGTCGGACCTCTCTTCTCCCCCGGAGGTAAGCTCCGAGAACGACACATGTCAAGCAGTGTCAGACCTCCCGGAGGTGAGCTCCAAAGGTGACACGTGTCCATCGGGACCTTCTCCTCGGAGGTGAGCTCCGAGGATGACACGTGTTTAGTAGTGTTGGACCTCTCGGAGGTTAGCTCCGAAGGTGACATGTGTCCAGTAGGACCGGGCCTCTCGGAGGTTAGCTCCGAAGGTGACACGTGTCCCACGGGTTGGGCCTTACTCCCCCACGGCGACTAGCTCCGGTAGTGACACGTGTCCTACGGGGCTGGACTTCGCTTCTCCGCAAAGACAAGCCCCGAAGGCAACACACGTCCTGCGAGTAGGACCTTGCCCTTTCCACAGAGGCTTGCTCCGAGCCTGCCATGTGTCTAGCAATGCCGAACCTCTCCCCACTAAGCAAGGATGAGCTCCGAACATGCCACGTGGCCAGCAGGCCGCGGGAAGTGTCTACAGCGCTCTTCGGCGAACTGGAACTGGCTCTTTTTAGCTATCTTTTTTATTCCTTCTCTGTTTCTACTTATTTCAAAATGTTTCTCTACATGAAATATGAATGCATGCATGAATTATGAAATCGATGGTGTTACACAAAAGTTGAGATCACAACTCCTGAAGTCGATGCCGACGTTGGACGACCTCAACATTACTCCCCGGCAGACTGGTGACGCTTCACGGGGAGCAGCAATCCCCGGGGTGCTGGAGTGAGCGACGGGAGGGTTATTTCTTCTGCTTCGGCCCCTGCTGCTCCAAGCACTGTCGCGTTGAATTCCGTGGCCCCGATCCCCTCTACCTCAAGTCTGGACAATAAAAAGGGGAAAGCGCCAGCGGCCCCCTAGCCCAGATCCCCCGGGAAGAAGCGAAGGCTGATGCGTGCAGACGGAACCTTTACCTCAGAACCCGGCCCCGTGGCGCCCGTAGTAGTTGAACTGGAGGACGAGGCCGGCAGCAGCACGGCTGGTCCTGCAGCCAAACCCATTGAGGGATCGCCTGCAGCTCCTCCGCCTCCGATGTTGGCGGTACCCTCAATATGGGGTACCCCCGTGCACAGGGGAAACTGCCTAAGGACCTCACCCCTCTCCGCGGGGAGAGCTCCGAGGGTGCCACATGTCCAGCGGGCCCGGGCCTCCCTCTCCACAGAGGAGAGCTCCGGGCCCACCATGTGGCCAGTAGAGCCGGACCTCCCCCCTCCACGGGGAGAGCTCCGAAGGCTCCACGTGTCCAGTGGGGCCGGGCCTCCCTCTCCATAGAGGAGAGCTCCGGGCCCGCCACGTGGCCAGCAGAGCCGGACCTCCCTTCTCCGCAGGGGGAGCTCCGAAGGCTCCGCGTGTCCAGCGGGGCCGGACTTCCCTCTCCTCAGAGGAGAGCTCCGGGCCCGCCACGTGGCCAGCGAAACAGCGCTACCTGCCCCCGCATGGTAGGCAACAAGAGTAAAGACACGCCTTACCTTGTCCGTACAAGGTATTCAAGACCCGCGCCTTCCCAAGGGGCGGAGACGCGGAGCACGCCGCTGTCAGGAGCCGTTGTGCCCGTTCGCATCGCAGTGAAGACTGGCAGGCCGCGTCAGAGGCTCTACACCAATAAACACAGCGACAAGACATCCCCTGCCGCCCGTGCCGTTATCAAACCACTACGCCTAGCTTGCAGCGTGGGCAGGGCGGCAAGACGAAGACTCAGAAGCCCTCGCCAGAGACAACTACCGGCGTAACTGCAGGATACGGTAGATGGCAGGCAATCTCCTCGGGACCACCTGTCAGGTCCCAGACCCACCTTGTAAGCCGCTCGAGCCTTGGACTATAAAAGGCTCGGGTAGGCAACGTTGCAAGGGGTTCGACACTTTGCTCAACTCCCTCTAGGGTTTGGCTTGTGGCACACACGCTCAACACTCAAGCAATACAAGGAGCATCTCTGCTCACCGTGGACATAGGGTTTTACACTCCGGCGGCCTGAACCATATAAAAAACCTCTGTGTCAATCCTTCTCCTTCCATCGTCCCTAACGCGTAAGCTCTCCGTGAGTGACTAGCCCCTCCGAAAGTGACCAGCAGTGGATCCGCGACGTCAGCTACCTCGTCGCTACTTCCGTCAACCCTCCGCTGTAGCGGGGGCGATGCCCTGCTCAACCTGGTGTCTCGCTGTCGCGCACACCAACGGTTGACGGGCAAACGGCAGACTCCCGCTCTACCAGGCTCCCAACGGCGGACCTGAAGGAAGAACTGGAGCGACGTCGCCGGGGAGAAGACGCTCGCACAACCATCGAGTGACAGCGACAAAGGCGTCGCATCCGAGAGGCCGGCTACAGCACGCCGATTGCCTCAACTCAGCCTAGGCCGCAGATGTTCGCCACACAACCTCTGCCCCAGGCATACGCCATGCAGCATATGCAGCAACCATATGTCCAGCAGACGGTGCCCCCGGTGTATGGCGCACCTTTGCCCATGCCGGGGTATACCGTGCCAGCAGCCGTCCAAGGGTTCACGGCACCAAGACCTGCAACAGCAGCGACCGGATGTGTGGCCCTGATGCCACACCTCCGCTTCGCAGTGTGGCCATGCAAGTTCCGGCCACATCTCCCGGAGAAGTACGACGGAAGCGTCAACCCGGCAGAGTTCCTGCAGGTCTACTCCACTGCCATCCTAGCAGCAGGAGGGGATGAAGCGGTCATGACCAACTACTTCCTCGTCGCCTTGACCGGCCCGACACAGTCATGGTTGATGAACCTGCCCCAGGGTTCCATAACCTCCTGGGTGGAGCTATGCAAACAGTTCATGACGAACTTTAGCTGCTCCTACACGTGCCCCGGCACGGAGCTAGACCTGCACGCCGAGCAGACCCACACAACCGGTGCAGACGCTGCACCCAGATCCGTCGGGGGATACCGACTCCTCTATATCGGGGGCCAGCCGGACTTCCCAGGGCCGGGTCGCGGGAATTACCCTTCTACATGGTATGCGGGGCCGAAGCCATGCTCCCCCCCGAGATCGCCATGGGGGTCCCCCCGTGTCCGAGCGTACGACGAAGCCACGTATGACCCGCTCTGCGTGAGGACATCTACCTCGTCGTCGAGGCGAGATGGCAAGCAATGCTCCGAATCGCATGAAACCGGTGGAAGCCCCAGTGCTACCACCGCCGACCCGTGCATGGGAGGATGAGGCAGGCGCTCCGGCCCTACCTCAGTAAGTCCTACCACACTTACTCAGGTGTACATTTAAATTATGCATTAATTTATATGATCACCTCCCTGAGCTCTAGATAGTGTACGCCCTCCGTACACTCGGCTCCCCTTCCCTGTTCTCATGCCTAGTCGACATTTGTTGTCCTGCCGAGTGCGGTCGCGTTTACGGTATCTGCCGATGGCCTGGAGGCCTCTCAGACATCCCCCAGTTAGGACACTGTGACACCAGTTGGTCTCCTCCAAGAAAAGACCTACGCCAAAGCGGGAGGTCCAGGAGCCTTGCTTTGCCATGTCCTGCATCCAAAGCATGCGCACTCCCCTGCGCTACGGTCTGAGTACTAGGGACCGGACGGTTACACCCTAACTACGGCGAGAGCCAGACCCCCCGGACCAAAGGCACTAGATTGCCCTGAGCCCCGTACACTGGCCCGGGACTATAAGCCAAATAAGACTAAGAGGCAGGAGGACCTCTGAGCAGTACCAGACCTCACCCCCTCATCGGGGGTGAGCTCTGAAGCCGGACCGTGCACCCTACACTGGGCTGAGGTCCGATGTCGGACGATACCCCTATCGCAGGGGTGATCTCCGAAGCTGGTCGCCACCCCCAGGGGTGAACACCGAAGTTGGACCGTGCGCCCTACACTGGGCTGAGGTCGGATGCCGGACGACACCCCTATCGCAGGGGCGATCTCCGAAGCCGGTCGCCACCCCTAGGGGTGAACACCGAAGCCGGACCGTGCGCCCTACACTAGGCTAAGGTCCGATGCCGGACGACACCCCTATCGCAGGGGCGATCTCCGAAGCCGGTCGCCACCCCTAGGGGTGAACACCGAAGCCGGACCGTGCGCCCTACACTAGGCTAAGGTCCGATGCCGTATGACACCCCTATTGTAGGGGCGATCTCCGAAGACGGTCGCCACCCCCAGGGGTGAACACCGAAGCCGGACCGTGCGCCCTACACTGGGCTGAGGTCCGAAGCCGGACGACACCCCTATCGCAGGGGCGATCTCCGAAGCCGGTCGCCACCCCCAGGGGTGAACACCGAAGCCGGACTGTGCGCCCTACACTGGGCTGAGGTCCGATGCCGGACGACACCCCTATCGCAGGGGCGATCTCCGAAGCTGGTCGCCACCCCCAGGGGTGAACACCGAAGCCGGACTGTGCGCCCTACACTGGGCTAAGGTCCGATGCCGGACGACACCCCTATCGCAGGCGCGATCTACGAAACCGGTCGCCACCCCTAGGGGTGAACACCGAAGCCGGACCGTGCGCCCTACACTGGGCTGAGGTCCGATGCCGGATGACACCCGTATCGCAAGGGCGATCTCCGAAGCCGATCGCCACCCCCAGGGGTGAACACCGAAGCCGGACCGTAAGCCGGTCGCCACCCCCAAGGGTGAACACCGAAGCCGGACCGTGCTCCCTACACTGGGCTCAAGTCTGATGCCGGACGACACCCCTATCCTAGGGGCGATCTCCAAAACCGGTCGCCACCCCCAGGGGTGAACACTGAAGCCGGACCGTGCGCCCTACACTGGGCTGAGGTCCGATGCCGGATGACACCCCTATCGCAGGGGCGATCTCCGAAGCCGGTCGCCACCCCCAGGGGTGAACACCGAAGCTGGACCGTGCACCCTACACTAGGCTGAGGTCCGATGCCGGATGACACCCCTATCGCAGGGGCGATCTTCGAAGCCGGTCGCCACACCCAGGAGTGAACACCGAAGCCGGACCGTGCGCCCTACACTGGGCTGAGGTCCGATGCCGGATGACACCCCTATCGTAGGGGCGATCTTCGAAGCCGGCCGTCACCCCCAGGGGTGAACACCGAAGCCGGACCTCGCCCTCTCCTCAGAGGCGAGCCCCGATGCCGGACCTCACCCTCTACTCAGAGGCTGAGTTCTGATGACCTCCGGACCTCATGCCCACCACTGGCCTGAGCTCCGATGCCGGCCCTCGCCCTCTCCTCAGAGGCGAGGCCTGATGCCAGACCTCACCCTGTCCTCAGAGGCTGAGCTCCGATGACCTCCGAACCTCACAACCACCGCTGGCCTGAGCTCCGATGCCGGCCCTCGCCCTCTCCTCAGAGGAGAGTCCCGATGCCGGACTCCTACCTGTCATAAGGGTTGAGCTCCGATGCCAGGCTTCACCCTCTCCTCAGAAGCTGAACTCCGAAGCCGTCGAGACCCTGCCAGCGCAAGGAGTACTCATGACAAGAAGGTGCACGGGAAGAAGAAGGTCCCACCTCTGGCTCGTTACCTCCCCCAAGATGGGCCCGGGGGCCACTGTCGGTACCCTCAGTATGGGGTACCCCCGCGCACAGGGGAAACTGCCTAAGGACCTCGGCCCTCTCCGCGGGGAGAGCTCCGAGGGCGCCACGTGTCCAGGGGGACCGGGCCTCCCTCTCCACGGAGGAGAGCTCCGGGCCCGCCACGTGGCCAGCAGAGCCGGACCTCCCCCCTCTGCGGGGAGAGCTCCGAAGGCTCCACGTGTCTAGCGGGGCCGGGCCTCCCTCTCCACAGAGGAGAGCTCCAGGCCCGCCACGTGGCCAGCAGAGCCAGACCTCCCTTCTCCGCAGGGGGAGCTCCGAAGGCTCCACGTGTCCAGCGGGGCCGGACTTCCCTCTCCTCAGAGGAGAGCTCTGGGCCCGCCACGTGGCCAGCAGAACAGCGCTACCTGCCCCCGCGCGGTAGGCAACAAGAGTAAAGACACGCCTTACCTTGTTCGTACAAGGTATTCAAGACCCGCGCCTTTCCAAGGCGCGGAGACGCGGAGCACGCCGCTGTCAGGAGCCGTTGTGCCTGTTCGCATCGCAGTGAAGACTGGCAGGCCGCGTCAGAGGCTCTACACCAATAAACACAACGACAAGACATCCCCTGCCGCCCGTGCCGTTATCAACCACTACGCCTAGCTTGCAGCGTGGGCAGGGCGGCAAGACGAAGACTCAGAAGCCCTCGCTAGAGACAACTACCGGCGTAACTGCAGGATACGGTATATGGCAGGCAATCTCCTCGGGACCACCTGTCGGGTCCCAGACCCACCTTGTAAGCCGCTCGAGCCTTGGACTATAAAAGGCTCGGGTAGGCAACGTTGCAAGGGGTTCGACACTTTGCTCAACTCCCTCTAGGGTTTGGCTTGTGGCACACACGCTCAACACTCAAGCAATACAAGGAGCATCTCTGCTCACCGTGGACGTAGGGTTTTACACTCCGGCGGCCTGAACCACGTAAAAAACCTCTGTGTCAATCCTTCTCCTTCCATCGTCCCTAACACGTAAGCTCTCCGTGAGTGACTAGCCCCTCTGAAAAAGAACCTCCGCGGGCTGCCCAGTGCAGGCCCGAGGGAAGTGTCGACGGCACACTTCGATAGATGTCAATGAAGAGGCCGGCTGCGTCTGGGGGGTTCGGTGGCTCCGAAGGCCTGCAAGCGCTTCTGAGCAGTTTCATGGAGCTTCGCCGGCCCCAGGTAGATCATACGAGGCCATCCCTTGCTGCCTTTGTTTATGCTTCGATGTTATCTGTTGACCCCATCTTTTACGCAAAGCTCCATCCGCAGGTTCTTCCGGGAGCTCTCTGGTGCCCGGGGTGCTCAGCGATCCACCGACAGCTTCTGAAACTACTCCAGCCCAAGATGTGGATCCTCCGGCGCCAATGACGTCCACGCCGCCTGTCCCTTCTGCAGATATCTCGTTGGCAGCTCCTACTGTGGCGGCCCCAGCCAGGAGGAAACTCCGTCGGTCCTGGCTCCGGGACCTAGTTTCGGGCCGGCTGAGGCCGATGAGGCCTCACCGGTACATGGCGGGGAAACCGTTCCTGCCGGTGACGAGGGCGCGTCGGACGCCGCGGACTCTACCCCGGAGGGTAGCGTCCCCCTGCCGGAAGCTCACCTTCCTCCTTCCGAGGGCCAAGCCGAAGCTTCGCTAGGTCCCTACATCTTGGTGCGTGCTACGACAGCTACTAATATCCCGGAGGACGGTGCTCGGGAGGCTATGGTACGTGTCGAGCAGATCCCCTTGTCTGAGGCCGTGGCCTCGGCTCAAGCAAGCCTCCGCCGAGTTTAGCTGGCGCTGGATCAGGGGCGGGAAGCCTTTCAGCAGGAGGAGGATCGCCTCGGTGGTTGGGAAAGGTTGCTCAACTTCCAGACCCGTGAAACACGGAGGAGGTTGGAGACGCAAGAGGCTCACCTGTGGAAGGAGCAGGAGCTGACCATCCGTCAGCGGGACTTGGTCGATCAATTAGACAAGCAGTCCCGTAAGCTCTGAGCAGAAGCCAACAAGGCCCAGCAGGCGGTTAATTCCTGCCTCACAACCATGGAGGAGCTACGGCTAACGCTGGCTCGTCGTGAGATCGCAGTAGGCGAGCGCGAGTGCGAGCTAGCGGGGGAGAAGGAGGGATCTTCGTTGTGCTTGCAGCGGGAGCAGGCCGAGCTGAAGTGTCGGGCCGACGACCTGGACCGTCAGCAGGCCTCTCTGAACGTGGAGCGGGAGAGGCAAATGAAGGAGCGCTAGGACCTCCTTACTGCAGAACTCGATGCCTCGTTCCGCGAGGAGAGACTGCAACACCGTGCCCATGAGCTTGATGCCCGGGAGGCGGCGTTGGTTGGCCGGGAGAAAAGACTCTCCGAAAGCGACGCAGCAGCCTTGACAGTGGTACGACGTGAGCTTCAGGAGCTCCAGGCCTCACGCACGGCGGATGTCCAGCAAGTCTGGGACTTCTTGGGCCGTGCCAAGTCAGCACTGGTGCCCTTCGGCTTCAGCCCGGTGCGTGCTGGCGAGCCTTCACAGGAGATGAGCCAAGCGCTCCTTGCGCTTGACTCTGCAGGTGTGAAGATGGCAGCATTGGAGGACGTTGTAGCCGAACAGCTGGGGGCGGAGGGCAAGGCCCTGGCTAAGGAGGTGACAACACACGTGCTGACTTGCTTCCGAAGATGGGACCCCAGTGTTTCCTTGGAGCCGGTCATCCAAGGCCCCATCGCTGCGAGGGAGGCAGCAACTTTGTCTGAGGTCGAAGACTTAGGAGCCTTCGTTGCACAGCGATTTAGGCGTGGTGCGGACGAGTCCTAGGTGGGCCCTGACCTATGTATCCTTCTTTTGTGTTTTGCGTCCTGCACTTCTTTATTGATGAAAAAGGTGGCTCTGTTGATCTCCCCTCTATCGATCGCTTGGCGGTGGGTCCGGTGAGCAGAACCATTTTCAGTTTCCGTGAGGCCCCCTGACCCTTGATGCCACAACGATCAAGGGGTCCCTTATCCCGCCAAAGTAGTTGTCATTTCCTTGTACGAGTTACCGGGATGTCAAGCGACTCACTTAGTTCGACCAGTCTCCAGGACCCTCGGGAGGTGCCGGCCTTTGGGGTCCGAGGGTGGCCCCCTTTGGGAGAGTTGGAATTACGGTCCCCACGGGCCGCAGCCCTGCAGTTTGCACAAATATTAAGAGCAAAGGGATAAACCGTGCCGTGTAGCTGCATTTTCTCTGCTCGATGACCCCATTCGGGCTTATGGCCATCTGCTAAGCTACGGAGTCTAGGAAATTCGGTGTATCAACGTCCGGACCCTGGGTACCATTCTTCCCGGGTTGGTGTGCCATTCAGGCCTCCCGCACTTCGGGTACTTGCGCCTCTAAAGAACAGGGGGAGCAAGCTTGAGATGTTGACAACGTACCTAGGATGCCCGGATAGTGTGGCTATCACTCCTTCTGGGTCCCTGATAACGCGAGGACCCTAGGGGAGTTCATTCCCTATCTGCAGCTTGTCGTAGCCAGCGGTCTGAATCTTGTGCTCGTTGCTGGAATAGCCCGATGCCCTACTCGCGCGTTTTATCGACGTGGCCCCCTGGTAGGTGTGGTCACCTGGTGGGGGGGGGGGGGCATGCCTACCAAATAGACTGGATGAGGCAGGGTGTGGGCATCGGTTTTCCGGGGGGGTCCGGGCTACCACGGACCTATTGAGATGGTCCGTATTTGGGAGACGCGGTCGTCCAGGACACGGTTGAGGCTTTGTCCAGGGGCATATGCCACCTGGCTCCCCAACACTGCTAAGCTACATCGCTGGGATGCCCATCCATCATGCCTCTAATGGTCATGAGGGTAGGGTCACTTGCAGCGTCTGCGCTGGTGTGGCGATCTTCTTGGCACGGAACTGATATGCATCGCATCTCTTGACCATCTCGACGACATCCAGGGGGGCTATCTGCCAGTAAACACCATGCCATAAGGCTTTACCGGCCAGCGTGTGGAACGAAGAAGTTGCCACACTCGCCCTCATGGATCTCTGTGAATATCTCGCAGCCCTCCTCTCGGGTAATGCAGCGCAATAGATCGCAGTCAGCACCACATTGGTAGAGATTTCCGTCTATTAGTATTATCTTATAGCCATACGAACGATCGGTTCAGCGGATACACGTTCATCAGAAAGGATATTGTCCTTCAAGTAGGCCTGGACCTCCGTGATCCATGCATTGGACCTACTTGAGCTTTTCAGATCTTGGGCGCCGGATTGCACGGAGCCCCCGATTACGCATACAATCCTTGGCGAGCGTCATGGTTGCAGGGCCGCCGGAATTGCTAGCTTCGAGGTGCCAGGCTTGCCCCCTTCGCCTGGTTCGGTAGGCCAGGCTGTATGACGCAGTAGCTTCCTTTCAAAGGTTCCTTCGGGGACCGGAGCCCATGCATAGGCTTTTATTGGAATGTTGTCTGCTATCGCAATGTTGGCGCATAGGATGTGGCACTACTCCTAAGCATGAAATCCTTTCTCCATCTCTCGCACATAGATAAGGTAGGCAGCTGGTTGCGGGCCAATATAGGGTTACTCTCGCTCGCCTTATTTGATGGCGAGACAGGAGTCTCCTCTTAACCAACGCCTGTCGTTCTCCTAGAGAAGAAACCGTACTCAATCTATATTGAGGGCTTCATACTTTGCCATACTATTAGTGCTTTGGAGTCAAGATGTACCACATACTTGAACTTCTCTCCTAACTGCCAGATGAGCAGAACCCCCACTTTGGCGCCTCGCTCGCACGAGGGCCGTCACAGCAGAGTGACTTGTTGGGTCCGGTGACAACCGGGGCTCTGACTCCGGGTCACCGTAGTCCTGACCCCTTAGGTGGTGTGGCGACAGAATTAATTCCGCCAAGAATGTGTAGGACTAGCGCGTAGGACTAGTGTGTAGGATGGCTCCGAACACAACATTTATAACTGTTATGCATGGGCCAACATAGATTGTAATGGAGTGCACCGGACAGATCACATTTTTCCTATTTTTGGCTTCCTTCGGGCAATAGGGGAACCAGGCCGTGCCACAAAGCACCGATTTGCCCGGGGTACCGAGGGTGGATGGACCTTTCTGTGACTCTATCTGTTCTATGCCCTGTTCCCAGCCTCTATGTTACTCTTACGAGAAAGAGAAGGAAAATTTTCTCTGCCACTACTTAGGGGTAATCGAGAGACTTACAGAGGTGTTCTACGACCACTCGATCTAGGTAGAGGCACCCATCCCCTGTAGCAAGATGGACGCACCTAGACGATTTGCTCGTACTAGGCAGGGGGTAGGCTTGTCACCCCTTCCTCGAGAAATCTGGCCGGAGCACCATGTAGCCCTGCATTAGATCACCCACTCTTTATTCCGAAAAAAGGGGATCGCCTGGTCAGGCGTGGAGCGTCTTACGTCTCTCACTGTGGTCGGAGCCAGAGCTTTCTTCCTGGTCATAGAGGACCTTCAACGCCCGCTTGGCATCTTGGAACTCCATTTCCTGGTCGCCGTCGTCCTCCTGGTCAGCCTTCTGTTTGCCCTCTTGCTAGCGGGAGGGCGCGCCGTCCAGATGCTCTTGTCGGAGCTCTCAAAAGCGCTCCGCCAGCCTATGGATCTACCGGCACTCGCTGATGATGTGCCGGTTGGTGTCGTGGACCGGGCATCTCTGGGCGCCAACGTCGCTATTGGACGGCTGTCGCGGGCGCTTATCAGCGCGCGGCCCCCGACCCGCTGCAGCTGCTACTGCTGCTACTGTATGGGCTCCGGCCTGCAGCTCGTCCTTGCCGCTGGCCCTCTTCTTCCTTCCACCAGAGCCTTACCTGGCGGACTCACTCCCTTTGCCTGGTGGTGTGTGCCAGTTGCGGCCCTCTGCGGCCCTGGCACACTTTTCCGCCAAGCTGAAGAGCTCGGAGACATACTGCATGTCATGCGTGGCCATCTTCTCGAGCATCTTGCTGTCGCGGACGCCCTGTCGGAAGGCGGGGACGATGGACATGTTGGAGATGCGGGGGATGGTGTTCCTGACCTGGGAGAAGCGATGGATGAATGAGCGCAGCGACTCTCCCAGTTGCTATTTTGTGGTGTGGAGGTCGGTCTCCGAGCTTGGCCGGACGTAGGAACTCCTAAAGTTGGTCGTGAACTGCCGGCACAACTCTTCCCAGGAGGTGACAGACCCCTGGGGCAAGTTCATGAGCCATGACTGGGCTGACCTGGTCAAAGATATTAGGATGTAGTTGGCCATGATGACCTCATCCCCTCTTGCAGCTAGAATGGCAGTGGAGTAGATCTGCAGGAATACGACAGGGTTGACTGTCCCATCGAACTTCTCTGGCAAATATGGCCGGAACTTGCGCGGCCACACCGTGAAACGGAGTGTGGGACTAGACCATGCAGCCTCCCACAGAGCCTGGGAAGACAGGGTTCTGGCCCATGTAAATGGGACGCATGGTACCCGAGGTACCATATTCTTCACTGAGGCCACGATGCCATTCGCGCTGTCGCTCGATGGTGATGCGACCTTCTTCATTATGACGGCGGCGGCGGTCCAGCTCGCCCTTGAAGTCTGTGGTGGGGAGCCTGGACGTCGCCGTCGAGTGGGTTGTCGTCGTCCCGTAATCCCATGTTAGGTCACTGGGTGGAAGCTGCCCCTGTAAGAGCATCTAGGTATCCCCGTGAGTTTTGGATGATTGATGACGACAATTAAAAGACTAGTAAGCTGAGATGATCATAAGCACATGATATTTCCAAGATGGATATCTAAACTCTCAAAAAGGAAAAGGATGAAGAACGACGTCGAAGACTCGAAGAGTAGAAATCAGGGTTTCATTTGAGTCTTTAATAGGCTAGCCATGTAAGAGTGAGAGTGTGTGTGTCAAGTGCATTAAGATCATAGAAGAGAGCTCAAAGCGTTAGAAGTGTCGAATCCTTTGTGGAGAGTACTAGTGAGGTAAACTCGGGTAGGCCGGACTTGTCCGGGCAAGAGGCCGTACTAGTCCGGAAGTCCTATGGCTTAGTCTATTTTGGGGCGGACTAAGAGTTCCTGACCGAGTTCGGACTTGTCCATTTTTGGACGGACTAGTCCATTTCTCTCTTGGTGAGAGTGTTTTGGGACTAAGTCCTGGTAGACTGAACCTGTCCGCCTCAGTGGCCGGACTAGTCCGAGCCTGTCAGACTTGTTTGTTTTCACACGAACCAAGAGTTCCTATGTGAGTTCGGGCTAGTCCGTTTCAGGCGGACTAGTCCGTATGGTTGTGAGATGAGAGCTCCCACGGCTAAGTCATGGTGGACCGGACTTGTCCGCCTTAGTGGCCGTTCTAGTCCGGGTCCTCCAGACTTGTCCATTCTCACCCGGACAAAAAGTTCCTGTGTGAGTTCGGGCTAGTCCGTTCTAAGGCGGACTAGTCCGTATGGCTGTGAGATGAGAGCTCCAACGGCTAAGTCTTTGTGGACCGGACTTGTCCGCCTTAGTGGTCGGACTAGTCCGTGTCCTCCAGACTTGTTCGTTCTCACCCGGACAAAGAGTTCCTGTGTGAGATCGGACTAGTCCGTTGTGAGGCGGACTAGTCCGGAGATTTGTGAACGTTTGAAATTCGAACATTGGGGAGTAGGTGGCTCTGTAACGTCAGCGGTCCCCACGGACCGGACTAGTCCGGGTCCTGACCGGACTAGTCCAGACTTTAGTTGGTGACAACGGTTGGTTGTTGGGACTTCTATAAAAGGAGATGCCTCGACTTCATTTAGACCCTCCTAGAACCCTAGCGCCGCCACAGCCATACTAGAGCCACCCTAAGCCTTCTCTCTTGCCTACTCACCCTCTAGAACAGATTCTTGAGTGGATTTGGGTGTGTGAGGAGAGGAGAAGGAAGAACTTCACGTTTTGGCTATTGGAGTGATCTCATGCACTTGGTGTCAGTCTTTGTGATCTGTGGCTTGTGAGATTCGTGGAGTTTTGTGGAAGTGATCAAGTGGGAGTCTCAGATTGTGAGCAGCCCCAAAACCTTGTAAGTTCACCCTTGAGATAGTAAAGAACCAAGTTGGCCTTAGTGGCGACTTGGTGAGGAAAGTGTTGTCAAACCCGGTCCTTTGTGGACTCCTCAACGGGGACGTAGATTCCTGAGTGGAATCGAACCTCGGGCAAAAATCTCCGTGTCTTTTCCTGCATTTACAATTCATCGATCGCTAAATTGCTTAGGGTTCCTCGTTATAATCTTGCAATCCATTTCAATATTCTATTATACCTGTCATATTAGATTGCTATTTATTTTATCTGCATTTTGTTAGGGTAAAATCTAAAAAACCCCATAAAAATCAAGTTTTAGGTTTTTCCAGCAGGCTGACCGGACTAGTCCGGCCCCTGTGTTCTAATCTCGGTTAATTAAGTCATTTCAGGTATTTTAGCCTATTCACCCCCCTCTAGGCAACTATCAATTGGTATCAGAGCAGGTCTCTCCATCAAGAGTCTAACCACTCGGAGAGAAGATGGTCGGAGTGGATGAAAAATGAGATTCCGTCAAGGTCACAAGGCGACAACTCACATGACAAGAAGAAGAACACGGATGTGCTGCAAGACCATTCAAGTGACGATGAAGAAGTTCGCCAGCTGAAGGCACGACTTCGCGAGAAGCTAGGTCACTCAAGCAAAGAGGAGAAGAAGAAGACGAAAGATCAAGAAAGGAGTGGTCAATCGAACTACTCCCAATATCCTTTCAACTATGAGCGAATAACCTCTAACAACCATTACTTGTCTATTCCTCTTGGCAAACCTCCTCAATTCGATGGAAATGACTACTCCATGTGGAAATGACTAATCTCCTTAAACCCTAGCTTGTGGCAAATTTTCCTAATAGGTGTTCATATTCCAAAGAATGAAGAGGACGTTACCTCAGAGTAAGCCATCCTACTTCATCGCAATGCTCAAGCAGTTGGGGTCATCACCTCATCCTTGACTCTAGAAGAGTTCAACCGAGTCGATGGGTTGTAAGTGGCCAAAGACATATGGGACACACTCAAGATGGCGCATGAAGGCAACCGAGTCATTAGGAAGGCCAAGATCGAGATGATCGAAGGAGAGCTTGGGAGGTTCACTATCATGGATGGTGAATCCCCTCAAGACATGTACAACCGTCTCAAAGTCCTCATCAACAAGATCCGATCTTATGGATGCACCCGGTGGACGGATCATGAGGTGGTGAAAAGGATGATTCGGGCATTCATGCCTCGAAACATTGCTCTTTGCTCCTTGATCAGTGAGAGTCCGCGATATGCTCAAATGACCCCGGAGGAAGTGCTTGGAAGAATCATCAACAATGAGATGATGGAGAAGGAAGCCATGTTCTACAGCGACCTCCAAAGTTTTGCCTCCTCCAAGAAGAAAGATGTTGCTTTCAAAGCAACATCCTCATCATAAGACTTCGAAGCAAGTGATGATGAGAGTCTCGACACCGATGAAGAAGAGGCGCTCTTCATCAACAAATTCAAGAGGATGATGAGAAGGAGGAAGGGGAGCAACCACTATGAAAACAAGAACAAGGAAAGGTCCAATCCCAAGATGAAAAGAGCATGCTACAACTGTGGTGAATATGGACACTTCATTGTGGATTGTCCATATTAAGAAAGCAAGAAGAAGAGAGATGGCAAGTCCCAAGAGAAGAAGTTCGTAAAGAAGAAGAAGCCATCGGGACATGCTCACCTCGGGAAGGAATGGGGCTCAAACGAAGACTCATCCTCTAAGGATGAAGAGAAAGTGGCAACACTAGCCATTGGAAGGAGCAAGCTCTTCCCCAGCCTTGAAGACTTCAAGTCTACATGTCTCATGGCAAAGGAGGGAAGAAGAAAGGTTAAATCTAAACCATCCTCCTCTACTTCTTCACTTGATAACTTTGATAGTAGTAGTGAAAACGAATCAATGCTCAAGGATCTAAGTAGGAGCACCTTGAAAAAGATGAGTTTGTTGTCGGGAGAAATCTTTGACAAGGAGGAACTCATCAACCGTCAAGAAGACATGCTCATCCTTGAAAAGGAGAGATGTCATGAGCTTAAAGAGCTCCTTGAGGTTGAAAGGGAAAGAAGCAAGGCACTTGAGCGTGAACTCCCTTTGAGCAAGGAAACTTGCTCAAATCTAGAGGATACAACTATTGTGCTCAAGGATGAAATTGTTGACTTGACAAAAGTTAACAAGATCCTTGAAACATAAGTTGAGTCTCTCAAGATCAATGCACCTTCTTCCTTTATGATTCCACCCTCCTCAAAGAAATTGACACGACCCCACGGTCTTGTCGAGCCGGGATCACGCTGAGGGGTGCTGCGTTGCACAGCACCGTATAACACACATCAAAGGTACAAAGCGGAAGCAAAACTTTTATTACATAAAGTGGTTTATGAACATTTGTACATCAAAATAAGTCCAGTCTACACTCACGGGCGTAGACTACGCATCGAGTGCACGTTCATCCCTTGAACGTGTCCTTGCTACCACACACACACACACTAACTCTGCGGCGTGCACGACTCCCACTCGACGGGGTTCCACTCCTGGGGTTCCGTCTCCTCTTCGGGAGCCCCTTCCTCATAGAACCCTGCAAAAGCTTCAAACACAAGCAGTGAGCACGAAGGCTCAGCAAGTCTGACCCGTCTCACCTAAACATGGAACTTCTACATGAGGGGTGATGGGTTACATGAGGTAAAAATCATTTGCCAGGACTCACCTAATTAGTATAACCTTACTTTCAAGTTTTAGCAGCAGGTTGTAGAGAACCTTACGCTAAGGCACATGAGAGAGCCGCAATCAAACAAGAAACACATTTCTCTCATGTACTTTGCCCAAAGTTGAAAAGAACTTTAGTTAGCTCTAAACTGCAGCAAATCATTAGCAATCAAGTCCATCTTTCAATCAGCAACATTTTAACATGCAACTAGCCTGTTCTTTCTACGTCACGGTACAGTGAACAAGTGGTACTCACTGACCACGAGGGATGGCGATTATAATCGATTTACACCTGCAGGGTTACCCGAACAACCCGTCACGTACGCCCGTACTCGATGTTGCCTACAACAACCATCACGGACGCCGTACGCAACTACCTTTCACCCGTTAGCCAAATGTTGAACCGGTCCAATCGTCCCGAGAAGAGGTCTCTGCACGCGCATCTCAGTGCCGCCAGCCGATTTACACCTTGAGCTCTCAACCTACCCTCAGAACGACCAGCTATGCCTCAACACCAAGCTACCCGAGTTACATCGGTTTCCCGGTTCCCATATAGCCAGTAGGTCTTCGGTACTGTTCTAGCTTGTTCAACAGACCCGCACACGGCTCGGTCCTCAATCGACACAAGCGGAGCTACAGCACACAGGCCCCAAAGTCCTGTTGCCCTTACTCTCCGATCGGTCTCATTTTTCTTGCCATGTGTATCATGTGCTATCTCTACCCGAGTCGAGTGCCTCTAGCCTATGCTCGCGAGTAGTTCCAACTACTCGACTTGTACCGAATCCTACTCTATCTTAGCATTGCAGTAGCTAACGGGGTTTTCAATCTTAATCCCAACCCGTGGTTTTCTTGGCTATGCAGTTGGGTTTCCAAACAAGACTCTAATGCAAAGAATAATAGTATTCAAGTATGTGCTCAAAACAATAAAAATTTGTAAAAAGGTTAATGCAAACCGGAGCTTGCCTTGCTGTTCTTGATCGTAGGCTAGCTGCTCCTCTGGAGTAACGAAGTCTAGGACTTCGGGTTCCTCCTCGACCTTAGCACTACATGATATAAGAGTACATGTATTAATTTGAATGCATTTGTATTAAGTTTGAACTTGTGAAGCTTATAAGTCCCACTAGACAGACACAATGACTGTGAAACTTTTACTGTGGCTTGGTTACAACCTAACTAGAGACTTGGTCAAGTCTTAGTTGCAGCAAAGCTCATTTGAGCCTTCCACAATTAATTATATACTTGACTTTAATTAAAGGCTTTTAGGGTGTTCTAAGGATTTTCATGAAACAAACTATGACTTTCTGAAAACTAGATTTTCAGAGGGTTCTAATGGAATTGGTCTCACTTAATTTGAAGGTTCCTAGCTAAAGATATGAGCTAAACAATTTCAGAGAAAATTCTGAAAATGTTTCTGAACATTTTCTATTTTCTTTGGAACAGTTCCACTAATCACACCATTAGGTGGATCAAATGAGCTCAAATGGATCTGAACTTTTCATGGTAGTTCAGGGATATTTTGGTGAACATCCCAGCAAAATGTCAGGATTTTCCTCCAAAGGGTTCTCCAGTTAAAATTCCAAACAGTTTAAACTTTGAGGAATTAATTCTGGAGAAATAAGGATTTTCATGAAGTGAAACTTGATTTTCTGGAAAGTGCTCAGAGAGATGAATCCAATAAAATTTGGTTCACTTGATTTGGAGCTTTCTAGCCCAAGTTATGAGGATTTGAAGTTTGAAGGAAATCTGAAAATCGGGGAAAAAGTTTAAATCTGTCGGGGCCCGCGGGGACACGTGTTAGGCGTGGAGGCGACCGCACACCGCGGCCCACAGGGTCTTTGAGCGCCAGCACACCCGATCCCGGCCACACCCGATCCCGATTTCAAATTTTGAGTCGCTGACGTGTGGGCCTGCCGGCTTCGTCTTCCTCCCGACGCGCCCGCGCGCTCGCGCCGCCGCCCCTCGCCAGAGCAGACCCGAAGCTCGCCGGCTCGCCGCTGCCGGCCATCCCATGGTCTGAAACTCGCCGCCAGGGGGTTGTCAACGTCGAGGAACACGTCGGTGGTGTCAGTTCGGGCTGGCGGTGACCGGAAATAGCCCGGCGACGTGTCGTGGCCTCGGTTGAGGTTCGGCGCCGTCGGCCGTGAGTTCTAACCCGCCAAAACCTCGAACAATCGGTCCTACAGCATCAGTGTACCTCTAGGAAGCTCGACAAGGTGTCAAAAGGGTTCAAAGATGGTGGCAAGTCGGTCGGCACCGTGTGACCGATCGTGCCCGCCATGACCGCCCTTGATCGAGCTCGAAATTCGTCACTCCTGTAAAAGGCCCAAGAAATGGGACTTGCAAAAAAACTTTTCTTCACTTCACCATACCTCAGATCTTGTTGTGGATGGCTGGTAAGGAATGGGAGGAGCAAGTAACCTCTATCAAAGAAGTGGTTAGAGGGGAAACTTACACTTTCACAACATGGGAAAATTATACACATATGATCACACATGAGAGTGTGTTTCCAAACTGTTGCATTCAAACTCAGGATTTCAGCAGCTAAACCAAGGATCAAAGTGCATAATTGGATTCCTCAGGTCCAAATTAGTGGGGAGGCAAAGTTTCAGAAATTTTCAAAAAGATTTGCTACCCATTTTTCCAAAAAGGATCCAAATATGCCAAGAATTCAAATATTTATTTGAATTTGGGGGAAATGAGCTCAACCATACAAATGTAGGTCAGTTTCAAACTCCAAATATTTGGATTCATCTCTGGCTAAGCTTTGGAGATCTTTTGAGGGGTGGGGGAGCACTGACAAGTGGGTCCCACATGTCATTGGGAAGGTTAAAATGGCACAAAAGTCAACAGCCTTAGGGGCTAAGTGTTGCACTCGGAACAGAGCCGAGGCTCCACCGCGACACGCCGTGAAAACGCCGGACGCCACCTCCTGCTCTCCCCTCGCGCGCTGGCGAGCTCCTTGTGCGGGCGCAGTAACTCCCAGCCGTGCCCCAGCTCGCCACGACCACGGGCCGACCCCCAGTCACTGCCCTCTCGCACGACAGAGCGCCGAGGAACCGCCGCTGTGATCCACTCACTCGGGAGCGATCGTCTCTCGTGTACCAACGTCGGCAGCGCAACAAACCTATATCCTCAGACCTCCCACGCACTACCCGCATCACTTCCGGTCAAGTGAACCACTACCCACCGAGAAAAACCACGTTTTCGTGGCCGCCGGTGAGAACCGAGCAAAGGTGCTCCCGTGGGCAGCTCACACCAACCAGTTTCACGACTGAGCAAGAGCACCCCAAGGTGCGCCAACTCCCTGCGCTGCTCCTCTCCAAATTCCAGAGCAATCCGTGCGACGTAGCTTCGGAATTTCAAGTTTTCCCCTCGGACAAGGAAAACCGGACCGCGGGTAAGAACTGTGGAAATTTACGCTTAATTCTCGGTTAAAGTTGTTCATTTTGTACACACCAGAACTAGAGAGGATGGGGAACCTTTTCCCTCCACAACCCTAGCTAGAAACGCCGTGGTTACAGCTAATTTCGAGCTTTTCGGTCGGCGGCCATGGCGGGAACACGCGGGCGCACGGTGACGACCGGTTTGCCGTAGTTTCCGAGCCAGGTTGAGGCCACACCGAGATTTCCTGACCTCCACTGATGCTTTAGAGCGGATCCGCCGAGCTTTTGGCGGGCTAATGTGCTCGGGCGATGGTGCCGATCATCACCGAAGGCCGCGGCTCGTCGCCAGCCTACTTCCGGCCACCGGCAGCCCAAGCCAACCCCGTAGACTTGTTCCCCGACCCTGAAAACCCCCAGGCGGCGAGTCTCCGGCCGAAAGGTGGCCGGGAAGCCGGGTCCGGCGAGCTCCAGTACAGCGCCGGCGAGGGGGAGGCGCGGGAGCGAGAGGAGGAAGAAGACCCACCGGGCCCACGTGTCAGCAGCTGAAGATTAAAACCCCGGATCAGCTGTGGCGTGTGATCCCGTGTGGTGGCGCGGGAAAAAGGTCTGTGGCCCCCGTGTGGCGCGAGTCCGGCGGGTGACACGTGTAGGGTGGACCCACAGGCAGAGTTTGAACTTTTCCCGAATTAATTTGAATTCCAGAATTGGTTCAAACTTTGGAACTGCATAACTTTTGCTAGGAAGCTCCAAATTTAGTGATTCAAATTGGGTTGGATTCCTCTTGCCTAGTTATGTCCAAATACACAACCCAATTTGTATGAAACCCAATAATTAATTCTGGAAAATTCTTTAAAGCTTTTCAGCAAAAGAATTTTAGAGGGAGTTTGGTTCAGCCAAAAATCCCCAAATTTTACCAGAATGTTCTTTAGGACATTAGTAAACCCCTGTAAAAGTTTCAGACCATTTGGAGTTGATTAGGTCAGATCAATTCAAATTGGAAGGTGCTGTGTTCATTTGAATACAGAAGCATTTTCAGAGAATTTCCAAAACTTGGAAAATCAGTTCTGGGCAAATCTTAACCCCAAAAATGTTAGGAAAATTCATGCAAACTCTATGAGCTATAATCGAAATTGTAGTTCATTAAGTTGAGCATGAGCAGGGGTATTACCTCAGAATAAATTCTTCCTTGCTGATTTGCCAAGAGAATTATTCTGAGCAAACCACTCCATGAAAAGTGCTAATGTTTGGTCCAGAGAGTTTTCTTATGACAAGGAACTCACACAAAAATTCTCAGCTCCATTGGAGCTCTAGATCACCCCTGTCCTGTTTAACCACTTAAAGGATTAATGTGGAAAAGGGGGGAAAACCACTTAGCATTTAACCATGTGACTAAGTCCAAGCCAAACCACCAACACCAGTTCATCTTTAAATTCTTAAACAAAGTTCCAGGTGTTAGAGGCTGGTTATTAGAACTAATAGTAGAAGTCTTACTCTAAGACTCATATTTGCATCTAAATTAACATGTAGTATTTAATTAACGTGTAGCCGTTGAAGAAGAGACTCCGGAAGTGCTGAACTTCCTTCTTCCGGACGAGGAACTAACTACTGACCAGCAGCAACAAGGCAAGCCCCAGTTTGCATTAACCCTTTTATAATTTTTCCTTTGTTTACATGAGTCATGTGAAGTATGTATGTGCATTAGGTATAGGATGAATGAAACCCCACTTGCATAACCAGAGGTTCCTAAAAGAGTGAGGGTAGTGTCAAGGACCTTGAGTAGACAGGCTACGCTTAATGAGTCATAGGACTTCGGTACAAGTCGAGTAGTTGGAATCTACTCGCGAGATAGGCTTGGGACACACGGGTTCGGTTGAGTGATGTGAGATCACTATAGTAATGAAAATGAGACTAGGCAGGGGCTAGGGCGCAGCAAGAGGAAGTCTTGTGTACGCAGCCCTGTCCGTGTCGATTGAGGACCGATCCGTGTGCGGCCCTGCTGAACAAGTATTGAACGTACCGAAGGCATATCGGATATATGGGCCCCGATAAACCGATGTAGCCTAAACCTCCGGGCGTCGAGGCATAGCACACCGATTTATAGGTGTAGGTTGAGGGCAGCAAGGTGGAAATCTGCCAACGGGCATAGAGAGATGCTCTGTGTGGGGAACCTCCTGCTCGTTTCGGTGCGACCGGTTCGACGTTTGGGCTGTTGGGTGAAAGGTTGTCCCGTACGACATCGAGTGAGCGTGCTGTGCAGCTCCACGGGTGGGCGTACGTGACGTGCTCTTTGGGTTTCCCTGCAGGTGTACATCGAGTCGATTCGCCGTCCCTCGCGGTGACGAGTACCGCTTGTTCACTGCGTCGTAACGTAGACTAATGGACGAAATATGTTGATTCAACGATGCTGATTGATATAATTGTATTGCTACATGTGTGCCACCAAATACTGCTTACTAAATTTCAGATTTCATGAACTGTTAACTTGTTGCTAAAAGATGAACTAAGGATGAACTTGTAGGCGTGTCGTTTTGCTGAAATGTTACTATCCTATGTCCATTGTACACCTCATGTAGAGTTTCATGCTTAGGTGAGTCGGTTAAGCCTTGCTGAGTCGTTGTGCTCACGGTTGCTGCTTAAGTGTTTTTCAGGTGAGGAGCCACCCACGGACTCGGAGTACGAGTCCACCGGCGAGGGTTACCCTCCGTCGGGGACCACGGCTGAGTGGGAGCCGTACACGCCGCGCTGAGCTGAGGAGTGCAGCTAGTGTGGGTTGCCCTAGGGCTGGGCAACCGACTTTTGCTAAATAGGCGGGCGTGAGTTGTATAGTGTAGTCTTCCGCTGTGTAATAGAACAATAGTTGTAACTGAAGTTTGTACCTGTTGGTACAGTTTCAGCTGTTTTCCCATGTAATATATTGCGTTCTTATGATGTGTGCTGTCGGGTGTCGCATCGCGCGGCACCACCCTCTGCGATCCTGGATGAGCGGATTCTGGTCCGCCACAGCCTGGTATCAGAGCTGCAGTGGGGATAGCACAGTACTAAAGGACTGCATTATGGGAAAAACTTAGGTATACGGTGAGGATTCGGTAGTTGCCCAAGTAAGGACTATATTAGCATAGTTACTTAAAGTGGCAAAGACTAACTTATGTGTTATAATTCTGAATTTCAATTATGTAACGACGCACCTACGCTCTGGTAAGTATGGTAGGGAACGCCACCGAAAGCGGTTCAATTTCGGTTAGCTCTCCCTGACGAGGAACGTGGCTCAGGGATAGAGTCTCACAGCTTGGTGTGAGATGTCAATATGAATCTCTTGGACTCTTCATGTCCCTGAGTTCATATGAAACGCTGATCCCTAGCGTGCATTAGGCAAGTAAGCGGAGACCCCATCGCGTGGTCAGTAACGCGAGAGTGTGTTCGTCTGGAAATAGCCAGGAGGGCATACGCAGCGCTTGCCATCGGCGTGCCCTGCAGGGCAGTAGGTGGTATCTGTTGGGTTGATAACATTCCCAACCGTGACGACCCGTTCATGACATACTCGGGTTCCCCGTCGTGTGGTGTTGAGACACGATCACGTGCCTTGAGACGTGACTTAGCTCAAGGACGGCCGTATGACAATGATACGGGCGTTTGTATTTACTTTTAGATATGGAAATGCCTGAAATGAACAAACTTTGAGTGCACCATCATTGTGTGGTCTTCTGCAGGTACTAACCCCGTATGTATCCGTGTAGAAAACGTGTGCGAGAGACCGTTTAGTGCCACACTTGAGACGTATATGCCGGTATGATCCGGTTAGGATTTTCTTTTGTGAGGAACGTAGTACCGAGATATTGTAGGCATATGCATGAGTATAATGATAACGAAGAATTAAAATCTATAGGTTCAACAGCTAGGACCCTGGTTGGGTATAAGAATGGGATAGGGATGAGTGTAGTTCCAAAAAGACTGAAAACCAGAGTGCTCGGTTTTGGGACAGCAAGTTTGCTGATCCTCAACAGGGCATAAGTCACAGGTCTTTTAGCCGAGAGAGGTGGCTAGATAGTTCTGGAAAGGTATTGAAGTACCCTACAACTTGGTTGTAGACTTCCAGAGCTGAAACTCACCTTAAGATGGCTAAAAGCCCAGAGAAATGTAAACTGTCCAAAACCAGGGCAGAGTAAAACATCCTCGGAACTAATCTGTTTTTCAAATATAACTCCCAGTAGAAAAATCTAAAATTGTCATATAATACACGCTTAGAAAGAGTAGAAGATGTGTGACATCTTTGCAATTCAAAGTTTCTGAAGTTTCAGCACAGAAATTAGGGGAAATTAGGGTTGGAGACAGCCACTTCCAAGGGAGGTGCTGTTAAAATTCTTCCAGAAATTCTGCTGATTTTGAATTAGCATAACTTTTTAGCCAAATCTGATCTGGGGGTAAATGCATACTCGTTGAAAAGATACTAAAGTTAACTTTAACTTTGGTATTCAACTTGAGTCATGAAAATGCACAGAACCAGATCAAAACTTGGGATAGGTAGAAACTGGTCAGTCTGACAGAAGAATGACAGTTGAGCTCATTGGAGAGGGTGTTGTACCCTAAGGGTGCGATATATGATGACAACGCGATAGTAATGTCTCGTAGTGACCAAACCTAGTTATGTTGAGCTTCCAGAGTGGAGGTTCATCAAGTTGGATTAAACTAGCTGGTATTTGGTCTGGTAATGGTGTAGCTTGTGCAAAGTTATTACATTATCTGCTTACGAGATATATCGCATGTTTTTGTTGTCATAATATTTTTACGCCCATCGTAATGGAACTGCATGCAAGTGTTGCGGAACTGATGTTATTGTCGTATGATTGCAGATGGTTCGCACTAGGACCACGCACGAGGTAGGTGGCTCTAGCCAAGGGGGAGGCGATGACTCCCAGCCACCGGCCTACGACAGCACCCCGCAGCAGCAGCCACCACCGCCGCCTCCGCTTACTCTAGCGGATGTGATAGCGGCATTGGTGGGAGGTCGTGAGGAGCAGACCGACCTGCTCTGCACGATCGTGCAGAATACGTCCCAGGCGGGAGGACGTCAAGAGCGAGGGCCTCGGGAGCCCCGCGAAGTGTCGTACTCGGATTTCATGAGTACGCACCCTCCAGTGTTCACCGAAGCTGAAGAACCACTGGAGGCGGACAACTGGCTGCGGACTATCGAGTCCAAGTTCGGGCTGCTCCCGTGTACGGAGCGGCAGAAGACACTGTTCGCAGCGCAGCAGCTCCACGGTGCCGCTGGTGCGTGGTGGGCGAATTATGTCGCCTCACGACCGGCTGGCCATGCCGTGTAATGGCAAGAGTTCCGGGAGGCGTTCCGCGCCTATCACATCCCTCCCGGAATAATGAAGAGAAAGTTCCAAGAATTTTTGGAACTGAAGCAGGGCGGGAGGAGTGCCCACGACTACTCCCGTGCCTTCAACCATCTGGCGCAGTATGCGTCAGACTACATCTCCACGGAGGAGAAGAAGAGGGAGCACTTCTATCGGGGGTTACATCCCGAAATGAAGACCCACCTCGTACAATGGAACCGCGGCACATTCAATGACCTAGTCAATGCCGCCATCATGCAAGAGGACGCTCAGCGGGAGTTAGCAGCTGAGCAGAGGAAGCGTAGCGCTCCACCTAGCAGCGGTGGGAGTGGCGCTCCCCAGAAGTACCGTATGGTGTATCGGACACCATCCGGGCAGCAGTGGCAACCACCGGCGCGACCGCAACGGTTCGGGGGACGTCCCTTTCAGGCACCTCCGTTCCGTCCGCCGATGCCACCACCAAGACAGCAACAGCAGACGGTACCCCAGGCGTTTCCACCGCCGCAACGCGCCCCGGGTTTCCGTCCACCGATCAGCGGGGGACCGCCCCGTTTCACCTGCTTCACGTGTGGCCAGGCGGGCCACTTTGCGAAGGACTGTCCCCAGGGGCAGCAGAGCAGCGGGCAAGCCCAGTTCCAGAGCGGTGCTCGAGGCCGACCTCCGGTGAAGAAGGTTGGTCAGCGGACTGGGGGTGTCCGCAACCTCGACAGTGAGGACGCCCCAGAGGGAGACAACGTGCTGGCGGGTACGTTTACTCTCAACAATCAAGCCATCGTCATATTATTTGATTCTGGTGCAACCCACAGCTTTATAAGTGCATCCTATGTGGCTAAACATCAATTGCAAGTCTTCCCAACCGACTGCACTTATATGATATGCTCACCGGGAGGGAAGATTTCAGCTAATATGATGATTCCAAAGGCACCTCTGTGCTTAGGTGGGAAGCTATATCCCACCACCTTGATAATCCTTATGGGACAAAAGATTGATGCAATCTTAGGGATGTCATGGCTGCAATACCATGGCGCTGTCCTAGAGACTCGGACACGGACGGTTCACTTAAATTCTCCATTCCACCGTCCGCATTCCATGGTGTTAGACACGCCAGTCCGGGAAGTTTTAGCAATTAATAATGCTGAAGTTCTCAAGTTAGAAGACATCCCCGTAGTCCGGGAGTATCCCGACGTGTTCCCGGACGATCTTCCGGGCATGCCACCTGAGCGGGATGTCGAGTTCAAGATTGAACTTGCACCCGGGACTACGCCCATCTCACGGAGACCATACAAGATGGCTCCGAATGAGCTGGCTGAACTGAAAGAACAGCTCAATGATTTATTGAGCAAGGGTTTCATTAGGCCGAGTTCATCGCCTTGGGGATGCTCGGCGCTATTTGTAAAGAAGAAGGATGAAACCCTGAGGCTGTGTGTGGATTACCGGCCGCTCAACGCCGTCACCATCAAGAATAAGTACCCACTGCCCCGTATTGACATCTTGTTTGATCAACTGGTGGGGGCAAGTGTATTCTCAAAGATGGACCTTCGCTCTGGATATCACCAGATCAAGATCCGGGCGGAGGATATCCCGAAGACGGCATTCTCGACGAGATACGGCTTATACAAATATCTCGTCATGTCTTTTGGTCTCACAAATGCTCCAGCCCATTTCATGTATCTCATGAACTCGGTGTTCATGCCGGAGCTGGACAAGTTTGTGGTAGTGTTCATCGACGATATGTTGGTTTACTCCAAGACAGAAGCCGAGCATGCCGAACACTTACGGATCGTTCTTCAACGATTGCGAGACCACAAGCTCTACGCCAAGTTCAGCAAATGCGAATTTTGGATCAGCCAAGTGCCATTCTTGGGACATATCCTCTCAGCTGAAGGCATTGCGGTTCACCCAAGTAAAATAGAGCAAGTGTTGAAATGGAAAGCTCCCACTTCAGTTCATGAAGTCAGAAGCTTCCTCGGGTTAGCGGGATACTACCGGAGATTCATTCCAAGCTTCTCCAAGCTCGCTAAGCCGATGACAGAGCTGCTGAAGAAAGGGACAAAATATGTTTGGAACACGGCGTGTGAAGGAGCGTTCCGAACACTGGTGAAGCATCTCACAACAGCCCCGGTATTAGCTCAGCAGGATACAACAAAGCCCTTCGACGTGTATTGTGACGCGTCCGGTATTGGGCTCGGCTGCGTGTTGATGCAGGAAGGACGTGTGGTCGCTTATGGCTCACGCCAACTTCGGAACCATGAGCAGCACTACCCGACCCACGATCTTGAACTTGCTGCCATGGTGTTGGCACTGAAAATGTGGAGGCACTATCTCCTGGGGAACTTGGTGCATCTCTACACCGACCACAAGAGCTTGAAATACATTTTCACCCAGAAGGAGCTGAACATGAGGCAGAGGAGATGGTTAGAACTGATCAAAGATTATGATATTGAGATCCATTACCACCCCGGCAAGGCGAATGTGGTTGCCGACGCGCTGAGTCGGAAATCACATGTCCATCACCTCACCATTACACCGGTGGAGGAGGAAGAGCCAAGTTTATACTTGGTTCCTTATGGATCGCTGTACAACCTTGCCCTCATCCCTACTATTAGGGAGGACATCATTGCAGCTCAGAAAACGGATAAAGGCATGGCACATCTCCGGAGACGGATAGACAATGGAGAAATTAAATGTTTCCGGAAAGATGATGAGGGGACGTTGTGGTTCAATGACCGCATAGTCGTACCCCGGGATATGGAGTTGAGGAAAAAGATCCTCGATGAAGCTCACTTGTCTAAATACTCCATTCATCCGGGCAGCAACAAAATGTACCAAGATTTGAAAAAGAAATTTTGGTGGACACGGATGAAGAGGGAGGTAGCTAAGTACGTATCCGAGTGCGATACGTGTAGACGAGTGAAAGCTGATCATATGAAGAAATCAGGGCTGCTACAACCCCTGAAGATCCCGGCATGGAAATGGGAAGATGTGAGCATGGATTTCATTGTGGGATTACCCCTAACAGACAACAAGCATGATTCCATATGGGTAATCGTTGATCGGTTAACCAAGACGGCTCACTTCATCCCGGTGAATACACGTTACAGTGCCGGCAAATATGCGGAGCTATACATAGCGAAGATTCTATGCCTATACGGGGTACCCAAGACTATTGTCTCAGATCGAGGTGCATTATTTGTATCTCGCTTTTGGGAGCAGCTACACGCTGCATTGGGTACTAAGCTGATCAGGAGCTCCGCTTATCACCCTCAGACAGATGGCCAGACAGAGAGGGTGAATCAAGTTCTAGAAGACATGTTGAGAGCATGTGCCATCCACCATGGTAGGAACTGGGATGATCACCTACCATTGGCGGAATTCTCGTACAACAACGGCTATCAGGCGAGTATCAAGATGGCACCCTACGAAGCTCTCTATGGTCGCAAGTGCCGCACCCCGTTAAATTGGTGCGAGTCCGGTGAAAGGGTCACATTCGGGGTTGATGTGGTGAACGACGCCGAGGAGCGCGTTCGGACAATTCAAGCCAATTTGAAGGCCGCTCAATCCCGACAGAAGAGCTACGCTGATAAGAGGCGTAGACCGTTGCACTTTGACGTTGGGGAACACGTGTACCTCCGCGTGTCTCCGATGAAGGGCGTGCACCGGTTCGGTGTGAAGGGGAAGCTCGCTCCCCGTTTCATTGGACCCTACGCTATCACCGAGAAGTGTGGACCAGCAGCGTATCGATTGGAGCTACCCGCATCTCTGGCTGGTGTCCATGATATTTTCCATGTTTCGCAACTGCGAAAATGCTTGAAGCATACAGCTGCTGTTCCTCCCGAAGACATCGGCGAGCTGAAACCGGATTTAACATATAATGAATATCCGGTGGGAATTCTTGATGAGAAAGCCAGGACCACGCGTAGCAGAACGTTGTGGTTCTACAAGATACTCTGGAGTAACCACACCGCCGAAGAAGCGACGTGGGAGAGCGAGGAGTTCCTTCGCTCAAGCTACCCGGAGTTCATGGCTTCTCAACCCGGGTAGATCCTCATTACATCGCCATCTCTTCGTTTGTAATCTCGGGACGAGATTCTTTTAAGGGGGGAGGGATGTAAAAGGCCCAAGAAATGGGACTTGCAAAAAAAACTTTTCTTCACTTCACCATACCTCAGCTCTTGTTGTGGATGGCTGGTAAGGAATGGGAGGAGCAAGTAACCTCTATCAAAGAAGTGGTTAGAGGGGAAACTTACACTTTCACAACATGGGAAAATTATACACATATGATCACACATGAGAGTGTGTTTCCAAACTGTTGCATTCAAACTCAGGATTTCAGCAGCTAAACCAAGGATCAAAGTGCATAATTGGATTCCTCAGGTCCAAATTAGTGGGGAGGCAAAGTTTCAGAAATTTTCAAAAAGATTTGCTACCCATTTTTCCAAAAAGGATCCAAATATGCCAAGAATTCAAATATTTATTTGAATTTGGGGGAAATGAGCTCAACCATACAAATGTAGGTCAGTTTCAAACTCCAAATATTTGGATTCATCTCTGGCTAAGCTTTGGAGATCTTTTGAGGGGTGGGGGAGCACTGACAAGTGGGTCCCACATGTCATTGGGAAGGTTAAAATGGCACAAAAGTCAACAGCCTTAGGGGCTAAGTGTTGCACTCGGAACAGAGCCGAGGCTCCACCGCGACACGCCGTGAAAACGCCGGACGCCACCTCCTGCTCTCCCCTCGCGCGCTGGCGAGCTCCTTGTGCGGGCGCAGTAACTCCCAGCCGTGCCCCAGCTCGCCACGACCACGGGCCGACCCCCAGTCACTGCCCTCTCGCACGACAGAGCGCCGAGGAACCGCCGCTGTGATCCACTCACTCGGGAGCGATCGTCTCTCGTGTACCAACGTCGGCAGCGCAACAAACCTATATCCTCAGACCTCCCACGCACTACCCGCATCACTTCCGGTCAAGTGAACCACTACCCACCGAGAAAAACCACGTTTTCGTGGCCGCCGGTGAGAACCGAGCAAAGGTGCTCCCGTGGGCAGCTCACACCAACCAGTTTCACGACTGAGCAAGAGCACCCCAAGGTGCGCCAACTCCCTGCGCTGCTCCTCTCCAAATTCCAGAGCAATCCGTGCGACGTAGCTTCGGAATTTCAAGTTTTCCCCTCGGACAAGGAAAACCGGACCGCGGGTAAGAACTGTGGAAATTTACGCTTAATTCTCGGTTAAAGTTGTTCATTTTGCACACACCAGAACTAAAGAGGATGGGGATCCTTTTCCCTCCACAACCCTAGCTAGAAACGCCGTGGTTACAGCTAATTTCGAGCTTTTCGGTCGGCGGCCATGGCGGGAACACGCGGGCGCACGGTGACGACCGGTTTGCCGTCGTTTCCGAGCCAGGTTGAGGCCACGCCGAGATTTCCTGACCTCCACTGATGCTTTAGAGCGGATCCGCCGAGCTTTTGGCGGGCTAATGTGCTCGGGCGACGGTGCCGATCATCACCGAAGGCCGCGGCTCGTCGCCAGCCTACTTCCGGCCACCGGCAGCCCAAGCCAACCCCGTAGACTTGTTCCCCGACCCTGAAAACCCCCAGGCGGCGAGTCTCCGGCCGAAAGGTGGCCGGGAAGCCGGGTCCGGCGAGCTCCAGTACAGCGCCGGCGAGGGGGAGGCGCGGGAGCGAGAGGAGGAAGAAGACCCACCGGGCCCACGTGTCAGCAGCTGAAGATTAAAACCCCGGATCAGCTGTGGCGTGTGATCCCGTGTGGTGGCGCGGGAAAAAGGTCTGTGGCCCCCGTGTGGCGCGAGTCCGGCGGGTGACACGTGTAGGGTGGACCCACAAGCAGAGTTTGAACTTTTCCCAAATTAATTTGAATTCCAGAATTGGTTCAAACTTTGGAACTGCATAACTTTTGCTAGGAAGCTCCAAATTTAGTGATTCAAATTGGGTTGGATTCCTCTTGCCTAGTTCTGTCCAAATACACAACCCAATTTGTATGAAACCCAATAATTAATTCTGGAAAATTCTTTAAAGCTTTTCAGCAAAAGAATTTTAGAGGGAGTTTGGTTCAGCCAAAAATCCCCAAATTTTACCAGAATGTTCTTTAGGACATTAGTAAACCCCTGTAAAAGTTTCAGACCATTTGGAGTTGATTAGGTCAGAGCAATTCAAATTGGAACGTGCTGTGTTCATTTGAATACAGAAGCATTTTCAGAGAATTTCCAAAACTTGGAAAATCAGTTCTGGGCAAATCTTAACCCCAAAAATGTTAGGAAAATTCATGCAAACTCTATGAGCTATAATTGAAATTGTAGTTCATTAAGTTGAGCATGAACAGGGGTATTACCTCAGAATAAATTCTTCCTTGCTGATTTGCCAAGAGAATTATTCTGAGCAAACCACTCCATGAAAAGTGCTAATGTTTGGTCCAGAGAGTTTTCTTATGACAAGGAACTCACACAAAAATTCTCAGCTCCATTGGAGCTCTAGATCACCCCTGTCCTGTTTAACCACTTAAAGGATTAATGTGGAAAAGGGGGGAAAACCACTTAGCATTTAACCATGTGACTAAGTCCAAGCCAAACCACCAACACCAGTTCATCTTTAAATTCTTAAACAAAGTTCCAGGTGTTAGAGGCTGGTTATTAGAACTAATAGTAGAAGTCTTACTCTAAGACTCACATTTGCATCTAAATTAACATGTAGTATTTCATTAACGTGTAGCCGTTGAAGAAGAGACTCCGGAAGTGCTGAACTTCCTTCTTCCGGACGAGGAACTAACTACTGACCAGCAGCAACAAGGCAAGCCCCGGTTTGCATTAACCCTTTTATAATTTTTCCTTTGTTTACATGAGTCATGTGAAGTATGTATGTGCATTAGGTATAGGATGAATGAAACCCCACTTGCATAACCAGAGGTTCCTAAAAGAGTGAGGGTAGTGTCAAGGACCTCGAGTAGACAGGCTACGCTTAATGAGTCATAGGACTTCGGTACAAGTCGAGTAGTTGGAATCTACTCGCGAGATAGGCTTGGGACATACGGGTTCTGTTGAGTGATGTGAGATCACTATAGTAATGAAAATGAGACTAGGCAGGGGCTAGGGCGCAGCAAGAGGAAGTCTTGTGTACGCAGCCCTGTCCGTGTCGATTGAGGACCGATCCGTGTGCGGCCCTGCTGAACAAGTATTGAACGTACCGAAGGCATATCGGATATATGGGCCCCGATAAACCGATGTAGCCTAAACCTCCGGGCGTCGAGGCATAGCACACCGATTTATAGGTGTAGGTTGAGGGCAGCAAGGTGGAAATCTGCCAACGGGCATAGAGAGATGCTCTGTGTGGGGAACCTCCTGCTCGTTTCGGTGCGACCGGTTCGACGTTTGGGCTGTTGGGTGAAAGGTTGTCCCGTACGACATCGAGTGAGCGTGCTGTGCAGCTCCACGGGTGGGCGTACGTGACGTGCTCTTTGGGTTTCCCTGCAGGTGTACATCGAGTCGATTCGCCGTCCCTCGCGGTGACGAGTACCGCTTGTTCACTGCGTCGTAACATAGACTAATGGACGAAATATGTTGATTCAACGATGCTGATTGATATAATTGTATTGCTACATGTGTGCCACCAAATACTGCTTACTAAATTTCAGATTTCATGAACTGTTAACTTGTTGCTAAAAGATGAACTAAGGATGAACTTGTAGGCGTGTCGTTTTGCTGAAATGTTACTATCCTATGTCCATTGTACACCTCATGTAGAGTTTCATGCTTAGGTGAGTCGGTTAAGCCTTGCTGAGTCGTTGTGCTCACGGTTGCTGCTTAAGTGTTTTTCAGGTGAGGAGCCACCCACGGACTCGGAGTACGAGTCCACCGGCGAGGGTTACCCTCCGTCGGGGACCACGGCTGAGTGGGAGCCGTACACGCCGCGCTGAGCTGAGGAGTGCAGCTAGTGTGGGTTGCCCTAGGGCTGGGCAACCGACTTTTGCTAAATAGGCGGGCGTGAGTTGTATAGTGTAGTCTTCCGCTGTGTAATAGAACAATAGTTGTAACTGAAGTTTGTACCTGTTGGTACAGTTTCAGCTGTTTTCCCATGTAATATATTGCGTTCTTATGACGTGTGCTGTCGGGTGTCGCATCGCGCGGCACCACCCTCTGCGATCCTGGATGAGCGGATTTCGGTCCGCCACAACTCCTAGACAGTTTCGCGCCACGGATGCAGAAAAGAACTTGATTGCAGCGTCTATGTGCATGATTTGATAGCTAGAGAAGGATCTTAGAGTGAGAATTGGAAGGATCCGTACCGGAAGCTCAGTTTAAGGTCGCCGGAGCAAAAACTGAAAATTCTCCGGGGATTCTTCACGGTTTGCTTCCAAACTTGGAGGAGAGCAGCACGTCTGTTGCGCGCTCCTGCTGCTGCCCTTGCTGGACCGTGAAAACGCCTGTGGAGCGCTGTCCACGGGCGCCTGACTTTCGGCTGAGGCTAGGTCGCTGCGGTGGCGATCGTTCTCGGGCAAGGGAGGTCGGAGCTCGGGGTTTCTGGCGTTGGGGAGGTGGAGTGCGATCTCAGGTTGCTGTCTAGCAGCTCAGAGACGAAGGAGGAGATCGTTTGCTGGTTTTCCCGATCGAGCGGAGAGCTTCCGAGAGAAACAATGCCGCTGCTCGGGTTTGCACGCGAGGGGATAAAGCCAGCGGGTCTTCGCCCGGGCTGAGGCGGTGCCAGTCGCGTGGAGGCGCGAGCAAGCCGCCCTGGGCGCCAGCGCGTGGAGGAGGAAGCAGCTGGTGGCGCCGGTGGCTGCTCGGTGGCACAGCCGACAGCTGCTCGGTGGAATTTCCCACCGAGGCTGTGACTTTGTGTGCAAGACTTCCCTCCTCTCTTTGACATGTGGGTCCCACCCGGGGTTTTAACCTCTGAAATTTACTCCTAATCACTGTTGTAAACAGTGAGCCCCAAAATACCCCTGGTGATTCAAATTATTCACCCATGAGCCATTTGAATTGATTAGAATTCAAATTGGGTTTGCTTTGAATGAATTTCAGCACAAGTTCAGTTTGGAATTCAAATAAAGTTTGAATCTGTCCCACTTAGCTCATGTCAATATCAACTCCAAATGGAGTGAAAATTGGAGTGTGAGCTCACAAAAATGTGCTGAATAAGAATATGCCTCCCACTTTTGAATTCATGGGATAAAAACAGTTTGAATTTGAATATGGTTTCAAACTGCCCTCTTTCTAACTATACCCAAAATGACCTCAAAAAGGTTTTGAATTTGGGTGAAACTTGGCATGGACATCCTTAGCAATGTGTAGGAGTTTTCATATGTCCAGCCCCTCTATATCACATGTGGGGAATACCACTTTTGCAATATGTGAGTTTGTTCTCTAATGAGCATGTTGATGGTGGTTACTTGCTCTTCATTTGTGTTCATCAACTTGCTTCAAATGAGGTGTGTGGTGTGGTGATGAACACTTCAAATATGTGTCAAAAATTTAGGCCCTTACATTCCTCCCCCCTTAAAAGAATCTCGTCCCGAGATTATAAGGTGAAAATGAGAGAGAGGACGGTGAAAAATTACCGAATATGCGACGTGAAAAAGTTGGGGTAGTTAGCGCGAAGAAATCCTTCGCTCTCCCATGTCGCTTCGTCCACGGAGTGATTACTCCATAGAACCTTGTAGAACCACAACGTACGGTTGCGTGTGGTTTGGGCCTTTTCGTCAATAATCTGAACCGGTTCCTCCCAATAGGTGAGATCCGGTTGCAGTTCTTCAATGTCTTCCAGCTGAATGGTAGTTGATAGCTTGAGACACTTCCTCAGCTGGGAAATGTGAAAGACGTCGTGCACACCGGAAAGTGATTCTGGTAATTTCAGCCGGTATGCTACTGATCCACATCTTTCAGTAATCTGGAATGGACCGATGAATCGGAATGCCAGCTTTCCTCTCACCCCAAATCTGTTTACGCCCCTCATTGGAGACACACGTAGGTATACGTGATCCCCAACTTCGAACTGTAGTGGGCGTCTTCTCTGGTCCGCATATTGTTTCTGCCGGGATTGGGCGGCTTTGAGGTTCGCTTGAATCAGTTGAACCTTTTCTTCTGCGTTGTTGACAAGGTCAATCCTGAAGGTAACCCTTTCGCCAGACTCACACCAGTTCAACGGTGTGCGGCATTTCCTTCCGTATAGCGCCTCGTAGGGCGGCATCTTTATGCTGGCTTGGTACCCATTGTTGTACGAGAGCTCGGCTAACGGCAAGTGATCATCCCAATTCTTGCCGTGGTTGATAGCGCAATGACACGACCCCACGGTCTTGTCGAGTCAGGATCACGCTGAGGGGTACTGCGTTGCACAGCACCGGATAACACACGTCAAAGATACAAAGGGAAGCAAAGTTTATATTACATAAAGTAGTTTATGAACATGTTTACAGCAAAATATGTCCAGTCTACACTCACGGGCGTAGACTACGCATCAAGTTCATGTTCAGCCCTTGAACGTGTCCTTGCTAGCACACACGCACACTAACTCTGCGGCGTGCACGGCTCCCACTCGACGGGGTCCCCCTCTTGGGGTTCCGTCTCCTCTTCGGGAGCCCCTTTCCTCATAGAACCCTGCAAAAGCTTCAAACACACAGTGAGCAGGAAGGCTCAGCAAGTCTGACCCGTCTCACCTAAACATGGAACTTCTACATGAGGGTTGATAGGTTACATGAGGTAAAAATCATTTGCAAGGACTCGCCTAATTAGTAGAACCTTATTTTCAAGTTTTAGCAGCAGGTTGTGGAGAACCTTACGCTAAGGCACATGAGAGAGCCGCAATCAAACAAGAAACGCATTTCTCTCATGTACTTTGCCCAAAGTTGAAAGGAACTTTAATAAGCTCTAAACTACAGCAAATCATTAGCAAGCAAAGTCCATCTTTCACTCAGCAACATTTTAACATGTAACTAGCCTGTTCTTTCTACGTCACGGTACAGTGAACAAGTGGTACTCACTGACCGCGAGGGACGGAGATTATAATCGATTTACACCTGCAGGGTTACCCGAATAACCCGTCACGTATGCCCGTACTCGATGTTGCCTACAGCAACCATCACTAACACCGTACGCAACCACCTTTCACCCGTCAGCCAAATATTGAACCGGTCCCATCGTCCCGAGCAAGAGGTCTCTGCACGAGCATCTCCGTGCCACCAGCCGATTTACACCTCGAGCTCTCAACCTACCCTCTAAACGCCGGGCAATGCCTCAATATCCAGCTACCCGAGTTACATCAGTTTCCCGGTTCCCATATAGCCGGTAGGTCTTCGGTACTGTTCTAGCTTGTTCAATAGGCCCGCACACGGCTCGGTCCTCAATCGACACAAACGGAGCTACAGCACACAGGCCCCAAAGTCCTGCTGCCCTTACTCTCCGCTCGGTCTCATCTTTCTTGCCATGTGTATCATGTGCTATCTCTAGCCGAGTCGAGTGCCTCTAGCCTATGCTCGCGAGTAGTTCCAACTACTCGACTTGTACCGAATCCTACACTATCTTAGCATTGCAGTAACTAACGGGGTTTGCAATCCTAAACCCAACCCAGGGTTTTCTTGGCTATGCAATTGGGTTTCCAAACAAGACTCTAATGCAAGGAATAATAGTATTCAAGTATGTGCTCAAAACAATAAAAATTTATAAAAAGGTTAATGCAAACAGGGGCTTGCCTTGCTGCTCTTGGTCGTAGGCTAGCTGTCCCTCCGGAGTAACGAAGTCTAGGACTTCGGGTTCCTCCTCGACCTTAGCGACTACATGATAGAAGAAGTACATGTATCAATTTAAATGCATTTGTATTAAGTTTGAACTTGTGAACCTTATAAGTCCCACTAAACAGACTATATGACTGTGAAACTTTTACTGTGGCTTGGCTACAACCTAAACAGAGACTTGGTCAAGTTTTAGTTGCAGCCAAGCTCATTTGAGCCCTCCACAATTAATTATGTACTTGACCTTAACTGAAGGCTTTTAGGGTGTTCTAAGGATTTTCATGAAACAAACTATGACTTTCTGAAAACTAGATTTTCAGAGGGTTCTAATGGAGTTGGTCTCACTTAATTTGAAGGTTCCTAGCTAAAGATATGAGCTAAACAATTTCAGAGAAAATCCTGAAAATGTTTCTGGACATTTTCTATTTTCTCTGGAACAGTTTCACTAATCACACCATTAGGTGGATCAAATGAGCTCAAATGGATCTGAAATTTTTATGGTAGTTCAAGGATATTTTGGTGAACATTCCAGCAAAATTTCAGGATTTTCGCCCAAAGGATTCTCCAGTTAAAATTCCAAACAGTTAAAATTTTGAGAAATTAATTCTGGAGAAATAAGGGTTTTCATGAAGTGAAACTTGATTTGCTGGAAAGTGCTCAGAGAGCTGAATCCAACAAAATTTGGTTCACTCGATTTGGAGCTTCCTAGCCAAAGTTATGAGGATTTGAAGTTTGAATGGAATTTGAAAATCGGGGGAAAAGTTTAAATCTGCCGGGGCCCGCGGGGACACGTGTTAGGCGAGGAGGCGACCGCATACCGCGGCCCACAGGATTTTTGCGCGCCAGCACACCCGATCCCGGCCGCAGCCTGATCCCGATTTAAAATATCTCCCGCTGACAGCTGGGTCCACCCCCTTCGTCAACCTCCCGCCGCCCGCGCTCTGCCGCCGAGGGACCTCGCCGGAGAGCTCGCCGGCAGCTTCTGTGGAGCTTCAAACTTCACGATCTTGGCCGCCCCTGCCTACTTTTACTCAGAGAACAGGATTCTGGGGTCAGCTCGTCATGACAATGGCCGGTGCATGGTCGGCGACGAGCCGCCGCCTCGGAAAGACTTCGGCCGTGTCGGCTGACTTCCCTAGCACCTCAACTACTCGAGCAATCGGTCGGGAAGCATCAATGGACCTCAGGGAAGGTCTACATGAGCTTGAGGCAGCTCGGGGGAGGCCCGAAGTAGCTCCTCACCGTGCGCCCGATGCCTCCCGCATATTCTGCCGTCGGTAAACTTCGGAATACGCCGGTTGCAGAGGTTCTTAGACCAAAAGTTGTGAAGGTAACTTGTGCGCTACCGTGTCTAGTTTATGTGAGAGTGGATTGAGGTCCTCTAATCCTTCCTAGAGTAAGAATTTGACAGAACCGCACCCGAAGTTCGTTCTGTACCCAAAAAGGGGAAAACTGGAAATTCGCCGCCGGTGAGCAAGCACTCGGGCTGTGGCTCGGGGATGAGCAGCACCGGTCACCAGTGCGTCCAAGGGTGCCTTGGCTCGGGCGTGACAACGTCCCGGTTGGGCTGTCCACGGGAGCCCGAAGTGCGGCGGCGTTAGGTCACTGAATTGAACTCTCGGTATAGCCGAGCTTGACCGGTTTCAGCTGAATTCTAGCAACGGGGAAGAAGGAGGAGGGTTCCTAGTACCTTGCCGTAGCTCTGGAGGGAACGAGGAGGCTGTGATCAAGCTTCCCTGATCAGCTCCAAGTGATCAGCAGCGATGGCGCGTTTCTGATGCGAGGAAGCAGCAGAGTGTGCGGTGATCACTCCGATCAGGGCGACGGCGTAGATAAGGGGGCTGTGAGGCGGTTCAGCACGTCGGGGCGGCAAGCAGGTGGTATCCCGGTCGCCTCTTCGCCATGGCGGCTGCTCAGTCCGGCGCAAGAACCCAAGCTGGGTTTTCAGTCGGTTTGATTTGGAGTAGTGGCTGACATGTGGGTCCCACTTCCAATTTTAACCTCTGAAATTTACTCCTAATCACTGTTTTAAACAGTGAGCCCCAAAATACCCATGGTGATTCAAATTATTCACCCATGGGCCATTTGAATTGGTTAGAATTCAAATTGGGTTTGGTTTGAATGCATTTCAGCACATGTTCAGTTTGAAATTCAAATAAAGTTTGAATTTGCCCCACTTAGCTCATGTCAAGATCAACTCCAAATGAAGTGAAAATTGGTGGGTGAGCTCACAAAAATGTGCTGAATAAGAATATGCCTCCCATTTTTGAATTCATGGGATAAAAACAGTTTGAATTTGAATATGCTTTCAAACTGCCCTCCTTCTAGCTATACCCGAAATGACCTCAAAAAGGTTTTGAATTTGGGTGAAAATTGGCATGGACATCCCTAGCAATGTGTAGGAGTTTTCATATGCCCAGCCCATCTATATCACATGTGGAAAATGCCACTTTTGTAATATGTGAGTTTGTTCTCTAATGAGCATGTTGATGGTGGTTACTTGCTCTTCATTAGTGTTCATCAACTTTCCTCAAATGAGGTGTGAGTGTATGGTGATGAACACTTCAAATATGTGTCAAAAACTGAGGCCCTTACATTCCTCCCCCCCCCCCCCCTTAAAAGAATCTCGTCCCGAGATTATAAGGTGAAAATGAGAGAGAGGACGGTGGAAAATTACCGGATATGCGACGTGAAAAAGTTGGGGTAGTTGGCGCGAAGAAATCCTTCGCTCTCCCATGTCACTTCGTCCACGGAGTGATTACTCCATAGAACCTTGTAGAACCACAACGTACGGTGGCGTGTGGTTCGGGCCTTTTCATCTACAAGCTGCACCGGTTCCTCTCGATAGGTGAGATCCGGTTGCAGTTCTTCAATGTCTTCCAGCTGAATGGTAGTTGATAGCTTGAGACACTTGCTCAGCTGGGAAATGTGAAAGACGTCGTGCACACCGGAAAGTGCTTCTGGTAATTTCAGCCGGTATGCTACTGATCCACATCTTTCGGCAATCTGGAATGGACCGATGAATCGGGGCGCTAACTTTCCCCTCACCCCAAATCTGTTTACGCCCTTCATTGGAGACACACGTAGATATACGTAATCCCCGACTTCGAATCAGTCGAACCTTCTCTTCCACGTTGTTGACAAGGCATACTGTTTCTGATGGGATTGGGCGGCTTTTAGGTTCGCTTGAATCAGTCGAACCTTCTCTTCCGCGTTGTTGACAAGGTCAATCCCGAAGGTAACCCTTTCACCAGACTCACACCAGTTCAATGGTGTGCGGCATTTTCTTCCGTATGGCGCCTCATAAGGCGCCATTTTGATGCTGGCTTGGTACCCATTATTGTACGAGAACTCGGCTAACGGCAAGTGATCATCCCAATTCTTGTCGTGGTTGATAGCGCAAGCTCGTAACATGTCTTCTAAGATCTGATTTACCCGCTCGGTTTGCCCATCCGTCTACGGGTGGTATGCTGAACTATGGATCAGCTTCGTCCCCAATGCAGCGTGCAGCTGCTCCAAAAAACGGGACACAAATAAAGTGCCCCGATCCGATATGATGGTACGGGGTACGCTGTACAAGCATAGGATCCGTGAGATGTACAGTTCAGCGTACTTCTTGGCGTTGTAGTTGGTGCTGACCGGGATGAAATGGGCAACTTTGGTGAGCCGGTCGACGATCACCCACACAGAATCGTGCTTCTGAAAAGTGGTGGGTAAACCGACGATGAAGTCCATGCTCACATCCTCCCATTTCCAGGCTGGAGTGCCCAGTGGTTGCAGCAGTCCCGGTTTCCGCATATGGTCTGTCTTCACCCTTCGACATGTATCACACTCGGACACGTATTTTGCAGTCTCCCGTTTCATCCGTGTCCACCAAAACTTGCTCCTGAGTTCTTGATACATTTTGTTGCTGCCGGGGTGAATAGAAAATTTTGACAAGTGAGCCTTGTCAAAGATTTTCTTCCGTAATTCCGGGTTACGGGGTACGACGATCCGGTCCTTGAACCATAGGACGCCGTCTCCGTCCTTCCGGAAACATTTTAACTCCCCACTGTCTACACGTCTCCGCAAATGCGACATGCCCTTGTCATTCTTCTGGGCTGCCGCTATCTCTTCACGGATGGTGGGGATCAAAGCTAAGTTGTAGAGAGCTCCGTGTGGAATCACATGTAGTGGTGGTTCGCTCTCTTCCAACAGTGTGATGGTCAGATTGTTGACGTGTGACTTGCGGCTCAGCGCATCTGCCACTACGTTTGCCTTTGTCAAGCAAAAAGAACATCCAAGTGAAGCGAGAATAATAATCTACAACTATAAGACCATATTTGTTACCGCCGATTCTTATGTAGGCGATTGGACCGAAGAGGTCCATGTGAAGTAGCTCCAAGGGTCTTATAGTCGCCATGACATTTTTGGATGGATGTTGAGCTCCAACTTGCTTTCCGGCTTGACAAGCACTACATGGCCTGTCCTTATCAAAAACAACATTTTTCAAGCCTCGAATGTGTTCTCCCTTAAGAAGTTTTTGCAAATTTCTCATCCGAACATGGGCTAGCCGTCTATGCCAAAGCCATCCCATGTTGGTCTTTGCCATTAAGCACGTGTCAAGTTGAGCTTTGTCCGTGGTGAAATCCACAAGGTAAAGCTTTCACTTAAGCATGCCCTTAAAGGCGATTGAGCCATTGCTTCTTCTTAAGACAGTCACACCCTCGTTAGTGAAAATACTGTTATAACCTTCATCACATAGTTGGGATATGGATAGAAGGTTATAATCAAGGGAGTCAACATGCAAAACATTTGAAAGAGTATGATGGGGGAGAAATAGCAATTTTACCGGTGCCAAGGATTTCCCCTTGGCTATTATCCCCAAAGTATATTCCTTCACTTGGATCTTCATTTTCCTCATACTCCACAAACATCCTTCTTTCTCTGGTCATATGGTTTGTGCATCCACTGTCGAGCATCCATTTTGATCCACCGGAGGAGTATGCCTACAAAATAGAGTTATGCCTTACCTTTTAGTACCCAAACGGAGTTGGGTCCTTTCATGTTAGTTAAGAGGCACTTGGGCACCCACACGCAAGGTTTTGGACTCTTACGGAGTGGCCCAACATACGTAGCATATGTCTTTCCAAATTTGTTCCTCAATAGAACATATGAAGCATCAAAGTCATGGAACAAAGGATGAGGTTCATTTTTAGGCATGTTAGATGAGTTTGCAATGTTCTTTTCATTTTCTTTGTTGGATGAACCCTCATTGACAAAAACAATCAAGTCTTTCCTATTCTTGGAAGTTTTAGCATGTTGCTTCCACTCTCGAGAATAGCCAAGACCATATTTGACATGTGGAGGTCTTACATTGGTATATGCACTTCGTGCATATGCCAATTTGTCCTTGTCAAAGATACCACCTTTCGGTGATTGCTTGTTTTGTTCCAATTTGAGTTCATACTTAAGTTTTAGGATTAAGTTTGAGCACTTGCAATTTTGAGTTGCTTCGGAAGATTTCTATAAGGGCCTCAGTTTTTGACACATATTTGAAGCGTTCATCACCACACCACACACCTCATTTGAAGCAAGTTGATGAACACAAATGAAGAGTAAGTAACCACCATCAACATGCTCATTAGAGAACAAACTCACATATTGCAAAAGTGGTATTCCCCACATGTGATATAGAGGGGCTGGACATATGAAAACTCCTACACATTGCTAAGGATGTCCATGCCATGTTTCACCCAAATTCAAAACCTTTTTGAGGTCATTTTGGGTATAGTTAGAAAGAGGGCAGTTTGAAACCATATTCAAATTCAAACTGTTTTTATCCCATGAATTCAAAAGTGGGAGACATATTCTTATTCAGCACATTTTTGTGAGCTCACACTCCAATTTTCACTCCATTTGGAGTTGATCTTGACATGAGCTAAGTGGGACAAATTTAAACTTTATTTGAATTCCAAACTGAACTTGTGCTAAAATTCATTCAAACCAAACCCAATTTGAATTCTAATCAATTCAAATAGCTCATGGGTGAATAATTTGAATCACCAGGGGTATTTTGGGGCTCACTGTTTACAACAGTGATTAGGAGTAAATTTCAGAGGTTAAAACCCCGGGTGGGACCCACATGTCATAGAGAGAAGGAGGGAAGTCTTGCACACAAAGTCACAGCATCGGTGGGAAATTCCACCGAGCAGCTGTCGGCTGTGCCACCGAGCAGCCACCGGCGCCACCATCTGCTTCCTCCTCCACGCGCTGGTGCCCAGGGCGGCTTGCTCGCGCCTCCACGCAACAGGCACCGCCTCAGCCCGGGCGAAGACCCGCTGGCTTTATCCCCTCGCGTGCAAACCTGAGCAGCGGCATTGTTTCTCTCCGCAGCTCTCTGCTCGATCGGGAAAACCAGCAAACGATCTCCTCCTTCGTCTCTGAGCTGCTAGACAACAACCTGAGATCGCACTCCACCTCCCCAACGCCAGAAACCCCGAGCTCCGACCTCCCTTGCCCGAGAACGATCGCCACCGCGGTGACCTAGCCTCAGCCGAAAGTCAGGCGCCCGTGGACAGCGCTCCACAGGCGTTTTCATGGTCCAGCAAGGGCAGCAGCAGGAGCGCGCAACATCCGTGCTGCTCTCCTCCAAGTTTGGAAGCAAACCGTGAAGAATCCCCGGCGAATTTTCAGTTTTTGCTCCGGCGACCTTAAACTGAGCTTCCGGTACGGATCCTTCCAATTCTCACTCTAAGATCCTTCTCTAGCTATCAAATCTTGCACATAGACGCTGGACTAGCCGGCGATCAAGTTCTTTTCCGCATCCGTGGCGTGAAACTGTCTAGGAGTGACGAATTTCGAGCTCAATCAAGGGCGGTCATGGCGGGCACGATCGGTCACACGGTGCCGACCGACTTGCCGCCATCTTTGAACCCTTTTGACACCTTGTCGAGCTTCCTAGAGGTACACTGATGCTGTAGGACCGATTGTTCGAGGTTTTGGCGGGTTAGAACTCACGGCCGATGGAGCCGAACCTCAACCGAGGCCGCGGCACGTCGCCGGGCTATTTCCGGTCACCGCCAGCCCGAACTGACACCACCGACATGTTCCTCGACGTCGACAACCCCCTGGCGGTGAGTTTCAGACCATGGGATGGCCGGCAGCGGCGAGCCGGCGAGCTCCGGGTCTGCTCCGGTGAGGGGCGGCGGCGCGAGCGCGTGGGCGCGTCGGGAGGAAGACGAAGCCGGCTAGCCACGCGTCAGCGGCTCAAAATTTGAAATCAGGATCGGGTGTGGCCGGGATCGGGTGTGCTGGCGCGCAAAGACCCTGTGGGCCGCGGTGTGCGGTCGCCTCCGCGTCTAACACGTATCCCCGCGGGCCCCGGCAGATTTAAACTTTTTCCCCGATTTTTAGATTTCCTTCAAACTTCAAATCCTCATAACTTGGGCTACAAAGCTCCAAATCAAGTGAACCAAATTTTGTTGGATTCAGCTCTCTGAGAACGTTCCAGCAAATCAAGTTTCACTTCATGAAAATCCTTATTTCTCCAGAATTAATTCCTCAAAATTTAAACTGTTTGGAATTTTAACTGGAGAATCCTTTGGGGGAAAATCCTGAAATTTTGCTGGGATGTTCACCAAAATATCCATGAACTACCATAAAAATTTCAGATACATTTGAGCTCATTTGATCCACCTAATGGTGTGATTAGTGGAACTGTTCCAAAGAAAATAGAAAATGTTCAGAAACATTTTCAGAATTTTCTCTGAAATTGTTTAGCTCATATCTTTAGCTAGGAACCTTCAAATTAAGTGAGACCAATCCCATTGGAACCCTCTGAAAATCTAGGTTTCATAAAGTTATAGTTTGTTTCATGAAAATCCTTAGAACACCCTAAAAGCCTTTAATTAAGGTCAAGTACATAATTAATTGTGGAAGGCTCAAATGAGCTTTGCTGCGACTAAGACTTGACCAAGTCTCTAGTTAGGTTGTAAATAAGCCACAGTAAAAGTTTCACAGTCATTGAGTCTGTCTAATGGGACTTATAAGCTTCACAAGGTCAAACTTAATACAAATGCATTCAAATTAATACATGTACTCTTATATCATGTAGTCGCTAAGGTCGAGGAGGAACCCAAAGTCCTAGACTTCATTACTCCAGAGGAGCAGCTAGCCTACGACCAGGAGCAGCAAGGCAAGCTCCGGTTTGCATTAACCTTTTTACAAATTTTTATTGTTTTGAGCACATACTTGAATACTATTATTCTTTGCATTAGAGTCTTGTTTGGAAACCCAACTGCATAGCCAAGAAAACCACGGGTTGGGATTAAGATTGAAAACCCCGTTAGCTACTGCAATGCTAAGATAGAGTAGGATTCGATACAAGTCGAGTAGTTGGAGCTACTCGCGAGCATAGGCTAGAGGCACTCGACTCGGGTAGAGATAGCACATGATACACATGGCAAGAAAAATGAGACCGAGCGGAGAGTAAGGGCAACAAGACTTTGGGGCCTGTGTGCTGTAGCTCCGCTTGTGTCGATTGAGGACCGAGCCGTGTGCGGGCCTATTGAACAAGCTAGAACAGTACCGAAGACCTACCGGCTATATGAAAACCGGGAAGCCGATGTAACTCGGGTAGCTGGGTGTTGAGGCATAGCTGGTCGTTCAGAGGGTATGTTGAGAGATCGTGGTGTAAATCGGCTGGCGGCACTGAGATGCGCGTGCAGAGACCTCTTGCTCGGGACGATTAGACCGGTTCAACATTTGGCTAACGGGTGAAAGGTAGTTGCGTACGACGTCCGTGATGGTTGTTGTAGGCAACATCGAGTACGGGCGTACGTGACGGGTTGTTCGGGTAATCCTGCAGATGTAAATCGATTATAATCGCCGTCCCTCGCGGTCAGTGAGTACCACTTGTTCACTGTACCGTGACGTAGAAAGAACAGGCTAGTTGCATGTTAAAATGTTGCTGATTGAAAGATGGACTTGATTGCTAATGATTTGCTGCAGTTTAGAGCTCACTAAAGTTCTTTTCAACTTTGGGCAAAGTACATGAGAGAAATGCATTTCTTGTTTGATTGCGGCTCTCTCATGTGCCTTAGCGTAAGGTTCTCCACAACCTGCTGCTAAAACTTAAAAGTAAGGTTCTACTAATTAGGCGAGTCCTGGCAAATGATTTTTACCTCATGTAACCCATCACCCCTCATGTAGAAGTTCCATGTTTAGGTGAGACGGGTCAGACTTGCTGAGCCTTCGTGCTCACTGCTTGTGTTTGAAGCTTTTGCAGGGTTCTATGAGGAAGGGGCTCCCGAAGAGGAGACAGAACCCCAGGAGGGGAACCCGTCGAGTGGGAGCCGTGCACGCCGCAGAGTTAGTGTGTGTGCTAGCAAGGACATGTTCAAGGGCTGAACGTGCACTTGATGCGTAGTCTACGCCCGTGAGTGTAGACTGGACTTATTTTGATGTACAAATGTTCATAAACCACTTTATGTAATAAAAGTTTTGCTTCCGCTTTGTACCTTTGATGTGTGTTATCTGGTGCTGTGCAACGCAGCACCCCTCAGCATGATCCTGGCTCGACAAGACCATGGGGTCGTGTCAGCGTTGGTATCAGAGCTCGCTTGAGGTTTAACGCACTACAAAGGTCATCTTTTTTCAAAAATCCAGTGAGGAACGAGCTAGTAGCCGGTATAAGGATGTTATTAGCGTATAGAAAGTGGCATACTAACCTAATTGCTTATGTCGGAAAATCATGTATCTCAGGACGATTATGTCTTGGGGGGTACACGTACGCGCTGTCCACCAGTGCGCACAAGCTGAAGGGTGGAGCCCCACGGGTGGCAGGTAACCCGACCCGCTTTGATATCCTCTACGACTCTTCATGTCGTTTGGGGTATACGAGCAACGTCTGTCCCTGGTGTGCGTGGTGCAACTTGGGAGACCCCGTCACGTGGTCTGAAACGTGAACACGTAACTCAAGGCGTGTTTGGCTTGAGAACATCCGGGCGAGTGATGACGGCCGGGTGTACGAACTGTATGGATACCAGGCTCGATGTGCAGCCGAGTCTGATGATTGTTTGAGTTTCTGCAGGTAGTCTGACCACGAAACGGTAGACGTGTAGCATCCGTGTGTGAGTGACGTTTAGTACCACTGAATTAACGAAGCCGGCTAAGTCCGGTATAGGTTTTTCTTTGTGAGGACGTAGTACCGACATGATCTGGTGACGCATCGACGTCACACACCACTAAAGGAACAGCTTCATTTAAAACTTGAAGGTTTTGGTCCAAAGAAGTAAAAACTTGATGTAACTCCTTCCCTTAATCAGGATATTCAAAGTTAACAAGTTTTCAACTTATAGGTTGTTAAGGACAGAACACTCTGTTTTCAGCTGAATCAAGGCTGAAGTTAAGCAGAGGTTAGAGATTGTGTTCTTTCGAGGTTAGGGTCATATGATACATTTCTGGAAATCTTTGGAAGAGCTTTACAACTCTTCTGTTTAGGTTCAGAGGTGTTTCATCCCTTAACCAATCGAAAAATGCAGTAGAGTTGAAACTGTCCAGAAAACAGGGCAGAGCAAAGACTCTCTGTAAACTCTCTGTAAATGGAGCATAACTTCCTGCGTAAAAATCCGAAAATAGAAAATGAGGTAGTTCTGGAAATTTTATGAGATGGATTACAACTTTGTAACAGAAAGTTTTGTCATATTGAGAACAGAATTAACTGGGATTCTTGGATCAAATAAGCACCTAAAGCACGGAGGTGCTGTCCAATTTTCTCCAGAAATCTGTTAAATTTTACATCTCATAAATTTTGAACCAGGACAGATCTTAGGCCAAGCAAATACTTTATGGAAAGCTATTGAAGTTAGCTTTAACTTTGATGTTGAGCTCCAGAACTAGTTTTGCTTTTAACATGGCCTAAATCAGGTTGAAATGGAAACTGGTCAGGGCTGTCATGTTGAACAGCAGATCAGCAGTCAAGTTTGCTTAAAATTTGGACTGTTTCCAAATTTTATGGGTTCCATGACATGTCTTGTGTTATAACTCAATGTTTTACTGTTTAAATAAATATTTGACATTTCTCAAATATATTTTTACTGATGACAGCAGATAAGCAGTTGGAGAACGGGTGGGTAGTGTCCCACTGTTCTCACCGCAGCAGCTATCCGGAAGCATTGAGGCATATGCTTCAGTATTTCGGGTACAACCAGATGCCGCAGTACTTCGCCAAGGAAGAAGGCGAAGAAGGGAACAAGACATGGACGATCCATGTCAAAGTACCTGCAGGACCTACGCCACCCGGTTGGGTGCCGTTCACCGTCATGGTGAGAGGTAGGCAACCGGAAGGGATGTGGCAAGTGACAGCCCGTGACACCATGTCACGTTTCTGCCAACTACACGTGCAGGCTATGGAGGGCACTCCATACGCGCTCATTCCGGTGGAGGGACGGGCTCAGCATGTGTGGTAAGAGAGGTACCTAGAGGCAACGGACCCGAGTTGCCCAAGGTACAACCCCGCGGAGGCAAATCTCAGCCTCCAGATGAGGGCGGGAAACGCCGTGATGGAAAGCCAAGCTGTTCATACGGAGCATCTCTCCACAAATCTCAAGGAGAGCACAAGCCGTGGACATCATTTTGAGAGTGCTCACAGCGCACTCCGCAATGTGCTCCTTCTGACGATCAAGCGACTGAATGAACAGCACAATCAGTTGCATCGTCTGAAGAAGGCAAAGAAGAAGAGCCGTGTTGACATCGCGGCGTTGCAAGAACTGGTACAGAATCTGACCCAGCAGAATGAGGACCTTACTCAAGAGCGGGACGACGCTATTGAGGAAGGGCAAGGCTGGGAAGAGGACTACAACCAGGCTATGGACGAGGTGCAAGCTTTGCAGGACCTCGTACCTCCGGTATTGGGCATACCGGTGGTCTTGGGTCTTCCAGCCATGGGAGAACCTGAGATGGGAGAAGAGGTGGTAGATCCGGAGCCACCAGCAGAGGTACCGGAGGAGGACGACCCACAGGAGGTCGAGTTCTACTCCGAGTAGGGGGTTACAGTTGCCAAGTAGGGCAGCTAGGGTAGTGTAACCCAACTTTTGTAATCAGTAATATGTCGTGTAGACAGTAGCGTATGTATAGGTAGTGACGACATGAGCACGACTTCTCGGAGACCCGGGAATAATGTATCTTGTATAAAGTTTATGCTTTATCAATATATGTGAATGTTGTGCAAATTAATCATGTGTCACTTCAATACCTACTGTTGCATATGGAATTTTAAGTATGACATGTGCTACTCGCTGCTGTTTGAATTTCAGAATGACGCGTACTCGTGCCAATCCTGATGTTGGGGGTACTAGCCAAGGGGGAGAGACCTCCCAACCACCTCCCGAGGACTCCTCGGGACAGCAGCAGCAACAGCAACAGCAAACACCGCCACCGCCACTGCCAACGGTTACATTGGCCGACATCGTCGCGGCAATAGCAGGTTCACATCAGCAGCACACGGAGTTGCTGCAAACTCTCATCGCGAATACGTCTCGCCCAGAGAGACGTCAAGACCGTGAGGAGCGTCAACAGAGCTCCTACTCCGACTTCCTGGCGACTCATCCCCCGGTATTCTCAAGGGAGGATGAACCTCTTGACGCGGACAACTGGCTCCGCGCAATAGAGATGAAGTTCGGGCTGCTCCAGATAAGCGAGCAGCGCAAGACTCAGTTCGCGGTCCAGCAGCTCCAAGGATCCGCGAGCGCGTGGTGGGCCAACTTCTGTGCTTCACAGCCCACCGACCGAGTAATGACCTGGACGGAGTTCCAGACGGCCTTCAGGGCCTATCATATACCGCTAGGTCTGATGAAAAGAAAGACGCAGGAGTTCTTACACCTGCAACAAGGGAGCCGAAACGCGCTGGAATACTCCAGGGCGTTCAACGATCTCGCGCTCTATGCGTCGTATCACGCAGATATCGACGAGAAGCGGCGGGACCACTTTTAGCAGGGGCTTAACCCGCTCCTGAAGGACAAATTGGCGATGTTCAATCGCGGCAGCCTCAACGACATCATTGATGCTGCGATTGTCTAGGAAGACTCCGGCAAGGAGTTGGCGGCGGCAGAGCGAAAGCGAAGCGCGCCGCAAAGCAGCAGAGAAGGAGGCGGTCCTTCTCAGAAGTTTCGGATGGTGAATCGCCCACCATCAGGTTCACGCTGACAGCCACCCCAGAGGTCGATGCCTTTCCGCGGTCGGCCGTACTCTTCACCGACGTTCAGACCGGCACTGCCAGCACCACCTCCGCAACAACAACAGCAGTGAGCGATGCCGCGTGCGTATGCACCTCAGCAACGCATGCCGGGCTTTCGTCCCCCGAGCACCGCACCAGCAGCGGCCACATGTTACAAGTGTGGTCGTCCAGGACACTTCGCGAGAAGTTGCCCGGAGAGGCAAGGCGGCGGAGTGGCACCACAGTTTCCAGGGAGGAATCAACCCCGGAACCCTACTAATGCGCGGCGGGCAAACCCTAGGCCCGGCACCGTCCACCAGCTTGCCATAGAGGACGTGCCGGAGGGTGAGCCAATCCTTGCGGATATGTTCCAACTCCACCAGCATCCCGCCATAGTACTATTTGATTCAGGCGCCACGCATAGCTTCATTAACCAAGCTTTCATTGATAAATATAGCTTGCAAACACTACCCACCGATAGTCCTTATGTGATCTGTTCACCGGGTGGGAAAATTTCAGCAAGCATGATGGTCCCAAAAGCGCCATTGTGCTTAGAGGGTAGAGTCTACCCTACGTCTCTCATAATCTTAGAGGGACAAAAGGTTGATGTCATTTTAGGGATGTCGTGGTTAACCCGCCACGGCGCTGTTTTAGACACCGTCCTCCGAGTTGTGCACTTGAACTCAGAAGTGCACGATCCCATTCCTTATTTCTGGACAGTCTAGAAATAAAACTTCCAAGTGTCTATCAATCCACAACCGTCAGATTGGAAGATATTCCAGTGGTCCAGGAGTTCCCTGATGTATTCCCGGACGATTTGCCGGGGATGTCGCCCGATAGAGAGGTGGAGTTCAAGATTGAACTTACACCGGGAACCATGCCAATATCCCGAAGGCCGTACAAGATGGCGCCCAAGGAGTTGGCTGAATTGAAGACTCAGCTCATGGACCTTCTGGAGAAGGGTTTTATTAGGCCGAGCTCCTCGCCATGGGGCTGTTCGGCATTATTTGTGAAGAAGAAGGATGAGATGTTATGGCTTTGTGTGGACTATCGTCCGTTAAATGCCATAACCATCAAGAACAAGTACCCGTTGCCACGGATCGACATGTTGTTTGATCAGTTAGTCGAAGCAAAGATCTTTTCCAAGATCGACTTAAGATCCGGGTACCATCAGATTAAGATAAGGGCTGAGGACATTCCGAAGATGGCTTTCTCGATGAGGTACGGACTTTATGAGTACCTGGTCATGTCCTTCGGCCTCACCAATGCTCCAGCTCACTTCATGTACTTGATGAACTCGGTATTCATGCCAGAGCTGGACAAGTTTGTCGTGGTCTTCATCAACGACATCCTGGTATATTCCAAGTCGGAGGAAGATCACAAGAAGCATCTGCGTATAGTCTTGCAATGGCTGCGGGATCACAAGTTATACGCGAAATTCAGCAAGTGCGAATTCTGGATATCGCAAGTGCCTTTTCTCGGGCATATCATCTCAGCAGAGGGTATCGCTGTAGACCCGAGTAAGATCACTCAAGTGCTGAATTGGAAATCCCCGAGAACTGTTCACGAGGTACGGAGTTTCCTTGGACTCGCGGGATATTATCGGAGGTTCATTTCGAACTTCTCGAAGATTGCCAAGCCTATGACGGAGCTGCTGAAGAAGGCTACCAAATATGTATGGAGTCCAGCATGTGAAGCAGCATTCAAGTCAAGCACCTGACATCAGCACCGGTTTTGGCGCAGCCAGACACAACAAAACCGTTCGATGTGTACTGCGATGCATCCGGCATTGGGCTCGGATGTGTGCTGATGCTAGACCGAAGAGTGGTCGCGTATGGATCACGGCAGCTTAGAAACCATGAGCAGAATTATCCAACTCACGATTTGGAGATCGCTGCCGTGGTACTTGCGCTGAAGATGTGGAGGCACTACCTACTCGGTAACCTCGTACATTTATATGCTGACCACAAAAGCCTCAAGTACATATTCACTCAGAGGGAGCTGAACATGAGGCAACGAAGATGGTTAGAATTGATAAAGGATTACGAAATAGAGATCCATTATCATCCTGGCAAGGCAAACGTAGTGGCAGATGCGCTGAGCCGCAAGTCACACGTCAACAATCTGACCATCACACCATTGGAAGAGAGCGAACCACCGCTACATGTGATTCCACACGGAGCTCTCTACAACCTAGCTTTGATCCCCACCATCCGTGAAGAGATAGAGGCTGCTCAGAAACATGACAAGGGCATGTCGCATTTGCGGAGACGTGTAGACAGTGGGGAGCTGAAATGTTTCCGGAAGGACGGAGACGGCGTCCTATGGTTCAAGGACCGGATCGTCGTACTCCAAAACCCGGAATTATGGAAGAAAATCTATGATGAGGCTCACTTGTAAAAGTTTTCTATTCACCCCGGCAGCAACAAGATGTATCAAGAACTCAGAAGCAAGTTTTGGTGGACACGGATGAAGCGGGAGATTGCAAAGTACGTGTCCGAGTGTGATACATGCCGAAGAGTGAAAGCAGACCATATGCGGAAACCGGGACTGCTACAACCACTGGGCATTCCTGCCTGGAAATGGGAGGATGTGAGCATGGACTTCATCGTCGGTTCACCCACCACCTTTCGAAAGCATGATTCCGTGTGGGTGATAGTCGACCGGCTCACCAAGGTTGCCCATTTCATTCCGGTCAACACCAACTACAACGCCAAGAAGTATGCTGAACTGTACATCTCACGGATCCTATGCTTGTACGGCGTACCCCGTACCATCATATCGGATTGGGGCACTTTATTTGTGTCCCGTTTTTGGGAGCAGCTGCACGCTGCCTTGGGGACGAAACTGATCCGTAGTTCAGCATACCACCCGCAGACGGATGGGCAAACCGAGCGGGTAAATCAGATCCTAGAAGACATGTTACGAGCTTGCGTGTAAGGGCCTTAGTTTTTGACACATATTTGAAGTGTTCATCACCATACACTCACACCTCATTTGAGGAAAGTTGATGAACACAAATGAAGAGCAAGTAACCACCATCAACATGCTCATTAGAGAACAAACTCACATATTGCAAAAGTGGCATTTTCCACATGTGATATAGATGGGCTGGGCATATGAAAACTCCTACACATTGCTAGGGATGTTCATGCCAAGTTTCACCCAAATTCAAAACCTTTTTGAGGTCATTTTGGGTATAGCTAGAAGGAGGGCAGTTTAAAAGCATATTCAAATTCAAACTGTTTTTATCCCATGAATTCAAAAATGGGAGGCATATTCTTATTCAGCACATTTTTGTGAGCTCACCCACCAATTTTCACTTCATTTGGAGTTGATCTTGACATGAGCTAAGTGGGTCAAATTCAAACTTTATTTGAATTTCAAACTGAACATGTGCTGAAATGCATTCAAACCAAACCCAATTTGAATTCTAACCAATTCAAATGGCCCATGGGTGAATAATTTGAATCACCATGGATATTTTTGGGCTCACTGTTTACAACAGTGATTAGGAGTAAATTTCAGAGATTAAAATTGGAAGTGGGACCCACATGTCATCCACTACTCCAAATCAAACCGACTGAAAACCCAGCTCGGGTTCTTGTGCCGGACTGAGCAGCCGCCATGGAAAAGAGGCGACCGGGACACCACCTGCTTGCCGCCCCGACGTGCTGAACCGCCTCACAGCCCCCTTATCTACGCCGTCGCCCTGATCGGAGTGATCACCGCACACTCTGCTGCTTCCTCGCATCAGAAAATTGCCATCGCTGCCGATCACTCGGAGCTGATCAGGGAAGCTTGATCACAGCCTTCTCGTTCCCTCCAGATCTACGGCAAGGTACTAGGAACCCTCCTCCTTCTTCCCCGTTGCTAGAATTCAGCTGAAACCGGTCAAGCTCGGCTATACCGAGAGTTCAATTCAGTGACCTAACGCCGCCGCACTTCGCGCTCCCGTGGACAGCCCAACCGGAGCGTTGTCACGCCCGAGCCAAGGCACCCTTGGACGCGCTGGTAACCAGTGCTGCTTACCCCCGAGCCACAGCCCGAGTGCTTGCTCACTGGCGGCGAATTTCCAGCTTTCCCCTTTTGGGTGCAGAACGACCTTCGGGTGCAGTTCTGTCAAATTCTTACTCTAGGAAGGATTAGAGGACCTCAATCCGCTCTCACATAAACTAGACACGGTAGCGCACAAGTTTCCTTCACAACTTTTGGTCTAAGAACCTCTGCAACCGGCGTATTCCGAAGTTTACCGACGGCGGAATATGCGGGAGGCATCGGGCACACGGTGAGGACCTACTTCCGGCCTCCCCCGAGCTGCCTCAAGCTCATGTCGACCTTCTCTGAGGTCCACTGATGCTTCCCGACCGATTGCTCGAGTAGTTGAGGTGTTAGGGAAGTAAGCCGACACGGTCGAAGTCTTTCCGAGGCGGCAGCTTGTCGCCGACCATGCACCGGCCATTGTCATGACGAGCTGACCCCAGAATTCTGTTCTCCGAGTAAAAGTAGGCAGGGGCGGCCAAGATCGTGAAGTTTGAAGCTCCACAGAAGCTTCCGGCGAGCTCTCCGGCGAGATCCCTCGGCGGCAGAGCGCGGGCGGCGGGAGGTTGACGAAGGGAGTGGACCCCAGCTGTCAGCGGGAGATATTTTAAATCGGGATCGGGCTGCGGCCGGGATCAGGTGTGCTGGCGCGCAAAAATCCTGTGGGCCGCGGTGTGCGGTCGCCTCCTCGCCTAACACGTGTCCCCGCGGGCTCCGGCAGATTTAAACTTTCCCCCCGATTTTCAGATTCCATTCAAACTTCAAATCCTTATAACTTTGGCTAGGAAGCTCCAAATCGAGTGAACCAAATTTTGTTGGATTCAGCTCTCTGAGAACTTTCTAGCAAATCTAGTTTCACTTCATGAAAACCCTTATTTCTACAGAATTAATTCCTCAAATTTAAACTGTTTGGAATTTTAACTGGAGAATCCTTTGGCGGAAAATCCTGAAATTTTGCTGGAATGTTCACCAAAATATCCTTGAACTTCCATAAAAATTTCAGATCCATTTGAGCTCATTTGATCCACCTAATGGTGTGATTAGTTAAACTGTTCCAGAGAAAATAGAAAATATCCAAAAACATTTTCAGAATTTTCTCTGAAATTGTTTAGCTCATATCATTAGCTAGGAACCTTCAAATTAAGTGAGACCAACTCCATTAGAACCCTCTGAAAATCTAGTTTTCAGAAAGTCATAGTTTGTTTCATGAAAATCCTTAGAACACCCTAAAAGCCTTCGATTAAGTTCGAGTACATAATAAATTGTGGAGGACTCAAATGAGCTTGGCTGGAACTAAAACTTGACCAAGTCTCGTTTAGGTTGTAGCCAAGCCACAGTAAAAGTTTCACAGTCATAGAGTCAGTTTAGTGGGACTTATAAGCTTCACAAGTTCAAACTTAATACAAATGCATTTAAATTGATACATGTACTTCTTCTATCATGTAGTCGCTAAGGTCGAGGAGGAACCCGAAGTCCTAGACTTCGTTACTCTGGAGGAACAGCTAGCCTATGACCAAGAGCAGCAAGGCAAGCCCCGGTTTGCATTAACCTTTTGATAAATTTTTATTGTTTTGAGCACATACTTGAATACTATTATTCCTTGCATTAGAGTCTTGTTTGGAAACCCAATTGCATAGCCAAGAAAACCCTGGGTTGGGTTTAGGATTGCAAACCCCGTTAGCTACTGCAATGCTAAGATAGTGTAGGATTTGGTACAAGTCGAGTAGTTGGAACTACTCGCGAGCATAGGCTAGAGGCACTCGACTCGGGTAGAGATAGCACATGATACACATGGCAAGAAAGATGAGACCGAGCGGAGAGTAAGTGCAGCAGGACTTTGGAGCCTGTATGCTGTAGCTCCATTTGTGTCGATTGAGGATCGAGCCGTGTGCGGGCCTGTTGAACAAGCTAGAACAGTACCGAAGACCTACCTGTTATATGGGAACCGGGAAACTGATGTAACTCCGGTAGCTGGGTATTGAGGCATTGCCCGTCGTTCAGAGGGTAGGTTGAGAGCTCGAGGTGTAAATCGGCTGGCGGCATGGAGATGCGCGTGCAGAGACCTCTTGCTCGGGACGATGGGACCGGTTCAATATTTGGCTGACAGGTGAAAGGTGGTTGCGTACTGTGTCAGTGATGGTTGCTGTAGGCAACATCGAGTACGGGCGTACATGACGGGTTATTTGGGTAACCCTGCAGGTGTAAATCGATTATAATCACCGTCCCTCGCGGTTAGTGAGTACCACTTGTTCACTGTACCGTGACGTAGAAAGAACAGGCTAGTTACATGTTAAAATGTTGCTGAGTGAAAGATGGACTTTGCTTGTTAATGATTTGCTGTAGTTTAGAGCTTATTAAAGTTTCTTTCAACTTTGGGCAAAGTACATGAGAGAAATGCGTTTCTTGTTTGATTGCGGCTCTCTCATGTGCCTTAGCGTAAGGTTCTCCATAACCTGCTACTAAAACTTGAAAATAAGGTTCTACTAATTAGGCGAGTCCTTGCAAATGATTTTTACCTCATGTAACCTATCAACCCTCATGTAGAAGTTTCATGTTTAGGTGAGACGGGTCAGACTTGTTGAGCCTTCGTGCTCACTGTGTGTTTGAAGCTTTTGCATGGTTCTATGAGGAAGGGGCTCCCGAAGAGGAGACGGAACCCCAGGAGGGGAACCCCGTCGAGTGGGAGCCGTGCACGCCGCAGAGTTAGTGTGCATGTGCGCTAGCAAGGACACGTTCAAGGGCTGAACGTGAACTTGATGCGTAGTCTACGCGTGTGAGTGTAGACTGGACATATTTTGCTGTAAACATGTTCATAAACTACTTTATGTAATATAAACTTTGCTTCCGCTTTGTACCTTTGATGTGTGTTATCCGGTGCTGTGCAACGCAGTACCCCTCAGCGTGATCCTGGCTCAACAAGACCGTGGGGTCGTGTCAGCGTTGGTATCAGAGCACGCTTGAGGTTTAACGCACTACAAAGGTCATCTTTTTCAAAAATCCAGTGAGGAATGAGTTAGTAGCCCGTATAAGGATGTTATTAGCATATAGAAAGTGGCATACTAACCTAATTGTCTATGTCGGAAAATCGTGTATCTCAGGACGTTTATGTCTTGGGGGTACACGTAAGCGCTGTCCACCAGTGCGCACATGCTGAAGGGTGGAGCCCCACGGGTGGCAGGTAACCCGAACCGCTTTAGTATCCTCTACGACTCTTCATATCGTTTGGGGTATTCGAGCAACGTCTGCCCTGGCGTACGTGGTGCAATTTGGGAGACCCGGTCACGTGGTCTGAAACGTGAACACGTAGTTCAAGGCGTGTTTGGCTTGAGAACATCCGGGCGAGTGATGATGGCCGGGTGTACGAACTGTATGGATACCGGGCTCGGTGTGCAGCCGAGTCTGATGATTGTTTGAGTTTCTGCAGGTAGTCTGACCATGAAACGGTAGACGTGTAGCATCCGTGTGCGAGTGACGTTTAGTGCCACTGAAATAACAAAGCCGGCTAAGTCCGGTATAGGTTTTTCTTTGTGAGGACGTAGTACCGACATAATCTGGTGACGCATCGATGTCACACCCCATTAAATGAACAACTTCATTTAAAACTTGATAGTTTTGATCTAAAGTAGTAAAACTTGATGTAACTCCTTCCCTTGAACAGGATATTCAAAGTTAACAAGTTTTCAACTTATAGGTTGTTAAGGACAGAGCACTCTGTTTTCAGCTGAATCAAGGCTGAAGTTAATCAGAGGTTAGAGGTTGAGTTCTTTCGAGGATGGGGTCATATGATACATTTCTGGAAAGCTTTGGAAGAGTCTTACAACTTTTATGTTGAGGTCCAGAGGTGTTTCATCACTTAACCAATCGAAAAATGCAGTGGAGTTGAAACTGTCCAGAAAACAGGACAGAGCAAAGACTCTCTGTAAACTCTCTGTAAATTGAGTATAACTTCCTGCATAAAAATCCAAAAATAGAAAATGAGGTAGTTCTGGAAAGCTTATGAGATGTGTTACAACTTTGTAACAGAAAGTTTTGTCGGATTAGGAACAGAATTAACTGGAATTCTTGGATTAAATCAGTACCTAAAGCAGGGAGGTGCTGTCCAATTTTCTCCAGAAATTCTGTTAACTTTAGCCTCTCATAACTTTTGAACCAGGACAGGTCTTAGGCCAAGCAAATACTTTCTGGAAAGCTATTAAAGTTAGATTTAACTTTGATGTTGAACTCCAGAAGTGGTTTTGCCTTTACCAGGGCCTAAATCAGGTTGAAATGGAAACTGGTCAGAGCTGTCACGCAGACAGCAGATCAGCAGTCAAATTTGTTTAAATTTGAACTGTATTTCCAAGTTTTGTGGGTTTAATAACATGTCTTATGTTATTACTCAATGGTTTACTGTTTAAATAAATATTTGACATTTCTCAAATATATTTTTACAGATGACAGCAGACAAACAGTTGGAGAACGGGTGGGTGGTATCCCACTGTTCTCACCACAGCGGTTATCCGGAAACATTGAGGCAGATGCTTCAATATTTCGGATATAACCAGACGCCGCAGTACTTCGCCACGGAAGAAGGCGAAGAGGGGAACAAGACGTGGACAATCCATGTCGAAGTCCCTGCAGGACCTACGCGACCCGATTGGGTGCCGTTCACCATCACGGTGAGAGGAAGACAACCGGAAGGGATGTGGTAAGTGGCAGCCCGTGACACTATGTCACATTTCTACCAACTACACGTGTAGGCTATGGAGGGCACTCCATACGCGCTCGTTCCGGTGGAGGGATGGGCTCACCATGTGTGGGAAGAGAGGTACCTGGAGGCAACGGATCCGAGTTGCCCAAGGTACAACCCCACGGAGGCAAATCTCAGCCTCCAGATGAGGGCGGGAAACGCCGTGATGGACAGCCAAGCTGTTCATACAAAGCATCTCACCACGAAGCTCAAGGAGAGCACGAGCCGTGGAGACTATTTTGAGAGTGCTCACAGCGCACTCCGTAATGTGCTCCTTCTGACGATCAAGTGACTGAATGAACAACACAATCAGTTGCATTGTCTGAAGAAGGCAAAGAAGAAGAGTCGTGTCGACATCACGGCGTTGCAAGAACTGGTACAGAATCTGACCCAGCAGAACGAGGAACTTACTCAAGAGCGGGACGATGCTATTGAGGAATGGCAAGGCTGGGAAGAAGATTACAACCAGGCCATGGACGAGGTGCATGCTTTGCAGGACCTTGTACCTCCAGTATTGGGCATACCGGTGGTCTTGGGCCTTCCAGCAATGGGAGAACCCGAGATGGGCGAAGAGGTGGTAGATCCAGAGCCACCAGCAGAGGTACCGGAGGAGGACGACCCACAGGAGGTCGAGTTCTACTCCGAGTAGGGGGTTACAGTTGCCAAGTAGGGCAGCTAGGGTAGTATAACCCAACTTTTGTAATCGGTGACATGTCGTGTAGGCAGTAGCGTATGTATAGGTAGTGACGACATGAGCACGACTTCTCGGAGACCCGAGAATAATGTATCTTGTATAAAGTTTATGCTTTATCAATATATGTGAATATTGTGCAAATTATTCATGTGTCACTTTAATACCTACTGTTGCATATGGAATTTTAAGTATGACATGTGCTAATCGCTACTGTTTTGAATTCCAGAACGACGCGTACTCGTGCCAACCCGAATGTTGGGGGTACTAGCCAAGGGGGAGAAACCTCCCAACAGCCTCCCGAGGCCTCCTCGGGACCATAGCAGCAACAGCAACAACAGCAACAGCAAACACCGCCACCGCCACTGCCAACGGTTACATTGGCCGACATCGTCGCGGCAATGGCGGGTTCACATCAGCAGCACACGGTGTTGCTGCAAACTCTTATTGCCAATACGTCTCGCCCAGAGAGACGTCAAGACCGTGAGGAGCGGCAACAGAGCTCCTACTCTTACTTCCTGGCAACTCATCCCCTTGTATTCTCAAGGGCGGATGAACCTCTTGACGCGGACAACTGGCTCCGCGCAATAGAGATGAAGTTCGGGCTGCTCCAGATCAGTGAGCAGCGCAAGACTCAGTTCGCGGTCCAGCAGCTCCAAGGATCCGCGAGCGCGTGGTGGGCCAACTTCTGTGCTTCACAGCCCACCGACCGAGTAATGACCTGGACGGAGTTTCGGACGACTTTCAGGGCCTATCACATACCGCCAGGTCTAATGAAGAGGAAGACGCAGGAGTTCCTGCACCTGCAGCAAGGGAGCCGGAACGCACTGGAATACTCCAGGGCGTTCAACGATCTCGCGCTCTACGCGTCGTATCACGAAAATACCGACGAGAAGCGGCGGGGCCACTTTTACCAGGGGCTTAACCGGCTCCTGAAGGACAAATTGGCGATGTTCAATCGCGGCAGCCTCAACGACATCATTGACGCTGCGATTGTTCAAGAGGACTCCGGCAAGGAGTTGGCGGCGGCGGAGCGAAAGCGAAGCGCACCATAGAGCAGCGGAGAAGGAGGTGGTCCTTCTCAGATGTTTCGGATGGTGAATCGCCCACCATCAGATCCACGCTGGCAGCCACCCTAGAGGTCGATGCCTTTCCGCTGTCGGCCGTACTCTTCACTGGCATTCAGGCCGGCACTGCCAGTACCACCACCGCAACAACAACAGCAGCAGCAGACGATGCCGCGTGCATATGCACCTCAGCAACGAATGCCGGGCTTTCGTCCCCCGAGCACTACACCAGCAGCGGCCACATGCTACAAGTGTGGTCGTCCAGGACACTTCACGAGCAGTTGCCCGAAGAGGCAAGGCGGCGGAGTGGCACCGCAGTTTCCGGGGAGGAATCAACCCCGGAACCCTACTAATGCGCGGCGGGCAAACCCTAGGCCCGGCACCGTCCACCAGCTTGCCATAGAGGACGTGCCGGAGGGCGAGCCAATCCTTGCGGGTATGTTCCAACTCCACCAGCAGCCCGCTATAGTACTGTTTGATTCAGGCGCCACGCATAATTTTATTAGCCAAGCTTTCATTGCTAAACGCAGCTTGCCAATAGTACCCACCGATAGTCCATATTAATTTGTTCACCGGGTGGGAAGATTTCAGCAAGCGTAGTGGTTTCCAAAGCACCATTATGCTTAGCGGGTAGAGTGTACCCCACGTCTCTCATTATCTTAGAGGGACAGAAGGTCGATGTCATCCTAGGGATGTCATGGTTAACCCGCCACGGCGCTATTTTAGACACCGTCCTTCGAGTCGTGCACTTAAACTCAGAAGTGCACGGGTCTCACTCATTATTTCTGGGCAGTCCAGAAATAAAACTTCCAAGTGTCTATCAAGCCACAACCATCAGATTGGAAGATATTCCAGTAGTCCGAGAGTTCCCTAACATATTCCCGGACGATTTTCCTGGGATGCCGCCCGATAGAGAGGTGGAGTTCAAGATTGAACTTGCACCGAGAACCATGCCAATATCCCGAAGGCCGTACAAGATGGCGCCCAAGGAATTGGCTGAATTGAAGACCCAGCTAACGGACCTGCTGGAAAAGGGTTTTATTAGGCCGAGCTCCTCGCCATGGGGCTGTTCGGCATTATTTGTAAAGAAGAAGGATGAGATGTTACGGCTTTGCGTGGACTATCGTTCATTAAATGCCGTAACCATCAAGAACAAGTACCCGTTGCCACGGATCGACATGTTGTTTGATCAGATTGGTCGAAGCAAAGATCTTTTCCAAGATGGACTTAAGATCCGGGTACCATCAGATTAAGATAAGGGCGGAGGACATTCCAAAGACAGCTTTCTCGACGAGGTACGGACTTTATGAGTATCTGGTCATGTCCTTCAGCCTCACCAATGCTCCAGCTCACTTCATGTACTTGATGAACTCGGTATTCATGCCGGAGCTGGACAAGTTTGTAGTGGTCTTCATCGACGACATACTGGTATATTCCAAGTCAGAGGAAGATCACAAGAAACATCTGCGTATAGTCTTGCAACGGCTGCGGGATCACAAGCTATACGCAAAATTCAGCAAATGCGAGTTCTGGATAGCGCAAGTGCCTTTTCTCGGGCATATCATCTCAGCGGAGGGTATCGCTGTAGACCCGAGCAAGATCACTCAAGTGCTGAATTGGAAGTCCCCGAGAACTGTTTACGAGGTACGGAGTTTCCTCGGACTCGCGGGATATTATCGGAGGTTCATTCCGAACTTCTCGAAGATTGCCAAGCCTATGACGGAGCTGCTGAAGAAGGCTACCAAATATGTTTGGAGTCCAGCATGTGAAACAGCATTCAAGGCTTTAGTCAAGCACCCGACATCAGCACCGGTTTTGGCGCAGCCAGACACAACAAAACCGTTCGATGTGTACTGCGATGCATCCGGCATTGGGCTCGGATGTGTGCTGATGCAAGACCGAAGGGTGGTCGCGTATGGGTCACGGCAGCTAGAAACCATGAGCAAAATTATCCAACTCACGATTTGGAGCTCGCTGCCGTGGTACTTGCACTGAAAATGTGAATGCACTACCTAGTCGGTAACCTCGTACATTTGTATACCGACCACAAAAGCCTCAAGTACATATTCACTCAGAAGGAGCTGAACATGAGGCAACGCAGATGGTTAGAACTAATAAAGGATTACGAAATAGAGATCCATTATCATCCAGGCAAGGCGAAACTCAAGGTGTGCTCAAGAAATTCTTGAAGAGAGCTCAAAACGAGTTCTCATTAAGAATCAAGAACATAAGGAGCGATAATGGCACCCAGTTCAAAAACACTCAAGTGGAAGAATACTTGGATGAAGAAGGCATCAAGCATGAGTTTTCAGCCCCCTACACCCCTCAACAAAACGGGGTGGCTGAAAGGAAGAATAGAACTCTTATTGAGATGGAAAGAACCATGCCTGATGAGTACAAGACGTCGGACCGGTTTTGGGCGAAAGCGGTTAACACGGCTTGCCATGTCATAAACCGGTTGTACCTTCATCTACTTTTGAAGAAGACGTCTTACGAACTTCTAACCGGTAACAAACCCAACATCTCTTATTTTCGTGTCTTAGGGAGCAAGTGTTATATTCTCAACAAGAAGCCTAGGACTTTGAAGTTTGCTTCGAAGTTCGATGAAGGTTTCTTGCTTGGCTATGACTCAAACACCTATGCCTATCGTGTTTTAACAAATCTTCCGGAATTGTTGAAATAGCGAGAGACGTAGTGTTTGATGAGACTAATGGTTCCCAAGTGGAGCAAGTTTATCAAAGTGTGCTAGATAGAGAAGAGGCTCCACAAGAAGCACTTAAAAGGATGGCACTTGGAGACATTTTCCCTCAAGAACATCCTCAAGACTCAAATGACCATCCAACAAATGAAGATACGTCTCCTTCCCACGATCATGCTCAAGATGAGCAAGGCCAACCTCAACAAGATCAAAATGATCAAAGTCAAGAAGGAGGATCGGATCAAGGGGGAGACAAAGAAAACAACGATGATGTAGATGAAGATCAAAGAGTCCAACCACCTCATCCAAGAGTGCACGAAAGTGTTCAACGAGATCATCCCGTCGACAACATACTAGGAGACATCTCCAAAGGGGTAACCACTCGTTCTCGAATGGCTAACTTTTATGAACATTACTCTTTTGTTTCCTCTTTGGAGCCCCGCAAGATAGAAGAAACACTTCAAGATCCGGATTGGGTGGTGGCCATGCAAGAGGAACTCAACAATTTTGAAAGAAATCAAGTATGGGAACTCGTGAAGCGAGCCAACACAAATGTTGTGGGAGCCAAGTGGGTATTCCGCAACAAGCAAGACAAGTATGGGGTTGTAACAAGAAACAAGGCAAGACTTGTTGCAAAGGGATATGCACAAGTTCAAGGTTTGGATTTCGATGAAACTTTTGCTCCCGTAGCTAGGCTTGAATCAATTCGTATCTTGCTTGCCTTTGCTACTCACCATGATTTCAAGCTATACCAAATGGATGTGAAAAGTGCTTTCCTCAACGGTCCAATCAAGGAGGAAGTGTACGTGGAGCAACCACCCGGATTTGAGGATGATAAGTATCCTAACCATTTCTTTAAACTTCGAAAAGCCCTCTATGGCCTCAAACAAGATTCTAGAGCTTGGTATGAGTGTCTTAGAGACTTTCACATTAAAAATAGTTTTAGGATAGGGAAGGCCGACTATAGACTCTTCACTAAGAATTTTAACGATGATTTATTTGTGTGCCCAATATATGTCGATGGTTCTACTAACAAAGCTTTTTGTGATGAGTTTTCAAAGATAATGATCGAAAGGTTCGAGATGTCAATGATGGGGGAATTAAAGTTCTTCCTAGGATTTCAAGTCAAACAACTCAACGAAGGAACGTTCATAAGTCAAACCAAGTATACTCAAGACATACTCAAGAGGTTCGACATGGACAAAGCCAAACCCATCAAGACTCCAATGGTAACCAACGGACACCTTGACCTCAATTAAGATGGTCCAAGTGTGGACCAAAAGGTATTTCGTTCCATGATAGGTTCCTTGCTTTATCTTTGTGCATCTAGGCCTGACATAATGCTTAGTGTGTGTATGTGTGCACGGTTCCAAGCCGCTCCTAAGGAGTGTCACTTGACAGCCGTTAAGATGATTCTTATATATTTGGTTCACACTCCTAACCTAGGACTTTGGTATCCCAAGGGATCCAAGTTCAATCTCATCGGATACTCCGATGCCGATTATGCCGGTTGTAAGGTAGATAGCAAGAGCACGTCCGGGACTTGCCAATTGCTTGGTAGGTCCTTGGTTTCGTGGTCTTCAAAGAAACAAAACTCCATTGCCTTGTCCATAGCCGAAGCGGAGTACGTTGCAGCTGGGAGTTGTTGTGCACAACTCCTATGGATGCGACAAACTCTTAGGGACTATGGTTACACTTTGAGCCATATTCCACTCCTATGTGACAATGATAGTGCCATCAAGATTGCTCACAATCCTGTGGAGCATTCTAGAACAAAACACATTGATATCCGTCACCATTTCCTGCGAGATCACTCTATCAAGGGAGATATCGTTATCTCTCATGTTAGGAGTGAGAATCAATTGGCGGATATTTTCATCAAACCCCTTGATGAGAAACGTTTTGTGACCTAAGTAGTGAACTAGATATCCTAGATTTTTGAAACGTTGCTTGAGTTGTGCACACCTGTTTGTTACACGTATATAAACTTCAAAAATCGCATGCTTTCAAAATTCTACCCTAATCTCTCTTAATCTATGAAAATTATGTTTAAAAGGTTTCTTTGTCAACTATGGTCATTGTTTGTTTGATGTATCCTTATTGACCATGTTTGTCAAAGATATTTGCAAAAACTTGTCCAAAAAGGATCATATTCTTGAGCTAAAATTCAAATCATATAAAAGTTTAGCTTATAGCCGGACTAGTCCGCCCATGGGTCGGATAAGTCCGGGCTGTCTAGGTCAGACTTCTCAGCGGACAAGTCCAAACTGGACTAGTCCGCCTGGGAGGTCCGACAATTCCGGCAACGGAGAAGTCCGGCTCTAGTCCGTCTACCGGACTTGTCTGTGCATCAGGCCGGACTAGTCCGGCCCCTGGGGACTTAACCTCCTAGGGGCGGCCATACCCCCCTCTCTCCTCACTTTCAACTCTCTCTCTCTCTCTCTCACTCTCTAAGCAGGAACCGCCCCCCATTGGAGATTTTCGCTTTTATCCACCAAAAATCTCGTCCAATTCACGGATTGGAGCCCTAAGGAGTGCGAAAACTCTTCCCCGTGCTTCGTTGCTCAAGTTTCACCTCCGATTTCATCACATTTGGAGATTTGAAGAGGTATTGTTGACCTACCCAAAAATCCTTCCTTTTCTTCAATCTTAGGTTTTTGCTAGAAACCTCTTCACAAATGTTGTTCCTAATGTCATTGCGATTGTAGCCTAGGAGTATTGCGACTTGATTTGAAGTTTTCGCGAAAAAATCATTAGGGTTAGGGTTCTTCCTGTGTAACCCGGACTAGCCCGGTTTCTGGGCGGACAAGTCCGTTCTCGGGCGGACTAGTCTGGCCAATTAACGGACAAGTCCGGCCTACACAGGACAAAACCCAACTTTAGCCATTTTTTGTGAATTCTTTCGCAATATTCTACTTCCTGGACCTCTTATCTCTTGTTTCTCAAGCAATATGTTGGACTCTGACCAAAGCTCTCCTCTTGCAAGTCCTGCGGCCGAGGAGGCTCGACAAACCCTCCATCGGCGCATTGCCGAAGAGAGGGCGGCAAAGGAGGCCCAAGCGGCTAAGGATGCCGTCATTCGAGAGGCAAGAACAAAGAAGAGACATGATCTCGACGAGCAGGCACAGATTGCCAAAGCCGTTGAAGAATCCTTGGAGGATCAACGGAAGAAGAAAAGGGTCGAACGTGAAGCCCATAGCTCCTAGGCTGCTAGTGCCGTAGAGCCCAAGAGGAAGAGGCTGGTCACTTTGGGAGACAAAGAGCGGGAAAAAAAGGAGAAAGAACCCGAGGGTAGGGTTCTCCGTTACTCGAAGAAAGGCAAGGCTCCACTTCCTGAGGAGCCCAAGAACAAAAAGGCAACTGCCAAGGCACCAACAAAGAGTGCAGGTGGCATAGTAATCAAGGAAAAGGGGCAACCAAAGCCCATCGGTCCCCTGAAGATGGTTGCCCCTGCTAGAGATCCAAACCGGCAGCCCAACAATCCAGCGTATGTGTTCAAAGGAAAGGGGGCTGAGAAGGCGAGAAGATTGGGAATGGATAAAGTCTATGATTATGAGAAGCACACAGCCGACTCTAGGTTTTGGTGTGACTTCCACTGCGACTACTACCGCCTGGTATACTTAAAAATGAAGACTCTAGTCGCTCAAGCTCAATGGGTGGATTGGGACTACATGGCCAAAAGGAAGCATAAAGCTTTTGATGCCGTGATTGAAACCGCAGAGCGCCATGGAATCAAGAAAATCATGAGCTTCAAGTATGATTGTGCGGTTTTACACCACCGTATACTTCTCCACCTACGGTGACCGGAAAATCACTTGGATGACTCATGGAGAGCAGTACTCAGCCACATATGAGGAGTTTGCTCGAACACTTGGCCTTGTGGAGCACCTGGACCATGAGATCATTATTTCCAACCTCAAGGCAGTGGATAGGGATCAGCTTGACTATATATATCCTAGTCATGTTCCCTTTAAGGCCGGGCTTGCTAGGAACATCAAGCCATTCTATAGCATCCTCAACCGGATTTTGAGAAGAACTATTGCCCCTAAGGATGGATATGTAGGGGTGATTCAAGGAAACTTAAGGCATCTCCTCATGTTGATTGATGGTGAAGAGAAGTTCAACCTCGTTGAACACATCTATGACGACATCTTCAACATCTCTCACACTCCCAACCGCTCATGTGGGTATGCACCATATATCATGTGCTTAATTGAGAAGGTGTCGGGGCTTGTCTTTGTCAAGGATGTGACTCATCGACCTCTCCGTCCTCAGCTGCCCCCGATTGTGCCAGAACCTTCCAGAAGGAAAAATGCTCAACCTCCTTCCAGCTCAACGGCTCCTCCTAGCTCAGTAGCCCCCTCATCACCTCCTCCTCCGCAGTCGATGAGCGGATTCTTCAAGTGCTTCAACGTGCTCTTCGCCTCTTGTCGGCGTGTGGAGGTCCGGACTCGACGCATGGAGAGGCGTCAGGAGAAGTACCTCAAGGTTGTGTGCGACAAGCTTGAGGTGCCTATGTCTCCTCCCGAGGAGAGTGATGGGGAGCTCACTCCTTATCCAGAATTCACAGCTGATGAGCTCACCCAGTTCAGAGAAGATGGAAGCTCTTCCAAGGCCGTGCCTGCATCCACCGCCGTCGACGACGAGGAAGATTATACGGAGGCCACAGAGAGCGATGAAGAAGAATACGATGAAGATGACGAGTAGACTTAGGCGTATCTTCTTCTTTTTTCCTTTTTGGTGCCTTGATGCTAAAGGGGGAGAGATGGAAGAGGATGTCTCTTTTATCATCTTCTAGTCTTGTAATAGATCCTTGGACATGACTATCTCTATGTTTTATGCATTGTATCTCTTTTGTGTGTAAGACTATGTGTGGATCTTATGCTTATATTTGATCTTATGGCTTATATTTGATCATTGTTGCCCTTTGCTATGTTTTATTGTCTTATCATATTTTTTAGCACAACACGTAGGCACCCCACCATAACATGTGAATGTATGTCAACTCACCTCTTTTATTGTTGCATACATCCAGGGGGAGTTATGCACATTTGCTATGAAAATCAAATTTTTACCTCTTATATTGAAACTTAATGTGTTGTCATCAATCACCAAAAAGGGGGAGATTGTAAGTGCATCTAGGTATCCCCGTGGGTTTTGGATGATTGATGACAACAATTAAGAGATTAATGAGCTGAGATGATCATAAGCACAGGATATTTCCAACATGGATATCTAAACTCTCAAAAAGGAAAAGGATGAAGAATAGCGTCGAAGACTCGAAGAGTAGAAATTAGGGTTTCATTTGGTTCTTTAGTAGGCTAGTCGTGTAAGAGTGAGAGTGTGTGTGTCAAGTGCATTGAGATCACAGAAGAGAGCTCAAAGCGTTAGAAGTGTTGAATCCTTAGTGGAGAGTACTAGTGAGGTAAACTCGGGTAGGCCGGACTTGTCCGGGCAAGAGGCCGTACTAGTCCGGAAGTCCTACGGCATAGTCCATTTTGGGGCGGACTAAGAGTTCCTGACTGAGTTCGGACTTGTCAAGTTTTGGGACGGACTAGTCCGTTTCTCTCTTGGTGAGAGTGTTTTGGGACTAAGTCCTGGTAGACCGGACTTGTCCGCCTCAGTGGTCGGACTAGTCCGAGCTAGCCAAACTTGTCCGTTTTCACACGGACCAAGAGTTCCTGTGTGAGTTCGGGCTAGTACGTTCTGAGGCGGACTAGTCCATATGGTTGTGAGATATGAGCTCCCACGGCTAAATCATGGTGGACCGGACTTGTCCGCCTTAGTGGTCGGACTAGTCCGGGTCCTCTAGACTTGTCCATTCTCACCCGGACGAAGAGTTCCTGTGTGAGTTCGGGCTAGTCCGTTCTGAGGCGGACTAGTCCGTATGGTTGTCAGATGAGAGCTCCCACGGCTAAGTCTTGGTGGACTGGACTTGTTCGCCTTAGTGGTCGGACTAGTCCGTGTCCTCTAGACTTGCCTGTTCTCACCTGGACAAAGAGTTCCTGTGTGAGATCGGACTAGTCCGTTGTGAGGCGGACTAGTCCGGAGATTTGTAAACATTTGAAATTTGAACATTGGGGAGTAGGTGGCTCTGTGACGTCAGTGGTCCCCACGGACCGGACAATGCATCAAACAACACATCCGCTTGTGAAGAGCTAGTCAAAAACAACAAAAATCATTTGTTGTGTGAAGGTGAACACCTCCATGTCAGGTGTTGTGCTCACATCCTTAACATACTTGTTAAGATGTGATGAAACTTATCCATGCAGCAATCAATAGAATACGCGAGCTTCTAAAATACATAGATTCTTCTCCTTCATGGCTACAGATTTTTAAAGTATGGTATCTACATAGATATACCAAATCGTTGGAATGCAATATTTAAAATGATTAGAGAAGCATTGGATTATAAGTTTGTTCTTTATCGCTATGCTAATCAGCATCTTGAGGTTTCCCCAAGTGAGGTAGCGTGGGAAAAAGCAGAAGCAACTTGTGAATTTCTAAAAGCATTTGAAGAACTCACAATTGCAGTTTCAGCTCATAGAAGACCCACTCCTCACAAGTTCTTACCGGTAGTGCTTTTCATAGGTCATGCTTTGAGAGATCCACGTTGGCAAAGCAACAATAGTGTGTTGAGAGACTTGGCTGCAACTATGCAAGTAAAGCTTGATTAATATTGGGATCCATATGAGAATTTCTTAGATCCTCGCAAGAACAATAATGAGATTGAATTTAATCTTTCACTAGTCATTGCCACCGTACTAGATCCAAGAAGGAAAGATGTCTATTTGGAGTTCTTTTATGAGAAGGTGTCTAACAATTATGACAAGATCCCTGTGTTCATTGATTATGCTCTAAAATGTATGAGAAAATACTTTGATGAGTACCAACAACTTTTAAAGGCAAGTGCTACAAGTCTATCACAACATTCTTGTGAATATAACATTAATGTGAGCTCACCAATAGTTGGGAAAAGGAAGCTTGAAGAATAGTTTGCACAACACAAGTCACAAAGAAAGTATGCACGCAGACAAAAATCTGAACTTGATATATACTTGGAAGAAGTGATCGAGGAGGACAGTGAAGACTTTGATGTATTGGCATGGTGGAACAAGCATGCTGAAAAGTACCCAGTGTTGTCGGCCATGGCTCGAGATTTCCTTGCAATTCCCCTTAGCACCGTGGCTTCAGAATCAGCTTTTAGCTGTGGTGGTGAAGTGTCCTGACCCCTAAGATCGGAACTAAACATGTAATATTATGCTAGAAACAGAGTTCGGCTGGAACACCTTCTTGCCCTCAAATTTCCTTTTCTTCTCCCGTATCTCATCTTCTATGTTCTTTTCTGTAGTGATGGCCTTGTTAACCAAGGAACTGAAATCTACATAAACAGATGCTTCAAGAAATTTTCTAATCTCAGTGTTTAAACCACGCAGAAAGGCTTCTTGCTTCTTCTCTTCTGTATCCACAGCGTGGGAGTCATAGCGGGATAATCCGGTGAACTTGTGTAGATACTCCGTCACGGTTAGACCCTTCTGTTTGAGGTTCATAAACTCTTCTCTCTTTAGCCTCACAATGCTACTTGGGATGTGTTGCTCTCTAAACAATTTCACAAACTCATCCCATATCATGGTCCTGGCATGTGGATGCATCTCTCTGTAGCTGTTCCACCAAGCTAAGACAGATCCTCTCAGTTGTTGGACTGCAAGCAGAACCTTATCCTGCTCATTTGCATGCACAACCTCGAGTTTCATCTCAATCTCTCTTAGCCAGTCATATGCCTTGATAGGATCCTCAGATCCATAAAACTTGGGTGGGTTCATCTTGTTGAAGTCCGTGATCTGGTGATTGTTCTGCGGCGCTAGCTCATGGTTGTTGAGGCCATTGTTGTTCCGAGCAGCCAGGGTGTTCGCCAGTATCTCAAGGAGTCGAGTCTAGCGGTCCAGAATGGCAGTCAGGTCATAGGTAGGTGCTTGGGGATGTGGCCGGACATGTGCACTCTCCGCTGTCTCATGCCCGTGAAGTGCAAACGGAATCTCTTGTAGTCCCTGGTCCGCCTTGTGTCCATTTGTGGCTCGGCTCGACCGGCGAGGCATCTGTGGCAAGGGAATCGATGGGTTTAGATTTTCTTATTATTATTACTATGGTGCGTCAAAATTAGTTATGATTACTGTCTTTTATTATTGTTATTTTTTACTATTTTACTATGTGTATCTAAATACACATATATAGTTTTATACCACACAATTCACGCAAACATCAAACAATGCAAGCAACACACCAAGCACTCATTCAGGCAAGCGGGTACAAGATACATAGCGCATGTCGTCCCTGGGTCCGTTCCCTTAAGGGTCAGCCGAGATCTCTGGCTGGCTACTGGGTCCTACATCCTGATGTGCAGGGTCTTCGTTGGTCCCGCGAGGTGAGGTCGGAGGGGTAGGTGGCACGGGCTCACAAATCCTCCTACAGGGGTTGGATAGATGATATGCTGGAGTCCCTTCTAGGATCAGTGGCTCATTTGTTGCACCTGCCTGACGGTCCTTCCGCTTGGCCCGGTCTACGAGGTAGACACCCCTAAGCAGCTGGTTCTGGCGGTCAGCCTGCTCCCTAAGGTTCTCCTCGGTCAAGGCGACATGAATTTCGGCACTGGCAACTCGGGCTTCAGCCTGCGTTAGTGCTAGCTTAGCCTTTCGCCAGCGGGTCTCCAATGTCTCAGCACGCCGGACGAGGGTCTTCACGTTGTGGTTCAGCTGGTCGCACAAGTCGTACAGGCTCAATAAATAATAGGACACGACAACAATGGTGGGTTCGTCTTCGGTCGACCCGAGGCCTTCCAAGTTGTGAATCCTTGCCATCCATGCGAGACGACTACGATCCAGTGGTGGGAAGTACTTGATGGGTGTGGAACCCAAATGCCAGTCGAAACTTGTGGCAGAGGTACTTCAGTGCTTTGCGGGCCACCAAATGGCACATATCTTTCATGTGGCATCCAGTGGTGGAGACATTCCATGGCTTCATGTCCAGGAACCTCTCACTGGCGCCGATGTGCACAGTGACCTGGCAGCTTTTGGTGACATGCCCCACGAACTCATGACCCACGTACTCCAGACGGTCTGGAATACCGAGTCGCGTCGTGGCGGGATAGAGCACCTTAAGGAAGCCATCTTCTTTGATGCAGAAGGTGGTGATACGGTCGTCGGCCATCTGGCTTAGAACAGGGCACAAGGATTAGATGAGAGCAAAACCAATCACCAAGGCTCTACGGTCCAGGTTTCCTACAGGCCAACTATTTTACGGTCTCCTACGGTCACTCAAGTACTAGGGTACGCATCCTATAGCCAAGTATGGCTCTGATACCACTTGAAGTGTCCCGACCCCTAAGATCGGAACTAAACATGTAATATTATGCCAGAAACAGAGTTCGGTACATAATATTACAACACAAGTGGAACCACAACCATACAGAGATTTGTTACAATGACATACACTTTAGTACAACAATAATAAGGACTAACATAAGGATGACAAACGACATAAAAACATGGACGACTATCTCCTCCTCGTACATGGTTCCACGGTAACACTTTGGGTGTGGATGCGACCCTACTCGAAGTCCTCCGGGTTGAAGTCAGGGTCCTCTGAAGGTATCAGCAACAGTTTAGTACAAAAGTACTCAGCAAACTCCACCTCGCCATTTGGGAGGGGAATGAAACAAACATAGATGCAATGCACAACAATGAGAGTGATGCAACCTAATGCAACTAAATGCAACCAAATAACCCATCCAGAGACATATCTCACCTCATTCTAACAACAGGTGGCTTTCTAGTTGTTAGGACCACACCATAACATGTCCTATGCCGAGGACACGGCCGTTCAAACGAATTCTACGCTCTGTAGAGGTTGTACGCTATACCCACACACACGGACCATCAAAGACAGCCCGTCATAACCGACACCCAGTCGAAACATCACCCAGACCAGTCGTCCCCAACCCAGTGTCATTACTTATCTCAATATCATCTCAATTTTCACTCATAAATTCATATCTCTCTCCACCGTGGACGACTGTCGGGCTAGCCACCGGGATTAGGCTAAGCCCTGCCCATACAGGGTCATGTGGTCGTACTGAAGAAAGTTAGGTGAGATATCAAAGCAACTCGGTCCTTAAGGCTCACCAGGGCAGACTTCATACTCAAACTACGAGCCTATCATCTTGATAGTACTCGTTGTAAGTCTACCACCACAGTAGCGCTTACACCAACACCAACCCTTCTGCCCCTGTCTCAACTCATGCTCTCCGGAACCGTGCAACATAAACAGGGCAACATCATCATGCATAATCTTATCATATCAATATGCTGCAAAAGGAGAAACTAGTATGTTTACACTCTATCACTCGAATAACTCATGTTCAACAATGCAAAGGCCTAATCTACTGGCCACAATGGATGAACCTCACATAGGAGTAATATGATCAAAAGGGAGTGATGGAACTTGCCTTCGCTACCGTCTGCAGCGTCGTGCTCTTGGTCACTTGGATCCCCTGGGTTCTCTTCCGGCACTAGCTCTACACCGCGCACAAGCAAACATACAAACAAAGCAAATATACATCATTCATACTTGCTTGCACTAACTATATTATGATATTAGATGATTTTTATAAGAAGAATCGGATTAAGTGATCTTTGTTTGTGGATGAGATCTGGTCTAAGGTCAATCAAGGGGTTACTTAGGGTTGGGCTCAAATCAGCGAGAGTAAACGGGGGGGGGGGGAGGTTGGTCAGAGAGTAAGAAATCGAACGTCGAGGCTATGGCTCACTCGATTAAGCTGCCGATTTTGGGTAGGGGATATAGGAAGTAGAGCAACTTCATGGAAGGGCGGCCATGCCGCGGGGTGGTCGCGGCCAAACCCGAGGAGGGGGAGAAGGGGGATGACTCAGGAAGAAGAGTGGAGGTTGGGGTGCTCACCTTGGCCGTGGCTTGGCGGGGCTCGGCGGGGAGGGTTCCTCGTCGGAGATCGATGTTGGGGGAAGACGTGAACGTCGGTGCTCAATCGGGCAGGGGAGAAAGTGAGCTCCCGAGCCCCTTTTATATATGAAGGGGGGAAGGGATAGGGATGGAGGAAGGAGAGGTAGGTGAGGTGTAATTAATGCATGTTCTGGGAGCTTCTTGTGGAGTGGATAAGGATGGGAGGAGAAAGAGATATGTGAGGGGTGGTTCCGGAAGCTTCTCGTGGAATGGATAAGGATGAAGGAGGAAGGGGTATGTGGGGGGTGATTCCGGAAATTTCTCGTGAAATGGATAAGAATGGAGGAGGAAGGGGTATGTGGGGGTGATTCCGGAAGCTTCTCGTGGAATGGATAAGAATGAAGGAGGAAGAGGTATGTGAGGGGTGATTCCGGAAGCTTCTCGTGAAATGGATAAGGATAGAGGAAGAAGGGGTATGGGAGGGGTGACTCCGAAAGCTTCTCGTGAAATGGATAAGGATGGGGGAGAAAGAGGTGGGTGACGTGTGGTTCTAGAAGTTTCTCGTAGAATGGATGTGGATGGCGGAGGAAGAGGAAAAAAGGAGTTTGCCTTTAGGCAGAGGTAGAGAGGTGGCTGCACCAGTTTCGATGAAAGACATATCTGAAATCAGCCAAGAGTGTGTGTAATATGTTTGGTGGTTAATTCTATAACTCTGATTTATTAGCTTTACAAAAAATAGGGTGTTACAGGTGGCAGGATACTTGGTGACACAAGAAGTTCTCTAACCACTCACAAGCTTGAAGCTCTTGTTTGCACAAAAGACTAGCTTTACAAGCCCAGGCAGATTGGTAATGAAGGTAAAATAATTTACAATTTTCACAAATTTATCTAGTTCCAGAAAAATAATAATTCATGACCTATGTTTTGTTCCCATCATGTCATTTACAGGTAAGAGTGCAGCCCTCCATTAAAAGTGAATGGATCAAATGACGTTTTGTTTTTTCATAACCTATGCTGCTAAGGTGTGAGTACAACCCTCCATACATAACCTATGTTGTTTCTTTATCTTCTTTTAAGTAAGGAAATTGCTAAGGATCCTTGATGCCTATCGCAATGCCATGTTCTTCCCATTTAATCTCTTATCAGTTTAATCAATGATTGATTACTAAAAGATATGTTGGCAACAAGAGCAAAGGTAATAGAGCATCACAATACTATTTATTTGTTCTTTCTCATTTATTAGTATCTTATTTTATTTTTTCCGTCTCTTATCTATTTGTTTTTTCAGCAACTTTTTATTGGAGGACCTACCCATAATGGTGTGAAGGAATGTGCTTGCATGTTTCTTCAGTCACTAAGTAGAGCCCATTTATGGTTCTTCAGATTATTTCTGTTCTAATTTATGCACAATGGTTCAAAGGTCACAGGAAGTTTATTTTTGTTCAATCTACACACAATGGTTTAGTTTAGTAGTTATGTGTATTTCTTCAGTCACTAAGTAGAGCCCATTTATAGTTCTTCAGCACAACTGTATTTCTTGTATTAGAAATATGAATGTATTGTATCAGATTTTGGCATTTTTTTAGAAATTTACAGCTCGTTGTGGTCTGTATATATAGGAATGAAACCATGAAAGACATATTGAACTTGTGCTGTGATATATTGTCAAGTTATTCATATCATGGGTTCCTGAAGTACATTTTTAGACATCCAAAGCAATGAAATTTTTGGACGCCTATATTTCAGTTTGCACAATGAATCCCTCTGTCATTTGTATATGACTGTGCAATGAATTTGAACAAAAGTTTTTTTAGATTTTTTATTTAAAATAAGCTATCCTTTAATTGCATAACAATATTATTTTTAAATCCTTAAAGTCAAACAGCAGCAAAATAACCACCAGCAGTCCAGCACCTGCCTGCTGTTAATGTCAACCAGGCCTTTCCTCACTTTGAATGCGTGCAAAGGCCAAGTCACAGAGAGAATACACTCGCTGAGCTGCTGCTGGGCTGGAATAATTTCTACTAATGGGTTCAAACTGGTTTTAAACTGTAGTGCGGGCTGTGGACTGGTGCGGTTTGGTTTGCTTTTTTGTACAGTTTGGTCCGGTTAGGTTTGGACATATGAATTGGTGGGCTGGATTGGTTTGGGTTGAATATATACATGTTATGGTTTGGTGTGGATTTAGATTTTGTTTTCAGCCCGTTGACAGGCTTACTCACGGAAGCGTTCCGCGAGCTTCTTGATCTCGCGCCAGTCGCTAGCGCCGTGGCTGCCGGTGTTGTGCACCAGACACCACTGGCTGTCGTTGCTGGCAGACGACGGCCGGGGGCGCTTGTCAGGACGTGGGGCTCGGCCCCCACCGGCCGCTGCTAGAGAAGCAGTGTGTGCCCCGGCTAGAGGCCTGTTCTTGCCTCCAATCCTGTTCTTCTTGTTGCCGCGTGAAGCAGCAGCCTCTCCGGCACTCCCCGCCGTGGAGGCGGGTCACGAGTGCCAGTCTAGGCCTTTCGCCGCCCTGGCAAATTTCTCGGCCAGGCTGAAGAGCTCGGAGACGTCTTGTATGTCATGCGTGGCTAACTTCTCGAGCATCTTCTTGTCGCGGACGCCTTGCCGGAAGACGACGACAACGGAGGTGTTGGAGATGCGGGGGATGGTGTTCCTAACCTGGGAGAACCGATGGATGAAGGATCGCAGTGACTCCCCATCACGCTGACATACGGCATGGAGATCGAGCTCGGTGCCGGGTTGCGTGTAGGAACTCTCGAAGTTGGCTGTGAATCTCTAGCACAACTCTTCCCAGGACGAAGCTGATACTGGGGAAGGTTCATAAGCCATGACCGGGTTGTGCCGGTCAAAGCCACGTGGAAGTAGTTGGCCATGACGACCTCATCCCCTCCTGCAGCTAGGATGGAGGTGGAGTAGATCTGCAGGAATTCGGCGGGATTGACTGTCCCGTTGTACTTTTCCGACACGTGGGGTCGAAACTTGGATGGCCACACCACCATACGAAGATGTGGGGCGAGCACCATGCAGCCTCCTACTGCCCCCGGAGAGGCAGGGGTAGGCGGAGCGCGGCCCGCCGGTACGGCGCTCGGAGAGCGAGACCCTTCTTCGAGGTTGCGACCATCCTCACTCGCGAGGCGACAGTTCAACTCGACCCTGAGGTCGAGTGTGGTCGTCGCGCGCGGGGCTGCTACCCCTCGGGCCACCGTTGGCGTACGCGACTGGGCCACCGAGGGATCAGCCGGTAGTCTACTGTAGGCAGGAGAGTTCATGGCGGCAGCGACAATATGGTCGACATCAGGCCGCCACTGCTCCACCGCCTCTGGGTGGTACCCTCACCCGGAGGGTTGTGGAGCAGAGCGCGTGCTGCGGCCAACACACTCTCTGGGCTCGGTCGTGGCGGTGTTGTCGCCACTGTCGGGGAAGAGGGTGGCTGAGAGGAAGCGATCACGGGTAGTGTGAACACCGACGACACGGCATCTGCTCGATTATCGGTCTGTCCTGACCTGGGCGCCACGGGCGCCTCAGGGGCTCTAGCGTTCTGGTCGCCGGTTCGGCCGGATTTTGGCGCTAGGGCCGCTGGTGACACGTCGGTCGTCTGACCGCCGGCGTGACCAGACGTGCCCGCCCTGGAGCGGAAGGTAGCTTCGTCGTCTTCCGTCTGGAGACGACGGCGAGGTGGGCGAGAAGGCTCACCATGAGAAGTGATGTTCACCATGGTCGCGAGGAGAGCGCGTAAAACCCCCCCTTCCTGGCGCGCCAAATGTTGGAGTGTGAGCTGCGACACTCCTCTTGGCCTGCTCGAAAGCAGCCCGTGAGGTTCTTCTTTTCCGAAGGGGGCTTGGCGCCCTTCGTGACCTGGGCTCGAGGGAGCAGATGAACATGAGGATTTACGTGGTTCGTACCGCCAGAGCGTAATACCCTACGTCCACGGGTGTGCTTGTTCTATTGCTAGAGCGTGAGCGCTTGTGCGTTGTGTGATGTTCAGTGCGAGGAAACGGAACCCTTTGCCGGGTGGTCACCCCGTTCCTTTTATAGTTCAAGGCCGGGGTGGTTACAATGAGGCTTGGGGCCCGACAAGTGGCCCCAAAGCTTTGAGTGTCATATACACGATCTAGGGCTTCCTCCTCTGAGTAGAGTCGCTGGCGGGGTAGTTAAGTCACTCCGTCCGGCGCGCTGGGCGCCCCTGACCGTGTGTCAGGTGATGATGAAGACGTCATCTTGTCGATGCGTCTCCTCGCCTTTCTTGGGCGGTTGTGTGCCGTTGGGCGGTACTGTTCCGCTGTCACGCCTCGCCGTCCTATCTTGTCACTGTTATGGCGAACGGGCAAGGGACGGAGGCGTGTGTTGTGTGCCATGCTTCTGGGGAAGGCGCGAGCCTTGAATCCGAAGTCTAACAGCGCACTTCCTCCTTGACTTCGTCGACCCACGGCCCACGGTGGACCGTGGGGTACGTAGCGGCTGTGGAGCCCTTATCAACGGGCTTGGTGTCTAGGGACACGTGGCGGCTCCGGACCTCACCTCAGCAGGGATGCCCGGACCGGAGCCCGGGGTAGGTGTCAGCTCCGGACCTCTCCTCAGCGGGGAGGCTCGGACCGGAGCCCGGAGCACGTGTCAGCACTAGAGTTGTCCTCAGCGGGGAGGCGGCTCGGGGCCAGAGGACATGTGTCAGCTCCGGACCTCTCCTCAGCGGGGAGGCTCAGATCGGAGCCCAGTGCATGTGTCAGCTCCGGAGCTTGGGTGCACGCTGTAGCCTAGGGTTGACCATGGGGCCCAGGGCACGTGGCTTTTGTTGGGGCTCGCTTCAGCAGGGAGGCGGTGCCCATGATGTTTTTTACCCACCACGCAGTGGTACCCGGTCTGCAGAGTACGGATAGCTACGCACTTCTCTGCATCGTCCATATCTCCTCAAATATTAGAGTCGAGAAGAGAGGGTACATGCGTCCATTTGTCGGAGTAAGCGTTCATGGGTTGAATACGAGCACATTCATTTCTCAAAGAAACAGAGGCGTCATTTATCAGACCTGATGTCTTCATCATATATCCGTCGCCAATAATAGTTGGATTATTTTGTCCTGCTGACATTAGCTTCAGTTGTTGAATAAGTTGTTATAGTAGGTAGGCTTGTATGATTGTCCAAGCTGTTTAGCCTATGTCCTATGGATTTGGACAGATCTCAAGCTCGGGCGTCCTTTATTTTGAGGTGATTAAATGACGCTAGATCTGTCACGTAGCTTGGAGATTACAAGGCTGCACGGTTCATCTATTTGCAGCGGCCGCGCCGACAGTATTATCACGAAAGTTGTCAGCCGTCAGTCTACAACTATGCCCTTCTAGTGTGTCGACATCCTATCTGGACGTATATACGTACGACGATCTTGTAGCACTAAGCTGCGTATACTAGGAATATATATAATGCCATCGATGATCAAGTATCACACAGAACGACGGTGTTCCAAATTTAGTTGGCTGTTTCCCCTTCCAACAAGCGTCGACACGGTCTGTGAAGGGCAAGGCCGTGCAGCACAGCACTGCACTGCACAGCAGCAGCAGCAGCCAACAAGTCTGGTTGCGATTGCGACGGGTGAGCTGTACGACAGCCAGAAGCCCTATCTTTCTTCCTTCCTTTCTTGACTGAATCAGTAGCTTTCCCTGGCAACCCTTTTCTGATCGTCGCAAGGTGCAAATCCAAGATGTGAAAGATTGACGACTGTGCATGAACAACGATAGCCGATAGATGGATATCGAGATAGTCAAACCCAAAATGGGGAAATCGCTTCTTGGAAGTACTACAGGGTGAAGACCGCACACCTGTCAGTGGAGGATATTACCATGGGCCGAACCTGATGCTGAGCGCAGCACGTCAGTCTAGAACCAAGGACTTCCATCACCGGGAAACGTGATGAGGTTTTCGTTCCTTACAGGGCACGCGGATACAGCGAGAAGTTTCGATGTACCTCACCGGGACGACGACTTGAGAGTCTCGCAAGCGTGCAGCGTTGGTTGTTTTGCTGTGAGCTAGGCGTGAACGGCGACTGCCCGGCGTCCACCGTGCCGTACCACTGGTTGGACGTCAACGGCGTCATCTCCCAAGATCAACGGCAGACTGACGCCTCTCTCTCTCGCATGTCTTATCTTGCGAGTCGTGGGCCTCTCGCCTCTGTCAGACTGACGCCTGCGAGTTGAGCTTACCATTTCTAGAAACAATAAGCAGGAGCATTGATCCTTCATTTAAGTAGAAAAATAGAAAGTCTTGGACACTCCCGTTGTTACACTGCAAACCAAAAACTCAGAAGTACGACTCCTTTCGCTTGATAAGTGATCAAGGTACGTGATTCTAGGCTTCTAGGACGCCTGATCTTATGGCGGTAAGCTATAGGGAGTTGTACACATACGAAAATGTTGTAGTACATGGTCATTACTCATCAGCGACTCAAGGAAACGCAATACACATCATGCACAAATATATCAAATCAAACATTGTGCAAACTACTTCAACAAACATCAACGACCCAGAGATTTAAGTAACTCTATACTTACCCATCATCATGAACAACTGAGAGAAACAAAATCTTCACGTAATGTTCAAAAACAAACTGCTGATAAGTACTATATAGGAGAAGCCATAGGGGGTATTTAGTTTCTTTACCAGAGATTTAAGTCAATACCCGAACCACCACATCAGCATCAAGCTCAAAGCAACAGTTAAAAAACGTGCAACTCTAAGCGATTGATGCCCAGTGCACGGTTCGTTCTTGACTTAATCCCCTGCGTATCTCGCCCCATTGCTCTTTGCAATTTACTCCACACTATATAATTTATTTTCCCTTCTTTTTTCGCATCGCTTCTCAATTCTTGAATAACAACACCAGCTGCATGAGTTGCTTGCTTTTGTGAAGTAATCAAACTCAGGCTTGTAGCATCTGCCGTGACCTCAAGTTCAGCATTTGAGATGGCATCCGGCTCCAAGGAAATGGGTGACCGGAATCCATGCCAAATGCCCACTAGGGCGAGACGATGCTGGCCTGGAGAGCGGACTTGATTTTCTGGATGGTGCAGGAGAGCAGGTTGCTGACGGTGTCGACCGACTCCACGGTGAGCTTCGCGGTGGGCAGGCTGTTCACCAGGATTTGGAACGCCACCGTCACGAGAGATCCGGTGTTGCCGCTCTCGGACGATGCACCATTCGGCGAGCCGTCCTGAGCAGGGTTCGACGGCGGGCTGTGGCCGTCCGGGAGGATGGCGAAACCGGAGGGGAGCAAGGACACGTACGCGGAGTCGCCGCCGTTCATGACGACATGCATGGACTGCACGTCCACGGGCGCGTAGACAACGAGGGAGCCTGAGAAGTCGGTGGAGGTCTCTTGTAAGATGAGCATGTTGTTTTGGTTACCACTTGTTGCCTGCAACATCACAAAATGACTTTATACATTGATAGGAGAGTTGAGAAATGCAGTAGATTTTGGAGGGGAAATGAGCACGCATTAGTGTATACAGTAGCATCAAACAGATCGAGTTCACCATGCATCTTGTACCAACTGGGCAACTGCTACTATGAAAAATGTAAGCAAACAATTTACTCTATGATGAGTTGCATTGAGCAAAACCAGTAGTGTTTCTAACAAAACACTACAGGAATTTAACCACTTCAGATGTAAAAAGAGAAAAACCACATCGGCCTGTCAGAAACTGTGGAGACAATTTGGAAGGAATAAGCCATTTTGGGATAACAGTCTTGTTAGAATCAGAATACGAGTAGCGGATCCCAGATTCCAACAACCAGGGTCCATGCACCTTTTTAGCAAGTGAAAGAGCAGAGGGGAAATACAGAAGTCAGTCGGTAGTGGTAAAAGAGGAGATAAAGCCAGACAGGCTTTCGAGATCAAGGACACGGGCAGCTAGGCTGCCTGCATGGCTCCAAGCACAGAGGGGAAAGTTAACAGCTAGGCTTTCTCTCACAAATGTCAACCCTGCGCAATGCCAAGATTTATCCTTTTCCGGATTGTCCTGTTCTTTGTGTCACTGTGTCCCTTCGCCCATGCATATACCAATAAATCCAGCGCCATGGTACAGTACTAGGTACTTGAAAAGCAAGTGGTACCGAAAATCCAAAATGAAGAGAGAGAGAGGGGGGAGAGGAGAGATCACTAACCACTAGCCACTATGGTAAAAACAGTAAAATCTTTGTTACTGACCAGAGATCAACATTGTTTAAGATTTAAAGCTTGTTTTACGCCTACATTTCTGTATCAGGCTTACTTTGAGGATTGGCGCTATTATTCTTGTGTTATTTAGCTAGTGGTATTTGTTATCACATAATTCAACAATAAACTTTTATAACTTCATAGAAATCTGGTAACCATCAAAATGGATACACTGCGAAATGTGAGTACTTACATTTGGCCTGAGGAGGGAGACAGCGTTTCCGTGGTGCTGGCCCTTGGCGATGTGGTCCATCTCCTGCATGGCCTCGCCGTTCGCCAGGATGTCCCACTCGCCGCGTCGCTGCTCGTCGCGAAGGTAGTCGAACACGCGCTGCGGCGGTGTGGCCGGGAGCCGCACCGACGTCGTGGCACTCAGCACTACGCCGGGATGCTCGCCCGGCGCGCCCACGCTCTGCCGCGCCATCATGCGCACCTTCTCCTCCCCCACACCGGCGGTGGCGCCCGCGTCACCTCCCTCGCCGCCGCGCCACTCGTCCAGGCGCCGCCACTTCTGCGCCGCCGACGCACACACCCCCGCGCAGAAGTTGTCCGTCATCCGCTGCGCCAGCTTCAGCATGCTCCTCCGTCCCACCGGCGTTATCGCTGCACATGCATACGCATGTTAGAAACGCCATCCGTGGTCAACCACCCCTCTAGGTAAAGTCATCAGTGCCCGAACGCTGAAGTGGTAGACCGTTGGTTGCTCACCGGCGTGGTCGCGGGCGGGGAGGGAGTTGGAGCAGAGGATGGCCAGGTACTGGCACTGGCGCTGAAGCGAGGCGAGCCAGCGGCGCGCGCCGAGGGCCTGGCCGGAGCGGAGCAGCGGGCGGTACAGCTGGTGCACCGCAACCTCGTCGTACTCCGCGTGAGCCACCCACGTGACCTGCAGGTACATGAACAGTACAAAGCATCAGTTACTAGCAGCGTTAGCACGACAGCTCTCCATGTGTGCCGTCACGGCTATCAATCCCCGGTGGCCACGGCCACTTGCCGCGCGCCGGGCCAGGGACAGGGCAGTAATGGCGGAGGCAGGTAAAAGAGAGGCTCGGGGCCGTGCAGCAAGCAGGCAGCTGGTTACGCGAACGACGGCGGTAAAAGACGCAGAACAAACGGACACGACGAGATCCATCGACGGCATACGCCATCACGCAACAGGACAAGCGATGCGATACACATGCACCGCAACAGCCGCGCCTGCTGATCGTCACGTCAAACACAAGCAGGGGCTCACAGGAATTCAGGATTCAGAAAAATGAAACCCAGTTGACCACTGCAAAACCCTAGCGAGCCTTGTCGTACTATACTACAGCAGCAGCACTGCAGGAAACGATACACAGAAAACAGACAAGATCTACAACCGAGAGGCGAGAGCACATCCATCATCCATGGATGGGATTCGTCAGAGGTTTAGATTTATCCAACAAACAACAGGAAAACCCATGCATGCACACACGAGCTCGACAGTGATTAAACAACATTACCGTACCCTTAAAAACTGGATCTAGGCGACCATTTCGGCGCACGTACGCCGCGAGGAGGATACGGTAGCAGAAGCGTCGAAACGTTTCAAATTGGGCAAGACTAAAATCTACCTAGCAGTAGCTAGCCACCGATGCCCTAGGTACAAGTTAAGCTCGCCGCGCGTCAGAACTTATCAGACCACAGGTGAGCCTGAGTCGTCGCAGGCGGCACGGCAACCGACTGATCCTCTCACTCACACGCACGTCTCGGCACGGGCGCCCGTTACGATAGCATTGACCTGGGCGCATCGGGCGACGCGCGTGGCACGCAGCGCGCCGGCCTTGGATTCAGGTACCGCCCGCGTACGACGCAACACGCACGCGAAGGAGCATAAAATGTCGAGCCATGCGCGCCCTGCTTACTAAATGCGCGCGTAACTCGCGTACTGTGGCCGCCACATGGCGCTGCGCCGTGCGGAGTTAAGGCCATCAAAGTCGGGTGAGCTAGCGAGGAGCACGAACATATATGGCGATGCTGAGCTGGGGTGGTTACACTGTACGTACCTTGGAGTAGCCGTTGTTCATGTCCTGCACGATGCAGCCGGAGGGGAGGAGCCGGCAGCCCATGTACCCGGCCGCGCCGCCGCCGCCGTTCTGGTGGTGAAGCTGCTGGCCGTCGGGGCGGAGGATGGAGTCCACCGAGACGTCGACCACAGCCCACAGCCCCTCGGCGTGCTGCTTGCAGAACCGCAGGAACACCAACTCCCGGATCGGCACCAGCGGCGACAGCACCTGCAGCTCCGCGTGCATCTGCATGCGTTTCCACAGCCAGCGCCACGTCGTGTCACGTGACGTAGGCATGCAAGGAAAGGAATGGTGCGTCCGCGTGCGGCCAAGAAAATCGACGGCATGGCAGTGATGCGCGGCGGAATGGTGCGGGGGGAGTGGAGCGACGAGTCAACTCACCAGCTGGATCGACCCGCTGCGCGTGCCGCCCATGCCGCTCGAGATGATGTCCGTGGTGCTCGCCCTCGCCACGATGCACGGGAACATCTCCGACCACCGAGACTGCACGAAACACGTCGCGGTACCACATATATAAGTCGTAGCAGCACGAAACACGTAGGTCATTAACAATGTCTTACTACTGTAGCTTTGTTCACGAATGACGAGACGGACGACGTACCGCGTCCATGAGGCTGTCGACCAGGTCGACGCTGCTGGTTATGGCGATGCCGGCCTCGCGGGTGGCCTCGGAGACGTACCCGGCTGGGCTCGGCCCCAACACCCTGGCGAACGCGCGGTGGTACTCGTCCAAGTTGAGCGTGTCCAAGCCGCTGCCGTCCGGGCCAGGGAGCCAGAGCGGCTCGTCCATCTGTGACAGCTTCACGAGCTCCTCCATTGCGGCGAGGCCAAGCTCCAGGAGCACGCCGCGGTCGACGCCGTCGGCCGCGCCGCCGTGCATGGAGCCGTCGAGACCACCGATGCCCGTGGGCAGGCACAGGGCTGACGAGCCCACGGGGCCGGGCAGGCCAGCGCCCATCAGGTCGGGGATGGGCGGCAACGCTGAGGCGCCGAGCTGGCCACCGAGCCCGAAGCAGTTGGTGCCGACACCGAGCTCGAGGCCGGAGCAGCCCTGCAGGGACGACACCGGGCTAACGGAGGAGATGGGCCGGCCGAGGAACTTGCCGGCGAGCGCGTAGACGCGGTCTAGCTCGTCCTTGAGGCGCGCGTTCTCGATGCGCAGGTGCTGCTCCTCCAGCGAGACCTCGCCGAGCACGGCGCCGCCGCCGCAGTTGGTGCAGATGGGGTTGCGCATGGCCTCCCGGACCGTCATGTTATCCGCGCGCAGCTTGTCGTTCTCCTGCCGCAGCAGCGCGTTCTCGTGCCGCTCGATCTGCGTCTGCGCACCACGGCCAGGAAAAAAAAGCATATCATCATCAGGAACACAGACATGCGTAGTCCGACGACACATGGCGTCCATAAATCGGGGGATCTGCGTGCGGTTCGAACCTTCATCTGCGTGCGGCGGTTCTGGAACCAGAACTTGACCTGCCGGCTCTCCAGGTTGAGCCGCTTGCTGAGCTCCATCCTTTGCTTCTCGTCCGGATGCGGGCACTCCTTGAACACACTGCGAGGGTGATGATTATTAGGTCGAACAAGTCGAATTTCTCCAAGAGTTTAAACCTAGCTAGTCGTTAACAGAGACTCACGCTTCGAGTTCCTGGATTTGCTGCGGGGTGTGGCGGTGGTAACGCTTCTTCTTCTTGCGCGGGTTGCTGTTGTCCGGTTCGAGCTCGTCGCCGGACGCGCCCTCCAGGTTATCGCTGCCGGAGCGGCTGTCGTTCTCGTCCTCCCGGCCGCGGCCCAACGAGTCGCCGTCGCCGACACTCCCGCTGCCGCCGCTCCCCATCAGGACCAGACGGCTTACGTCGCCAAGCTGCCCGCCGTCCATGTTGGCCTGCTGAAACCAAATGAATCGCGCGGCATCAGCGCATCACACACAAAAAAAAGGATCAGGCGGCAGGGTGAGCACGCGAAGCCTACCAGCCCGAGGGAGAGGCCGGGGGAGGCGAAGCCGCCGCCGGGTCTTGGGACGGGCGGCGCGGGGATGACGCGGCCGGGGTTGTGCGCACCCGCGCCGCCGCCGCCGCCGCCGGCGTCGTAGGAGAAGACGCCGGAGCCGGCGCCATCGAACATGCCACCGAAACTCATCACCGACCGGGCGGAAGGAAACGGCCGCTCCACCTCCACTCCTAGGCAAGTAAATCCCCGGCGCGGCCGCGACCCTACCAAACCCCCGCGGATCCCCCAGATCCCGATGATTAATTCGTTTTTTATGAAGCGGGACTGGAAGACAAGGCATGCATTAAAATAGGCGGGGCGCGGCCATGCCGCCACGGATGGTATGCGCAGGAGCAGATATGGAAGGGAATCACGGAGCCGGGCACGGGAAGGAAGGCGAAGCGTATGCCCCCGACGGGCCCGACCCCGACCCGAGAAACAGCAAGGAAGAGTAGAGTAGTATGAACACGGAACGGGCGAAGGAAGAAGGGGAAGGAGGGCGAGAGAGGAAGTCCGGCGGCGGTCGGCTATGGCCCGCTACAACCAGAGGAGTAGCTAGATAAAGCTGTAGTATACATGTGTGGAGTCCACGAGCGACGGAGCGAGCGAGCGAGGGAGGGAGATAAAAGCGCCGCTCTCTACCGTGTTTTTCGAGAGGAGGGAGGGAGGGACGGACGGACGGAAGCTAGGAATGGAGGAAACGAACAGAAGTGGAGCAGAAAATCAAGCGGGGCTGACCCGACCCGAGCCGCTAGAGTCAAACGGGCGGGGCCCCACCGACAGACGAAGCATGCAGTGCAGGTGCACGGGCCGGTCCGCACAGCACCGGCGGCAGCTGGATTGTTTACTTTCACACCGCCACGGAGCTGGCACACGTCGTTGCATAATAAAAGCTCGACTTATACACGGGACGGGACGGGACCATCCGTGTATCCGAGCGCAAGTACAACAGCGACCCGTCCGTTTCGATGCATCGATGCGCTCGATCCGACGCGTCTAGCAAGAGAAATGGAGAAAGACGATGAAAAAAAAAGGAGGACCGGTAGGCTTACCTCGCCTAGCTCTCGCTGTCCAGCCGTGCTGTAGCGGGAGGGAGGCTGGAAAAACTGGTGCGGGGAACGAGAAGCCAAGGAACCGAACGTGACGGGCGGTGCTGCTGCTGCTGGGTGGGCGGAGCGGAGTAAATGAGCAGGCGGTTCGCGAGGGGCTTGGCTGGCAAGGAGGTGCCGTGGAGGGAGGCGGAACGTAAATGCCGTGCGCGCGCAACGGCAGGCCGGGGTACGGGCAGCACGGCCCCCGCCCAACCACGCCTTCGCGGTGCGCCGTGCCGACTTGCCGACCCACCCAACTCAACCCCAACCCCAACCCAACCAGCCAGCAGCCAGCGCCCATCAACGCACGGGGCACGGGGTGAGGCGACGCGACGCGACGCGCCCGGTTCTCCTTCCACGCGCGTGACCGTGAGCCGCGCGGCGGCCTTCCGAACCCGCGGCAGGCTCCGATCCGATCGCGCCGACCTCTCCCCGGCTCCCCCTCTCCGTGCGTCCGTGTTCAAATTCGTTTCCTTCTCCGGCGTCGGCGCCCAACAGCCGAAAACCAGCGGGCCTCACCAGCAATTACTCTACTCTACTAAGCACTACTGGTCTGATGGGGAAGCTAGATATGCCACCAGCCACCTGCGTCTAGCTAAAAAGCACTCCTACGCGCGCGGAGAGCGTCGCTCGTTCGGTACAGGAACCCCGCATTTCCAGCCGTGACGACGACAACGGCCCGGCCGTGCATCCCTGGTACCGCATCGAGCGTCTGCAGTGTCAGTGTACTACTACTACCCATCCGGAAAAGGCCTTTTACGGATACAATGCATTGGTATCCCAGACCGTGTAATTTTTACGCCAGATGACCCTCTCGATCGAAGTTATGGTAAAGAACGGCTGCGTAGCTAGACAGTGTGGGGGGCCGGGGTTAGTAGTACATATCTGAGCCGCTTCCTAATGTTCACTGCGAACATGCATCTACTGGGCGCCGTCTACTTCCATCAACGCGCGAGTTCTGTACGTACTAGCAGTCCTGCGACCAGACTGAACCTCGTTGCCATTCATTTATCTATATAATACTACGTTGGGCATGATAGATGGTCATGTCATAACATAACGATGTAACGGATGGATGGATCCAGCGACTAGCTTCTTCAAACATCTACGAAGATTTATTATTCGAGTAGTAGTAATGTATCAACGGGTCGACGTACGACGCACATGTTTGACTGATAAGATATGGGTTGTTGCGATGGAGTTCGCCGGTCTTATTATATACTATACGGGAAAATCCTTTTCTTTTTATTTTCTGCGCGACGCTAGGCTAGGCATCTCCGTCTGCTACATCGTCGTTTAGGGAGCATGCATGTACCATATCGGTTTCAGGACGAAGCAGCTAGCTGGTGTGTGCGCCACTACCACGCCGCTCCATGCCGTCAGCCGTGTTATATCGAACCGGTGACAAGGTACCTCCTGGTGTTAGCTGCAAACACGTTGTACTGTGGTAGCAACCCATGCTTCCATGGATTTGAATCGAAGCATCCGAATATCGTAGCAACAACAACAGGACTCGGGGTCGACGCAAAGTCCGCCAAGGCGAAGACGACGAAGGAATCAGATTCATCTCTGAGTTCCATCCTTTTTCTATCTCTCCTGAGGATTTTACCGGGATTGCTGCTTCCAACTTGAAGTGAAGGTCCCAACCCAATCCTCGTCCGATGCCTCTGGACTGCTGTCCATAACTCTCCGTTACCATAGGCTTTCTGGGAGTCCGTCGTGGGTGCGCGTTTCATGAGATGAGACTCGTTAACTACTGACGCTCTGAAAGCGAGGCCTACGCAAAAGCTTGTTGCAGCGGCCATGAATGTCCGCTTTCGATCGCCGGCCGCACCTTGATTGCACGTCTCGGAGTGCGGGGGCTCATTCAACCCCCTCTGCCGGAACTGGGCAAAAGCGCCGCGACAGCCGGTCAGAGCGAGGGTCATCGTTGGCGGAGAGGAGAACAGGTCCGTCTGGATATGATCCGGGGCACAGTGCTGTGCTAAATGCGTGCAGCGGAGATGATCAAACTTTGCGCAATAGGTGGTTAGGTTGATTAATTTAATCCTTAACTCATTAAAACTAATAGATGGACTAATTGTTAGGCTCTGTTTGGACGGACTAAAACTAATTTTCACTTCAAACTAATAACTAGTTGATTAATAATTACTCCTGACTGTTGGGAGTATGGACTAATTTCTAATTCAGATTGTAGAGAAAAGTATACTTAACTCCTGGCTAATAATAGGTTGGGTATGCTTGGATCCGGAACTAATTGTTAGGGGTAGTCTGAACGTGGTTAATTCGGTTCGGTTAATACGATTAAGATAAAATTGAATTATTCAAAAATAATAATCTATTGGGTTTCATTTCCATGAGAATGGCTAGTGTAAGTTGTTGGCTCGCCAAGCCTATCACAACTCCCTCCTCCTTCACCCGGGCTTGAGAGATTGGAATGTATCCAGAGACTTAGCTCATGATAGGATCGCATGGAAAGTAGCAATTCATGTGCCAGAATCGTAGTCTTGTTTTTTTCTTTTTTCTTTTTCTTTTTGTTTTTTTTTCTTTTCTCTTTTCTCTTTTTCTTTTTTTTTCTTTTTTTTTTCTTTTTTCTTTTTTTTTCTTTTTTTCCTTGTTCTTATAACTCTTCCTCTCTTTTACTTCATTGATATTGGGTTTCATGTCTAGCCGACCCCAACAGGCTTGGGATAAAGGCTTGGTTGTTGTTGTTGTATTCAAAAATGATAATCAAATATAACATAAAAGAAAGCATAACCACACTGTTCAGTTATCGGTAAATTGGTTCCGGTTATGAGGTTAATTGTATATTAGTGTGTAATAAATCTGTTAGGCAAAATGGAAATAGACACATAAAAAATAATAAACACACAAAAATGGCATGTATGTCCCGGTGATAGGTGGAGATTGTCAAGATTGAGATTTGTTTTCATGGATCGTGTGTAGTGTGGGATGTAATTTCAGTTAAATTAATAGTTTTGTTAATACAACGTGAAAAGACCGAATAACGCAGTTAACTGTAATACATAAAACTGAAAATCAAAATTAATCAAAAAAGAATAGTTAACCACACATTTCGATTTGGTTCGATTAACCACCCACAACCTCACTAATATTTACTCCATAAAATATATAGGGTAGTTTTGACTTTTCTTGTAGGATGACTATTTTTAGTCAGAATTAGCTCACCTTGCCTAAGTAATGGGCTAACAGTTAGCTGGTTGGTAGGCTAACAATTAATCCTCCTCATGCTTGGATGAACTAATGACGAAAATTAGTAAGCTAATAGTTAGTCTATGGGATCTAAACAAAGCCTTAATCCACCATCCAGCTAAGTCAAGCAAAGAGAGCTAACTCGGACTAAAACGAGTCATTCTATAAGAAAAGTTTAAACTACCTCATGGATTCTACGGACTGACAATTAGTTCACGATACAAACTGACCCAAGTTAATTTTAGTCAGGGGCAAAAATAGATCTTTCTCTAAAATCCAGACTGACAACTAGTCCATGTACGTAGCTAATTGTTAGCCGAGTAATTATTAAGAATCTAGTTGTTAGTCTGGCTAGTCTGTCAAGAGAAAATTAAACTCAGAGAACCTCACGTAAGATCCGATGGAAAGCGAGGATTCCCAGCAAGTTTCTCGTGCGCTGCAGCATTTAGGCCTTTTAGCTGTCGTGAATTTCAGAATCTGGACTGGCACTTGCATCAACCAGTGACGTGCGCAGCTCCCCTAGACCCCTAGTGGTGTGCGATATTCAGGATTGATTCAGCGATGGATTTCAGTGCATTTGACCTTCGTGGAATGAAGGTGAAAACCATCTAACCTTAAAATCCACAGATCAGTCAAAGGCTATGTTTGACACCTCTTCCCTGAAATAAGTAGGGAGTTACATAAAAAAAACAGGTATTTAAATTAGCTTATCAGTGCAGTTTTTTGTAAAATAATTAAAAGCAAAATATAAACACAAACTAATTTTTACCAGCTTTTCCTATTTCTTAAAACGGTGTGTTTGTTTTGACCCGACGTCATACGTCAATTTACGGATCTAGTTCCAACTCCAACACGCAGGAACAGCCAACGCAAAAATTCGGTCTAAAGTCCAGTAGTCTGGAGCAGTGAAATCACACGCCGAATCCTTTCAGATTCCGAAATCAGCCCCGCATCCCAAAGCCCAACGGGCCGAGGAAAACAGCAACACGGCAATTTCCATCTCAACCATACTTGAATCAGAAACGAGTTAACAAGGATCTGTGTCCATATTCACCGGATTGATTTGATTGAATCATCTAATCTAATCCCCTAAAACACAGACAATCATGGAAACTTGTGAGTGATTTTATCGCTTCACAAATCAATCCTACTGCACGCAAGAGATCAGAATTCAGACACACATTGCAACCCTGAAATCGAGTCGAAACTGATCTGCATACAGCCCTTGCCGTCAGCGTAAGCGGTGGCCGAGAAATCGACACCGACGGGGTACCCGATCACCAAAACCAGCCGCCAGCACCGTCCCCTGATCTCCAGCACCACAGCAAGAACCGCCGCCCTCGCCGCCGATGTGAGATCGCCGAAGCTTCGTCGCCCGCGCTCAAATGGTAAAACGATTGAGTGGCGCGTCGCTAACTCATCCGATGCGACATCCAATCCTCGACTCAGGGCCCGGGCAAATGCTGATTAATCCCTCGCTGAATTGATCCATGACAGCGTCTTATCTGACCACCATAAGCCAAGCCGGTGTAGTGTGCTGCACCGTCTTCGAAACGTGCCGTTTGGGTGGTATCACAAATTTGGTGACCAACCGACCAGATTTCTGGAACCACCACGCAAATCACTGTGACAGAACAATCAACACGGGAAAAACCACCAGAATGTGCACTGATCACATAGCTATGATAATTGAACAAACTGCATATATGATAATAGATCAAACAGCATCCCGGAAATGCACTCCTCATTTCCGCATAAGTACATGGCGTCCTGATCGCGGATGGATTTTATACACAGGCATCACAGGATCGACAGTACAGATTACAACAACAACAGAGCGGAGATACGTCAATTCCCAATTAGCAAGCAAGAAAACAAAAAATCTATTATTACTATGTGTCTAGCAATTACAGTAATTACTTGCTCATTTAAATCTGAAATCGTCAACTTCAGACGCTTGAACTCTCCTTCCATTTCAGTGGACGTGCAGGCGGAGCGCGACCTGACAGCACCGTCGTGCGGGCGGCAGCACCGGCGCAGGCAGGCGGCCGAGCTACCAGCAGAGGCGGAGCTCGTGGTCCACCCCCTGCGCGTCGTTGGCAAGGTCGGAACTCACCGTGGTGGCCGACGATGGAGGTCTTACAAGAAGATTAACTGATAATTGTAAGTATTAGTTGTTAATCTTGTTAATTCTAATGATAATGTTAGTTGCATGATAATCAATCATACGAACCTATATATAGATCATAGAAAAAATTTTAGTTTTGTTAATTGTAAAAGTTAACTGTTAATGCTAAGGATTAGCTGTCAACTAATATCGCTTGAAATCAATACCAATTTCAGGCTCTTCTCAGATGCCTGAAATAAGCTGTGACTTTAGACGTCGGAGAAGGCGCAGCAGTGTAGGCTGCATGACTGCATCGGCCGGTGGCATGTCAGGTTTGGCAGCGGGCTGCACGGTTGCGTCTCGAGCGAGGGGGCTCGGCGGCGGCGAGCTCAGGCAGCGACGGACGAAAAGAGGAAGCTTAACTGTGTTGTAAGGATTAATTGTTAATCTTGATAATTGTAAAGTTTATGTTAGTTGCACAATAATCAATCAAAATAAACCTTCTCAATGTATAGATCATGAAAAATTGTTTATTTTGTTAATGGTAAATATTATCTGTTAACTATGAGGATTAGCTGTTAACTGTAAGAATTAACGGTTAGTCATGCTTAATCACGGCACAAGCAAGTAAGCGTAATCTTGGACGCCTCTATCAATTAATTAATTGGTACCGAGTACTAGAAGCTTCTACGGGCTGGGCGGACTCACCTGGAGCTGGACCCGTCTTGGTCGGACCCGGGCCCGTGGCCCCGGCCGTTGCAGGCTGGCGTTGATTGGTACACGGCCGTGGGCCGGTATATGGGCCATCGGTGCTGGTCCGGCGACGGCGACGGCTCGTTGCTGCCTAGATGCTGATGCGGATCCGACACGTCCGGCTTCGCCTCCCCGTTGCCGCCGTCGTCGTCGTCGTCGCGCGCCCGCTTCAGCCCGATGGAGACGCCGAACAGCCTGGCGGCTGCGTCGGGCCCCGCGTCGGCGGCGAGGCCGGCAGCAGCGGTGGCCAGGGTGGCTGGGCACGAGGGCATCAGCTCGAGAAGCGCCGAGGGTAGCGGGGGCAAGGGATCCGAGGACTCGCCCGAGTTGTTGACCACGGAAGACAGCGCCGTGGAGGCGTCGAGTTGCTGGGAGGTGGCGTACTTGGACATGAGGAGGAGGATGTTGTTGCACAGCTTCTTCATCTGGCTGAGCTCGCGGGTCAGCCGCGCGTTCTCGCGGCGGAGGCGCTCGTTCTCGTCGCCCATGTCGCCGGACGCGGAGCCGCCGGAGCCCGACGGCGCGTGCGGGTGGTCCTCCGCGGACCCGGAGTTGGACGACATGATCTGCTCGTCGGAGGAGAGCCCCGGCGAGCCGGGGAGCGCCACCGTCAGCGCCATAGGAATCGGAGCCGCGACCACCGTCACCGCGCCGGACGCGGCGGCCGCAGCGGTCGTCCCAAGTCCCGCCGCCGGCGCCACTTTCCGGCGGTGTATGTCGCAGAGCAGGCGCTTCTCCCCTCGGCGGAAGCAATCGTTGGCGAACTCCCACCGGTCCTGAACGATCTTCCTAAATCCCTACGCCACAACCAAGCAAAAGACAAGCGCGTCACCGCCATGGCGCTCCAGACCCAAGCCCAATCATCCCCAACCCGAGGAGGGAGCACGCAACGTACGTAGGTGTTGAGCTGGCGCACGAAGCTGGAGAAGTTGTTGTGCTTGAAGTACTTGGGGAGGAGGTCCCGCGCGAACTCCGCCGGCCGCCACACCACGAACGTCGACCCGTCCTCGTTCCATGAGATCACGTCGTCCACCGCGGGATCGTCCACCAGCTGGTACGTCTTCGTCAGGAACGGCGTCGGCAGCGTCCTCTGCCCCGCCGCTTCCGCAGGCGCCTGCGAAGGGGGCTCGTTGGACGCCTCTGCGGCCACGGCGGCTCCCTGCTCGGACATCTGGCCTCCGCCGCAGTCCGGCCGGATCTGGGGCGTCGCTCCCGGATGCGGGAGATGCCGCGTCGCGTCGGGCGGAAGGTACGGAAGGTTTCTGGAACCTTCGGTTGCGGATTAGGAAATTTTCTGTACTCCAACGGGAGGAAGTGGAGGACAGGAATGAAACAGAGAGGGGGGAATCGGTGAGAAAGGTAGCACCAGAAAGGAAAAAAAAACTCGATCCGATGTGTGAACCCGACTGCGACAAAAACCGCTGGTACACGCCCGGCCGACAGATATCTTCCCGCGGCGCGGTCCTCCGCCGTCGGATCGAGCCCCGCCATCACGTCGGTGGCCGTGATTGGGTAGAGCGCGGGATATTGTTTTCTGTGGGGCTGGGCGTCGTGGTGGGCGGAGGAAGGCCGGGAAGGTTCCGTGACTTTGTATCGCGGTGCTTCCTTCTCGAAGGTTCAGATAGGCGCGCGGGCGGGCCAGGGTGGATGGGACACGTGTCGACCGTTCGGCCACGGGTGCCGGATGCGATAAGATTTCTCTCCCGATACACACCTTTCCCCTTCCTCTCTACATACGTACAGTACATCCGTATGTCTTTCGGTCAGGCCCACTTCCTACGTCGTGCAACAAACTTAGGACACTGTCAGGATTAAGTTTAGACGTATGAAAAGTCGCACAGTTCATTTCCTCGTCCAGAGAGCTCGCGTAACACACTTTTTATATAGTATTACACGAGTAATGATTAAAGTAATATTAGGAGTAATGAAGAATCAGCACGGAGACCGGAGTACCTGAGTACTTTTGTGCACACTTTTGGCCAACCACTGGACTCTTTCTAAGATTCCAATTGCACCACATGCGATGCAGCTAATAGAATCACGTCGTGCTTATCATTATAGTTTCTTCCACAAATGTACATAACAATAGCCATTTGTAGCAAGATAAGAAGATTCAAACTCCAAATATGTTTGTCTCAAACAGTTGTGTGTCCACTTATAATCAAACATTTAGGGGCCGTTTGGCTACCCGAATCAATTCCAATTCTATACGGAATCAGTTGAAACCAAACCAAACACCATTTTTGTGAATCGTTTCTGGTTGGAATCGCTAAGAAATGATTCAGCGATTTGGCCTGCGGACATGAATCGCTGCCAGAGGTGTTCCACTGGGTGAATCGGTCTCGAGTTGATATTGTCAACTGAAAGATCGATAATATTTACGTGACTTGCCACCACCTTTCTCCCCAACCCTGCAGGCTCTCGCACAGAAACCCAAAGCCGCATCCCAACCCGAGCCGCCCCAAGCCCTCCGTCACCAAGGGCACTCCGCCCACCCGCCGCCGGCAACAACACGCCGAAAGCCCGACGCTGCCAGCCTAAAGCTGCCAGTCCGCCGCCACCAACGGGACTCCGCCCACACGCCGCCGCCAGCAGGACGCCGGAAGCCCTACTCCGCCAGCCCGACGCCGCCGGCTCGAAGCCCCCTTCCCGATGCCGGTTGTAGGAAGCCGCCTTAACCAACAGATCCAACTAACAACTAGGGGTAAAGGAGTCAATTCAATCATGTACTCCCCTCTACTGAGTCTGAAACCAAAAGTTAGTCAAACAGTTTCTAAAGTGATTCTGTTTCTCAGTATGAAACAGGTTGAAACTAAAACGTTTCTGACTCTGAGTGAATCTGGAACTGTATCAAATGGGGCCTTAATAACATCATGTCCAGGATCAAAGTTATGGTCCTAGATCCTAATCTGATCCCCCACTCGGTTGATGTGATCATCGGGGATTATCTGTATGAATTGAAGTTCAGAGTAAAAAATAATAGTGAGGGACAATCGATGGATATGGATTTTGATTTCAGTGATGAGGGTGATCAGCAGAAGGAGGATGAGACTCCGGAAAACAATACAGGAGTTGGGCATGCTTTGGAAACGACTAGAAGTGACACGAGAATGAATGCTACTATGAAGTCTGATGGCACAAAAAATGTTAAACATGGTCAGACTCATCAGACCATACCATCTGACATTGTCGTAGAGAAGAATGAAGCTACACTTGTCCAGGACTCGGGAACAATGATTGTGATACATAAACTGATTGATTCTCACAATGGGAGTGAGAAGGAGGTAAACAGGGAAAACAATAATGAAAAGGATATTGACAATAATACAGCTCAGGAGGAGAAAATGATGGAGCCTTAGGAGTATGAATCGATGAATAGTGATGAGTGAAAACACACATAGACTCTCTGATTGAATCAGTTGGGGAGAGCAAGGTCAGAGAATGAGGCTCATAATGAACTGGCGGCTATACATGAGGCTTCACCGATTAATTCAACTTCACGTCGAAGCAAGAGGAGGGCGTCTTCCATAGATGAATCAACACTGGAGAGAGCGGAGAAGATAAAAGCAAATAGAAATGGAGGTACTTTTCAGAGGAACATATTGGTGCCGCACATGGGCGCTACTACAAAAGGGTGATGAGAAGACTGATGCGCTTCGGGAGGCTTGCAAATCATTGGAAGTAACCGTCATAGGGATCTTTGCTCTATATGGTTGGAGATTTAGTAATAGGCTTACTAGTCAATAAGAAAAAGGTGTGGTCTTTACTTTTTTCGGTGTTATCTAAATATGTCAGTTCTTGGATATTTATGGTTTTGTAATAATTAGGCCATAACCTCACCTGAGGTGAAGGTCGGGTTTACACCCATTATCTAAAAAATAATGTTCAGGAGAGTCCTATCGGCTTCCTTTTCTATTTTTCATTATTTTGTTGCTAAAATTCTCTTATAAATATGCCTTATTTATAAAAGGTGAAAGGAGCTTCTAGATTTTACATGTAATTTTGCTTTAAGCACAACTAAACAGAATTCAACTTTTTTTTTTCGTGAGTGAAAGAGAATAACATCTCAAAAGATCTCAAGCTTACATAAAAATAATGTTATTCCTTTGGCAATATTAAAATGAGCTGGCAAAGGGCTGCTAATTTGGTCACTGGAGCACATAAAACATACAGTTCTGTTCTTTCTTTTTGCATCAGGATATTAGTAGACTTGATGAGGAATCAATAAAGGGCACTGTAAATGCCAAGATCACGCTCTATGCTGACAAAGCAAGAAGCTCCTTTCATCTTTCTCTTCTGTTAGGCAATTTTGAGAAACGGGAGATTAGACGACTCTGAATGCGATGGATAGCATATAACCACGTAATTAACAGGGTTTATTAATTATCTAAAATAATTAAGAGTTCGGAATGCCATTAGAATATGATGTGGGTGAAATAATGGAAACGACCCTTTCTTGTATCAACCACTGGTTTCCACTTGGTACCTAGAGGAAATGATGCTTATATATACTCCACCTATTTTTGTAATACATGGCAGAACTTTAGTTGTTGCTAAATACTACTCCCTCCGTTCTGAAATAAATGACGTTTAGGACAAAAAATCTAGTTCAATTTAAACTAAATCAGTTGTCCTAAACGTTATTTATTTCAGAACGGAGGGAGTATAATTTTTGTTTTCCAAAAACTAAAACAAAACTTTAATGGATGCTTGATATTTCCACTTATTCTCTTAGCAACACATCTAATGTTAACAATGATTTAGACCAGTTGTGTTGCCTATTCTGTTATGGTTTGTCAAATTGATAAGCCATGAGCCCGATGGCAAATTCTTTAGTAGTGATTCTCTGAACAAAAAGTGATTTTATGGCTGAAAATTATTTTCTAAGATAGCTCTTAGAATCAGGACATAGAGTCACTTACAGACAGGAGAAGCTATTTTTTTTCAGCTCCAAGCCTCCTAGTTCATTTCAGAGGATTATTTCACGGAATCAATCAAGAATCACTTCTGTTGAAATACTACGAGTATGGTGATTAGTAGCATCGGACGCTTAAGAGTCACATAGATTAGTAGAACTTTAGCTTGTGTCAAACGAACCAATCCGTCCGAAGTTTGAGTAAATAACGGAATTTACTTGTTTTATTAGACAGTAAATCTCAAGTCAATGGTTGTTGTCAAACGAACGTGAACCCCGAAGGTGGCAGTTCGGTGTGTTGCGCTTCTTTTTTCTTTTACCTTGGTCCTGCCGTACGGGGTGGCGGCCTGCAGCTGCAGCCCTCGACGCAGGGGATCGCCTCAGGCTCGCGCCGCCGACGAGGAGAACACCATCTTCTTGCACCCGTGCTTCTTCATGGCCCTGTAGAGGTTGATGGTGCCGACGAGGTTGTCCTCGTAGCACGTGTCGGGGTGCGCCACGCTCTCCCTCCACGGCGTTCAGCCCGGCGAAGTGGATGACGGCGCCGTACCTGCAGCAATGGTTGGCACGCGCGTTGGCCCTGGCCAATTGGTAGCGGCAGGAAGCGCGCGTAGCGTACGAGGATGAAATCGAGGCGGGCCCCGCGATGCGACGGATGCGGTCGAGCGCCTTTTCGTTCAGATGCCTCTGCAGCCAGCGACATAGGCTGAGGTCTGGATTCATGGAGAGACAGATTTCAAACACATGAATCGGGCCTGGAGAAAATCCCCGAAATAGATGACGGCAACTTGTAAAGAATCACTTCAATCGTCACGGCTATGAATTTGAGCCATCTTGCTCGGCACCGCCAAATTTATCCCCTTTTGAATAGCAGGGACCTCTCCCATGTTTTTTCAGAAAAAAATCAGTTCAAAGTTAAACTTATCCCTGGGATTTGGATCCCAATCTCCTTGACAAAGAACACTCGTTTTGATTCTTGGATCCTTATAAAGGAACATTCACCAATCTGAAACATTCAGTAAAACAAGACCAGAATTCATGCCTGAGGAGACAACCTTTGCCAATACCCAACTGAAATCTCATGCTCAATCAGTCAGTCATATAAAGGTATAAAACTTTTCACGTGCCTTCCAGACATAGCACCTGTGACCAATCCAGTACAAGTCAACCAGATCAACTGATAAGGAAGCTCACAGCTGCTGCAGATAACACTGTCTGAATACTGATATGTAGTACGAAAATGGTCCAAGGCCCAAGCTGTGGTTCTTTTCTGGCCTAATAGATACCCAGATCTCAGCAACCAACGTATCAACACCTTTTGATTGGCATCAGTGCAAAAAGAAGGAAAAAAGGTTGGTGGTAGGCCGAGCAGATCAATGATTAAAGGTTGAACACAGAGATAAAGTTTGAAGGAAAAGGCTACGGATGTAGGTAATTCCCATAGGAAACAATGAGCATCTTCCTGTTGTTACAGAACTTGTTCCACATGCAAAAAGGTTTTGAACTTCCCTTGGCGAGACTGGTAGCATCTGGTATAATCTGAACATTGATAATTGTCATTAGACAATCATCAGGTCAGGAAGATCTGCTCATACATGGTGAAATAATAGTGCCAGCAGATAGCCCTTACGAGTAACTGCAGAAATGGTGGTTTTCCAGAGTGGAAACATCATTTTTGAAACCGGTAAACAATAAATAGCTAACTGTTGCAGAGGATAAGAATGGGAAACGAAATGAATAGCATGTGGGTTATCACAGAGCAAACGAACATGGAACAAAATATAGATGATTTGGTCTTTTGCCAAAAAAATCTACTTGTTTTGATGATTCAATTTATCATGTGAGGGGTGCACATTACCAGGGAACATCTAGAATGCACACAGGCATTTGGTGCAATCGTGCAAAAATTCCTTCTAAACCACACGATCTAGTGTATTTTTACACTTAAACCCTCCCACATACACATTTCAATTCTTTCAACTTATATTGTCAGGTGGGAGGGTTTAAGTGTAAAAATACACTCACCGCATGATGTAGATCGTGTGGTTTAGAAAGGATTTTGCACGATTGCACCAAATGACTGTTTGCATTCTAGTCGTCCCCCACATTACCATATCAGAACACAGTCTTAAGGTAGGAATCTATACCAATTTTATTACAATATAAAGCCTATATTCTATTCCAAACTATCCACAATTCTGCACCAAGTGCCAGTGAAAGGTAGAGAGGTTCATCCTCCCAAACTGTACTGTAGCAGTCACCTTTTGCGCTTCCTCTTCATAGGGAGCAAGGTTTCCACTCTTTCTGATTGCTTGTTCGCCGATTCTTCATCTTCAGCAAGGTGGAAACCAAGGTGCGATGATAAATTCTCCACTTCAATTTTCGCTACATCCTTCCTTACTCCTATATCAGTGATGTATCTACCAGCACAATAGATCCCTGCTGTGACGGTGGCCATTCCAAGCGGACCGACAGCCAAAAGCTTAAATGGAGTGGAGAAAAGAGCAGCTAATGGCACACCGATGGCAGTAGATGCTTGCCCGCTAGTCCCAATGCCAGGTTCGTCAACTGGCAGAAGCCCGGTCTTGCAGTACAGAGCAAAGTCCTCGCAATTCTTCTCAAATATGTCATAGTTTCCAAACCCATTTCGAAGCAAGTACATTGCTCGATGAACGACAACCTCTGGAGGGTCTGACTGGGCAATGGTGCAGGTTCCTCCGCGAAGCTTTGCAAGGAAAACCGTGGATGGTACTCCATATTTGAAGCAGTAGAGGGAGCCGTTGCGGAGAAAACAGTCCAAGCAAGTGAGCACAACGCCGCTATTGGGCAGCTGAAATCCACAGTCAGGGAATATAGGACACTCTGGTGGAGCCTCTGAGATCAGGATAGAGGTGGAGTCGCATGAGTCTGAACCTTCAGTTTCTTTCTTCCGAGTAAAATGGACCACCTTGCTTCCTCCAACATAAATACCTGAACATCCACAACACAACAAAATTTCTTGAGAAGCACTGCAAATGAAATTTACAGAAAGTTGAAAAAAATATATTTGCTCTGTCATGAATAGCATGCTGAAAATGGAAATAATAAAAAAGATCTTAAGCCACACAAGAGATGTGAGCATGAGGGGCCAGAGGAAACAAGGCATGTTTCACAAATACTGCGGCTTTTTCATGCAGGTAGTGTAGAACCCATGCCTTGCCCCCTCTAGATATGGTCCAGATAAAATGGCCATAAAGGACCGCTACAATAGACAGCGCAGACAATAAAAGACACTGATAATAGTAATTCATTATCATATGATAGTAATACACACTGTGTTGAAGTGTCCTCTACGCTTCTTTGCCAAGTGGTTAGGACTCAACACCCTCAGGGTCTTGCTTCGATTGTTTGTGGGAGCGGATTTTCAAACTTGACATAAAAATGTCACTCATTGGTTCCCCTAGACGAGTTGGACTAAACTGTGGGGGTGGATCCTCGTGTAGGGCTCAAAGCACGGGTAAAGATTTGATCCACAGGGGAGTGGGCCCTCATGTTGCAAGGGGTGCCAGCTTTCGTGACTTTCCTCGGCCGATTGAGATCTTAAAAGGAAAATTGTGGGCACGGTCTTTCCCCCACCGGCTGTTTCTTTTCTCTAGGCTTCTTAACTGGATGCCAATAACTTCAGTATAGTGTAAAAGTAAAGCAACGCATAGTAAACTATATCTGAACCGGGTTTTTTTCTACGCTTCTTAATTGGAGGTCAATAACTACAATATAATGTAAAAGTAAAGCAATTCATAGTAAACTATATATGATAAATACGGGAGCCATGAAGGTAGGATCAAAGTCTCAACTCTCAAAGATAAAAGGGGGTAAGTTTGAAATAAAAAGCTCAATTAGTCAAAGTGACCAGATAGAATTTAACAGCTTAACATAGGATACTTTGGTAACGAGAGCTCTCAGTAACTATAAACTAACGGTCACTTATCAGGTTCAAGTAAAGTATGGGGTCAAAGTTGCCGTGCTTCTTTTCAGCAATCAACCTCCAATTAACAATACAAGGCTACTCCACACTACAAACTATAAGGAACAAAGCGCCAACATGTTGGTTAGCAGCAGGTAAGCAGCAACAAGTGTCATTTGTTGACGCAGCATGTGGCATTACAGCCGACTGGAAGGATGTGTGGACAGAGTATAGGAGCTTCATTTGAGCCCTCGATCCCACTCCTACCCAACTCTGATGAGACGAGGCTGAGTTTCTGAAATGTGGCACCGATCATCAGGGTGCATATCCCCCCAATTTATTTGCAGTTATAGTCTTCTATTGCCACCAAACAGATAGAATGATAATTCGTCAATTTGTACAGGCTAATTGGAAGAAAACAAAGGATTGGCATGCACGGTTGATGCCTTATTGTACGTCTGCTACCAAACAAGCTATGTTTGCTTCATTCGGAGGACTCTGAAGAGAAGTTCAAAGAGGAAAGCGGCACGAGAAAGAGAGCCTCACGGATTGCCCAACCGGAAGAAAACGCAGAAGCAAAGGGGGACGCACACTGAACGATTAGTTGATTCCTACGAACGGAGCAAGCGAGACTGTGAGAGCACAACCGTGACCGGGATTCCACCGGCGACGCAAATGTGGGCGCATTGACCCCGGAGCGGGCCCAGAATCGGGGTCAAGTCAACAACTTGGGTCGCGCAACGGCACACTGCCCGTCCAACTCGGAGCAATCGGATCCATCAGCGGCTGGACGGAACTGCGCCGCCATCAGAGGGGGGGGGTCGAGGAGCGTACCGTGGTGGGAGTAGGCGTAGACGGCCCTCCACGTGTAGACGTGGTCGCCGCGCCTGATCTCCGACCGCTCCACCCGGTTCGACAGCAGCCCCATCCTCCCGACGTGTCGGTAGCGCCTCCACAGTTCCGATGCTCCGTCCATGGGGGCGAGAGGGAGTGAGCAGCAGGCAGGGGTGGGCGGTGGGCGGAGCAACGGAGAGTGGCGGAGCGGGTTCTTTACATCAGGAGGAGGGAGGAGGAGGAACGGTCTCTGGGTTGGAGTGGTTCTGGGAGACGGCGCGGTGAAGGAAAAGAATGTCGCGGTCACGGCGTACAAGGCAGGCACCGCATAAAACGGCAGCTCACTTTCGTTCCGGGGTAGCAGCAGGCTGCCTGGGATGGTCCATTTCGTGGAGTTCAGTTAGACGGGCCTCATTCCAGGCGGCCTTTCCTCTCAACTCGCTTCAAAGCTGGATGGGCTTCAGCGCAAGCAACTGCGCGGAGACGGCCTGTCCACGCAAAGGCAAAGCCCCCCGCCCGCTCCTCGCAGTCCTCGTTTTTCAGTTTCCACTCGCGCGGCACGCGACAACGGCTGGCGACTCCACCCCCCTCTCGCGTTCACACCGCCGCCCTGCGCCGCGCGCCCCTCGCCGCGCGCCTTCCTTCCACGGCGACCACGCGGGCGGGAGCCAGATCAGGAAACCGCCGCCCTAATAAAATGCGCCCTCGCTCTGGCGGATGCCTCCCATCTGCATTCCCCATTCACCTAAACCCTAGCCGTCGCCGGCGCGCAAGCCCATCAGAGGCGACGCCCGCCGGACGCGAGGGGAGATGGCCGTACAGAACTCCCAGACGCTCGCCGATGCCCCCACGGCCGCCTCGGTCCAGCGTGCGGGCGAGGTGACCGCCCCGCCGTCCCCGCACGGCGCTCCCGGGTCCGCGGCGGCGCCATCGTCCCCCCAAGGCCTCCCCGAGTTCGGGACGGCGCCTGCGGAGGTCGACCCCGCGTTGGCGCCGTGGTCCCCGCAAGGTACGCCCGGGTTCGCTGTGGTGCCCCAGCAGGGCGCCCCAGTGGATGCGCCGCTCTCCCCTGAAGGCCCTCCCGGCTTTTGGTTCCCGCCTCATGAGAGCGCAGCCCCGGTGGCAGCGCCGCAGGTCGCGCCAGTGAGAGCTCCCCCGCAGCAGCATTTTGCGTCTGCGATGATGCCTAGCTCTCTGGTAGCTCCGCCAGTGCCCGTTCAAGCGGCGTCCATGGGCGTCACATCTCCGATGCCCCTGCAAGCCCCAGCCACGGTCACACTGCAGCCCTCTCAAGGTACGGCACCACAGCTTCCTTTACCCATAGGCATCCCGGACATGATGGAGATGCATCAAGCTCAGGGTGGACATATGATTGCACCGCAATCTCTGCCTCTTGGCCCTCCATCCATGGTGATGCAGCAAGCTCAGGGTGAACAAATGATTGCACAACAACCTCTGCCGATTGGCCCTCCACCCATGGTGATGCAGCAAGCTCAGTGTGGACATATGACTGCACCGCAACCTATGCCGCTTGGCCCTCCACCCATGGTGATGCAGCAAGCTCAGGGTGGACATATGATTGCACCGCAACCTATGGCGCTTGGCCCTCCACCCATGGTGATGCAGCAAGCTCAGGGTGGGCATATGACTGCACCACCACCTCTGCCGCTTGGCCCTTCACCCATGATGATGCAGCTGCAGCACCCACAGATCAATGCGGTGATGGTGGAACAACCAACTCAGCCAATCGGCCTCACCCCCATGATGCAACTGCAGCAGCCTCCTCAGGCCAGCTCGGTGGTGATGGAGCAGCCACCTCAACCATTCGGGCCTCCACCCTTGATGCAGCAACAGACTCCTCAGACTGACCTGATGATGATGCCACAGCAACCTTTTTCTGCTCCACCGTGTAAGCGTCAGCGCTTCGACGAATACGAATACGGTTGGTGATCAACACTCCATCTGTTCCAGATTACTGTTTTGTTTAAGTGGTAACTGGTAATAATAGTGCTAGTAGGTGTGCTAGCGTTGCATGTTATTGATGTTGTTTTGGACTAGATGTTTACCTTTGTTGAGAAAAATCTAGAACAGAAGCCATTAACACAGTAGGTATTATACTTCTAATCGCTCTTTTCCCTGGTAAAGCTTTGAAGTATACCTGGCGAGAACAGTTGGAGCAGGAAGATCAAGCAGCGGGGTTGGTGTAGCATTCTTGTGTTTTGGGTTGTTGGAAGAAAAAGGAGATAAATGTTTGTGTAGTATGTTTTTACGCTTGAGGTTTTCTTAGTTAGGTACCAGTTTCTGCTGTAATGAACTTTTGATTGTCCTTTTGATGATAAAATGGATTATATATAACACTGAATCTAGAACAGCAAATAGTTTGTGTGCAGCTATCACAAGATCAATAGTGATGACCTATTTTATTTTAGTATATTTTATTGAGAGCATCGGTCACTTGATACACGTCAATGCATGCTAACGTGAACGTAGCAGTATTGCCGAGTACCAGTAGGATAACGGCTGGAATATTTGCTGCAGGTATATTCGTATGCAGACATTTAAGTTCTTGAGCGGTGGAGTTGCATGAATGTTGTTAAATAGCTTGCCTTCCTTCTCATATGTTACTTCATTACTTGTTATTTCTCAGTTCATAAACTCCTTACAGTTAATAATAAGTGGCATGAGAAATACAACCTCTTAATCTCGTATGGCTGATAAGGTAATGTATAGAAATGAGCTAAATCATTGATGTGCTTACCAATTTATTTAAAACCCTCACACACGTCTGTACCTATAAGATTGCCTTTCCCATTCTCTTCATATGCTTTTAATTGATCTGTTGCTGTGATAGCTTCACGTGTTTATTTCTGTTGTGCTGCTTTTGTTATTTTGGTCATAGTAAATGGAAGTTTGAGAAAGAAAAAGACCAAGTTGAGGCCATCTTATTTCATGTGCTGCTGAATGACCTATGAAGATGCATGCTGCTGGCATGTACATGTGAGTAACTCGATCTGTTGCCATTTTGCAGACATGACTTGTGGACAGCATATGATGGAAAATCAACAGGAAATGGCATCATTTAATGCAACAAGTTATGGGCCTTTCTTACAGAATGAGGTAATGTAATGTTTATTTGTTTGTATTAAGTTTAGCTACTCTTTGCTTAACATAAATGTATTGTCTTTTTATTTCCCATGGGGATGATTACAACAGACTCATCCTCCTCCAAACGCGTCAAGCACCCTTTATGTTGAAGGCCTTCCTAATGATTGTACACCACGAGAAGTTGCACGTATCCTTGTGCGTTGATGAGTTTTAATATTGTTATGAGTGGTCATTTTTTCCCATTGGTTTAACTCAATCTCATATCTATGTGGTACCAACCCATGCGTTCTTCCGTTGGCCCCTAACTTTTTCGTTTAGATATCTTCCGTCAATATTTGGGGTTCCGTGAAGTGAGACTTGTAAACAGAACACCTGCTAGGCAACCAATATGCTTTGTTGATTTTGCCACTCCTGACCAAGCTTTTCTTGCTATGGGGAGCCTCCAAGGTAAGCATAACACCATTTGAATGTACAATTTTTTTTTTTTGTCTTGGCTGTGTAGGTGATGGTAAGGAACAATATTGTGCATAACTAGGTTACTACTATTGCAAAACCGTATAAACTGAAAAACACCATTTAGCGCGAGATTACATGTAGTGTCAGGTACCTCATATTGTTGATACTATTTAATGCTGTTTCCTACTCAGTGATGTTTGTGAATGATATCTTCTGGTACTCTATGTCATGTGCTTCTTCAATATGACTCGTAGTCCATTGCACGCTTTTAACTGCCAGCTGTTCACTGGAAGTTTTATTCCTTCTCGAACAATTATGCCACTTTATCAAGGAATTGTTTGTGTCTATAAGTAATTATATCACCACTTGGTCTGTCAGTCAGATTCTAATAATCTGGGAAAACATGAGGCATTCAATGTCAAGACTGGCTGGCAACCATTTCTTGTACTTGATTGGCACATACTTATTCATTTCATCAAGTTTCACACCAATATATATGGCATAATTTTCTAATTTATTGACCATTCAAAGGCCATGAATCGTGGCATACATACACCATAGCTTATTTTTCTCATACCTAACATGACAAATATACTAGTTTTGTAGTAAATGCTTGTTTTTTACCGTGGTTTGTTTTGCAGGTTACATTTTTGACCAAAAGGATCATCGCTCACCCAAGTTGCTCCTGCAGTTCTCTCATTCACCTCGTGTGGCCTCATATAGTGGGTGCTGAGCGTTGTTCTTGCTTTTGTTAACTCATGAGCTATAGAAAGAACATCTGGACTGTGCCTCAGCCTCAGACCCGGCCCTAGTAGATTGCATAGTAGATTCAGTTGCCTTCTAGTTGAAATCCTCTTGCAAGGAACAGACTTCAAGGTGTTATGATGTCGCCCTCTATCAGTCTGCTTTGTAAAAACCATTGACTGGCACTGTTGCCAGAGGCAGTTGGCTCTAAAATATATCCTCCGGATTGGCACCGTAAACTTTAAATGAGACCCTGCTTCATTTGTTTAGTACTCATGTTTATCCACTGGCGCTTACTCCTTTTTGTTGGCGGAATGTTTGAACACCTGCATCGCCCCACAAATCAAAGTAATCTAAGCTCGTTTCCTTCCGTGTGGTGATGATTTTGTCGTGAAAAATGGTACATACCTTCGTTCACAAATACTACCTCCGGACATTTTTTGTTGACGCTAGGAGGGCTGAATTTTAGCTCTCGCAACGTCGACATTACAAATCTGGAGGGAGTACTTGGACAATTTTAACTTCACTATTCAATGTTTGATTTTGTCTTTTCTACAATTATTTTTACAAGTAGATACAAATAGAAAACATGTTTAAAGTACATTTGTTGACAAATCTAGTAGTACCATTTGTTGATTATCAATCAGAGTACGAAAAGTCACTATTGGACCATAAGTCAAAGTAATCTGAGCTTGGCACCTCCCATCTGGTGGTAATTCCGTGGTGAAAAATATTATAAACCTCCATTCACAAATACTACCGTTGGACATTTTTTGTTGTGCTCTCTCAACGTCAATAATAAAATATAGAGGGGGTATTTTACTATTCAATGTAATTTTTTTCGTTTTTACTATTATTTTTACAAATAGAACACATGTTTAAATTACTTTTTATGAAAAATATAGTAGTACCATTGTTGATTTACTTAAATAAATATCTGACAATTATTATTAGTCAAAATATGAACAGTAAAATTAACATTATCAATTATTGGTGAACGGAGGTTTGTAGAGCATAACTTTTAAGGTGTAAATAAATTGAATTCAACTATTAATTACATTAAATACTAGCAGTGTTGAAAGATGAAATGGTAAAAAGTACTCCCTCTGTTTCGAATAGCGTCAAATATTTTGAAACGGAGGGAGGATGTCGTAACCTAACTTTACTGTGGCTATCTCCTTTTTGTTAGCAGTGTTAAAAGATGATGTTGAAAAATATCGCCTGTCAGACATGCTCCGGGCCACCCTGAACCCTCTCCACCACGCACCTAGGCGGAAAGCGACCAACTATCAGAAGCTGATGGAGCTTCCGCTGCCTTGTTGTCAGCTCAATCGCCATTGGTTTAGCATATGCTTTGCTAGTTGATGAAGCCGAAAGACCGTTGTTGATCACATCACACGCGCACATTGATCAGAAGCATCGATATATAGATTTGCCAGGGCCACGCGAATGTATGGCATGGATGCGCTATCTGGTCTTACTATCATTATCTCATCTAAAATGACTGTAGCTTTGTAATGGTCTACTAAGCTTGTTTGCGTGGCACGGTCGGTATTAGTGACTTATGTTACATGTGTAACCAGCTGGGCTTTCGTTTGGATTGAGCATATCGTATCCGGATTCTGAAGGTGCGATTAACGCCGTAGATAGTGTATTAGGAGGGCGCGCAACCGGCGCTGTTGATCGTCACGTGTCTCGTCCCAATTCTAATCGTCGCTATCATCGACCCCACCACGGCACCACCACCTTCAGCCATCAGTAGTGCCTCTTCACGTCATCACTATGTGGTCGATCCATGCTCCTCGCCTCTAGCCCCACCCGAAGCTCGCAGCTATGGCATATGCAGCGCGCCACCTCCCACCACCATCCCCAAACACTAGATATCTATCATAGAGACCGTCGAGACTGTCCTAACGACCTAAAAACTCTAACCTCATCATCAATAACCACCTCTAATGGCACGTTGACACTCTCACCATCATGCCGCACCGCTTGCCCCCAACCAGCTTCACCACCGCTTCTCCTCCTCTCTCTCCAACCTGCACACCTCCTCTCTCCTTATCCCATCCTTAATGGGTCAACCTATGCTGGGCAGCCCACGCCTCGCAAGCATGGCTCATGAGCGCGATCCTTCGCTCAACAGACTTTTCGATTCTAAAGTCTGTTTCTCACAAAATATATAAAGAGGAATTTGAAGTGCAAACAACTTGCTCTTTTAGGAAGATAAGTCAAGTAAATGGCCAATCAGTTATCCTCACCGCCGATAATTCACTGTATCACCTACATCATCAGAAAACATCTATGTTGAAACAATCTCACCTTTGCTAGTCATCTCGCTGACCAATTGGACGACGCCAAGAGTCCAAAGGTCGCCCTGGTCACCCGTACCTCTCTACTAGAAAAAGGAAAGGTGCCACTTCCCCTCGATGCCATTGCCCCCGAGCCGTTTCCCCAAACACTATATATCCGTCATAAATAGAGACCGTCAAAACTGCTCTAAAAATCCAGAAATCCTAACCTCGTCAGTAATAACCACCTCTAGTGACACGTGGACACTCTCATCGTCATGTCCCACCGCTCGCCCCAACCCAGCTCCGCCACTCTCTCTCTCTCTCCAACCTGCACGCCTCCTCTCTCCTTATCCCCTCCTTAATGGGTTAACCCACGTTGGGGCAGGCTAGGCTGCGCAAGCACTCCTCTTCGCTCGACAAACTTTTCGGTTCTGAAATGTGTTTCTTGTGAAATGTTCAGAGAGGAATTTGAAGTGCAAATGACCCTTCTCTTTTAGGAAGACAAGCGAGAAAAACTATCGATCAATTGTGCTCACTGTCGATAATTCACTGTATCACCTACATCATCAGAAAACACTTATGCATAAACAATCCTACTTTTCCTAGTCAGCTTGTTGACCAATTGGACAACACCAAGAGTCCAAAGGTCGCCCTGGCCGCTCGTACCTCTCCGCTAGACAAGGGAAAGGCGCCAGGTGCCCCTCATCGCCATGTCCCCAGTGTTGTCTCTAGCTTGATGGGACAAGGGAAAGGCGCCAGGTGCCCCTCATCGCCATGCCCCAGTGTTGTCTCTAGCTTCATGGGACAAGGGAAAGACGTCAGGTGCCCCTCATCACCATGCCCCTTATCTCTAGCTTCATGGTTGTGGTATATCAAGCTCCCCGCCCCACTCCTTGGACCAAGAATTTTAGCAAAGGGTATGCCATATAAAAAAATTCCATATGTAATTCAATAAAGCTATTCATCAATGTAGTAAAAATGTAAATTTTGTAATATAATTTAATATACAAACAATAAATAATATGGTAAGTCTTAAATTCAATAAACTACAATATAAATAGTTCAAATGTAATATTGACATCTTAAAGTATAGCATAATATAGACTTACAATATTACATGTCTGACTTTTTTAGCCATCACTTTCTAAATGATTTGAATGTATTTATTATATCATCTCCCACTTCAAATAAAATATCCCTCTCCATGAACTTGACCGGATAATCATTCAAAATTATATCACCCACCGTATTCCTAAACTTTGTTTTCACTAAAAACTATTGCAAAAATACACTCTTTCAGTAGTATTGTTGTAAGGATCGAAACGCCCAAGAGGGGGGGTGAATTGGGCTTTTTAAAATTTTAGAGCAATTTAAAACTTTAATGGTTGAAGCCCAATTCCCTATGCAAACTAAGTACACAAGTAAGAGAGTTAAGTGCGGAATAGTAAAAGCGTAATAGTAAGGGGTGAGGAGAGAAATGCAAACTCCCGCGGAGACTTGGAGACACGGCGATTTTTCCCGTGGTTCGGTAAGATCATAAAAATCTTCCTACATCCACGTTGTGGCACCCACCAAAGGGTATGGCCACTCCCAAGTCACCAAGACAAGGGAATCCACTATCTTTCTCCGTTCGCCCTCTCCGGCAAGGTGGAGCTCAAGCCTTGTACAACGGTGATCCTCCGGGCTTCCACAAACACCTTGGTAAGCTCCGGAGTGATCTCTTCTTCCTCCAACGTTTACAAGGTGAGAGAAGTCACCAAGACACTCTCTCTCACTAGTCTAGAGATTCCAATCACCAAGAATGGACGCACACAAGCTTCTCTCTAGCTAGATATAACCTATAGTTGGATTACAAGAGGTTTTGAGGTATGGAAGTGGTAGCTCTTGGTCTTGAATGCTTGAGAATGTGTAGTGAGGCTCTGGAGATCAAGACTTATCGAAATGGCCGGTTGGAGGGGTATTTATAGCCAGCCCACACGAGATAGCCGTTGGAAAAGTGGGCAGACTTTGTCAGTTAACATCGGATCCTCCGATGCACCCCTTTATATGATCATCGGTCGAGTTCCAAATTAGCTGATGTCACGTGTCAGATGTGACCGTTGGATATAACCGTTGGATCTTTTAATCGACCGATGTTACTTCAATTTATCATCGGATGATCCGGTGAGTTGATCTTCAGAATTGGGTCAGAAATATTGTCTCTGTTGAATTTGACCGATGTACACTTACTTCCTCATCGGATGGTCCGGTGTGTATATCTTCATAATAACTCAGATATCAACCTTCGGGTGAACTCAACCGATGTGCCACTTCCTTCACATCGGATGATCCGATGAGTACTGGAATCTGAGGTCTTCTTCTTCTGCCAACTCAAACTCGACCGATGTAGTCATTTTGCAAGACATCGGATGATCCGGTGAATGCAACTTGTTTGCTTCGAGTTGTTTTGAGTTGATCTTTTAGAATCCTCTCGAGTGACCTCTTTGATACTTGTTTGAAATGATATTACGATGAGGTGTGAGCTCCTTGTGTTGCCAATTTTGATAAAGTAGAGTCGTTGTATGATTTCTTCATTTAGTTTTTATGAGTATCGAATAACCCCTTAGAATGGATCATTGAGGGGTCTCCATTTGTATCCAATGAGCAGTAGATGGTGTGAATAGATAGTTCATTAACGGTTGATGTGATATATGTGAAACCTCGCATCCACAAACTCATTAGTAATAACGAACGGTTGTCATTAATCACCAAAACCATATCTCACGGGGGCCTAGATGCTTTCAATCTCCCCCTTTTTGGTGATTGATAACAACACAACGAGTAGAGCATATAATTGAATTAAAACACAATGCTCCAAAAAGAAATATAACAGGTACAAATTTGCAACACAAGTGGCTCGAAGGCTCAAATAATAAACGATAAGGCGTAAGAGCACAGAGTAGCACCCGGAGTACAATAATAGCAAATAATAATAACGATCAATCTCAAATAAAGTAGCAAAAGTGTAGACATAGACACTCTCAGATATAGTAGCAAAAGTGTAGACATAGACACTCCCCCTAGAACTGAGCTAACCCTCCCCCTGACTCTAACTCTTCTCCCCCTTTGGCATCAAGACACCAAAAAGGGAAGTCGAGTGCCTACGACTCAGGCGCGCTCCTGGCGATGGTGAAGCGGTCGGCGTCGACGGTGCTGTCGTCGGAGCTGCTGGAGGTAGAGGTCGCTGGTGCTGGAGCTGGAGCGGGAGCTGGAGCTGGAGCTGCTGTGGGGGCTGGAGCTAGAGCTGGAGCTGCTGGGGGATCCGCTGAGGCTGCAGGCGCCGGTGGAGGTACTGCCGGAAGAGGTGAGGACTGGAACGGCGTCGGCGGCAGTACTGGAGCTGGCGCTAGTGACGGTGCACCTGGAACCTGACCGAGTCCTGAGTGCTGAGGTGGAAGAGCGACTCCTGTCTGCTGATAGAGGTTGGTGACCAACCCCAGGATGCCCAACAGCATCTGCTGAGTCTGCTGCTGCTGGTCCAGAGTGCGTCGCGTCATCTGATCGACAAGGTTGGTGAACCTGTCGGTGTCCTCTCGCCTCTGACGGGCGATCTCCAGCTGCATCTCCTGCTGCTGCCTCTGAAGCTCCTCCTGTCGAGCTGCCTGCTGCTCCTGCTGCTGAGCCATCCGCTGAAGTAAGGCAGTGAGCTCTGACGGCTGAGTCACCTGAGCCTCTGACACTGGAGGAGGTGAAGGTGGTGGAGCAGCTGAGCCTCCTGCCTCTGCGTCGTGCTGCCTCGGTGAGGGAGGAGCAGGAGGGAAGTACTCCTCGACACTGTCGCTGGTGTCGCTGTCCGACCATACGTGCTGTAGGTCTCCTCCCTGAGCCTCTGCCTGTGCTAGCTCTGCGTCCTCCTGAGTCAGCTCTGCCCAGTCCTCCTCTGACAGTCTGGCTCGAACCTCACGCTCGACGGGACGGCCAAGGCGGCGGTCTCCCGGAGTGGGGACTCGGTAGTGGCTGAACCGGGTCACGTGCATCTCCGTCAGCTGAGAGACTCCTGGAGTGTCCTCTGGAACCAACTGGTGAAGAAGGTGACAGATCCAGTGACCGAAGACCAGCTGTCGTAGCATCCCAACTCCATCGGTGATCACGTCCTCCATCTCGCAGATCAGAATGTCTACTATGTCGAACTCCATCCCGTTCATCACATAGAACAGGATGGTTTGCTGAAGGCTCGTGAATCCCTCCAAGTAGCCGGACCTCGGTAGCAGGGTACGCCTGAGGACGTGGTGAACTGTCCGAGCTGCTGGGGTGAGAAGCGCTGGCACCCTCGGCTGGTCTGGAGTGAACGGCTGAGTGAACAGACCTCTGATCTCCTCAAAAGGTGGTGCCACTCCTCCAGTCAGTGGTCTCCTCGGCGGGTCTGCGTCTCCGTAGACTATCTGGTGCAGGCACGTAGTAGAGAGCTCCACACCAAGCAGTCTGCCCATCAGGTCTCGAGATACGTCGTGGATTCGCCCCATGAACATGAAGTGAATCGAGCGACGACCCTCAGAGACGTAGAGTGTCGCGTAGAACACCCTAACCCACTCCTCGACGTAAGCACTCCTCGGGTGTGAGAGCAAGTCCACAAGTCCTCTGAATCTCTCAAAGAGGGGCCTGATTCCGTGTCCTGCTGCCACTGCAAGCTGATCCCAGTCAATGCTGTTATGCTGGAATAGCTTGTGACCCCGACGCCTGTAAGTCTCGTACAGTGACGCCTGTGTCAGGGTCCAGAACCGGGAGTCAACTCGAGCATCCCTAGGCCGCGGGAACCACTCCTCAATCAGCGCTGACCATCTGAGCTTCTTAAGTTGCCTTGCCTTCATCTTCCTGTAGTCAGTGAGTCTGACCTCTTCGGCAACTCGGACTGCAGTGTCCATCATGTGGATGGCCCTTTCGGCCTCTCTGTCCTCGGCGCGGTCAGCTGCAGAGGGGCGCCGACTCGCCGCAGGAGTCTGTCCACCCCCACGAGTCCTCGGGGTGCGCCGGCGGATGAGAGGCTGCACTTCAGTCTCCTCCTCGTCGGAGCCCTCGGGAGGCACCGGCTGGATCGGAGGCTGCTCCTGCCTCTGCCGGGACTCGCGGATCCGTAAGGAACCGCGATGGCCGCGCTCACGATCCTCGGCGGCGCGAGCGGCCAACTCCGCGCGACGAGCGTCCTTGGACATCTTGCGCTTCTTCGCGGCGGGCTCCTCAATTGCCTTGCCTTTTCCTTTGCGATCGCGACCCATCTTAATGCAATTTGAGAGCTAGGGTTAGCGACGGTTGAAATTGACGATGAAAAACAACGAAGGACGTCGCGCGGCACGGAGCAAACCTTAGCGACGAACGGCAAAGCTCGACGAGACCCTAGCGGAGAGGGTGATGCGAGCCGGCGGCGAGTGGAGGAGGGGAGACGGCGAGGGAGGCGCGGCAGTGCGTTGGAACAGCTGCGGCGCTCGTGGGAGAGCCGGTGACGGCGACTGGAAGGCGGCGCCCGGCGACTGGAGGTGGCGTGCGTGGAGAGGCGGCGGTGGTTGCGCCTTGGAGGCGGCGGCGGCGGCCGGGGAGGCAGCGACGGCGGCCCCTGGAAGGCTGCGGCGGCGGCTGGGAGACGGCGCGCGCGGGAGGCGGCGTGCGCGGGAGAGGTGGCGGCGGTGGCGCCTGGGAGCCGGCGGCGGTGGCTGGGAGACGGCGGCGGTGACTGGGAGGTGGAGGCGCGTGGGAGAGGCGGCGGCGAGGGCGTCGGGTGGCGGCGGAGGTCGGGAAAGAAGAGGAAAACGGGCGGCGGCCGACCCCTCCTTTTAAACTGTTGGGCAAACCCTAGCCGCGCATAACACACCGGATGGACCGATGATCATCGGAGGATGCATCGGTCGAGTTCAACAGAGAGTTGTTCCAAAAACTCTCTTTGAACACCGGATGGACCGATGTTGAGGTGGCGGTCATCGGTCGACTTCTGCAGGGCACCAGGAAAACTGAACACCGGATGCTCCGATGTCTTCTGAAATGAACTCATCGGTTTATTTGTGACATCTGATTTGAACTGAAGCACCAATTGATCCGATGATCTGCTGGCCCTAGCATCGGATAATCCGATGACTACAGAAAATCAAAGGCTGCCCATATATGTCCTTTGACTTAAGCACACAAAGATAAGGATTGGTCTTAGGACTTTTTGGGCAACTCCTAACCTCTAATATAAGGCCTTAAATATAGTGCCACATATTGGCTAAGCCCTTAAGCAAAGAGAACACACAGGGTTAGGAGTGAAACCATGAAAATGTAAGGCCCATGCTTTGTGAGCTAGAGTGTAGAGAACTTCTATCTCTTTAAAGCATGTACCTTTAGAATTTTGCTCTATCCACATCATATGAGTTGAGTTATTGCATTTTGAACAAGTCTCCTTCTCATGATGTGGTTCCCCTTTGTGACAATCTACCGTATGCAATGCCAACCAAAATGATGCAAGATATTGAATGAGTGCAAGTCTATATGGCAGGAATCATGCAAGGCATAATGTAAATCTATCTTGCCAAGTTTAAACCTGCCAAAGGCTTCCTCAGGAAAAGCTATTTCTAGCTTGCCCCTATCCTTTGGGAGTTAGACAAGACCTATTTGATATGCAACCTTACATGAACATGGCAACTTACATGACGTTAGATGCATCTAGCACATTTAATTCACTTCTTAGTCTAGAAAAAGTTTTCTCATCAAGTGGTTTAGTGAAGATATCCGCCAATTGTTCTTCGGACCTTACACCTTGCAAAGAGATGTCTCCTTTAGCCTCATGATCCCGCAAGAAGTGATGGCGAATATCAATGTGCTTAGTGCGGGAGTGTTGAACGGGGTTTCTAGCTATCTTAACCGCACTTTCATTGTCACTAAGGAGAGGCACACAATCAAACTTAATTCCAAAGTCCAAAAGAGTTTGCTTCATATATAGAATTTGGGCACAACATGCACCGGCCGCTATATACTCTGCCTCCGCGGTGGACAAAGCCACGGAGTTTTGCTTTTTGCTCGACCAAGATACTAGGGAACGCCCAAGTAAGTGGCACCCACCGGATGTACTCTTGCGATCCACACGGCATCCGGCAAAGTCCGAATCCGAGTAACCCAAGAGATGAAAGCTAGCGTTCTTGGGGTACCACAAACCTACACTTGGGGTATGCTTGAGATACCTAAGTATCCTAAAGACAGCCTTACGATGCGATTCTTTAGGTGCCGCTTGAAAGCGAGCACACAAGCACACACTAAACATGATATCGGGCCTAGATGCGGTAAGATATAATAATGAACCAATCATGGAACGGTAATGAGATTGATCAATAGGTTTACCGTCCATGTCCGCGTCGAGATGACAATTTGTTGCCATTGGAGTACTTCTTGAGCTGCAATCTTCCATTTCAAACTTCTTCAAGAGGTCTTTGGTGTACTTTTCTTGGTAGATGAAAGTCCCCTCTTGAAGTTGCTTGATTTGAAATCCTAGGAAGAAATTGAGTTCTCCAATCATTGACATCTCGAACTCCCTAGACATCATGGTGCCAAACTCAAGACTAAGAGATTTGTTAGTTGAGCCAAAAATAATGTCATCAACGTAAATTTAACAAAGAAATAAATCCCCGTTGATGTCTTTGGTGAAAAGTGTAGTGTCCACCCTCCCAATCTTGAATCCTTGCATGACTAGGAAATCCCTAAGACGTTCGTACCATGCCCTAGGTGCTTGCTTGAGCCCGTAGAGCGCCTTGTGTAACCTATACACATGGTTAGGATTCCTCGGATCTTCAAACCCGGGAGGTTGCTCAACGAAAACAAGCTCGTTAATATAACCATTGAGGAAGGCACTTTTCACATCCATTTGATAAAGCATAATATTGTGATGTGAAGCAAAAGCAAGGAGAATACGAATAGCTTCTAACCGTGCGACCGGGGCAAATGTCTCTCCAAAATCTAGTCCTTCAACTTGTGAAAAACCCTTGGCCACAAGCCTTGCCTTGTTGCGGACCACCACGCCATTCTCGTCTTGTTTGTTGCGGTGCACCCACTTCGTTCCGATGACGTTCTTGTCCTTAGGTCGCTCCTCCAATACCCAAACTTTATTGCGGGTGAAGTTGTTGAGTTCTTCTTGCATAGCCATCACCCAATTGGGATCTTGGAGTGCTTCCTCAATATTTGTGGGTTCTACACACGAAACAAAAGAGTAGTGCTCACAAAATGAAGCAACATGGCGAGAACGAGTACTTACTCCCCTTGACGGACTTCCGATGATTTGATCCATCGGATGTGCCTTGGAGACGCGCCCATGCCTCATAAGAGGTTGTGAGGTACTTTGTGGTGGTGAGGCATCTTGCTCGTCTTGTGGTTGGACTTGACCTTGGACTTCTTCTTCTTCTTCTTGTTGTTGTGTGGCATGTGAATCTTGCATTGGCAATGGATCATTTTTCTCTTCTTCTTCATCAATTTGAGGCGCCATGGAGGTGTTGATGTTGGAACTTGAGGCTCCCCCTTGATCATGGCTCTCCTCAACTTCGGGCTTGATGTCTCCTATGGTCATGTTCTTCATAGCTTCTCGTAGAGGCTCATCATCTATATCATCATGACCAAAACTCTCCTCTTGGGAGCCATTAGTCTCATCAAACTCAACATCACAACTTTCTTCAACTAACCCGGAGGTTTGGTTGAATACTCGATATGCTTTTGAGTTTGACGCATAACCAAGAAAGATACCAACATCACACCTTCTTTCAAACTTACCGAGCCTTTTCTTGCGGTAGATGTAGCACTTGCACCCGAAGACTCGGAAGTAGGAGATGTTGGGCTTTCTCCCAATGAGGAGCTCATATGGGGTCTTTTGAAGTAGTCGATGAAGGTAGACCCTATTTGCGGCATGACACGCCGTGTTGATTGCTTCGGCCCAAAACTTCTCCGACGTGCCATAGTCATCAAGCATTGCTCTTGCAAGGGTGATGAGAGTTTTGTTCTTCCTTTCAACGACACCATTTTGTTGAGGGGTGTATGTGGCCGAAAACTCGTGCTTCACGCCTTCACGATCACACCACTCCCCAATGTTGTAGTTCTTGAACTCGGTGCCGTTGTCACTCCGGACCTTGATGATGGGAAGTTGAAATTCCCTTTGAGCTCGTTTAGCGAAGGTCTTGAAGATTTCCGGAGTTTCACCCTTGTCGCCTAGAAACAATGTCCAAGCATAGCGAGAGTAGTCATCAACAATAACAAGACAATAGAGGTTACCGCCAAGGCTTTGATACGTGGACGGTCCGAAGAGGTCCATGTGAAGTAGTTCAAGTGGCTTGGAGGTTGACACCATTGTCTTCAACGGATGGTGTGAGGCGACTTGCTTCCCGGCTTGACATGCGCTACAAGGCTTGTTCTTCTCAAATGTGACATCCTTCACGCCGGTCACCATCCCAAGCTTGAATGACTTCTTGAGCTTGCTCATCCCAATGTGAGCAATGCGCCGATGCCATAGCCACCCCAAACTAGTCTTGGTGAAAAGACAAGTGGTCAAGCTAGCATCCTTGTTGGAGAAGTCCACCAAGTAAAGATGTCCATGCCGAAAACCTTTGAATATTAGTTCTTTACTTGACTCACTAGTCACCACAACCATTCTTGTCAAATGTGCATGTTAGTCCAAGATCACATAATTGTGCAATAGAAAGTAAATTGAAGCTAAGAGACTTAACGTAAAGCACATTAGAGATGGACAAATCATGAGAAATAGCAATTTTACCCAAACCAATTACCTTCCCCTTTGAGTTATCACCAAAGGTGACTTGTTCATGATTGCCGGGGTTTTCTATGGAGGTGAACATACCATCATTGCCGGTCATATGTTGAGTGCACCCACTATCGAGTACCCAATGCTTTCCTCCGGCTTTGTAGTTCACCTACACACATGAAGTTAGTTTTTGAGTTTAGGAACCCAAGCCAACTTAGGTCCTTGTATGTGTGATACAAGTGATTTTGGAACCCAAAGTTGCTTGGGGAGCTTCCCCTTCATGCCCTTGATGTCTTTGCCGATGAACCTTGCCTCCACCTTTCCACCTACTTTGTTCAATAGATAGTGATAATCATTGAAAGTAGATTTGTAGTTAGGAGGCAATTTGGGAGAAGGACGGTTGGGAAGAGGACACTCCCTCGTGTGATGTCCGGTGACCTCACAATGTTGGCAATATGACCCAACTTCCTTGATGAAGCTTGTCCTAAGCTCCGGTGAGGGCACCTTTCCTTTGTTGGGTACCGGGAAGGATCCAAGTCCTCTTTTGTTGAAGCTTTTCGCTTGTTGGTAGAGGATTTCCTTGTGCTTGTCCTCCCCCTTAGAGAGTCTTGCCACACTAGTGCGAAGACTTTCAATTTCGTCCATTAGCTCCTTCTCCCTAGGGCTTGCTTTCAAAGGCAAAGACTTATCCAAAACATTAGTGGCATGTGAATTAGATGATATTTTGCCATCAAGGGTTTCTTTCTTTGTGTTTTTCAATTTAAGTTCAATAGCTTCATAAGCACGGTTAAGCACTTCATGTTCTTGAACCAACTCATTGTGCTTTGCCAAGAGTGCTAAGTTAGCTAAGTCAAGCTCATGATACTTAAGCTTGATTGTAGCATTTTCATCCTCGATTTGTTTGACATTTAATTTGAGCGTGTCATGCTCTTTAAGTATGGTTACATACTTGTCATGCAAATCGAGGTTAGCACTTTCAAGCTTAGCACGAGCTAGCTCAAGAGCCTTAACCTTAGCCTTTTCCCTTTTTATCATGGCATGATATTCACTAATCATGGATGCTAATTCATCGGGTGAAAGCTCCTCATCATCATCGCTAGAGTCTTCACATACCTTTGAGTTACCTTTCGCCATTAGGCACATAGGAGGTGGACGAAGAGGGGAGTCATTCTTGTTGACGATGGCGAGGCCCGCCAAGTTTTCTTCATTTTCACTATCTTCGTCGCTTGACTCTTCATCCGTGATCCACTCATTTGCTTCACACATGAAGACCTTTTGAGGCCCTCTTCTTTTCTTTGGAAAGAGCTTGGTTTTCTTGCCTTTGTCAAATTTCTTCTTTCCAAAGGAGCGCTTGGGCTTGACCTCCTCTTCATCATCACTTTCTTCTAGCTTGTGATGCTTGCCAATTTCCTTTCTTTTGTCCGGTCTTGGGCAGTCATATGATATGTGGCCTAGATCACCACAATTGTAGCACGTCTTGTTTTCATCTTTTCTTGGCAAGAAGGCTTTCTTTTTGGGATCAAAAGAGTATCCCTTCTTTGCAATCTTAGAGTTGAGGCGTGAGAATTTTCTCATCATCAAAGCAAGCTCATCATCATCATCTTCACTTGTTTCTTGCTCTTCTTCACTTGAGCTAGGCTCAACCACTTTCTTCTTCTTGGGAGTTGTCTTCTTGGTTGACGCCTTGAGAGCAATGGTTTTTGATGATGACTCCTCCATCATTCCAAGTACGCTCATTTCATGAGCATGAATTTCTCCAATGAGCTCCGAAACTTCAATGTTGTCTAGTGACTCTTTTTGGAGCATTGAATTGATAATGTTGTACTTGGGCTTGGGTAGAAGCATGAGGATCTTGCGATTTATAAGTCCCTTGCCAAGAGAAGCAATATCAAGTGCGTTAATTTCCTCAATGAGCACATTTAAACGAGAAAACATTTGATTAACGTTTTCATGAGGAAGCATCTTAAATTCATCATATTTTGATTTAAGCATGTGATATTTGAGTTCTTTGACACGAGATGAGCCCTCATGTATTTCAACTAGACATGCCCAAATTTCACATGCTTTTTCCTTGCTAGCAATCCTAGCAAAAACATCTTGACTAATGCATTCATATATGGCATTTCTAGCCTTAGCATCCCATTTTAATTGGTCTCCAACATAGTCAAGATTTCCAAACCCCGCATGGGTCGCTTCCCACACTTCGGGAGCAATTGCCTCAAGGTAAGCGCGCATGCGTGCTTTCCAATAAGCAAAATTCTTGCCCTCGAAGGTAGGAACCGAACCCCCATTCTTGGCCATTTTTGCTCTCTAGCGGTGAAGCTAGAATGATCCAATGAGCAACCAAGCTCTGATACCAATTGTAAGGATCGAAACGCCCAAGAGGGGGGGTGAATTGGGCTTTTTAAAATTTTAGAGCAATTTAAAACTTTAATGGTTGAAGCCCAATTCCCTATGCAAACTAAGTACGCAAGTAAGAGAGTTAAGTGCGGAATAGTAAAAGCGTAATAGTAAGGGGTGAGGAGAGAAATGCAAACTCCCGCGGAGACTTAGAGACACGGCGATTTTTCCCGTGGTTCGGTAAGATCATAAAAATCTTCCTACATCCACGTTGTGGCACCCACCAAAGGGTATGGCCACTCCCAAGTCACCAAGACAAGGGAATCCACTATCTTTCTCCGTTCGCCCTCTCCGGCAAGGTGGAGCTCAAGCCTTGTACAACGGTGATCCTCCGGGCTTCCACAAACACCTTGGTAAGCTCCGGAGTGATCTCTTCTTCCTCCAACGTTTACAAGGTGAGAGAAGTCACCAAGACACTCTCTCTCACTAGTCTAGAGATTCCAATCACCAAGAATGGACGCACACAAGCTTCTCTCTAGCTAGATATAACCTATAGTTGGATTACAAGAGGTTTTGAGGTATGGAAGTGGTAGCTCTTGGTCTTGAATGCTTGAGAATGTGTAGTGAGGCTCTGGAGATCAAGACTTATCGAAATGGCCGGTTGGAGGGGTATTTATAGCCAGCCCACACGAGATAGCCGTTGGAAAAGTGGGCAGACTTTGTCAGTTAACATCGGATCCTCCGATGCACCCCTTTATATGATCATCGGTCGAGTTCCAAATTAGCTGATGTCACGTGTCAGATGTGACCGTTGGATATAATCGTTGGATCTTTTAATCGACCGATGTTACTTCAATTTATCATCGGATGATCCGGTGAGTTGATCTTCAGAATTGGGTCAGAAATATTGTCTCTGTTGAATTTGACCGATGTACACTTACTTCCTCATCGGATGGTCCGGTGTGTATATCTTCATAATAACTCAGATATCAACCTTCGGGTGAACTCAACCGATGTGCCACTTCCTTCACATCGGATGATCCGATGAGTACTGGAATCTGAGGTCTTCTTCTTCTGCCAACTCAAACTCGACCGATGTAGTCATTTTGCAAGACATCGGATGATCCGGTGAATGCAACTTGTTTGCTTCGAGTTGTTTTGAGTTGATCTTTTAGAATCCTCTCGAGTGACCTCTTTGATACTTGTTTGAAATGATATTACGATGAGGTGTGAGCTCCTTGTGTTGCCAATTTTGATAAAGTAGAGTCGTTGTATGATTTCTTCATTTAGTTTTTATGAGTATCGAATAACCCCTTAGAATGGATCATTGAGGGGTCTCCATTTATATCCAATGAGCAGTAGATGGTGTGAATAGATAGTTCATTAACGGTTGATGTGATATATGTGAAACCTCGCATCCACAAACTCATTAGTAATAACGAACGGTTGTCATTAATCACCAAAACCATATCTCACGGGGGCCTAGATGCTTTCAATTGTCACCAATATAAATAATATCATTTGATAAGTAAGAAGACCATATCATACACTTTATGTCTTCATGTTTTAATAAGCATAACTAAGAGGTCAACAATACTGTCTATAACTTTGAAGCTATCGTCTTGTCTTACATCATCAATATAATTATCAAATTGTAATTCAAGATGTTCGAGAACTTTTTAAGATTGAATTCAACTAGTATATGTACCTTCTGAGCATCAAAAGTAGCATCTGAAACAAAATATAGAATCCTTCCTGATACTATATTCAAGCTAGTCATGTTTGTACATTTAAAAACAATTGAATTGACGATCTCCCTTTCCAATCTACTTTTTGGAAAATCATGTGCATAAGATTGAAATGAACCTTTGATAACATATGCTTTTAGATTTCATATTGATCACTAACAGTTTATATACAACGACTGGGTCAAGGCTGTAGTATATAAGCTCTTATATACGATAGCCCATCGGCCCTGGCTGTCGTATATAAGAGCTTATATACGACAGCCGCTGGGCCCTGGCTGTCGTATATAAGAGCTTATATACGACAGCCTGGCCCAGCCGTCGTATATAATTTAGGCTTATTTACGACGGCACTGTATAGCGACCGTTGTATATAAACTATACAGGCCGTCGTATATAAGCTTTTCCATTTTTTTAAAAATAAAAAAATGGCTAACCTGGCTCGATGACCAGCTACACATCCAAATCAATAGACAACAACAAAACAGTTTGATATATAAAATCACAACAAAGTGCAATAGTACACATCGACAATCACAAAGTCTGACATCCACACAATCAAAAACAAAATCACAAATCTATTGATTACTAGCCCCTCCACTACCTCCGGGAGCGAAGCAGTCATCCTGCCGCGGCGAACCTGGCGCCCTTAGCTATGGCGATGGAGTCTGAGCCTCCGTCCCTGATCCCTGCAAAACACAGTGACATATGTACAAGTTTACAATTCTTTTTCTAGGTTCATTAGGATTCTTAGCGGTTGGGGCTTCCACTTAATGTAACTTTCTTTTTATACCTGTACTCCAGGAAACTGCTCCTGTGGTGGCGACGGCTCCAGCACGAACGGAGGTGGCTGCAACAACGGTATCTGGATTTGCTGCCCTTGCTGTCGAGCTAGCGCCTGTCATTTTAAACATTACAATTTACAAAACCAATTGAAATGTAATGTAATTAAAGTATAATTGTATGTTTCTTACTTCCATTGCCGCTTGCATCTGTGCCATATAGGACGCATGGTACGCCATGGCAGCCCTGTTGTTCTCTCGCTCTCTCGCCAAGGCCTCCTCCTGCCGAGCCAAGCTCTCCCGAAGCGCCATGACTTCGAGATCTCTCTCGGTGACACGGCGGTTGGAGGAGCCTGCGCCAGCAGCCGAAGACTGCGAGGAGCTGCCTCTCGCAGGTCATTCCTCTCTAGAGTTGACGACTCTAGAGAATATGGCAAGTCTAAAAAAACGAATCAATTCAAGGTAAAATTAAATAATCTTGAATTGAAAATAATGAAAGTAAATGAATTCACCTTCCGTGTGCTTTTCCACCTCCGCTTGCATACGCGACTTGAGGGTCGATGTTGGGGGAGTTTTCCCAATCGAACCCTTCGCCGTGTATCCTCACAGCCTCTTGCCCATACCTAGTCTGAAAAACAATGAAATTGTGTAAGTTCAACAACATATATAGTGTCAAATAATTTCAGAGGTCATGAAACTTACTAGGCGCTCCGCTACGTACTGACTACACTGCTCCGGCTGAGAAGGGTCAGCGTGACCTCTCCTATAGACCGCAGTAGCACTCGTTCGCACGCCGGTCTCCTTTTCCTGTGAACATATGTTAGTAGGAACAATACTACATTATAAATATAATAAAAACTACCAAGAAACTTACCATCCGTTTAGCCATTCGTACAAAACCTTGGACGCCTATACCGTGCTTCCCTGAGCTCCCTCTGGCATCTCGAGTGTACTTGGACTTAGCGATGAACTCATCGCTAGCCCAATACCTGCAAAGGGCTCGGTAATCTTCAGTTTGTCCCTGTAACCAAGGGACACTAACCTGCACACATGCGTAGTTCATTAGATGTTACTTAGCAAAATTAATATGAACAATTTAAAGATTACGCAACTTACCTCTGCGTATTGCTCCTCCGTCAAGTACGTGTCGGAGGCGTATCTGAACGACCCAACTTCGTGGTCGTGGAGCTTTAAGTAGTCGTTAACTACTTGACTCCGAGCGTTCGAAAGCATTTGCATAACAAGCTTCCGAGCGTTCACTTCGAACGCAGAGCGGGCGTGATCCATCTGCTCAGCCGGGTCCTCAAGGTGGTACCTGAGCTGTAGGAAGCCAACACAGTTCGACATATACCCACATTAATATTTGAAGGAACATAAAGAATTGAAACTTCAAATATTTATGAAAGTTACTTACCCAAAAATCTGCCCACACGACTCCCTGTAGGTTGTCGTTCTCCGGGTGAGGAACGCGCGCGTAGTCGTCCCACGACGTAGCTGCACGTCCATCGATCGCACCGGGGTAGTGCAGACACACTAAGTTCCCGATGCAACCGTTCACCGTCCTGTGGTGTTTCTGCCCGTCGTACGAGAGGTCCTCCCAAGAACTAAAAAGACGTTTGTTAAGTGATTAAGTAAGATCATAGTCTTTGAGAACAAATAGAAATAAATACTTTATTAATGTGTTACCTGTCTCCAACCAGACGAATAATTACCGGCTCTCTAGGAATAGGTGAAGGACCAACAAAGTTACTCCTCCTCGTACGTCTCCTCCGCTACGGCACCACGTCTCGTGACCCAGAAGGCTGGTCACCGGACGTGTCCTCAGGCTGGGTGCCCTCGGGCTCGCTGGGCAGACTACCCTGGGGGTGGCTGCCGGAGGGCTGGCTACCAGAGGGCTCGCTCCCCGAGGGCACGCTGCGCTGCGTACCTGTCTCCTTAGGTGGCGCTCTAGCCTCGGACTCATAGTCCGAATCAGACTACAATGGTAAAGTAAGTTAAATTGAAAAAGTGATTTAATAATTTTGTGCATTGTAGAAAAATTTACTTCTGTACGCTGCAAACTGACAACTCTGTCCCGCAACTCTGGACACGCACTTAACAGCTGAGTGCGTCTGCTCCCGCTGTAAATGGAACTGTAGAAGTAGTCGTCTCTCTCGTGTGAGGGGAGGAAACCCCTCACACTCGGCGCCTTCTTCCCTTTCGAACCCTTTGAACCCTTGCTTGACGACATCCTAATCAGTTTAAAAGAACATTACTCATAATCAGTTTCAAAATTCATCAACATCATGATCATCAACATCACGATCATCAACATCACGATCTGTCGTCTTGAGCTGTTTACGTTTCCGCTTTCGCATTGTAGATGTCTCTACGTCAGCAACGTCTCCTACTAAGTTATCGAGTCCTGCACCAGGCTCGATGATAAAAGAGTCTGGCAACTCTTCGTCTTGGTAAACTTCTTCAGTGTCTCCACTATCATGATAACCATCATCTCTAGGAGTATACAAGCGCTCACGAGGATTCACTTTATATACCACCCACCAAGTGCTAAGCTTCTTACATGGATAAGGTAGATAATACACTTGTTCCACTTGATGTGCAAGAACGTATGTATCTAAACCTCGTAAGCGTTCGTTGTGATTCACTTCCACCATGCCAAATTGATTTTCTCGAGTTCCATGATTGTTATCAAACCAATCATAATCAAAGAACACCACTCGAAGTTCTTTATTGCCAGCGAAAGTAAATTCCAGAATTTTGTTAATGATTCCATAGTAATTGGTTTCTTTCCCTTGTGAGTCGATTGCTCTCGTCACAACTCCGCAATTTGATGTTGCTGCGAGAGGACGAAGAGTTTTGAATTGAGTTGTACGGAATCGGAAGCCATTTACATCATATCAACCATAGCTTCTAACTTTCACTAATCCATAAGATAGTTGTCGTAAATCTTGATGGATGTCGGTGTTCGCTAATACATAAGCTCGAAACCAGGATAAGAAATTAGGCCCTCCATTAATTCCAGCCCGTCGCATCGTTTCTACTTGCTTTCTCGTTGGTTGATGCTTATGTTTCCAGTTTTGGTTGTGGAACTCACTGTACACACAAAATATATGTGATCGGCATTAGCATACATGTATTGGTAAATACAATAATCATCATAAATGTAAGAGAAAAACTTACTCGAAATATTTCTCCATGCCATCGATATTAGCATACATGTAGAGTAAAGCAGCAGTCATTTCTCCTTCAGTAAAATCGTATGATGTGTTGCTGCCAACAGTAGTTCCCCTCGATTCAAAAATAGAGAGATCACTAACTGGTGGTTCGTCATCTACATTGTATCGCATTGCCGAAGTATTGAAATTGTTTTCCTCTGCAAAGTAGAAACTAGAAAAGTAACCTACTTCCTTTAGAGTAAATGCTTCGGCAATGCACGCTTCAACCCTTGCTCTGTTGCCAACCATAGTTTTCAAATATCTCAATGCTCTTTGAATATGGTACATCCATCTATATTGCACAGGACCACCAACTTTTGCTTCGAATGGAAGATGTATAAGAAGATGCTGCATTGGATTGAAGAAACCAGGACATAATATTTTTTCCATCTTACATAAAAAGTACAGGTATCTCCTTCTCTAACTTCTCCATCATATCTTTCGTTATTTCTTTGGCAAATAACTGCCTATAGAATAATGAGAGCTCAGCTAACACCTTCCATACCGCATCATCCAGATATCCCCGAAATATAACAGGTAAGAGTCTTTCCATTATTATATGATAGTCATGACTCTTCAACCCAGTGAGCTTTCCCGTTTTAACATTCACGGCTCGTCTCAGACTAGCAGCATAACCATCTGGGAATTTCAAAGTTTTCAACCATTCCATAACTTGTTTCTTTTCATTAGGTCGAAGCACGAAAGAAGCACGTGACTTACCACCGCTTTCAGAGAGCTCAAGAGTAGGTCGATTACAAATCTCGGTCAAATCCTTTCAAGGCTTTAAGTTGTCTTTCGTTTTGCCCGTGATATCCACGCACGTGCTTATGATACATTCGGTCATGTTACACTCCTGATGCATTACATCAATATTATGCATCAGTATCAATGACTTCACATATGGTAGCTCTCAAACTCCACATACATGAGTCCAGTTGTGAACATTTCCGTAACCTACAAAGAATCCAGGGCGAGCTTCATCAGGGACTAGTGAGTCCAACACATCGGATACTTCACACCCGCTTAGGTGTTAAGGCGGTTCCTTAGTGACAACAGTATCTTTTCTGAAGACATTCCTCTGTTGCCTGAATGGGTGGTTTCGAGGAAGCCAACGCCTATGACAATCAAAGTAGCTTATCTTGCCACCGTATGTAAGTCGAAAACACTCTGTGTCAGACGCACATATGGGACACGACAAACGACCATGTGTGCTCCATCCAGAAAACATGCTGTACGCAGGGAAATCATGGACATACCACAAATAAGCAGCTCAAAGGTTGAATTTCTGCTTCTTGTAACAGTCATACGCTTCAACTCCAATCCATAATGTTTTCAATTCTTCAATCAATGGTTTCAACATCACATTGATACGTGATACCGGATGATCTGGTCCTGGTATAATGAGGCTAAGAAACATAAACTCGTACTTCATGCAAAGAGAAGGTGGTAGGTTGTACGGAATAACAAAGACGGGCCAACAGGAGTATGGTGTGGCATTTGTACTGAAAGGTGAAAAACCATCCGTCGCTAACCCGATGCGAACATTTCTCGCATCACTAGCAAAAGCAGGATCAAAAGAGTCCAAAGGCTTCCATGCATCACCGTCCGACGGATGAGTCAACACATCTTTGTTCTCATGCACACCTTCTATGTGTCATCTCATGTGTCTGACAGATCTTTTAGAAAGAAACAACCACTTCAACCGAGGTGTCACAGGCAAGTAACGCAATTGCTTATGTGCAACTTCTGTCATTACTTTATCACCATCGTCATTGACAACTTCGACAAAACTCGATTTTCCACACTTTAAACAATTCTTCAGAAGCTTTTCAAGAGATTAAAGAATGTGTCTGCCTCATTTGTGGGTGGATCCTCCGTTTCTATATCTTGTAACATCTCATCAATCCTGTCAACACCCGGACAATCATCATCATCATCTTCCACTACATGAACGGCTCGAGGAGCAGACTCGCCGTGGAAACTCCAGACCTCATAATATGGCATGTAACCGTTTCTGCACAAGTGTAATGACAATGTCGTTTTATCCAGAAACTTAGTATTCCGGCATTTCGCACACGGACAACGAACTTTATCAGTCGTAGACAACGAGAACACTCAATCAATAAAGTCATCTGTCCCGGCATACCACTCATCTGAGTGACCAGTTGCCTTGTTCTAACCGGTATACATCCAACTACGGTCTTCACTCATGTTTAACTATACAGTTTTAAGTCAAAGAATTTATAGTTAGTTTATTATTTATTTATATCACGGACCTATATCTATTGGAAAGGATAGGTCCTAAACCCACCCAAGAGTGACCGAGACGAACGTGCTTACGACAAGACACGAGGTCTTGATTCAGACGAAATTTCGGCACCATAACCCCGTTGTTCTCCAACTGCACGTCTAAAAATGGAGCAGCGGAGAACATTAGGCTTACGCTATCGAAACTACGTCCAAATCTAGACCCCGCGTCTCATCATAAGCACGCCCTCTCGGTCACTCCTAGACTGTCCAAAAAGGGACAATTCCGAACCTACACGCCTCACATGCGTAACACATGTGAGACGGGCCGGTTCGAAACGAGTGACGCATATTGTAAAGGTTTACAACAATCTTTCATTTTTGAGTCATTTCAAAGAGAGAGGAAAGAACAATAGAGAGAAGGAAAGAACCATAGTTGTTAAGCGACGCTTAAGCGGTAAGGCGTCTGGGGATCGTAAGGCGTCCCATCGCCTTAGATCCCGGCGTAAGGCAGGTGAATATGGCGGCGACGCTTGCACAAAGGGGAGGCGGCGGCGGCGCCCGCGCACAGGAGGTGATACATCTTCCGGGAAAGGAAGGGGCAGGGGTGGCGCCGTCGACGGAGGAAACCAATGTGGGGGGGGGGGATGAGGGGGAGCAGAATGACCTGCGTTCGTGGGAGGTTGAGCGCCGGCAGATCCCGGCAGCCGGTCAATGGAGGCCGACGAGTGCCGGCAGATCAACAGTCCGGCGGTGGAGGAGGCCGAGCGCCGAAGGATTGGCAGTTCCGCGGCAGAGTGTCGGAGGCCGAGCGCTGGCTAAGCCGCGGGGGGGGGGGTGATGGGGGATCGGAGGACGAACGCCGCGGGGGGGGGGGGGGGGAGGGGGGGTAGGGCGAGGCGGCCTAGATTGTTCACATCGTGCTTTTGTAGACGTATACGTTACCACTAAATAGGTCGTATCGGGCCTTAAGCCTATTTATGTACATATAGTACTTTTAAACACTCAAACAATCGAAACAACAATCAATTAAACTATTAACTCATATGCATTAATCATCTAAGCAATTGCCAACTCATCTAAACAAACATAATTACCGTAGTTAACAAGCTTATCAATTCTAAGCAATTAAAAAAACACCTAGCTAGCAATTCAAATAAACGTGGGCAATAATTAAACCTAATCATATCAATTCATCTAAATCTAAAGAATTAGCCACTAAACAATCAAAAACAAACAAGCATAATCTAAACAATTGGTAATTAAAAAACCAAACTTTCTAGATGGGGAGGGAGGCGGGCGACTTACCTCACGGTGGAGGCGGCACGGCGAGCGGCACACGGCTAGGCGGGCGGCGGACGTCGTGGAGGCGGACCGGCACGGCGTGGCGGCACACAGCACGACGGACGCAGGTCCGGGCGGTGCGGCGACGTGGCAGCGCGGTGGGGGCAGTGCGGCGGCCGGGGCGGGGTGGAGGCTGGGGCGGGGACCTCCGGGGCGGCGGCGGTGGCGGCCGGGCGGCGGCGGCTGACTGGCGGGTGGTGGCGGCCGGGGCACCGGCTGGCGGGGGCGGCCGGGGCACCGGCTGGCGGGGGCGGCCGGGGCGGCGGCTGGGGGGCGGCCAGGGCGGCGGATGGGCGGCGGCGGGCGGGCGCGGCGGGTGGGCGGCGGCGGCGTTTAGGGCTGCGGGGGCTCAGGTCGGCGCGGACGTGAATGCCCGCGCCGACCCGGGCCCGCGGGTATATAAGCCTTATTTACGACGGCCCATGGTGTGGCCGTCGTACATAAGCTTATTTACGACAGCCTTGGTTTGACTGTCGTATATAACTGCTATATACGACAACCTAGGGTTGGCTGTCGCATATAACAACTATATACGACAGCTATATACTAAACGACGGTTGTACTGTCGTATATAAACTTATATATGACAGCCTCTGCTGACCGTTGTATGTAAGTTTATATACGACAGCTAGCCATCGTATGTTATACAGGCTGTCGTATGTTGCCCTGTTTCCTGTAGTGGACCACCCAAGATTTGCAGCTGATGTGTATGTTTGTACGCTGTGATTGCATCTGTTGCATCGCTTGCATACCGCTCGCTTGGACCTCTTATTTTGTGATGTCTAAGTTCATCAAGGACTTCATAAGAGGCTGGTTTAGCACAGTAAATTCAACAGAGCCCTTTTCAAATCTGCGCAACGAATTCTCTATCCCTTTTCATCTCGGTCCAATCCGTCCGGATGCCTTTTTCAAAGCGCACAGCTCTGGAGTACAGCCTCTTCTCCGTTCTCCGAGTCTCCGTCTCCACAGACCACACAACACGGCTGCTACTCCCCCAATCTCGCAGGCGTCTCGACGTGGTGCACTCACAGTCCATTTGTTTGGCTGGGGCACAGGGTATGCCGTAGCCACGGGCCACACCAAGGCATACGCTGTGTATCCCCACCTGCTCGATGGACGTCGAGAATTTCAGTAATCTTGATGTTTTATGTGATACTCCTCTGTTTCATTTTAAATGACGTTGATTAGTTCAGTTTTGAAGTAACCAACGTTATTTAAATGAAATAGAGGGAGTATACAACATATGTAATTTCGGTAGTTCTAGTTGTTTCTTTTCTTAGGAATTAACTAGTGTCTCCCACTTAATGAGAAGCGTGTGTCTATGTTCTGAAAAATAAATAATCCCACCTTTGATTCTCCACTGGGCAGCTAATCGTTTTCTTTGTGTTTTGCTTGCGTTCCCGGGTAGTAGTAAGCAGCTAGCAGCTCGGTCCTCCCGATCCCGCCTTTCATACAAAAGAGGTGCAGAGCCACACGCACGTCTAATCACGGCGCCATCTCGTGATCGCGTAGCTGAAGCTGGCACGACAGGGACCTGCAGGGGGGGGGGGGGGGGGGGGGCGGGGGGTGGTCCTGATCCGCAACGCAAATGCGCCACCGTGACGCCGACGTCGCCGTCAGTTTATCCGGGGAGCCGCGAGGTGTCTGGACCTGAACATCTCTCCGCCCTCGTCTGCGGCTGGACGGGCGGAACACCGCGGATCGGCCAACCAGCGGCCATTCGTCTCCCTTTTCTACTCTAAGCAAGAACGCTGTTTCCGGTTGGTGTAGCCTAGGACCCGAATTGTGTCAGCATGCAGGAACCTGTACCTTGGTGAGGCGGAAATCGAGTCGCCCATTAACTCGTGCTCCGCGTAGGATCGATGCCTTTTTCAAATCGAACTCAAACTCTGCGAGAAAAGGGGAAAGGAAAATGACTAAAGAAAAGAAGACGACGCATGCATATGTAGTAGCATCAAAGGATAAAGTGGACAACACGAGGCAGAGAGCGGGGATGATGGCGGCCTCCACTTTGCCCGGCAACCAACCCTTCCTTCCCTCCCTCCGAAAGCAAGCAGGAACACCGCATCGCTCGGCGGCCGGTCGCAGACAAACGCCAGCTGACCGGCAGCAGAGCCAGGTGAGCCGCCTCAAAAGCACCGCGCACCCCGTCTCGTCACGCCCTTGCGCCGCGATCCCCGTCCTCCTCCTCCCGTTGCGTGCGTGACGCCACACGCGACAACCGACCACGGGACGAGGAAGCTCTACTGGCCTCTTCTTGCTCGTAGCAGGCACGCGGCCGCAAGAGTCATAAAGCGGCAGGGGTAGACGGAGAGGAGGCGCCTGGGCGGGGCGATCGTCGCCAGGAAGGGCGGCGAGGTGGAGATGGTGGCGCGGCAGGGAAAGGAGGAGGAGGTGGGGTGGGAGGGGGAGGCGGAGATCGACTACGTGTTCAAGGTGGTGGTGGTGGGCGACTCGGCGGTGGGGAAGACTCAGCTGCTGGCGCGGTTCACGCGCGACGAGTTCGCGCTCGACTCCAGGTCCACCATCGGCGTCGAGTTCCAGACGCGCACGCTCACGCTGCACCGGAAGCGCGTCAAGGCGCAGATCTGGGACACCGCCGGACAGGAGAGGTACGTGCTCTGTACCCGTCGTCGTAGTCCGGCGACCCGCCGCCGTACGCGTGAGTTTTCCTACCCGTGAGATCGAGCTCGTTATTTCGCAAAGAACAGAGTAGATATGCTCGTGCAAGCAATGCTGGCGTGTGCCGCCGCCACGAGACAAAAGTAGGAATCGATGTTTGGATTGCACTCGAATGAATTTTGGTTCGGTACGTGTGTACATTTGAAGCCCTACCTTTTGTCCCATCAAAGCTTCTCACTGGTTTGGCCGTTCCTGTGATACGTCTATGCTGCCGATTGCACAATCTTGTTGTTTAGGTTGCTTCAACATGTGGAGATGATGCCAGCTATTCCTTTCCAAAATCACTACTCCTGTATCTAAAATTTACTAGAAGATTAGAATGCAAAATGCAAAACCATGTTGTTTATCCCGGGGCCATGCTAAGGTGCTTCCAGAATTCAGATAAGGAGATGGCGTGATGTCAAATCAAAATTAAGTTTTAAAAGAGACATTGGAAGAAGATAAGCATGCACGGTGGCAGCCAGAGTTCAATAATGCGAATTGTAAAGCAGTTGAGAGTTATGTCTGCAATCTGACGAGTAGATGTTATGCTAAGGACAACTCTCGAGACCATTAATTAAGCAGGCCGAACACGCTGACAGTGATATCTCAATTGGACCACCACCACCATGGATTTTTATTTTGTAGGAAAAGACTTAGCTGACCATCGCATGGATTTCAGAACAATCTTATGTGGATTATGCAACTGTCACCTCACCATTTTCTGTCACAGCTTCTGCACCGTTCAATTTCCTGTGGTTACCATTCAGAACGAAAGATTTTGTAGGAAACGAAACAGTGAAATCGATTAGTAGTTTCTTCCTCGTGAATTTGCACATTTGTGTTTCCGTGAAATTCCTGTTTCCACGTGCTGATATTTGACTGTTTGAGGATTATAAAAAGGTTTTGACACGTTTAGGGGCTGCGCGCACGCAGGTACAGGGCAGTGACGAGCGCGTACTACCGCGGCGCGCTGGGCGCCATGGTGGTGTACGACGTCACCCGGCGCGCGACGTTCGACCATGTGGCGCGGTGGGTGGAGGAGCTCCGCGCGCACGCCGACGGCTCCACTGTCGTGGCGCTCATCGGGAACAAGGCCGACCTGCCGGCGGAGCGCCGCGAGGTGGGGGCCGACGAGGCCGCGCGCCTCGCGGAAGAGCAGGGGCTCTTCTTCTCCGAGGCGTCCGCGCTGACGGGCGGCAACGTGGAGTGCGCCTTCCTCACGCTCCTCGAGGAGGTCTTCGCCGTCGTGTCGCGCAGGGCGCTCGAGCTCGACGAGGCACGGCGGATGCGCGGCGAGCAGGGCGACGGCGGCGAGGTGCTGTCGCTCGAGGGGACAAAGCTGGACGTGGGCTACATTACGGAGACCAGCGCCCTGAAGCGGAGCTCGCAGTGCGCTTGCTCGTGATGGTCTTTCCAGATGTAGTTTTCTCTTTTTTTTAATAACTTCACATTTACTCTCTTTTTTTCGAAAAACATTACTTCACATCTACAAATCACAGTCTACAGCAGTGAACTTATCTGGTGTGTAAATCAAACTAGCATCATTCATAACATTTTATACTCGAGCATGAAGCATCATACGCTGATAAGTCGAGGACAAAGGTGCCACGAGGGATTTAGGATATCGTCATAATGTCGGGACAGAGACGTCCCAGTCGTGGGAAAACGATCGATACTGTAAAGCCTAACCGTCGAACACGTCGCTAAAACTTGTAGCCGCTCCCGCGTTTGAACAGCGTTATGGCGACCAGAACGCTCTTGTTCATTCTTCTCCTCCAACTGTTGGTAAGCCTTCCTTGAACCATGTGTAAAGCCCTCCGTCCAGATGGTACACGTTCGTGTAACCATTTAGGACCAACAGGTATGCTGCTATAAGCGACCTGCCGAAATCAATCAGAACATTTAGGTTAACTATAAGGTTCGACCTTGGTTACAGAACATTTAAATAAATTGCTGACAAGGGACAATTTAAGCAAAAGAAGGGAGGTTAGTGATAACTAAAACCTGTGTACTCTGATTTGAAAATGGAAATGTTATGCACCTATTCTTTGAATGTGCTGTTGCTAAACTGATTTGGACAAAGATAAGTGAATCTGGGGCAGGAATATAGGTTATAGGCTCTGAATTTGAATCGGTAGCCAGATGGTGGGTCAGTTGGACTAAGGATAGTATTTTAAACATGACATGTGCTGCTGTCTTATGGTGCCCATGGAAACTAAGGCATGCAATCTGTTTTCAGGGAAAAGTGTGGAGATCAACGAAGACGTTGAAAAGCTGGAGACCAATGTGCAAGGAAACAAACAGCACGAAGATGGAGGAGTGCATTGGTGCCATGGAGGAGATGACGAAGAGGAATGCTGCTATCCTTGGGCGCGCATGGCGGACTACCCCACAATCCAATGGAGAGGCGGGAGGACGTTCTTTAACCGTCCTGGACGCCCGATGAAACTGAGAGTGGTGTGACGGGTCTTATGAACCCCAAGGGCGTAATGAACCATAACTGTGAAGATTTCATTTTATTCCAGCAATAAAACAAGGGGAAACCTATTATTCTAAAGGAAAACTTGCAGTTGTTATGTTTTTCTTCTTTCTTAAGTGGTAATTTGGCAAGGGGGGGATGCTCCAAGACTTTTTTTTTGGGGCATTTAGTACAAATCAGAACACAATCCTTTCTATCCAAATAGGTAAAGAGCCACAGAGGCACATTCCCTTTTTCCAATTGAAGCAGAAATTGTGTGTGAAATTTCAAAATCATAAAAAATCACATTGTGTGTGATAATCGACTACTTCGATTTGCATAAAACTGCAACCCTAACTTATGTTTTACCTTTGCAACCACTGGAAATTCAAATGCTAAATGATCAGCAGCTGAACAAACAATGTAGAAAACTATCATGTGGAGAACGGGACAAATTTGGTAAATGAGACTATGAACCCTAAAATCACCAGTCTATTCAGCTTTTTGTGCTCATGTGAAAATGGTGGAGCTTGTAAATTGTATAGTTGGCCTTCATCATCACATTTTAGGTACTGATTTTTTTGATCCACTACTAACAACTAATATGCATTTCCAGAAAAACTAGAAAGTTGCAGAGGTTCATTCTTTTTCCAGCAGTTTATAATTCCACAACCACATTGCATCTATAGCTCAGAAAATCTTCAATTTTCTTGATACAATATTATAAGTGATGAGAATCATTTATGACCATCACGTGACAATGCTAGAACTTGTCAAGCTTGGGATGCTGACTTAAGCAAAAAAGCATACCTAGATTGCTTCCCATCAGGGACATTTTGTGTTGGCTTTAGTGTACCTCCAGTAGAACATGCCACAATTATCTTTGCATCTTTACCAACTTTTGAGTCGACACCTGCACAAAGATAACATATGTTACCGATTATCGTATCTTTTACGAGTAATCAAACAGCAATAACACTTGCTACTGTACTTTGTAAGAACTCAGGATTCTCTTCTGTTCCAGCAAATATGCCAAAGAATGCAAATGCTACACGCCTCGCAATATCCCAGGCCGTCCATTCCTTTATTAATCTGTATATTTGTACATTAATGGCACCAGGTGGATGAGCCTGCAAAAGGAAACAATTCCAAAATCGTTATAAAACTGGCACACAAAAACTACCAATTCTTAATTAATGACTTATGAGCACCATGATATGAAGCAGCACAGAATAAACAGCAAAAACCTCATGTTGGCAGAAATTATATTAATCTAGTACTATCAATCCAGTACAGATCTCTAATACACACCAAGTTTCCTGAAGATGGTATTTTGATATAAGAAGTGACACAAAATAAAGAATTAAATGGTAATGTAAGCATACATTATTGCCTTAAACCTGAGGCCTAAACTTGTGGGATGAAGAATTGCATTAGGTTTGATACCTCTTTAAACTCAGCTTCTGGTCTGACGTCAAGAATTACAAAGTTGTTCTCCTTTTGAAGGCGCAACGCTTCCTTCACATCAACACTGCGTACCTGCAAAAGAGAAAAAAAAAAAAACAACACTAGTACCCCTGTTTCGAAATAAACACAATAGGTTCACCACAAACCAACGGTGAATTAATAATGAGTAGACTAAGGTAGTTAATATCCTCTAAATTAAAAAGGGTAAAATAGTCAGATAAATTCCTCTAAATTATAAAGCAGGCCTATTTCACATAGAACCTATAACATTTTAACCAGCTAAAATGTAGATCAAATCCTCCCTACAGAACCAAATGAAGTATTATGTACCAAACATTGAAATAGTTAAGAGAGAATGAGCAAGTGATGGAAATTACCCGCTTTTCTACTAGTATTTGCCGCTTGGTTTTCCAGTCTGCTTCAGCTGTAAGGACAAATGAAAAGGAATGGAATGTTTATTACTCCCTCTGTTCTAAAATAAATGACGTTTAGGACAGCTAATTTAGTTCAAATTGAACTAAATTTTTTGACCTAAACGTTATTTATTTCAGAACGGAGGGAGTAATACGCAGAGCATAAGAACTTAACAAGAAATGTAGAGCATAATCACCATACCAGGACTCTTCGCAGGCTTAGTGGCAGCACAACTAATACACAGCGATCTCGCAGCATGCTTCCGGTGGAGTTTCACAGCCTCTATTGGACGCCAGGAATGGCCAGATGTGAAATCGGAGCAGGGGGATATCCTAGACGAGCAAGAAAGATTGCTGTTCACCACAGAGCTCGCTGCAAGCATTGTGGTCAATAGAGGAGGGAGCAAAACGTTTGGAGGATTCCAGGGAATTAGAAAGAGGACTAAGCTCCTAATAGCACGGTAACACCTCAGGCAGCATCCTGTTCACTACAGATACTTTTTTGGGTGGAAATGTCCAACGGACCCAGTGGTTTTGGATGGGGATGTAGCTGCATATCTGAACTGGTGGTGGAGGTTGAGCAAGCGTCGAGATCGACAATCTGGATTCTGGGCGGATGGCTAGCCCTGACCCCACCAGGCCACCACATCATCAACCTGAATAGTATTAGTTATCCCTCTGTTTCTCATCCAATGACATATTTCCCAATTTTTGGCAACAAAAATGTCTGCTTTCTCTGGATGTACCAAATTGAAAAGAGAATATCGTTTCTGCAAATTCTGATCTTCATTGGCAGCCAAAAACTACGACCCATCATGATATCTATTGAACAAGAGTACACCAAAATAAATAAAATCCGAGACCTCTTATGATCATTCAGACAGTTTCAGTTCGGGACAGAAACATCACCAGAGAAGACACAACAATCAGAATCAGTTCCTCGCTCTGCTCCAGCTCAGCTTTGCTCACTCACTCCAGTACCCGTCAGCTTCCTTCTCCTTTTTCATCCTCTTCCTCGCGGTAGAGAAGGAGAGGAGGAAGAGGCCGTAGAGCGTGTCGCCCGCGGCGGGGCGGGACTCGAGGGACGGCGCGGGGGAGAGGAGGTCGGACGCCGCCGCGGAGATCACGGGAGGAGGGGCGCCTGCTGCGGGGTAATAATAAGGGGGTGCAAGCGCGACGGAACGGAAGAGGCGTGCGGCTTTGATCGGATTTGGGTTTCGGTTTGGGAGCGAGGAAGAGAAAGTGGGAGAGGGAGGCCATGGCGAGCGCAGCTAGCCGGTGGGCGGAGGTGGGTCTCGGCGATGGGTTTGGGGGTCTGCGACTGCCGAGTGGCGAGGTCGGCCGGCGGCCGTTCTTCCTCTGCGGCGTGCCCGGGTCGTGTGATCGCTTGACTCCTTGAGTGCAACCGGACTACTCCGCACCTACGGACCTAGCATCCATACGTGTCCAGGCCATGTATGGCAGCTCGAGGCAGCAACGACGACGAGCAGGACACCGTCGGTCGTCTCGAACTGGCGGATCCTCCGCCTTCCGCAGGTCATTGCACGACTGTACTCCTGTGTGCTCTCCTTATGTTCATTTCATGGCTGCCGGGATCAGTGGCGCCACTACTGAAGCGCTACTTGTTTTTGCCTCTTTGTCGCTCGCAGCCGGGCCCGGATACCAAGAGGTACGGCCCGATCAGGTATAGCCGTGGGCCGTGGGCCGTGGCGGCAAACCATATCCGTGTGCACGATCCGCGGCCCTAGCCTCCAAAGCATAGCGACGCCGGCCAGCACGACGGTTGACGGCGTTGGTGTTGACGTATCCTCCACAAGAGCATAGTCAACTTGCTGGAGCCATACATGTAACCCGTTAGTGCATTCGTAAGTAACTGGATTTCAAACTTACAGAGCTGTGACAACTGTTACTGTAACAGGAGGGTCTTGCTAGGATCGACGATGGCCACGTAGATATTGGTCGCCTTGCGTCACTGTCAGTTCTGACATGATCGGTGGTGTTCAATAAAAAAATTGTTGAAATTAAACACAAAAAATTTGAAATTTCAGGGATGCTGTTTTATCGGCAACTTCTGATATTTTTGTGTCCTGATAAATATTTTCTTGGTGCGGGTTGAGGGCTTCGGCAGTCAACGGGCTCGGCATGGTCCAAACGCGTCGAGATGGCGTGGTCCACCCAAGTGCGACGAGCAGCTCGCCCCACCATTGTGGGCTGCCAAACCGAGCCCTGGGACCTCCACATATGCAGAGATCCGACCAGGGTGGAGGCGACGTGAGGCTTGGGGATAGCTCCGACTAACAGTACTACGACGACCACGGTGGGTTGAATAAGAAGAGGTCGGCGGGAACATACAGAACGAATGTGGGAGTGCAATAAGAGGAGACAAGGTTTGTTGGGCATGGAGCAAGAGCCCCAAAGATAGAGGTTGTGAGGATGATTTTTCATGTCTATAAAAATATAGGGAGGCTAGGGACACAAGTTAGTTTTTTTTTTGTTTTGACTTGGCATAAAAAATAAAGTCGATGCCTATTTAGAGGCTCTATTGGCAATGGGATACTCTTTGCAGCTGAAAATATAGTGGGTTAGGTTATGGCCCATGGGCCACTACTAGTCTACTGGGCTCGTGCAGGCCATTATAATCGCTGTGTGTCATGTTGCATGGTATTTTCGAGTAGATGATTTGAGTAACAGAGTTGAGGACACCTTAATAAAAGAAGTTATGACACAAGTTATAATGTTTTAATGATAAACTAGTGAAGTGGTTCCAATTGTAATGATATTTTAGCAAGTTATCTTCTAGAAACCGTGTAAAATGAAAAAAAAATCGGAAAATTCCACGGGAGGAGGAGAAAATGGCGACGGAGAAGCGCCTGCGCCACCGGTCACCGCCGGCCGCCACGCCCGGCGGCGCCTCCTCATCCTCCTCCTCGACCCCTGATGCGCCCGCCGCCGCGCACTCGCCTTCGCCCCCGCCGGACCTCGTCCCGGACATCGCCCGCCGCCTGACCTCCCTCGAGGACTTCTTCGCCCTACGCGCGACCTGCCGCGCCTACCGCGCCCTCCTCCCGCCGTCCCGCGTGGCCCTGGCCTCGCAGCCCCCGCTCCTCCTCGTCGCACTCTTCCCGTCGTTCTCGGAGGCGCTCTTCCACCTCCCGCTCCGCCGCATCCACCGCTTCCGCCTTCCCTGGGCCCACCACCTGCCCCCATCCCGCCGCACCCTTCTCTACGCGCACGGCTTCCTCGTCACCGCCACCACCGCGTCCGCCCACTATCCTCCGAGGCTCCTTCTCCTCCACCTCTTCTCCGGCGAGCAGCTCCGACTCCCTAAGGTCCCCGCACCGTTCACCCGCATCATCCTCTCCGATGACCTCACCGCCGTCCTCTTCCTGCCTGGCAGGGCCACTGTCCAGCACTGCCACCCGGGAGATGCGCTGTGGCACGTGGCCTTTGCCGATCCGCCCCACGTCTTTGAAGATATGCTCTTTGTCGATGGCACTCTCTACGCCCTAGTAAATGACCTTCGTCTTGCGATTGTCGAGCTATCAGATACTTCGGTGGAGTTGTCATTTCTTGCAGAGGAGCTGGATGACGAGAGCAGGCCAGCGGGAGAGCGGTTCATGCTTGGAGAGTGCAGGGGTGAGGTGTTGCTCATCAGTCAGGACAATAGTGAGACGATGGTGTGCCGTGTGTTTCGCTGGATGTCTGGGGAAAGGAAGTGGGTTATGATCACTACCTTGGGTGGGCAGACGCTGTTTCTTGGTTCCCATGGATTTGCAGCATGTATTAGTCCAGATTGCCCAGGGATTCGAGGCGACTGTGCTTATGCAGCTGGACCGCGCTTGGGCGAATGGCATGAGTACTCCTTGACTGATGGAACTTGCGATGTTCGCTACGCTGAATATCCAGGTGCACCACCTCTCAACAACAATTCACCTGTCAGACCTCCGGTCTGGATCTTCCCCAGCTTGTGTTAATGCTAGGCTGAAAGTTTTTCTCACAGCTTTGTAGAGCATCTGACCTGAGCAAATCATGGTATCCTTGATCTTGGATCTTGATGTGCCTATGTAAGCACTATATTATTGTTCTGATGATCAGCACATTACTAATTATTTATTAAATTTTGATTTCAATAACAATGAAGTGTTTCTTACTAAGACAACATTAAATTTTACCATTTGTATCAATACTTTATATCCTGCTCATAGGTGTATGCATTTTTTGCCTTTTGAAACCTTTGCTAGGTTTCTTTTTGTTCTATTTTGGTGCATTACTATGAGACTGCAGAGTATGCACATAACAACAACAACAACTAAGCGTTAGTTATTAATTAAGTTGTTCATTGATAAGCAGAAGGTTTTGAACTGTTAAGGTGTTCTGGATTACTTTCCCTAGCATCACTTAAATGTCAGATTCATCTGTGATGGCACCTGGTTGATTAGATATTTCAGCGGGTACTTTGGGAAAATCATGAAAGGTTGGCCCATGCTTTTGCTTTGAGTAGGCAGTCTCAGGAAAAATTGTCCCATGTCTGGATATAGAAATTACAGAAAAGCTGCCAGTTGTCATCACAGCACAACCAAAATAGTTGTGTTACAATGTGCATACACTATACAGAATCGAATCTGAGGGTTACAAGATTGAATGTAATTCATGACCTGATTCTCAAAGATGACTACTGTAAATTTTTTAATACGAAACTCACCAGATTTTCTCATTTCAAAGATTGGCAAATTCCATTTTCCAATTCTTGTAAACAAAACACTGGAGAGGCAACCTGGAGATCTTCTAGCTTGCTGTAGCAGTCTAGTAGCACATGACATTGTTTGAGATGGACACCCAAGAGACATCAATGTCATAATTTACCGATGAGTCAAAACGTAATACTTCCTCTGTTCTAAATTAAATGACGTTTAGGACAGCTAATTTAGTTCAAATTGAACTAGATTTTTTGTCCTAAACGTCATTTATTTCAGAACGGAGTAAACAGTTGCACAAATTTATAATATTCTTTGATTGCTGTTTGCTGTATTGTCTTTGCAAGAGAACAAGTCTTCTCACTCGTCGAATCTTTTTGTATATGTATTTTACATGTTATAGGTGCTACTTAGATAAATCAGTTGCCAACTGCTTGTTCATGTTAATGTTAGATTAGTGGCTCCCTTGTTTTTTATTTTTATTTGCTGAACGCCTGAACCGCAACAGATTCTGCTAAGTTATGTTCTATGGTTAAGACCTATGCCCATACATCAAATATCATGAAAAATTACCTGCTTCACTTTAGAAGTACCTGAAGGTATGCCTGCGTGTGTTGTTATCGGGCATTTCAATTTGCTGCCATACATTAGCACTTCCTAGAGCCTGGTAATTTGCTTCGTGTGGACGATCCGAGAGGCTTCAGATCAAACTCTTATTAGTGAGTAGTCAGAATCATAGGAGCGGTCCTTTCACCATTGTCACAAGTAGATCATCAAAGAACAGCTCGCGATCTCACAAGCATGCTGGTTGAAGACATTTCTCGAAGCAACAAAAACCACAAAACGAAAGCATCACACACAACTCACAAGATTTAGAATTGTTTCTCCAAATGTTGAGAAAGAAGTCACGTGGTGAGAAACCTTTCATAACTGGAAAGTCGCAAAACGAAAAAATAAAATCAAATCTAGTGACACAAGGCACCATTTACGTGACTGCATGCTGAAACATTACCGGGCTTCAGGGCTGCGCACTTTAAAAGCTTTAGGCTCATTTACGTAGTTATAACCTGAGTAATACATAGAGAAAGAACAAGAAAAGAGCAAAAATAATACTGGAAATTCAATGGCTATTTGCTAGCATAATCAACGAAGAAGCCTCATCCTTCCTGACTATATATCTCACAGTTTCATTTAAGATAAGTTAGCCAAAAGTTGATTTGTGTTTCCAATCTAACTAACCAAGTTGGTCACCGCTTGCACTTTGCTTTTGCCATTTTCTTCCTCTTCTTCTTCTCGGACTTTGGGATCTTTGTCTTGCGAGCTTCCCTCTTCTCTTCTTTCACTTTCTTCTTGTTCTCCTTCCGAGCAGTCTTCCTCTCCTCAGGTCCCATCTTGGGATCAGCCTCATGCCACGAACCATCTTCATCAGAACTAGAGCAAGATCCACTATCATCTTCTTCATCTTCCACCTTATTCTCCAACGAGCACTTATTTTGCAGATGTAATGCCTCTTCCGCTGTGGTCCGTGACAACTGTTCTTGCTGCTTCTCATCAGCATGTGTGTTTTTAGTTCGCACAAATCCTAGCAGTGGCTGGTCATAAAGCTTATCCGCTGGTGGCTCATAACCCAAGGATGGGCGTTGCATCATTGACATGTTGACTATATCAGCCTCACACCGCTTCACATAATCCAGCGTCTATCGAAAGAAATCAAATAAATTATTGTTAAACCTGCTGATCAAAACATTAAAAGGACAAAATTAAACACATTATATGACCTCCCCTAGGAGGAACCACTCCCTAAGCACCATCGCCAAACAACAACAACAACAAAGCCTTTGTCCTAAACATGTTGAGCAGGCTAGATATAAAACCCAACAATTTTTTAAAAAAAAAAGAAGTAAAAGAAAAAAAAAGAAAAAAATACGAGTAAACTAAGATTCTGACACATGAATTGCTGATTTCCATCCAGAATATTATATAACCAAACAAGAAGAATATTATATAATTGCTGGTTGATGAGTAGCACAACATAATAAGCGCAAGTTTGCCATGTCAACAGGATCTTACGAGGCTAATCATTTAAGTCAAATATGAGCAAATGACAAGGCTCCATTAATCTTACCTGCACCATGACTGTTGGAGAAATTTCATCATCATTTGCAAGTGTATCTCCATTTTCTAAATTCTTTTGCTGAACCTGTGATTAACAAAATATCACTAACCCATAATATTTGTTTTCCATGATGCAGCAAGCATGATCGCCAATTTATCGTTATCTTCATCCAACATACCTTTTCTAAGTAATCATCAACATCTTCATCAGCAATGTTTTGATCAATCACAAAATTAAATAGATCTGTTACTGACATGACAGCAACACCTCTTTTCTTAAAAAAGTCCTGCATAAAATGTTGCACATATCAGACATAGCAGTTTATGATATATATGTGTGTGGATCTACTTCAACTTACAGAAACGTGCAAACAATCTTCCTTTAAGAAGTCCAACGCTGAAGGGTGATCAAGGTCGACGGATTGTGAGACATCAATGATATACAGGTGGCCCTGCACAGCAGGCAAGACAGGAGGGACATAAGGACCAGGTAATGACTACTGGAAAAAGATTAACTAACTGGTTCTCATTTACCTCAAAATAAAGAATGTTGTATTCGCTCAAATCACCATGGACCAGCTTGCACTTTTGATAAAGTGTCCTCATTGTTGTAACAATCTGAAAACAGGGTGTAGCAAGTATATGAGAAAATTATAGATAAACACTGTGATCAAGAGTGCAAGTACTTTTCCTCCACATATTTAAAGGAATCCTAACTTTGATGCCCCTACTATCTGTAAAAGAGACAAGCAACCCTAGAACATAAAACCTTTTTTTCACCAAGAGATACAACAAGTAATGGTTCAGATCCATTTATTGATACCCTGTTAGAGAGAGAACTATTTTAACTAGTCTGTACCTCAAAGTAAGATTCACGCAGCTTGTCATCTGACAGAGCAGCATCCTTAAGACGAGGAGCTGCCCAACCTCCTTTCCCTGATTGATAACAAAAGATATATATTAGAACATAGTCCAACTATACTTTCATTCCAATTGCAAAAAAAACTATACTTTGATCCTGCAACTGCAAGCAAAGTAAGCATGTTTCAAGGGTGTACCCAGTGCCGAAGGCTTCCACACATGTGGGGTCTGGGGAAGCATGTTTCAAGCCTAATAAAAAATTTAAATTTAAATATACCGTTATGAATTAGAAAGTTGTGGAACTACCTATGAATTCCATCACCAATACATGAAGTCTAAGGAGCAATGGTACCGGACATCGAATTCCAGCAGCTCTCACTCTGTAACGAGGGTAACAAAGAAATGAGTAGATTCAAATATTATAACTATTGCACAATCTATTTAGTGAGGTTGTTCCTTCCTAAAAAAACTTTTTTTTCTTTGCTGCAAATCTCTATAAGTTTTGAGAAAATTACAGGGAATACAAGAGAATAACATATTGCACAATAGACTGAAATTAAATACGGCGGTAATAGCTTGCCAACTTGCTGGAGTAAAAATAGAATAAGGCCTCAGAAATATATCTCACCGTAGAAGATTTCTCATTTCCTTTTCAGCCCAGGTCTTAACCATTTTCCGGGGATTATGCTTGCAGTAACCATGTCTAAAACGATAATCTCCTTGAACATATCTATCTCTATCCCTGCAATGAACAAATGATATGCATGTATTTTTCAGATCAATTATTTCAAAAAATGTCAAAAAGATAAAGAGCATATCACATGACACTTTTCTGCAATGAGTTTCAACAAGTATCTAGAGCCAGAAACAAACTAAGATTAGAGAATTGAATCTTACTTGAAGACAAGGACAGAGGTTTTATACACTTTGATTGCTAGCTCCTGGCCATCTGTTTTTGTTGCATGATAGACATTTGCCTGCACAAAAAAAAGGTTAATATTGAATGTGCAGTGGATGTACCCAGTTGTGAAAACAGGGAACCTAAGCCAGTGTACAGAGCTTTCTCTGTAATCTGTTTACAAATAAATGAGCTGGTGTTTCATTGTTAATCTTTTAAAGTTTTTAATTATGCAGTCCAGCAAAAAACATGTGAATAGAAGGAAACATCTCAGTAGCACGTGCATGGCAATTTAGTGTTTACCTCTTTTCCTGTAGAAATGCAGCCATTTATGTTGTTGAAAACACCACGATTTAACATTTTAAATAAAACCATGCGTGTTCTTGGATCAATAGCCTGCGTATGAACAAATTACTTCACTGAAGTACAAGTCATTACATAAATTTAGACCAACCGATACTTCACTTAGCATCAGGAAGGACACTGATTAATGCTTGTATAAGAGAGGAACTTCTGCCTCTCGACCATATATATACCAAAAAAAAGAAAGAACGGTTGAGAACTAAACAGGTTCTGAAACTGTTGCAATATAAGGCAGAACAGGAGTACAGGAAGGAAATTTCTGACAAATCAGCCTCATCTTAACAGTAAAGCCAGCTCGGTTGAAAGGGAATGGAATGGAGCATTGGGGTTATGCAAGATTGCAAGTGCAAGCAGATGTGTTCAATTTCAAAGAGCACAGGACAGAACAAATATCGCCAACCAGAGAATATTTACATACCTGTTCCACGGTAGCACGATCAGCCTTCTCATTGTTCCTTATTTTCCCAATTGCTGTATCCCGTATGCTGCCCCTGATCGCAGTCGTTACTGAATTCGACATCCCCACGTTCATCCTACCTTCCCACTCCTGAATCATTCAAAATCCATGATATGATATATTGAGTACAGCCACAAAAGTGACAAACTTGAGTGTTTACTGTGATCATATTTCAGCAAATTGTTCACAATGATATGCAATATAAAGTCTACAACTCATATAGTTCAATACATAGACAGTAACGCGACACTTGGACGATGCATTATCCCATCTTTTAGTAGACCCGGCTTCTAGTTCTCAAGTGTAAATGTTATATGGCTATTTACAACATGCAATTGCACTTCTCCAACAAGGGCGGTATGAAAGTTGCAGCTGCATACCTCCAAGGGGGTGGCCCGGATGTGGGAGGCGAGCTTCTGGGTGCGGTTAGAGAGCGGCTGGTAGGGGCGGGAGAGCACGCCGCCGTGCGCGTTCGGCCTCCGCGCCGCGGCCACGCCTCCGGCTGTCGAGAAGGCGGCGGAGGGCCGGGCCGCGCCGTCAGGACCCTCCACGGCGTCGAGCCAGTCCAGGGCATCGCCAACTTCGGAGTCGGAGGCATCTTCCACGTCGGAGTCGGACCACTCCTCCGCAGGGTCTAGCTCCACCTGCGCCATCCTCCGCGACGGGATACTTCGGTGAAAAGGAGGACCGGCTCTGCCTCGAGTCGCTGGCGGCGGCCGGCGGTAGAACGGGGGAAGAGAGAGGAAACAAGCGAGGGACAGGCGAAACCCTCGTCGTGGCGTTCTGATCAAATTAGCCTCGTAATCGAAAAAGGCGGCCCATGTCCAGTCCGCCAAGCAGCCCAACGCCAAGCACGCGGCACTGCGCGCGCGGTATAGGTGTTAGAGCGTGTTTGGCTTGGCTCCGAAGTCGAACTCCAGTCTTATTACAGCCAAACATCTCAACTCTAGAAATCTGAGGAGCAGCCCAACTCTGTGAAGTTTGAGGAGTTCCAGTTCATTTTTTCGGATTACCTGTTTTCTTGCTCCAGAACCATTCGTTATAGAAGTAGACATGGAGTTGGGAAGTATTTACCCGCTTTTGCCACTAGTTACAAAAACGGTTCATCTTTTCTTTTCCACCGAGTCTGTCTTCCGTGGAACCCTACCCCGCACCGCCGCCTGGCCACCCCGCCGCCCGCCGCGCAGAGCCCCTAGGCCAACAACAGCGCCGCCCTCTGCCACGCCGTCCGCCAGCAACGGCGCCCACCCCCGCCGGCCTCCTTCGTCAGGCGCCTAACCCGAGCTTTCCCGAGCCGCCGCCCTGAGCTTTCTGCTCGCCCGTCGCTCGCAGAACCTTCTCGACCGTCGCCCCGCGGAAGATCATCGGTAGGCCGCTGTCCGGGGCTACGAACTCGGCCGCCCCCGCCTGAAGATCGTTCCTCGGCCGCCGCCGTTGTTTTTCCGTCGTCCGCTGCCCTCGGTACCTCCTCGGCAGCCGGCCAGCTCTAGGCCCTCGGCTGCCTGTCCGCCCTAGGCCGTAGGCCACCTGCCCCAACCTTTCCCAGTCACCCCGCCTGTTCGTGCCTTCTCCCGGCGTCGACGACTCTGCCCACCGTGCCTTCTCTCCGAAAAGGTGAGTTTCCTCACTGTAATTCTCTTAGAATTACGGTGAACCTAATTGAATGTTGTGGACTCAAGGTGATTTTCTCTAGATTGTTGTATACGGAAATTGATTTTATATTATCTAAGGTTGTTGTTGATTACTGTTGATATTTTGTGATGATAGTAGTTTGTATACATGTATGCGTGTGCACACTATTGAAATTGTGTCTGTTATCAGCTTGCATGGATCAGGGATCACCATATTTGCTACTCAATATTTGATTATTACACTTTTGCATAAGTAATTTGTGTTTGTTATTATGCTAAGAACATATAAGTTGGTTTAGATGGTGGAAATTGATTGGAATGTTGAGGCCACTCGAGTCCTTTGTCAATTATTTGTCGAACAAGTTGCAAGAGGGAATCGTCCAAACACGTACTTGAACCCAGTTGGTTATGGTGAGGTCGAGAAAGGATTAAAAGATAGACTTGGCATTGTGGCGACCAAACAACAAATAAAAAATAAATGGGACAAGTTGAAAGAAGATTTCAAGGCGTGGAGGAAACTGATGTTGAGACAGACCGGAACCAGTTGGTGCTCCATAAAGGGCACAATTGTTATGGATGACGAGTGGTGGAAGAAAGCTCGAGGTGTAAGTGTTGTATGAATGTCATCTTTTCTTATCTTGTACATATTGTTATATTTGTACTTATGTGGTTGCATGTTGCATGTTTTAGGATATTCCAGGATGTGGAAAATTTAGAAAAATGGGTCTTCAAGATGAAGAGGAACTACAAAGGTGTTTTAGAGACATCACTAGTATTGGTGTGGACCATTGGTCTCCTCATATGGCCAATTCTTCAATCAATATTGAGCAACATGAGACACAAGAGGCTGCACATGATGAAACACAGGATGAACCAATTGATGTTGAGGGAGATGACACCAATGAAAAGTTGAGGAACTACCTCCTGTCAATGCTAACAACAAAAGACCGCGAAGAGTTGGTCAAGACAAAGGCAAAAAGACAAAGACACGGACAACACTACTCATTCAAGAGGCAATATCAAGTATGGCTACCTCAGCCAGCACTTATGCTTCCAACAAAGAAGGGAAATATTCTATTGATAAAGTGATGGGCCATGTGATTGCTTGTGGTGCCACTTATGAGACCGATCAACATTATATTGTATCTGAATTATTCGTGAAGAAGGAGCAAAGGAAGATGTTCATGACCCTGTCTACTAATGAGATTAGGTTCAACTGGCTCACAAGGAAATATAAGGACAAATATGGAAATTAGACTTGCTTCCCTTTGAGTCATATCACTTTGTTAGAATTGTTTCTTTCTTATTTTGTTTATTGAACGTTGTAAGACTCTTCATTTAATTTGGAACAATGTACCGTTGTATCATTTATCTCATTGTTTTACTATTGTTGTTTCTACAAATGTCTGATAATGAGAGTGATTCATCTAGTGAGGGTGGTGAACGTCTTTTGATATAATAACAACTGCTGGTAAGCTTGGAAATTTATATTCAGACGTTTATTTGAGTAAGGCACCACCAAGAATGTCAATTCAAAGCGGAATGGGTTGGTTACATGAGACTATGGAGACTCCAGGAGAGTGTCACTGGATGCTTCGAATGAATAAGGAAATTTTTCTAGATCTTCATGATACTTTGGTTGAGAGGTATCAATTACGAGCATCCAAACATATGAGTTCTTATGAGATGCTTGCTATATTTCTCTTCATTTGTGCCGGTTGTGAGTCGAATAGAAAAGGACAGAATAGGTTCAAACACTCTGGTGAAACCATAAGCAGAAAATTTCACGAGGTATTAGTTTGTTTGATTGCAATGGCTGAGCATTACCTAAGACCAATGGATCCTAATTTTCGTATAGTTCACAAGAGGATTAGAAATGATAATAGAGCATATTCACACTTCAAGGATTGCATTGGTGCTCTTGATGGAACTCACATTCGTGTCTCTCTTTCACCTGAAGAACAAGTGAGGTATATTGGAAAAACAGGCATTCCAACTCAAAATGTGCTTGCTATTTGTGATTTTGATCTGCGTTTCACTTATGTGGTTGTTGGACAACCGGGTTCTTATCATAACACAAGTGTCTTGTACCATGCGTTGAAGGAATCAGAGAATCATTTCCCACATCCACCACTAGGTAAATTTGCTAAATGATTATTCACCTTATCTCGTTGTCACATTACTATTCCTTCACATATTTGTTTATTTTCAAATGTGTAGGTAAATACTATGTTGTAGATGCGGGTTATCCTAACCGTCCGGGATATCTGGCGCCATATAAAGGTGAAAGGTATCACTTACCCGAGTGGCATAGAGGTATGGAACCGAGTACACCAAAAGAGAAGTTTAATCGAGTACACTCATCTATACGTAATGTGATTGAGAGATCATTTGGACTATGGAAGATGAAATAGCAAATCTTGTACAAAATGCCTAAGTACTCAATGCTGACACAAAAAAGATTATTGCTGCCACTATGGTTCTCCACAATTTCATTCGAGAGCATTCAAGTGGTGATGTGGACTTTGATAACTATGATCGAGATCCTGACTTCGTACCTACAATTCCGGATAGGTACAACAAATATGCTGTATCAGCCCGTGCCTCCGATGATTCAACTTTGGAGTCAAGTTTTGTTACGATGGATGCATTTCGTGATAGTATTGCGACATCTCTTTCCCTCACTTGGAATTAGTATGAATATTTATGTAATAACCTTCTACAACAAAGGATTTTAAGTGATTTGTAAGAAGATGAAGATTATGTACTATGCTATCATTTTACTATTGATAGATGGTTCAAAAAAGTGTTTGAATAATAAATAGTTGCATATAAATCATTATTTTTGTAGCAAGTGTTCTAATAAAAAAGTAGTGAAAACTTTTTACATACACTTTGTTATAGTAGAGTGGAAAAATTCATTATTACTAAAATAATGTATAATTTAAAATATTTTAGTAGTTAATATACTTTACTATTCATTAAATGCATACAATCAACGTATCAGGGGTAATAATGGTATTACACCCTTCAAACCCTCTTCTCTGGAGCTTAGAACAGTATTTCAGCCAAACACCACCATTAACACCTCAAACTCCACAGCAGAGTTGCTCCACAATAGAGTTTTGGAGCAGAGTTGCTCTACTGTGGAGTAGAGCCATGCCAAACACGCATTTACTCTACTTGGCTTCTTCTCTTCAAGATAATGCTGAATTCCTAGAGTAGGAGCAACACAAGGGGAGGTCAAGGCCGACAGATCGTAGATGAAATTCGTTTAAAGCTAGTGGTTTTGGAGATGAGATACCGAAGGGGGCTAAATAATTATGATATTTATTACGCTAGTCGTCTCAGTAGAGAGTGAAGTAACAACTATAGGATCGAGACTGAGAGAGAAGAAGGGTGATATGACAATCACCTAGTAGTAACAATATTCATGCAGACAAAAGTGATAGTTTAGTTGCTAAAGGTTTTATAATCTTATGGGTTAAATAAACGGTTTAATAGTCTGAAGTTACGTAGACTCAGACAATATTTAGAGGTAGTAAAGCAAGCGTTCTCCTTAATAAATTATTATCTATTTGTATTTTTTTAATCTGTAGTAAAGTGAAATATATAATTCAAAAGAAACAATATCGAATATGATAGTAGGTGCCTCACGTCACCAGTGGCGGTAGAGCGGCAAAGTGGAGAAGAAAACGAAAACCCTTGTCCAATCCTTGGTGTATCCCTCATTTTTCTATTTTTTCCTCTAAATATTACCCCTGTTCTGAAATAAATGACGTTTAGGACAACTATTTTAGTCTAATTTAAACTAACTTTTTAGCTTAACATCATTTATTTTAGAACAGAGGGGATAAACTATATCCTGTAAAATTTAAAGCTTTCAACTTTTACCCGTAATGTAGAGGAAGTCCAATATATTTTCTCATTTCTTGGGCCGTGCGTGGGCTCTGGTTTTAGTGACTAGGGCCGGTTCTGGCACCCAACTCACGGAGCCGAACTCCACCGGTCGCGAGCTCCTCACCCTCTTCCAATCCAAACCGCAGAGCACGCGGGGCCGCGGCAAACACACGCACGCAAGCAAGCAAGAGGCAGCGCAGCAATGCAACTCTCCGCGTTTCTCCGCCCGCTCGTCGGGCCGCCTCTCATCGCCGCGAACCCCATTGCCGCGCGGCGCCAGCGCCCCGGCGTCCGGGGAAGCGTCCGCGTCGGGTGCGCCCCCGGGGATGGCGCAGGCGGAGGCGGCGACGACGCGGCAGCGTGGCTGAGCTCGGCAGTGGGGGAGAAGGTGGATGAGCTGCTGCGGCGCGAGGAGAACCGGCCTCTGCTCGAGGGCGTCGAGGCCGCCGAGCGCCGCGTGGAGCGCGCCCGCGCCGCGCTCGCCGACATCGAGCGGCAGGAGGCCGCCGCGCGCCTCGCCCGCGAGGAGGTCCGCCGCCTGGAGAAGCGGCGCGACGAGGTATGCGATCGCTATTCACCGCGACGTGCTTGATGCAGGCCTGCAGCCTGTTCGATGTTTTGCCTGCTCAGCTAACGGTGCCCGTCGCGTGATGCACATGACAAGTGGGTCGCTCACAGTCATAGGGGAGCAACCTGACCTGGCCTGCTTGCACCCGCGTTCAGCCTCCCGGATTGCTGCATGGATCCCCAGCAGCCAAGTTGTTGCATGAAGGGGCGCCACTTGTGTAGTTGTATGATGGGATGTTACCGTGGTACTTGGCCCTTTGCAAATTGAGAGTATCTCCAGTTGGTTAGGCTAAATGTGGTGGAACCTGTCCTCATACTTAGCATGAACGCTCACATGTATGTCTAATTAATTTGGCAGCAACAGCGGGACACATGTGGTGACTCCATCTGTTTCAATGATAGGATCATTGCTTGTGTGCATGAGGTGCATCTGTGGATACTATTTTAGGAGGTAATGCATTAGTGCAGCTGCAGAGAGGTCTAGTTATATATGGATACCACGAAAGATATTCTGTTTGAATTACACAACCACACAGCTTAGAGAAACCTGATAGGTATGGTATAAGTATGGCCATGTACTGAATTGACTTCCATTGTTCTTGGGTTGACATATCTTTTGGACATTTCCGTGGCAGAAAGCATGAGACCCATGGGTCATAACTTTGTGATTTTCATCTTATCTGCTTGTTGTATCATGATATGTTATGTATATTCAGTTTGAGATTCTTGTAACCTTGTTGCTCGGTCCAGTAAATCAAAATTATCATGATGGATCCATGTCTTTTGAAAAATAGAAAAGTACGTGCAGCATTTGTCATGTGGTCTCATGACACTGAAGGTAGAATGATTGTTGGTTGTGGCATCAACTTTATATGATAATACAGTTCTGCAATCATGAAAATCCCTTCTTTCTTGCTGCATGATGCTTCTTATGGACCCTTTCTTAATATATGTTTAGTTTCTTACAATGCTGTATTCCATCAATAAGATTGCAGAGTCCCAGCGGGAACTGCTACAGGCGAGAGAAATGATAGATGAGGCTCAGCGTTCCTTGTCTTCTAGTCTTGAGGAAGGAAACTTTGGGAATGTGTCAAGTGGTGACACCGATGAAAACAGTGAGAGACTAGAATCTGTAAAAGCTGCAGCTGTTTCCTCTATAGTTGGCGTTCTGGCTAGTTTGCCCATATCTTTATATGCAGTCCCCAAGTTGCCACAACTATTTTTTCAGTCATCTGTCATTTTCATCAGTTGTGCTTTGTTTGGAGTCACATTCCGGTATGCTGTCAGAAGAGATCTGGATAATATCCAACTAAAAACAGGGGCTCCAGCTGCATTTGCTTTTGTTAGAGGTAAAATCAGACAATGTCATTTATAAAATCTTATTTTCACATATTCCTAATAAAGATTTTGTTATTTACTCAAACGAAACTGTCTGCAGGCCTTGCTCTGTTGGAATCAGATAGAACATTCGAGCTGAGCACTGATGCCTTAATGTCCATTGCTCTTAGTGGTGCAGTTAGCGTGGTTGAGAACATTTTTATATTTCTGCCAGCTGCTGTTGCACTGGACTACTGTTTTAAGATGGGATTTTTGAGTCCATTTCCTGCCAGAAAACTTTAGCTTTTGTAAGGATGTGTAAGATCAGTAATGATATTGATTACTCCGATAGCTACATGTAACACAAATGTTATTTTAGATTTATCACAGAGAATGTTTTCCCTGTGCATTCAATGTTACATCAAAATTCAAAACTATCAAATAACTATCTTAACATATGGATCTTCTCCTCTATCAGATCTTATGTGAAGGAAATAATTCATAAATTTACAGTGTGTGAATTTGTCTTCCTTCAGTGCCCTACTATTTATATATAGTAAGTACTAACATAGAAGGACTTGTATGTCTGCACTCATCCTGTATCAATGATCCTTATCTCGGGTAAAGTTTTGACATTTACATGAGTTTAAAAGTAGGATATGATGCTGCATAGACTGGTATATCCTTCATCCGGTTTTCTTTGTAAAGGGAATTCCCTTCACACTGTGATCATCCACCGCTACTATGTTCTGATGTTACATGGTATGAACATTATATGGCATATTTATTCTGTATGCTCTGTATGCCACCTACATTGATTAATGCTTGTTGTACTGTGCTTGTCTGTTAGTATTTTTCCATTCATTTTTGCAGTTGCTGTTAGCAACTAGCTAGTGAACTGTGCTCTAACCTGATACTCCCTGCATTCACTTTTTATTTGAAACAGTTGACTTATTGAGTTGCTATTGACCATTTGTCTTATTTAAAAAAATAGTAAATACTGTATATTTTGTCATAATTTATTTTATCGTTATGAAGTATGACTTATAATTTTGCATATTTGAAGTAATTTTTTAAATAAGATGGATGGTCAAAGACGACATTTAAAGTCAACAACGTAAAATAAAAGTGGATGGAGGGAGTACAATTTATTATGATCTTTCATAAAGTTCCAAGATGGATGGATCTGAATGACATATCATTGCATCATGGATATGGGTCCGCAGGATGGATTCCACTGTAGACAGATGTATGCAGAACAGATATTTTCACTCTCACAGGCCTCAATGGCATGCACTGATGCACCTATGGTGCTTATATTGATCGGTGGTGGACACATCTGACCTGTAGAATATTGCTGGATTCATGAAGAAGACACAGGTTTATCTCCATACTTATTAATATTAATGGGGATGGTGCAGGGAAGCGCCTCAAGAACCATCATCCTGACAGGTTACCTTCCCATATGCTCTTGTAGCTTTATCTTGCTTTTTTCCACTAAATTTGCTTAGTTTCAGAGTAGGCGGCCGCATTGTGATAAAAGGGTGTACCCAGTGCCGAAGGCTCCCACAAATTGTGGGGTCTAGGGAAGGGTTATTTCTAGACAGCTTTACCCCTGCTTGTGCAGAGAGGCTGGTTCGTACCCCTGCTTGTGCAGAGAGGCTGGTTCGAACAGCGTTGAATTAGTGAACTGTAGGCGGCTGCATGTGATCTCAGAAAAAAAAAACATTGTTGAATGCATTGTATGTGGGAAGCTAATCAGAGATGAGAAAATATTGAAGATCACTTGCATGTCCGCTTCTTATTATTTAAAATTCTAAAGTTAATTTTCTCCAGAAGTTGATCCCTCAAAATTTCCAAACTGTTTAAGCCAGTCATATGTTTTTCCGCTCTTTCTTTTTTTTTTGAGATTTTCTAACAAAGATCTTACAGTTTACAAACTTTCAGTGTGCCCCAATAATTTCTGTTGATTGCTCATTTAATGACTGTTGTCAGTTGTCAGCAGCTATGTATGCCCCTGAGATCTTTTGAGTAGCTAGTGCATTATATGTGGTGCACAAGCATATCAATACAAAGCAGCTGATAAAAGCGGTTGCAGGCATGCGGCTTAATGTTAAATGAAAAGATTGTCACTGCAGTACATCAATTTGGAAGTATGGAATTATGAACGTGTGGGTGCAGATGTCACGTCTGTGAAGTAATCAACTTCAATTCAACTCCAACTCTTGCTACCTGCTTAGTCTGAAATTTATAAGCTGTTAAAGACTATTCTTCATCCAATTCTGTGCAGGAAAATATGCCTATCCATCTCATCTCATAACCCTTAGAAGGTAACTTTTTTAACAGTTTGCATGATATCAACCACCAATCAGGCATGATCCTTTCTGTCAATGGGGCCACAGCCAGCACATGCAGTGTGCCACATTTTGGTGGCTCACTGGCAGACTGGCTAAAGTCTTTCTGGACCATTCACCTGTTGTATTAGTGAAACTGTCTACTTCTGACTTTGAACAGAATGTAGCAATCTCACTAGTTTGCATATCTACCTCAGTGAAGGAATTTACTTCAGTTGAGTCAGGCCAAGCCAGTTGCAACCAAAAGTCCATTCTTTTGTCTCCTGGACCATTCAACCATGGGACTAGTATCTTATATAAAACCATGCCATGCGTTTGAGGATCTGAGCTACTGTCTGCCTTTCTCTTCTGGGTTCAGATTGGTTCTAGAGAGATGGGCCTAAAGGTATCCAGTTTAGCTCATGATGATGCACCAATTGTTGATGTCTAGTATAGGCTAATACATATCTTTTCAGTTTCTATCTCTCAAGCTGCCTCATGAGACTCAAATTGCTATTTTTATTAGGTGATATTGCTAATGATCTTTATGTTCTTATGCCACTGTCAGGTTTTTAATTGGCTGAACCGGAAAATGCATCCTAATACTGAGTACCGCACCATCCATGGGAACAAAGGCAAACAACTTGATCTCTCTTCTTTGCGATCTTACTTTTCTTTCTTCTTATTTGGTCAACTTTGCCTTTTTGGAATGGAACAGCCATGGGGGAGGAGGATTCCATGCATGAGAGTGTGGTTGAGAAAGACACTGAAGCTCTTCTATTCCGTGATGTGCTTCTTAATGGTATACTTGCAATTGGCACACTTGGACATGGTGTGGACCTCTGTCCGGAGGCCTGCATCGAGGAGGGTGTGCTTCTCATCATGGACGAACAGAAAGTGGAGGAAGAGAAATATGAAGAGGAATGGAATGATAAGGTCCAAGAAGACATATTGGTTACAGTGCCGACTGAACCAGCACCTGTTATAGAGCCTGCTAAGTTGCATTCATCGTCAATTAAAGAAGACAGTTTCGTGTGTTACGTTGAGGAAGAAATCTTAATGCATGAGGCAGAAGAGGGCATCATTAATATCCAAGAACAACCACTTCTGATGGTAGATAAGGTGGAGAAAATAAGAACTACGCTTGCTGACTTATTTGCAGCAGAAGTTTTCTCATTAAGTGCTCCAGTGGAGAAGATTTGCCATAATGTCACCATTGCTCCTGGGGCATCCACTTCAAAGCCTATGCCATGCATGGAAAAGACGCATCAAAAGAAACCAACAAAGCCAGCTCCAAAGTCACTGAAGGCTACAAGAAAATTAAGTCGGGTATGGCTTTTGTCGCCCATATCTTGTTTTGCAATTTCGCTCATTTTGCAGAAACATTGGTACATATATTTGTTCTCTGATTTCCAACTTAATCAACATTGGATCCGCAATTTGAACTCTGGAATACTCCCAAGTTCATCCAACATGAGAGGCCTATGTGATCACAACCTACAGACATAGTGTCCAAAGGAACAGATGCATGCTCGTAAGAACTGTATTATAGCTATAATAAATTGTGTCATGTCTCGAGCTTGTACAGATAATCCATCTTTTTTCAATCCTGCAAGTGGTCTAAATTTGTCTATTCCCTGAACTTGCTGTTCTTTACCTAAGAAAATATTCCTTATGTTGGGGCAATTCCATAGGAACCATTGCAAAATTGTACAATCCTGTATACGCCATTGGTGTTTCAATGACATATGGGGCCCACCCGTGTCACTAACAGTGGCATATATGGGGATTAAGCTACTTTACATTGACACCTAAGAAATTATTCCTTGTGTTTTACTGGATGGCTTGCTTAGACGAGCATATTGTATCTAACTTGCCTTTCTAATGATTGATCACTAATGTGACATGCATCTGTTGATTTTGGGTCATCTGTGAAAATAAGTAGGTCATGAAGAAGATGTTGGGGAAGAAAATCCACCCAGAGCAGCTTAATGGGCGTAGCAATGCAGAGGGTCCTCTTACTGCATGATTTCTAGTCTTGCAAACAAGTTTGCTTCTCTATCTGGTAACCTTTTTATCAACTATCCTTTGAAACACATGACTATGCTAAATCCAGTTTAAGACTTCTGGTTACCAAATCAACATGCTAGATATATTTGTTGGATCTTTCGTTTACAACAAACTTCTTCTGTCAAATCTAGATGGGTTAAAAAGATCATAGAAGTAGACATGTCCAATCAATTAAGAAAATGAGGATGTATGTTATTTGACTACGTTTCACTAGTTATGGAATGCGTAAACTTTGTCAGCTTCCTAACTCGTATTCAACAGAACTGAAGAGTATATAAAGGTCAGTTGCTACGAGTTGTTCACATACCCGTAAAAGGAAGCAATGGTCTGAAAAAGGAAATTTTATCACTTATTGTCTCCATTTATTTGGAGTGCACGAGACAGCCTAGCTGTTTGTGCCGCAAACTGATTCAAAATCTGGCTAGCCCCCTCGTCCTTTTATAAACAGGTTGCCCACCATATTGTTTAGGGAGGGTATTTTCTTTACTAATGTATATCTTAATCCTAATGTCATAGAACTGCGTGTAGCTAGAAGAATGACCTGAGAACAACTAGGGACGTAGAACGCATGGGGTCAGAATAGAAGGCATTCCCCCCTGTAATGTCTCCGAGCTTCCTTGCAGAAGCAGAATAAGCACATGGTGTTGTACGCTTTGCTTCCGCCTAGCTTTGCAAAGCATGTGCCGAAAAAAGCTAGCAGGCGAGCAACTAATCATCTTTTGGTGAATCTGTCCTGAAACCATTATTCCTTTCGTTCTTAACAAGTTGATGGATTCGGTCCCAACCACAAACCATGGCAAGGTTCCTCTTCTCTGTCCTGTGTTATTGGACGTGCAACTTGCTTCATTATGGTAACGCTAGAATCAATCGCATGTGCGTTGTCCCCAGCAGTAAGTCCTTTTTAAGTATATACTTCCTCCCTTTTGAATTATTTGACGTTGTTTAGTTCAATTTTGAACTAACTAACATCAAATAATTTAAAACGGAGGGAGTATTTGATTTAGAATGTAGAATAGTATTTCACTTTTAACATTAGGAGGCCTGATTTCCGGAGTATAATGCTCTAGCCTCTAAACTTTATGTGCATATTGGGTCTTTAATTGGTCATTAGACAATAGTATCGTGTGTGGCACTCTCCCTAGCTAGGTATATTGAAACTGCTGCGCTTGTTCCGGAGGCAAATTCAGCCTCGAATTATAATCTTCATCAAACTACTGAATCTGTTTGGAGATGAACCATGCCACTGTTTTACCTTTCTGCAGGATGTCCTTGGATCCCTATGCTTCGGATTCCTTGGCCCGGAGAAAGCATCCATGCATCGCGTCGGCAGTGTTTAATTACCTCTGGGCTCCGTGTTTCGCCGCCCAGTGGAGAATAGTAGCATTCTGCTTTGTCCCTAGTATATTTCATTTGCATGTAAAGCGACGATTGATGCGTCTTGTAAGATGTCGTTCTCGTAAGTGCTGTCTCGCCGTCGTCGCGGTACGCAGGAAATTAATAAATGTGTACTTATCCGTTTTGCCAGATCCATTGTCTCTGCTCTGTAACGCACGGAGGTTGTGTCGCCGGCTACCGTCCATGCAGCCGTCCGTTTCCGCGTGTCTCGTCGGTGGCCATGGCCCAAGCATTGTTAAGATAGGCATATATACGGAATGATGAACGTATGGAGTTAGTATGGGTTGGGTTGGGCGTGCATCACCGTCGACGCATCGCGGTGAACAGCAGCAGTACACGCTTCACGCCCTCCCGCTGCAGCCGAGCCGACACGAAACGGCCCCGGCGCAGCGGCGGCATCCGAAAAAGGCGGGCACCCGGCGCGTTAATCGATGCCTCTCTCACCTCGCCACGGGCGGGCGGAAGCAGAGAACGACGAGTCGAGGCGGAACGGTCGGTCGACTGCTGCCGCGAGGAGCGGCAGTGCTCCGGCACCATCAATACTTGCCGTGCTGCCGACTACGCGCGCGCGCCTTTGGCGTTCAGCGTCCTCGTCACGCCGGATCATGAACCTGACAAGACAGCGAGGGAGCTTTCGGTGACGTGCTTGTGCCCCGGCCCCGTCTCCGTCGGTGGCGTCGCCGCTTCGGCTAAGCTAGCTCGGTGGCCTCTGGCTTCCGTGTCGTGTCTCGAGTGGACGTGGACATTTTTTTCACCGTGGTGGCTGATGATCGCAACTGATACTACACACCTGGTAGACGAGCACTTTGGAACAGGATAGGGCTTCATGGGCATATATATATTCTTACTGTGAATTCGTCGTGGCGGTTCTCAATATCCCTGCACTGCCAGCAGTTAGAGATGAATGGTACCCTCTCCAGTCTCCAAGATTTCATTATGGATTACTTCTTCTCATTCTCATGTGTTGGAGTACATCGCCGTTACCTTTCATTCCCCAGCCAGTAAGCCCCGAGAGGCCCTTGTCGGCACACACAGTATTCTTAACATTACAGGCAAGTCATAAACCGTCGTAAGTTAGCTACTTACGACGGTATCTCTTTACTTACGACGGTATACAGTCGAGGTAATTACCTGATTGTAAATAACTTAACTTTCGACGGCTACCGTCGTAAATAACTTAAGACGGCGTCGCGCATTCGTCGTAAGTAACGGCTCAGGCCACATGGTGGCCCAAGACACGTTACTTTTACGACGGTTCTAGCGACCGTCGTAAGTAACAGAGGCTAACTTACGACGGCTTTACTAACCGTCGTAAGTAACAGAGACTAACTTACGACGGCTTCTAGGCAGTAGCCGTCGTAAGTTATGTTTGTAATTTTTTTAAAAAAAATAAAAACGCACTAACCTAGCTCAATGGTCAGCTCACAGAACAAACGGTTATGAGTAAACAATCATAAAACAGTTGATATGCATCACAAACAACACAAATTATAAACGGGCTAGACACTACCCTCGCGACTACCTCCGGAGCCGAAGATATCATCTCCACGCGTCTCTCTTGGAACCGGTAGTTGTGGCGATGGAGTAGAGGCCTCCGTCGCCGAACCCTACAAAACACATGAGTAGTTACGACGGTTTGAATTCAAATATCAATGTCTTTCTCTTTTTTCTCACTCTCTTCCTTTCTCTGTACTATTCATCCCGTCTTTATGTTATTCTCACTCACACCTTCTCTCGCACTCTCTCTCTCCCTCTATTGCAACACTCGATCTCTCCATCTCACTCTCACTCTCTCTCTCGCACTCCTTCTCTCCCTTCTGTACCACTCTATATCTCACTCTCTCCTTATGTTAGATAAAAAATACAATATTAAAGACTTTATTACCTGTACCGGAGGCACCTGGGCTGCGGGCTCCTGTGACGGGGTCACCTATGGTGGCTGCCACGCAGGAATCGTGATTTGTTGTCTGTTATGTCGAGATAAGGCCTATAATTGGAAAATATTAGAACATATGTATTACTGAAATGTTATAAAAGTAAACTACAGTAATTAAAATTACTTACCTCCACCGCTGCCTGCATCTGGGCCATGTAGTTAGCTTGATACTACTGGATGGCCCTCGTTCTGTCGAGCTCCTCCTGGGTCCGCGTCAGCCTCTCCTGCATGGCACGAAACTCTATGTACCTCTGCGAGAGACGGCCACTCGACGGACCAACCGACGAAGCCTGCGTCGATGAAGTGCCTCTCGCAGGTCGCGCCGACCTCGAGTCGACAACTCCATCAAAAATGGCAAACCTACAAAAGAAAGAAAAATAATAAGTAAAAGAAGGAAGATTGGAAAACCTAAATCAAAGAAACCAACGCACCGGCCATGGGCCTTCCCGCCGCCGCTTGCATACACGGCTTGAGGGTCGATTGGCGCGTTTTTCCAATCATACCCTTCACTGTGTATTTTGACGACTTCATGCCCGTACTTTTTCTAAAAAACATAGAACTGGTGTTAGTTTGTCAATAATAATATTAGTTATAATTAAATTGAATAATTCTATAAACTTACCAATCGATCTGTCGCGATCTGACTGCACTGCCCCGGCTGCGACGGGTCACTTCCCCTGTGACCTCTCTTCCAAACATCGATCGCGCTAGGCTCCTGGCCGGTCTCTCGCTCCTGTAGATGCGTGTTAGTAGGATAAATATGTTATGAACACATAAAAGAACTTATAATACACTTACCATGCGTTTAGCCAAACGCAAATGACCACCGGCGCCATAGGTGTGCTTCCCGTCGGACCCTCTGCATCCTCGAGCCCTCATGGACTTAGCTTTGAAGTCATCGCTAGCCCAATACCGACAGAGAGCTCGGTATGCGTCGGGTTGATCCTCTAACCAGAAAATACTAACTTACACATATTTAGTATATCATTAACTGTTAACATAAGTAACTATTGAGTTTTTTTAACAATTAGAACTTACCTCTACGTATTGATCCTCTGTCAAGCACGTGTCGGAGTCCCTTCTAAAGGGACCCCGTTCCTGCTGCTGATGTCGTTTCTGGTAGTCGTTAACAGCCTGTATGCGGGCGTACGACAACGCCTGCGTCACGAGCTTCCGAGTTTTTGTGTGGACCACGAGTGTCGCGTGCTCCATCATGCTCTCGCTCGTTTCCTCTAACTGATACCTCAGATTTAAGAAAACAAACATTTAATCAATATGCATTAACAATTTTAATGAGTTGAAGAATGTAAACATTTAAACTTACCATAAAATCGTTTCATACGGCCCCCTGAAGAGTGTCGTGCACCTCGTGCGAGACACGAGCGTATTCGTCCAACGACAAAGCAGGGACACCATCGATGACACCGGGATAGTGCAAACGCACTAAAGCCCCGATGACACCGTTAACCTGCTTGTGGTGTCCGTGGCCCGTGAACGAACAGTCGTACCAAGATCTGCAAAATTTGTTATCTCAGTAAGTATATGTAGACATCATGAAATATGTACCAAGTATATAATTTTTTTACCTATCTCCAACTCGACGAATAGTGACCCGCTCACGAGGAACGGGAGGAGGAGCTGCAAAGTGGGTCCTCCTCGTCCGTCGTCTCTGTGCGGGCACCACATCCGGTGATCCGGAAGGCTGGTCACCACTAGAGCCCAAAGACTCCACGCTCGCCGGCTCCGAAGGTAGGGTAGCCGGCTCCGAGGGCTGGCTAGCCTGTGGCGGCGCCCTAACCTCTGACTCTGAATCTGATGACAGTGAGTCGGACTGCAAAATTAAAGGATTGATAATCATGACTCTTCAACCCTGTCAGCTTTCCCGTTTTGATATTCACGGCTCGTTTTAGACTAGCTGCGTAACCATCTGGGAATTTCAAATTTTTCAACCATTTGATTACTTATTTCTTTTCTTTAGATCGAAGATAGAAAGAAGCACGCGGTTTAGCACCACTTTCAGAGAGCTCAAGAGTTGGACGGTTACGAAGCTCTGTCAGGCCCTTTCGAGCCTTTATATTGTCTTTCTTTTGCCCGTCATGTCCATGCATGTGCTTATAATACATTCGGCCATATTACGCTCTTGATGCATTACATCAACGTTATGCATTAGTATCAACGACTTCACATATGGTAGCTCCCATAGTCCACATATATGAGTCCAATTGTGATCCTCTCTGTAACAGATAAAATATCCAGGACGTCCTTTATCTGGCACCAGTTTGTCCAGCATATCATATATTTCAGATACGTTTAGACGTTTCGGTGGTCCTTTAGTGATAACGGTGTATTTTTAAAGACATTAATCTGTTGCCTAAACATGTGATTCGGAGGCAACCAACGTCTGTGACAATTAAAGTAGCATATCTTTCCTCCATGAGTAAGTCAAAAACAGTCCGTGTCAGAAGCACATATTGGACAAGTCAAACGACCGTGAGTGCTCCATCCAGAAAACATATCGTATGCCGAGAAATCATGGACGGACCACAAATAAGCAGCTCGAAGGTTGAATTTCCGCTTTTTGTAATAGTCGTACGCTTCGACTCTTGTCCACAAAATTTTCAATTCTTCGATCAGCGGTTTCAACATCACGTTGAGACGTGGCCCAGGATGATCCGACTCAGGTATAATGAGGTTAAGGAACATGAACTCGTACTTCATGCAAAGAGCTGGTGGTAGGTTGTACGTAATGACAAAGACAAACCAACAGGAGTATGGTTTGGCGTTTGTACTGAACGGCGAGAATCCATCTGTCGCCAACCCGATCCGAACATTTCTCGCATCACGACTGATGTCTGGATCGAACCGATCAAGCGTCTTCCATGCCTCACTGTCGACCGGGTGTATCATGACTGCATTGTTCTCATGTACACCTTCCTTGTGTCATCTCATGTGTGTGGCCGTTCTTTTTGATAGAAACAACCGCTTCAACCGAGGTGTCACGGGTAAGTAACGAAGTTGCTTACGTGCGACTTCTGTCATCACATTATCACCATCGTTATTAACAACTTCGACAAACCTTGATTCACCATATTTTAAGCATTTCTTCTCTTTTGCATGCTCTTTCAAAAGCATGCAATTATCTAGACACACATCAATATTCTTATATTTCATACCAAGACCGGAAAGCAATTTCTTCGCCTGATACATATCTTTAGGTACCTTATGAGGCTATGGAAGGATGTCGCTTATCAATTTGATGAGGTCGTTGTAGCAGTTATTAGAAAAGAAGTACTTAGACTTAATTGCCATAAGTCTAGTCATGAAAGTGAGGAGGGTCACTTCAGTGTGTTCATGCAGCGGCTCTTCTGAAGCTTTGAGAAGCTTGAAGAACGCTTCAATCTCCGTTGTAGGAGGATCCTCCGTAAACTCTGGTTGTATAGCTTCAAGCATCTCATCCATTCTATCAACCCGCGTGTTATCATCATTTTTCTCTTCCACCTCTTGTACAGTTTTAGAAGTTGTCTCGCCGTGGAAGATCCACACCTTATAATGTGACGTGTAACAGTTTCGACACAAGTGTATCGAGACCGTCATTTTGTCCAGAAACTTGGTATTCCGACATTTCATACATGGGCACCGCACCTTATCGATCTTTGACAATGAAAAAGCTCGATCTACAAAAGCATCTGTCTTGGCGAACCACTCATCCGAGTGACCACCAGAACTGTTCTTCCAACTGGTATACATCCAACTACGGTCCTCACCCATGTTTGAATCTGCAGTTTAATGTCAAGGAAATTATAGTTACTTTATAATTTATTTATGTCACGGTCCTACATCTATTAGAAAGGATAGGTCCTAAACTCACCCAAGAGTGACCGAGCAGAGCGTGCTCATGACGAGACGTGTGGTCTGGACCCAAACGAAATTTCGGCAGCATAACCCTGCTGTTCTCCACTGCACGCCCGAAAATGGTGCAGCAGAGAACAACAGGGTTGTGCCGTCAAAATCTCGTCTAGATCTAAACCCGCGTCTCATCACAAGCCACACCCCCTCGGTCACTCACAGGCTGTCTAAAAAGGGACAATTCCGAACCTACACGCCTCACATGCGTAACACATGTGAGACGGGCCGGTTCGAAACGGGTGACGCATGTTGTATAGGTTTACGTCAATCTTTCATTTTTGAGCTATTTAAAAGAGAGAGAGGAAAGAACGAGAGAGAAGGAAAGAACGAGAGATAGACAAAGAAGTGGGTTAGCCGTCCTAAGTTATGCCCCGCTGGGCCTGCCATTATCTTACGACGCCTTTAGGGTTAGCCGTCGTACGTTATGCCCCGTCGTAAGTGGGTCAAAGATGAAACCGCCCCGTCGGGGCCCGTCGTCCACGCGCGGGAGCTTGCCGTCCTCCGTGCCTGTCTCGACTAATACATTACCACTAAATGGGTCGTGACAGACCCTAAATGGGTCGTGTCAAGCCGGACCGGGCCGAAACCCATTTATTTACATATAGTAACTAATCACGCAATCAATCAAAGTATTAATTCAACAATAATCAATTACAATACTAATTAAACAATTAATCAACTAAGATCAAATTAAACATGTAATCACACATAAGCACGGTGTCGGGTCACACATACACAGCGTCGGGAGGCGGCACGGCGAGCAGGGGTCGGGCGGCGCAACAAGCAGGGGCTCCAGGCGGGGCGGGGCGAGTGGCGGCGGCCGAGGCGCGGCTGGGGCTCGACGCGAGCAGGGGCGGCCACACGGGGCTTGGGGCGGGACGGTGGCGGCTGCGGCAGGGCGGGGCGAGGCGCGGGACGACGGTGCGCGGAGGGGTGGGGTGCGGGACGGTGGTGCGCGGCGGCAGGGCGGGGCGTGTCGGCGGAGGTGGCGCGGCTCGGTGAGGGCGAGGTGAGCGGTGCGGCGGTAGTCGGCTGGTCGCGCGCGTTAGTGTGTCGCGCGCGGGCCCGTGAGATGTAGAGTTATGTTCTTTATTTACGACGACTTCTTTACGTACGACGGTTTAGCTTTTAGTTGTCGTAAATGGTACTTAAATTCCGTCGGTCCTTTTATTTACGACGGCCGAGAGCCAGCGACCGTCGTAAGTTAGTAAACTTACGACGGCTACCACGCGCCATCGTAAGTACGTTAATTTACGACGGCTGACCCACGTAAATAAATTCAGTCGTCGTATAATGTTGATTTTCCTGTAGCGAAGCGCCGCGGCTGCGGCTGGCGGCTGGCGGTGGAGGCGGTGGCGGCGGGTGGCGATGGAGGTGGCGGCGGAGGTTAGCTCGGGGCAGGGCTAAAAGTCTGGCTCGGGCTCGGGCTCGGGCTGAGCAGCCTAAGTGCCCATGACCGTCGGATCTAATCCGACGATCCACGCGTTCTATGAGGGTCATGAAAAACGGCTCACAACCCTAGTACACTCATTTTCATCCCCCTCCCTCTCTCCTCTCTAGAGCACGGGGTGCCGGCGGCACCTTGCAGCGACGGTGGCGGGCGGAGGCAGCGCCGGCATCGGCGACGCTCGGCCACGCGAGGCGAGCCGCCTAGGCATCCCCCCGCCACCGACTGGACGCCTAGGCTTCGGTACGCTGTCGGCGACGGCGCGGGCTGGTGGCAGCGGGGTCGGGGGTAAAGCAAAAACAATGTTCTTAAACAACTAATCAATCAATTAACTAAATTAAATAACTAAAATCAGAAACAATTACTAATTTAAACCAAATAATTAACAACTAAACAAATTATCTACTAAATACATACAAATTAATTAAGTAATAAAATTTTTATCTAATCTAACTAACAACTAATTACAAAAACTAAAAAAAATTACTTGATTCAGTTTGGCGACGACGGCGATGGCTGCGGCGACGGAGGTCGGTAGCGGCAAGGTTGGGGCCGGAGGCAGCGAAGCGGCGCCAAGCGGCCCGGGGCGGCGCCGGGCGGTGGAGCGGCGGCGCCCGACGGCGGCTCGGCGGCGGCGGCGAATCGATGGCGGCGGCGAATCGGCGGCGGGGCGGCGCTGCGGCGGTGCAGGCTCGGGCTCGAGCTAGAGCCGGGGCGGCGGTTAAAACCATCTACGTACGACGGTCACGTAACTTACGACGGCTTAGGTAACGGCCGTTGTAAGCTACGCTTAGTTTACGATGGTGGTGTAACTTACGACGGCTTAGGGTTGCGGCCGTCGTAAGTTACAGTTATCTTACGATGGTCCATTAACTTACGACGGTCATGGGCCCGTAGCCATCGTAAGTTAGTTTACTTACGACGGCCAAAAGCGACCGTCGTAAGTTAGTTTACTTACGACGGCAGCCGTCGTAAATAACAGTGGTCGTCGTCAGGTGCGACGTTTCCTGTAGTGTAACTGTAATCTTTCTGAGCTAATTAGTTTATTTATTTCATAACGGATGGAGTAGATTCGTAACTCTTTTTCTTTTTTAGAAAAGCCTTACATTCGTAACTCCTTTGTCTAGGATAAGCTTCGTCACCGGGCGCCGACTTTTACACCTAGATTTAGGTTGCTGGCTTGTTCATGAATTTCCGTTAAGACTTTTACACCTTTCGATGTCAATGAGATGAGTCATGCTTTGCCTAAGTTATCATTATTCTCTTCGCCATAACAGCCCAATGTTGATGCTGTGACCGAGTACCAGAACAGCCCAGTCTTGAAATTGAATAACATTCAGATGTACAATTGAGGCGATGGATCATCGTTGTGAGCCCACCACAAATCGAAACAGGGTTGTCTCTGAACGGAAGGAGACGAAGACGATATGCCTTTTTGGGGAGAAAAAAAAAGAAGCATACACTGTAAAATGAAATTTGAAAAAATAATAGTAGCTTAAAATGTTCATGTTTAACCGCTGTTATCATGCACGAGCTGTTTTCCTGTCAACAATTGATGCTACACGGGAAAAACGCGGGAAAATTGAAAAGAAAAATACCTAGGAATGTCCACCACCCCTTGTTAAATGGAAAATTGAATAAAAGCCGTCCATCTCGATATAGACGGAGCGAAACACGGCACGCCTCTCCATCCAATCCACCTGTCACTTATACATCCAGCCCCGCATCACACCCTATTATAACAGCCATGTCCACCTCTGTCTCTGTCTCCGCCGCCGCCGCCTTACTCCCGCCGCTCGCAGCCCGTAGCTCGCCGCCGGCATATCGCGTCCCCGCGAACAGACGCGGAAGAATCGGTTCCAAGTACCGCCTCTTCTCCTCCTCCGCGCCGTCCCCTATTCCCCCCGCCGCCGCCGCCGCCATGGCCACGGACGGCGCCGCACCTGCCGCCTCCGACGCTGGATCGAAGAAGAAGCTGCTCGTATTCGACTCGGAGGAGGATCTCGCGGTTTCTCTGGCGAAGTACACCGCCGAGATTTCGGAGAAGTTCGCCGCTGAGAGGGGCGCTTTCACCGCCGTGCTCTCCGGCGGATCCCTCATCAAGGCGCTCAGGTTCTTGGACGGATCTCCCATCCCCTAAAGGTCTCTACTTGTCTCCGCTACTCCAGGGTTCGCAGATCACGTCAGGATCCCTCTTCCTCGTTGGTTTCGCAGGAAGCTGACGGAGCCGCCGTACCTGGATTCGGTGGACTGGAGCAAGTGGCACGTCTTCTGGGTGGACGAGAGGGTCGTTCCCAAGGACCATGAGGACAGCAATTACAAGCTTGCCCTGGATGGATTCCTTTCTAAGGTATTCTTCTCACTTGGGACTAAATATAGCTTGTTTCTGCAACTGCTGATTGTGATCGCCAACTTTCTTATTGTTTGGGTTATTGGAACTTGGGAGATAGTGATCATACAGGATTATAAATGTGGTAATTCTTGAAAATGAAGCGACTAATTCTTATATAAATTACGTTCAACTGCTCATTGCATTGAAAACTTTTGTTTCTAGAGCTCGGATTCATGCATGGTGTTCCCTTGTTAGAATCTCTTCGTTGATGGTTAATTAGCCTCGTGTGACATTTTTTTAAAAGGAGAGAGGTTATGCATTGTGAAAGTTTTTTATCATCTACAAGTGAATGTGGTTCCCCTATACATTTTATTGGAGCCAGTTTCTCTCGCATATTGATGCTATCTGTACAACAGATGTGACCTAAATAAACTCTAATTTTAACTCATGACATTTTAGTATTTAGATTTGGAAGAAGTCCATTTTACTCCCCCTGAACAATTTACTTTGTCCATTTTACCCCCTAAACAAAATCTTGACTCGATTTACTTCCTCAAATTATTCAAATTGGTGTAATGTACTCCCAACTGAAATCCATCTTTTTTGTTTCTCAATGTGAAACCAAAATTCCAGTGTTATCCTAAACGGTAAACGGTAAACAGTCGGTGGAGCTCTGTTTACCGTTTAGAAGGTTTAGAAGGCGTTTAAACGGTGTTTAAACGGAAACGGTGTGTACTGTAGCAGCAAGAAAAAAATATTTTTTTACTATTCTGCTCTATGGTAGATGTTCAAATCAAGTTCAAATTCATGTTAGGAAATAGGAATAAATTTAACTTTGACATTATATAAAAATTAAAGAGACAATCACAATATCAGACCACCAAATAATAATATTGAGACTGAAAAATTGTGCATGTAGTAAACTAAACAAATATTTTAACCTTCAGCTGCTAATGTTGTTTTTATTATATTTTTTAAAACACAAGTAATATAACTTCTAATGTGTTTAAGTGAGCTTAGAAAATGTTTTGATTTTAATCAATTTTATGATATTAATTTGAAATCTGGATCTGACTTAGAATTGTAAGTTCACTTTGCCTAAACGGTTCTAAACACGTTTAAACACGTTTAAAATCCGTTTCGTTTAGCCCGTTTAAACGGGCGTTGACCCGTTTAAACGGGTCAACCGTTTAATCTAACGTTTAGGGGCTAAACTATGCAGTTGCCCTCTGTTTAGCGTTTAAACACGTTTAAACAGGCCGTTTAGGCCGTTTAGGATAACACTGCAAAATTCCACATCCAAATTTTGTGGGATGGTAGATAAATCATTCTCTGTGTTAAAAAAATAATTGATTAATTTTTCAAGGATATGTCCCGTGCATTTTATATTTTTTTGTAATACATTACTAGATAAGTACAATTTAACTATGAAAATAATCATGAACAATATATATTATACTTTTTTAGCATAGATCACTATGGCAACTATCAGCATGCGAATGTGAGTTTTAAACTCAAATCGTACATGGAGAAACAAAAAAAAGAAGACAAATTGCATTCTTGGGTGGATTTCACCAACTTGGGTAGTTTGAGAGACTAAATTAAGCTTTGATTTTGTCTAAGGGTCCAGTTGACAAAGTGAATTGTTGGAGGGAGTAAAATGGACTTCTTCGTTTAGATTTCAATGCTAATAAATCAGTTACATATATAGCTTCACTTTGTACTTGTATTAAACTTTTTTTTGGAGTCATTTTCCAATGTAACGTGTGGCATAGATGCAGTAGATTAGACATGAAACAGACTTTTAGATTTGACACAGATTTCTGGGACATCTGTACCTAACAAAATTTGTGTTTGCATAACATTGACATATCTGTTTTGGGAATAGTACTTCCAATTCTGGAATATCCTATTAGAATCTAGTGATCTTTTGCCAACTCGTTTTGTTGCAGTTGAAAATACATAGCAGTGATTGGTGCTGTCTTCCAACTTTGTAGGTCCCTATTCCTGCCGGGCAAGTTTATGCTATAAATGATGCTTTGTCAGCTGAGGGAGCAGCAGATGACTATGAAACTTGCTTGAAGCAGCTTGTTAAGAATGGAGTTATTGCAATGTCAGCGGCTACTGGTTTTCCTAGGTTTGACCTCATGCTTCTGGGAATGGGCCCTGATGGCCACATTGCGTCGCTCTTCCCAGGTCACCCTCTTGTTAATGAGAACCAGAAGTGGGTCACCTACATCAAGGATTCTCCTAAGCCGCCACCGGAGAGAATTACTTTTACATTTCCAGTGATCAACTCATCTGCATATATTGCTATGGTGGTCACTGGAGCTGGAAAGGCTGGTGCGGTGCAGAAAGCACTTTCAGACAAGCAAACTTCATCCGACCGGCTGCCTGTTGAGATGGCTGTACTTCAAGATGGGGAATTCACTTGGTTCACTGACAAAGAAGCAGTGTCAATGCTGCAAAACAAGTGAAGTCCATCAATATCTAAGCTCTAAGCGTTTTATCTTAAATAAAAATCCGAGGAGTCTGCATAGGTGTATTTCCTCCTCCATGGATTTCTTGTAAGGGAAATTTGAGCCCTTTATGTAGTGTATAATGTTCAGAGTAACTTTTCTGAAACATTGCTGTGAAAGTACTTACTATGGTTCCTGCATCTGTGTCTCTGTTCTCAGCAGCTAAATGTTTCAGTTCTATGTTGCCTTTTTTCTGCCGGGCTTTTATACCCGTACTGGCACATCTTGTATTCGATATTCCAGCTTATGTTTTTCAATTCGTTTCTCAGTTTCAATGAATCAGGGGTCAGCACGTCTTTCATGAGCGTATCTTTGCAGTGGTGGGGTTTAATCCGGTCTTTCACGGCGACTGACGACGACGAGATCGCGCCCTCGCCGTCAGCCACCGCCGAAACCCGTCTCCACACATACCGCGAAACCGTGCGTCCGCGGAGCTTACCCAACTTGGGCCCCACGCTTCCATTATCAGGCTGGCCGCTCACATTGGGTGAATTTCGCAGCGGCTCGTCCTCCGACCACCGCCACCACTACCGAGATCGGCGTCTCCTCTCCGACCACCACCGCGGAGACCTTGCGCCGCCGCCCAGGAGTTCCGCGACCATTTGCGGCGACGCCCTCGGGCAGTTCGATGCCAGCTTCACTAGCCCTTCTGGAGGACGCGGAACGTGGCCCCGCCAGGCTGCTCGACGAGATGCCGGAAGCGAACGTTCCTGGACAGACCACGACGACGGCGTCGGCGGCTGCCGGAAGCCCGTCCGTGCCGGCGGCCGCGTCGAGCAGGGCGAGGGACACGTCACGCGGGCGGAGCATGCGATGCGATTCCGGAGTCAAATGGATTTGTCGTGACGAACGAAAAAAAATAAAAGAAAATAAAAGAAAAAGCGCGTCGTTAGGCGGGCCAACCAATGAGCGCGTCCATGATTCGATGCGCGGACGGACACCGAGGGGCCATGGATGCTCGTGCCGCCACGGGCTGGCTGTGGCTGGCCGCCCCCGCGCCGCCCGGTCCGGCCACCGTGTTTGCAGCCGTGGTCCTCCTCGTGATCTTTACTTTTCTTTTATATAACCGTCCCGTTCGTGCCTCGCTGCCATCTGCCGCTGCCGCTGCTCGCTCGCGGCTGAGCAGCAGCAGCGGCCTCTGAACTCTCTCCCAAGCGGAACACATGGCGAGCTCCGTCCAATCCTGCAGGGTCGTAAACCTAAACCTGACCTAATCCCCCGTGTTCATGTGACGCCTGTCGAGGACTCACATGAGCGTCGACCAGAGAACGTGGCGTAGGATGCAAGGCGCTCATTCTAGGGCCTAACTATTTTAGTGGCGGAGGCATCATCAGGAACACCAATCGGCAATGGCCATGTTAACTTCCTCTTCATCTCTTCTTTTCAAAACAATGAAAAATAACACTAACCTCTGGATCATGGTGTGGTCAGATCTTTTTTGTTCGTTGATTGAGCATATAAAAATGCAAAATCTAATTTTCAATCGACTGAAAATCAAAAAAGTTTACAGTCGACAAAAAGCTTAGCTAGACCTTTTACATTTAAAGATGGAAGAGATTATTTTTAATCGCGGTTTTTCTTCATTTTTTCTTCTCTCCGAAGCGAGAGAGAGAGAGGCGATCCAATGTGATGTCCAAAAGACGACCATGAAAGAATATAGAGTCATTATAATCACTAGAGAGACGTGGCATGCCTGCTTTCCCTCAGGTTTTGCGCTTCTCTTTTTTAATATATGAGGTATTGTGATTTTGGTGTCTGTCTCCGTGCTCAAGAAATCCAAGTAGAACATTCCCCTTCCGAAGGAGATCATTGCCCACAACGTCAGTCTTAACTGAAACAAACAAATCACATCATATCCAGCAATGATTAGACAAGCCCTCCATTGTGAATCAGGTCCAGTTAGAGGATGATAAACGGGCTAGACCCACGAGTTATTTCATAATTTATTTCAGTCTTTATTAAATATCAGTTCAAAAGTGAATATAAATTTAGCTTGAGACTAATCTAATTCGGCCTTTCACATTATTAGTCTATTTTTTAATTCTTTTTCACCTCTAGGTCCAGTTCATGGAAACTATGCAGCCCTACAGGTAAAACATTTGAGTCATCGTCTTGTAATCGCTTTTGGTCAGGTCAAGTCGCTTCAGTGCTGTCCTGGTAGAACCGTGTTGCCCCAGAACCGCGACCGCGAACGACCGACTTGTTCAAAACAGTCGGTCCACGGCAAGCACGCTTGGTTTCCAGAAAGCAGATTATTTTTTGGATCGTCAAGAGCGCATCGGAAGCATTGACAAGCTGAAGAGTTTCCACGAGCTAAACGTGTGCTGCCATCTCGGAAGTCAACCGTCTCGGTCGTTACGTCCATACTAGCACACACGCTGCGTCTGCGTGTAGGAAAGGGTTGACATGTGGGTAGTAAATGGTTCGGGATTTCATAGGACCTGTCCTGGCCGTTTCTGCGAGGAGCATCCTCGGAAGTTAATGTGGTCCCGAGGGAAATCCTTGAATTGATTCGTGACGGAGAGGGAGCAGGATTGTAAACATGGAAATAAAATCAGTGGATTAAATTTCCGTATCAAGTACGTAGTGCCACGAGAGCAGAGGAACGGGCGCAGTCGGATAAACTTCACCAAAGGTTGACCTTAAAAGCGTTATAAAATCTCAGCACGGCTGCATTAAATGTTGGAGGGTTGAGTGTCCTACAATACAACGGCCCCTGGGATTGGTCTATCGTTTACTACCCTCGCTGACACGTGGTCCCAAGGAGCGCCGCGGCCCAACCCACTGGCAGGTCCGAACGGAGCCCGGTGGAACGCGCACGGCACCCAACCCACCCCCACTCTCTCTCTCTCCCCGCTCTCTCCGTGGCTCATATCGGCCGGCCTCACATACTGCTCTCTCTCTCTCTCTCTCTCGTGTTCGTGTCTCTTTGCTAATCGCTTAAAGAGGGAGAGTTACAGCATAAACAGTAACGAAAAACTAAATCCGACAGTACCGTGACCACGGAAGCCGGGGGCGCGCGCCGGCGGCGAGATCCTGCGGCGGTGGGGGATGGCGGCGGGGAGGCGGGGGCTGGGGGAGTGGTGGCGCTGGTGGTCGTAGCGGCGGGCAGTGGTTGGGTGGGTGGGGGTTTGGGAGTGGGTGGGCAGGTGAGAGGGACATGAAGGCGCTCCGGCGATCCAGCACTTCGTCCTCGTCGTCGCCGACGGCCGCGTCCTCCCCGCCGTCCTCGTCGTGGATCCACATCCGGTCGCTCCTCGTCGCCGCCGCGTCCTCGTCCTCGTCCTCGGCTGCGGCGGGGAGCGCGTTGGCCGTGGCATCGACTGCGGCGGCCGCCTCGTCTACGTCCTCTCCGGCGTCTTCCTCGCCACACTCGGATCGGTGGGTTTCCCCTTATTGGCGAAAGGCGTAGTCTTTATTATGATTAGAAATTCTCAAATGCCTCTTTTTCAGTTCTTACATGAGGTTCATTTGAATGCTTGTGTGCCTCTGATCTCGTTCTGTAGACTCTAGGCAGGCTTTCACTGATGTAATCGGTAGGCCGAAGGTGGCGTAGCTGCTCAAGTTAGGTTATTTATTTGCTTTGATCCAGTAAAGATTTGGATGAAGCTTTGAGTAGGCTAGTAAGTGGAGTAGCGACTTTTCTAATGTGTGCACGCGCATACAAATTGGTTGTGCCACCATCGGTTGCCGCTACCATGAATTACTAACCGTAGCGTTTGCAGTTCTATCCTTAACGACAGCATAAGCATTCGAACCGTTCTTGTCTCATTTTCTATAGTAGGGTCTTTGGGGCTCTGCTTCTTGCTTGATGATTGTTGTAGGCTTGTAGCAGTCAAAACACTGCTTAGGCACTAGCCTCAAGGGTTAGTTGACACCTTCACAATGTGGTATGGATTGCCGATTCTACAATGGGGTGCTTATGTAAACCAAGTAGGTTACCAGGTTTTAGAACATTGACATCAGTATGAGCTTATGCTCATGAGGCATTATTTTTGCTTGATCGCACCGGATATCTTCTTGGGCTTGAATGTAGATGGTAGAATTGCATGATATATCCCTACCATGTGTGTCTAATGTGTTTGAAACTAGATTTTGTAGAGACACTGAACCTGCTACAAGCACTGCTGATTTGTTGTATAGGCTATAGCAATATTTTATGATAAAATTACTAGATGGTGTTTCCGTATATAACTTATTTGATCTATACATGCCATGTTGAGTTAAATCTTGTGTTTCCATAGATCTACTATGTGAAAGAAGTTTTTGCATCAGATTTCTTTTGCACAATCAAGGATCAAACCTGATTTTCTTTGCTTTAACAATATGGTATACATCTTCCAGTGTTGTTCAAACGGGCATTAGATAAACCAGTGGATGCAATATGTGCATCATAAAATCGAAGTATGCTGACATTATTTTTTGTGCCCCCATGTCTGTTTGGTTATGTCATTTCCTGAAAAAAAATATAACTTTACAGGGGTGGTATTAAATCTCCATGGTCACGAAGGAAAAGAAAAAGGGCACTGTCTCGGGAACAATGGGACAGTCTATTTTCAGCCAATGGTAGACTACGTGATGGAGGAAAAAAGTTTCTCAAGAAAGTACGAAGTGGGGTGAGTAAAGTGGTTATTCATTTTCCAGCGCATGTCATCCAGATGTATGTAATATCCTACCTGTGTATTCCTTGTTTATAGTTAAAATTTTAGATGCACCTACTACTGAAATGTTTTACATCTTATAATCTTACTGGAACTACTGACATATTGTTTCCCATTTATTGTACCAGGGTATTGAACCTGGCCTTAGGGCTGAAGTTTGGCCCTTCCTACTAGGAATGTGAGTTTCTTGGTCTTTTGCACATCTAGTGATACATAACACTTGTTTGTACAGCATAAATGCCCATAAATACAACGCATGTGTTAGTCTGAGACTCGAACACGTGTTGATAGGTTCCACCACAATAAACCTATTCAGTTGAGATGTGCTCTGTTTGCTTGTTTGTACAGCATGTTATGGAAATATTTAATCAAGATTTTCCCGCTTGAGTTTGCACTGGAACATTTACTATTGGTCTCCCTTTCCAGTTTAGACTTTAGTTTTTATGGTTACTCAAGAATTTACAAGTTCACTCCAAACCATATTGGTATCCATTTGTAGGCTTTAACTGGATCAGTTCTGAAATTAAGTTGACGGTAATAAGTTTGAATGTGTTACTTGTTTGTACAGCAGTTTTCTTTTTATTCCTTTTTGTTTCTTTGTGTGTGCGTGTGTGTGGTAACATGTAAAAGAGTACATGTAAAAGAGTTCAAAAGGAGCCTTGCTTACTTTCATTTATCAATTATAACTCCAAGTGATGTTGTTGAATGTAGTTTACTCGGTCTGTTTTGCTTGGTTCATGTGTTTGTGGCTTTGCGCATGCATCTGAATCATGTATGCATGCCTACACTGGCTGCTGGTGCTATCAATACTTGTGATTTTTTGTTGTTAAAAAGCTAGGTATTTTACAGCGCTATATTAGGAAAACGTATTATTAACTAGAAACTGTAGTATGGGCCATTCAGTTGTATCTAACATTTATAGTTGTTGATATCGTTGAAACGAGTACCTAGTGCACTCCAGTATCCATGTCTAGAATATGCTTGATCCATCTTATTAGAATGCAAATTTGCAAGATAACTTCAATTTTTGGGTTATGGTAACACTTAATATATCATACATTGAGTATTTTCAGCACAGTATGGCGTTAAATATAAAAGTTATTCATACTTTATTCCTTTGTTTTACAAGAAAGGTCTGTTGTTTGTAACACTATTCTATTATGTTTCGTGACTTCATATTTTCAGAGATTGACCTTGTTGTATATTATGACTTCACCTTTTCAGATATGACTTGAATAGTTCTGAAGAGGAAAGGAATGCTGTCAAGATCAAGAAAAGGTAACTTAGTCATCAATTCACAGGCTTTTTTTCTGGTGCTTATTCTTGCTTGTTCTATGGACCTGTTTGAATGCATGCACACTTTATTAATTTTGCTCAATGTACCATGTTTCCATGAAGCAAGAATAAAACAAATATCATTTAGCTCGTTAGCAAGCATTAACTTGTTATTCTCCTGAGTAGTTTAATAAAAAAAGATGGTATTACTATTTTTAAAAGAGAATAACACCCAGGTCTGCTGTCATTGATGTCCTGTCGAATCAGTTAATCTGTTTTCAGATGATTTATCAATAATTGTGGATTGTCGTGGCTTTGATACAGGAAAGAGTATGAAAAGCTGAGGCGTCAATGGCAACAAGTTCTGAATGGCTACAAAGGGAATGGTTTAAAGGCAATAACTGAAATTAATAATGAAGAATTTTGTGGTTTAGAGGGTGCTGCTGAAGGATTGGAATCACCTTGCTTTGAAGATTCCAACGTTGTAAGTGCTTCTGTGTCACACGATGAGCTGAAGCCTGAACACGACGAGGCTGAGCGACCGGAGAACATGTCCTCTGTGGAATGTATAGAGGAAGACACAAATGAGTTGACTTATTTGGATCCATGCATAGAGGAATCAGAATCTTCTGATTCTGAATCATCAGATGAGGATGACCCTGGAAGGATATCCGTGTCTGGTGAGGAGAACTCTGATCCAGATTCTAAGTTTACCAGGAGCACTTCATTCAAGACAGACTTTTTTAAGTCTAGCAGAATATCAGAAGATTTTGCCACATGGCAGCGCATCATAAGGTTGGATGCTATCCGGTCAAACACTGAATGGATTATGTTCTCCCGTGATCAAGCTGAAGTTTCCAAAGAGAAAGCATTGCAGTGTGCAGAATCTGTTGGGTTGAAAGATTATGATCACTTAGAGCCCTGTATGATTTATCATGCTGCTCGATTAGTTGGACTGCTTGAAGCATATGCGGTCTATGATCCAGAGGTTGGCTACTGCCAAGGTATGAGTGATCTCTTATCGCCGATAATTGCAGTGATGGAGGAGGATGACGAAGCATTTTGGTGCTTCGTGGGCTTCATGAGGAAAGCAAGGCACAACTTCAGGCTTGACGAGGTTGGAATAAAAAGGCAGTTGAAGATTGTCTCTCAGATTATCAAGCGGAAAGACTCACACCTGTACAGGCATTTGCAGAAGTTGCAGGCTGAGGACTGCTTCTTTGTGTACAGAATGGTGGTGGTTCTCTTTAGAAGGGAGCTCACATTTGAGCAAACCGTGTGCCTGTGGGAGGTTATGTGGGCCGATCAAGCAGCCATACGAGCTGGAATTGGTAGGTCTACGTGGGGGAAAATAAGGCTGCGTGCTCCACCAACTGACGACTTGTTGCTCTATGCCATTGCTGCATGCGTCCTTCAGCGGAGGAAGCTAATAGTCGGGAAGTACAGTAGCATGGATGAGATATTGCGAGAATGCAATAGCATGGCCGGGCAGCTAGACGTCTGGAGGCTCCTAGATGACGCTCATGACCTGGTTGTTAACCTTCATGATAAAATTTGATCTGGTGGCAAGTGATGTTCTCCACTCGCAGTAGAACAGATTTAGGCCTCAACAAAATATGAGGTATCTCTACTAACCGATGAAATTATTCCTATTTGTTCCAGGCACAGAACCTGCTTCTAGGTACAGAAAATGTTGTAACTTAGAGCGAGGACTGCCCTCGTAAAGAAAAGCTGAAATACTGTTCGTGGTCACTGCGGCACTGTAAGCTGTTCATTGTTTAACCTTTTATAGGTAAAAACAAGAATTTCCAGGGATGGCAGTTCAACCGTTTTAATTTGTGCATCCGTGTTCAAGCTAACAAGTTGAAAGGCGCATGGTGATGTGATGGCGTTATGATTTGTGGATGTAAACATTTTGGCCACGTTTCATGCTCTTAAGCTTCTCGCATGTGGTTGCCTGGTGATCAAATTCGCCCAGCTAATCTTGCAGAAAAATTGTTATCAATTTGTCTGCACAAGAATGGGCCAGAAATGGACTGCAAAGCCAGTATCAGGAGAATAGAACTGAACTCTTTTGACAAAAACCACGTGCTGTTCAAACTGTATTGAAATTGCTGAATTTCGTAAGACAGGCGGCGGTTGGGCTTATCATTCCTTTATTACGCCTTGAGGTCTGGAGATCATACGACCGTGATAGCACCTCCTGGCCTCACAGGCTTCTGAAAAGCCTTATCAATATGCTTTCTGGGCGCCAACTTGGGACATGTTGCCATGTTGGATTCGTAGACTCTCATGGTTAGGCTTCTGTTGTCGGCTCCGTGTTTCAAGTGTTGTGCAGTTGGGGAGCTTCAGACGACTTTTCTTGCAATCAGCTGAAAATATCATAGCGGCCCACCTCACAGGAAACAGTTCAGCGGATCGAGAAATCTCCCCGCGTTCCAAACAGAGAGTAAATCGTTCCCGGGTATTTCGCCGGACGAGAGTGGTCGTTGCACTGCAAGTGCCGGAAGCATTAGCTAAGGGAGACGTTCGACGATACCTGCAACAGGGCGACGTACATACATGAGGCGGCCATCCGACAAGGCACCGTTGGCGGCATGTCCAGACGCCCTGTCGCGGGTGAACTGTACGATGGGGAAACATGCATCAAGGCTTCCTGAGATCGCGGATCGGTGCTGCCGCTGTGCATCGGTACTTCCACCCGCGCCTCTGATGGAGAGAGACCAGGAAAGCGATTCCGCGCGAGATCCAATGCTGATCCGACTGTTTCCAGCAGACGTCAAATCAGATGATTGCCGGCAGTCGTCGTAGTAGTAGCCTTTTCTGCCTGGCCTGACATGCACGATCAGATCTTCGCCACTGTGCTACTTGCCCGGTCGATCTTTGCTTCACCTGCAGCCTACTCCTACTTGAGATGTAATGCATGCAGCTGGGGACAAAGAAGGGGTCAGGCTACTAGGCTAGCCAGCTCTGAAGGTGGCTGGGTGGGACGCTGGGATTGCATCATGCTTCAACTATCAACTTTTAGAGTAGCTATGGCGGGTGGATCTTCGGTTCAACAATCAACTCGTGGAGTGGCTATGGCGGACGGATCTACTTGAATTGCAACGCAATTTGGACAGAGAAGTGCTGCACGGGCAATCTAGCGAGTAGCTCTGAAGTTGTGAGCTAGCCATGCTCGTGAAGCATGAATAGGCGGAAATGGCCAAATCTACTCCACACAAACCTGGAGCTGCTGTAAACTGTCGTATGGTCTCGTTTAGCAAAACAATTTTAATATAAAGGGAAAACAAAGTAGTGGAACAACGTTTTTTTTTTAAAAGAACCAACAGCAGGGCAGGAATCCCCACTGTTAACATATATTAAACAGGATCAAGAGTTACATCAAATAAGATAGCTCGAGTAGAGCTATACCAACGAGTTAAGCCAGTCCAAAAATTCTATATGAGTCTTACCTGACATTCTAAATTTCTGTAAATTACATTCCTCTCTAAATAATTTCTTACAATCTTCAAGACTACGGCAATGATCATTGAAGATTCTATCATTCCTAACCTTCCAGATTGTCCAACACCAGATCATTAATATATCCATAAAATAGGTTTTCCTGAAGAAACTTCGGGCTTGTATAATCATTTGATAAAAGGAAATACCACTATTCCAATTAATTTTAAGCCAGTTCCAGAATTGCTTGCTGAAGGGGCATTGAAGAACAGATGAATCATTGTTTCCTCCACACATCCCAGACATAGCGGGCAACCATAATTATTCTTTGAGATCTTAATTCTTCTTTTTCGGAGAACATTTCTAGTGTTCAACTTATCATTCAGCAACAGCCATAGGAAGACCTTTAGTTTATTGTTGCTTTTGGCCTTCCATATTAACGGAAGAGGTTTAGGAGGAGTAATATTTTTGAACCATTGTTTATAAAAGACACTCGATTTACATATTTTCTTTGTTCCTCCAACATTCCAACTGTCATGTTCTGTATTCCAAATAGAAAAGTGTTCCAATAACTGCTTAAGTTTCATAAGTTCTGCCCATGCCTCATTAGAGAGAGGGGTGTAGAGCAACCTGTTAATATCCGTGGAATAAAGAAAGCATTCCGCAGATATGTTTGTCTATTTAGCAAAACTGTAAAGACATGGAAATTTTGTTTCCAGCCTTCCTAAGCCCCAATCATCCATCCAGAAAACGCCGTGTCTCCTTTATTTAAATGAAGCTTTGCACTTTCCTTGTACTGCAGAAATAGGTTTAGTATGTCCTTCCACCAAAAAGATCCCATTCTAGTAGAACTGTGTGGCACTATCCCTGCTCCATAATAGTTAGACCATATAAACTGAACCCATGGAATCTTGGCCTTGTTGTAGAATTTGTGAATATGTTTAAGCAGTAGGGCTGTGTTCTGCACCTTGAGATCTATAATTCCAAGACCTCCTTTATCTTTAGGGAGTGTACATCGTTCCCAGGCCACTAAAGATCTTGCCTTTGATTGAAAATCTGGCCCATTCCATAGGCATCTTTTCCGAAGTTTGTCAATCTGTTCCAGGACGGAAACAGGAATTGCAAGAGTACTCATTGTATAAGTAGGTAATGATGAAAGCACCGAATTCACAATCTGAAGTCTCCCCGCTGTATTTAGAAAGGCTGATGTTCCAGATAACCTCCTCTCTGTTTTGGATATCAATGATGTGTAATCAGAAGCTTTTGGCTTAGTTAGACCCAAGGGAATGCCTAGGTATTGAATTGGAAAGGAATGTATTTGGCACCCGAACAGACTCGCTAAATGATGAGCATCTATTCCGGGAATATTTATCGGAACCATGCATGACTTAGCAAAGTTTATTCTGAGACCCGTAGATTGAGAGAAACTGTTGAGGATCGCTTTTAAAAAAATATCTCTTTTTGTATAGCTTTAAGGACAAGCAATGTATCATCAGCATATTGCACAATTGGAAAATTATCATCTGAGAGGTCATGGATGGACTTGGATAAAATTCCATTCCTCATTGCTCCATTTATAATGTATTGGAGTAGTTCCCCAACCAGCACAAATAGAAGGGGCGATAGAGAATCTCCCTGTCTTACACCGCGTTTACAAGCAAATGGTGTACCTGGGACCCCATTAAGAAGAATGGCCGACGATCCAGTCGATAAAATGACTTTAATCCAACCAATCCATTTTGAGGGAAAACCCATCTGCTCCATCATTCCTATGATGACTGAATGCTCGACCGTGTCAAAGGCTTTCGAGAAATCCAATTTGAGAACCACCACTTTGGCTTTTGTTTTTTTACAGTAATGTATGTACTCATGAGCCCATGCCACACAATCTTGAATTGTTCTCCCTCTGATGAAGCCATATTGGTTGCGGTGGATGATGGAGACAATGATTTTTTGTAACCTATTGGCCAATAGCTTTGTGATTATCTTCAGCACACAGTTCATTAGAGCAATCGGTCTGTAATCACTGATGTTTCCAGGATTAGGGACTTTAGGAATGAGAGTGATGAATGAGCTGTTGATTGGACTTAAGTCAACATTATTGTTGAAGAAATCCTGACAAAGATCAATGATGTCCCATTTAATAATTGACCAACAGGTTTTAAGAAATAATCCATTAAAACCATTCGGCCCCGGAGATCTGTCATTAGGCATATTTTTTACCACTGATTCAATTTCTATTCTTGAGAATGAATCTGCTAAATGCTCCAAGTGATCAAATCTAGTGATCATAGAACTTAGATTAAATAGCATCACAGGGTTATCACTTGTCCCCATACGACTTTTAAAACTTGTTCTGATCAAGTTAGCTTTGCTACTGTGATCTGCAATCGTGGAACCATCCTCAGCCTTTAGAGTTGAAATTAAGTTAAATCTGTGACGTTCCGTAGCAGCAGCATGAAAATATTTCGTTGACTGATTTCCCAATCTAGTCCACCTAAATGTATAACGTTGCTTCCAGTAGGCATTCTTAATTTGAAGTAGATGAGAGATATGCCTTCTAAGTATAATCCTGAAGTTCCATTCAGGTAAGTAGAGTGACCTATTTTCTTCCAGTAGATCCATTGTAGATAGCACCTGATGACATTTTTCCAGAGTGTAATTGATATTTGAAAATGATTTGCTCCAACGACGTTGCTCCCGTCTCAGTCTTTTAAACTTGATCGATATGTTAGTTACTTTATTCTTTGAGTGTGTCGGAGTCATCCAAACCTTCTGGACCACCTCAAAGAATCCATGTAACTCTATCCAATAATTTTCAAAACGAAATAGCTGTGTTTTGGGAATGCCTGTGTCCATTAAAATCAGAAGAGGATTGTGATCCGAGATCGTTTTAGGTAGGGACCATAGACGAGTGTTGGGGAACAAACTGAACCATTCTGGAGACGTGAGGCACCAGTCAATCTGTTGTAAAAGTGAGTCGCATTGCATGTTTGACCAAGTAAATTTTTGACCTTGCAGTGGCACTTCAGTGAGCTGAAGCTCACTAATAAGATCATTGAAGATTTCCATATCAGATTGATTTCCTCCCGGCTTGTTCCTGTTATTAGGAGATCGATAGAAATTAAAATCTCCTACCACCATCCAGGCTATATTGACAAAGTTCAGTGATCTGAGATATTCTACAAATGCCATTTTTCCTGGTCCAGAGCACGGGCCATAAACAGATGTAAGCATCCATTTTCTTTGGCAAAGTGAAGACGAGAATTTTATGGAGATTGCAAAATCACAGGAATCGATAATCTGACCCGAGAGTTTAGAACCATTCCAGCAAATGATGATCCCTCTCGATGTACCCCTTGAAGGAATAAAATAAAAGCGATTAAAGCTTTTAGGAGCGAATTGCTTAATGAACCAATGATCCACTTTATCTTTCTTAGTTTCTTGAAGGCAGATAATATCACATTTAGAGGTAATAACCTGTGATCTGAGAGCATTTAGCTTAGTTTGAGAGCCCATACCCCTAATGTTCCAGTTTAAGATGGCTAATGATCTATTTGATGTGGATGCCATGAGAAACATATGAAGCAAACCAAGAAGATCGCACAGTCTGAAAGACTCTGCCAAAAGATAGAATAAAAGGCCAGCATGAAATGCTCAGCAGACTGCTATCCAAAATAGTCTCATCAGGGAGCTTAACCCTGGTAACAGTAATAGCAAAAAACACGTCCCACAGTGCCACAAGCCAACATTCGAGTATCCTCCATACAACCAAGCGGAAAGCAAAATTATATCGATCAGATCGCGAAAGTAATAATTTCCTCTTATCTTATGAGGGAGTTGGCAGGGAATCATTTTCACAACCATGGTCATACATGTCAGTTACATACTGCAATCGTGGGAGGGAGATATTGGTATGTTTTTTTTGTCTCCGCTCATGCAAGTGGGACGGGCTTCCGGTACACTGGAAGAGTGGACTGCACTCTGATAGCTCAGTTCGTCACACGTGTGGATTATAGCGTGAGCTAAGCTTGTTCCGGCGGTGCCATCCACACATTCGCGTGCCACTTGCTCCTGGATACTTCAATGAAAACTTAAAGTAGCAATCGTAGTAGCAATGTCATCTGGCTGTATACGCAGGACTGATCTTAATTTAATCTGCAACCCAATTGCTGCCGAGATACACCGAAGAAGCATATATATACTCCTTCCGAGGAAGTTTTTTTCTCTGAATGTTCTCCGCTCATGCGACACTATGCTGCTAATATGATAATGTATCACGTATATAATATATATAGAGAAAGATCTCATGTGGGAAGTGAGAGAAAATGTAGCAAACTCTTGTTCATTGGCTCCTTCAGATCGTCAACTAGTCTTTTGTGATTAGAACAATGGGTGCAATTATTGCTAGCATGGAGAGAGAGGTGATTACACATATGGTGAAGGAAGCGCGGTGAAGGAACGCCACCAGGTAGGAGCTGACAGGCAGGTGTGCTTGACAAGAAACTCAGATTGGACGGAAGAACAACGCTGAGCTTCTTGGGTGTTTTGCGGCATCGTTAAAATTCCAGATCCAAAGGGGAAATGGGACACAGTTGTGCATGTTGAGGATCAAATTGCAATCTCCTCGCCAAGTTGTTGTGGTGGTCTCTCACCACTCTGGTATCTCGCTCCAACGCCTTCGACCTCGAGCAGAGTACCTATTTGATCCAATTTGTCGAACATCCAAAGCTACGAAGTATCGAATTTTCACCAAATTATTAAATGAATCACAAGCATTTTCGGACAGTAGAGCAGCCAACATGAGGCAGGCAGAGGACGCTCTGCCGACTCCGAGCTTCTCACCAGAAACCAGGGTCACCATGGAAGAATAGCAACATCTCTGTCTCTGAGTGTTAGCAAGTTCTCAATATCAATCATGGGCCAGCAGCAGGATTGCAGCTTAGCGCGCGACTTGAGCCTGGAACTTGGAAGACGCAGACAGCTCGGCAACTTTACGCCAGGTGGGGTGGGTAGGATAGGAAGGATCGCGAGGTTGTTGTCCGCTTTCATTTGCCGCGCGATGGCGAACGTTCAGAGAGCCGCCAAGCTGACGCGTTCCTCAGCCCAGAATATCAAAACGCTGACTGATCATATTCAGTCAAGAAAGAAAAGGGGAAATAGCCATTAAACATCAAATACAAACCAATATATCACATTCAGATTCAGCACCTGGTTCTTACACCCACCATATGCCTATGTCTGAGTAGTAGCAACATGCTTGCAAGCGGTAAACATCACTAGAAAGCAGTAGCGCTTTTACATTTGATCTGCTTAGTCGTAGCAGTAGCGGCCGGAGTAAGCTATAGGAGGAGCGCGACGCCCGCCGGCTAGCTAGCCCCGTCGTCGGCGCCGTCACATTATCGCTCGACGAGGCTTGACGGTCACTGCCAGCGGTTCTGCCATCTCGCAGGACAGCCTCAGCACCTCCGAGAGGTCGACGCCGCGCGCCGGGTCGGAGGACGGCTGGAGCTCGAACTCGTGCAGCAGCGTGGCGAGCCAGAACGCCACGGTGGCCATGGCGAGGCTCTTCCCCGGGCAGCTCCGGCGGCCGGACCCGAACGGCGCGAGCCTGAGGTCCGATCCCATCACGGAGAACTCCGCCGTCGAGCCGATGAACCGCTCGGGGCGGAACTCCGTCGGCTCGACCCACACGTCGGGGTCATGCGTGATGGACCACATGTTCACCATGGCCGTTGTGCCGGCGGGGATGAGGAACCCGTCCACGTGCACGTCCGACGTGGCCAGGCGGGCCCACGAGAGCAGCGGGCCCGGCGGGTGGAGCCTCAGCACCTCCTTGATCACGGCGTGGAGGTAGACCAGTGACGAGGAGTCGGACTCGGTCACGGCCCGGTCGGGTCCGACCACGCGGTCCAGCTCGTCGTGGACGCGGTTCTGCACGTCAGGGTGCAGCACCAGACGGGCCAGGACCCACTCGATCAGCACGGCCACCGTGTCTGTGCCACGGAACACCATTTCCTGCAACCAACAGACGAAGTTCGCGTGTCAGGAACTGAAGGGCGCCAACATCCCGGTGTGGTCACATCAGTTTGGACTCTGTTGCGTACCCAGAGCACGGCGATCATGTCGGAGTCGGCGAGCCGGTCGCTGCCTTGAAGCGTGAGCAGGACGTCGGTGAAGTCCGCGACGGCCGAGGGGTCGTCGCGCTTGGCGCGGTGCTCGTCGATGATGCCGCCAACGAAGCGGTTCACGCGCGGGACGAGCTGCGCGCACCTGGCCCGGGTCCCCTGCAGGTCGAAGCGCGCGAGCCATGGGAGGTGGTCGGACCAGTTGAGCTTTCCGAGCAGGTCGTAGCCTTCGTCGACGAGGGTCCGCAGCTCCCGCGTCTCCGGGCTCTCCTTGGCGGGGTCCAGCTCCAGGTCGTAACGCCGCCCGAACACCGACCACATGACGTTGTGCAGGGACGCGCGCCGCAGGACCTGCCGGACCGCGACGTCGCGCCCGGCGGCGGACGCCGACGCCAGGGCGCCGACCATCTGGCGCGCGATCACCGCGCGCTGCGCGGCCGAGGCCGCGACCTGCCACGGGGAGAAGAGGTGCGTGGACGCCACGCGGCGCAGCGCGCGCCAGTACGCGCCGTGGGGCGCGAATCCGATGGCGCGGTGGAACAGCAGCCCGTAGGCGGTCTCCTTGATCGGGCGGTCCGCGAACGCCGGGCTGCCCAGGATCTCCTTTGCCACGTCCGGGTGCGCGGCCACCACCATCCGCGTCTCCCCGAGGGAAAACGCCATGAGCCGCCTGGCGCGCAGGCCCTCGGCCGCCGCAGCCAGCTTGCGGTGCGCCAGTCCCGTCATGAGCCACATGCTCCCGAACACCGGCAGCCCCCTCGGCCCCGGCACTACGGCGCCACCGGGCAGCTTGCCCCGACGTGTCCACCACCACCTCCCCCAAGCTGGACCTCCCGGGATGCACCAGTGGAGGAGGCAAGTGACGAGGCAACTGATGGCGCAAACAGCAAGGAGACCAACCAGCCGGTGCGGGTGATGATCGCCGCCGCATTTAGCGGCCAGCGTGAGGAACAGCAGCCAGCTGCTGCAGTCGTCAGGGGTTGCCATGGCAAAGAACCTCTCAGCACCGCAACCTGGGTCTGTTTCTCTTCTCTCTCGAGTTGAGGAATGAAACGGGTTTGTTTGAGTAGCAAGTCTGAGATGAGCCCGGCCGCATTATATAGGCACGGGAAAGGCGGCAACGCTCGCGGCTTTGTGGGCTACCGTTGCAATTGCGAGCTTGAAACGGCGCGGTTATAGGTAGCGGCCGGAGGTTAACGTCGGGGCGCCAGTTACTTCGCGTCGGGAGTCGAGATATTTGTGTGCTCATCATGCAACGAGGAAGAGAACGGTGGGCATGGGACGGACATGGGGCGCAGTCACCGCCGGCACGCATCACGGAACGGGAGGGAGAGAGAGACGGCCGGCGACACGTACGGCTACGGCGGCGACGGAGGGTGTCCGCGTGGCGACGGGAGGGGCGTGGGGGGCGCACGTGATGGTCATGCGCCAGCGGCGTGGCGAGATGCCGTGGTTGCGGCCGGGGTGAACGCTCCTGCACAACGGCCGTGTGACCGCGAGGTGCGGGCGGGACATTTGCGCTCGGCCGCCCGGCGCCGTCACGCACCTCACGCGGGCTCCCGTGCGGCGTTCGCTGCGATTGATGACCGCGCTAGCTAGCGTGCGGGTGAGGGAAGAGCTGTGACGATGCCGCTCGCCAACCAAGGGACCCGACACTTCTCCTGAAAACCTCGTTTCCGTTGCGGCAAAAAGGTGAATCTTTCCATGACTTCGAGGCCGCTTCCGTTCTGCGTCAACTGGAAAAATTGTTGCTTTAAATTTACACAGCCCGCGAAACTTACGTACTAGCTGTTGCCACGTTCCTGTTTCGGACAAGACGAACGCGAACCAATGCGTCCCGATCTGACGAGCGTTTCTGTTTCGCACAAAACGAACGCAAACCAATGCGTTCCGATCTGACGAGCGTTCTTGTCTCGCAGTTTTCCCGGATAGCTGAGGGACAGTTCTTGTCGCCGGTCCTAAGCATCCAGCACAAGATATCGTCCGCGTGCATCGCAGGAACCGTGCCTGCCCTTTACTTCAAAAAAAAATAACAGCAATTTGGCCTCGAAGGAGCTTCGATCAGGGGGGGACCCGTGCTCCTGACGGATCATCAATCTCCCCGTCAGCATCCAAAGACGTCACTATGTCAGTAGCCTAGCTGGGTACAAGACGTCTCATGCCATAGTATATAAAAATAAAATCCAAGTCACTGGTCGTACTTGCAGCCATCGTCGCTATCTTGTCTGAGTGGCGAGATCGGCATTCCTGGTTTAATACTCCTTCCAATGTCCCTAGAAAAACGTACTTATGAGAGAGACCGGGTAGATTTTAACCCGGTATTTCTGGAAAATTTCCTCGCCGTCATGGCGTGCTCCAAACATAATCCAGTGAAGATGTTTAGAGTTTCTGATCGCGTAAGGGTGATGGATATGTGAGGTAAGGCGCAGGGAGACATCACTACTGTTCACGATCCGGCGACCCGATGGTGGCCCGGCTTTTGTGATGCATCACTTCAGATATATGCTAGTCATTGGCTCGGCAGACTGTTACTGATACGACAAGTCGCCGCTTCCGGGCATCCACAAGCTTAATTTTCCCTACAAACAGGAGGATGCCGACCGAACAATGCTCCATGTTGTCACAGCCACACAATCTAGTTCAGGAAAGAACGCCGCACTTATCATAGTTTTTTGCCAAAACAGTAGAGCTCTTGCCATAGTTCTACGCAGCAAAGTCAGGCTGAAATCGACGGTGAGTCTTCTTGGATCTTTCTGTTTCCGTCCTGGACTGAGCCGTACGTGCTGGAAAAAGGTTGGCCGTAGTCAGCCGCTGCCCGCTCATGTCCGGCTCCTGGTCGCCGGAGACTGGAAAAACCCAGCTGCCGGCCGGCGGCTGCGTGGAAAAGGATTCCGACCAGCGAGGTCGATCGTTGCAGACTTCAGTAAGTAGAAACTACCTCGATTATTCCAATCTTTATTGAAACGTCAGGATCAAGTGAACCTTTCCTTGTCACTACCACTCCCAATTAAAGAACTGTGTCGCCATCGTTGTCGATGCTTCCCGCGATTAAAGTGGTCATTTACTTGTAGACTAGTGCTAGTCCGTTTCAATCTGTTGTTGCAACCACCCTCTCCGTGAAATTGGAGGTGCATATTTTATAACCTTGTACTACAATATTCTGAGAAATTTTCTTATTCTTCCTTGTGAAAATGACGTGTATATTTAGATTCTCCTGTCCTGGAAACATATATGTCCATGGTATTACGATTTCATGAGTACGTTTTTTCAAATACAATAGAATACCAATTCGTAAAACAGGCTTCTTAAGAAATGTTTTGGAGATGAATTCACACAAATGTGGCCACAGGATATGGAACCGTAGAATTATTAGTTGGTGACAGCGTGTACGGCGGCATGTATAGGCGAGATGAGAAATTCCACAATATGAAATTGTGGAATAAGGAATTTAATTCATCTCGAGAAATCCTTTAGGTACGAGTACCACTACTCCTGTCCGACTAGTCCCAAGGCTGTTGAAATTGCGCCCACCATGCGCGTATATCTAGGTTCCCATGTGTATAACAAGTGAGCAAGATGGTTTGGTGCATGAAGAGGGTCGTACCCTGGTCGGACCATATTCGAGTGGGACGTGTAGCAGGTCTCTTTCATCTGCTAGTCGGGCATCGTCAGCTCCTTGTCTCCTGATGATGCCAAAGGCTGCATTGTTCTTTTGTGGCATTGTTCTTTTGCGATTAACCTATAAATCCCCCAAAATTCTTAACTGGTTTGAAGATGGCTCGCCGCAAGTCAACTTGGTGACCATTATTGCTTGCTTAGATTTATTTACGCCCATGATGCGTACATCATGGTGGAAGCTTACTTCCAGGACTTCTGGATATGGATTAATGGAACGGATCTAGCTCGGTAGAGTATTTGGAGGGACTGAGCAACTCAAGATTCTGCCGCGGATATGCTCTTTCCATTCTTCTTCGAGCACGCAGCTAGCAATGCTGACCTCACTGCTTGCTTCCATTGTTTGTTGGAAAACTACTCTATTGTTCTCGTATAAACAAGTGAAGTGCGTAAGCTATGGATTAGCATCCATTATTGCACCAATGAGCTGCGAGCGATCATATAATTATGTTCTCTATCAAAGAAGCTATGCCAGCAAGAGTTTTATGGGTTGAAACCATCAATTCCGTCATCTAGGAATATAATCGAGCATAGCCTAGAAGAGGTGTGTCACCATTCTTGGTTGAATTTAGATAGAGGTGTGTATCTACTATTTAGATTCGAATCCTCTTCCACCTGAATTTAGATACCTACTCCGTTTTAAATTATTGTAATCAATTTAAGAGCAGATGAAGTATCTATTTATTTTTATATACACAAATAACCCTCCTGTTTCAAATTATTTGATGCTGGTCAATTTAAAATTAAACTAACTAACGTCAAATATTTTAAAACAGAGTGAGTACCACCCAAATTCCATTTAGGTTGATATATGATACGGCTTCCCCCTTCTCTAAAAAAGGTACAAATTCTTCCAAGGAAGAAGCAACACGTTCATGAGCTTCTGTCAAAGTTAGTGAATTGTCGATTGAATGTTTCTCCTTCCGAATCTATTATTTTTAACGAGACAAGCAAACATTCATAATGGTTTACGCAGGGCGTGCGGATCACATGCCATAACTTTTCTATATACGGGGTGACATACGAGACACTGACTTGGTACTTAGCTGCAAATGTTGTCTAGCATACTAAAACAAGAGAGGATCAAGCAAGAGAATGGAGTAGCCTAACGGGGAATCAAAATCTACATGATAAAGCCGTTGTAAAAAATACTGTAAGTTCATATCTTTAATATCTTTAGGTTATAATAAAAGATCGCGGTAGGAGATAGGAAAGAGAAAAACAGGACAAACAGAAATAGGACGAGGACCCGAGTTTAGCCTGGCGTCAGCTGTGGCGGGGAGACAGCTGCATCGGCGAGTGGTCCAGCATCAGCAGGTGCTGACAACACACCGCCAGGTGGCTAGCGCTGGCGTCACGTCCGTTGAGCTCGTGACAGTGCCGCACAGCTTACTTAACTAACCACCGGCCCTACTAATTCGGCTCCGTTTGATGGCCGTCGACAAGGCCGGGACAAAACTGTTGCTAAGTCACCTTGGAGCCTGTAGCTGGATTAGCAAGCTGCTTCGAGTCTGTCTCCACTATCATCCGCATTTAATACTCCTTTCGTTTCGAATTATTTAAAATTGAACTAGCTGATGTCAAAAAAGTAACATTTTAAACTCCAAAACGTACCGCCTCCGCCTCCGCTCCAAGGGCCGACCCCACATTCGGCAACCAGGACCCAGCAGCACAGAGGAACCTGCCTCCCGTGCAATTCTCCAGGGCAAGGGATGCATCGATATCCAGCTTAATTTTACCTGATGGCGCAGGCTTTCATCTTACTTCTTGCCGATCAGATTCACCTCGGGGACACGCCAGATCCAGCAGATCCTAGGACCAAGTTTTCTTCACCGTCAACGTCCTCGTTTAGTCCGCGCTGCGCCCGTAATTAACCGTGCTGCGACACGGCAAATTGTCAGGCCAGCATTACCAGGGCCCCATGCGGAACGGCAACCGGCGGCGTGCCCTGCTCCGGGGTCAAGCCGCCTGTGCGCCGCGCCGCGCCGGCCGTCGCGGCCCGGCCGGTGTTCACCCTCCTCGGCGTCCGTGCCGTTTCGCCTCGCCTCGCCGGCCGGCAAGCGTTCCAACCTCTCGCTCCCTCCCGCCCGTCGATCCGGTTGCTGCCCGCGCAGCGCGCACGCTCCTCACTCGTCCGCGGCCGTGACAGCCCCCCGCGACAGCGGGGAGAGAGAGAGGGGAACGGGCCAAAGGCATGTACTGATGGTCGGAGCGGAAGCCGACACGGCGTCGTGCGCGCACGCGTGCGCATGTGGCACGGCGTCGGCGGACGGCGACGCGGCCATCGCGTGTACCGATCGGGTAAATTAAATCCGATGGATATCGAATCGACAGGTCCTGCGGTATCCCGGTGGTGAACGCCGAACGGCGACGTGACCGCGGCGCGCGCGGCCGGTAGAAATCGTTGCACCCGCGAGCTCGCGCGCGAGAGAGTCCAAAGGCGCAAACCTCGAGGCCGATCGGGCCGCGGGTGGACGCCGGAATCGCTCGGTGCGCCGGTGATGACCGATCGAAAATGCATTCGGGTAAAGCGGTGCGGCGAGTGCGCGGGTGCCTTCGACGCCGATGGCCGCTGCCCTCCTGGCCAGCCAGAGCCAGAGGCGGGAGATGCCACGTCCAAGAATCTCCACCGCGCGATCCTTCGTAAAAGAGAACGCCGACGCGACCGCCACGCACTACGCTACGTTTAGCCGCCTGCATTTGTTGTGCTCAGCCTCCGAGTAAAAAACCTCGCGAGTTCTGTGGCATCAGGGAGGGTGGCTACAGAGATACGTACGACGAGGGCCCTTGTGGTGGTGGTACCTACAGCCTGCCTGTACGACAGTACGAAATGGCGTGGCGATCGGGTACATGACTGGTCAGGTGACCTGATCGCTAACGATCGCTGATGGCAACGATGATGCGCATAGCCCATCGACTCGACTCATCAAACCAAGGGATGGGGGTGTGGAGTGATGGATCTCCTAATAAAGCTCCATCCGGCACGCTGATGATGCATGTAGGAGCTCTCGTTTCCTGGCGCCTCTTGACAACACGGAAGGGGCGCGAGCACTGTTGCACCATGCGGGCTGAGTCGTAGGCCGCATGGGCTTCACCTGAGCATATTGAGCTCGGTCGACGTGTTAATTATCCTAAATAAAATGGTTGTGATGGCTTCGGTAAAAAAAATCAAGATTTTCCTTGTGCTATTTAGGACGTAGGGTGATTCTTTTACCCAAAAAGAACTTTACCAAAAGAAACTGGAAAGAAAGCTTCAAATGGATGCAAAGTTTTACAACCACAAGAAAACCATTCAACATTTTTTTTAGATAAAGAAGGTGCTCAAAGAAGGTTGTCGGCGTGGAGATCAGTGGCCGTGACACCGGCGGATTTCCTTGGTGCAGAATGTGATCGATGGGGGAGAGGCGAAGGTGGCGGTGTTAGGCGAGATCTCCTCATCAAGGCCCATTCGGTTCGATTAGTGGGCTTCAGAGGCCGCACTCCGTACAAACTCTTTTTTTCTTATTTTTAGCAATGTACAGAAAGTATTTAATATTAATAACATCTAATTTTTTTGCAGAAATAACCACCCTGTTTCCACATTGTAGACTATTTATCCACCTGGACATCCTCTCGTCCACGCCGTGGACGATTGGACCATGTAGGCCACCCAGTCGTCCACCGCGTGGACGATAGAGCCACGTGGACAATCCTGTCGTCCACGCGGTGCACGACAAAGCCACGTAAGCCAGTCGTCCACGCCGTGGACGACAGGATTCCTCTGCAACAAATTGTCCAAGATTAGCTTTTTAGCTCTCATTTAAAAATACGTAGAGACATTTTTACAATTTTTTTACAGAAGTAAATATAGTATATTATGTTATGATTTTACGTAAGTTAATCAATATGACTTTTGTTTAATAGATTATATGTTACGTAATTTTGAATTATGCAGTACGATCACAAATTTGATTATGACTTGTTATGGAAGTAAATATCTTGTTATGACTTGTTATGGAAGCAAATATCTTGTTATGACTTTTATGGAAGTAAATGTAAGTTAATTAATATGCCCTTTATAGAATACGTTATTTTTTCTTTTTTAATACTTAGAGACATATTAAAAATATCTTGTTATGAAAATAAATTTAGCACAATAACACCATCACTTGATTTAAAATATTCGTCATTGGATATATTACGAAGTTTATTAAATGACAAATATAGATTCTACTGAGTGTAACGGGGATATTTTCGCTTGCGCAATGCATCCGGTCCAGCATCCCTTGCGCGATGTGCTCTCTCGCGTAAGCGCTCCGGTTCATCCTCTCTAGCCTGACGAGCAATACATTATTCCTCCTGAGTCTGACGACGATACTTTTCCTCGATTCTTTGAAGTTCTTCCTGACGTTTGCGCTGACGCTCCGCCTGTTCAGTCGCCTCCTTCCTCTCCTGCTCAACCCGCTTTTCGTACTCTATCTCGTAGTGAAACTTGTACTAGGCAGCTCTATGCATCGCGTGTACGTACTCGACGTCTTTCGTTGTTTGTTTGTTGTCGATGTACTGTGTCAACTCACAAAGGGGCGGTGAAGGGCTCAACTTCTCACCTCACAAGGGTGTCAACCCAATCAAGGACATGCCAAGGCTCCCTCCCTTTGACTTGGAGTCCGACGACGAAGATGAAGAAGTGAGGCGTCTTGCCGATCTTCTTCAAAACGCAAATGATGAAGCTAGAAGAAGGAGGAGGCTTGAGAAAGAAAAGAAACTCAAGAAGCCTGAATAAGACTACACTTGATATTCTTTTAACTATGAGTGTTTAAATTCACACACAAATTACTTATCTATTCCCTTAGGGAAACCTCCACACTTTAATGGCACAATCTATACAATGTGGAAACACAATATGAAGATGCACCTTATTTCTCTCAACCCCACACTTTGGCACATTGTTTGCACAGGTGTAGATATCCCCATGAATGATGAAGAACTTACACCGAAGCAAGAGCAACTCATCCACCGCAATGCTCAAGTAGCAGCCGTACTCAACTCCTCTTTGAGCCAAGAAGAATTCAACAAAGTAGATGGGTTGGAACAAGCCAAATAAATATGGGATACACTCAAAATTGCACATGAAGGCAACCGCTCTATCCGTGAAGCAAAGATTGAAATGATCGAGGTATGGCTTAGGCGATTTGCCATGGAAGATGACGAGACCCCTCAAGAGATGTACAACCGACTCAAGACTCTTATAAACAAGAGTCGAGCGTATGGTTTCAATAAGTGGATAGACCACGAGGTAGTCAAAAGGATGATAAGAGCTTTCATGCCTGACAATGTGACGCTTTGCACACTCATCCGATAGAGTCCAAACTTCCACAAAATGACTCCGGATGAGGTGCTTGGCAAGATCATCAATTATGAGATGATGGAAATGGAAGCACGCCATGTCAACGATCTTGCCAAGGTTACATCCAACAAGTAAAAGGGGATTGCCCTCAAAGCATCACCCAAAGCCAAGAACAAAGAGGTACAAATCTCAAGTGATGATGAGGAAAGTGAAGAGAGAGCACCGATATGGATGATGAGGAGTTAGCCTTCTTCATCAAGAAATTCAGAAGGATGAGAAGAGAAGAAGAGGACCAAGCTATAATAGAAGAAGCAAGGATAAAGGCAAGTCAAGAAGCAAGAAAGCTTCCTACAATTACGGTGAGTATGGGCATTACATTTGTTGAAGTGTGTGGTCGAAACTTCCCCCGGACCTGCACTGGGCAACCCGCGGAGGTTCTTTTTCGGAGGGGCTAGTCACTTGTGGAGAGCTTAAGCGTATGGATGAATTAAGGAGAAGCTTGACACGGCGAGTTTTACGTGGTTCAGGCCGCCGGAGCGTAAAACCCTACGTCCACGGCGAGCTGAGGAGCTCGCTGTATTGCTTGTTGCTCAGAACTGGCGTCCTGAGCTTGGGGATGAGTGATGTCTAGCGTATGAGTTGCTGGAGTGCGAACCCTTGCTAACGTTGCCTACCCGAGCCTTTTAAAGTCCAAGGCTCGAGTGGCTTACAAGGGGGGCCCGGGACCCGACAGGTGGTCCCGGGGAGATTGCCTGCAGACTACCGTATCCGCAGTTATGTCGGTAGTTGTCTCTGGCAAAGGCTTCCGAGTCTTCATCTTGCCGCCCTGCCCATGTCGCATGCTTAGTCATAGTGGTTGATGACGGCGGGAGCGGCATGGGATGTCTTGTCGCTGCGATTATTGGCTGGCAGGCTCTGACACCGCGCGCCAGTCTGTGATGTGACTGGGCGCAACGGCACCTGACACAGGCGTGCTCCGTGTGTCCGTGTCTTGGGAAGGCGCGGGCCTTGAATACCTTGTACGGGCAAGGTATGGGGCGTCTTTATGCCCGCTGCCTACCGCTCGGGGGTAGGCAGTGTTGTTCTGCTGGCCACGTGGCGGGCCCGGAGCCCTCCTCAGAGGAGAGGGGGGTCCGGCCCCGCAGGACACGTGGAGCCTTCGGACCTCTCCCCGCGGAGGGGGAGGTCCGGCTTCTGTCGGCCACGTGGCAAGCCCGGAGCTCTCCTCTGAGAATAGGGAGGTCCGACCCCGCTGGACACGTGGTGCCTTCGGACCTCTCCCCCGCGGAGGGGGAGGTCCGGCTTCTGCAGGCCACGTGGCGAGCCCGGAGCTCTCCTTTGAGGAGAGGGAGGTCCGGCCCCGCCGGACGCGTGGTGCCTTCGGAGCTCTCCCTGCGGAGAAGGGCAAGATCCTTAGGCATTTTCCCCTGTGCGCGGAGGTACCCCATATCGCGGGTACCGACAGTGGCCCCCGGGCCCATCTCGGGGGAGATAGCGAGCCCGAGGTGAGACCTCCGTCTCTTCTGATCCGCGCACTTTTTCTAAGTCCCGCATTGAACGCTGCCGGAGCACGCACAGTCGTGGGATCGTGGGAGCGTGCGCCCATTTGATGGTTGCCTTTACTGCGGCGGTTCCCAAGGCTGCCATTCCTGTACGTCGCGGCGCTTTCTTCGGGAACCGCAGGAGGGCCTTGCCGGCTCGTCTTCTTGGGAGACTGACTCCATGACCCACCGCTCCAGCTGGGCGGCTTCGGTCCACCTGTCATCGGCGCTCGGTCTTGGGGCCGAAGCAGTTGCCGATGCGGCGTATTCGAAGAGTTTCGAATCGCTTGGAATTGCACCTGGGAAGTTTCAAGAGGGGATCTTACCCGCATTGCGGCTTCCCTTCACACTTCCCAGTGCTTTTTGTTGGACTCTTGTGCCTTTGTCTTCTTGCCTTTGAGTCCTCCCTCGTCATGGCCTCCAACCCGCCACCAGAGAAGAAACACGCTCGATCTCCTCCAGTGGCGGCATCTGTACCAAGTCGGGGATGTGGGGTGCCTGCACCTCCTGCTTCTGGAGATGGCACTCCTTCCGGTGGCGACACAAAGAGGCCCCGGGCTGATGCGTTGAGGGGAGCTTCTGGAGCGTCCCCTGCTCCACCAGTCCAGGCGACTGCGGAGCGGCCGTCAGTGACGACGGCGGGCTCTGGGAGTCCTACCCCGGCTCGGAAGTCGTGGTTTAGAGCCCGCTGGAGTGTTCGCGCTTCCCGGCCATCCCCGACTGGCGGGGAGTCTGCGCCGTTGCGCTCGGAAACCGGGACAGCTGCCGCGGCCCCCAAGCCGGCGCGAGTTTCTCCTATTCCGGTGTGCCCGGATTCCGCGGCGGCGTCATCCCTTCCTGCCGAAACGGCCGCCGCGGCCCCCAGTCCAGCGCAGGTCGACCCTGCACCAGGTGACCCGGCTTCTATTTCGGCGTCGACTTCCTCCGCTCGTCCCCCTCCACCGGTCAAGAAGCCAGAAGCTAGAGAGAGTCCGGCGGGTTCGGCTGCCGGAGTCCCGGCGCCAGCCTCTCCTGACCGGCGTCTAGTCCCGGTCGCCGGTTCATCGACTTCTCTTGAGGATGATGTGATGGAGGAGGTCGGGGGTGCTGCTCCGTACTCTGCTGCCCCACTGCCCCTGGCGGGTGCCTTCGCGCTTGCCCAAGCGAGCGTCCGGCAGGTCTTGGCCGCACTTGGTCGCGAGCGGGAGGAGCATACTGTTGAAAGGGATCATCTCCTCACCTGGGGAACCTTTTGCGGGAGTGAACCGTGAAGGTCAAGAGCGAGCTTGACTCCAGGCATGAGCTGCTTGACTTCAGGGAAGTGCTCCTCGACCGGCTGAAGCGGTCTGTCGACCGCCTAGACGCCGAAACGCGGCGGATCAACAGGGAGGCCCTTGAGGCACACGCCCGGGCCGAGGAGAGCCTCTCTGCCGCGGAGGAGATACGGCAGCTGCTGGAGCGTCGTAAACTCGCCGTTGAGTTCCGGGAGCGTTCCACAGCAGTCGAGGTGGAGAGGGTCGCTGCGCAGCTGGCGGCGGGCGAGGATGACCTGCGAGCTCGGACCAAGGAGCTAGAGGCTCAGAAGGCAGACCTCGTCATGAGGGAGGAACAGGTCTCCCGCGAACGCCAGGCGATCCTGGATCGGGAGTTGGCTGCCGACTTCAGGGCTTCTGAGTTGGAGCGACTCGCCAAGACTCTTCGCCTTCGGGAAAGCTCCCTCGCGGCCAAGGAGAAAGAATTCTCTGAGAGAAACCAAGAGGCCCTGCAGGCAGCCCGCCGCGAGGTGGAGGAGCTCTCGGCCTTGCGGTCCTCCGAGGCGCATGCGGTCTCAAGCTTCGTTAATCGGGCGGGGTCTGCCCTGATCCCTCTTGGCTTCAGTCCGGTGAGGGCAGCGACTCCTGCGTTGAAGGTGGCGGAGGTGATCCCCGCGCTGGAGTCGATCGGCGCCAAGCTGGACAGGCTAGACTCGGTGGTCGCCAGCGAGCTTGAGGCCGAGGGACAAGGTCTGGCCCTAGAGGTCGCCACACATGTGCTGGCATGCTTCAGGAGCCGGGACCCTTCTTTCTCCCTGGAGCCGGCGAGATAGGGTCCTGCCGCGGAGCGGGAGGAGACTGCCAGGGCTGAAGTCGGGGACGTGGCCGCCCTTGTAGCCGCTAGGTTCCGGCGTGAACCGGGAGGACCCTAGGACTTGCTTCTCCCTTTTTATCGAGTCTGTAGTCCAGCTCATGGAGCCTCGAATAAATAGACTCTCTTGAATGTTCGTGCCTGTGATGCCTTTTCTCTCCTTCTTGGTTTTGCCTGACCGAGTCCTTAGCTCCGCAAGGTACTCAGTGGCCTTCACCAATCTCGGAGCTCTGCATAGACACCTTCCCCGAGTCCTAACTGTATTAGGGGCCCCCGGGGGGTCTCCGGATCTCGCCCCATGGGGAGGTCCAGATCTGCCGACCACGTGGCGGGTCAGGAGCCCCTCCTAAGGAGGCGGGATCTCTGGCCCTGCTGGACACGTGGGGCTTTCGGAGCCCCCCCCCCCTCAGGGGGAGGTCCGGTTTCCGCATGCCACGTGGTGAGTGCGGAGCCCCCCTCTGGGGAGGCGGGAGCTCCGGGCCCGTTGGACACGTGGGGCCTTCGGGCCTCGCCCCTGCTGAAGGGGCGGGACCCGGTTCTTCCAGTCCTTCATCGGAGTAGTTGGTAGCTCCTCCCCCCCGCTTCGTGGAGCCCCCGTTGCTGTAACCTGGAGGTCCTGCACATAGGTAGAGGAAACGTAATTCTCCTCAGGGGGTCCTCCCCTCCCGTCTCCTAGTCTTATTTGGCTTACGATCCTCATCCATTACACAGGGCTTGGGCGATTCTGTGCGCGAGGCGCCGGAGCTCCGGCTCCCTCCGAGGTCCGGGTACGACCGTCCGATCCCTAGTACCGGACCGTGTGCCGGGGAAGCACAGTGCACAGGCTTTGGGTTCAGGACCAGGCAAAGCGACTGTACTCCCCTGGACCTCCGGGGGGCAGGATGCGCACGCTTTGGTCACGGAGCCGGCTAAGCGATATACGCACCCTGAACCCCCCATGCACAACGTAGGCCTTTCCTGGAGGTGACCAACTGGCACCGCAACACCTGACTGGGGGAGGCCCGAGAGACCCACTTGGCCATTGGCAGGTGCCTCAAGCGCAGCCGCCTTCGGTAGGATAGCAAATGCTGACTATGGATGAGCGCGAGAGAGAGGGAGCTAGATGTACGACGAACATACATAGATAGTGCGATCATAAAAATTAATGCATAATTTAAATGAGCACATGAGAGAGAGCGAAGTAGAACAGGTTTCTGTGTTAATGCCCATAGGTGGAAGTCACGCTGTACATGGAGGCAATCACCCGCCTCGTCAAGAAGGGAAGCAAGACTCTACGCGCTTAGGGTCGGAACCAGGCTAAGCTGGACGTAGTCCTGGACCGTCCCTTGAGACTTAGCTGCCCCAAGCGCTGTTCCTAGACTCTATGGGATTTATTACAGAAGGGAATGACCCTGTTCTACTATCGCTCGAGGGGTAGGACTTACAGCGTTGTTCCATGCCAAGGGTTTTGGGAACGGATCCCACACTCGGTTGAAAGGCATGTGTACCTGGGACGACAGCTTTCATGACTCAGAAGGGACCTTCCCGGCTGGGGGAGAGTTTATAGGTCCTTCTCGGGAAAGTGCGTGTCGCGGCACCAGGTTGCCTTTCTGCAGGTCCCTGACGCGTTTTGTTCTTTGGCGGTAGTGCTAGAGCAGCAGTCGTGACCGTGCATTGTGGGGTGTCACCTGCAGCCGAGCCTCGTCGACGAGGTTGTCATCTTCACGCTGGATCAGGTCCTGCACGGCTTCTCCTGGGCGCCCCGGGGAGTTCTCCCCTTCTGGCTAAGGCCTTCAAGGGGTCGGAGTACCCGGACTCTTCTTGGGAGACCCAAGGCGTCTTCCCCTTCTGGCAAGGCCTTCAAGGGGTTGACAGACCCTGGGCGGCCCCCCGGAGGTACGACCGAGGCACAGAGGCGTGCACCCGGGTGGAGCTGGCTCGGATCTGCACCATCGGGCTGGTGCTTGGGCTGCTGTGACTACTTGGAACTCCTCCATGGTTGGCGTCACAGCATTGCAGTCTCCACTGAGGTTGTCATCTTCACGCTGGATCAGGTCCCGCGCGACTTCTCCTGGGCGCCCCGGGGAGTTCTCCCCTTCTGGCTAAGGCCTTCAAGGGGTAGGAGAACCCAGACTCTTCTTGGGAGACCCAAGGTGTCTTCCCCTTCTGGCAAGGCCTTCAAGGGGTTGACAGACCCTGGGCGGCCCCCCGGAGGTACGACCGAGGCACAGAGGCGTGCTCTCGGGTGGGGCTGGCCCGATCCTGCACCGTTAGGATTGGTGCTAGGGCTGCTGCGACTACTCGAAGCTTCTCCAAGGTTGACGCCGCAGCAGTGCAGCCTCTACTGACTTTTCGGGGTATCCACAGTTGGCTACCGCCCCGGCCCGTCACCATCGGAGCTGGAGTCCTCATCGTTGTACACTGTCTTCATGACACGCTGAGGCTCCTGGAACCCTACCTGGTGGCCGGCGCTGACTGAGGCGTCGACTTTCTGCTTGCCCTCCCTCTGAGGGAGGGGCGGTGCCTCAGCTCTCTGCTGCCTCCCTTTGCGGAAGCGCTCTGCAAGCCTTTGGATATCCCAACACTCTTGCAGCAGTATGATTGCCGGCGCCATGCACGGGGCATAGCCCGCCCTGGTCACCATCTGGGGCTGGTGACTGCCGCTGCCTCTTGTCGGGGCGTGGCCCCCGAGCTCCACTGTGTGTCGCTGCTGCGGCGACGAGAGCCGTGGTCGATGACCTCATCTTGCCGCTCCCCCGGTTCTTGGCCTTCTTGCCACCTCCATAGGAAGCAGCGCCGGACCCGGGCTGCCCTCCTGACTCGGAGGCTGGCAGAGAGTGCCAATTCCGCCCTTCAGCTGCTCTAGCGCACTTGTCCGCCAGACTGAAGAGCTCGGAGACGTCGCGGACCTCTCTTGTCGCGAGCTTCTCAAGCATCTTCTCGTCCCGGACACCCTGCCGGAACGCCACCACTACATAAGCACTTTGAATATGCGGTATGGTGTTGCGTACCTGGGAGAACCGCTGGATGAAGGAGCGCAGTGATTCCCCAGGTTGTTGCTTGATGGCGTGGAGGTCAAGCTCCGTGCCGGGACGGGTGTAGGAGGTGCCGAAGTTGGCGATGAACTGCCGGCAGAGCTCTCCCCAGGAAGTTATGGAACCCTGAGGGAGGTTCATGAGCCAAGACCGGGCTGGGCCGGTCAAGGCGACGGGGAAGTAGTTGGCCATGATGGCCTCATCCCCTCCTGCGGCAAGTACGGCGTGGAGTAGATCTGGAAAAACTCCGCCGGGTTGACGCTCCCGTCGTACTTTTCGGGCAGGTGCGGCCGAAACTTGCGCGGCCACCTCGCGAAGCGAAGGTGGGGCGCCAGGGCCGCACATCCTGCTTCTGTTGCTGCAGGCGTTGGCGCCGCGAACGCTTGGTTCGCCGCCGGCACAGTTTACGCCGGTATGGGCAAAGCTGCTCCATAGACCGGGGACGCCGTTTGCAGGGCATATGGTTGTGGCATATGCTGCGCGGCGTATGCCTGGGGCAGAGCTCGCGTGGCGAAGATCTGCCCTTCAGGCTGGGTCGAGGCCGATGTCATGCTGTCACCAGCCTCTTGGGTGCGACGCCTTTCTCGACGTCGCTCGAGGAACACTCGGGCATCTTGGCCCAAGTGGCATCGCTCCAGCTCGGCCCTCAGGTCCGTCGACGGAAGCCTGGTGGAGCTGGAGTCCGCCCTCTGCCCGTCAACTGTTGGCGTGTGCCTCAGCGACACAACCGGTTGACCAGAGCGTCGTCCCCGCCGAAGTCGAGGGTTCGCGGCAGCGACGACGAGGCGGTCTACCTCACGTATCCACTGCTGGGTCGCTGAATGAGGTGCGTCCCCAGCAGGTGGATTGCGCAGTAGTGCTCTTGCTGCAGCTAGCGCACCCCTGTGGGGTACGCTTATCGCTACAGAAGATCTCACGCTGGTCGGAGCCTGCTTTGCCGGAGTCGGCGCGCCGGAGTCGGCTGTTGGCTACCAGCTTGTGCCGACACACTCCGTCCTGAGTGTGTCGACATGTACTCCCCGCTGGTCACGGTTCGCCGTGAACGCGGGGGAGGAGAGCTTGCCGCTGAAGGAAGCTTCGTCATCTTCGTCGGCAAAAGCTCGTCGCGCAAGGGAAAGGCCCCCTACCTGGCGCGCCAAATGTCGAAGTGTGTGGTCGACACTTCCCCCGGACCTGCACTGGGCAGCCCGCGGAGGTTCTTTTTCGGAGGGGCTAGTCACTTGCGGAGAGCTTAAGCGTATGGACGAATTAAGGAGAAGCTTGACACGGCGAGTTTTACGTGGTTCAGGCCGCCGGAGCGTAAAACCCTACGTCCACGGCGAGCTGAGGAGCTTGCTGTATTGCTTGTTGCTCAGAACCGGCGTCCTGAGCTTGGGGATGAGTGATGTCTAGCGTATGAGTTGCTGGAGTGCGAACCCTTGCTAACGTTGCCTACCCGAGCCTTTTATAGTCCAAGGCTCGAGTGGCTTACAAGGGGGGGCCGGGACCCGACAGGTGGTCCCGGGGAGATTGCCTGCAGACTACCGTATCCGCAGTTATGTCGGTAGTTGTCTCTGGCGAAGGCTTGTGAGTCTTCATCTTGCCGCCCTGCCCATGCCGCATGCTTAGTCATAGTGGTTGATGACGACGGGAGCGGCATGGGATGTCTTGTCGCTGCGTTTATTGGCTGGCAGGCTCTGACACCGCGCGCCAGTCTGTGATGTGACTGGGCGCAACGGCCCTGACAGAGGCGTGCTCCGCGTCTCCGCGTCTTGGGAAGGCGCGGGCCTTGAATACCTTGTACGGGCAAGGTATGGGGCGTCTTTACGCCCGCTGCCTACCGCTCGGGGGCAGGCATCGCTATTCTGCTGGCCACGTGGCGGGCCCGGAGCCCTCCTCAGAGGAGAGGGGGGTCCGGCCCCGCAGGGCACGTGGAGCCTTCAGGCCTCTCCCCGCGGAGGGGGAGGTCCGTCTTCTGTTGGCCACGTGGCAAGCCCGGAGCTCTCCTCTGAGAAGAGGGAGGTCCGGCCCCGCTAGACACGTGGCGCCTTCGGACCTCTCCCCCGCGGAGGGGGGAGGTCCGGCTTCTGCAGGCCACGTGGCGAGCCCGGAGCTCTCCTCTGAGGAGAGGGAGGTCCGACCCCGCCGGACGCATGGCGCCTTCGGAGCTCTCCCTGCGGAGAAGGGCGAGATCCTTAGGCATTTTCCCCTGTGCGCGGGGGTACCCCATATCGCGGGTACCGACAACATTGTTAATTGCCCATATGAAAGGGAAGACGACAAGAAGAAGAGGAATAAGGATGAAAAGCCAAAAGAGAAGAGGATGTTCAAGAAGAAGAACACACATGGGCACAGTCATGTTGGCAAAGAATGGGACTCTAATGATGAGTCCTCCTCTTATGATGAAGAAGAAGAAGTGGCAATCATCGCCATCAAGAAGCCAACAATGAAGAAGACTCTCCTACCCAACAAGGGTGAATGAAAAAACTCAAACCACACGTGTCTCATGGCAAAGGAAGGAAAGTGAATAGTAAAAACTAAACTCTCCTTGCACCCTATTAAGGATAAAGACTTTGATAGTGATAGTGAAAACGAATATTTATTCAAAGGATTAAGTAAAAATGCACTAGCTAAAATGGAAAAGCTATTTGATAAAATCTTAGATAAGGAGGAGCTTCTTGAGAGACAAGAGGATTTGCTTATCGAGGAGAAGCAAAAGAATCTTGACCTTGAGAAGCTTCTCGAGCTTGAGAAGGAGAAAAACATGGCACTTGAATCTGAACTTGCGGAATGCAAGGAGACCTCCTCAAGTCTCAAGAGTTCGAATGTTGTGCTCCAAGATGAGCTTGTGAGTTTGAACAAAGCTCACAAGAACCTTGAAGCATAATTCGCAACTCTCAAGTCAAGTGTTATCTCTCTCCCCTCAACAAGCTCAAACTTGTCTAGTTTAGAGTTAAACACTAAAAACTGCAAATGTGCAAAATCTGAATCTAATTTAAAAAGAGAACTTAACATAGCCAAGAGTGCACCTAAGAGTAGCATCTTTGACAAGGAGAAGATTAAGTATGCACGTGGTGCATACTCAATTGCAAGGTCTCCTTTGATCAAAGATGGTCTTGGATATTCAAGAAAAGCAATGCAAAATACAAACATATCTAAGAGTGACAAGATGCATATAGCCTTTGTGAAAGAAGGATCATACAAAAACTATGAATGAATGTCATACTTCTACTAAAATGACGGAATTTAATAAATATACTAAATATGCTAAGAATAACAACCCAACACTATTCCATGATTTCAATGCATCATATGTACTAATAAAAAGCAAATTTAGGTATCTTTATGCAAAATATGTTGGGCCACTCCGCAAGAGCCCAAAGTCTTGTGTATGGGTACCTAAAACTCTTGTCACTAATCTTAAAAGACCCAACCAAGCTTGAGTACCTAAAATCAATGTAAAAGTCCCAAAAACGTGAATGCAAAGAAACGGGTGATTGGACGTCACCGTGTTTCTGGTTCATGAAAAATGGGACTTACAAAAAACTTTCTTACATGGGATGGTATACATGAGGTGCAACCACATGGTTTCAAGCATGCCTTTGAAGGTGTTGGACCAAGGTGGAGCTAAACTCATGTGTAATCATACATGTACATGAGAAAGAACAAAAATAAGGTCTTTAGTCTCAAATGCTCACCTCAAAGTGTTGCCAAATTTTTGAACAAACATGGAACCTCACACAGTTGGAGGTGAAGAGAATTATGGTGGCAACTTTCTGATTTGAGGGTAAGCCAAAAAGGGGAATGGACTATGATCATGTTGAGTTCATGCTGAATTCAAACATGCTAAGACAAGGGAATAACTTGAGTTATGTCACATAAAATGATAAACTTAAACATGGACATGTGGGAAGAGCAAAAATCTTCTTTAACTCCTGTTGAACACATGTTAACCCGGGAAAGGATTTCACTCCCAAAAATCTAACTCATATGCACATTCCCTATGAGTAGAGGGGAGGGAAGTTTAAACCCCATTTTTGAACCCTTGCAAAGCATTCATGGTCAGATGGTCCAAAAGCATATATATGAGATGACCATTGCAGTCCTCAGGTATTAAAGAGCTTAAGTTCCAAAATTGGAGTGTGTTTGAGCTCATATACCAATTGTTCAAAGCCTTGTTGAGATCACCTCGAATTCAAACTTGAGGGGCATAACCAAACTGAACTTGTGAGGATCAGCTTGGGACCAAGATTGATCAAGCATGGGCTAGGAGAAAACCAAAGTGTTTCACCCAAATTCAGATGGGTCATCACCAAAGAGGACTGAAATGTTCAGTTTGAATTAAAGGAGTTACTTCAAAGAGAAGAAGCCCCTTTCCAAAAAGAGAATTCAAACTGTGGTTTAAAAATTTGTATTTGCAATGGCCAACTCAAAGATCAGAGGGCATATTCAAACTCTCCAGGTTCAAATTATGAAGAAGGCAAATTTTGAGAGAATTTGGAGGTGCTTTGATAGGAATATCAAAGGAACTTGTGAATTCCATCCAAATTTGAATTTAAATTTGAAACTGTGGCATAATTTGTCAAATGGCACATTGGCTTTTGAATTTGGATCCCTCATAGCTGAATTTGCATGTGCCAAAAATTTGGAGATCTTTTGGGGCAGGAGGGAGTTGTGGGGCCCACTTGTCATAGAAAGGTGGGGGTTATAACTTGCTGCTTAAGTCTACCACGGTGTATTGGTTTCCACCCGAGCCACCGAAGTCGCTCCCGGCGCCACCGAGGCGGCAGCCACCGCCACCTCCTGCTTGAGCTGCCCCCCCCACGCGCGGGCGCCAGAGGCGGTGCACCCGGCGCTTATCTCTCCCACCGAGGCAAACACGAAGTTCTTCACTCGTGCTCACGGTTTTCTTCTGCTCACGCGCCCGAAAAACAACCGCCGGCGACGCCTACGTTTCCCTCGGTTGTCCACCAGCTCGCACCCTCTTCTGCTCGAGCCGTCCACGCAAGAAGGGAGCGCAGTCGAGTGCACAAGATCCTCCACAGCTTGGCCCCGTCGTTCCTGGCTCGTGGGGCGCCCAAATCAACGATCAACGTGAGGTACTAACGCTCACCCGTGAAAGGGCAACTCGGGTCACCGTGGACAGCTCATACCGAGGCTTTTCACGGCCGAGCAAGCACCCTCCGAGACGCGCCGGGACGTCACGCTGCTCTCCCCCGCGTTTCAGCCCAAGCCGTGCAACGTAGCTTGGGAATTTCAAGTTTTTCCCTCGGACGAGGAAAACCTACCCGCGGGTAAGAACTGTTGAAATTAACGCTTAATTCTCGGTTAAAGTTGTTCATTTTGCGCACACCAGAGCTAGAGAGGATAGGGAACCTTTTTCCTCCACAACCCTAGCTAGAAACACCGTGGTTACAGCTAATTTTGAGCTTTTCGGTTGGCGGCCATGGCGGGAACGCGCGGGCGCACGATGACAACCGGTTTGCCGTCATTTCCGAGCCAGGGTGAGGCCACGCCGAGCTTGCCTGACCTCCACTGATACTTTAGAGCGGATCCGCCGAGCTTTTGGCGGGCTAGTGTGCTCGGGCGACGGTGCCGATCATCACCGAAGGCCGCGGCTCGTCGCCGGCCTACTTCCGGCCACCGGCAGCCCGAGCCAACCCCGTAGACATGTTCCCCGACCCTGAAAACCCCCAGGCGGCGAGTAGCAGGCCGGGGGACGGTCGGGAAGCCGACTCCGGCGAGCCCCGACGAACTTCCGGCGAGGGGGCGGCGCGGGAAAAAGGAAACGGGCCGAGGTTGAAGACGATCGGCCGGTCCCACCTGTCAGCGGCGATATTTTAAATCTTCGATCCGCTGCGGCCCCGGATCCAGTGTGGTGGCGCGGGAAAAGGTCTGTGGCCCCGTGTGGCTCGTGTTTCAGCGGTCGACACGTGGCCCTGTGGCCCACAGGCAGAGTTTAAACTTTTTCCGAATTAATTTGAATTCCAGATTTGGTTCAAACTTTGGATCTGCATAACTTTTGCTAGGGAGCTCCAAATTTAGTGATTCAAATTGGGTTGGATTCAGGATGAAATGCTATATCCAAATATGCAACCCAATTTGCATGAAAACCAATAGAAAATTCTGGAAAATTCTTTAAAGCTCTTCAGAAAAAGAATTTTAGAGGGAGTTTGGTTCATCCAAAATTCCCCAAATTTTGCCAGGATATTCTTCAGGATATTAGGAGACTCCTGTAAACGTTTCAGCTCATTTGGAGTTGATTTAGTTAGGATAATTCCAATTTCAAGTTTCTGTATTCAAATAAATACAGAAACATTTTCAGAGAATTTCCAAAACTTGGAAATTCAGTTCTAGCCATTCCTTAACTCCAAAAATCCTAGGAAAATTTAGGCATACTCTATGAGCTATGTAGGAAATTATGGTTCACTTAGATTTGCATGAAAGTGCAAGTTTAATCAGAATTAATTCCTTTATGCTTAAATGCTTAGGGAATTGTTCTGGGTGATCCGCTTAGTGAAATGTTCTGAATTTTGGTCCAGAGGACTTTCTTGTGACAAGGAACCCCCAAGAAAATTCCCAGCTCCATTGGAGCCCTGGATCATTATGTCCTGTTCAACCTCATTAGGTGATCACCACCCAAGTGATGAACCTCACTTCTCACTTGAGGATAGTGCTTAGACACACATCCAAACCACCACCCCCAGTGTCATTTTAAATTCTTAAACAAAGTTCCAGTTTTAAACTTGTCTGTAGCATTTGTTAGCAAAAAGTTTTATTATTAAACATATATACATATTCATAACGTGTAGTGCTTAAACGTGGATAAGTGAAGATTTGATCAAGGAGCAAGAAGGCAGGGATTAAGCTTCAAGTCATCATCAGCAACTAACTTCATCTTATCTGACTTAAGTCACCTGCAAAACCAAGGCAAGCCCCGGTTTGCACTTAAGTTGTTTTTAAAATTTTTTCCTTTGTTCACTACTATTGGTCGAGGTTTGTATGTGCATTAGGTCCAGGATGTTTGATACTCCACTTGCATAACCAAACATAAACCCTGAGGTCAAGGGTAGAGGTGTGTCATCGCTGTAGAATAAGGCCGTGCTAAATAGGCTAGGACAGCCGGTAGAAGACGAGTAGTTGGAATCTACTCGCGAGCTTTGTTCCAGGACCACATAAGTGGGGATTGGAAAATGTAGCAAACTAAAGTTTACGTTTCTAAAGATGAGACCGGGCAGAGGGCTTAGACAGCGACAAGACGAGGTCTTGGTCGAGTAGCTCTGCCCGTGTCGGTCAAGGACCGAAGCGTATGCGGCCCTGGGAGCAAGTATTGAGTTGTGTACCGGATGCTTACTGACATATGGGAATCAGGAAACCGATACCAGGTTCACTGGGTTGTAGAGGCATACCACATTGTCTCGTTAGACCTATGAGCCCGAGACGGCGCGACCGGTTCTACAGTCTAGTGTCCTGAGAAAGGTTGCCACATACGACGTAATGAAGGACGCCAGAGTTGGGTCTTCAGAGGCGGGCGTATGTGTCGAGTTATCCGGGTAGTGTTTGATTCGAATCACCGTCCCTCGCGGTTATGAGTACCGCTTGCTCACTGCGCTGTGACGTAGTTAATCAACTTGTGTGGAAACAGTTTGCAAAAGTATAATTGCTGCTATGATTATGTTAAGTTGCATGAAAACCATGTTTGAAGTAGAGATAGAGCTAACTAACGTTATTTTCTACCTTGGGGCAAGTAACACTGGAATGAAGCGTTTCTTGTTTGATTGTGGAGTTCCAATGTTGCTGATCGCAAGGTCATTATTAATATGGCTAAAATTTGAAAGTTAAGGATGAACTCGTAGGCGAGTCTTTTCGCAAATGACATGTTTAGGTCTTAGGTTACTTTCATATAGAGTTTCATGCTTTAGGAGAGACGGTTAAGTCTTGCTGAGCCCTTGTGCTCACTCTTGCTATATAAGTGGTTTTGCAGGTAAACATCGACGCTATACATAAGGTTGTCCGGTGAGACTCGGAAACTTCCGAGTCATGTCTGTAAAAGGCCCAAGAAATGGGACTTGCAAAAACTTTTCTTCACTTCACCACACCTCAGCTCTTGTTGTGGATAGCTGGTAAGGAATGGGAGGAGCAAGTAACCCCTATCAAAGAAGTGGTTAGCGGGGAAACTTACACTTTCACAACATGGGAAAATTATACACATGTGATCACACATGAGAGTGTGTTTCCAAACTGTTGCATTCAAATTCAGGATTTCAGCAGCTAAACCAAGGATCAAAGTGCATAATTGGATTCCTCAGGTCCAAATTAGTGGGGAGGCAAAGTTTCAGAAATTTTCAAAGAAATTTGCTACCCATTTTTCCAAAAAGGATCCAAATATGCCAAGAATTCAAATATACATTTGAATTTGAGGTAAATTTGCCAAACAATACCAATGTAGCTCAGTTGAAGATTTCCAACGATTGAATTCATCTTTTGTCAAGTTTTGGAGATCTTTTGAGAGGGGGTAGAGCACTGACCAGTGGGGCCCACATGTCATTGGGTGAAATAGACTTAGCCCCCAAGTCTGCTCTCTGTTTCTCAGTCAACCGAGCGCAGCCAGCTGCCGCGCGCGCACGCCGGCCGAACGGCCACCTCCTGGTCCCCGTCGCTCGCGCTGGCAGCCGGGGAACGGCGCGCCCTCTCCTCTGCATGACCCCCTCGCCAAGCCACCGAAGACGTACGCGTGCTTCTTTGCAAAACAGCGAGCCCCCGCTCTGCTCGGTCACCGACGCCGCTCCCCCGATCCTCCCCTGCACGCCGACGTCCGCTCAGCCTTTGCCCGAGCTCCCAACGCAGAAAGAGAGCGCCGGTGTGTGCTCTAGCTAGCCATCTCACCACCCCACGGTGTTAGCACCGCACTCGACCACAAATCGACGGTCGCCACTGAGAGCTCAGGCCACCGGCGGAAAAGCGCGAACTGCTCCCCGTGGACAGCACGCCACGGCCAGTTTCACCGCCGGACTTCTACACAGAAAAGGTGCGCTTTAGCCTCCAGATCATGTAGCTGCAACCCTTCTAACCATTGGTAGACGGTGCACTGAGAATTCCTAAGGATCCCGAGAACTAGTGCAACCGGGTAAGGATCGGTCTACCCCGAAATTCGAGCTGCACCGTCCAATCCAGCTCGAGTGAGCTTACACACACCTCCCTCACTTCCTAGCGGCCCTCCTCGACCAAGAATCAAGGGAAATGACCCAGAAATGGCCGGGTTTAGGTTGTTTTTCGGGCCGCCATAGAATAACAGCTCGGTTCACCGTGGAGCTCTAGGTTGCCGACCTTTTCATGGGGTTTGGCGGCCATTTCCATCACCCTCGAGCTCCCGTGGTGCTCTCCGACCTTTTGCCAATCATTTTGATGCGTTATAACGCATTCCCGACCACGCCGGAACCCTAACCGCCACTGTCACCGTCGGGAGCCCTGTTCCGGTGAGCTACGGCCGCCGGCGACGCCACCGACGAGTTCAGCGATGTGAGTTAGGGCGGGGCGGCAAGTTTGGGGCCGGGAGACGGCCGGGAGAGCAGTTCCGGCGAAGCTCGCCGGAGTGCGCCGCCGCGGGCCCCTGTTTGGCACGAGGAAGGGGAAGACTGCCGGGTGGGACCCACCGGCAGACATTTAAACATTTTGAAATGTCCAGTTTGTAGTTCAAACTTTGGAGGACCACAACTTGGGTTAGGAGAATCCAAAAATCATGAAACAAATTTTGTTGGATTCCTCTAACAGAGTACAATCCAAATCTGAAACCCAATTTTTATAAAACCCAGTAATTAATTCTGGAAAATTCTTTAAAGCTTTTCAGCAAAAGAATTTTAGAGGGAGTTTGGTTCATCCAAAAATTCTCAAATTTTGCCAGAATGTTCTTTAGGACATTAGTGAACCCCTGTAAAAATTTCAGACCATTTGGAGTTGATTTGGTCAGAGCAATTCCAATTGGAAGGTGCTGTGTTCATTTGAATGCAGAAACATTTTCAGAGAATTTCCAAAACTTGGAAATTCAGTTCTGGGCAATTCTTAACCCCAAAAATGTTAGGAAAATTAAGGCAAACTCTATGAGCTATAATTGAAATTGTAGTTCATTAAGTTGAGCATGAACAGGGGTATTACCTCAGAATAAATTCTTCCTTGCTGATTTGCCAAGAGAATTATTCTGAGCAAACCACTCCATGAAAAGTGCTAATGTTTGGTCCCGAGGGTTTTCTTGTGACAAGGAACTCACACGAAAATTATCAGCTCCATTGGAGCTCTAGACCACCCCTGTCCTGTTTAACCAATTAAGGGATTAATATGGAAAAAGGGGAAAACCACTTAGCATTTCACCATGTGATTAAGTCCAAGCCAAACCACCAACACCAGTTCATATTTAAATTCTTAAACAAAGTTCCAGGTGTTAGAGGCTGGTTATTGGAACTAATAGTAGAAGACTTACTCTAAAATTCACATTTGCATCTAAATTAACATGTAGTATTTCATTAACGTGTAGCCGTTGAAGAAGAGACTCCGGAAGTGCTGGACTTCCTCCTTCCGGACGAAGAACTAACTCCTGACCAGCAGCAACAAGGCAAGCCCCGGTTTGCATTAACCTTTTTATAAGTCTTACTTTGTTTACATGTGTCATATGAAGTATGTATGTGCATTAGGTATATGATGAATGAAACCCCACTTGCATAACCAAAGGTTCCTAAAAGAGTGAGGGTAGTGTCAAGGACCTCGAGTAGACAGGCTATGCTTAATGAGTCATAGGACTTCGGTACAAGTCGCGTAGTTAGAATCTACTCGCGAGATAGGCTTGGGACACACGGGTTCGATGGAGTGATGTGAGATCACTTTAGTAATAAAAATGAGACTAGGCAGGGGCTAGGGCGCAGCAAGAGAGAGTCTTGTGTGCGCAGCCCTGCCCGTGTCGATTGAGGACCGATCCGTGTGTGGCCCTGCTGAACAAGTATTGAACGTACCGAAGGCATATCGGATATATGGGCCCCGATAAACCGATGTAGCCTAAACCTCCGGGCGTCGAGGCATAGCACACCGATTTATAGGTGTAGGTTGAGGGCAGCAAGGTGGAAATCTGCCAACGGGCATAGAGAGATGCTCCGTGTGGGGAACCTCCTGCTCGTTTCGGTGCGACCGGTTCGACGTTTGGGCTGTTGGGTGAAAGGTTGTCCCGTACGACATCGAGTGAGCGTGCTGTGCAGCTCCACGGGTGGGCGTACGTGACATGCTCTTTGGGTTTTCCCTGCAGGTGTATATCGAGTCGATTCGCCGTCCCTCGCGGTGACGAGTACTGCTTGTTCACTGCGTCGTAACGTAGACTAATGGATGAAATATGTTGATTCAATGATGCTGATTGATATAATTGTATTGCTACATGTGTGCCACCAAATACTGCTTACTAAATTTCAGATTTCATGAACTGTTAACTTGTTGCTAAAAGATGAATTAAGGATGAACTTGTAGGCGTGTCGTTTTGCTGAAATGTTACTAACCTATGTCTTGGTATACCTCATGTAGAGTTTCATGCTTAGGTGAGTTGGTTAAGCCTTGCTGAGCCTTCGTGCTCACGGTTGCTGCTTAAGTGTTTTTCAGGTGAGGAGCCACCCACGGACTCGGAGTACGAGTCCACCGGCGAGGGTTACCCTCCGTCGGGGACCACGGCTGAGTGGGAGCCGTACACGCCGCGCTGAGCTGAGGCGTGCAGCTAGTGTGGGTTGCCCTAGGGCTGGGCGACCGACTTTTGCTAGATAGGCGGGCGTGAGTTGTGTAGTGTAGACTTCCGCTGTGTAACATAAACAACAGTTGTAACTGAAGTTTGTACCTGTTTGTACAGTTTCAGTTGTTTTTCCCATGTAATATATTGTGTTCTTATGACGTGTGCTGTCGGGTGTCGCATCGCGTGACACCACCCTCTGCGATCCTGGATGAGCGGATTCCGGTCCGCCGCAGCCTGGTATCAGAGCTGCAGTGGGGATAGCACAGTACTAAAGGACTGCATTATGGGAAAAACTTAGGTATACGGTGAGGATTCGGTAGTTGCCCAAGTAAGGACTATATTAGCATAGTTACTTAAAGTGGCAAATACTAACCTATGTGTTATAATTCTGAATTTCAATTATGTAACGACGCACCTACGCTCTGGTAAGTACGGTAAGGAACGCCACCGAAAGCGGTTCAATTTCGGTTAGCTCCCCCTGACGAGGAACGTGGCTCAGGGATAGAGTCTCACAGCTTGGTGTGAGATGTCAATATGAACCTCTTGGACTCTTCATGTTCCTGAGTTCATATGAAACGCTGATCCCTAGCGTGCATTAGGCAAGTAAGTGGAGACCCCATCGCGTGGTCAGTAACGCGAGAGTGTGTTCGTCTAGAAATAGCCCAGGAGGACATACGCAGCGCTTGCCATCGGCGTGCCCTGCAGGGCAGTAGGTGGTATCTGTTGGGTTGATAACATTCCCAACCGTGACGACCCGTTCATGACATACTCGGGTTCCCCGTCGTGTGGTGTTGAAACACGATCACGTGCCTTGAGACGTGACTTAGCTCAAGGACGGCCGTATGACAATGATACGGGCGTTTGTATTTACTTTTAAATATGGAACTGCCTGAAATGAACAACCTTTGAGTGCACCATCATTGTGTGGTCTTCTGCAGGTACTAACCACGTATGTATCCGTGTAGAAAACGTGTGCGAGAGACCGTTTAGTGCCACACTCGAGACGTATATACCGGTATGATCCGGTTAGGATTTTCTTTTGTGAGGAACGTAGTACCGAGACATTGTAGGCATGTGCATGAATATATGATAACAAAGAACTAAAATCTATAGGTTCAACATTTAGGACCCTGGTTGGGTATAAGAATGAGAGAGTGATGGTTGTAGTTCCAGAAAGACTGAAAAACAGAGTGCTCTGTTTTGGGCAGCATGTTTGCTGATCTTCAACAGGGCATAACTCACAGGTCTTTTAGCCCAGGGAGGTGTGCTACATAGCTCTGGAAAGGTATCGAAGTACTCTACAACTTTGTTGTGGACTTCCAGAGCTGAAACTCACTTTAAGATGGCTAAAAGCCCAGAGAAATGTAAACTGTCCAAAACCAGGGCAGAGTAAAACATCCTCGGAACTAATCTGTTTTTCAAATATAACTCCCAGTAGAAAAATCTAAAATTGTCATATAATACATCCTTAGAAAGAGTAGAAGATGTGCGACACCTTTGCAATTCAAAGTTCCTGAAATTTCAGCACAGAATTTAGTGGAAATCAGTGTTGGAAACGGCCACTTCCAAGGGAGGTGCTGTTAAAATCCTTCCAGAAATTCTGCTGACTTTGAATTAACATAACTTTTTAATCAAAGCTGATCTGGGGGCAAATGAGTACTCGTTGGAAAGATACTAAAGTTAACTTTAACTTTGGTATTCAACTTGAGTCATGAAAATGCACAGAACCAGATCAAAACTTGGGATAGGTAGAAACTGGTCATTCTGACAGAAGAATGACAGTTGAGCTCATTGGAGAGGGTGTTGTACCCTAAGGGTGTGATATGTGATGACAACGCGATAGTAATGTCTCGTAGTGACCAAACCTAGTTATGTTGAGCTTCCAGAGTGGAGGTTCATCAAGTTGGATTAAACTAGCTGGTGTTTGGTCTGGTAATGGTGTAGCTTGTGCAAAGTTTTTACATTATCGGCTTACGAGATATATCGCATGTTTTTGTTGTCATAATATTTTTTACGCCCATTATAATGGGACTGCATGCAAAATGTTGCGGGACTGATGTTTAATGTCGTATGGTTGCAGATGGTTCGTACTAGGACCACGCACGAGGTTGGTGGCTCTAGCCAAGGTGGAGGCGATGACCCCCAGCCACCGGCCTACGACAGCACCCCGCAACAGCAGCCACCACCGCCGCCTCCGCTTACTCTAGCGGATGTGATAGCGGCATTGGTGGGAGGTCGTGAGGAGCAGACCGACCTGCTCCGCACGATCGTGCAGAATACGTCCCAGGCGGGAGGACGTCAAGAGCGAGGGCCTCGCGAGCCCCGCGAAGTGTCGTACTCGGATTTCATGAGTACGCACCCTCCAGTGTTTACCGAAGCTGAAGAACCACTGGAGGCGGACAACTGGCTGCGGACTATTGAGTCCAAGTTCGGGCTGCTCCAGTGTACGGAGCGGCAGAAGACGCTGTTCGCAGCACAGCAGCTCCACGGTGCCGCTGGTGCGTGGTGGGCGAATTATGTCGCCTCACGTCCGGCTGGCCATGCCGTGGAATGGCAAGAGTTCCGGGAGGCGTTCCGCGCCTATCACATCCCTCCCGGAATAATGAAGAGAAAGTTCCAAGAATTTTTGGAACTGAAGCAGGGCGGGAGGAGTGCCCACGACTACTCCCGTGCCTTCAACCATCTGGCGCAGTATGCATCAGACTACATCTCCACGGAGGAGAGGAAGAGGGAGCACTTCTATCGGGGGTTGCACCGCGAAATGAAGACCCACCTCGTACAATGGAACCGCGGCACATTCAACGACCTAGTCAATGCCGCCATCATGCAAGAGGACGCTCAGCGGGAGTTAGCAGCTGAGCAGAGGAAGCGCAGCGCTCCACCTAGCAGCGGTGGGAGTGGCGCTCCCCAGAAGTACCGTATGGTGTATCGGACACCATCCGGGCAGCAGTGGCGTCCACCGGCGCGACCTCAGCAGTTCGGGGGACGTTCGTTCCAAGCACCCCCGTTCCGTCCGCCGATGCCACCACCAAGACAGCAGCAGCAGCAGACGGTACCCCGGGCGTTTCCACCGCCACAACGCGCCCCGGGTTTCCGTCCACCGATCAGCGGGGGACCGCCCCGTTTCACCTGCTTCACGTGTGGCCAGGCGGGCCACTTTGCGAAGGACTGTCCCCAGGGGCAGCAGAGCAGCGGGCAAGCCCAGCTCCAGGGCGGTGCTCGAGGCCGACCTCCGGTAAAGAAGGTTGGCCAGCGGACTGGAGGCGTCCGCAACCTCGACAATGAGGACGCCCCCGAGGGAGACAACGTGCTGGCGGGTACGTTTACTCTCAACAATCAAGCCATCGTCATATTATTTGATTCTGGTGCAACCCACAGCTTTATAAGTGCATCCTATGTGGCTAAACATCAATTGCAAGTCTTCCCAACCGACTGCACTTATATGATATGCTCACCGGGAGGGAAGATTTCAGCTAATATGATGATTCCAAAGGCACCTCTGTGCTTAGGTGGGAAACTATATCCCACCACCTTGATAATCCTTACGGGACAAAAGATTGATGCAATCTTAGGGATGTCATGGCTGCAATACCATGGCGCTGTCCTAGAGATTCGGACACGGACGGTTCACTTAAATTCTCCATTTCACCGTCCGCATTCCATGGTGTTAGACACGCCAGTCCGGGAAGTTTTAGCAATTAATAATGCTGAAGTTCTCAAGTTAGAAGACATCCCCGTAGTCCGGGAGTATCCTGATGTGTTCCCGGATGATCTTCCGGGCATGCCACCTGAGCGGGATGTCGAGTTCAAGATTGAACTTGCGCCCGGGACTACGCCCATATCACGGAGACCATACAAGATGGCTCCAAATGAGCTGGCGGAACTGAAAGAACAGCTCAATGATCTGTTGAGCAAGGGTTTCATTAGGCCGAGTTCCTCGCCTTGGGGATGCTCGGCGCTATTTGTGAAGAAAAAGGATGAGACCCTGAGGCTGTGTGTGGATTACCGGCCGCTCAACGCCGTCACCATCAAGAATAAGTACCCACTGCCCCGTATTGACATCTTGTTTGATCAACTTGTGGGGGCAAGTGTATTCTCAAAGATGGACCTTCGCTCTGGATATCACCAGATCAAGATCCGGGCGGAGGATATCCCGAAGACGGCATTCTCGACGAGATACGGCTTATACGAATATCTCGTCATGTCCTTTGGTCTCACAAATGCTCCAGCCCATTTCATGTATCTCATGAACTCGGTGTTCATGTCGGAGCTGGACAGGTTCGTGGTAGTGTTCATCGACGACATCTTGGTTTACTCCAAGACCGAAGCTGAACATGCCGAACACTTGCGGATCGTTCTTCAACGTTTGCGAGACCACAAACTCTATGCCAAGTTCAGCAAATGCGAATTTTGGATCAACCAAGTGCCGTTCTTGGGACATATCATCTCAGCTGAAGGCATCGCGGTTGACCCAAGTAAAATCGAGCAAGTGTTGAAATGGAAAGCTCCCACTTCAGTTCATGAAGTCAGAAGCTTCCTCGGGTTAGCGGGATACTACCGGAGATTCATTCCAAGTTTCTCCAAGCTCGCTAAGCCGATGACAGAATTGCTGAAGAAAGGGACAAAATATGTTTAGAACACGGCGTGTGAAGGAGCGTTCCGAACACTGGTGAAGCATCTCACAACAGCCCCGGTATTAGCTCAGCCGGATACAACAAAGCCCTTCGACGTGTATTGTGACGCGTCCGGTATTGGGCTCGGCTGCGTGTTGATGCAGGAAGGACGTGTGGTCGCTTATGGCTCACGCCAACTTCGGAACCATGAGCAGCACTACCCGACTCACGATCTTGAACTTGCTGCCGTGGTGTTGGCGCTAAAAATGTGGAGGCACTATCTCCTGGGGAACTTGGTGCATCTCTACACCGACCACAAGAGCTTGAAATACATTTTCACCCAGAAGGAGCTGAACATGAGGCAGAGGAGGTGGTTAGAACTGATCAAGGATTATGAGATTGAGATCCATTACCACCCTGGCAAGGCGAATGTGGTTGCCGACGCGCTGAGTCGGAAATCGCATGTCCATCACCTCACCATTACACCGGTGGAGGAGGAAGAGCCAAGTTTATACTTGGTTCCTTATGGATCGCTGTACAACCTTGCCCTCATCCCTACTATTAGGGAGGACATCATTGCAGCTCAGAAAACGGATAAAGGCATGGCACATCTCCGGAGACGGATAGACAATGGAGAAATTAAATGTTTCCGGAAGGATGATGAGGGGACGCTGTGGTTCAATGACCGCATAGTCGTACCCCGAGATATGGAGTTGAGGAAAAAGATCCTCGATGAAGCTCACTTGTCCAAATACTCCATTCATCCGGGCAGCAACAAAATGTACCAAGATGTGAAAAAGAAATTTTGGTGGACACGGATGAAGCGGGAGGTAGCTAAGTACGTATCCGAGTGCGACACGTGTAGACGAGTGAAAGCTGATCACATGAAGAAATCAGGGCTGTTGCAACCCCTGAAGATCCCGGCATGGAAATGGGAAGATGTGAGCATGGATTTCATTGTGGGATTACCCCAAACAGCCAACAAGCATGATTCCATATGGGTAATCGTTGATCGGTTAACCAAGACGGCTCACTTCATTCCGGTGAATACACGTTACAATGCCGGCAAATATGTGGAGCTATACATAGCAAAGATTCTATGCCTATACGGGGTACCCAAGACCATTGTCTCTGATCGAGGTGCATTATTTGTATCTCGCTTTTGGGAGCAGCTGCACGCTGCATTGGGTACTAAGTTGATCAGGAGCTCCGCCTATCACCCTCATACAGATGGCCAGACAGAAAGGGTGAATCAAGTCCTGGAAGACATGTTGAGAGCATGTGCCATCCACCACGGTAGGAATTGGGATGATCACCTACCATTGGCGGAATTCTCGTACAACAACGGTTATCAGGCGAGTATCAAGATGGCACCTTATGAAGCTCTCTACGGGCGTAAATGCCGCACCCCATTAAATTGGTGCGAGTCCGGTGAAAGGGTCACATTCGGAGTTGATGTGGTGAACGACGCCGAAGAGCGCGTTCGGACAATTCAAGCCAATTTGAAGGCCGCTCAATCCCGACAGAAGAGCTACGCTGATAAGAGGCGTAGGCCGTTGCACTTTGACGTTGGGGAACACGTGTACCTCCGCGTGTCTCCGATGAAGGGCGTGCACCGGTTCGGTGTGAAGGGGAAGCTCGCTCCCCGTTTCATTGGACCGTACGCTATCACCGAGAAGTGTGGACCAGCAGCGTATCGATTGGAGCTACCGGCATCTCTGGCTGGTGTCCATGATATTTTCCATGTTTCGCAACTGCGAAAATGCTTGAAGCATACAACTGCTGTTCCTACCGAAGACATCGGCGAGCTGAAACCGGATTTAACATATAATGAATATCCGGTGGGAATTCTTGATGAGAAAGCCAGGACCACGCGTAGCAGAACGTTGTGGTTCTACAAGATACTCTGGAGTAACCACACCGCCGAAGAAGCGACGTGGGAGAGCGAGGAGTTCCTTCGCTCAAGCTACCCGGAGTTCATGGCTTCTCAACCCAGGTAGTTCTCATTACATCGCCATCTCTTCGTTTGTAATCTCGGGACGAGATTCTTTTAAGGGGGGAGGGATGTAAAAGGCCCAAGAAATGGGACTTGCAAAAACTTTTCTTCACTTCACCACACCTCAGCTCTTGTTGTGGATAGCTGGTAAGGAATGGGAGGAGCAAGTAACCCCTATCAAAGAAGTGGTTAGCGGGGAAACTTACACTTTCACAACATGGGAAAATTATACACATGTGATCACACATGAGAGTGTGTTTCCAAACTGTTGCATTCAAATTCAGGATTTCAGCAGCTAAACCAAGGATCAAAGTGCATAATTGGATTCCTCAGGTCCAAATTAGTGGGGAGGCAAAGTTTCAGAAATTTTCAAAGAAATTTGCTACCCATTTTTCCAAAAAGGATCCAAATATGCCAAGAATTCAAATATACATTTGAATTTGAGGTAAATTTGCCAAACAATACCAATGTAGCTCAGTTGAAGATTTCCAACGATTGAATTCATCTTTTGTCAAGTTTTGGAGATCTTTTGAGAGGGGGTAGAGCACTGACCAGTGGGGCCCACATGTCATTGGGTGAAATAGACTTAGCCCCCAAGTCTGCTCTCTGTTTCTCAGTCAACCGAGCGCAGCCAGCTGCCGCGCGCGCACGCCGGCCGAACGGCCACCTCCTGGTCCCCGTCGCTCGCGCTGGCAGCCGGGGAACGGCGCGCCCTCTCCTCTACATGACCCCCTCGCCAAGCCACCGAAGACGTACGCGTGCTTCTTTGCAAAACAGCGAGCCCCCGCTCTGCTCGGTCACCGACGCCGCTCCCCCGATCCTCCCCTGCACGCCGACGTCCGCTCAGCCTTTGCCCGAGCTCCCAACGCAGAAAGAGAGCGCCGGTGTGTGCTCTAGCTAGCCATCTCACCACCCCACGGTGTTAGCACCGCACTCGACCACAAATCGACGGTCGCCACTGAGAGCTCAGGCCACCGGCGGAAAAGCGCGAACTGCTCCCCGTGGACAGCACGCCACGGCCAGTTTCACCGCCGGACTTCTACACAGAAAAGGTGCGCTTTAGCCTCCAGATCGTGTAGCTGCAACCCTTCTAACCATTGGTAGACGGTGCACTGAGAATTCCTAAGGATCCCGAGAACTAGTGCAACCGGGTAAGGATCGGTCTACCCCGAAATTTGAGCTGCACCGTCCAATCCAGCTCGAGTGAGCTTACACACACCTCCCTCACTTCCTAGCGGCCCTCCTCGACCAAGAATCAAGGGAAATGACCCAGAAATGGCCGGGTTTAGGTTGTTTTTCGGGCCGCCATAGAATAACAGCTCGGTTCACCGTGGAGCTCTAGGTTGCCGACCTTTTCATGGGGTTTGGCGGCCATTTCCATCACCCTCGAGCTCCCGTGGTGCTCTCCGACCTTTTGCCAATCATTTTGATGCGTTATAACGCATTCCCGACCACGCCGGAACCCTAACCGCCACTGTCACCGTCGGGAGCCCTGTTCCGGTGAGCTACGGCCGCCGGCGACGCCACCGACGAGTTCAGCGATGTGAGTTAGGGCGGGGCGGCAAGTTTGGGGCCGGGAGACGGCCGGGAGAGCAGTTCCGGCGAAGCTCGCCGGAGTGCGCCGCCGCGGGCCCCTGTTTGGCACGAGGAAGGGGAAGACTGCCGGGTGGGACCCACCGGCAGACATTTAAACATTTTGAAATGTCCAGTTTGTAGTTCAAACTTTGGAGGACCACAACTTGGGTTAGGAGAATCCAAAAATCATGAAACAAATTTTGTTTGATTCCTCTAACAGAGTAAAATCCAAATCTGAAACCCAATTTTTATAAAACCCAGTAATTAATTCTGGAAAATTCTTTAAAGCTTTTCAGCAAAAGAATTTTAGAGGGAGTTTGGTTCATCCAAAAATTCCCAAATTTTGCCAGAATGTTCTTTAGGACATTAGTGAACCCCTGTAAAAATTTCAGACCATTTGGAGTTGATTTGGTCAGAGCAATTCCAATTGGAAGGTGCTGTGTTCATTTGAATGCAGAAACATTTTCAGAGAATTTCCAAAACTTGGAAATTCAGTTCTGGGCAATTCTTAACCCCAAAAATGTTAGGAAAATTAAGGCAAACTCTATGAGCTATAATTGAAATTGTAGTTCATTAAGTTGAGCATGAACAGGGGTATTACCTCAGAATAAATTCTTCCTTGCTGATTTGCCAAGAGAATTATTCTGAGCAAACCACTCCATGAAAAGTGCTAATGTTTGGTCCCGAGGGTTTTCTTGTGACAAGGAACTCACACGAAAATTCTCAGCTCCATTGGAGCTCTAGACCACCCCTGTCCTGTTTAATCAATTAAGGGATTAATATGGAAAAGGGGGAAAACCACTTAGCATTTCACCATGTGATTAAGTCCAAGCCAAACCACCAACACCAGTTCATATTTAAATTCTTAAACAAAGTTCCAGGTGTTAGAGGCTGGTTATTGGAACTAATAGTAGAAGACTTACTCTAAAATTCACATTTGCATCTAAATTAACATGTAGTATTTCATTAACGTGTAGCCGTTGAAGAAGAGACTCCGGAAGTGCTGGACTTCCTCCTTCCGGACGAAGAACTAACTCCTGACCAGCAGCAACAAGGCAAGCCCCGGTTTGCATTAACCTTTTTATAAGTCTTACTTTGTTTACATGTGTCATATGAAGTATGTATGTGCATTAGGTATATGATGAATGAAAACCCACTTGCATAACCAAAGGTTCCTAAAAGAGTGAGGGTAGTGTCAAGGACCTCGAGTAGACAGGCTATGCTTAATGAGTCATAGGACTTCGGTACAAGTCGAGTAGTTAGAATCTACTCGCGAGATAGGCTTGGGACACACGGGTTCGATGGAGTGATGTGAGATCACTTTAGTAATAAAAATGAGACTAGGCAGGGGCTAGGGCGCAGCAAGAGAGAGTCTTGTGTGCGCAGCTCTGCCCGTGTCGATTGAGGACCGATCCGTGTGCGGCCCTGCTGAACAAGTATTGAACGTACCGAAGGCATATCGGATATATGGGCCCCGATAAACCGATGTAGCCTAAACCTCCGGGCGTCGAGGCATAGCACACCGATTTATAGGTGTAGGTTGAGGGCAGCAAGGTGGAAATCTGCCAACGGGCATAGAGAGATGCTCCGTGTGGGGAACCTCCTGCTCGTTTCGGTGCGACCGGTTCGACGTTTGGGCTGTTGGGTGAAAGGTTGTCCCGTACGACATCGAGTGAGCGTGCTGTGCAGCTCCACGGGTGGGCGTACGTGACGTGCTCTTTGGGTTTTCCCTGCAGGTGTATATCGAGTCGATTCGCCGTCCCTCGCGGTGACGAGTACTGCTTGTTCACTGCGTCGTAACGTAGACTAATGGATGAAATATGTTGATTCAATGATGCTGATTGATATAATTGTATTGCTACATGTGTGCCACCAAATACTGCTTACTAAATTTCAGATTTCATGAACTGTTAACTTGTTGCTAAAAGATGAATTAAGGATGAACTTGTAGGCGTGTCGTTTTGCTGAAATGTTACTAACCTATGTCTTGGTATACCTCATGTAGAGTTTCATGCTTAGGTGAGTCGGTTAAGCCTTGCTGAGCCTTCGTGCTCACGGTTGCTGCTTAAGTGTTTTTCAGGTGAGGAGCCACCCACGGACTCGGAGTACGAGTCCACCGGCGAGGGTTACCCTCCGTCGGGGACCACGGCTGAGTGGGAGCCGTACACGCCGCGCTGAGCTGAGGCGTGCAGCTAGTGTGGGTTGCCCTAGGGCTGGGCGACCGACTTTTGCTAGATAGGCGGGCGTGAGTTGTGTAGTGTAGACTTCCGCTGTGTAACATAAACAACAGTTGTAACTGAAGTTTGTACCTGTTTGTACAATTTCAGTTGTTTTTCCCATGTAATATATTGTGTTCTTATGACGTGTGCTGTCGGGTGTCGCATCGCGTGGCACCACCCTCTGCGATCCTGGATGAGCGGATTCCGGTCCGCCACAATGTCACCCTTGGAGAACCTAGCCGCTGCCATGTCTTCGTGTTGCTAGCGAGAGGAGTCCGCGGGCTGGATCTCTTCTCGAGTGCTTCTTAGATATTCATCGTGAGCTGTTTATAGACTTCCGCTGTAGCTATTTTATGTAAATTATTTACAAGGAACAGTTGTAAGCTTCCGTTTTTGTTTATGTAATACTGTGTTCCTTATATGTGTGCTGTTGGGTGCCGCATAACACGGCACCACCCAATGCGATTCCTCGGGCAAGGCGGCACGACCCCGTGATGGAGGTTGGGCCCCCTCAATCAAAGCCTAAACTTGTTTTGTAGGCATACTCCTCCAGCAGTACAAAGTGAGAGTTAGATAGTGGCCGCACCAATCACATGACCGGAGCGAGAAAAATGTTCGTAGAGTATGAAGAAACCAATGATCCAAGTCAAGGTATTTATTTTGGTGACAATAGTCAAGGAAGGGTACTAGTTATGGGTAAAATCTCCATTTCTCCACAACACACCATTTCGAATGTCATGCATGTGGAGTCACTAGATTATAATCTTTTATTCATATCTCAATTATGTGTCATGGGTTTTAATTGCCTATTCACTCAAGAAGGCGTGATTGTCACTAGAAGAGTAGATAACTCAATTGCCTTCAAAGGTGTGCTAAAAGGAAAGCTTTATCTTGTAGACTTTTCTGTGGATAAAACTCAGCTTGACACATGTTTGATGGCAAAGACTAACATGGGTTGGCTGTGGCATCATAGGCTAGCCCATGTTGGTATGAGAAATCTCCAAAAACTTCTAAAAGGTAATCACATCCGAGGTCTTAATAATGTCATTTTTGAAAAAGATGGACCTTGTAGCACATGCCAAGCCGGGAAGCAAGTTGGAGTAGCACACCCCACCAAGAATGTGATGATAGCAACAAGACCGCTAGAGATGCTTCACATGGACCTCTTTGGTCCCATTGCTTACATAAGCATTGACGATAATAAATATGGTCTAGTAATTGTCCATGATTTTTCTCGCTTCACTAGGGTGTTTTTCTTGCATGATAAGGGTGAAGCTCAAGGTGTCCTCAAGCTTCTTAAGGAGAGCTCAAAATGAGTTCTCCTTGAGAATCAAGAAGATAAGAAGTGACAACGACACTGAATTCAAGAACACCCAAGTAGAAGAGTACTTGGACGAGGAGGGCATCAAGCACGAGTTTTCGGCACCATACACACCCGAACTAAATGGAGTGGCCGAAAGGAAGAACCGAACTCTAATAGAGATGTCAAGGACAATGCTTGATGAGTACAATACATCCGACCGGTTTTGGGCCGAAGGTGTGAATACCGCTTGCCATGCCACAAACCGTCTCTACATCCATCATCTCTTGAAGAAGACTCCCTATGAGCTCCTAATGGGAACAAACCAAATATCTCCTACTTTAGAGTTTTTGGTAGCAAGTGCTATACTCTTAACAAGAAACCTTGAGTTTCGAAGTTTGCCTCGAAATTCGATGAAGGTTTCTTGCTTGGTTATGATTCAAACACTTACGCCTATTGTGTATTAGACAAAACCTCCGGTTGTGTTGAAATCGCACGTGACATAGTATTTGATGAGACTAATGGCTGCCAAAGGGAGAAAGTTAATCAATGTGCATTACATGAAGAAGAGGCACCATGTATGGCATTAAGGAGGATGACACTTGGTGACATACGACCACAAGAGATACAAGACCCAAGCGACCCATCCTCATCACAAGAAGTAACCCAAACACATAATCAAAGCACCTAATCCCCTAAATGAAGAACAAGATCAAGATCACCATGTTCAAGACATGGAAGGCAACAACGATGGCAATGATCAAGGGGGAGATGAAGAGGAAGAAGAAATTGACTCAAGACCAAACGTGCCACACCCAAGAGTCCATCAATGTGTACAACGGGATCGTCCCCCATTGACAATATACTTGGAGATATCTCCAAGGGGGTAATGACTCACTCTCGTACGGTTAACTTTTTTGCTCACTACTCTTTTGTATCTTATTTGGAGCCTTTCAAGGTTGAAGATGCCCTACGAGATCCGGATTGGGTGATGGCGATGCAAGAGGAGCTTAACAACTTCAAAAGAAACAAAGTGTGGGAGCTTGCGGAAAGACCAAATGCAAATATAGTGGGCACCAAGTGGGTCTTTCGCAACAAGCAAGATGAGCATGGAGTAGTAACAAGAAACAAAGCTAGACTTGTGGCGAAGGGATACTCACAAGTCAAAGGTTTGGACTTCGGTGAAACTTTTACTCCTGTAGTTAGAATTGAATCAATTCGTATATTATTAGTCTATTCTACTCACAATAATTTCAAGTTGTACCAAATGGATGTGAAAAACGTCTTTCTCAATGGACCAATCAAGGAGGAAGTGTATGTGGAGCAACCACCCGGCTTTGAAGACGATAAGTATCCTAACCATGTTTTTAAGCTTCACAAAGCTCTCTATGGCCTCAAACAAGCTCCCATAGCTTGGTATGGATGTATTAGAGATTTCCTCATTGACAATGGTTTTAGGATAGGAAAGGTCGACTACACACTTTTCACAAAGACCTTAGACAATGACTTATTTGGGTGTCAAATTTATGTCGATGGCATAATATTTGGTTCTACTAATAAATCTTTTTGTTAAGAATTTAGCAAAATCATGATGGAAAGGTTTGAGATGTCAATGATGGGAGAACTAAAGTTATTTCTAGGCTTCCAAGTAAAGCAGCTCAAAGAAGGCACCTTCATATGTCAAATGAAGTACACTCAAGACATACTTAAGAAGTTTGGCATGGAAAAGGCGAAGCCCATCAAAACACCAACGGTAACAACCGGACACCTCGACCTCAACCAAGACAGCCCTAGCGTGGATAAAAATGTATATCGTTCTATGATTGGATCCTTCTTTATCTTTATGCATCTAGGCCCGATATTATGTTGAGTGTATGCTTGTGTGCAACGTTTCAAGCCGCACCCAAAGAGTGTCATCTAATAGCCGTAAAGAGAATCTTGCGCTATCTAGTTCATACACCTAATCTAGGGTTGTGGTATCCTAAAGGGTCCAAATTCAATCTCATCGGATACTCCGATGCCGACTATGTCAGATGCAAAGTAGATAGAAAAAGTACCTCGGGCACCTATCAATTCTTGGGCAGATCCTTAGTGTCATGGTCATCTAAAAATCAAAATTTGATTGCCCTATCCACAGCCGAAGCAGAGTACATCACAGCCGGGAGTTGTTGTGCACAACTTCTTTGGATGAGACAAACTCTAAGAGACTACGGTCTCAATATGGACCATATTCCACTCCTATACGATAATGATAGTGCTATTAAGATTGCCCACAACCCTGTTGAACACTCTAGGACCAAACACATTGACATCCGACATCATTTGCTGAGAGATCACTCAATAAAGGGAGACATAGTCATTTCACATGTTATAATCGAAAAACAGCTAGCGGATATCTTCACCAAGCAACTAGATGAAAAACGCTTTTGCGAACTTAACAGTGAGCTGAATATCCTCAACTCCTGAAATTTGGTTTGAGATGTTGCACTTCTGGTTGTTATAGTCTAATTTATTAAAAAACTGAGCACATTTTTAAAAGACTATCTCTCTCAATTATTCTATCGAATTATTTTCAATTATCATCTCCTTAAATCATGGTCATTGTATGTTTAGTTGTGTGCACTACTGGTCATGATTCATTAAGAATACTTGAGAAAAAATAGACTATGTGGATCAAATTCTACAAATCTCAATATATATAAGAGTGTGTTGTCAAGGCCGGACTAATCCGGTCCATGGGCCGGACAAGTCTCGAATGCTAGATAAGTCCGACTAGGTTTAGAAAAAGTCTACAACGGACTAGTCCACTACAGGCCGGACTAGTCCGCATTGTTAGACAAGTCCGGACCTAGTCCGGCAACCGTAGTTGTCCGGTATCAACGAACAGACTAGTATGGACAGTTAGGACTTAACCCAACCGCTGGGGGTCCAGACTCACTTCACCTGACACAACACTCAAATCACGTGCCCACACTCAAAAATCGTCCTCATTGGCGATTTTTGAAGATCTTCACTAAAAACTTCAAAGGGTCCGAGTCATCTACCCCTTAGGGCCTCGGGAAGTCAGTTCTCGAACTTCTCTGTACTTCGATCCGTCGATTTGATCGAAATCAAGGAATCAAGGTGTGTTCTTGAGGCAAAACCTTATCTTCTAAAATCTCAATTCTAGGATGTTTTCCCCATAAACTAGGATGTCTAGTGCTTCACAGTCTTCATGCGCCTCTTCCTTAGGATTATTGCAAACTATCAATTGAATTTGCAGAAAATGCGCTTAAGTAGGATTTAACCTTAGACTGTCCGGACTAGCCCGGACAAAAGGTGGACAAGTCCGTTCCTGACCGGACTAGTCCGATCAGGGATCGGACAAGTCCGGCCAAACCTTGTGTTAACCCCTAACTTCGTGTTTTTGCTGGACCTTTGTCGCGATAATCTTTTGCCTTCAACTCATGTTCTTGCTCGTTCTTTCTTCCAGCATGTCTCAAAACGACAACTCTCCACTCCTCTCTGACCCAGAGCACGAAGCAGCTTGACAAGAGCTTTATCGCCGTCGTGAGGAGGAGGACGCTGCACTTGCACAAGAGTTCGCTCGTCGTGAATCTCGAACCAAGAAGCGGCACGAAAGAGAGGCAGCTCAAGCTGAAGAAGAGCGCTCTAGTCGGAGGAAAAGGATCGTTTCCTTAGGAGAAAAGAAAGGGGCCAAGCAGCTGACAAGGGCAAGCGACCCATGAACGAAGGAGAAGGGGCAAAGGGAAAAGGGAAAGCCTCGGTTCAGAAGGTGCCCATTAAGAAGGCAGCACCAAGAAGAAGGGCACCTGCTAGAGGAGGGATTGTCATTCGAGACCGTCCCATGGGGTTAAATGCTCCCCCACAGGGTCCCATTGGACCTTTGGTCATGACACCACCCATGAACAATCCCAACCGACAACCAGAACTTCCAAGCAATATATTTCATGGGAAAGGCTCTGAAAAGGCAAAGAGGTTCAGGGAGAAGGATCCCTACATGTATGAGAAGGCCACAACGGATCATCGCTTTTGGTGTGACTTCCACTTCAATTACTATCGCCGAGTCTATTTAAAGATGAAGACACCGGTTGCAGATGCTCAGTGGGTTGATTGGCCCTATATGGAGAAGAAGAACCATCAAGCCTTCAATGCAGTCATTCAACCCGCAGAGCATCACAAGTTGAAGGATATTCTAGCCTTCCAATATGACTGGAACACAGAGGTGGTTGCTCAGTTCTACACCACATGCTATTTCTCCACCTTCGGAGATAGAAAGATTTCATGGATGACGGACGGAGTCCAATACACCATTCTCTACAGTGAGTTTGCACAGATCCTTGGCCTCGAGGAATTTCTGAAGTATGAGTTGTGAAAGTGCATCTAGGTAATTCCCGTGGGTTTTGGATGATTGATGACGATAATTAAGATACTAATGAGCTTTAATGAGTATGAGCACAGGTCTTTGAGATAAGGATGAATGTGGACTCCCTCAAATGCAAAAAGAAAAAAGAATAAGACTTGCAAGAGTAGAAAATAGAACTTTATTCCTGAGTTTCACATTTTCTAGTTGTGTAGAGGGTCTTCTCTTTTAGAGTGCTTGAGAATCATTAGAGGGCTCAAATTTTTAGTTAGAATCTTGGGAGGGAATAGTCCTAGGTATAGCTGAGAATGTAGACCGGACTTGTTTGGACTCAAGGCCGGACTAGTCCGATCCAACCGGACTATTCCGTTTTGGACCGGATTACAAGTCTCTGAGTGAGTTCGGACTTGTCCGTTTTAGGCCGAACTAGTCCGTTCTTGTGTAAGTCTGAGCCTTTCTGAGACCAAGTCACAGAAGGCTAGACTAGTCCGTAAATCGAACTAAGCCGCTTAGGTCCGTAGGAAGTACCTCAAAGTGACCTCGGACTAGTCCGCTCAGCTCGCCGGACTAGTCCGGTCTCTTTAGAATAGTCCGGTTTAGAACGGAACAAGTGTTCCTGCGTGAGCTCGAACTAGTGCGGACATGGCCAGACTAGTCCGTAATGTGAGATTAGAGAGTTTTGAGACTAAGTCTGGTAAGACCGGACTAGTCCGCCCGTGTGGCCGGACTGGTCCGCTACTAGCCAGACTAGTCCGTTCTCACCCGAAGCAAAGGTTCCTGTGTGAGATCGGACTAGTTCGTTCTTCAATGGACTAGTCCATGATTTTATGACCGTTTTTAATGACCATTTGAATTCAAAGGTCACGGGTACTTTAGTTGGTAGCCTTTGTGACGTGAGTGGTTCCCCAAGGCCGAACTAGTCTGTGGTTCTGGCCGGACTAGTCTGGACTTTAGTAGGTGTAACGGTTAGATGTCGGGATCACTATAAAAAGGGACCCCCCGGTTTCAAATGACATGTCCTGCAACCCTAGCGCCAAAAACTCTTTCCTTGAGCTCTTATAAGCCTCTTTCCTCACCTTCTTGACCCCTAAGATTGGATCTTGAGGGGTTTGTGGATTTGTGAGAGGAGAGACGCGGTGATCAACGTTTGAGCTCTCGGTTTGAATCTCTTGCACTCTAATTGTTAATTTGTGAAAGCATCTAGGCCCCCGTGAGGTATGGTTTCGGTGATTAATGACAACCTTCGTTATTACTAATGAGTTTGTGGATGCGAGGTTTCACGTATATCACATCAAACGTTAATGAACTATCTATTCACACCATCTACTGCTCATTGGATACAAATGGAGACCCCTCAACGATCTATTCTAAGGGGTTATTCGATACTCATGAAGACTTAATGAAGAACTCATACAACGACTCTATTCTATCAAAATTGGCAACACAAGAAGCTTACACTTCATCAAAATATCATTTCAAACAAGTGTCAAAGAGGTCACTCAAGAAGATTCCAAAAGATCAACTCAAAACAACTCGAAGCAAACAAAGTTGCACTCACCGGATCATCCGATGTCTTGCAAAATGACTACATCGGTCGAGTTTGAGTTGGCAGAAGAAGAAGACCTCAGAGCCCAGTACACACCGGATCATCCGATGTGAAGGAAGTGGCACATCGGTTGATTTCAACAGAAGGATGATTTCTGAGTTATTCTGAAGAAGTACACACTGGATCATCCGATGATGAAGTAAGTGTATATCGGTCAATTTCAACAGAGACATTATTTCTGAACCAATTCTGAAGATCAACTCACCGGATCATCCGATGATGAAGTTGAAGTAACATCGGTCGATTAAACAGTCAGATCCAACGGTTATATCCAACGGTCACATCTGACACATGACATCAGCTAATTTGGAATTCGACCGATGCTCAAATAAAGGGGTGCATCGGATGATCCGATGTTCACAGAAAAAGTCTGCCTACTTTTCCAACGGCTATCTCGTGTGGGCTGGCTATAAATACCCCTCCAACCGGCCATTTCAAAAAGTCTTGATCACCAGAGCCTCACTACACATCCTCAAGCATTCAAGACCAAGAGCTACCACTTCCACACCTCAAAACCTCTTGTACTCCAACTATAGGCTAGATCTAGCTAGAGAGAAGCTTGTGTGCGTCCATTCTTGGTGATTGGAATCTCTAGGCTAGTGAGAGAGAGTGTCTTGGTGACTTCTCCCACCTTGTAAAAGTTGGAGGAAGAAGAGATCGCTCCGGAGCTTAACAAGGCGTTTGTGGAAGCCCGGAGGATCACCATTGTACAAGGCTTGAGCTCCACATTGCCGGAGATGGCGAACGGAGAAAGATAGTGGATTCCCTTGTCTTGGTGACTTGGGAGTGGCTATACCCTTTGGTGGGTGCCACAACGTGGACGTAGGTAGATCTTTGTGATCTTACCGAACCACGGGAAAAATCGCCGTGTCTCCGAGTCTCCGCGGGAGTTTGCATCTCTCTCCTCACCCTCTTACTATTACGCATTTACTATTCCGCACTTAATACTCTTGCTTGCGTAGTTAGTTCGCATAGGGAATTGGGCTTCAACCATTAAGTTTTAAATTGCTCTAAAATTTGAAAAAGCCCAATTCACCCCCCTCTTGGGCGTTTCGATCCTTACAATTGGTATGAGAGCCAGGTTGCTCATTGGATCATTCTAGCTTCACCGCTAGAGAGCGAAAATGGCCAAGAATGGGGGTTCGGTTCCTACCTTCGAGGGCAAGAATTTTGCCTATTGGAAAGCACGCATGCGCGCTTACCTTGAGGCAATTGCTCCCGAAGTGTGGGAAGCGACCCATGCGGGGTTTGGAAATCTTGACTATGTTGATGACCAATTAAAATGGGATGCTAAGGCTAGAAATGCCATATATGAATGCATTAGTCAAGATGTCTTTGCTAGGATTGCTAGTAAGGAAAAAGCATGTGAAATTTGGGCATGTCTAATTGAAATACATGAGGGCTCATCTCGTGTTAAAGAACTCAAATATCACATGCTTAAATCAAAATATGATGAATTTAAGATGTTTCCTCATGAGAATGTTAACCAAATGTTTTCTCGTTTAAATGTGCTCATTGAGGAAATTAACGCACTTGACATTGCTTCTCTTGGCAAGAGACTTATCAATCGCAAGATCCTCATGCTTCTACCCAAGCCCAAGTACAACATTATCAATTCAATGCTCCAAAAAGAGTCACTTGACAACATTGAAGTTTCGGAGCTCATTGGAGAAATCCATGCTCATGAGATGAGCGTACTTGGAATGATGGAGGAGTCAACATCAAAAACCATTGCTCTCAAGGCTTCAACCAAGAAGACAACTCCCAAGAAGAAGAAAGTGGTTGAGCCTAGCTCAAGTGAAGAAGAGCAAGAAACAAGCGAAGATGATGATGATGAGCTTGCTTTGATGATGAGGAAATTCTCACGCCTCAACTCCAAGATTGCAAAGAAGGGATACTCTTATGATCCCAAGAAGAAAGCCTTCTTGCCAAGAAAAGATGAAAACAAGACGTGCTACAATTGTGGTGATCTAGGCCACATATCATATGATTGTCCAAGACCGGACAAAAGGAAGGACAATGGCAAGCATCACAAGCTAGAAGAAAGTGATGATGAAGAGGAGGTCAAGCCCAAGCGCTCTTTTGGAAAGAAGAAATTTGACAAAGGCTAGAAAACCAAGCTCTTTCCAAAGAAGAGAAGAGGGCCTCAAAAGGTCTTCATGTGTGAAGCCAATGAGTGGATCACGGATGAAGAGTCAAGCAACGAAGATAGTGAAGATGAAGAAAACTTGGCGGAACTCGCCATCGTCAACAAGGATGACTCACCTCTTCGTCCACCTCCTATGTGCCTAATGGCGAAAGGTAACTCAAATGTATGTGAAGATTCTAGCGATGATGATGATGAGCTTTCACCCGATGAATTAGCATCTATGATTAATGAATATCATGCCATTATAAAAAGGGAAAAGGCTAAGGTTAAGGCTCTTGAGCTAGCTCGTGCTAAGCTTGAAAGTGCTAACCTCGATTTGCATGACAAGTATGTAACCATACTTAAAGAGCATGACACGCTCAAATCAAATGTCAAGCAAATCGAGGAGGAGAATGCTCAAATCAAGCTTGAGTATCATGAGCTTGACTTAGCTAACTTAGCACTCTTGGCAAAGCACAATGAGTTGGTTCAAGAACATGAAGTGCTTAACCTTGCTTATGAAGCGATTGAACTTAAATTGAAAAACACAAAGAAAGAAACCCTTGATGGCAAAATATCATCTAATTCACATGCCACTAATATTTTAGATAAGTCTTTGCCTTTGAAAGCAAGCCCTAGGGAGAAGGAGCTAATGGACGAAATTGAAAGTCTTCGCACTAGTGTGGCAAGACTCTCTAAGGGGGAGGACAAGCACAAGGAAATCCTCTACCAACAAGCTAAAGGCTCCAACAAGAGGGGACTTGGATCCTTCCCGGTGCCCAACAAAGGAAAGGTGCCCTCACCGGAGCTTAGGACAAGCTTCATCAAGGAAGTTGGTTCCTATTGCCAACATTGTGAGGTCACCGGACATCACACGAGGGAGTGTCCTCTTCCCAACCGTCCTTCTCCCAAATTGCCTCCTAACTACAAATCTACTTTCAATGATTATCACTATCTATTGAGCAAAGTAGGTGGAAAGGTGAAGGCAAGGTTCATCGGCAAAGACATCAAGGGCATGAAGGGGAAGCTCCCCAAGCAACTTTGAGTCCCAAAATCACTTGTATCACACATACAAGGACCTAAGTTGGCTTGGGTTCCTAAACTCAAAAACTAACTTCATGTGTGTAGGTGAACTACAAAGCCGGAGGAAAGCATTGGGTACTCGATAGTGGGTGCACTCAACATATGACCGGCAATGATGGTATGTTCACCTCCATAGAGAACCCCGGCAATCATGAACAAGTCACCTTTGGTGATAACTCAAAGGGGAAGGTAATTGGTTTGGGTAAAATTGCTATTTCTCAAAGGGGAAGGATAACTCAAAGATGATCCATTGCCAATGCAAGATTCACATGACAAACAACACCAAGAAGAAGAAGAAGTCCAAGGTCAAGTCCAACCACAAGACGAGCGAGATGCCTCACCACCGCCAAGTGCCTCACAACCTCTTATGAGGCATGGGCGCATCTCCAAGGCACATCCGATGGATCAAATCATCGGAAGTCCGTCACGGGGAGTAAGTACTCGTTCTCGCCATGTTGCTTCATTTTGTGAGCACTACTCTTTTGTTTCGTGTGTAGAACCCACAAATATTGAGGAAGCACTCCAAGATCCCAATTGGGTGACGGCTATGCAAGAAGAACTCAACAACTTCACCCGCAATGAAGTTTGGGTATTGGAGGAGCGACCTAAGGACAAGAACGTCATCGGAACGAAGTGGGTGTACCACAACAAGCAAGACGAGAATGGCGTGGTGGTCCGCAACAAGGCAAGGCTTGTGGCCAAGGGTTTTTCACAAGTTGAAGGACTAGATTTTGGAGAGACATTCACCCCGGTCGCACGGTTAGAAGCTATTCGCATACTCCTTGCTTTTGCTTCGCATCACAATATTATGCTTTATCAAATGGATGTTAAAAGTGCCTTCCTCAATGGTTATATTAACGAACTTGTTTTCGTTGAGCAACCTCCCGGGTTTGAAGATCCGAGGAATCCTAACCATGTGTATAGGTTACACAAGGCGCTCTACGGGCTCAAGCAAGCACCTAGGGCATGGTATGAACGTCTAAGGGATTTCCTAGTCATGCAAGGATTCAAGATCGGGAGGGTGGATACCACACTTTTCACCAATGACATCAACGGGGATTTATTTCTTTGTCAAATTTACGTTGATGACATTATTTTTGGCTCAACTAACAAATCTCTTAGCCTTGAGTTTGGCACCATGATGTCTAGGGAGTTCGAGATGTCAATGATTGGAGAACTCAATTTCTTCCTAGGATTTCAAATCAAGCAACTTCAAGAGGGGACTTTCATCTACCAAGAGAAGTACACCAAGGACCTCTTGAAGAAGTTTGAAATGGAAGATTGTAGCTCAAGAAGTACTCCAATGGCGACAAATTGTCATCTCGACGCGGACATGGACGGTAAACCTATTGATCAATCTCATTACCGTTCCATGATTGGTTCATTGTTATATCTTACCGCATCTAGGCCCGATATCATGTTTAGTGTGTGCTTGTGTGCTCGCTTTCAAGCGGCACCTAAAGAATCGCATCGTAAGGCGGTCTTTAGGATACTTAGGTATCTCAAGCATACCCCAATTGTAGGTTTGTGGTACCCCAAGAACGCTAGTTTCCATCTCTTGGGTTACTCGGATTCGGACTTTGCCAGATGCCGTGTGGATCGCAAGAGTACCTCCGGTGGGTGCCACTTACTTGGGCGTTCCCTAGTATCTTGGTCGAGCAAAAAGCAAAACTCCGTGGCTTTGTCCACCGCGGAGGCAGAGTATATAGCGGCCGGTGCATGTTGTGCCCAAATTCTATATATGAAGCAAACCCTTTTGGACTTTGGAATTAAATTTGATTGTGTGCCTCTCCTTTGTGAAAATGAAAGTGCGGTTAAGATAGCTAGAAACCCCGTTCAACACTCCCGCACTAAGCACATTGATATTCGCCATCACTTCTTGCGGGACCATGAGGCTAAAGGAGACATCTCTTTGCAAGGTGTTAGGTCTGAAGAACAATTGGCGGATATCTTCACTAAACCACTTGATGAGAAAACTTTTTCTAGACTTAGAAGTGAATTAAATATGCTAGATGCATCTAACGTCATGTAAGTTGCCATGTTCATGTAAGGTTGCATATCAGATAGGTCTTGTCTAACTCCCAAAGGATAGGGGCGAGCTAGAAATAGTTTTCCCTGAGGAAGCCTTTGGAAGGTTTAAACTTGGCAATATAGATTTACATTATGCTTTGCATGATTCCTGCCATATAGACTTGCACTCATTTAATATCTTGCATTATTTTGTTTGGCATTGCATACGGTAGATTGTCACAAAGGGGAACCCACATCATGAGAAGGAGACTTGTTCAAAATGCAATATCTCAACTCATATGATGTGGATAGAGCAAAATTCTAAAGGTACATGCTTTAAAGAGATAGAAGTTTTCCATACTCTAGCTCACAAAGCATGGGCCTTACATTTTCGTGGTTTCCCTCCTAACCTTGTGTGTTCTCTTTGCTTAAGGGCTTAGCCAATATGTGGCACTATATTTGAAGCCTTCTATTAGAGGTTAGGAGTTGCCCAAAAAGTCCTAGGACCCATCCTTATCTTTGTGTGTTTAAGTCCAAGGACACATATGGGCAGTCTTAGGTTTTCTGTAGTCATCGGATTATCCGATGCTAGGGCCAGCAGATCATCGGATCAATTGGTGCTTCAGTTCAGTGCTCAGATCAAGTCAGATGTCACAAATCAACCGATGAGTTCATTTCAGAAGACATCGGAGCATCCCGTGTTCAGTTTTCTGGTGCCCTGCAGAAATCGACCGATGATCGACACCTCAACGTCGGCTCATCCGGTGTTCAAAGAGAGTTTTTGGAACAACTCTCTGTTGAACTCGACCGATGCATCCTCCGATGATCATCGGTCCATCCGGTGTTTTGTGCGCGGCTAGGGTTTGCCCGTACGGTTTAAATAGCGGTTCGGCCGCCTATTTCATTTTTCTTCCCCGACCTCCGCCGCCGCCCGCTTCTCTCGCCGCCCGTCGCCCTCGCCGCCGTCCTCGCACCCTCCAGCCACCTCCGGTCGCCGCCGCCGCCTCTCCCGCGCGTGCCGCCGCAGCTCCCTCCTCCGCCGCGCCTCCCTCGCCGTCTCCCCTCCACCACCAGCCGCACCACCACTCGCCGCCGACTTCCACCACCGCGCATCACCCTCTCCGCTAGGGTTTCGCCGTGCTTCGCCGTTCGTCGCCAAGATAGGTCGCGATCGCAAAGGAAAGGGCAAGGCTATTGAGGAGCCCGCCGCGAAGAAGCGCAAGATGTCCAAGGACGCTCGTCGTGCGGAGTTGGCCGCTCGCGCCGCCGAGGAGCGTGAGCGCGGCCATCGCGGTTCCTTACAGATCCGCGAGTCCCGGCAGAGGCAGGAGCAGCCTCTGGTCCAGCCGGTGCCTCCCGAGGGCTCCGACGAGGAGGAGACCGAGGTGCCGCCTCTCATCCGCCGGCGCACCCCGAGGACTCGTGGGGGTGGACAGACTCCTACGGCGAGTCGGCGCCCCTCTGCGGCTGACCGCGCCGAGGACAGAGAGGCCCAAAGGGCCATACACCTGATGGACACAACAGTCCGTGTTGCCGAGGATGTCAGACTCACCGACTACAGGAAGATGAAGGCAAGGCAACTGAAGAAGCTCAGATGGTCAGCGATGCCTGAGGAGTGGTTCCCGCGGCCTAGGGACGCTCGAGTTGACTCCCGCTTCTGGACCCTGACACAGGCGTCTCTGTACGAGACTTACAGGCGTCGGGGCCACAAGCTCTTCCAGCATAACAGCATCGACTGGGATCAGCTTGCAGTGGCAGAAGGACACGGGATCAGGCCACTCTTTGAGAGATACAGAGGACTTGTGGACTTGCTCTCGCACCAGAGGAGTGCCTACGTCGAGGAGTGGGTCAGGGTGTTCTACGCGACACTCTACGTCTCTGAGGGCCGTCGCTCGATTCACTTCATGTTCATGGGGCAGATCCACGACGTGTCTCGAGACTTGTTGGGCAGACTGCTTGGTGTGGAGCTCTCTACTACGTGCCTGCACCAGATAGTCTACGGAGACGCAGACCCGCCGAGGAGACCACTGACTGGAGGAGTGGCACCGCCTTTCGAGGAGATCAGAGGTCTGTTCACTCAGCCGTTCACTCCTGACCAGCCGAGGGTGCCAGCGCTTCTCACCCCAGCAGCTCGGACAGTTCACCACGTCCTCAGGCGTACCCTACTACCGAGGTCTGGCTACTTGGAGGGCTTCACGAGCCTTCAGCAGACCATCCTATTCTATGTGATGAACGGGATGGAGTTCGACATCGTGGATATTCTGATCTGCGAGATGGAGGACGTGATCACCGACGGAGTTGGAATGCTTCGACAGTTGGTCTTCGGTCACTGGAAATGTCACCTTCTCCACCAGTTGGTTCCAGAGGACACTCCAGGAGTTTCTCAGCTGACGGAGATGCACGTGACCCGGTTCAGCCACTACCGAGTCCCCACTCCGGGAGAGCGCCGCCTTGGCCGTCCCGTCGAGCGTGAGGTTCGAGCCAGACTGTCAGAGGAGGACTGGGCAGAGCTGACTCAGGAGGACGCAGAGCTGGCACAGGCAGAGGCTCAGGGAGGAGACCTACAACATATATGGTCGGACAGCGACACCAGCGACAGTGTCGAGGAGTACTTCCCACCTGCTCCTCCTTCACCGAGGCAGCACGACGCAGAGGCAGAAGGCTCAGCAGCTCCACCACCTACACCTCCTCCAGTGTCAGAGGCTCAGGTGACTCAGCCGTCAGAGCTCACTGCTTTACTTCAGCGGATGGCTCAGCAGCAGGAGCAGCAGGCAGCTCGACAGGAGCAGCTTCAGAGGCAGCAGCAGGAGATGCAGCTGGAGATCGCCCGTCAGAGGCGAGAGGACATCAACAGGTACACCAACCTTGTCGACCAGATGACGAGACGCACTCTGGACCAGCAGCAGCAGACTCAGCAGATGTTGTTGGGCGTCCTGGGGTTGGTCACCAACCTCTACCAGCAGACGGGAGTCGCCCTTCCACCTCAGCACTCGGGACTCAGTCAGGCTCCAGGTGCACCCCCTCTGGCACCAGCTCCAGCACCGTCCTCGTCGATCCCCAGCTTCAGTATACCACCTCTGCTCGCCTCGACAGCGCCCGTTCACTCGACCGTACTGCCGCCGACGTCGTTCCAGTCCTCACCTCTTCCGGCAGTACCTTCTCCACCGGCGCCAGCAGTCTCAGCGGATCCCCCAGCAGCTCCAGCTCCAGCTCCAGCTCCCCCCGCTCCAGCTCCAGCGCCAGCGACCTCCACCTCCAGCAGCTCCGGCGACAGCACCGTCGACGCCGACCGCTTCACCATCGCCAGGAGCGCGCCTGAGTCGTAGGCACTCGACTTCCCTTTTTGGTGTCTTGATGCCAAAGGGGGAGAAGAGTTAGAGTCAGGGGGAGGGTTAGCTCAGTTCTAGGGGGGTTCTTAGTTTTAGGGGGAGTGTCTATCCTTTTGCTACTTATTGTTATGTATTTGAGATTGCCTGTTATTATTATTTGCTATTATTGTACTCCGGGTGCTACTTTGTGCTCTTGCATTTTATTGTTTATTATTTGAGCCTTCGAGCCACTTGTGTTGCAATTTGTACTTGTTATATTTCTTTTTTGAGCATTGCGTTCTAATTCCATTAATTCTATGCTCTACTCGTTGTGTTGTCATCAATCACCAAAAAGGGGGAGATTGAAAGCATCTAGGCCCCCGTGAGGTATGGTTTCGGTGATTAATGACAACCGTTCGTTATTACTAATGAGTTTATGGATGCGAGGTTTCACGTATATCACATCAAACGTTAATGAACTATCTATTCACACCATCTACTGCTCATTGGATACAAATGGAGACCCCTCAACGATCTATTCTAAGGGGTTATTCGATACTCATGAAGACTAAATGAAGAACTCATACAACGACTCTATTCTATCAAAATTGGCAACACAAGAAGCTTACACTTCATCAAAATATCATTTCAAACAAGTGTCAAAGAGGTCACTCAAGAAGATTCCAAAAGATCAACTCAAAACAACCCGAAGCAAACAAAGTTGCACTCACCGGATCATCCGATGTCTTGCAAAATGACTACATCGGTCGAGTTTGAGTTGGCAGAAGAAGAAGACCTCAGAGCCCAGTACACACCGGATCATCCGATGTGAAGGAAGTGGCACATCGGTTGATTTCAACAGAAGGATGATTTCTGAGTTATTCTGAAGAAGTACACACCGGATCATCCGATGATGAAGTAAGTGTACATCGGTCAATTTCAACAGAGACATTATTTCTGAACCAATTCTGAAGATCAACTCACCGGATCATCCGATGATGAAGTTGAAGTAACATTGGTCGATTAAACAGTCAGATCCAACGGTTATATCCAACGGTCACATCTGACACATGACATCAGCTAATTTGGAATTCGACCGATGCTCAAATAAAGGGGTGCATCGGATGATCCGATGTTCACAGAAAAAGTCTGCCTACTTTTCCAACGGCTATCTCGTGTGGGCTGGCTATAAATACCCCTCCAACCGGCCATTTCAAAAAGTCTTGATCACCAGAGCCTCACTACACATCCTCAAGCATTCAAGACCAAGAGCTACCACTTCCACACCTCAAAACCTCTTGTACTCCAACTATAGGCTAGATCTAGCTAGAGAGAAGCTTGTGTGCGTCCATTCTTGGTGATTGGAATCTCTAGGCTAGTGAGAGAGAGTGTCTTGGTGACTTCTCCCACCTTGTAAAAGTTGGAGGAAGAAGAGATCGCTCCGGAGCTTACCAAGGCGTTTGTGGAAGCCCGGAGGATCACCATTGTACAAGGCTTGAGCTCCACCTTGCCGGAGATGGCGAACGGAGAAAGATAGTGGATTCCCTTGTCTTGGTGACTTGGGAGTGGCTATACCCTTTGGTGGGTGCCACAACATGGACGTAGGTAGATCTTTGTGATCTTACCGAACCACGGGAAAAATCGCCGTGTCTCCGAGTCTCCGCGGGAGTTTGCATCTCTCTCCTCACCCTCTTACTATTACGCATTTACTATTCCGCACTTAATACTCTTGCTTGCGTAGTTAGTTCGCATAGGGAATTGGGCTTCAACCATTAAGTTTTAAATTGCTCTAAAATTTGAAAAAGCCCAATTCACCCCCCCTCTTGGGCGTTTCGATCCTTACAATTTGAGTTCATGGCTATTGTATTTTGTTTTCTAGAACTGCTAGGTTGTTGTAGTGAGCCTCAAGTTGTGAGTAGCCCCTAAGAATCTTGTATTCACTCTTTGATTGATATTGAAGAACCTGGGCTTGATCTTGGTGATCGCTCGGTGAGGGTAGGATTGGAAGAGACCCGATCCTTTGTGGACTCCTCAACGGGGACGTAGATTCCTGTGTGGAATCAAACCTCATGATAAATTAAGTCTCTTTATTTCTTTACTTTCTTGTTTATTCACTAGAGTTGCTTGTTGGGATCAGTGTTCAACAAGGCGTCAAAAGGCGCTCGCCTAGGCGCGCTTACGCCGTAGGTGGTGCCCCGACGCTGCGCCCCGCGGGGTAGGCGGAGGCCGCGCCTAGGAGGTGCGCGGCGCTCGCCCAGGCGGGCGGAGGCGCGATGGAAAAGCGCGGAGGCGGCAAGAAGTTTTGGCGGGAAAACGCGCGCGCGCCTCCCGCGGATTCCACCACCCCCCGCGCTGTGCGCTCCTGCGGATTCCCGCCCGCTCTCCCGCCCAAATGCCCCCCCCCTCGCCGCGCGCTCCGGATTGCCCCCCCCCCTCGCTCCCGCCCGAGATACCTTTCTCCGGTCGATTCGATTCCGCGCGCCACTCCGCCGCCCGCTACGCATGCTCCAGCTACCTCAAGCAAGGTGAGCTCTTCCGGTCTTCCCTCCTGGACTTCTGGCCATGTATGAGCTGCCCCACTTGTTATCACCTTATGGACAGCTACCTCACTTGTTATCACCTTTGCTGAATTCTTCATGACCATATTAGGCTTTATGAGCGTTTATAAGGCTTTGTGTTGTTGTAGCCTGTAGGATGTCAATGTCGGGGGAGATGAGTGGGACAACGGCAGCAGAAACTGAGAGTGTGGTTATGCTGAAAAGAAAGTCAGATGACATAGGATGGGAGTATGGAGTTCTAATTGATGTTAATAATAAGGACAAGGTGTAATTTAGAGGTGTGTAATAAGGAGTGCAGAAAATCAGTGTTGCAGCAAAAAAATAGGTATGAATATATCTTTGTATTTTCAATTTTTTTAATTATTTGCATTATTGTAAAACGCCTGGGCACCGCCTAGGAACGCCTAGGCACGCCTAGGCTCTAGGCGGTGGGTCACCGCCCGCCTAGCGCCTAGCGCCTTATGGGACCCTGATTAGGATTTGTCTCGCTCAAAACTTATTAATTGTCTTATAGTTGTGAATCTTGCAATCCAATCGGTTTCTCATTCAAAAACTAGTTGATTAGATTGTTAGACAACTCACATATCTTCCGCTTAAATAAACTTTAAAATAAACCCATAAAACGCAACCTTTACGTAATTTCTATACCTAGACCGGACTAGTCCTCCCCTAGACCGGACTAGTCGGGCCCTTCAGGTTTAATCCACTGTTTTCAGTAGTTTCAGGTTTTATTAGCCTATTCACCTCCCTAGGCAACTTTTAATTGGTATCAGAGCCTAACTCTCCACAAAAGCTTAACCGCTTGGAGAGAATATGGGGGACAAGACCGGTAGCCAAGTTGATCTTACCAAGAGAAATGGAGCAAGTCCAAGCAATTTTGAAGAGCAAGGCTCTAACCCACCTCCAGCTGTTACTCCTCCACAAGACGTCTGAAGCTCGGAAGAAGATGAAGAAGTTCTTTGTCTCATGGCTCTCCTCAAGAAGAAGAAGGAGGAAGCTAAAAAGAAGGAGAAGTTGGAGAAGAAGCTCAAGAGTAGTGAACAAGACTACTCGTGATATCCTTTTAATTATGAGCGTCTAAATTCACGTTCTAGTTATGTGTCAATTCCCTTAGGCAAACCACCTCACTTTGATGGAACTAACTATACCATGTGGAAGCACAACATTAAGTCGCATCTAATCTCCTTAAATCCAAGTCTTTGGCATGTTGTTTGTACAGGTATAGATATCCCCAAAGGCGAGGATGAACTCACCCAAGAGCAAGAACAACAAATCCACCGCAATGCACAAGCGGCGGTCGTGCTCAACTCATCCCTAAGCCTAGAAGAATTCAACAAGGTGGATGGGTTAGAGCTCGCCAAAGACATTTGGGACACCCTCAAGATTGCACATGAAGGAAATCGATTCATGAGGGAAGCCAAGATCGAGATGATCAAAGGAGATCTTGGAAGGTTCGCCATGAAAGGAGGCAAAACACCTCAAGAGATGTACAACCGACTCAAGACTCTCATCAACAAGAGTCGAGCGTATGAATGCAAGAAATGGAATGATCATGAGGTGGTCAAGAGGATGATAAGAGCTTTCATGTCTCGCAATGTGACCCTATGCACTTTAATCCAGGAAAGTCCAAACTTCCACATGATGACTCCAGATGAAGTGCTAGGGAAGATCATCAACCACGAGATGATGGAGAAGAAAGCCCAACACGTCAACGACCTAGCAAAGATCACCTCATCCAATAAGAAGGGCATAGCTCTCAAGGCCACATCCATGTCCAAGGGGAAAAGAAATGTAACTCACAAGTGATGATGAAGAGAGTGATGATGAGAGCACGAACATGGATGATGAAGAAATGACCTTCTTCATCAAAAGATTCAAAAGGATGATGAGGAGAAGAAAAAGCCATTACTACGAGAACAAGAGCAAGGACAAGGGCAAGTCAAGAACAAAGAAGACTTGCTACAACTGTGGCGAACACGGGCATTTCATTTTGAATTGCCCCCATAGCAAGGAAGATGACAAGAGGAAGAATAAGGATGGGAAGCCTCAAGACAAGAAGATATTCAAAAAGAAGAAGGCTTATGGACAAGCTCACATTGGAGAAGAGTGGGACTCAAACGAAGAGTCCTCTTCCGAAGATGTAGAAAAGGTGGCAACCGTCGCCATCAAGAGGCCAACCATGAAGAAATCACTCTTGCCAAACAAGAGTGATTGAAAGAGCCCAAGCCACACATGCCTCATGGCAAAGGAAGGAAAGCGTAAGGTAACATATAAACCTTCCAAGTTACATATTGATGATGATGATGACTTTGATAGCAGTAGCGAAAATGAATTCATGTTTAAGGGCTTAAACAAAAATGCTATAGCTAAAATGAAAATGCTATCGGATGAAATATTTGAACAATAAGAGCTTCTCAATCAACAAGAAGAATTGCTTATCCTTGAAAACGAAAGAAACCTTGAGATTGAGAAGCTCCTTGAACTTGAGAGAGAGAAGAGTAGAGCACTTGAAAGCGAACTTGCCTTGAGCAAGGAAACTTGTGTTGGGGATTTAGCGTTTATTACACAAACGGATATATCGGATTCTGTATCCATGTATACAGTGAACTTAAGAGTACGAATGTAGTACTTCAAGATAAACTTATGAGTTTGACCAAAACTCATAAGGATCTTGAAGCACAATTCAACTCACTTAAGTCAAGTGTCTCAACAACTTCATCCTCCAAGAACTCCTACTCAACAAATATGGAATCCAACACTAAAACATGCAAATGTACTAATATTGTTCTAAACTTGAAAAATGAGCTCAAAGAGGCACAAAATAAGAATACACATAAAAGTGGCATCTTTGGTAAGGAGAAGATCAAATATGCACGTAGTGCATACTCAATCACAAGATCTCCTCTTATCAAAGACGGACTTGTTTATACTAGGGGAGGAAAGCAAGAAGCTAGTATACTCAAGAATAACAACAAGTGTGTATTTTTTGTCAAAGAGAACTCAAATCAATTCAAGACCAACAATATTGCATCTACCTCACATGAAATTGTCAAAAATAAAAACTCTACCATATTTCATAACTTTGATGCATCTTATGTTCTTATGAAGAGCAAGTATGGTGGAGTATATGCTAAATATGTTGGACCACTCCGCAAGAGTCCAAAAACTTATGTGTGGGTGCCCAAATGCCTTGTGACTAACCTCAAAGGACCCAATCTAGTTTGGGTACCTAAAACCAAAGCTTAAATTGTTTTGCAGGCCTACTCCTCCAGTGACACTAAATGGGTGCTAGATAGTGGGTGCACTAATCATATGACCGGAGAGAGGAAGATGTTCGTTGAGTATGAAAAAAATGATGATCCAAGTGAAGGCATCTACTTTGGCGACAATAGTCAAGGAAGGGTGCTCAGTATTGGTAAAATTGCAATCTCTTCTCAACACTCGCTTTCTCATGTTCTACATGTTGAATCACTAGATTATAACCTATTGTCCATATCTCAACTATGTGAGAAAGGTTATAATTGCTTGTTTACTAACGAGGGTGTGATCGTCTCTAGAAGAAGTGATAACTCAATTGCCTTTAAGGGTGTGTTGAAGGGAAAGCTTTATTTAGTAGATTTCTCCACGAATAAAGCTCAACTTGACACATGCTCAATAGCAAAAACCAACATGGGTTGGTTGTGGCATAGGAGACTAGCTCATGTTGGTATGCGGAACTTACAAAAACTTCTAAAGGGGGATCACATCTGTGGACTAAAGAATATTATTTTTGATAAAGATAGGCCATGTAGCGCGTGTCAAGCCCGAAAGCAAATTGGAGCAGCTCATCCCGCCAAGAATGTGATGATGACAACAAGACCATTGGAGATGCTCCACATGGACCTCTTCGGTCCCGTCACCTACATAAGCATTGGCGGTAACAAATATGGTTTCGTAATTGTTGATGGCTATTCTCGCTTCACTTGGGTATTTTTCTTGCATGATAAGGAAAAACTCAAAGTGTCCTCAAGAAGTTCTGGAGGAGAGCTCAAAACGAGTTCTCCTTAAAAATCAAGAAGATAAGGAGTGACAACGGCTCCGAATTCAAGAACACCCAAGTAGAAGAATACTTGGATGAAGAGGGCATCAAGCATGAGTTTTCGGCCCACTACTCTCGTGAACAAAATAGGGTGGCGAAAAGGAAGAACCGCACACTCATAGAGATGGCAAGAACCATGCTTGATGAGTACAAGACTTCGGATCGGTTTTGGGCGGAAGCGGTCAACACTGCTTGACACGCCACAAACCGTCTTATCTCCATTGACTTTTGAAGAAAACTCCATACGAGCTCCTAACCGGTAACAAACCCAACATCTCTTAGTTTCGTATTTTCGGAAGTAAATGTCATATTCTCAACAAGAAGCCTAGGACTTCGAAGTTCGCTTCGAAATCCGATGAAGTTTTCTCACTTGGTTATGACTCAAACACCTACGCCTATCGTGTTTTCAACAAAACCTTTGGTTGTGTTGAAATTGCACGTGACATGGTGTTTAATGAAACTAATGTCTCCCAAGTGGAGCAAGTCGATCAATGTGTGCTAGATGAAGAAGAAGTACCATGTGTAGCACTAAGAAGAATGGGGCTTGGAGATGTCCGTCCTCAAGAAGATGTAGGACAAGATGCTCCAAGTTCATCACAATCGACGCCTCTCAGACAAGATCAAACTCAAGAACCCCAAGATCAAGACGGTCAAGTTCAAGAAGGACGAGATCAAGACCATGAAATTGATCAAGGGGAAGACGACGAAGAAGAAGAAGACCACTCAAGAACTCAAGTTCCTCACCCGAGGGTTCATCAAAGCATTCAACGGGATCACCCCATTGACAACATCCTTGGAGATATCACAAAAGGGGTAACAACACGATCTCGAATGTTTAACTTTTGTTCACATTACTCTTTTGTGTCCTCCTTGGAACCATTTAGGGTGGAAGAAGCACTAAAGGATAAGGATTGGATGGTGTCCATGCAAGAAGAGTTGAACAACTTCACAAGAAACCAAGTGTGGGAGTTTGTAAAGAGACCAAACGCAAATGTGGTAGGCACCAAGTGGGTGTTCTGCAACAAGCAAGACGAACATGGAGTGGTGACAAGGAACAAGGCCCGACTTGTGGCAAAGGGATATGCTCAAGTCAAAGGTTTGGACTTCAATGAAACCTTTGCTCCCGTAGCTAGCCTTGAGTCAATTCTTATTCTATTGGCCTATGCTACTCACCATGATTTCAAGCTTTATAAAATGGATGTGAAAAGCGTCTTCTTCAATGGTCCAATCAAGGAGGAAGTGTACGTGGAGCAACCACCTGGATTTGAAGATCAAGAATATCCTAATCATGTGTTTAAATTGCATAAAGCTCTCTATGGCCTCAAACAAGCTCATAGAGCTTGGTATGAGTGTCTTAGATACTTTCTTATTGATAATGGTTTGAGGATAGGCAAATCTGATTACACTCTTTTCACAAAGAATTTATATGATGATCTCTTTGTGTGCCAAATATATGTCGATGACATTATATTTGGTTCGACTAACAATTCTTTTTTATAATGAGTTTAGTCAGATAATGACAGATAGGTTTGAGATGTCCATGTTGGGGTAGTTGAAGTTCTTCCTAGGATTTCAAGTCAAACAACTCAAGAAAGGCACGTTCATTAGTCAAATAAAGTACACACAAGACATACTCAAGAAGTTTAACATGGACAAGGCAAAACCCATCAAGACACCAATGGCAACGAATGGGCACCTCGATCTCAATGAAGATGGACCAATCGTGGATCAAAAGGTATATCACTCAATGATTAGTTCAGTGCTTTATCTTTGTGCATCTAGGACCGATATCATGCTTAGTGTATGCTTGTGTCCAAGGTTTCAAGCCTCTCCTAAAGAATGTCACTTAATTGCCGTTAAAAGAATCTTAAGACATTTAGTTCACGCACCGAACCTAGGGTTGTGATATCCCAAGGAGTCTAAGTTTAATCTCATCAGGTATTCCGATCCGGATTATGCCGGATTTAAAGTAGATAGAAAAAGCACCTCCGGGACTTACCAATTCTTAGGTAGGTCTCTAGTATCATGGTCATCCAAGAAACAAAATTTCATTGCCCTTTCAACAACCGAAGTGGAGTATGTTGCACCCGGAAGTTGTTGTGCTCAACTTCTTTGGATGCGACAAACTCTAACGAATTATGTTTACATTATGAGCCACATTCCACTCCTATGCAACAATGAGAGTGCCATTAAGATTGCCCATAACCCTGTTGAATACTCTAGAATCAAACACATAGACATCCAGCACCACTTCTTGAGAGACCATTCTATAAAGGGGGACATAGCTATCTCACATGTTAGAACCGAAAAACAACTAGCCAATATTTTCACCAAGCCACTAGATGAAAAACGATTTTGTGAACTTCGAAATGAGCTAAACATCCTAGACTCTAGAAATGTGTCTTGAAATTTGTACATCTGAATACTAGTAATTTGGAATATTCAAAAAAAATTCACAAACTTCAAAAATATGCATGATTGTGAAAAACTTGTTCCCCTTCTATTTTTCTCTCACATTATGTTTAGATATATTGTGGTCATCATCAAATTGTGTGCTTTAATAAATTCACCTTAATCACTCTTGGCGAAATTCTAATATATAGGATTTTTTTCAGCCTTCAAGGACCGGACTAGTCCGCCCTATAGGCCGGACAAGTCCGGATACCTTGAATAGTTCGGAATGTAGCACACAAGTCCACAACAGACTAGCTTGGACCGCATCCGGACAAGTCCGGACTCGAGACTAGTCTGGACCTGGTCCGACAAACCAGACTAGTCCGGACAGCAAACCGGACTAGTCTGGCCCCTGGAGACTTAACCTCCAAGGGTCGGGGACGAACCCCCTCCCTCTCTCATTCACTTCTACACCTCTCTTCTCCTCCAAAACTCCCCCCCCCCATTGGCGATTTTGGAGCTCTCCCTCAAATCACTCGAAGGAATCCTTGATTCAATGCTTGTGGAGTGCGGGGAACCCGTTTCCGACCATCTCCGCTCCTTCGATCCGCGGATTTTATCAAATTTCTTCGTTCTAAGTTACTTTTTGACCTAACTTTGATTATTCGCAAATCCCTTGTTTCTAGGTCATATTTCTAGTGCCTTAGGCCTTCCCTAATGTCCTTATGCCATATAGTTGCATTCCTTGTAGTATTGTGTCTAGTTTTTGGTGAATTTGTGCTCAAATCTCTTAAGTTAGGGTTTAAATCTGTATAGTCCGGACTAGTCCGGACACTGGCCGGACAAGTCCGGCCTCGGCAGACTAGTCCGCCCTAGGCCCGGACAAGTCCGGCTGATGCAGTTTTAGCCCCTAACTTTGCGAATGTACACTAATTCAAACGCAATGCTTTCATGTCTAATATTTCCCTTTTATATATCACCAGATAATGTCAGGATCCAGAGATAGTCCTCTCCCCAACCCCGAGGCAAAAACGGCTCGCCAAGCCGCCTATCGTGCAGTAGCCGAGGCCGAAGCGGGTGAGGCTGCAACAAGGGAGGCTTAGACAAAGAAATGGGCTGACAGGGAAGCACAAGCATCTCAGTCCGTTGATCCTCCAAGAAGGAAGAGGCTAGTTACCTTGAAGGAAAAACAACAAGCCCAGCCACAGGGAACTGCCCAAGACAAAGGGAAAGGAAAAGCAATAGATCCTCAGAGGAAAAAGGCTTTGGCCAATAGGGGTCGTGATAAACCTAGGCGTGGAAGGGGGAATCCCCCACAAGGACCAGTTGGGCCACTTGAGAGAGCACCTCCCATGCACAATCCAAACCGCCAACCCAATTTGGTGAGTGCAACATTCAAAGCCAAGGGAGCTGAGAAAGCCAGAAGGCTAAGAGAGGAAGAAGTCTACAAGTATGAGAAGGCCACACCAGACCCTCGCTTCTGGTGTAACTTCCATTGTGACTATTACCGTCTTGTCTATCTTCCAATGAAGACACCGGTAGTTGATGCTTAGTGGGTGGATTGGTCCTATATGGCGAACAAGAAGCGTCAAGCTTTTGATGCAGTGATTGAAGCTGTAGAACGCCATGGGATCAAGGACTTGATGGGTTTTTAGTATGAATGGAACATCGAAGTCATAATCCAATTCTACACCACCTGCTACTTCCACACATATGGAAACACGAAGATCACTTGGATGACCAATGGTGTGGTGTACTCGATGCTGTATGATGAGTTTGAAAGGATCTTCAGGCTTGAAGAGCACTTGAACTATGAGATCATAGTTCACAATGAAAGAACCTTGGTAAATGATGACCTAGACTTTATATATCCATCATACCTCACCTATGAGCCATCCTCAACTCACAACATCAAGCCTTTCTTTGGAGTGCTCAACCGAATTTTGAGGAAGACACTAGCTCTCAAGGATGGAGATGCGGGGATGATACAAGGGTATCTAAGGAACTTGTTGAACCTACTCAATGAAGAAGAGAGGTTCAACGTTTTCGACTACATTTACAACGATATCTTCAACATCTCCTACACTCCAAATAGGCCTTGTGGCTATGCACCATATATTATGTGCATGATCGAGAAAGTCACCGACGTGGAATTTGCCAAGGACGTGTAGCACAGAAAGTTGCGTCCACAAATGTCGAGTCCTCTTCCTCGCCTCCTGTGTCCTTGGGTAGGAGCTCCTCTATAGCTCCATCCTCTTCGGCTGGGCCGCCTGCTCCTCCGTCGTCGAGTGGCTCTTCTAGTGGGCTACTCAAAATCTTCAAGGCAATCTTCTCTTCATGCCGGAAGGTGGAAGTTCGTACACAGAAAATAAAGCAACGTGAAGAGAAGTTCCTCAAGACAATGTGCGACAAGATGGAGATACCTATGTCTCCACCGTCATCGAACGATGAAGGAGTAACCGAGTTTCCCACTCTCACAGAGGACGAGCTTACCTACTTTGGTGAAGGTGGTTCCACCTCTGTTGCTCCTCCTATCTCCAACGCTCAACATGAGGATGACGATGAAGACGACAATGTAGATGAAGAGACTCAAAGCGAACAAGGCGAAGATCAAGATGAAGACGATAGCGATTAGGCTCTTCTCTCTTTTCTCTTCCTTTTTGGTGCTTTGATGCCAAAGGGGGAGAGAAAGAGGGGGAGTAGTCTAGTTAGCCTTTTAAAAATTATTGTCTTGTTTCTTAATGACTATGCCACATTATGTTGTTTTGTAATGACTATGTCTCATTATGTCTTCATACTATGTTATGTTGAGACGATCTTGTTAGTTGATATCATTTATATTCCCTTAAATGCATTTTACACTCCTTTTTATCACATCACACTTAGGCACCCCACCATAACACATGTGTGTATGAAATCCCCACAGAATTCATTCATGTGCATGTTTTTCTTGATAAACTCTTATGCACACATTTAGGGAGAGTACATCATAAATATATGTATTATAAAAATAAACTCTTATATTCGTTCATCGAGAGTCTTTATGTGTTGTCATGAATCACCAAAAATGGGGAGATTGAAAGTGCATCTAGGTAATCCCCATGGGTTTTGGATGATTGATGATGACAATTAAGATACTAATGAGCTTTAATGAGTATGAGCAGAGATCTTTGAGATAAGGATGAATGTGGAGTCCCTCAAAAGCAAAAAAGAAAAGAAGACTTGCAAGAGTATAAAATAGAATTTTATTCTTGAGTTTCACATTTTCTAGTTGTGTAGAGGGTCTTCTCTTTTAGAGTGCTTGAGAATCATTAGAGGGCTCAAATTTTTAGTTATAATCTTGGGAGGGAATAGTCCTAGGCATAGCTGCGAATGTAGACCGGACTTGTCCGGACTCAAGGACGGACTAGTCCGATCCAACCGGACTATTTCGTGTTGGACCGGACTACAAGTCTCTCAGTAAGTTCGGACTTGTTCGTTTTAGGCCGGACTAGTCTGTTCCTGTGTAAGTCTGAGCCTTTCTGAGACCAGGTCCCAGAAGGCTAGACTAGTATGTCCGTGGGGCCAGACTAGTCCGCCTGTCGGACTAATCCACTTGGTCCAGAGGAAGTACCTCTCAGTGACCTCGGACTAGTCCGCTCAGCTGGTCGGACTAGTCCGGTTTCTTAAGACTAGTCCAGTTTAGAATGGAACAAGTGTTCCTGTGTGAGTTCGGACTAGTCCGGACATGGCTAGACTGGTCCGTAATGTGAGATTAGAGAGTTTTGAGACTAAGTCTGATAAGACCGAACTAGTCCGCCCGTGTGGCCGGACTGGTTGGCTACTAGCCAGACTAGGGGGCAAAGGTTCCTATGTGAGATCGGACTAGTCCGTTCTTCACCGGACTAGTCCAGGATTTTATGACCATTTTTAATGACCGTTTGAATTCAAAGGTCGCGGAGACTTTAGTTGGTAGCCTTTGTGACGTAAGTGGTCCCCCAAGGCTGGACTAGTCCGGGGTTCTGTCCGGACTAGTCCAGACTTTAGTAGGTGTAACGGTTAGATGTCGGGATCCCTATAAAAAAGGGACCCCCCGGTTTCAAATGACATGTTTTGCAACCCTAGCACCAAAAACTCTTTCCTTGAGATCTTCTAAGCCTCTTTCCTCACCTTGTTGACCCCTAAGATTGGATCTTGAGGGGTTTGTAGATTTGTGAGAGGAGAGACGCGGTGATCAACGTTTGAGCTCTTGGTTTGAATCTCTTGCACTCTAATTGTTAATTTGAGTTTGTGGTTGTTGTATTTTGTTTCCTAGAACTGCTAGGTTGTTGTAGGGAGCCTCAAGTTGTGAGTAGCCTCTAAGAATCTTGTATTCACTTTTTGATTGATAGTGAAGAACCCGGGCTTGATCTTGGTGATCGCTTGGTGAGGGTAGGGTTGGAAGAGACCCGGTCCTTTGTGGACTCCTCAATGAGGACGTAGATTCCTGTGTGTAATCGAACCTTGGGATAAATCAAGTCTGTTGATTCCTTTACTTTCTTGTTTATTCACTAGAGTTGCTTGTTAGGATTTATCTCACTCAAAACTTATTAATTGACTTATAGTTGTGAATCTTGCAATTCAATCGGTTTCTCATTCACAAATTAGTTGATTAGATTGTTAGACAACTCACATATCTTCTGCTTAAATAAACTTGAAAATAAATCCATAAAAACGCAACCTTTACATACTTTCTATACCTAGATCGGACTAGTCCTCCCCCAGACCGGACTAGTCCGGCCCTTCAGGTTTAATCCGATGTTTTCAATAGTTTCAGGTTTTATTAGCCTATTCACCCCCCCTCTAGGCAACTTTCAAGCTGACTATTCACAACCTCACAGCGATAGACTTGAGGGAGATGGAGTTCATGTATGAGGTTGGCTTTTGTAACCCTCCTACTACCAAAATCCTCCGTCCCTTCTTTAGCGTGCTTAATCGGATCTTGAGAAAAACTTTAGCACCTGAAGACGGTGCTACGGGAATGATCCAAGGCGACCTCCGCCATTTGTTGAAGCTAATCTGTGAAGATGAAAAGTTTAATGTGTTTGACTACATCTACAACGACATCTTCAACATATCCCACACCCTCAATTGCTCATGTGGGTATGCTCCTTTTATCATGTGCCTTATTGAGAAAGTGTCAGTACTGGAGTTTGTGAAGGATGTCAAGCATAGACCCCTTCACCCTCAAACCCCCCCTATCGTGCCAAAGCTTGGAGGAGATTCTAGGAGGAGTGTTCCCGAGGCAACTCCTCCTCCAGCTGCTCCTACCTATTCCCCTTCCGGAGACTCCTCCAATGCCATCTTCAAATTCTTAAAGTCTATCTTCACATCTTGCCACAAAGTGGAAGTCAAGACGCAAAAAATGGCTAAAAGGCAACAAAAGTACTTGAAGAAGCTTTGTGAGACGGCAGACATCGCTACGTCTCCGGAAGCCTCCGACGACGAGGAAATCACACCCTTCCCGGATGTCACTGCAGCGGAGGCTGCATTCCTTGGGGCAGGTTCCTCTAGTGCTGCTCCCGCTGTCAAGGAAGAAGAGGACGACCAAAATGATGAGGAGGACGACGATGAAGCAACCAAAAGCGATGAAGATCACGAGGAGGAGAGTGAGAGCGACGACGACAAGACTTAGACTCAATTCTTTTCCTTTTTTGGTGTCTTGATGTCAAAGCGGGGGGGGGGGGGGGGGGGGGGGATTGAGGGGCTCTTTTAAGTTGTAATGTTGCTACACTTTCATATTTTGCTATTTGGGGTGTAATAACTTTATACTATGCTACTCATATGTGTGATGGTACTTGATTTCAATTTGAGATGCATGTTTCACACTTAATTATTACATCTCAACATTTGCATCACACGTAGGCACACCACCATAATACACCACTCTAATAAATCTCCAATAGAGCTCACTCTCGTGCATAGCCTTTCTTGCAAAACATTCATGCACATATTTAGGGGGAGTGTCTTATACACGTGTGTGTTATTAAAACTAACTCATTCATATTTTTTTATCAAAACCTCAAATTGTTGTCATCAAATCACCAAAAAGGGGATATTGAAAGTGCATCTAGGCTAATTCTCCGTGGGTTTTTAATGATTAATTACAACACTTAAGGGACTGATGAGCTTTGCAAGTGTGAGTACAGGTGATTAAGAAATTTACAAAGATGGATACACTCAAAAAGAAAAGGAGGAGAAAAAGGCAAATACTCAAGAAGATAAGAATTTAGGGTTTTTATTTCTTTTGTGTTGTGTTTAGCCTATGAGCATGAGTGTGATCATAGAGTAAAGTGCTGTGAATCATCTAAGAGCTCATAGTCCGAGTTTAGGTTGAGTGGAGTGAAGATTTGGGATAAGCCCTTGGAATAGAGCCGGACTTGTCCGGGCTGGGAGCCGGACTAGTCTGGCGCATCGGACTGATACGGCGTAGAACGGAACAAGTGGTTCCGTGTGAGTTCGGACTTGTCCGGGGTGGAAGGCCGGACTAGTTCGATGTATCATACTAATCCGATATAAAACAGAATAAGAGTTTCTATGTGAGTTCGGACTTGTCCGTTTGGGGACGGACTAGTCCGTTGAGTGTGCGTCTAAGGCCTTCAGGAGCTAAGTATTGGATGACCGGACTAATCCGTTGTTTATGGCCGGACTAGTCCATAGGTCCAGACTTGTTCGTTTCAAACCGGAACAGGAGTTTATGTGTGAGATCAGACTAGTCCTCTATGTGTCAGACTAGTCCGTTTAGAACTAGGAAGTAGCTGCAGGGACTAAGTTCTGGATGGCCAGACTTGTCTGCCAATGGAGGCCGGACTAGTCCGGTGGACAAGACTTGTCCGTTCTCAACTGAAACAATGGGTTCTGTGTAAGATCAGACTAGTCCGATGTGGACCGGACTAGTCCGTGGTATGTGACCGTTTAGTTGGTGGAATCCGACCGTTTAGTTGGTGAGATCCGACCGTTTAGTAGGTGAAGAATGATGTTATCGGTCCCCGCAGGCCGGACTAGTCCGGGGTTTGGTAGTTGGCGTGAAAGTGCATCTAGGCATCCCTTATGGGCTTTGGTTGATTTATGACAAACAAATGAGACCCTAACAAAATTGTTGAGATGAGCGCAGGTTCTTAAAAGAAAATAGGAAGAAAATGCAAAAAGAAAGGAGAAGGAGGATCCAAATTGATAAGAGCTCAAGAGCTGAAAAGATTAGATCACTTAGTATAGAGTGTGTTGGAGAAACACACCCCAAGAGCTCAAGTGTAAGGGCCTCAGTTTTTGACACCCATTTGTAGTGTTCATCCCCACACCACACACCTCATTTGAGGAAAAATGATGAACACAAATGAAGAGCAAGTAACAATTATCAACATGCTCATTAGGGAACAAACTTACACATTGCAAAAGTGGTATTTCCCACATGTGATATAGATGGGCTGGACATAGGAAAAACTCCTACACTTTGCTAAGGATGTCCATGCCAAGTTTCACCCAAATTCAAAACCTTTTTGAGGTCATCTTGGGTATAGATAGGAAGGGGGCAGTTTGAAAACATATTCAAATTCAAACTGTTTTACACCATGAATTTGAAAGTGGAAGGCATATTCTTACTCAGCACATTTTTGTGGGCTCACACACCAATTTTCACTCCATTTGGGGTTGATCTTGACATGAGCTAAGGGGGAGAAATTCAAACTTTATTTGAATTTCAAACTGAACTTGTGCTGAAATTCATTCAAACCAAACCTCATTTGAACTTTGATCAATTCAAATGGCTCATGGGGGAATAATTTGAATTGCCAAGGGTAGTATGGGGTTCACTATTTACAACAGTGATTAGAAGTAAATTTCAGAGGTTAAAAGGAAGGGTGGGACCCACATGTCAGCCTCTACTTCAACACAAACCGACTGAGACTTTTCACTCGGGTCGCCGAGCCGCAGCGGTGATCGCCACCGAGGCCAGCCACCGCGCCACCAGCTGCTTGCCCACGCGCGGGCATGAGGCGGTGCAGAGCCTTCTTAAGGCGCCTGCCCTCCTCCTCGGCCGAGGTACCGACGTGTTTTCCCGCAAGAACCCAGCACCGGCCGAAAGTTTCCGCAGTTCGGACTTGATCGGAGGACGCCGATCGCAGCTCCCTCCTTCCACTCCAGAGTCCCAGCAAGGTACTAGAGACCTTCCTCCATCCTCCCCATTGCTAGAATTCGGTTGAAACCGATTGATATCGGCTGTGCCGAAAGATCAAACTCGGAACTTGGAACCGCCGCACCTCGGGCTCTCGTGGACAGCCCAAACTGGGCGTCGTCACGCCCGAGCCAAGGCACCCTTGGACGCGCGGGTGACCGGTGCTGCTCATCCCCGAGCCACAGCTCGAGTGATTGCTCACCGGCGGCGAATTTCCATTTTTCCCCTTTCTGTGTGCAGAACGACCTTCGGGTACGATTCTGTTTAATTCATGCTCTAGGAAGGATTAGAGGGCCTCAGGCCGCTCTCACACGAGCTAGACACGGTAACGCACGAGTTGCCTTCACAACTCTGGGCCGGAGAACCTCTGTGCCCGGCGTAATTTGAGGTCGACTAATGGCGGAACGAACGGGGGGTATCGGGCGCACGGTGAGGACCTATTTCGGGCCTTCCCCGAGCTGCCTCGAGCTCATGTCGACCCTCTCTGAGGTCCACTGATGCTCCCCGACCGATTTCCCAAGTAGCTGAGGTACTAGGGGAGTCAGCCGACATGGCCGAAGTCATTCCGATAGGGCGGCTCGTCGCCGACCATGCTCCGGCCGTTGTCATGAGCAGCTGACCCTCGGATCCTGTTCCCCAAGTAAAAGTAGGCAGGGGCGGCCAGAATCAAGAAGTTTGGAGCTGTACAGCAGCCGGCGGCGAGCTCTCCGGCGAGGTTCCTCGGCGGCGGGGCGCGGGTGTCGCGAGGTTGAAGAAGGGGGTGGACCCCAGCTGTCAGCGGCCGATATTTTGAATCGGGATCCGGCTGCGGCCGGGTGGTGTGCCATCGCCTAGGCGTGCGACGCGTGTCCCCGGGCCCACGCGCGAGTTTAAACTTTTCCCCGATTTTCAGATTTCCTTCAAACTTCAAATCCTTATAACTTTGGCTAGAAAGCTCCAAATTGAGTGAACCTAATTTTGATGGATTCAGCTCTCTGAGTACTTTCCAGAAAATCAAGTTTCACTCCATGAAATTCCTTATTTCTCCAGAATTAATTCCTCAAAATTTAAACTGTTAGGAATTTTAACTGGAGAATCCTTTGGCGGAAAATCCTGAAATTTTGCTGAGATGTTCACCAAAATATCCTTGAACTACCATAAAAATTTCAGATCCATTTGAGCTCATTTAATCCACCTAATGGTGTGATTAGTGAAACTGTTCCAAAGAAAATAGAAAATGTTCAGAAACATTTTCAGAATTTTCTCTGAAATTGTTTAGCTCATATATTTAGTTAGAGACTTCCAAATTAAGTGAGACCAACTCCATTAGAACCCTCTGAAAATCTAGTTTTCAGGAAGGCATAGTTTGTTTCATGAAAATTCCTAGAACACCCTAAGAGTTCCAATTAAGGTCAAGGACATAATTAATTGTGGAGGGCTCAAATGAGCTTTGCTGCAACTAAAACTTGACCAAGTCTTTGTTTAGGTTGTAACCAAGCCACAGTAAAAGTTTCACAGTCATTAGGTCTGTCTAGCAAGGGTTATAGACTTCACAACTTCAAACTTAATACAAATGCATTAAATTAATACATGTATTGTTTCTATCATGTAGTCGCTAAGGTCGAGGAGGAACCCGAAGTCCTAGACTTCGTTACTCCGGAGGAACAGCTAGCCTACGACCAAGAGCAGCAAGGCAAGCTCCGGTTTGCATTAACCTTTTTACAAATGTTTATTGTTTTGAGCACATCTTTGAATATTGTTCTTTGCATTAGAGTCTTGTTTGGAAACCCAACTGCACAGCCAAGAAAACCATGGGTTGGGTTTAGGATTGAAAACCTCGTTAGCCACTGCATTGCTAGGATAGAGTAGGATTCGGTACAAGCCGGGTAGTTGGAACTACTCGCGAGAATAGGCTAGAGGCACATTGCTCGGGTAGAGATAGCACATGATACACATGGCAAGAAAATGAGACCGAGCGGAGAGTAAGGGCAACAGGACTTTGGGGTCTGTGTGCTGTAGCTCCGCTTGTGTCGATTGAGGACCGAGCCGTGTGCGGGCCTGTTGAACAAGCTAGAACAGTACCGAAGACCTACCGGCTATATGGGAACCGGGAAACTGATGTAACTCGGGTAGCTGGGTATTGAGGCATTGCCCGTCGTTCAGAGGGTAGGTTGAGAGCTCGAGGTGTAAATCGGCTGGCGGCACGGAGATGCGCGTGCAGAGACCTCTTGCTCGGGACGATGGGACCGGTTCAATGTTTGGCTAACGGGTGAAAGGTAGTCGCGTACGGCGTCCGTGACGGTTGTTGTAGGCAACATCGAGTACGGGCGTACGTGACGGGTTGTTCGGGTAACCCTGCAGGTGTAAATCGATTATAATCGCCGTCCCTCGCGGTCAGTGAGTACCACTTGTTCACTGTACCGTGACGTAGAAAGAACAGGCTAGTTACATGTTAAAATGTTGCTGATTGAAAGTTGGACATTGATTGTTAATGATATGCTGTAGCTTAGAGTTAATTAAAGTTCTTTTCAACTTTGGGCAAAGTACATGAGAGAAATGTGTTTCTTGTTTGATTGCGGCTCTCTCATGTGCCTTAGCGTAAGGTTCTCCACAACCTGCTGCTAAAACTTAAAAGTAAGGTTCTACTAATTAGGCGAGTCCTTGCAAATGATTTTTGCCTCATGCAACCCATTACCCTCATGTAGAAGTTCCATGTTTAGGTGAGACGGGTCAGACTTGCTGAGCCTTCGTGCTCACTGCTTGTGTTTGAAGCTTTTGCAGGGTTCTATGAGGAAGGGACTCCCGAAGAGGAGACGGAACCCCAGGAGGGGAACCCCGTCGAGTGGGAGTCGTGCACGCCGCAGAGTTAGTGTGCATGTGCGCTAGCAAGGACACGTTCGAGGGCTGAACGTGCACTTGAGGCTTAGTCTACGCCCGCGAGTGTGGACTAAACGTATTTTGATGTAAACAGGTCATAAAACGGTTTATGTAATAAACTTCTGCTTCCGCTTTGCACCTTTGACGTGTGTTATACGGTGCTGTGCAACGCAGCACCCCTCAGCGTGATCCTGGCTCGACAGGACCAATGGGGTCGTGTCAGCGTGGTATCAGAGCTCGCTTGAGGTTTAACACAGTAAAAAGGTCTTCTTTTTTGAAAATCCAGTGAGGAACGAGTTAGTAGCCCGTATAAGGATGTTATTAGCATATAGAAAGTGGCATATCAACCTATTTGTTATGTCGGAAAATCGTGCATCTCGGGGCGTTCATGTCTTGGGGGGTGCACGTAAGCGCTGTCCACCAGTGCGCACAAGCTGATGGTTGGAGCCCCACGGGTGGCAGGTAACCCGACCCGCTTTAGTATCCTCTACGACTCTTCATGTCGTTTGGGGTATTCGAGCAACGTCTGTCCCTGGCGTGCGTGGTGCAATATGGGAGACCCCGTCACGTGGTCTGAAACGTGAACACGTAACTCAAGGCGTGTTTGGCTTGAGAACATCCGGGCGAGTGATGACGGCCGGGTGTACCAACTGTATAGATTCCGGGCTCGGTGTGCAGCCGAGTCTGATGATTGTTTGAGTTTCTGCAGGTAGCCTTACCACGAAACGGTAGACGTGTAGCATCCGTGTGCGAGTGACGAGTAGTGCCACTGAACTAACGAAGCCGGCTAAGTCCGGTATAGGTTTTTCTTTGTGAGGACGTAGTACCGACATAATCTGGTGACGCATCGACGTCACATCCAACTAAATGAACAACTTCATTTAAAAATTTGAAGGTTTTGATCCAAAATAGTAAAACTTGATGTAACTCCTTTCCTTGAACAGGATATTCAAAGTTAACAAGTTTTCAACTTATAGGATGTTAAGGACAGAGCACTCTGTTTTCAGCTGAATCAAGGCTGAAGTTAATCAGAGGTTAGAGGTTGAGTTCTTTCGAGGTTGGGGTCGTATGATACATTTCTGGAAAGCTTTGGAAGAGCTTTACAACTTTTCTGTTGAGGTCCAGAGGTGTTTCATCCCTTAACCACTCGAAAAGTGCAGTAGAGTTGAAACTGTCCCGAAAACAGGACAGAGTAAAGACTCTATGTAAACTCTCTGTAAATTAAGCATAACTTCCTGCTTAAAAATCCAAAAATAGGAAATGAGGTACTTCTGGAAAGCTTATGAGACGGGTTACAACTTTGTAACAGAAAGTTTTGTCCGATTAGGGACAGAATTAACTGGGATTCTTGGATCAAATCAGTACCTAAGGCAGGGAGGTGCTGTCCAATTGTTTCCAGAAATTCTGTTAACTTTGACATCTCATAACCTTTGAACCAGGACAGATCTTAGGCCAAGCAAATACTGGCTGGAAAGCTATTGAAGTTAACTTTAACTTTGATGTTGAGCTCCAGGATTGGTTTTGCCTTTAACATGGCCTAAATCAGGTTGATATGGAAACTGGTCACGGCTGTCATGGGAATAGCAGATCAGCAGTCAAATTTGTTTAAAAATTTGAACTATGTTTCCGAGTGTTATGGGTTCAATGACATATCTTATGTTATAACTCAATGGTTTACTGTTTAAATAAATATTTGACATTTCTCAAATATATCTTTACAGATGGCAGCAGATAAACAGTTAGAGAACGGGTGGGTAGTTTCCCACTGTTCTGACCGTAGCGGCTACCCGGAAGCATTGTGGCAAATGCTCCAATATTTCGGGTACAACCAGATGCCGCAATACTTCGCCAAGGAAGAAGGCGAAGAGGGGAACAAGACGTGGACGATCCATGTAGAAGTTCCTGCAGGACCTACGCCACCCGGTTGGGTGCCATTCACCGTCACGGTGAGAGGAAGACAACCGGAAGGGATGTGGCAAGTGGCAGCCCGTGACACTATGTCACGTTTCTGCCAACTACATGTGCAGGCTATGGAGGGAACTCCATACGCACTCATTCCGGTGGAGGGACGAGCTCAGCATGTGTGGGAAGAGAGGTACCTGGAGGCAACAGACCCGAGTTGCCCAAGGTACAACCCCGCGGAGGCAAATCTCAGCCTCCAAATGAGGGCGGGAAACGCTGTGATGGACAGCCAAGCTGTTCATACGGAGCATCTCGCCACCAAGCTCAAGGAGAGCACAAGCCGTGGAGATCATTTTGAGAGTGCTCACAGTGCACTCCGCAATGTGCTCCTTCCGACGATCAAGCGACTGAATGAACAACACAATCAGTTGCGTCGTCTGAAGAAGGCAAAGAAGAAGAGCCGTGTTGACATCGCGGCGTTGCAAGAGCTGGTGCAGACCCTAACCCAGCAGAATGAGGACCTTGCTCAAGACCGGGACGACGCTATCGAGGAAGGCCAAGGCTGGGAAGAGGACTACAACCAAGCTATGGACGAGGTGCAGGCCTTGCAGGACCTCGTGCCCCCGGTATTGGGCGTACCGGTAGTCTTGGGTCTTCCAGCCATGGGAGAACCCGGAATGGGAGAAGAGGTGGTAGACCCCGAGTCACCAGCAGAGGTACCGGAGGAGGACGACCCACAGGAGGTCGAGTTCTACTCCGAGTAGAGGGTTACGGTTGCCAAGTAGGGCAGCTAGGGTAGCGTAACCCAACTTTTGTAATCGGTGACATGTCGTGTAGGCAGTAGCGTATGTATAGATAGTGACGACATGAGCACGACTTCTCGGAGATCCGAGAATAATGTATCTTGTATAAAGTTTATGCTTTATCAATATATGTGAATGTTGTGCAAGTTAATCATGCGTCGCTTCAATACCTACTGCTGTTTATGGAATTTTGAGTAAGACATGTGCTAATTGCTGCTGTGTTGAATTTCAGAATGACGCGTACTCGTGCCAACCCTGATGTTGGAGGTACTAGCCAAGGGGGAGAGACCTCCCAACCACCTCCCGAGGACTCCTCGGGACAGCAGCAGCAACAGCAACAGCAAACACCGCCACCGCCACTGCCAACGGTTACATTGGCCGACATTGTCGCGGCAATGGCGGGTTCACATCAGCAGCACACAGAGCTGCTGCAAACGTTAATTGCGAATACGTCTCGCCCAGAGAGACGTCAAGATCGTGAGGAGCGCCAACAGAGCTCCTACTCCGACTTCCTGGCGACTCATCCCCCTGTATTCTCGAGGGCGGATAAACCACTTGACGCGGACAACTGGCTCCGCGCCATAGAGATGAAGTTCGGGCTGCTCCAAATCAGCGAGCAGCGCAAGACTCAGTTCGCGGTCCAGCAGCTCCAAGGATCCGCGAGCGCGTGGTGGGCCAACTTCTGTGCTTCCCAGCCCACCGACCGAGTGATGACCTGGGCGGAGTTCCGGACGGCCTTCAGGGCCTATCATATACCGCCTGGTTTGATGAAGAGGAAGACGCAGGAGTTCCTACACCTGCAACAAGGGAGCCGGAACGCGCTGGAATATTCCAGGGCGTTCAACGATCTCGCGCTCTACGCGTCGTATCACGCGGATACAGACGAGAAGCGGCGAGACCATTTTTACCAGGGGCTTAACCCGCTCCTGAAGGACAAGTTGGCGATGTTCAATCGCGGCAGCCTCAACGACATCATTGATGCTGCGATTGTTCAGGAGGACTCCGGCAAGGAGTTGGCGGCGGCAGAGCGAAAGCGAAGCGCGCCGCAGAGCAGCGGAGAAGGAGGTGGTCCTTCTCAGAAGTTTCGGATGGTGAATCGCCCACCATCAGGCCCACGCTGGCAACCACCACAGCGGTCGATGCCGTTCCGCGGTCGGCCGTACTCTTCACCAGCATTCCGGCCGGCACTGCCAGCACCACCGCAACAACAACAGCAGCAGCGGGCGATGCCGCGTGCGTTTGCACCTCCGCAACGCATGCCGGGCTTTCGTCCCCCGAGTACTCCACCAGCAGCGGCCACATGTTACAAGTGTGGTCGTCCAGGACACTTCGCGAGCAGTTGCCCGGAGAGGCAAGGCGGCGGAGTGGCACCACAGTTTCTGGGGAGGAATCAACCCCGGAACCCTACTAATGCGCGGCGGGCAAACCCTAGGCCCGGTACTGTCCACCAGCTTGCCATTGAGGACGTGCCGGAGGGCGAGCCAATCCTTGCGGGTATGTTCCAACTCCACCAGCATCCCGCTATAGTACTGTTTGATTCAGGTGCCACGCATAATTTTATTAGCCAAGATTTCATTGCTAAACACAGTTTGCCAATACTACCCACCGATAGTCCATATTTAATTTGTTCACCGGGTGGGAAGATTTCAGCAAGCGTAATGGTCTCCAAAGCACCATTATGCTTAGCGGGTAGAGTGTACCCCACGTCTCTCATTATCTTGGAGGGACAGAAGGTCGATGTCATCCTAGGGATGTCGTGGTTAACCCGCCACGGCGCTGTTTTAGACACCGTCCTTCGAGTCGTGCACTTAAACTCAGAAGTGCACGGTTCTCACTCATTATTTCTAGACATTCCAGAAATAAAACTTCCAAGTGTCTATCAAGCCACAACCATAAGATTGGAAGACATTCCAGTGGTCCGAGAGTTCCCTGATGTATTCCCGGACGATTTGCCGGGGATGCCACCCGATAGAGAGGTGGAGTTCAAGATTGAACTTGCACCGGGAACCATGCCAATATCCCGAAGGCCGTACAAGATGGCGCCCAAGGAGTTGGCTGAACTGAAGACTCAGCTCACGGACCTTCTGGAGAAGGGTTTTATTAGGCCGAGCTCCTCGCCATGGGGCTGTTCGGCATTATTTGTCAAAAAGAAGGATGAAACGTTGCGGCTTTGCGTGGACTACCGTCCATTAAATGCCGTAACCATCAAGAACAAGTACCCGTTGCCACGGATCGACATGTTGTTTGATCAGTTGGTCGAAGCAAAGATCTTTTCCAAGATGGATTTAAGATCCGGGTACCATCAGATTAAGATAAGAGCGGAGGACATTCCAAAGACAGCTTTCTCGACAAGGTACGGACGTTATGAGTACCTGGTCATGTCCTTTGGCCTCACCAATGCTCCAGCTCACTTCATGTACTTAATGAACTCGGTGTTTATGCCGGAGCTGGACAAGTTTGTCGTGGTCTTCATCGACGACATCCTGGTATATTCCAAGTCGGAGGAAGATCACAAGAAACATCTGCGTATAGTCTTGCAACGGCTGCGGGATCACAAGTTATACGCAAAGTTCAACAAATGCGAGTTTTGGATATCGCAAGTGCCTTTCCTCGGGCATATCATCTCAGCAGAGGGTATCGCTGTGGACCCGAGCAAGATCACGCAAGTGCTGAATTGGAAATCCCCGAGAACTGTTCATGAGGTACGGAGTTTCCTCGGACTCGCGGGGTATTATCGGAGGTTCATTCCGAACTTCTCGAAGATTGCCAAGCCAATGACAGAGCTGCTGAAGAAGGCTACCAAATATGTTTGGAGTCCAGCATGTGAAGCAGCATTCAAGGCTTTAGTCAAGCACCTGACATCAGCACCGGTTTTGGCGCAGCCAGACACAACAAAACCGTTCGATGTGTACTGCGATGCATCCGGCATTGGGCTCGGATGTGTGCTGATGCAAGATCGAAGAGTGGTCGCGTATGGATCACGGCAGCTTAGGAACCATGAGCAGAATTATCCAACTCACGATTTGGAGCTCGCTGCCGTGGTACTTGCACTGAAGATGTGGAGGCACTACCTACTCGGTAACCTCGTACATTTATATACCGACCACAAAAGCCTCAAGTACATATTCACTCAGAAGGAGTTGAACATGAGGCAACGAAGATGGTTAGAACTGATAAAGGATTACGAGATAGAGATCCATTATCATCCGGGCAAGGCAAACGTTGTGGCAGATGCGCTGAGCCGCAAGTCACACGTCAATAATCTGGCCATCACACCGTTGGAAGAGAGCGAACCACCACTACATGTGATTCCACACGGAGCTCTCTACAACCTAACTTTGATCCCCACCATCCGTGAAGAGATAGCGGCAGCCCAGAAGAATGACAAGGGCATGTCACATTTGCGGAGACGTGTAGACAGTGGGGAGTTGAAATGTTTCCGGAAGGACGGAGACGGTGTCCTATGGTTCAAGGACCGGATCGTCGTACCCCGAAATCCGGAGTTACGGAAGAAAATATTTGATGAGGCTCACTTATCAAAATTTTCTATTCACCCCGGCAGCAACAAAATGTATCAAGAACTCAGAAGAAGGTTTTGGTGGACACGGATGAAGCGAGAGACTGCAAAATACGTGTCCGAGTGTGATACATGTCGAAGGGTGAAGGCAGACCACATGCGGAAACCGGGACTGCTGCAACCACTGGGCATTCCTGCCTGGAAGTGGGAGGACGTGAGCATGGATTTCGTCGTCGGTTTACCCACCACCTTACAGAAACATGATTCTGTGTGGGTGATCGTCGATCGGCTCACCAAAGTTGCCCATTTCATCCCGGTCAACACCAACTACAACGCCAAGAAGTACGCTGAATTGTACATCTCACGGATCCTATGCTTGTACGGCGTACCCCGTACTATCATATCGGATCGGGGCACTTTATTTGTGTCCCATTTTTGGGAGCAGCTACACGCTGCCTTGGGGACGAAGCTGATCCGTAGTTCAGCCTACCACCCGCAGACGGATGGACAAACTGAGCGGGTAAATCAAATCCTAGAAGACATGCTACGAGCTTGCGCTATCGACCACGGCAAGAATTGGGATGATCACTTGCCGTTAGCCGAGTTCTCGTACAACAATGGGTACCAAGCCAGCATCAAGATAGCGCCCTACGAGGCGCTATACGGAAGAAAATGCCGCACACCATTGAACTGGTGTGAGTCTGGCGAAAGGGTTACCTTCGGGATTGACCTTGTCAACGACGCGGAAGAAAAGGTTCGACTGATTCAAGCGAACCTAAGAGCTGCTCAATCCCGACAGAAACAATATGCGGACCGGAGAAGGCGCCCATTACAATTCGAAGTTAGAGATCACGTATATCTACGGGTGTCTCCAATGAAGGGTGTAAACAGATTTGGGGTGAGAGGAAAGTTGGCACCCCGATTCATCGGTCCATTCCAGATTACCGAAAGATGTGGATCGGTAGCATACCGGCTGAAATTACCAGAAGCACTTTCCGGTGTGCACAACGTCTTTCACATTTCCCAGCTGAGGAAGTGTCTCAAGCTATCAACTACCGTTCAGCTGGAAGACATTGAAGAACTGCAACCGGATCTCACCTATCGGGAGGAACCGGTGCAGATTATTGATGAAAAGGCCCGAACCACACGCAACAGTACGTTGTGGTTCTACAAGGTTCTGTGGAGTAATCACTCCATGGACGAAGCGACATGGGAGAGCGAAGAATTCCTTCGCACTAACTACCCCGACTTTCTCACGTCGCATATCCGGTAATTTTCCACCGTCCTCTCTCTCATTTTCACCTTATAATCTCGGGACGAGATTCTTTTAAGGGGGGAGGAATGTAAGGGCCTCAGTTTTTTACACCCATTTGTAGTGTTCATCCCCACACCACACACCTCATTTGAGGAAGAATGATGAACACAAATGAAGAGCAAGTAACAATTATCAACATGCTCATTAGGGAACAAACTTACACATTGCAAAAGTGGTATTTCCCACATGTGATATAGATGGCCTGGACATAGGAAAAACTCCTACACTTTGCTAAGGATGTCCATGCCAAGTTTCACCCAAATTCAAAACCTTTTTGAGGTCATCTTGGATATAGATAGGAAGGGGGCAGTTTGAAAACATATTCAAATTCAAACTGTTTTTATACCATGAATTTGAAAGTGGAAGGCATATTCTTACTCAGCACATTTTTGTGGGCTCACACACCAATTTTCACTCCATTTGGGGTTGATCTTGACATGAGCTAAGGGGGAGAAATTCAAACTTTATTTGAATTTCAAACTGAACTTGTGCTGAAATTCATTCAAACCAAACCTCATTTGAACTTTGATCAATTCAAATGACTCATGGGGGAATAATTTGAATTGCCAAGGGTAGTATGGGGTTCACTGTTTACAACAGTGATTAGAAGTAAATTTCAGAGGTTAAAAGGAAGGGTGGGACCCACATGTCAGCCTCTACTTCAACACAAACCGACTGAGACTTTTCACTCGGGTCGCCGAGCCGCAGCGGTGATCGCCACCGAGGCCAGCCACCGCGCCACCAGCTGCTTGCCCACGCGCGGGCATGAGGCGGTGCAGAGCCTTCTTAAGGCGCCTGCCCCCCTCCTCGGCCGAGGTACCGACGTGTTTTCCCGCAAGAACCCAGCACCGGCCGAAAGTTTCCGCAGTTCGGACTTGATCGGAGGACGCCGATCGCAGCTCCCTCCTTCCACTCCAGAGTCCCAGCAAGGTACTAGAGACCTTCCTCCATCCTCCCCATTGCTAGAATTCGGTTGAAACCGATTGATATCGGCTGTGCCGAAAGATCAAACTCGGAACTTGGAACCGCCGCACCTCGGGCTCTCGTGGACAGCCCAACCTGGGCGTCGTCACGCCCGAGCCAAGGCACCCTTGGACGCGCGGGTGACCGGTGCTGCTCATCCCCGAGCCACAGCTCGAGTGGTTGCTCACCGGCGGCGAATTTCCATTTTTCCCCTTTCTGTGTGCAGAACGACCTTCGGGTACGATTCTGTTTAATTCATGCTCTAGGAAGGATTAGAGGGCCTCAGGCCGCTCTCACACGAGCTAGACACGGTAACGCACGAGTTGCCTTCACAACTCTGGGCCGGAGAACCTCTGTGCCTGGCGTAATTTGAGGTCGACTAATGGCGGAACGAACGGGGGGTATCGGGCGCACGGTGAGGACCTATTTCGGGCCTTCCCCGAGCTGCCTCGAGCTCATGTCGACCCTCTCTGAGGTCCACTGATGCTCCCCGACCGATTTCCCAAGTAGCTGAGGTACTAGGGGAGTCAGCCGACATGGCCGAAGTCATTCCGATAGGGCGGCTCGTCGCCGACCATGCTCCGGCCGTTGTCATGAGCAGCTGACCCTCGGATCCTGTTCCCCAAGTAAAAGTAGGCAGGGGCGGCCAGAATCAAGAAGTTTGGAGCTGTACAGCAGCCGGCGGCGAGCTCTCCGGCGAGGTTCCTCGGCGGCGGGGCGCGGGTGTCGCGAGGTTGAAGAAGGGGGTGGACCCCAGCTGTCAGCGGCCGATATTTTGAATCGGGATCCGGCTGCGGCCGGAATCGGGTGTGCTGGCGCGCAAAGTCCTTGTGGGCCGCGGTGTGCCATCGCCTAGGCGTGCGACGCGTGTCCCCGGGCCCACGCGCGAGTTTAAACTTTTCCCCGATTTTCAGATTTCCTTCAAACTTCAAATCCTTATAACTTTGGCTAGAAAGCTCCAAATTGAGTGAACCAAATTTTGCTGGATTCAGCTCTCTGAGTAATTTCCAGAAAATCAAGTTTCACTCCATGAAATTCCTTATTTCTCCAGAATTATTTCCTCAAAGTTTAAACTGTTAGGAATTTTAACTGGAGAATCCTTTGGCGGAAAATCCTGAAATTTTGCTGAGATGTTCACCAAAATATCCTTGAACTACCATAAAAATTTAAGATCCATTTGAGCTCATTTAATCCACCTAATGGTGTGATTAGTGAAACTGTTCCAAAGAAAATAGAAAATGTTCAGAAACATTTTCAGGATTTTCTCTGAAATTGTTTAGCTCATATCTTTAGTTAGAGACTTCCAAATTAAGTGAGACCAACTCCATTAGAACCCTCTGAAAATCTAGTTTTCAGGAAGGCATAGTTTGTTTCATGAAAATTCCTAGAACACCCTAAGAGTTCCAATTAAGGTCAAGGACATAATTAATTGTGGAGGGCTCAAATGAGCTTTGCTGCAACTAAAACTTGACCAAGTCTTTGTTTAGGTTGTAACCAAGCCACAGTAAAAGTTTCACAGTCATTAGGTCTGTCTAGCAAGGGTTATAGACTTCACAACTTCAAACTTAATACAAATGCATTAAATTAATACATGTATTGTTTCTATCATGTAGTCGCTAAGGTCGAGGAGGAACCCGAAGTCCTAGACTTCGTTACTCCGGAGGAACAGCTAGCCTACGACCAAGAGCAGCAAGGCAAGCTCCGGTTTGCATTAACCTTTTTACAAATGTTTATTGTTTTGAGCACATCTTTGAATATTGTTCTTTGCATTAGAGTCTTGTTTGGAAACCCAACTGCACAGCCAAGAAAACCATGGGTTGGGTTTAGGATTGAAAACCTCGTTAGCCACTGCATTGCTAGGATAGAGTAGGATTCGGTACAAGTCGGGTAGTTGGAACTACTCGCGAGAATAGGCTAGAGGCACATTGCTCGGGTAGAGATAGCACATGATACACATGGCAAGAAAATGAGACCGAGCGGAGAGTAAGGGCAACAGGACTTTGGGGCCTGTGTGCTGTAGCTCCGCTTGTGTTGATTGAGGACCGAGCCGTGTGCGGGCCTGTTGAACAAGCTAGAACAGTACCGAAGACCTACCGGCTATATGGGAACCGGGAAACTGATGTAACTCAGGTAGCTGGGTATTGAGGCATTGCCCGTCGTTCAGAGGGTAGGTTGAGAGCTCGAGGTGTAAATCGGCTGGCGGCACGGAGATGTGCGTGCAGAGACCTCTTGCTCGGGACGATGGGACCGGTTCAATGTTTGGCTAACGGGTGAAAGGTAGTCGCGTACGGCGTCCATGATGGTTGTTGTAGGCAACATCGAGTACGGGCGTACGTGACGGGTTGTTCGGGTAACCCTGCAGGTGTAAATCGATTATAATCGCCGTCCCTCGCGGTCAGTGAGTACCACTTGTTCACTGTACCGTGACGTAGAAAGAACAGGCTAGTTACATGTTAAAATGTTGCTGATTGAAAGTTGGACATTGATTGTTAATGATATGCTGTAGCTTAGAGCTAATTAAAGTTCTTTTCAACTTTGGGCAAAGTACATGAGAGAAATGTGTTTCTTGTTTGATTGCGGCTCTCTCATGTGCCTTAGCGTAAGGTTCTCCACAACCTGCTGCTAAAACTTGAAAGTAAGGTTCTACTAATTAGGCGAGTCCTTGCAAATGATTTTTGCCTCATGCAACCCATTACCCTCATGTAGAAGTTCCATGTTTAGGTGAGATGGGTCAGACTTGCTGAGCCTTCGTGCTCACTGCTTGTGTTTGAAGCTTTTGCAGGGTTCTATGAGGAAGGGACTCCCGAAGAGGAGACGGAACCCCAGGAGGGGAACCCCGTCGAGTGGGAGTCGTGCACGCCGCAGAGTTAGTGTGCATGTGCGCTAGCAAGGACACGTTCGAGGGCTGAACGTGCACTTGAGGCTTAGTCTACGCCCGCGAGTGTGGACTAAACGTATTTTGATGTAAACAGGTCATAAAACGGTTTATGTAATAAACTTCCGCTTCCGCTTTGCACCTTTGACGTGTGTTATACGGTGATGTGCAACGCAGCACCCCTCAGCGTGATCCTGGCTCGACAGGACCAATGGGGTCGTGTCATCAAGTGGAAGAAATCACACTAACTACACAAAATCAGCATGTGCGACTAGTCTGATATCAACCGTACTAGTCCGATTTTCTTTGTGACCAAAACACGGACTAGTCCGATATCAGCCGGACAAGTCCGATTTTGTCTCTCGATAGAAAACGTACTAGTCCGCACTTTTACGGACTGGTCCGGTTTCTCACAACACTTAGGGTTTTCCACACACCGCACACCGGACTAGTCCGGACATCGCAAACCCTAACATAACCATTGGAAACCCTACTATAAAAGGAGGTGTACGGCCATACCAACAGAACACTTCGACCCCCTGCGCCGTCACACCTCTCAATAGCCCAAAATTCACATCTCTCCACACATTCTAACCCAAAAGGATCAATTCTTTGGGGATTAGCAATTGATCAAAGGAGAGACTTGTTCTACACATCTTGATCTCTTGGGTTTGATCTCTCTCACACTCTTGTTCGTAATTATTCATCTTTTAAGTGTGTTTGGTTGTGTTCATTCATTGCAATTCTTGGGGAGCCCTCAACTTGTGAGAAGGCCCCTTGAACGATTTATTTGCCCTTTGTGATTAGTGGAAGAGAATCAGCCTCCATGGCGATTCGACGAGGGTAGGTTTGGTGAAGATCCGGTCCTTAGTGGACTCCTCAACGGGGACGTAGATTTCCTTCGTGGAATCGAACCTCGGGATAAACACTTGTCTCCTACTCTTGTTCATTTATTGTTTATTATATTCTAGTGTTTAATAATCTTGTGAAATTTACATTGAAGCATTGAAACCAAAGTTGATCTCTATCATTAATTGTTTCACTTTGCAATACATCTAAGTATCGAATTAATTTCTGCTGCATAAAGTACTAGAAGTGAAAATATTGATCAATTTTGATATCTCTAGTCCATGAATACCGGACTACTCCGCACAGTACCGGACTAGTCCGATTTTTCTTTGAGTAGAAAACGGACTAGTCCGCACTCTACCGGACTAGTCCGATTTTCCTGTATTTGATAAACCTACCAAGTGTTTCAAGGATCAACAAAGCATCAAAAAGCCTATTCACCCGCCCCCCTCTAGAATTCATGGCAACGGCTAGTCCCCGGGACCTCTACAAAAAGGGGCTGCCCGGGCCTCAAAGAAAAGAACAAGCACCGTAACGACGAAATAGACTTTCTAGAGCTTTTCTAATCCCCTCTCTTCAAGTTCTTGGAACCCTAATGTGATTCTTGAGGGTGTGTGAGTGTTAGGAAGGGGAGAAGAAGGGGAGTGTGCACCATGGAGCTCTTGGTTGATTCTCTAGCACCGAGTGAGAAGTGTGTTGTTGAAGAGAATTGGTGAAAGTTGCCTAGAGAGGTGGTGAATAGGCGGGAAATCTGAAATTCGGCTTAATAAAAATGATTAGTTCACAAAGTTTGGACTAGTCCGGTCTTGAGGGCGGACTAGTCCAGTCTCAGAATATTATAGCTCAATAAGACAAGAACACAATATTTATCCCGTGGTTCAGCTCCACAAAGAAGCCTACATCCACGTTGAGGAGTCCACCAAGGACCAGGCTGCTCTGAACCTTTTCCTCACCAAGCCACCACCAAGGTTAGCTTGTTCTTCCACTATACCACAAATGTTTCACAATATGTCGTGGGGCAACTCACAACTTGAGGCTCCCACGAGGACTCAGAACAATTCTCTTCGACAGCACACCTCTCACTTAGTGCTAGAGAATCAACCAAGAGCTCTATAGTGCACACTCACCCTTCTTCTTCTCTTTTCAAAACTCTCAAACCCTCAAGAATCACACTTGGGGTTCCAAGAACTTGAAGAGAGGGGACTAAAAGGCTCTAGGATGGCTATTTCGTTGTTAGGGTGCTTGTTCTTCTCTTTGAGGCTCGGGCAACCTCTTTTTACAAAGGCACCGTGGACTAGCCGTTGCCAACTTCTAAACCCCGAACTAGTCCGCCCTTTGACCCCGGACTAGTCCGACCTGCGCGAACCGATGACATCACTCTTCACCTACTAAACGGTCGGATCTCACCAACTAAACGGTCGGATTCCACCAACTAAATGGCCACATACCACGGACTAGTCCGGTCCACAACGGACTAGTCTGATCTCACACAGAACCCATTGTTCCGGTTGAGAATGGACAGGTCTGGTCCACTGGACTAGTCCGACCTCCATGGGCGGACAAGTATGGTCATCCAGAACTTAGTCCCTGCATCTACTTCCTAGTTCTAAACGGACTAGTCCGACACACAGAGGACTAGCCCGATCTCACACAGAACCTCCTGTTCCGGTTAGAAATGGACTAGTCTGAACCTGCGGACTAGTCTGGCCTCAAAGAGCGGACTAGTCCAGTCCTTCAGCACTTAGCTCCTGAAGAGCTCAGGCACTCTCTCCACGGACTAGTCCGTCTCCAGACGGACAAGTACGAACTCACACAGAAACTCTTGTTCCGTTCTATATTGGATTAGTCTGATACATCAGACTAGTACGACCTTCCACCCCGGACATGTCTGAACTCACACAGAACCATTTGTTCCATTCTACATTGGATCAATCCGATGTATCGGACTAGTCTGGCTTCCATCCCGGACAAGTCCAGCCCTATTTCGAGGGCTTATTCCAAATCTTCACTCCACTCAACCTAAACTCGGACTATGAGCTATTAGATGATTCTCAACATTTTACTCTATGATCACGCTCATGCTCAAAAGCTAAACACAACATAAAAGAAATAAAAACCCTAAATGCTATTCTTCTTGTGTATTTACCTTTTTTCTCCTCTTTTCTTGTTTGAGTGTATCCGTCTTCGTAATTTCTTAATCACTTGTACTCACACTTGCAAAACTCATTAGTCCCTTAAATGTTATCATTAATCATCAAACCCACAGAGAACTAGCCTAGATGCACTTTCAATTGGTTTGTAAGTGTTTTGAGCTGAATTATCGTGGCAGTCTCAAGTTGTGAGTTGCCCACACGATATATTGTGAAGCATTTGTGATATAGTGAAAAACAAGCCGACCTTGGTGGTGGCTTGGTGAGGAAAAGGTTGAGAGCAACCTAGTCTTTGGTGTACTTCTCAACATAGACGTAGGCTTCTTTGTGGAGCTGAACCACAGGATAAATATTGTTTCCGTGTCTTATTGAGTTAAAATCCTCTGTAACCGGACTAGTCCGAACTCTGTGACCTAATCGTTTTATTAAGCCGTATTTGAGATTTTTCGCCTATTCACCCCCCTCTAGGCAACTTTCAAAAGACGCTACGACTTTTATAGGGCTAATATCATCCACCTCATGGACGACTCGTCAACTCGTGGACGATTTTGAATCTGTCATCAAGAACACTTTGCTTATTTATAGTTTTGTCTTTTGGTTTTAAAAGAGTTAATATTTAGGACACAAAGTAACATGCAAAATATAGAGATATAAATTAATTATCTTAAAAGATATGATACATAGAGTGAAACAAAAATAAAAAATAAATGACACAGTACATCAACGCCTAGCACGCTTCCCACGTCCACCCCTAGCAGCCCTACGCGCCGTTCGTACATGGTCTGCATCGTAAGTTAGCAGATCAAGCGGGTTCCTAGGCCTAGGAGCTTCTGTCGGGGTCGCGTCCTGCACCGGCTGCGTCGGCTCCTCTTCGGCATCACCCCCTCATTATTTTACTCGTCATCATTTTTGTCATGCGTGTCGTTGACTACTTCCTTGGCTTCAACCCAAATCATAAATATTACAGGTCACCTATATTTCAGAGCACTTGCAGCATAAACACGCCACACGGTGTTCCCTTTAGCGGCAGTATTTTTAAAAAATGGTTCTCACTTGAACGGCTGATAACTCCGTTTATCTTCAACTCATATTCATTCTCACTCAGTTTTAAAACTTTCAACAACCATCTATATACACACATAAATATCCATTTTGTTAGACTAGGTATTCTCCTATTTATAAAAGGAAGTACTGATAAATCTAATTCACTTGAACTATAGTTAATTTTCCCATCTTCATAAAATATCTGAAAATCTACTTTATTCAACATACCTAGCATACGTATATACGCAATTTAGTAATTGCAAAAATAATAGAAACAAAAAACTAAAATACACATAATGTAATATAAATTGTGTTAAAAACAGATATGCACTATTATAGAAATATAAATATAAAAAATAAAAATGATTTAAAAATAACATAAAACTATATTTAAAATAGACTAAATATAAATTTAAACTAACCAAAAATTTTAAAGTCAAATAAAACTAAACCTAAAATCCAAAATTATAACTAAACTTAACCTAAAATCCAAACCTAAAATCTAAAAATTTGAATCTAAATATTAACATAGAAGGCAAAAATTAACTTAAAATAAAAAATTTAAACTAACTAAATCCTAAATAAAAACTAAAGTAGACTAAAACTAAAAGTCTGAAACTAGATCTTGAAAACTAATTAAAACTAACATAAACTAATATTTAAACTAATCTAAAATTTAAATTACAAACTAAGTAAATCCTAATACTAAATAAAAATTAAATTAAACACTAAAACATAAAAAATTAACCTTAGTTTAAACTAATATTTAAATCTAAATTATGTACAATGCACAATTAATATACTCCCTCCGGTGCATAAAAAATCGTAATTCTACACAGAAGCCATGAGTGCATAAAAAATTGACGTCGAAACAGAATCGAAGAGTTTGTCTTGGAAAAAACGTAATAAATACATCGTACAGTGCATGGCTAGAAATCGAACCTGCATGAGAGGCTTGGAAACTAGTAGAGATCAGTCAAGCCATTAAAAAGAGTACGATAGTAATAAAAAGAAAATAGATATGCAAAAATATTTACAAAACGATAGTTTTTTATCACCGAAGGGAGTAAGTAATAAGAATTCCGCGTCCAGAATTCGAGAGATTCCCAGCCCACGACTCGTGGGCCATGAGCGCCATGGGGCGGCTGGGCCCAGGTGGCTCCTCGAGGACTTCTTCCGACGGCGACGTCCGTTCCCGTCGTCTCCGACACTCAGCTCCGGCCGATTCTTCCTTCCCTCCCCATCCTTCCGACCAATCCGACGCCCATCCATGGACAACGCCGCCCCGAACCCTTCCGCTGCCGCGGTGGGCAACGGCGTCCAAGCGTCGGGGGCAGGCGGGGAGCGGCCCGAGGACGCGTCGAAGCAGAACCTGGCGCAGGTAACGAGCTCGATCCAGAGGACGCTGGGCCTGCTCCACCAGCTCAACCTCACCGTCTCCTCCTTCAACTCCGCCTCCCAGCTCTCCCTGCTCCAACGCCTGTGAGTCCCGGAGCGTGTCCCCCGTTTCGTTTCCGTTCCCGTCTCGTGCCGTCTGTATGGCGGGGGGTTCGAATCCTTAGGGTTTGCGTTGCTGTTGCGTGCGTGGCGGGTGGTTCAGGAACGGACTCGTGGCGGAGCTCGACACGATGCAGAAGCTCGCCGACGGGTGTAACATCCAGGTGCCCATGGAGGTCGTCAAGTGAGCACACTGTCTCTTTCACCTGCCCTCCCAGCCCAATTTCGCTCGACTTGTGTAGTGTTAACCGGTTGTTCCCCTGGTAGTTTGATCGATGACGGGAAGAACCCAGACGAGTTCACCCGGGACGTGCTCAACAGCTGCATCGCCAAGAACCAGATCACCAAGGGCAAGACCGATGCTTTCAAGGTATGGAAACATCCGGGTGCCTCAATAGTTACTGGATTGGTTAATGCGAACATAGCACTTGAGCTTCTTATCTGCTTGATAGAATTAGGATCCTAGATACGCTATGGCTTGTGATTGTGACCAATACAAATGATTCTCTTGCCTTGGTACGCAAATGAACTTTGTATAGGATTAGCTGTTGAGCCTCACCCATCTCCTTTCAGTTTTGACCTTCTCAATGAATAGCGACTCTGTGCCTCTATGTGGCAATGTGCTTTCACTAAAGGTGAAACTTGTTTTCCTGCCTGATAGGATTGCATTATTCCATACCCATGAATTTATTTCTTGTGGAAGCTACATCACTACTTCAGTTACCAAGTGTTTTTTGTTGTTATGGAGTCTAGCTTATGTTTCTTACTTGCCTTTGATATAATAAAACATTTCTGTACAACAGTACATTGAAGGGAGTAAAATTTGTGTGCCTATCTTGGTATGGGAGCAGCAATGCAGATTAGGGATCTCTCTATTCTATTATGTGGCTGGAAACACATATTTAGCTTTTCTGAAATTTGTAGATCACACTTTACAGTCAGTGAGTTGATAAGAACCTAAATTATTCTTTATGCCCGCCTTTGCTTTTGTTGAATTTTTATAATCTTCTGAGCTAAATTTAGTTGAAACATTCACCTTCTGTTTTCTGTAGTACCACATTTTGATAGTTACTGCATTGATTGTATTTTACAATTCAAGGATTCAGAATTCTGAGTTCCTGCTCAGGACAGTGGGCTGTGTTTGTCCTGATTTTTTGGCCTTATGGTATTACGGTATTAGTGTTACAAACAGTTATAAATTCACCTACTCATTGAGCATGTCAGTGATCAAATGGGTACTGTTTTATGGACACCATATGATAGTATCTTCTTTCTGGTCTGCCGGTTGATTAGATGCTACTTTTTTATTGAAATGTTGAGACCATGTAATCAATCTGAATACATATGGGCGTACTATTAGCTGAAAACATTCAATAGCCGATATTGTCTCGGAAATCCTGGCTTTAGCTTTTCTGATAATTTCCTGTCTTATGTTGTATCTTAATGATATAAAATGAACTTCATTGTAAGTTGGTTTGTTTCAGAGCCTGCGGAAGCATCTACTTGAGGAGCTTGAACAAGCTTTCCCTGAGGACGTTGAAGCATACAGGGAGATACGTGCTACTGCTGCCGCTGTAAGCTGAACTTCCTTTGACCTCTTTCTGCTGCATATTTGTCTAATGAACCAATACTCTGATCATAATAAGATCTCATGTCTATTGTTAACAAAATGGCACTTCTAATTTATTTTAGCGGAGGGCCCAAACCATATGCATGCGTTCAATTTGAAAAGCTGCCAATTTAAAATATATGCTTTCTGTTAGGGTTTAATCTAACTGGAATCGGCATTTGATCTGTGTTTTTGACTTTATTTTGTAAATCTATACATCTAGGCTTGTTCTAATGAGTTATTGCGATTGATAGGTTGAGTTAGCAGCTTAGGTGGTGCCAAGCACCTCATCAGAACTAGTTAGCAGCTTAGGTGGGTTGGGTTGGAAATTGGTGCCTAGCGCCTGGGTGCTGCCTGGGAGGACCAGGTGGACACCCTTTTCAAGAGCGTTGCCAGATCATTAAAGATACAGTTCAGTGGCACATTTATTTTGGCACTTCATGGATTTAGTTTATTGACTATTGATTGGATTTGAATTCCTTTTTAGTCTAGAGTCGATGTAATAGCAATAACCAACACTATTCCAATGTTCAGCATCTTGTTTGCATGGAGCCACCTGTGTCAGGTTCTGGTTAGCACCATACAGTTCCTCTCCAGGTAGAGATTTACCGTATTTCCAAATATTTGTGAACCCGAGTAAGTTGGACCTGGTAGCACCTAGCTGTTTTCATGAAACTGCAGGTACTGACGAAGTTGTTTGCCTTTGTTTGTTTCAGTTACTTATAGCAATTTTAGCATAGAAAAAGTGAAAAGTGTATGAACCCAGTGAAGAATATCTAGGTCTCACAAATTGATGTCTGCTTAGGTGTCTTTTGGAACTAAGTCTTGCCAGAGTTTTCTACAACCCTGATAGTGATAAAGTGTGCAAATTTGCTCTGATTGTTACATTTGCACTAAGAATAATGTTAATTTGTATATAGCCTATTAACTTCTTCATATCTCACTTTTATACAGGAATCAAAGCGGTTGGCTCAGTCTCAGACCCAGAGCAACTTGCCTAATGGAGATGCCAAAGTTAAAGCTGAACACTAAGGGAACAGGGAAGGATACAGTTAAAAAAGGACTAGTCCTTTGTATTATTTCTTTTAGTTTGAGAACGCTTTGATATGCCCTTCATATGACTGATCATTGGACCTGTACATATTAGCATAACATGTGTGGTATCATATAACCAACTTATCAAGTTTCTGATATTAATTTCTTGATGATTAATTAGGTACTGGGCTAGCTAAAGAAAAGGCAAAGCAGTACAATGTGGTGCTATTTTTTTGCTCTATTTTGGTTATCTAAAGTTAAGCACTAACCACTTCTAGAGTTGTGTGCCACATAATTTCTCAGTGTAGTTTAGTAATATAATGCAATTGGCAATACAATAGTGGATTCTTTTTCACTAACTCTTCATGGACCTGCTGTAGTCCATTCACTTGCTAATCCAGTTGGCGGTTGCCCCTAGATTCATACCATGATCGAGTCTGCACCCTATATACTACGCAGATTATATTGCCATTTGGTTTCTCTATGCTGAATATCAGTATATTACTACTGAATCTTCAGCGTATCTGGGAAACAAAAAAATTATGTTAGATGCTATGAGGGCTGCCATGGAATTAATTGTGAAGCTTGAAGAACAATTAGCAAATTCTTCTAGTTATTTTTATTATTTGCTGTTGACGCAAGTCTTATATCGACATCTTCTGTAAATATATAATCTATATATAATAAGCCTATCAAAGATGCCAAGGATGAATGACTTGTGAGCAATCATATAATCTGGTGCATTCAAAATGGATGGATGGGATATTTTTTCTCTTCTTTTTCTAGGATCACAATCATTCTTCTACTATGACATTGATAGTTCCTAACACGAAGATGCTGGAGCCTTTAGGTGTGTTTGGTTCGGAGACAAGGTGTGATGCATTGGATACATCCTAGTTTTATGGATAGGATGGTTTCTGTTTTCTGTTTGGTTCGAGGGATAATGTGGGATGAAATGGTCCTGTTTATATAAATTTGGTGAGGTTATCTCTTTATTTTCACTAAACAGCAACCATATAAAATGCAATCTCTTACTCGATAAGACAAGTTACAGTGAGAAAATAATTTCAGCAAGAAAATAATTTTATTAACGTGTTTCTCGTGGGAGGTGGAATGGACTCATCCACCTGTTTTCGGAGGGGTCGTTCCGTCACTCATCTGAGAGGAATATTTCTCTCACAGGATGATCCCATCCCATGTGTCTCCAAAACAACCACTATCAAAAGTGGGTTCGCCTCATCCCGTCCCAGCATATCCCTCAAACCAAACACAGCCTTAGTTAATGATCATTTCCTTGCTGGATCAACATTTATTGCCACGTCTATATTAGCATGTAATGCTGCATTGAGTCGAAGATGTCATTTGTCTCAACATAATGTCCATGATTGAGCCAATTGAATTTATTGGCAACAAGTTAAAGGCATCGTCCGCGAATTCAAGGGTTGTTCGAATTGTTTGCTGTCTTGCTAAATTGTTGTGTATTGCTCGTGTTGCAATCAGTTGTCAAGTTTTACAGTAAAAGTTTCAAACTAAACTGTTGTACACAGTATTCTGTAGGCGTACCATGTTTGCTCATTTCTTGTGTGATCTGGAACCGTTTTTGAGTCAAATCGATTGCGTGTTTGAACCTGTGATGGAAACGTATTCAGCATCCTCCCAATTGATAGTTTCTCTAAACACGGTAGCCGTACCAAGATACGATTCTCTGACACTGAACAAGTGATAAGATAGCCAAGTGCACATTTGCTTATGTCAGGGTTCTTTCCGTCGATCAACAGGCTGCACAAGTGGCACCATCTGGGTCCAGAATAAGAACTTGATACTGCATTTCTGAATTTAAATCATGTCCTGGTCTGACCCTTTCCCTTGTGCGATGGGGGCCTTCGCCGTTGACAGCAACGCGTCGCTTAGAATACATGGTTCATGAGTCGTCACGTCGGAGTGGAACCCATATCGGTGAGATGGAAGCAACGCTAACCACCTCCACGATAACACGGCAAGGACCTGCGATTTCTGAATTGCGTTTCGTTTTCTCCGTGGAGAAATCGACGTCTGAGAGTGCGGGTTATTATAGTTTTCAGGTTGGCTTGTCTTTACCACGTCTTGTACTCTTGTGTTGGTCACTGTCAGGACAGAAGAACTGAACAAGAACGGAATAAAATTCCAGTCCCTTGTACCACTCGGATAAGCCTTCTTAGAAACTAGAGTCAGGATCAGCCAAGGATTAAGGTCTCGGTGTTCAGTATTGATTTCTTTTACTAATCTGCTTAAAAGAATGGCTGCATGCATTTTACTCTGCTTGACCTGTGTGATCTGTGCCATCCCCGTACTGTACTGTGCCCTGCTGTTCCATTCCATTCCATTCCATTCCCCGGATCTCTCCTGCTCGAGCGATCAAGAATCTTGATCCACACCAGCACCTTTTTCGAAGCCTGTACTTCCACGATCTCTACCCTACCAGCCGTTCATGATCGGTGGAAGAAGAAAGTCGAGAAAGAAATAAGGAAACAGAGGCATAGAGAGAAAGGCAGCAGCCAATGAACAGAGCAGACTAGCTCGATCGCATGTCACCATCTCTAGAGGTTTGATATTTCTCTACGTGTCCCTGGATTACATGATGTGGTTGTGCTAGTAGCAACAACTGGTAAAAGAGGCGGGAGAAAAAAAATTGCATGCTCAAGGGTAGAAGAAGAAGCTGCCTGGACAGAGTTGGATTTTTTTCCAAATACTGAACTGAAGCTATGTACACCATCGCCCCGGTAGACTGATGGATCGTCTCTACGGATTCGAATCCGATCGTACGGTTGTGTTGCCAACCTTCTGATCTTCGTGCGGACTGTGATGTCGCCGTTGCGTGATCAACTCGATGGACCCATCACTCACTCAAGGACTCGAACTCCCACCATTGCGAGCTGCTGCTGGTGTGCTCCGTGGACGACGGCCAGCAGCTGGAGTGGAACTGGAACGGCTGGTGCTCCGGCGGCCCCGAGGCCGTGAACCCGGCGGACGGCAGGAACAAGCCCCCCGCGTCGTCGTCGTCGTCCGCGAACTTGCCGCCGCCGCCATCCTCAACCGAGTACGGCGCGGCCCGAACGTCGGAGAACTCCTCCTTCATGCCGGTGAAGCCCTTGCGCAAGTCATTCCCGGCATTGCCGCTGTACTTGGGCCCCGGCTCCTGCAGCATCTCGGCGAGCTTCTCCAGCTGCACATACACGAACCCAAGAACGAACCGATCGTCAACAACAACAACGGATGGCGCATGATCTATCATTCAGCAACGCATTAAAGCGGGCGGACGTGCATGAGAGACGAGACCGAAAAGCAGCGACACGATGATTGATGATGATGACGATCACCTGCTTGAGGAGCGCGTGCTTCTCCTTCTCGAGCGACTCATAGCTGCAGAGGAGCGCGTCGTAGTCGTCGCGGAGCGCCGAGTACTCGCGCTCGAGCTGCTTGGACTTCCAGCGAGCGCGCTTGTTCTGGAACCAGATGGCGACCTGGCGCGGCTGCAGGCCGAGGTCCCGCGCCAGCTGCAGCTTCTGCCGCGGCTCCAGCTTGGTCTGCGTCGAGAACATGGACTCGAGCGACTTGACCTGCTCCTCGCTGAACCGCTTCTTGTTCCGGTCCACCGCGCCGCGGCCGCCCCTGCCCTTCCCCCCGCCCGCGTCCATCAACCACTCCGGCCCGTCCTCGTCGCCCTCCATCCTGGCCAGGCGCGGCGACGGCCTCACTCGCTCGGCTTGCTAGCTAGCCTGTGAACGGACGAGCTGACGGTGAAGAGGAACGGAAGGTGCCGGATCGCATGCGGGACGCGCTGGTGACGATCGAGTTGTTTAATCGGCGTGGCCAATGGAACGCGTTGGCGTGCGCGCCCGGCCTGTCCCCCTCTTCTCTTCCTCCTCCAGTCCTCCCCCTGCCCGGGCGCGGGGTCTCTGTACTTCTGTAGCTGGCGGTCGCCGTCGCGCGGGGAAGAGGAATTCGATCGATGGACCCGGGGCCGGGGAGCGGACACGCGGACAGGCAGGCCCTGCTCGCGGGCGGGGTAGGCCGGTAGAGTGAGCACTCGTATGCCGGTGGCCGGCGCGTATATATCGCCGTCCGCGCGGGGGTTTGGTTTTACTGGTGGTAAGTCCAAACTTTCCGCGTCGCGTGGAGCACAAATGCACAACCGAACCACACAAACCAGCGAAACCGCACGAACTGTTGGTGGACCCTGCAACAGCTCGCCGATCGGGGCCGGCGATACCACGCAGGCACGGCATGGCCGGAGCCGGCGATCGAACGAGAGGCGGGGGGTCGGCCACTGAAACGAGAGGTCGTGTGGCGCCTCGCTCCCACAGGCAGCGGGCCCTGATCTCCATGTTGCTCGCTGTGCAGCAGAACAGTAGCTCGCATCCGGTCCCTGACGCATTCGCCTGGCAATCTAAGGCACACGTAATGGAAGGCGAGGTAAAATTCCCTAGCAAGGTGATGTAAAATTTCTGGAGTGAATAACGGACACAAACCGTGCGGACTGAACAGGTTTCGGGGACGAGCTCGTTTTGTTTGGTTTGGAATGGAATGGTGGGTGGACGGACAGCGTCCGGACCCTTGCGTTTGCTGCCCAGGCGTGGACGGCTTCTTCGACCAGGACAAGCCAGGGGGGAAAGCAACAGTGAGCGCGGGCTCCTCCGGTCCGGACGGGCGCATCGACGGTGACAAATCGACGCTCGACTCGTTCGTGATCCGATTGATGAGATCAGTTGACAGGTCTCTCCTCTCCGTAACAGTAAACTAGCGGCACTCAGATGATCATGGGAGAGGCCTTGTTGCATGTCCTAACTCGTGCATCTCACTGAATGCAGTTATTAGCGAACGAGTGTCACTCGACTGGAACAGGCCCACACCGAGGTGGCAAACAAATCCGACAGTTGCTTTGAACTCTAAATCCAAGAAAAGAATTTGCTGTAACGCGCAGAGACACTGACCAGACCACGTCATAAGCAGGGCCCAAGTTGGGTTGCACAAGCACAAGGGGCCGCTGAACCATGATGAGCCGAACAGCCTGGTGCTTCACTTGTCCTCCATTGTCTGATGCGTGAATTAGCGAAAGTACAGCAAGACGATTTCGTCGCACCGAGGTTGCTGCCGTGTAGAAGCACCAAAATCAATGGAAACGAACACCGTAACTGCACTTCAGCGACGCCCGATCGTGGTTCGCAAGATGTAACACCCCAAATTTTGATTCAAAAGCCTAAACCATGTTCAGAGGGGAATTTAAAAATTTTTGGACGTGTTGCATGTTTTGCAAAAATTCAAATTCAAACTGGAATTCAAATTAGACTCAAAACAGAAAAGAAATGGAAAAAGAAAAAGAGAAAACGGGAAAAAAACCGGCCAGTGGGCCGAAACCCGCCAGCCGACCCAGTTTCCCCGCGCCAGCCCGCCCCCGCGCGCGCCGCGCTGTCTCTCACAGACAGGTGCGACCCACCTGTCATCCCTAACCCCGAGCGTCTGCGGCCCGGACTTTTCCCCCCGAGCGCGCGCGATCTTAACCGATCGAAAAACCGCGTTCCTCAGCCGAATTTCGGTCCCAGAAGAATCCAACTCGATCACAACTGACCCACCGCCCTCCCCCGGCTATAAAAACCCCAGCCCCGATCGGTTTTTCCCACGCGATCGCCGATTTTTACTCCGGTGAGCACCGAGACTTCGCCGGTGAATTCTGGCCGATCTAAGCTCGGAAACTCTGATCTAACTCGCTGGTCTTGATCCACCGCCTCCGGGGAGCTTGGCAGGTGCAGAAAACTCGGAGAGTTACGGTGTAAACACAACGCCGACGAGCTTCGCCGTGGTTTTGCCTCGGACCTCGCCGCCGATCACTTTCCAGGACCCCCGAGCTCGAGAAAACCCCCGAGGTGAGATCCCTGACCTCCCCTCTACCGATCTATGCCATAAGATCACAGTTCTAGGTAGAATTCTCGCGGATCTGAAACTTTTCGGCGAGATCGCCGCTTCCCGCCGCCGTGCGCCGCCGGCAGCGTCGCCCGCGCTCGATCGGAGCGACGTGGCCGCTTGTGCGCCGTTTATTTTAAATCGCACGGTAGACTTTAAAACCCCGCGTACCGGTTCGATGTTATAATCTCAGCCGTCGGTTTAAAATCGGACGGTCCACGTCAGCCCCGCGTTATAAAGACTGGAATTCTTACGTGCTACCCCCTGGGGTTCTCTGGAATTGAGAGCTAGCCCCGGAAACTTCAGATCTAGCCCCTGGAACTCCAGAAAATCATGTAAATTCATTTAAAAATCAGTTTTAGCCCCTGGACTTAATAAAAATTAGGAAAAACACCTCTGATAAGTGTAGCTAGACCCCTGGAAATTATGAAAATAATATTATAGACCCTGTAATGGGTGAGTTCATTATTTTAGCCTTGTTTAGTATTTAATTTAGGAAATTGAATATGTAACTAGTGTTTAAAAAATAAAAAGTAGGGACAAACATAATTGTCAAAGTTAATTAAAAAGTTTCTCAGTACTTAGGAAACTTTGGAGTGAGATAAAAATATATTTTGGGCTGAAATGAATCTGTTTCATTTATTATTCACATTATTTAGTATAGGGACACATTTTTAAGTAAAGAATAGCTGTAGAAAAATAGGGAAAATAATTATGAAATAGTTTACATCAGAGGCCAAGGTCAAAATATGTTATTAAGTTATTTAGGACCAGAACCTATTCTGTTTAGATGATGTGTATTACTAGTTTCATAATAAAATACACAGTTATGCATAGGAATATAAATCTGAAAATATAGCAACTAGTAAATGATAAATGGAGTTTTTAAAATCCTAAGAGTTCAGTTTAGGGTTGATAGAAATTATGAAGGCACATATGGAGAAGAAAAATACTTTTCATACATACTTGGTAGTTTAATGTAAGGAATTTATTTAAAACTGAAACACACATATATATATAAATATAGTATGTAAGTATAAATATGAACACCAAAATAGGAATCATACACATATAAATAAAAGTGTATGCAAGCCACAGATCAACACACAAAGTAACCACAACACATATAATGGTGAATGAATTTCATAAATATGAATGTGTGGTTTGTATAAAGTAGAAGTGTGAACTATGTCTTATGATTGTTGTTTTTCTTTTGCTATGTGTGATGGTATGAAGTAGAACCTGTTCAAGAGCAAGTTAACCCTTTTCAAGATCAGGACTACCAATTTCAAGAGCAGCAAGAAGGAGGCAAGTGTCCTTGACCACTTTGATCCTATGCTAGGATGTGTAGATAGAATTATTTGCATTGTCAAATGAAATATGAAACCCATGCTAGGAAAGTTTCCCTAGAATTGCATTACCTTGTTTCCTTGTAGCTTGGGTTGGGATTTATTTTGTCATGTCATTTATTTACATGCATATGCTTAGCCATGTTTAGAATGGGATATTTGGGATATGAGATCATCAGTTTATTTTACCATACTCTTGAATGAGACATTGTGAGTTATGTAGAGGTAGGGATCAAGGCAAGTTGGATGTTTTGGTTGTGTGCTGGGTGCACGAGACTTGGGTTTGTGTTTAGTACTTGCCTGGATCCTAAGGACCGGTTCATGGAGCATGTAACCCGGCTTTACAGTGCCAACCACATGCTGAAATGGGGCAGCTTGGCCAATTAATTAGGTGTATCCCCGGCGTAGTATGGGTGTGTTGGATGGTGCGGGGAGTAGGTGTCAGCTGGACTACCATATGAACCGCAAGGCTCAAGAGGGGGCCACTGCAGCGGGGTTGGAGCCTCTTGTATGCTGTTAGGGGTGAAACCTCAGTGGGCCCACGCTCGTCGGGAATCCCTTTGTAAAGGCTTCGTAGTGATCTCCTGGCTACACACCTGGGAAGTGTGAATGTGGATCGTAGCCACTGGCATAATGGAGGTTCTTTTAGTCCACCCGACAACGGGGGATGAAATCACTACATGTGGGTACAGTGGTACAAACTCTGCAGAGTCAAAACTGTCTTGACAGCCGTGCTCACGGTTAAGAGCGGCCTGGACTTATTCATGATTAGAGGATTGATGGTTTTGGAAGTTAAGCGGGGAGCTTAACATTAGAAATGATGTTATGGTTATTGGATTATGATAATGGGTTGGGAGATTGGGACCATTTTACCTGTGTAGTAATGTAGGTGCTTAATAAGCTAAGGTGATAGGTGTTAATTGCGTAGTGCTTTAACCATGAGTTCAACCTCTCCTTGTTCTAGCCATGCATGATATGATTTTCCCACACTTGCTGAGTACCATTGGTACTCAACCTTGCATATTTGTTGGTTTATATTGCTGCTCAGGTCAAGATAATGAGGTGGTGTATAATGACCAAGATTTTGGACCCGAGGAAGGTTTTTAGGTTCATGAAGACCCCCGGGCAACGCCTGTGATGGAGCCCTAAAAGAATAATATTCCGCTGCTAGTTTATTTACTTGTGATGAAGCATTAGTGTCCATTGAGACATTTGCGATGTAAGACTTATTTATATTCGACACCTGGCTTGTAATAAATGATGCTTCACTATTTGTCATCACATGTATGAGAAAATGATCCTGGCATACATGTGATATTCACTTGGTTGTTTCTTCGGAAAAACCGGGTGTGACAGAGGTGGTATCAGAGCCAAGGTTGCCCGTAGGAACGTGGACCTAGGTAGAAATGGACGTATTTAAGGGCCCTATTTTCTTAAAAACTATTTTCCAAGGTGTGGGTGGAAAAGTGTTATTAAAGGAGTCATTTTCTTCATCTTACCCCAACTTTCATTCAAAATAGGATTTTTGTTTGAGAATTTATCTAACCTAATTTTAAATTCTTTTGTTTTTAAATGGTTCGCATGATTCGCACCGCTCGTAAGTCCACAGGAGGGAGAGTTCCCGTAGTTGCCCTTGCCGAAAGAGAGGAGAGTCGTCCAGTGACGTACCTTTCCTACGGATTGGCAGTAGGAGATTTGTTGCGCCGTCTTCGACGTATGCTCGAAGCCGCCGGCAATACGGGCAAGCTAATCATCCACTATAACTCCACCAGGACCATCCGTGAGAAGAGGGAAGAATGGAGTTCGGAGATGAGGATTATACACGAGAATCAGCTGCTTAAGATTCACCACTCTCCAGCTTGTCGAGCAACACAAGTTGACGCGGAGAAAGATGTCACCTGGGAGGCCATCACCTGCCAGAGTCACATCTATCGTCGCCACTTGGACAAAACTGAGTACATGTATGTCCTCCAACGTGAGAGTGGTACCACGGAGTACAAGTACCCACCGGTGCAGCAAGGGACTTCCCATGAGCACATGGACTTGTGCTTGGAGGATGCTGTTATGCTCAGCACTCGACTGCAGGAGTGTCAACAAGAGCTTCAGGATGTCCGAGACACCCTGAAGGAAACGGAGGCGTTGCTGCGAGCTTGCTTAAAGGCGAGAGAAAGAGGAGATGGGAATGAACTGTGTGTCACCGTGAATGATACATGGACTCCTGACTCCCCGGATCGCCGAGCAATCAGGCGTCGTCGCACTTCTCCACCAGCAGCCTCCCCACCCAAAGCAGAGTCAGAAGGTAGTCGAAATGAGGAGGAAGATCCCGAGGAGCCAGCTCAAGAGGACGAGTAGTGTAGAGTCTTTCCCCTAGCTAGCAAGAGGTCGAGTAGTCGAGTCGTTACGTAGTTAATGGTGTGATGATGCTTGGTGTGTGACGTGAGTTGTGGAAGCCATGAGCAATTGTCCACAGCCTCGTCTTCAGATTGTTTTGCTTTGGTGTGTGAACCCACAGGAAATAATAGTGCATTTATTTGGTGTGAGATATAAACCCTCGCAAAATTTTAACAAAGCCTCAACACCTCAAAGCACCAACAAATGAAAGTAGTAAGATGATACTAAATGATATCAAATTAACATTTGTTGATTCTGCCAGATGGCCGGAAGAGGAAAAGGACGTGCTGCCAACCCCGCCAACAACAATGATGAGGCATGCAACCCTCATCTTTCTGGAGGCCAGGACAGGGGTGATCGCCGTGAAGAAGTTGATCCTCTCCACCAAATGCTGGAGAATCAAAATCAGCTTATCTAGAACTTGACTCAAGTGGTGGCCAACTTGCATCAAGTTCCACCTCCACAAGCTGCACCACGCCAACCAAGGTTGAGTGAGTTTCTAGGAACTCAACCTCCAAAGTTTGCAAGTGCTGCTGAACCTCTGGAGGCAGATGATTGGCTGAAGACCATTGAAAGTAAGATGAGGATAATACAATGCCAAGGGTATGAGAGGGTGCTGTTTGCCTCTCATCAATTGCATGGACCTGCTGCTGATTGGTGGACCGCCTACATGGCCGCCCATCATGACCCTGAGAGCATCACTTGGGAAGAGTTCAAGCGTAGCTTCCGCAACCATTACATCCCAAGAGGTGAACTCAAAAACAAGAGGAAGGAGTTTTGGGGACTGCAGCAGGGAAACATGACGGTGAGGGAATACCTCACTAAATTTACTCAACTATCCCGTTATGCTCCACGAGACATAGAGACCGATGAGCAGAAACAAGATTGTTTCGTGGAAGGGCTTACCGCAGAAATGCAGTGTGCAATGTCCTCAAATGAGTATGAAAGCTTTCAAAAGATGGTGGACCGAGCATTTGTGGTGGAAAGGAAGCTAAAGGCCCTGGAAAATGAGAATAAGAGGAAGGCTGGGTGGTCACATCAAGCCTCAGGGAGCAACACCCGCCCACGTATGATGCAGCAACCTACGGGGCAGACGAGCCGTGCTGCGGTACCCTATTCAGCACCAACAGGGTACAACCCAAACTACAGGCCTCCCGCAGCACCAGCACAGCCGCAACGTCAGTTTGTACAGCAGCCTCGCCCCGCAAATCCACCTCGACCAGCAGTGCAAGGACCCCCAAACCAACCCCAAGACAACAAGGGCCAGGCATCTAAGATTGGGGTGCAATGTTTCAGCTGTGGAGAAGTGGGGCACTACGCCCATAAGTGTCCAAAGAAGAAGCCCACGCAGCCACAGCAGCAGAATGTAATGAGAGGACGGGTGAACCACGTCACTATGGAGGAAGCACAAGAGGCACCCGACGTGGTAGTTGGTAAGTTTCCTGCCAATTTACACCTTGCAACTCTGCTGTTTGATTCTGGTGCTACCCACTCGTTCATTGCTCAAGGGTTTGTTAAGAAGCATGACCTAGCAACCACACAAATGAACCATATGCTAGCGGTAACTCTCCAGGTGGAGAAATAAGGACAAGACAAGTGTGTCCCAAAGTGAACCTAGACATTAATGGGGTAGTATTTACGGCTAACCTCATAGTGATAGATTCACAAGGGATAGATATTATTTTGGGTATGGATTGGTTGACCAAACATAAAGGAATCATCCATTGTTCGACCAGAACGGTGGAACTAACTCACCCCAATGGCACAAGAGTAAAGTTCATAACGATACACGAGCCTAGGAGGGACATTAAATTAAATCAAGTGGAGGTGAAAGTTGAGGAAATCAGGACTATCAGGGAATATCCAGATGTTTTTCCGGAGGAATTGCCAGGTATGCCTCCCGACCGTGACGTGGAATTCGCAATTGAGCTAGTACCGGGAACAGCCCCGATATACAAGAGACCTTATCGAATGGACTCCAAGCAGCTAGAAGAGCTCAAGGATCATTTGAGAGAATTGACGGAGAAGGGGTATATTCGCCCTAGTTCCTCACCATGGGGAGCTCCGGTGATATTTGTGCCCAAGAAAGACGGAACCCAAAGGTTATGCATGGATTACCGTGCCTTGAATGAGGTAACCATCAAAAACAAGTACCCATTACCCCGCATTGAAGACTTGTTTGATCAGTTGAGGGGAGCTTGTGTGTTCTCGAAAATTGATCTCAGGTCGGGGTACCACCAACTCAAGATAAGGCAATCAGATATTCCCAAGATAGCTTTCGTATCTCGGTACGGAATGTATGAATACACTGTCATGCCTTTTGGGCTAACCAATGCCCCGGCATATTTCATGTACCTCATGAACAAAGTATTCATGGAATATCTGGACAAATTTGTGGTGGTTTTCATAGATGATATTCTCGTCTTCTCCAAAAATGAAGAAGAACATGAGAAACATCTAAGGTTGGTGTTACAGAGGCTGAGAGAACACCAACTATATGCCAAGTTGAGCAAGTGTGAGTTTTGGCTGAAGAGAGTTCCCTTTTTAGGACATATAATCTCGGAGGGAGGAATCTCCGTAGATCCCGCCAAAATCGAGGATATCCAGAAGTGGAAAACCCCTGAAAATGTCGGGGAAGTTTGAAGCTTTTTGGGATTGGCTGGATACTATCGACGGTTTATTGAGGGATTCTCCAAAATCTCGAGACCTCTCACCAAATTGTTGGAAAAGGGAATCACATTCAACTGGACGCCACAGTGTGATACAAGCTTTCAGGAGCTAAAGAAGAGATTGACAACAGCCCCAGTGCTGGTTATGCCAGATATGCAGAAGAATTTCACAGTGTACTGCGATGCCTCTGGAAATGGGTTGGGATGTGTTCTCATGCAAGAAGGACATGTCGTGGCTTATGCATCCCGGCAGCTTCGGAAGCACGAGAAGAACTATCCTACACATGACCTAGAACTAGCTGCAGTGGTACACGCGTTGAAAATTTGGCGGCACTATTTGATGGGGAAGAGGACAGAGATATATACGGATCATAAGAGTTTGAAGTACATATTCACACAGGCAGATCTCAACCTCAGACAAAGGAGATGGTTAGAGCTAATCAATGACTTTGATATAGGCATCAACTATCATCCCGGGAAAGCAAACGTCGTGGCCGATGCTTTGAGTCGGAAAGTGCAGGTCAATAAGTTGAGCTTGAAGGACATGCCCGCGGAATTGAAGGACGAAGTTATAAGGCTCAATCTATGTCTAGTAAATAGTGGTGAAGCCATCGCCATGGAAGTGGACTCCACACTCGAGCAAGACATATGCGAGGGCCAAAAGAATGATGAGAAGATACAAGAGATCAGACAGCTCATCAAGGAAAATAAAGCTCCTGGTTTTAGAGAGGATGAACAAGGAACGGTGTGGCACGGGAAAAGGATCTGTGTGCCAGAAGTAAAGGAGATCCGTGAATTAATTTTGAAGGAGGCTCACGATTCTGACTATTCCATTCATCCTGGGAGTACGAAGATGTACCAGGATCTCAAGAGCAGGTATTGGTGGTATGGCATGAAGCGAGATATCGCGGAACATGTTGCCCTATGTGACACATGTCAGTTGGTGAAAGCAGAACATCAACGACCCGCGGGATTATTGCAACCACTCAAAGTGCCTGAATGGAAGTGGGAAGAAATCAGCATGGATTTTATCGTGGGATTGCCTAGGACCCAATCCGGGTATGATTCAATATGGGTCATTATTGATCGGCTAACCAAGGTAGCTCATTTCATTCCTGTGAAAGAAAGCTACAGCGGATCCAAATTGGCAGAATTGTACATGTCAAGGATCGTGTGTTACCATGGAGTGCCAAAGAAGATTGTGTCGGATCGAGGGACACAGTTCACCTCAAGGTTCTGGCAGAAGTTGCATGAAACCATGGGAACCCATCTGAATTTTAGTTCTGCCTATCATCCCCAAACTGACGGGCAGACGGAGAGAACCAATCAGATCCTTGAAGATATGTTAAGGGCATGTGCACTCAAAAACAATAGGAGTTGGGACAAGAACTTACCGTATGCGGAGTTTTCCTATAACAACAGTTATCAAGCAAGTATGAAGATGTCACCGTTTGAAGCTTTGTATGGAAGGAAGTGCAGAACTCCCCTATTTTGGAACCAAACAGGAGAAAGCAAAGTGTTTGGTCCAGAAGTGCTACAAGAAGCCGAGGCGAAGGTGAGGGAGATTCGCAACAACTTGAGGATAGCACAAACACGCCAGAAGAGTTATGCTGATGTACGAAGAAGAGAACTCGTTTTCAGCGTAGGAGACTATGTTTATCTCAAGGTGTCCCCTATCAGAGGACTTCGTCGGTTCAAGGTGAAAGGGAAGTTGTCACCTCGATACATCGGATCCTTTCAAGTTTTGAAAAGAAAAGGCGAAGTGGCGTACCAACTAGAGTTACCGGTTCATCTATCGGACGTGCACGATGTATTTCATGTGTCACAACTCAAGAAATGTCTGAGGACGCCTGAAGAGGTGTTACCCATGAATGAAGTGGATGTACCTGAAGATTTGTCTTATGCCGAACAACCATATAAGATTTTGGAGACAATGGAACGCCTCACCAGAAATAAGAGAATCCGGATGTGCAAGGTGCAGTGGAAGCATCACTCAGAAGAGGAAGCCACTTGGGAACGGGAAGATGAGCTCAAGGCATAATTTCCGGAATTGTTTTCTTAGAAACACCAATCTCGAGGACGAGATTTCTTTTAAGGGGGGTAGAGCTGTATCACCCCAAATTTTGATTCAAAACCCTAAACCATGTTCAGAGGGGAATTTAATTTTTTTTGGACGTGTTGCATGTTTTGCAAAAATTCAAATTCAAACTGGAATTCAAATTAGACTCAAAACAGAAAAGAAATAGAAAAAGAAAAAGAGAAAACGGGAAAAAAACCGGCCAGTGGGCCGAAACCCGCCAGCCGGCCCAGTTTCCCCGCGCCAGCCCGCCCCCGCGCGCGCCGCGCTGTCTCTCACAGACGGGTGGGACCCACCTGTCATCCCTAACCCCGAGCGTCTGCGGCCCGGACTTTTCCCCCCGAGCGCGCGCGATCTTAACCGATCGAAAAACCGCGTTCCTCAGCCGAATTTCGGTCCCAGAAGAATCCAACTCGATCACAACTGACCCACCGCCCTCCCCCGGCTATAAAAACCCCAGCCCCGATCGGTTTTTCCCACGCGATCGCCGATTTTTACTCCGGTGAGCACCGAGACTTCGCCGGTGAATTCTGGCCGATCTAAGCTCGGAAACTCTGATCTAACTCGCTGGTCTTGATCCACCGCCTCCGGGGAGCTTGGCAGGTGCAGAAAACTCGGAGAGTTACGGTGTAAACACAGCGCCGACGAGCTTCGCCGTGGTTTTGCCTCGGACCTCGCCGCCGATCACTTTCCAGGACCCCCGAGCTCGAGAAAACCCCCGAGGTGAGATCCCTGACCTCCCCTCTACCGATCTATGCCATAAGATCACAGTTCTAGGTAGAATTCTCGCGGATCTGAAACTTTCCGGCGAGATCGCCGCTTCCTGCCGCCGTGCGCCGCCGGCAGCGCCGCCCGCGCTCGATCGGAGCGACGTGGCCGCTTGTGCGCCGTTTATTTTAAATCGCACGGTAGACTTTAAAACCCCGCGTACCGGTTCGATGTTATAATCTCAGCCGTCGGTTTAAAATCGGACGGTCCACGTCAGCCCCACGTTATAAAGACTGGAATTCTTACGTGCTACCCCCTGGGGTTCTCTGGAATTGAGAGCTAGCCCCGGAAACTTCAGATCTAGCCCCTGGAACTCCAGAAAATCATGTAAATTCATTTAAAAATCAGTTTTAGCCCCTGGACTTAATAAAAATTAGGAAAAACACCTCTGATAAGTGTAGCTAGACCCCTGGAAATTATGAAAATAATATTATAGACCCTGTAATGGGTGAGTTCATTATTTTAGCCCTGTTTAGTATTTAATTTAGGAAATTGAATATGTAACTAGTGTTTAAAAAATAAAAAGTAGGGACAAACATAATTGTCAAAGTTAATTAAAAAGTTTCTCAGTACTTAGGAAACTTTGGAGTGAGATAAAAATATATTTTGGGCTGAAATGAATCTGTTTCATTTATTATTCACATTATTTAGTATAGGGACACATTTTTAAGTAAAGAATAGCTGTAGAAAAATAGGGAAAATAATTATGAAATAGTTTACATCAGAGGCCAAGGTCAAAATATGTTATTAAGTTATTTAGGACCAGAACCTATTCTGTTTAGATGATGTGTATTACTAGTTTCATAATAAAATACACAGTTATGCATAGGAATATAAATCTGAAAATATAGCAACTAGTAAATGATAAATGGAGTTTTTAAAATCCTAAGAGTTCAGTTTAGGGTTGATAGAAATTATGAAGGCACATATGGAGAAGAAAAATACTTTTCATACATACTTGGTAGTTTAATGTAAGGAATTTATTTAAAACTGAAACACACATATATATATAAATATAGTATGTAAGTATAAATATGAACACCAAAATAGGAATCATACACATATAAATAAAAGTGTATGCAAGCCACAGATCAACACACAAAGTAACCACAACACATATAATGGTGAATGAATTTCATAAATATGAATGTGTGGTTTGTATAAAGTAGAAGTGTGAACTATGTCTTATGATTGTTGTTTTTCTTTTGCTATGTGTGATGGTATGAAGTAGAACCTGTTCAAGAGCAAGTTAACCCTTTTCAAGATCAGGACTACCAATTTCAAGAGCAGCAAGAAGGAGGCAAGTGTCCTTGACCACTTTGATCCTATGCTAGGATGTGTAGATAGAATTATTTGCATTGTCAAATGAAATATGAAACCCATGCTAGGAAAGTTTCCCTAGAATTGCATTACCTTGTTTCCTTGTAGCTTGGGTTGGGATTTATTTTGTCATGTCATTTATTTACATGCATATGCTTAGCCATGCTTAGAATGGGATATTTGGGATATGAGATCATCAGTTTATTTTACCATACTCTTGAATGAGACATTGTGAGTTATGTAGAGGTAGGGATCAAGGCAAGTTGGATGTTTTGGTTGTGTGCTGGGTGCACGAGACTTGGGTTTGTGTTTAGTACTTGCCTGGATCCTAAGGACCGGTTCATGGAGCATGTAACCCGGCTTTACAGTGCCAACCACATGCTGAGATGGGGCAGCTTGGCCAATTAATTAGGTGTATCCCCGGCGTAGTATGGGTGTGTTGGATGGTGCGGGGAGTAGGTGTCAGCTGGACTACCATATGAACCGCAAGGCTCAAGAGGGGGCCACTGCAGCGGGGTTGGAGCCTCTTGTATGCTGTTAGGGGTGAAACCTCAGTGGGCCCACGCTCGTCGGGAATCCCTTTGTAAAGGCTTCGTAGTGATCTCCTGGCTACACACCTGGGAAGTGTGAATGTGGATCGTAGCCACTGGCATAATGGAGGTTCTTTTAGTCCACCCGGCAACGGGGGATGAAATCACTACATGTGGGTACAGTGGTACAAACTCTGTAGAGTCAAAACTGTCTTGACAGCCGTGCTCACGGTTAAGAGCGGCCTGGACTTATTCATGATTAGAGGATTGATGGTTTTGGAAGTTAAGCGGGGAGCTTAACATTGGAAATGATGTTATGGTTATTGGATTATGATAATGGGTTGGGAGATTGGGACCATTTTAGCTCTGTAGTAATGTAGGTGCTTAATAAGCTAAGGTGATAGGTGTTAATTGCGTAGTGCTTTAACCATGAGTTCAACCTCTCCTTGTTCTAGCCATGCATGATATGATTTTCCCACACTTGCTGAGTACCATTGGTACTCAACCTTGCATATTTGTTGGTTTATATTGCTGCTCAGGTCAAGATAATGAGGTGGTGTATAATGACCAAGATTTTGGACCCGAGGAAGGTTTTTAGGTTCATGAAGACCCCCGGGCAACGCCTGTGATGGAGCCCTAAAAGAATAATATTCTGCTGCTAGTTTATTTACTTGTGATGAAGCATTAGTGTCCATTGAGACATTTGCGATGTAAGACTTATTTATATTCGACATCTGACTTGTAATAAATGATGCTTCACTATTTGTCATCACATGTATGAGAAAATGATCCTAGCATACATGTGATATTTACTTGATTGTTTCTTTGGAAAAAACCGGATGTGACACAAGCAAGCCAAGCCACCGTAGCTGTCGCGGTCCGAGAGTGGTCCGGCACAAGGAAAAGCAAAAGCAAATGCAAACGCAGACCACGGCCATCAGCGGCAGAGCACGCGGCCACCCCGGGAGCTCTGGTACTGGTACATCCTGCGGGCGCCGGGACGAAACGGGGGGCAGAAGGAAGAGGTTTCCGGGTTCGGAAGATGATTCGATGGCCGCGTCCTGTGGGTACCAGGACCAATTAGCTGAGGCGAGTCAGGCGGCCAACGAGAGTTCGCTCGGGGATATCCGGGGGTTGATGCCTTTTCGCATTTGGCTCGGCGCCGCCTCCTCGCTGGAAGGGACTCCACTACCCTTGTCCCGTGCGGCGGCGGTGCGGGTTGGGTGGCGTGCCAGTCTCGACCGCCAGCCCATCGGCGCGGCGCCGGGCTTTACCTCAGCGTGGCCATTCAAACGAACGCCGGGCACTTCTAATCTGTCATTTCTTCTCATTCACAGCATATTTCCGTTCCTTCTTCAGTCCCCTTAGAAATGAAACCTGCAACTCCATACAATAAAAAAGGAAAGGAAGATGCAATTTGGTGGCGAAATTTCAGAGTCTTCAAACCGATATCATTCAGGAGAACAAACAGGACAGATAAGTTTCAGACACACAGAAAAGTACGAATCAGACACAAGTTTAGCACGACCCAAACAAGTTTAAATTCAGGAGTCCTACACATAGCCCCCCCCCCCCCCCCCCCCCCCAATACCGAATAGGATGTAAGACAGCCTGGTAACACCAGCGCACAGCCGGGTTTACTTTTCTCCTGAAGTTCTAGCTCCACTCAGAACCTGATTTTCCAGAAGCGCTGGTAATACTCAACAGTCTCCCGAGTGACATGAGTGCAGCCAGCCACGTTTACCCTCTTGAGCTTCGGCAAAAATGATGCAGCAAGGGTATGCAGAGTAATATCAGTGATGTTGAGGCACCCCATCAGGTTTAGCTCCTCAAGGCGTTCAAATCCAACAGCCACAAGAATCTTGATTTCATCGTCTTTGACCAGTGTGCTACTCAAGCCCAGCTTGACCAGATTAGGGCAACACACTCTAAGATCCACCGCAAAGCCGCTAGAGATGAGCCGACATTCATCTAAGGTCAGTTCCTGCAGAGCTCCCAGGCAGGAGCGAGCTATCATGCAAATATCTTTGTCTGTAACTTGGCGGCACCTTCCCAGTTCAATCTTTGTAATCCCAACGCGGTGCAGGATGCCGAAGAAATTGCCAAAGATGCTATGACCCCGTGCAGCTACCGGAAACCCAATAAGGCTAAGCTCCATGAGCCCGGGACATGCCATGCTCACCCATGACAAAAAGAAATCCATAATGCTCTCACAGTGCACCAGTTTGATGACCTTCAGCCTCGGGCATTCCCACGCCACAGGTTCCCAAGAATAGAGTGGCATCACTAGGCCAAAACCACATGAATCCAGGATTATTGATTCAATTGTTTCACTGAACAAGGACAGCACTTCCATCAACTCTGCATTCTTAGAAAAATAGAACTTGGCTAGTTTAATGGTCTTAAGCTTCATGGGATTCATGATATGGCCCACTAGCCGCAACAGGCCAAGATGTGTTACTCCTCTGCAGTCATCAATTACCAAATGTCTGAGCATTCGAAAATGAATGTCAGAAAACTTAAGCATGCTCCTGTCCTGTAGGCCCGGGCACTTCACCAGAATGAGGCTATGGAGCTGGCGAAATGAGCAAGCATGCCTTTGAAGAAGTGACGATTGTCTTACACCATTCAAATGTGATTCTGCACCCATCATGTCCTTGAGCTCAAACTTGCCCAAATAAGGGTGGTCCATCAGGAACGACATGATGGCGTCTTCTCCAATTTGAGGACAGCTTCCCAGAGTAAGGGACTCAAGGCTCTTGGCATCCTGCACAAGAGCTCTTAGTGATGCCTCTGTCATGTACGGGCTCCCTTCAATATGGAGGGACTTCAATTTGCTGCATTTTTTAGCAACCTGAGAAAGACCATCATCGGTGATTGAACATTGGACAATCATGAGATTTTCTAACGCATGGCAATTTGAAGCAATGATCACTGCAGCTTTGTTTGTGAGAGATGGACAGTTGATGAGACGAACCGACTCCAAGTTATGGCATGCACCAGTTACAAAATGAATAGCAGTATCAGTAAGCTGTGGAACACCAGCAGAAACCGCCAAACATGGTGAACAACGAAGTTCAAGATCAGTCACCATTTCCTTTCTGTCTATGGCAACAACAGCTGCTGCAAGCTTGGCATCAACAGCGTCAGAGAAGTGTAGGCAAGAACGATCATCCTGATGAACAGTGAATGGGTGCCAAAAGTCTGGCTGCAGAGAGGCCAATATATAGGCCCATCGCCAACATACAGAGGCACATGACTGGCGATCTTCTGGGTTATTCACATGTCTGAATATTTCAGTTATGCAACTTCTTGGTAGCCTGTTTATCAAATCCTGTGACCGAGCTTTTGATTGATGCATGGAAGAATTTAGTCGTACCTTGTGGCGAGTTTGATAAGTAGTTTTAAGACGGCTGGATTGGCTCATGTCCCCAGCACTGCAAACAAGTTGCAACAGCTTTAGAGCCACGATGAAATAATGGACTCATCTTGCACTGTCAGGAGCTATCCTACATTCCTACAGCACCTAAACATCCAAAGTCATCCAAATGCAGTAAATACAAACATATAAGTTTTTACTAACACAATGCATCATGAAAATAGCCTAAAAAGGGAACTTTTTCTTTGCATAAGTAGCAGAAACACAGTTATTTTAAGAGTACTAATTAAAATCCACATATAACAAAATAAATGCATCACCAAGCATTTGTAAGAAAACACAATAAAGCATAACAATATCATGGAACAAAGTGATTTTCAAGTTAAATTGATTAATCAACAATAAAAACAATCATATCATGATGCATCACGAAGACAAGTCTAAAGGGAAACTTCTTCTTTGCATAAGTAGCACAATCACAGTCTTTTTCCTTCAAAGTCACAATCCACATATAACAAAATACGGGCACCGCAAAACATTTGTAAGAAAGAATAATGAAAACAGTTTGTACAGAAATTTACTTACATATATGTAAAATTCAGAAAACTATACAGGAGGTCAGGGGGGAGGCAGAAGGAGATCTGGAACTAGGGCACAAAGGAGGGAAAAGAGGCACCTGGATACTCGGCTGAAGAATTAGTCCGCTGGGTCCATGAAGATGAAGAGGGACAAAAGGAGAACAAATCAGGAAGCCAACTTTCAACGCTAAGCAGGAGAGTTAAGAGTGAAGGCGGCCTTGCAAGGGCCAAATCCACTGGCGCAGGGCTGAATCTAAAGCAAGGAGGCAAAATCCATGGAGACGACGGCGGATCTAGCTGAGAGGACCGGCGATTTGAGATGAGGGCCAAGATGGAACCCTAAATCAGAGGCGCAAGGAGGTTGAATCGTGCAGCCCAGGCAACGTGGTCGGTTGTCACGTCGTCTAGGCAGCCTCACCCACCGGATTTTAGTCAGTGGTTTTGAATACCTACAAAACCGCCTACCTTGATGAAACAACTGCTGAGAAAAAAGAGGGCAAGTCGGTTACCAGTCTCCATAATGGGGGATTACAAAATTAAACAATCAGGAATTCACCTCAAAGTAAAGTATTGTTTTTCGTAAAGTGAAGGGCAGCCGGGTGCACGGAGCTCTCGCTTGCGTAGGGTCCATGGAAAGGTGTGAATCACTTTGGGTCTATTATACACAGCCTTTTCCTGCATCTCTACAAGAGACTATTTTCGTTACTCGAACCTGTGAGCTCATGGTCACAAGGCAACAGCTTTACCGCTGCGCCAGGTTGTATTTTCCGTAGAGTAAGTAACAATTTAATAAACAACCGACACATCAGCATATATACCGAGAATATCTATGTCCAGATACCAAGACCAGCTGCTCGACGACTTTTTTGCGATATCATGTGATTGCAACTAGCGACCGCAGTCAAACAACAAATCCAATATACATTTCTATTGACAAGCACCGGGCATGCTGTATCATTAGATCAATAAGGGATCCATACCAACAAGTTTATTTTTCAATTATTAGCATCCAGATAGCACAATAATACACCCATAGAAGAGTGGAACAGAAATATGTTTCACTTCATCCGTAAGGATTGTAGTGGCCAAAGTTGAATCACAGCGTTTCCATAGTACACATCTGACAACGCAGTAGCATAAATAACTAAGCAGAAACACATCAAAAGACAGACCCGTCTAGGAAGTACCCGACGGAAATGGAGAAAGCAGCAGCCATCGTTGCAATAAACCCTAGGTAGCCTCACGAGCCGAGGGGAGGGAAGCCCGCGCTCAGATGAGCTTGAACGGAAGGGGCCAGGGGGTGGAGCGAGGCACCTCGACGCGGTCCTTGATGCGCTCGATCTTCTTCTCCTTCTTCGGCCGCGCGTTGCCGTAGGAGCCCTTGAATCGCTTTCCGCGCGCGGTCTTCTTGTCCCCGCGCCCGCACGTTACAGCCCCCGCCTCCGCCGCTACCGCCGCTGCAGGTACGGGGACGGAAGGTCGCGCTGGCGCCACGCGCCGCACGAACGCCGTCGCCGCCAAACGCATCGCCATGCTGCCAAGCTCGGTGACCCCCGCCGCCAGCCTCCGGTTCGTCCGCTTGAGCCGTCGAAGAGGGGGGAGGAGGAAGAGTAAACGGGCAGAAGGGTTGCAAGGCCCAGTAGAGACTAACGAAGCCCAATAACAATACAGCTTTTCTTTTGAATTATTTTATTGATATACGATTTTTGTAATTATTTAATAAAATAATTGGTCATTTTCAAAATTTTCGAAAATTATCATTGACGTCCGTTCATTGGTAATGAAAAAAATTCCCAAATTGTCTGCCTCAAATTGTCACCATCGTTGCGATGCAAGCGTGAGCTGAGCCTAGTCCGTGCAAGCGTGCCTCTGGCCCAAGTTTTTGTCTCTGTGTAGTTGACCGTGACAGGCAAACATGTTCAAGCACCTATAAAACATAGAAAACGAGAACATGCAATTTTGCCAATGTTTTTATAGAAAAAATATGTCCAAGTTACAAGTAGTGTAGACCATATGTGAATATGTCTGCTTCCGAAGCACAGACAAAGAATTGTCAGTTGCCATCACGTCCACCCACGGATCGCCACGGCGATCGGACGCTGATCCCCGGCGGCCAATGCTCTCGCGGCACGGAGGGATTGATGCCGACCGCCGACCGGAGAGGCCCGGAAGAAAGAAAAGGGAGGGAAGAATGCGGCCATTGGCAGCCGAGCAACCAAGCGCAAGCAATTGAATTGGAACCACATCCTCGAACCCCGCCCCTTTTCTGTTCCGTGGCGGAGGCCTCTCGCGGGCCCACCGCCCCCTAAATCCCCATATCCGAAACCTAACTAACCCCACCAACACCATCCGCAGCAGGTACACGTGACGGATCAGTGGGACCAAATCTAGTTTCACCCCACCTGTCAGTGAAGAGCTACGGGTATCGCTTGTAGCTGGAGCAGCACGCGAGCATCAACAGTATTTCGGACCCCGCGCTTGAAAAGTAGGCTGAGCGCGGTCCATAAGCCTCTGAGAACAGGTTACGGCCCCACCGCACCCTTGTGGCCGTGTGGTTCGGTAGCTCGGGTGTATAGACCGGGCGCGCCTACGGACTTGACAGCGCGACGCCTCGAGAAGCCTGGGCCCACCACCTAGCCAGGCTCTCGTCGCCCCACCACCACCACATCCAAATCAAATAGCTTCTGCCGTGTCCTCCTCGCTCCGTCGCTGCCACATCTCTCATCGTCCAAACTCCTGTGGCCTCTGCTGCTGCTGCTGCTGCTGCCGCCGCCGCCGCCGCCGCTCGCGCCTCCTCGGCTTCCGCCTTTACAGCATCACTGAACGGGGATCCAGCTGGGGGGGAAGGCGGAGCGGGGGATCGGTAGCTTCGTCGGCGGGATGGAGGGGGGGCGATGAACGCGAGAGCGGCGCAGCGGCATGCGGACGATCTGCGACGTGTGCGAGGGCGCGCCGGCGGTGCTCTTCTGCGCGGCTGACGAGGCCGCGCTCTGCCGGCCCTGCGACGAGAAGGTGATCCCCGCTCCCTCGTTCGTGAACCTTACCCTGGAGGTTGGAACTCTGCGTCCTTGTCGTAGATCGTGATAGGCGCTGGCTCGATTGGAGTGCGCGCTGGTTGATCCGATCGTTCGATTTAAGACTTCGATATCGCGGATTTCTTAGCTGCGTTCGAATCGTGAAGGAATCTGCGGTTATTTGCTCCACTTTCTCAATTTCGGCCGTCCTGCATCTGTTGCAGCCCATTCCTGGTACCTGACATCAAAGTCTCGTTGAGCATGGCGTGAGCTCATACTGGTTGGATATGTTGCTTCCCAGTTCAGGTCGAAGAAGGTGTTCAAGCAGCACCCCATAGTGCATTGACATTGACAAACTTATCCCTTTGAGGTGTTAGTTGAGCATGGGGCTCGTACGCCGCACATGTTCTACTGATTTTAATCGCATTTGAATTTGAGCCTGATTCTTGGCAACGGAAATATGTGCACATATTGTTTGCTACGGTATTAAGCATTCTGTGCATAAGGCCAGCTTCGTTAGCTGGGTCAGAATATCTCAGTCACAAGATCTTCACTAAGGACAAGAGATGGTCATCTAGCTTGGTGGGTTGTTAAAATCAATAGCTTGTATAACTGTTTGTGGAAAATGAAATTTGACATGATGTCTGCGAGCACAACAATAAGCATATTGGGGACAAAATAGTGCAATTGTTCATATTTCCATACATGGTTGACTTGGCCTTTTCAGAAAAAGAAAAGAAAAAATAGTTTGCTTATCATTTTACAGGACTCCGTGGTTAGTTTCAGCACCATAGGGATGGTATAGACATGTCAAATTTATGGCAAGTGCCATGCAAGTGTGCATGCATGCATGAAGGGTGTAGCGCCAGCTGGCCGCATGGGTTCATTTTGCGGCAATGTTTGCCATAGTTAGATAAGACTGAGCCTTTAGCCACCCAATTATTTCATATTAGATCATATTGTTAGGTGGTTGTGATATTCTCATGTGAAGGCCTTGTGCCTGCTTCATGTGCTTTGTAAATCATGCAACAAGAATATCAATGTATTCCCAGTCATCTTCTGCTATACTTGCCCTTCGGTGTGTCTGACGCCTCTGCAAGGCCATGCCTCCTGGGTTCAGGGTCATCTTTCATCACAGCAATGCTGCTCAAATGACCATTTTTTGGCCTACACTATCTTGTAATTCTGTTCTTATTCCTACAATATATTTCTCTTAAAAATATGTTTTATGAGCATCCTGATTGGTTTGAGACATACTTTTTGTATCATGCAGTGTACAATATTATATAATATAATGATTATTTGACATTTGTTATATATGCTGCTGTGTTTGGTACATTGGGATTACAATCCAAAATCCACTTTTGCATGGAACTCAAGTCATTCTTTTTTAAGAAAGGAATTTGGCAGCATGTTTTGGATTACAGTTTTTCCCTGTTCGGAAGTATGACCCTTGTTTAGGATGATAGTATTGATAGGTGTATTATCAAGTATATCAAAATTCTGTAACCATGGATGAATCCTTCATCGATCTCTTCTATTAACAGAAGTTCCTGAATTGCCGGATGATGTTTGCTTTTGCATATTACAGGTTTTGTTTTTTTAGAGTGGTTTGGTCTTTTTATCAAGCAGGGTATTGCGCCTTCTGCCAGGCAAATAAGCATGATGCTGATTATGGATTCCTAAATGTAAATAAGTTGTTTGAGTATTTGGTACTGTTGAAGTGTGGTGACAAACTCACACCTTAAGGCGAGTAATGTTTGTATTATCACATGGAATCTATCTGCTACAGCTTTATTACCAGATTTCATTCAGAAAACTGAGTTTAGCTGAAAAATAAGGAGGCCATGTGGTCTTGTTCCGGTAGGTTACAATTCATCATAAGAACTGTTTCTCTACCTGTTGTTGTATTGGAGAGAAAAACAAGAGTAAGGTACATGGACGGCCTTCAAACTTGTTTGGGGTGTCATCTAGGTCCCCAAACTCTTAATTTGCACATTCGGGTCACTAAACTTGCTAAGTGGTGCATTCATAATACAAATCTCCCAGATTAGCATTGATGTGCTTAGTCTGTGCCTATGTGTCATCCATGTCACCCAATTCAATAACATCATCACTTGTATTACTATTTAGCCACATTTTAAAAAAAAAAAGAGTAAGTGTGCCTTGAAACTCCCTTCCCCAGGTGCCAAATTGTGTGGGAGCTTTCAGCACTAGGTATGCCCTATTAAATCTAGAAAGAAAAAGAAAAATGAAACAAACTCTTTATGCTGCGTAAAAGAGTCCAGATTTTCCATTTTGACCTGATTTTTAAGTTTGGTGTGGGTTTGATAGTCATACAAATGATGACTTAATACACTTGAGTGACATGGCCACGTCAGAGACATCAAGTAGACAGATGAACGCTAATTAGGATGATTTGAACCTCGAGTGAACCACTTAACAGGTTTGGGGACCTAAATGTGCACATTAAGAGTTCAAGGACCTAGATGGCACCCCCGGACAAGTTGAAGGACCGGCCATTCACTTCAACAAACAACAACAACAACAAAGGCTTTGTCTCAAGCACGTTGAAGGCTGGATATGAAACCTAAACTGGGTTTCATATCCATAGGGATTGGTGGTTTTGATGCTGGCTCGCCAAGCCTATCACAACCCTCCTCCTTTACCCGGGTTTGGGACTGGCTATACTCGAAAAAAATGCTTTTGCACTTTTGTAGTGATAGATTGCATGCACCATTCATCTGGGTGTTCACACTTTACGATGTGAGTTGAGGTTTATCCCTGATTAGAATCCAGAGTGTGATTCTTAAGATGCTGATGGTATACTGTAGCTTATGCAGTCATGTTAGGGTATTGAAAATTTCTGTCAGTGGGGGCTATTTGTTTACTTCAGCTAGGGAAATGCATGCGGAGAAGTTTGGTTTGAATTGATAATTGCATTCCTTTTTATCATAAAATACTTGTCCTCTTATAAACGACCTTCCAGGGTGGAGTAATAGCTAGTCCAGTCGGTCATTGGTTTTGATCATAAATCTTTCTTTAGTTTGCTAGTGCTTGCCTTGTAAACAAAATTGGTGTGTGCCTTGTGCTTGTGTGATGTTCTTTGTGTGATACCATTAGCATGAACCATGAAGATAGCAAATACTATTGTGATCATTGCTTCAGTCAATGCCCACCTTGAATGTCAATGGATCATTATAATGTCAGTGTTTTTCATATCCTTTTTCCATGTTGCTATCCAGGTACACATGTGTAACAAGCTTGCAAGTCGGCATGTGAGGGTTGGACTTGCAGACCCTAATAAACTTGTCCGATGTGATATATGTGAAAATTCTCCTGGTACGCATTCGAATGCTCCTTATAGTCCCTTTTCTACATTTTATCAGGGAAATGTCGATTCCCCCCTTGGGTTTACTTTGCTTGTGCTGCATTGTAGCTTTCTTCTACTGTGAGGTAGATGGCACATCACTTTGCCTGAGCTGTGATTTGACTGTTCATGTTGGTGGTAAACGAACCCATGGGAGATACCTGCTTCTAAGACAACGGGTTGAAGTAAGTTTGTACGCAATAACCGGCCTCAGATTGCAATTACATGCATTTCTTTAGCTCTTAAATTTAGGATATTTTAGTTCCCAGGAGATAAACCAGGCCATATGGATGATGTAGCTACGCAAACCAAACACCATGAAAACCAGGGAGACCAGACAAAGGTGCCTCATTCAGTAACAAAGGAGCAAATGGCAAACCACCATAACGGCTCTGATGATCCAGCCTCAGATGGAAATTTTGATGAACAGGCTAACATTGATTCGAAGATGATCGATCTCAATATGCGCCCAGTTCGTACTCATGGGCAAGGTTCAAATTCTCAGGTCTGTAACGCTTCTATTTTGATTTGAATCATTGTTATCTCAACTGCCCTTTCGTAGCACTTACAGTTTCCCTGTTCTTCCTGTTGGCAAATTCAGACTCAAGGCATGGATGTTAGCGTGAACAACCATGATTCCCCAGGGGTGGTGCCATCAAATAATTATGAAAGAGACGCCAGCAAGTAAACGTTTGGAAGATCGGAATGTTCATTTTTTTTTAGCTACAGTTCGCTGAGAACTTGGATGAGCTTGGTCTTGCTGCGGCGGTCTCTCCGTTATTACTATTACTACCTTTCTGGCAGAGTTGAAGCGAACGATTGCATCTCAATTCGGCTTGTCGTTCCTAAACGCTATGAATTGTCATCAAATCTGTTCACATTGCGATTGACAGATCTTCATAGCCGTATAGAAGCGCAGTTGCTATCACCTGTGCTTTGAACTGCTGTATACCGTTAGAAACTGTACAAATTATTAATAGACTGGTCATTTTTCTGTGGTAGGATACTTGCCCTTTCCCCCTGTCAACAATTCCGTTGTTGCTAGCAGGATGCGTCGTGTATGATGCCATGTGTCTCCACCCAAGGCGCCACCCAGTTTGTTCAGCGATGAAGGGTTCCGGTTCGAGCTGCCCCGAAACGTAACGAGCCTGACCAGAGCAGCGTAATATTCCTGGCCGAGGTAAAAAATACGCGAGGCCGGGACCGATTGTTTATTTAAGGGAACACGTTGCGGAATGATGCCGTGCGTTCGATGGTGCGGGATTTGATCTGGTCAAACGTCCCTTGTTCAAGGTACTTTTCTCAGTCAAAACATGGGTTGCATGAAAAGGCTAGCTCTTCGATGTCTTGTACTAGACTCCCAGTTTTTCTCCAACCCATGCGACTCCCGCAACACGAGCCACGAGGTTAATCCTCCTCGGCCGGCCCGGCGGCGGGATTACCAACCGCACACCGCCGCGCGTGTAGTCTCGGGGCGGCGCGAAGCTTTGCAAATGACCGGCCCTCCTGCCCTCCCGGCAGGGGCACGACACCGGGCGCGCGCGCGCCAGGGCGGGGCGGGGAAACCCACGCCGCCCCTCGCCCCTCGTCGTACCAGACGCGACAGACATGCGCGGTCACGCCGTGCTCCGCGTGTGGCACGACGCTCGTGCTCCGCGAGCCTTGCCGGACACGGCGGCGGCGAGGGCTCGGGGCTGCCGCGCGGACCGGCCCCGGCACCGCGCGACCGAGCCGCGGGCTGTGGAACGCGGGGCAGGGGAGGTGGGTGGAGGAAGCGGAGGCCGACTTGGCTTCGTGCGGCGCGGGCACGTTGGCTGTTGCCGCTGCGTTTCGCCTGGCCTGCGAGCGTGCATGCACATACACACACGGTACCGAGTTTCAGGTCCACCACAGCACAGCGGAGCATGCACGCGCCCACTTGCGGGGGAGCCTGTCCCCTACCCCCTCACCAGCATCCGGATCTGCTGTGGCGGCCTTCATCGCAACAGCCTAGCTGCTGCTTTCTCCTAGTACTAGACTCCTCCTCCGTACTTTGTGCTGCACTACTAAAAAAGACCCTCCTTTCGCCGCCCATGGCTCTGGAACTAGATCGCTGGCATCACGCCTTCCTAAATTCTCATTTCCGACTCGGCTCGTGAACACCGTCGCCCTTATTAGCCTTCCACGGTGCAGTAGTATAATAATATTCGAGTTCGAGCCCAGGTTGGAAGACGCTGGCGCCGCGCACAATCTCTCGTTAGATTCGCTGAAAATGGCCAAATGGCCATGGAAATGTATGATACCTGTCAATAGTATGACCGTAGGCTAGCGTGAGCATGATTCAGCGGTGACGCATGGACCAGGGCGCGGTGCACTGGCTACTACAGCAACGACGCGCACACCAGATTCCGACGCAGGGCGGCCACGAGGGCGCGGTGCGTGAGGCAGGAGACAGGAGCGTCCACCTGGCGGGCTCCGGTCGGCCCCACCACGGACACCGTGCCATGGTCCAGGCCGGCAGGCTCCGGTGCCGACCCCAACCGCCAGGCTCCGCAGCCGTGCGGCTGTCCCCGGTCGCTGCCCACCGGATCCTCTGCACAGCACAGCCACCGATGCAGCCGCCGTCCGGTTGGCACGGCGCCACCTAGCTAACGGTATATATATACGAGCCGGAGCTGTCGCTACTACAAGACCTCGGTCCCTCAACAAGTCCCCCCACCTCCTCTTCTCATCATCGTCTTCTTCTTCTTCTCCAACTCCGTCATCGTCGGCGTCACCGGGCTGTGCGTGCGTGGTCGGGGCGGCCCGTCGGAGCTAGTAACACGCATGGCGAGGTACGGGAACGACGGTGTCGACCTCACCGAGCTGACGCTGGGGCCGCCGGGCGTCAGCGCGCGCAAGGCGAGGAGAGCGAGGAGGAACGGCCAGCCGCCGCCGTCGTCGGCGTCGTCGTCTGTGACGTGTGTACTCGATCCTGTTTCCAGTGTCGCTACTAGTCTGCAAGAAAAGGATTTCTTGCTTTCAGCCACGCTGTTTGTGGCTCGTACCTGACCGGGCCGGTTGTGTATGTGTGCAGGGTGCAGGCGTTCGTGAAGGTGAGCATGGACGGGACACCGTACCTGAGGAAGGTGGACGTTGCGGCTTACGATGACTACGACGAGCTCGTGGAGGCGCTCAACGAGATGTTCTGCTGCGCATCCATCGGTAAGCCGCTACACTACAGCAAGGTGCTAAGGAGACCAATACCAATGCTAGCGTGACCGGCATTATTACTGACAGATCTGCATGCGCGTTCTGCTCTGCTCGTTTTTTTTACGCGCAGGGCTCATGGGCGGGTACGGCGCGTGGGAGCACGCCGTGGTGTACGAGGACGGCGACGGCGACTGGATGCTCGTCGGCGACGTGCCCTGGGAGTAAGCACCATAGCCCGCCGCAATTAACCACCGTGCATCGATCGGCACTGCTTGTTCCCATTTTTTGTCGCGCAGGTCGATAATGGTATCTGTTCGATTCGATCTCTTAATTTCGCAGGATGTTCGTGTCCTCGTGCAAGAGGATGAGGGTAATGCGAGCTTGCGAGGCGAGAGGACTGAGCTCCAACGCGTGACGAGAAGGCCGCACACGAGACGGGGAATGACAGGTGAGAGAGGGGACGACGCCCCGGCCGGTGTGCAGAAACTGTTCTTACTTTCTCCATTCACGTAGCTGAGCTTATCTGAGTACACTGAATTGTTTAGCGTTGCGCGTAGACTCGTGATCGAACACACATCAAAGCCGTTTGCCATACGAACAACTGAACAGCCAAGAATACAGCTGAAACTGAACCTTGCATTGCTCCACTCCAAACTTTTCTCTTTTTTTTCGAAAAAAACGGTTCCAAACTTTTCACTTCTGCTCATCCTCGTCATCTACGGAAATGGTCTAAGTGGTTGTTGTCCCTGTTCCGTTTGGTTTCAGACTGTGTAGGCATCATTCGAACTGAGGAGAACTTGCACATAGCTCAACTGGTGGCCGAGCTGACGAAGGAGATGACGCAGTTCCGAGCGAGGCCATGCATCTCTACGTAATTAAGACTGCACATGATCAGTGGGCCGGGATAGATGTTGCTAGTTGACGCCACAACGTACGGCCGGTCTCCCGCTCGCTGCTTCTCACATGAACCTGGCGTCGTTGACTTTCCCGCGCCGCGCGGGATCCATATCCCTTTCAGAAGCTCCGATGCAGCACAATGTCGTCCCTGCAGCTGCAGATTTAACAAAGCGCCCAGCTCCTGTCATGTCTAACTGCTCTTGTACAAATTGCTTCGGCTGTGTCGTCTCGTCTCACACGTACATGAATTCGAAGAGTTGTTGCGTGCACTTCCAGAAATTTGACTTAATTAGTGGCTGCTGCTCCCAGAACGGAATGGAATGGAAGATCTTGGATTCAACTCGGGTACCATGAGCTGCATCGTGCCAGTTTGGTGGCAGGATCGATCAATCATTCCGTGTTATTTTATAACTTGCGCAAGTTTGACATGTTTTTGCAAGTGGCGTGCTAATCGCACTAAATCAGGTCAGGTGTAGTGAGCAGCGAGCCCAGAAACTTGCGTAGCAGCTACTGTCACAATCTTTCTTCCTCTGTCTTTTTTTCCTCGCGAAGCAATCCTTCTCTCTCTTTAGATGATCAGGAACCAGGTGCCACTTTTGGTCCAAATAAAAGTCACAGATGTATACTACGGCTCAACGAGGTTACTCTGCTCCCTGCTTGACTCGCCAGCGGTGGAGTATTGCTACTTTGATAACTTGCATCACATTGCTTCATGTTGCTGGAATGAATACACGCAGCCAAAGACGCTCAAAGGGAAAAAAATGTGCCAATGAGCACTGGACCTAGGGGTATGACTACTAGTTCATTAACTCGTGCATCTTTGGGGACTAGAGTGGAAAAATAATTTAGCTATACGTTCAAAATCTGTGATCCAAAGTAGTATATAAAACATCATATGAAAAAATACTTGTTAGGAACTGAAGTAAAAAAAAAATTAAACTTTGTTCGAAATATTGGAAAAATTGGAAAGCGTGAGCCCGCGCGCTCGCAGTCAGGTTGCGGCCTAGTTGTGCTGCGGGCTGCGGCCACAGCAGGAGCTTTCTATCTGCAATTCCGATCCTTTGTCTGTCATACAGACGATCAATTTCGGTTTCTCCAGCACGGCGGCACTGAGTTGAATCCCTTGGATGAAAGAAACGCCAGCCCATCCCTCGATCTGTCGGTGCAATCCATACTGTGCAATCAGTGACAAAGTTAAGAGCAGCAGCAGCACTTGTACTGATGGATCACCTTCCTGCTCTCTTTTCTCGCGATCGGTCGCCGGTATCTTAAGCTTTGCACTCGCACACGCAAAGACCAGCAGCTGCTGCGAGTGTGAGGCGAGGTAGTCCCACGCATCGTGTCTCAAAAAACTGAGGCCTCTTCCTTTACCTTTGTATGTGAGTTTCTTTATGCATGGCAGTCTTAACTCTTTTCTATTACCGATAATTAAACTCACCAACGTGAGTGTCACATTTTTTTCTTTAACTCACAAGGCATGTAAGTTTATTAGTATTTTTCTGCAATGAACGCGTCAGGTTAATTAGTTTTGACCGCATAGCACGTTTTTTCACTTCTTTGTCTTGGTTACCATAAGCCAATACACAGTCCTGATCTAAAAATTATGAACAAACTATTCTATTAGTTGGTTTTTTAAAAGAGAAATCTGATAACTCGTCAGCTCACGCACGTGCATGTAACCATGTAATATGATTATTTTTTTCATAATCCAACCAGTCATGTCACATACAGGAAACAGTTCATTTACCCATGTCATTTTTTTCTTCCAACTTAGTACAGTCATATCCTATCTTGTGTCATACTCCATCCGTTCTAAAATAGATGATGTTTAAGATAAAAAATCTAGTTTAATTTAAAATAAATTACTTATTCTAAATGTCGTTTATTTTAAAACAAAGAGGTATTTTCCTAATGATAAACAGAACCATCTAAAAATCCGCCCGCCTTGCCCCTTAATGTGGGGTTTCTTTCCAAAACTACAATTGAATTTTTATAAGTAAACATAAATATAAAACTATAGTTATGGATCATCTACTACATTGACCCTCGGGATCTAGTCAAATGGATGGCCAACAATCATTTGGGACTACCTTAAAATCTCTCTTATATGGTCCTGCAACTGCAAATATAGAGTCACTGCAACTTCCTCGGACCCTCACCCTCCCAATTCATCAATCTTAAGAGCCCCCTTTTATGTTTTCTAAAAAAAAACAGGCCCCTTTTCTGAGTTTTCTCGGCAAACGTCGCACGTTTTATTACCGCTCCCAATCGTCGATATTCCTCGCCCTTTCATATTCGGGAGTCATATAAGTAGCTTCCATGCAAATCTTCTGTACTGTTCTCTTGCCAGGTTGGCGGCTGCCATGGAAATGGCATTGGTGCGGTTGAGTGGAAGCATGAAAGTCCTAGTTAGTTGGACATCATCTTGCGAGATATGTGCAGCATCAGGAGATGAAGTCAGCAGGAACAAACACGAGCAGGGGAGTTGCCGGAAACAACGTGCTCCCCTTCATGTCTACGATGAGATGATCCTGCGCCACGGATTGATCAACATTGGCTAGGAGCTGCCTGGCTGGGACCTTGACAGATCCAGTGAAGAATCCGATCCCGGCCTACTGCTCTCCGTATACGACCAGTGCCAGCCTTAGATTTTAACCAGAGGATGGTCCTACGTACACCGTGTTCTAGTTCGCCCATTCGGTAGCTTAACCGCTGCATGTGAACGCCTCGAGCTCGGCCGGTAGCTGCTGCTGGCTGCCCGTGTCGGCCATCAAGAGGAACCCTAAAGAAACCTTTGGCCGCATGCACCTCCTCCTCTTACCACCACTCCCGTGACCCTCCACCTTTGTCCTTTAACAATCTATCCCTGCCATGAATCCAAGAGGAAATCAGACCATGAATATATATTTATATGTACGTTTCTTCTGCAGTTCCATGTATCCATTGATTGCATTCATCACAGCGGTTTCTACTTGATAAACTAACCGAGTGAATGAGGCCTTGCCCACAGGGCACGAATGACCAGGACCATCTTGGTATGCATATGGCGAACTACTCACCGTCGGCAAATACTGAACTTTGCAAAGCATTTGTTCGTATGGATAAGTGGCAGGGTATCTGTGTATGGCAGTCTTGTCAGTATGAGCATGTGCATTGTGACACCTTGCTGCCTATATATACGCGCCAAACATCAAGGATCAACATGCTCAGTGATTGAGCGTGTGAGTAGCAGCGCCGAGCTCGAGATGGCGCCCTGTTTTGCATTTCGTCCGTCGTCATCACCCGTCCACCATTTATGCGTGCGCGTCCTACTCGTGTACTTCGCGGCGCACTCGCTGGCGCTGTCCTTCTCCGCCGCCTCGTCGCGGCACGACCTCCGTGACGCGCTGGCCAAGTCCATCCTCTTCTTCGAGGGCCAGCGCTCGGGGCGGCTCCCGCCGGGGCAGCGCGCGTCGTGGCGCGGGGACTCCGGCGTGTCGGACGGCGCGGCGGCCGGGGTCGACCTGGAGGGCGGGTACTACGACGCCGGCGACAACGTCAAGTTCGGCTTCCCCATGGCGTTCACGGCCACGATGCTGGCGTGGAGCGTCGTCGAGTTCGGCGAGTCCATGCCGCCCGACGAGCGCCGCCACGCCGCCGACGCCGTCCGCTGGGCCACCGACTACCTCCTCAAGACCATCGCCCACCCGGGCGTCATCTTCATGCAGGCAAGTCGTCGCATCGCGCTAACTGCCACGTCCATTCATTCGTCTTCTCACGGCGAAGGAAGCAGAGCCATTGAGTGAGAGTACACGCGCGGTGCAGGTGGGCGACCCGTGGAAGGATCACGATTGCTGGGAGAGGCCGGAAGACATGGACACGGAGCGCACGGTGTACAACATCAGCTCGGGGAGGCCGGGCTCGGAAGTCGCCGGGGAGACGGCGGCGGCATTGGCCGCGGCGTCCATGGTGTTCCGCGACGCCGACCCGGAGTACGCCGATACGCTGCTCGCGGGCGCCAGGAAAGCGTTCGAGTTCGCGGACACGTACAAGGGCGCGTACAGCGACGACCCGGACCTCAGGGCCGGGGGCTGCCCGTTCTACTGCGACTTCGACGGCTACCAGGTCAGCTGCTTGTCCCGTTCCTTCCCCTGCCTGTGACCGGCATTTCTAAGTGCAACAGACATCCGAGTTTCTTGTTTTCCTTGCTGAATTTGACTTCCAGAAATTCTGGTTTAACAAGTACAATCTCCAAGCATTCAGTGCGCAACAGTGATCGTACTGTGGGCCAAAGAGCAACAATTTCGTCGTCGAATAGGCTCATATAAATATTGAAGGGAATCGAAGGCTGCTTCCACACATTCCTGTTTTAGAACATTCAGAACAACAGGCGTTCATAACGGATCAAGCTGGTTTCTTAGTAATAGATCGCATATGGAAACCCTTGACAGGATGAGCTGCTGTGGGGGGCGGCGTGGCTACGGAGAGCCTCCAAGGACGACACGTTCCTCCAGTACATTCAGAACAACGGCAAGACCCTCGGCGCAGAAGATAACACCAACGAGTTCGGGTGGGACAACAAGCATTCCGGCCTCAATGTCCTTGTTTCCAAGGTTCTGCATTACTTCCGACTGGTTCCCTTCACTTTGTGGATGAAAATTTTGCCGGAAAATAATGAACAGAGCATAAGCGAGTGGATCAAGAAAGTGAGTACTCAACTGTCAAACTCGTTGCTTTGCAGGAGTTCGTAGAAGGCGAGGCTCTTTTTCTGCAGTCCTACAAAGAGTACGCAGACGCCTTCATCTGCACACTCATCCCGGAGTCATCGTCGCCACACGTCACGTACACGCCTGGGGGCATGATCTACAAGCCTGGAGGCAGCAACATGCAGCATGTCACCTCCCTCTCCTTCCTGCTCCTAACATACGCCAAGTACCTAAGCAACTCCTCTCACACAGTCAACTGCGGGGACGTTTCAGTTGGCCCTGAAACTCTTCAGCTGCAAGCAAGAAAGCAGGTGGTGATACACATCTTTTGACATTTTTTTCACCTCGCATGCTTTGCCTCGTTGACGAACACACATGCTCGATGCAGAACGATTGGCAGAGCGTCATCTGAACAGTTTTTTTACCTGTGATACATATATCTGCAGGTTGATTATCTGCTAGGAGATAACCCGATGAAGATGTCGTACATGGTTGGGTACGGTGAGCGATACCCTCAACGGATCCATCACCGAGCATCGTCGTTGCCTTCGATCAGCGACTACCCGCAGCGCATTGCGTGCAAGGAAGGCACGCCGTACTTTGAGTCATCTGGCTCGAATCCTAACCCGTTGATCGGCGCGGTGGTCGGCGGACCGGGGGAGGATGATGTTTATGAGGATGACCGTGCAGACTTCAGGAAGTCTGAACCCACCACCTATATCAATGCGCCGTTAGTAGGTGTTCTGGCCTACTTTGTTGGCAACCCTGACCCTGGACATTCCAGACACTAGTCCTTCAACCCGTGCACATGTGCGGGCTAGCTATTATATAATTTTGAAAAACACACAAATAAATTGTAGATCTTCCTGAGAAAATTGAAGTGTTTATACAGTCAACATTCAGAATACGTAAAAACTGTTAACTAGCAACAATGATATTTTCCCTCAGTCAGCTACTGAATGTCAGTCACTGTTCCACTCGGGACCATCGCCAAGTTGCCTTAGCATGAGAAGAGGCGGGGATTTCAGACTTCAGAGTTCAATCATGCAACATGAGACTGAGATTTCAAGAACCGAGAGAAACATCTAGAGGCCGGGTGGCTAGAACCTGTCTCACTTTTTTAATATATCCAAATCAGCTATTCTCCGTTAAAAAAAAGATTTTAGGAAGAAATTCGCAATAGACTGGCCCACCATAAGACTTATCGATCGAATGGATGAAATCACAGCGAAACCGGTAGGGAAACAACAGAGGTTGCCGTACACGCGGTTAGATACGGAAGATATTTCAACAACTTCAGTGGTCACGCTTCGTCACTGAGCTGCACTCAGCAGAACACAACCCAGCACTCAGCAGCAGAACACAAAGATGTATCCATACGTGCTCGCCGCCTCTGCGCTCGTCGTGTTCCTCTATCTCTATGCCGTCAAGAACCATCGGAGCGACAGTCTCCCGCCGTCTCCCCCGTCCCTGCCGCTGGTCGGCCACCTCCATCTCATCGGCCGCCTCCCGCACCGCTCCCTGCGCGACCTGCATCTCCGCTACGGCGGCGGCGGCCTCCTCCTGCTGCAGCTCGGCCGCAGGCGGACCCTGGTCGCGTCCACGGCCGCCGCGGCCGCGGACCTGTTCAAGAACCACGACCTCGCCTTCGCCTCCCGCCCGCGCAGCGCGGCGGCGGACAAGCTCACGTACGGATGCCGCAACGTGTCGTTCGCGCCGTACGGCGAGCACTGGCGCCGGGCCAAGAAGGTCGCCGTGGTCCACCTCCTCTCGCCGCGCCGCGTGGAGTCGTTCGCGCCCGTGCGGGACGCCGAGGTGGCCGCGCTCGTCGCCCGGGCTCGCCGCGCCGCGGAGGCGGGGGAGGCCGTGGAGCTGAGGGGGATCCTGTACGGCTACACCAATGCCGTGGTCACCCGCGCCACCACCGGCGCGGTGGGACCCACGGCCGAGAGGTTGAAGCAGCTGATGGGCGGCTCGGAGGCGCTGGTGGCTGGCTTCCAAGCGGATGACGTGCTGCCGGACGCGGCGGCGAAGGTGGTACGATGGGCGACGGGGCTGGAGAAGAAGCTCGACGACATGGCCGATGCATGGGACAAGTTCTTTTCCGAGATAGTGGCCGCGCGCACGGAGAAGGGCGCCGACGGTGCAGGGGAGGAGGAGGAGGCGGAGGACATCTTGGGAGTCTTGTTGCGGCTGAGGGAAGACGGCTCCGAGGGGTTCGAGCTTACTGACGATTGCATCAAAGCCATCGTCAAGGTGATCCTTTCTTCTGATTTCTCAAGTACAATACGGTGCTAATCTTGTTCCCCTGATCCGTGCTCTACTCTCGCGTCGGCAGGACATGATAGCCGCCGCCACAGAGACGTCATCTGTCACGATGGAATGGGCCATGGCAGAGCTCGTCGCAAACCCGCGGGTGATGGCCAAGCTCAAAGACGAGATCGCGCGGGTCGCCGACCCCGATCAGCCGGCCATCGCACAGGCGGACCTGAACAGGATGGAGTACCTCGGGGCGGTGCTGAAGGAGGTTCTCCGGCTCCACCCGCCGGCGCCGCTCCTCGTCCCGCACGAGTCAACGACGCCCGCGGTCGTGCAGGGGTACGAGGTCCCAGCCAAGACCGCGCTGTTCATAAACGCGTGGGCGATCGGGCGGGACCCCGCGGCGTGGGACGCGCCGGAGGAGTTCCGGCCGGAGCGGTTCGTCGGCGGCAGCCCGGCGGTGGACTTCAGGGGAACCGACTACCAGCTCATCCCGTTCGGCGCCGGCCGGAGGATCTGCCCCGGCATCAGTTTTGCGCTGCCTGTCGTGGAGCTCGCTCTCGCCACCCTCGTCCACCACTTCGAGTGGTCGCTCCCTGCCGGCATGTGCCCGACGGATCTCGACATGGGCGAGGCGCCGGGGCTGACGACGCCGCGGCGGATTCCGCTTGTCCTAGTCCCACGTGGAAGACTCTAGCTTAGACACGAGGATTGGCAGATAGAAGATCACAAGAAAATTGGTACGTTGCAATGTCCGCCGCCGTAAATCATTTCTGCTGGCCTCGGTGAAGTCCGTCACTGTCTCTCTATCTAATGGAGTTAGGCCAACATTGTGCGACAAAATTGGCGATACCCACCGCTATAGTGAAAGTTGAACCATGGTCGAAAATATTTTTTAGTAGTGATTACTAAACAATCCTTAAAAACAAATAAATATCACAAATGTTTGTTACCTATCTGATGCACGCGGTTTGCTTATTTTCAGTCACAAATCTATTAGATTGTTATATATGACACTTTGTTTTGGAGACCCTCAAAATGTGACAGCTCAATATGTCGTTTTATTTTGTTGTGGGCTAGGAAGTTTTTCTATCCGGTATCACGATTCAGCATCGAAGGTATATTGAGAAGCGTCCGTAAAAAAGTTGAGTGGATGGAAAGGAAAGTTATTATCTTTTGATGGAAAATTGATTCTAATTAATTCAGTTCTAAGTAATATGGTATTGCATATGTCACCACTCTTTCAAATTTCAAAAGGAATATTGGATAAATTGGATTACCCTAGATCTCACTTTTTTGGCTGGGGGTGGTGATAAAAAAGAAATGCAGATTGGTTAAATGGGACGTGATATGTCACCCAAAGAATCAGGGTGGGTTAGGTATACATGACCTTAAAGCTAAAAATAAAGCTCTACTCAGTAAATGGCTATATAGGATTCTTACTGAGGATGGGTATGACAAACCCTCCAGAGAAGAAAATATATCGGTTCAAAAGCGATATCCCAAGTGTATTGGAAATCAGGGGATTCACATTTATGGGCAGACCTGATGGCAAGTAAGTAAGAATTCTTGCGCTATGAATCGTTTTATATTAATGGTCGATCAGAGATTAGGTTCTGGCAGGATCGGTGGTTAGGTAATACCACTATTCGAGAATAATATTTTGGCTTGTCTTATATTAAACGCCATAAAAATATCACCATCAAAACTGTAATGATAACTATGATACCACAAGTGTCTTTTTAGTGGATAGAGCGGTTGGCTTTAATTCAACTCACGCAAGGCACAAGTGAATTCCATTGGAATTTACATGTTAATGGAAAATTTTCTGCTGACTCTATGTATAATGCATTAATGAATTCTACCACTAATCTGCCAGTAGATAACAACAGAAAAATCTGGAAGATGAAAATACCTATAAAGACTAAATTTTTGCATGGTATCGTCGTAAAGGAAAATTTCTAACGAAGGATAACCTTGCAAAACGTAATTGGCAAGGGAACACAAAGTGTTGTTTTGTGATCATAAAGAGACAATTGAACACTTGTTTTTCCAATGTCAGTTTGCTCGTTCTATATGGTCAATTATTCAGGTAGCATTAAACTTGTATCCACTAAATAGTGCGGCCAATATTTTTGACAAGTGGTTAATCGGGATAGATAATAAACATAAGGTGCACATCTGGGTAGCAGCGATTGACATTACTTAGTCGCTTTGGCTCTGTAGAAATGATTTAATATTGCAGGGCAAAAATTCAACTCCTATACAAGTTATTTATAGGTGTACTTCATTACTCTGTTTTGGTCATCTTTTACAGCATATGGAATACAAAGATCTTTATACGGTGGGTTGTACACGTTTGGAGCTGGTGGCGAGACAGATCTTGAGCCAGTATGGGTGGCAGCATAATCTACGGATTGCTTCTTATCCTTGTTATGAGATGATTTCTGTATTGTGCCGTGGTGTTAACTTTTCGTGTGAGTTAAGGGGTTGTGTGCATCTTAGTAATGTAGAGGCAGAGTACGAACTCTTGTATCACTTGATGCTACTGAGTTTAATAAAGTGCTCGTTATCGAAAAAAAATATGTGACACTTTAAAATTCAAGTATGCTGGAAGGGTTCAAGTTTTCTGAAAGTACAGAAATCACATGTTTTGAGTACATCTGTATAAAAACATCTGAATTTTCTTTTTCTAGTTTTGATGTCCATGGGTTCTCATCAAGTGAATAACTGTTGTTGCTTCCTGAACAATAAGGAAAGAAAAATACTTGTAAGCTTTTAATCGAACAGATCACATATTAGCATTACTGAAGGGTTCTTGTCCATGGCTGCCTCACTACCACGACTTCCCTGAACATATCACCTTTTATGAATTTCATCAAATGAAAGATACTGTTATACTTTGCTCAGTGAGGAAAGCCCATGACCTGGTCATCACCCAGAAGGATTTCTGTATAGACTATATTTTTGCTCCCCATGAATAGATGCTTCTATCAGAAACTCTATGACAATGAAAATCCCTACTGAGATCAATAGCCTTACTCCTGCGAGAATTTCACCAAGCGATGCATGATTCATGGCGGCGGTAGGCTGTTGACGACCTCGGCGCCGGCGATCTTGTGCGCGGGCGCGGGGCGGGGCGATGAGGCCGGAAGTTGTGGCGCGCGTAGAGCCGGAGCAAGGCGGTCAGGCGTGCTCGACGGGATGGCACGGCTTTGGCTGGGCGCGCTCGACCGGGCGAAGCAAACGGCGCCAGGGCCAAGACACGGCGAGGCTGATTGTGCCGGGGGCTGACGGGGCAGGAAGACGATGCCGTGGCGAGCTTAGGATCCCGTCGATGCACGGCCAAATCCGCCGGCGGTGGCCGCCGCCATGAAGCGTGCGAGTGCCTCTTTCACGCATCGTGTCCATGCGTGGCACAAGTTTTTTCTCGTTCTGTTCGGATTCGAATTTCGAATTGGACGGTCAGTCACTCGGAGGTCCGCATACATAAGGTGGGCAAGAAACGCGCCGCCAGCTCGATCTCTGCTTGTACGAATCCGACTCAAACCTTACGGCGCTCGAGGCCTATAAATCCGTAGTCCAGGCCCCCGCCCCACACACCACAACACAACTCTCATGGCAGCTGCGGTGATTGCGATGGCGACGGCTGCCATGAAGCGAGCACGCAGCAACTTCAGCAAGATCGAGGACTACGAGATTCTCGAGGAGATCGGGGAGGGCGCCTCCGGCGTGGTGGCCAGGGCGCGACACCGCCGCACGGGTGAGACGGTGGCCGTGAAGTGGATCCGTGGCGTCGGCAGCGATGGGCCCGACCTCGACGCGGTCGTCCGCGAGGGCGGCTGCCTCTCCGTGTGCCGCGGCCACCCGTCGATCGTGCAGATCAAGGATGTCGCCTCCGACGAGGCCACGGGAGACCTGTACCTGGTGATGGAGTTCGTCGGCCCCTGCCTCCGCGACTGGCTCACGCGGCCCGTCTCCGAGGACGTAGCCCGCGCGTTCATGCGCCAGCTGCTGAGCGCGGCGGCGAAGATGCACGGGGCTCCGATGATTCACCGCGACATCAAGCCGGAGAACGTCCTCGTCGGCGCCGGCGGCGAGCTAAAGGTTTGCGATTTCGGGTGCGCGACGCGGGCGAAGCCCCTCGGGAAGCCGTACCCGGAGCAGCGCGTGGGCACGCTGCAGTACAGCTCGCCGGAGCAGCTGCTGGGCATCCGCTGCTACGGAACGTCCGTGGACATGTGGGCGCTGGGGTGCGTGATGGCAGAACTCCTCATCGGCGTTCCCCTGTTCACGGCGACCACGGAGGACGGCATGCTCATGCAGATAATGGGCCTGCGAGATGGGATCGCCGACATGGGATTGAAAGCTTTCGATGGCCTGTTGGAGCTGTCACCGGCCGGGCGCGAGCTCCTTGTCGGTCTGCTGAGCTTCGAACCAGGCAAGAGACTCACGGCGACAGAAGCACTCAAGCACCGGTGGTTCACGGAGGAGGTGGCAGAGTTTCCCGGCTTTGTGCCAACGTTTTCGGCAGCAGAGGATGGAAGTAGCTACAACGCTGCCTGATGACTGTAGACAGGCAGCAGCGCCCCAATTTGATAACTGTAGTCGTAGACATTTTTTGATTACTCGTAGCATATGTTGTAACCAGGCAAGAGACTTCGCAACATGGAGGAAAACAAAATTGCATACATTCAAAAACTGGATCGGCGCATGACAACATATGCAGGGGGCATTAGCCATTGTTGGACAAACACGAGGGACATGTATAGCTATTGAATTCACGATGCTTTAGTTCGAGCACATTGCTAGGCTCACCGTTTAGCTAAACATCTAATCACAACCTGCGGCTCTCTCTATAATCCACAGCTTTCTGTAACATAAACTTTACTCTCTGCTTATATGAATAAAGGCAAATCGAAAAAAAAACGATGCTTTAGTTCCAGCTTCGGCGACAGCGTTGGCTGTTGGTCTAATGGGCGAAAGCGGCATCAGACTTGGGGTGGATCTTAGCGAACACCTGTAAAGAATGAGTATCGCTTCACAAAACACCATCTGATTAAGTTTGGGTGCACTCGATGGAACGGCGTTCTTACTGAAAGCGGAATTGTTTTTTTTTTACGTCTAGAGAAAATGATTGATTATTTGTTTGCTATGCTTGAGAAACATAGGCGCATATTGAGCACGGTCCTGGTGGGGGAACGCAAAAAACTCTTTCTTAGTCCAACAACGAGCTGATTACGCTTGTTGAGTAACCAAGGGAGATATAGGAATCTCCCTCAGTTTTAAATTATTTGACGTGTGTTAAATAATTTAAAACAAAAGGAGTACTATGTCTATATTACATCAACCTAATATGCCACACGAAAACTTTTCTTACTATCAGAATAAAAAATGTCAAAACTTCATTAACATATGTTACCCATATTGATGCGTAAGTTCCTAGAAAAAGAAATATCAAATCTACTATTATAGTTATTTTATCTAATTCATCAAACAATTGATTTGGAAAACGAAATGACTATAAATATTTGGTTAAACATCCAATAATTCACAAAGGATTTAATTGCTCGAATTTTGAGATTCATCATAGAGAATTAGCGATAGCTTAATAGCCGATAAAAATTAGCAATACGCTGATATCCATCGAGACGGCCCCCTTCCTTCCCCTTTCGGTTCCTTTCCCGTTCACCTCTGCCTCTCGCGATCTCTCGTGGTCTCCTCTCCTGGCGGCGACGACTGGGCGAGCGGCGCCGGGCCCTTGGCCGCTTCATCACCGACGACGAGCAAGCACCAGGTACGCCCGCACCTTCTATTCCATTCCTGCTGTGCGAAACGGAGCATCTCCAAACCCTAATGTAAACCCTAATGTAACCCATGTCCAACATCTTGTCCTCCCTTGACTGTCGTTGTTTCGATTAGATTCTTCATCCCCAGAGCGCAAGGCCAATCTATCCAAGGTGCGGGTGGAGTTTGTTTTCCAGAAACTTTTGGGGTTCCCCTGAACCCCCATGTCGGACGCCGAGTCACCTCCGGTGATGGAGGATGCCATTCTGACTACCCCAGATGTTGTCCTTGGCGGCGATGGTTCCAAGGCCTGCGAATCCCGTGAGGGCGACACGGATGGTGAAGCTCCTATTAGTGCCGAGGTTGATAGGGTGGAAGAGGGTGCAGAGCCCTGTGGTGATGATGTGGTGGCAGCGGAGCCTGTAGGGATTGCGGAAGACTCTGACCAGGCTATCATAACTAAGGCTGATGAGCCCGATGAGGATGTTGGTGTGGAAGTGCAGACAGATGAGGTTTCTGCTGCTGTAGATGATCTCAAAGAGGCAGGTGCTGCCCCAACATTCTGCACAATGGTTAATGATCCCACCGAGGTTGGTCTCCAGACTAACGATGGTACTGCTGCTGCGGATGATCCCTCAGAGGTGGGTGCTGCTCTGGTTGATGCTTTGAAAATAGTTTCTGCCGGAGGCGTGCATACCCCAGATAGCCAGACTGGTCAGAAGGTTGATGGTGGCTCCCTTGATGAATTTGATGAGGCTGCTTATTTTGTAAGTGATGTACAGGATGATGGTGCATGTGTGGAAAAGGATGTTGCAGTTAGCATTGACGGTGAGCCTGTTCAGGATGAGGAGCAACACATTGATGTAGCTGCGGATATGTTAAATGTGGTAGAAACAGAGGTTCTGAAATCTGGAAACCGTGCTGCACAAGAGAGCATGGATATTAATGTGAAGGTCCAATCTGAAGCTGACAATGAGGTGGAAGATGTTGGCACATTTTCTGTCGCTGTCACCAATGAGAAAGGCAAGCACTTGGTTGCAGGTACTATGACCAGGGGTGACAGCAAGGAGAATGATACTGGGCTGACGAGTTCTATTGCCACAGATGAGGGGATACAAACAGATGGAGTTGTAACAATAGAAGATTATAATGAGCAAAAGGAGGGTGCAACTGCTGACGATGATCGCACGGAAGAGGACATGCAGACGGATGCAGTTGCCATAACTGGAATAATGAACGAGGAAAGCAGTATCGATGGTGGAAATACTGCATATGAAGCTTCGGATGGTGCAGTTGGTATGGTTGCTCCTGAAGAAAAGGTGCTGATGGATGAGGCAGGTGATGATGTCCCTGAAGAAGAGGCTGCACAAATGGAAGGAGTCAACCTGACTGGCAATGATAACAAGCAAAAAGAGGTTCCAACAGCTGCTGCTGATGAAATTGAACAGGACGCTATGCAGATGGATGCAGTTGCCAGAACTAACGATAAGGACCCAGAGGAGGGAGCTGATGGTGAAGATGTTGCAAATGAAGCTGTGGATGGCACAGTTGGGGAGGATGTCCCTGAAGAACAGGATGCACATGAGATTGAGGAGGACGATGATGATGAGCCTCCTCCTTTATTGACGAAGAAAGGTGGAGGGCATCGAAAACGAGGCCGTCCATCTTCTAAGGCCCAGACTGTGGTGAAGCCATCTGCAAAGAAGAAGGATGAGGAGGAAGTTTGCTTCATATGCTTTGATGGTGGTGATCTTGTGATTTGTGATCGTAGGTCCGTGCCTTACAGTCTTCTTTCTTTGCCCAAAATACATAACAATTAGAATTGTTGGTTGATCATGACTTCATATCTCTATCCTCATTTCAGGGGCTGTCCCAAAGCTTATCATCCGTCTTGTGTTAATCGGGATGATGATTTCTTCAAGTCCAAGGGTCGGTGGAATTGTGGTATGTGTGAATACTGTCAGAACACCCCTTGCCCTAACTTAAAATGGCTTTTGTTCTGAACAATCTGCCCATGTGAATATGCCTGTACCATCTCCCTCAATCCATATTTCATAGGCGGCATCTTCATTATGATCCCTGTAGTGTGACAAGGTGGAAGATTTTGGTTATCAGACAATTTTCCTATTCTTTAGTATCTTAGTTAAAAATGCATTTTTATCCCTGAATATGAAATCAATAAAATCTGTCCTGTGTGCTGTCAGTTTGTTCAACCTCAATCTATGTTTTCTTACTGGTTATGAGCTGGGCCCGAACCCTTTGCACTGTATAATCTTGTATGCAGCTACTTATAAACACTGGTATTTACTATTATTCTGACTTCGGAAAAACAGGGGCCAGTTTATATATTTTTTAATTTGTCCGTTGATGTATTTCTTTTTGCATGAGGAATGCCAATGTTTAGCATAATAGCATACAGATCTAATTATCAAAATACTCTGTATATGATTTTATTCTATTTATTCTATTGCTAGGGTGGCACATCTGCAGCAATTGTCAGAAACCTGCTCGCCATATGTGTTACACATGCACGTATTCATTATGCAAGGCGTGCATAAAGAAGGCCAATTTTATTTGTGTCAGAGAATTTAAAGGCTTTTGTGATACATGCATAAACACAGTGATGATGATAGAGAACAAAGAGGAGGCAACTGATCAAATGGTAGCTATACCCGCAATTCTAGTTTAATCAGTTTAGTTAATTTTCCTTTGATAAATATCTTTTTGTTTCTTTATTGCATTGACATACCTTTTTTATGTTTTTGATTTTCTTTCGTGGAACTCCGCCTATGTTGTAATGACATAGCTAGTTTCAAGCCCGGGTAAAGGAGCAGGGGTTGTGATAGGCTTGGCGAGCCAACAACTACAATTAGCCATTCTCATGTAAATGAAACGCAATAAAAATTCATGGGGGGGGACGTAACCCTCTTAGCGACGCGCCATATCAGAACCCGAGTATGGTGTTAAGTGGGCAAGGGCCAGGTCGCCACCGTCTTAGTGACACGCCATATCGGAACCCGGATATGGTGTTAAATGGGCAAGGGCCGGATCACCATCACCTTAGTGACGCGCTACATCATCACCTGGATGTAGTGATAAGTGAGGAAGAGTCTTTGCATCTTACTCGACGGGTGCAAAGCGCAAGGAAACTAGTCGAGGAAAATAGATTTCGGGTGGGTAGTTGAAATGTAGGATCCTTGACGGAGAAGGTACGTGAGTTAGTAGATGTCCCTGATGATGTCCTTATTGAGGTGTGGAGATGCCTTAGGGACGTGGCAGTAGTATGGCTCACAAAGCTATTTAACCATATTTTTCAGTCAAACAAGATGGCTGAAGAGTGGAGGAAAAGTATATTAGTACCTATCTTCAAAAATAAAGGAGATATTCAAAGTTGTACTAATTACCAAGGAATTAAGCTTATGAGTCATACTATGAAGTTTTGGGAGAGTGATTAAACACCACTTGAGGAGAGTGACCAATGTCACTAAAAACCAGTTTGGTTTTATGCCTGGGAGGTCTACTATAGAGGCGATTTTCTTGCTTCGTTAGCTTATGGAGAGATTGGAGCAGAAGGACCTACATATGGTGTTCATTGACTTGGAGAAGGCGTATGACCAGATACCAAGGCCATTCATGTGGTGGGCGCTTGAGAAACATAAAGTGCCAACAAAGTACATTACTCTTATCAAAGATATGTACAATAATGTTGTGACAAGTGTGCACGTAAGTGATAGTGAGACTGATACATTTTCTATCATGATAGGACTACATCAAGGATCAATTTTAAGCCCATACATCTTTTTCTTAGTGATGGATGAGGTGTCGAAGGATATACAAGGGGATATCACTTGATGCATACCCTTTGCTGATGATGTAATGCTGGTAGATGAAACTAGGGATGGTGTTGATAAGAAATTGGAGTTATAGAGACAAACCTTAGAGTCCAAGGGGTTTAGACTTAGTAGAACCAAGACCGAGTATATGAGGTGTGACTTTAGTGGTGTTGGTTGTGAAGAGGGAAATGTTAGTCTACAATGACAAATAGTACCTAGGAGGGACTCTTTTCGATACTTAGGATTAATGTTACAAAACAATGACGATATTGACGAGAATGTTTGCCACAGGATCAAGGTAGAATGGATGAAATGGCGACAAACCTCTGGAATCCTATGTGATAGTAAAGTCCCACAAAAACTAAAAGGGAAGTTCTATAGGACGGTGATCAGACCCGCAATGCTATATGGGGTGGAATTTTAGCCAACTAAACGGCAACATGTCCAACAAATGATTGTCGCGAAGATACGCATGTTACGGTGGATGTGCAGCTGTGCTGGCACACAAGAAGAGATCGAATTAGGAACGAGGCGATTCGTGATAGGGTAGGGGTGGTTCCTATTAAAGAGAAGTTAGTCCAACATCGACTAAGATGGTTTGGACATATCCAACGGAGATCTCCAGAAGCACCGGTTAACAGTGGGATTTTAAGGGGTAGAGAAAATATTAGGAGAGGTAGAGAACGACCAAGGTTGATTTGGGAGGAGGCGGTAAAACGAGACTTGAGAGATTGGAATGTATCTAGAGACTTAGCTTATGATAGGACTGCATGGAAAGTAGCGATTCATGTGCCAGAGTCTTAGTTTTTTATTTATTTTGTTTTTTCTTTCTTTTCCGCTACTCTTATATCCCTTTCTCTCTTTTACTTCATTTTTGTTGTTGATTTCTTTCGTGGCAATGACTTAGTCTTCTTATTGCTCTTTTTTTCTTCTTAAGTAATTCATGCATTTAATGTGTCATCAATGCTTGTTCTGTACTTGATTTGGTAAAATCGAACGAGAAAATCCACCATCTAGGAATTTGCTGTGCAATTAGAATTTCTGCAGTCCCCAAGATGCAACTTTGATCACTATTTTCTATTGTATATATTTGTATAACATAAAAAGGTAAAGCTTTTTGATAGTGTTTTTTAGACAAATGTACAAATGTTACTTTTGTGTGTCCAATCTAAAATGCTTACAAGGTTATGGATAAGGCAAGGACAAAAGGCTCATGCTTACCAAAACATAACTTTTGACTAGATTAATGGAAAATTAGGTTCTAGGCGGGCGGTAACCCTCCGCCTAGAGCTTAGGCGTGCTTAAGCGGCACCTAGGCATTGTGCACTGTAGCAATAATGCATTCTAAAATTGTAGAAGAAAATAGAAGAGTTTTCAAACCAAAAAGGCACCATGGGAAAAAAAGAGTGTCAAAATCGGCCCACATAGAGCAGCAGCAGCCCAGCAGGCACACACATAGAGCAGCCCAGAATCCTATCGTGGCAAGACGACGCCATATCAGCGAACAAATAACAACACAGTAGCATAGAGTAGTAAAAAAGAAGGAAGTTGAAGGGAAGGAGGCCCAGCCCACTCACCACCAAACTACCTCACAAATGTGTTTAGGTCTTACCAGATGCTCTGTCCGCGAGCCACCAGTGTCACCTCTCCCTCCCTCCCTCCCTCCCTCCCTCCCTCCCTCCCTCCCTCCTGCTCCCTCCCTCTCTCTCGGATCAGGCAGTGGCGCTGTGGGATTGACCGGTGATGGCTGAAGCGCTCCGCCTGCCTAGTGACTTCCTCTAGCGCCTAGGCAAGCGTGGAATGCCACCTTTTGTACCGCCTGCCTAGTGACTGCCTCTAGCGCCTAGGCAAGCGTGGAATGCCGCCTTTTGTTTCGCTGGACTAGATGGAGTAGATAATGGGTGGATGATATCATCATGCAACACTTGCATCACAATTCTATACACTGATACTAAGTTATTACTTTTTATTCTTCGCACGCTGCACATACATTAAGGAGTAGATGTTTTCCCTTCATTGAAACTTTTTTCACATTTTTTTGCAATAATTCCTTAGTGTGTTATGCAAAGAAAAAAGGTGTGCATTCTGCAATCTGGAGGCACTGCAAAATAACATGTGACTACTGACTAGTAGTGTGACCGGCGTTGAAATAGATCTAAGTTGGGCTCTTAAAGTTCTAAAGTCCACCTGTCAATATTCATCATGCACAAATGATCATCGTTAGGTAAAGAAAAAAACTTTATATACGCAATCCACCAGGTGTCGTTAATGCTATTCTCTTTGTTGGTTCAGCCATGTCTTTGCAATTAGATATAGCACTTAAGATTAGAATTAGATGTACCTAACAATCCTAACTGATCAGCAAGTGCAGTAAATCATATCATAGATCATGTGATCACAACTCTTTGAAGGTTGCTGTGGGAGAACATATACCACCACCACTGCCACTTAATCCCAAGTAAAGATATCACATTATATTACACACACCAATGATCATCATTGAGGTATGCAGTTTAATTTAGTTGAAAAGGCATGCACAACAACAACAACAACAACAACAACAACAAAGCCTTTGTGTTATGGCGTGGTCTTTGGGGGGGGGGGAGTGCGCAGGGGAGAACACAAGAGTATATTAGATTGGGAAGAAGAACGCAGTGGGTACCGAGGTTGATCCAGGGAGCCCCTGTCGCCCTGACTGGAAGAAGGTCCAGCCACGACGACCAAAGCAGAACTCGCCCAAGGGGAGAGACTTTATTCCTTTGATACCTAATACATTCTGACGGGCTGCCTTTATAGATCAGGCGCCATCTCTTATTTTCTGTTGTGATCTCAACAGAATTCAGTATATAAAACTGTTGTGATCTCAACAGAATTCAATAAACCAAATAAAATAGAAGTAAATCCGAAAATAGAAAACTAACTACTCTTCCCTTATCTAAATCTTTAAGTGCCGCATTCAACCACTTTTATGGATCTTTGGGCGCCTGTGATATTGCTGCCCATAGAATGCATCTATAACATTCCTCCTCCTTTTCAAACAGCTTGTCCTCGAGCTGAAAGTTGGGATACTTCTTAAATTCTGCTAAGGCTTCCCATAACGAATTTTCCTTTGAGCTTCCCATCCACTGGACCGGGACTTGCCAAAATCTCGTATTAAATCGTGTTTTTAGCACTTTTTCTGGGGACGGTATAACTTTCCCATGAAGAAGTGGCTCTCCAACAAAGAGCTTAAGTAAGGAGACATGAAAAACATCATGTATTCTTGAATTTTTAGGCAGCTTTAGTCTATAGGAAACCTGTCCAATACAGTCAATCACCTTGAGTGATCCATAATATCTCTGCCTTAACTTCCCTGGAGCTGCTGTTGTGATGCCAATAGCATTGCGGTGCTGCAATCTCAACCATACCCAATCCCCTTCCTTGAAAGTTAATGGTGGAGTCTTCTGATTATGAGAGTGTTTCATAGAATCTTGGGCCAACTGTTGATCAACCACTGCTACTTTTGCTACCCCCGGTTCATAAGACAACAGTGAAGGAGGGTCACGCCCATAAATCACCTTAACGGCAGTAGTACGCAGAGCAGATTGGTATGAGGTGTTATAACAATATTCAGCCCACGGAAGCCATTGCAACCAGGAACGAGTACGATCACCAACTAAACACCTCAAATACATAGTGATAATTCTATTTACCAATTTTGACTGTCCATCAGTTTGAGGGTGGAAGGCGGAGCTCATTTTCAATTTGACATTGGCCTGCTGAAACAAATCCTTCCAAAAATTGCTAGTGAAGATCACACCCCTGTCACTAACAATAGAACAAGGAAAGCCATGAAGTCTAACAATGTTGTCAAAGAAAGCTTTAGCAACAGTGGATGTTGAATAAGGATGTGCCAGAGGTATAAAATGTGCAAACTTCGAAAATCTTTCAACCACAGTTATAATAACTGATTTACCTCCTACTTTTAGAAATCCCTTAATGAAATTCATAGATATATCCTGCCAAATTGCGTTTGGGATCTCTAGTGGCTGCAGAACCGCTGGATGTAAGTGTTCTGTTTTGTTCTTTTGACAGACCATGCAACCGCTCACAAATTTCTTCACCCGCTTATGAGCTTTCTCACTGAAAAATGAAGTCCTGAACCGATGAAGAGTCTTTTGGATCCCTTCATGTCCCATATGTGGTCAAGTAACTGCGGCCATAATTCACTTCTCTGGAACAAAATTTTTTCCCTTAAAAATGAGCAACTGGTCAGAAATGGTCCAACCATCCGGAGCAGCACCTTGCTCCACTTGTTCCCACAATGGCAGCACCTGTGGGTCTGTTCTTCAACTCACCGTGCAAGATGTCAAAGAGATCAAATGTCGGTCCAGAGATAGCTGTTAAGAGGGATCCAGTTGTATCACGCCTTGACAATGCATCTGTTGCACCGTTCTGCTTCCCCGGCCTATATTCGACCTTGATATCAAACCCAAATAATTTGCTGACCCATGTATGTTGAGGAATAGTTGTCAGACGTTGATCCAATAGGAACTTGAGACTATAGTGATCAGTCCACACCGTAAATTCTCTTCCCCATAGGTATGGCCTCCAGCGTTTCACTGCTTTGACTAGTCCAATCAGTTCCCTTTTATATGCAGGTAGTTTTGCATGTTGTGGTGCAACAGGGCGGCTGAAGAATGCCATTGCTCCTTCATCACAGCACCGAAACCTGTTCCTGATGCATCACAATCTACGAAAAACCTGTTCTGAAAATCCGGTAATTGCAGAACTGGTGCCGTTGTCAAGGCTGTCTTTAGATTTCTAAAAGCAACCTCTGCTTCTTCAGACCATGTGAATGCCTCCTTTTTTAATAGAGTGGTCAAGGGCTCAGCTATAGCACCATACCCAACAATAAACTTTCGATAATAGGCCGCCAACCCCCAAAAAACCCGTAGGGCTTTCACTGTCTTCAGCTTTGGCCATGCTTCCACTGCTGCCACCTTTGAAGGGTCCATGGACACACCTCCATTAGAAATAATATGACCCAAGTATGATATTAAGTCTTGGCCAAAGAAACACTTGGATTTTTAAGAGCTAAGTGATTATCACGTAGCACTTGAAATACCACCTTAACATGTTGTAAATGCTCTGTCCAAGAGGAGCTGAAGATTAATGTGTCATCAAAGAACATCAGAACGATTTCCTGAGAAAATGCTTCAACATTTCATTCATCAAAGCCTGAAAAGTAGATGGAGTATTCGCATTCGTGAGGCCAAACGGCATTGCTAGGAACTCAAAATGCCCATGATGAGTTCTAAAGGCCGTCTTCTCTATGTCTTCAGCGTTCATGCAGACTTGATGATAGCCACTTTTGAGATCTAATTTTGGTGAAAATTTTTGCCCTCCGCAGCTCATCTAATAGTTCATCTATCACTGGTATAGTGATCTTATCTTTGACTGTGTGCTCATTCAAGGCCCTGTAGTCCACACAAAACCGCCAAGTGCCATCGGCCTTCTTTACTAAGAGTACTGGAGAAGAAAAAGCAGAAGTACTTGGCCGAATAATTCCCTGTTGAAGCATCTCCTCACATTGTCGCTCGATCTCATATTTTAATAATTGTGGATAGCGGTATGGCCTCACTGCGATAGGTGCTGTTTCTAGCCGTAAATGTATACAGTGATCATGGTGGCGCCTTGGTGGAAGCCCCTGTGGAGGTTTAAATAAGTCTTCAAATTCTTGTAACGAGACTTCCATCAACCCTGCCCCTATAGCTGACTGCAGAACTACTTGGCCCTGCCTTCTTATGCCGTCCCACTTGATTTTTCTCCCTGCTCGTCAGAAAGTCATGGTGAGATTTTCAAAATCCCACAAAATAGGTTCAAGGGCCTGTAGCCATTTAACTCCTAAAACCATATCAAATTCCTGCAACGGAACCACAAAACAATCCACTAGAAAATCTCCACTAGAAAATCTCTAGCCTCAATCTTCATCCTGATGTTTGAGCACACACCTTTATTGATGAGTTTGTCACCGTTAGCAACTGCCACTGACAGTCTCCTTTCTGCACGATTGGAAGGTGCAATTTTTCTGCTATGGATTCATCAATGAAAGTGTGTGTTGAGCCCGAGTTCACCAATGCCTTTAAGTACAAATTGCCCACCTAGATGGTTAGCTGCATGGTTTTGGTAAGTCCAATTCCTGTTAAGGCATTTAAGGAGATGCCCAAGTCTTCTGCTACTTTCTGGACCTCATCCCCATCATCTAACTCCAGCATACATATACATTTGCCATTGCATTTATGCTCTGGTGTGTACCGCTCAGAACAATTGTAACACTCTCCTTTTGCCCGCTTATTGGCCAACTCTTCTGGGCACAATCTCCTGGACTTTGGTTTGGATGCTGCAGTGGAGACTTGGGAGGCCGAACCCCTGCTAGATGCTGGTGTATTCAGTGATGTGCTTCTGAAACCAACTCGTGAGCCCCCTTTTGACAGATGAGGGCGTCCTTCTTGGTCATGGGACAACCGTTGTTCATAGGCTCTAGCCTTATCTGCCGGGGCCGGGGCCGGGGCCTGGAGCTCAACATCAGTGCGTAAGGGCTGCCCCAATCCTGACATGAACAAATTCATTTGCTGCTGCATTGAGAGATCCTCACACCTGCAGAGCAAGGCAAGAAATTGAAGTTGATATTCGTCCACAGTTCATGTCCTGTATAACTCCTTGATTTCTGCTAGACTATTGGAACGGATGGGGGGCCCAAACCTCAGGTTAACAAAATCAGCAAACCCGGGCCAGGACAGAACTCCATGATCCCTCTCCAAAGCATAATACCACTGCGCAGCTGCTCCTTCTAGATGTAGAGAGGCCAACCAAACCTTGTCTTCACTTAACGTCCTCATACCCCTAAAATAGGACTCACATTTAGTGAGCCAAGTCAGGGGATCAGATTCCCCATCAAAACTTGGGAAGTTTATTTTTGAAAATCTGTGAACAGGGCACCGCTCTTTCCCCTGGTTGATTCTGCTGCCGGAGGATAGATCGTCAGGACACCTAGGAGATCTTGAAGCCGCCAGGTCCTTGATTGCCTCCTTGATCTCTTTGATTTCTGAGAGGGCATCTTCTGTTCTGGCTATACGGACATCATGGTTGTCCATATGGCCATTCAGAGTGGAAAACTGAGCCGATAGGCGATCTGATATGTGATCAAGTTGCTGTGAGATCGAAAATTCCCTAGGATCACTAGCGCCCACCATTAATGGAGGTCGCTGTACCGTCCCTGATACCAAGCTGTTATGGCGTGGTCTTCGGGGGGGGGGGGAGTGCGCAGGGGAGAACACAAGAGTATATTAGATTGGGAAGAAGAACGCAGTGGGTATTGAGGTTGATCAGGGAGCCCCTGTCGCTCTGACTGTAACAAGGTCCAGCCACGACGACCAAAGGGGAACTCGCCCAAGGGGAGAGACTTTATTCCTTTGATGCCTAATACATTCTACCGGGCTGCCTTTATAGATCTGGCGCCCTCTCTTATTTTTCTGTTGTGATCTTACTCGACGGGTGCAAAGCGTAAGGAAGCTAGCCGAGGAACATAGATTTCAGGTGGGTAGTTGAAATGTAGGATCCTGGACGGGGAAGCTACGTGAGTTAGTAGATGTTGCCATTAGGAGACGAGTAAATATCCTTTATGTACAAGAGACTAGATGGGCGGGTCAAAAGGCGAGAAAAGTCGAGAATACCGGTTTCAAGCTTTGGTATTCTGGATCGGCTGGGACTAGGAATGACGTAGGTGTTCTGATAGATAAGAGTCTTAAGGATGGAGTAGTGGATGTTCGAAGACGAGGGGATAGGATTATCTTAATTAAGATAGTAATTGGGGACATTGTCTTGAACGTGATTAGTGCTTATGCTCCACAAGTTGGGCTCAACATGATTGCTAAGAGGCAATTTTGGGAGGACTTGGAGGATATGGTTAGTAGTGTACCGATAACCGAGAAACTCCTCATAGGAGATCTCAATGGTCATGTGGGTGCAACTAACCTAGGATTTGAGGGAGTACATGGAGGCTTTGGATGCGGCGATAGAAATCAAGAGAGTAAGGACATTCTAGACTTTGTCGTAGCCTATGATCTTTTGGTAGGTAACATCCTCTTTAGGAAGAGGCAATCTCACCTAGTGACCTTTAGTAGTGCCCAACACTCTAGGCAGATTGAATTTGTCCTCACTAGGAGAAGGGATCGACGGGAGTGTCTAGATTGTAAGGTGATCCCCGGGGAGTGTTGTGACACAAAATAAGCTTGTGGTAGTTGACTTCCGCTTCCATACATGTTCTTTGCGGGACAAAGGTGTCAAAATCACAAGAACAAAGTGGTGGAAGTTGAAAGGAGAATCACAAGAATCCTTTAAAAATAGGGTGATCACAGAATAACCCTGGGTAGAAAATGGAGATGCAGATAGTATGTGGGTGAAGATGGCAACTTGCATTAGGAAGGTAGCTAGTGAGGTGTTCGGTGTGACAAAAGGAAAGAAACTTGTAGATAAAGACACTTGGTTGTGGAATAAGGATGTACAAAAGGCCATTAAGGAGGAGTGTTACAAGAGTTGGCATAATGATAGAAGCGCAAGCAACATACTTAAGTACAAAAGAGGCCAAGAAAAATGCAAGGCGGGCTGTGAGTAAGACGAGAGGACAAGCCTATGATGAGTTATATGAGAGACTAGAGACAAAAGAAGGTGAAAAGTACATATACAAGATAGCAAAAATCTGTGAGAGAAAGACGAGCGATTTCAATCAAGTTAAATGCATCAAAGATGAGACTGACCACATTCTACTGAAGGATGAAAATATTAAGAATAGATGGCGGGATTACTTTAATGGGCTATTGAATGATGGGAATGGGAGCACTATGGTTGAGTTGGATGACTTCTTTGATGACTCCAACAGGCGGTTCGTGCGGAGGATACAAGAGTTTGAGGTTAAGGAGGCCTTAAAAAGGATGAAAGGAGGAAAGACCCTCGGCCCTGATGATGTCGCTATTGAGGTGTGGAGATGCCTTGGGGACGTGGCAATAGTATGGCTCACAAAGCTATTCAACCACATTTTTCAGTCAAACAAGATGCTTGAAGAATAGAGGAAAAGCATATTAGTACCTATCTTCAAAAATAAAGGAGATATTCAAAGTTGTACTAATTATCGAGGGATTAAGCTTATGAGTCATACTATGAAGCTTTGGGAGAGAGTGATTGAACACCGCACAAGGAAAGTGACCAATGTCACTAAAAACCAGTTTGGTTTTATGTCTGGGAGGTCTACAATGGAGGCAATTTGCTTGCTTCGTCAGCTTATGGAGAGATATAGGGAGCAGAAGAAGGACTTGCATATGGTATTCATTGACTTGGAGAAGGCGTATGACAAGATACTAAGGTCAGTGATGTGGTGGGCACTAGAGAAACATAAAGTGTCAACAAAGTACATTACCCTTATCAAGGATATGTACAATAATGTTATACATCAAGGATCAACTTTGAGCCTATACATCTTTTCCTTGGTGATGGATGAGGTGTCGAAGGATATACTAGGGGATATCCCTTGGTGCATGCTCTTTGCCGATGATGTAGTGCTGGTAGATGAAACTAGGGATGGTGTTGATAAGAAATTAGAGTTATGGAGACAAACCTTAGAGTCCAAGGGGTTTAGACTTGGTAGGACCAAGACCGAGTATATGAGGTGTGACTTTAGTGGTGTTGGTCGTGAAGAGGAAAATGTTAGTCTACAAAGACAAATAGTACCTAGAAGGAACTCTTTCCGATACTTAGGATCAATGTTACAAAGCAATGACGATATTGATGAGGATGTTTGCCACAGGATCAAGGTAGGGTGGATGAAATGGCGATAAACATCTGGAATCCTGTGTGATAGGAAGGTCCCACAAAAGCTAAAAGGAAAGTTCTATAGGATGGTGATTAGACCCGCGATGCTTTATGGGGCGGAATGTTGGCCAATTAAACGGCAACATGTCCAACAAATGAGTGTCGCAAAGATGCACATGCTACAATGGATGTGCGGGCATACGAGAAGAGACCGAATAAGGAATGAGGCAATTCGTGATAGGGTAGGAGTGACGCCGATTGAAGAGAAGCTAGTCCAACATCGACTAAGGTGTTTTGGACATATCCAGCGGAGACTTCCAGAAGCACCGGTTAACAGTGGGATTTTAAGAGGTAAAGAAAATATTAGGAGAGGGTAGAGGACGACCAAGGTTGATCTGGGAAGAGGTGGTAAAACGAGATTTGAGAGATTGGAATGTATTCAGAGACTTAGCTCATGATAGGACCGCATGGAAAGTAGCAATTCATGTGCCAGAATCTTAGTGTCGTTTTTTTTCCCTTGTTCTTATATCTCTTCCTCTCTTTTATTTCATTGATATATATATATATATAATTATTGGGTTTCATGTGTAGCCGACCCCAACATGCTTGATAAAGGCTTGGTTGTTGTTGTTGTTGTTTGATCTCAACAGAATTCAGTATATAAAACTGTTGTGATCTCAACAGAATTTAACAAGCCAAATAAAATAGAAGTAAATCCGAAAATAGAAAACTAACTACTCCCCCCTTATCTAAATCTTTAAGTGCCACATTCAACCACTTTTATGGATCTTTGGGCGCCTGTGATATTGCTGCCAATAGAATGCATCTATAACACTCTGTCTCAAGCTCGTTGAGGTAGGCTAGATATGAAAATCAAACTAGGTTTCATATCCATAGGAATGGCTGGTTTTGTTGCTGGCTCGCCAAGCCTATCACAACCTTCCTCCTTTACCCAGGATTGGGACCGACTATACCTAGAAAGGCATAGGCAGAGTTTACTATACAAAATACTTTCCATGTTTGAAATACTCATTAGTATACATCATTTGTTTACACTCCAGTAGAAACAAAGCTGTTGGTAATATTTTGAGACCGGTTACTGTATGTTCAGCTTTCGCTCAATTTTTTGTTATGCTCGGCCAACCCTGCTTACTATTAATCTGTATTACTCTGAACTATTGCGGTGTCTGGATCTTTGTTTCTGAAAAGAACAGTATTGATTCTTTCTGTAGTGTCTTTCTACTTATGCTAATTTATTTTACAGGATGTGGATTTTGATGACAAAACTAGCTGGTGGCACTTGTTCAAGGACTACTGGTTGAATTTGAAGGCAAGTCTTTCATTGACGGTTGAAGAAATATCAGGAGCCAAGTCAAAGACTAGGTCTTTTTCAGTTGTTCGTGACGATGATCTGCATGAACTACCTGATAATAATGATGAAGAGGCTAATTCTGAGAGTTCATTGGGGAGGTATCTAGAAAGCAATTCATCAAAGAAGAGGGGAAGGAAGCGAACAAAACAAGCTATCATCAAGGACGTTGTTGAAGGAAAAGAGAGAACAAAGAAATCAACCAAACAGAACCACTCAACCGTTCATGATACTCTGACTTCTGGAAAAAAGGTTAGAAGATCATCCACACGTGCTCTGAGCAACCAGACAAAGGAATCTGAAAGTGTTGGTACATCCACATCGTCAGCTGAAGAGGCTAGCTGGGCTTCCGAGGAGCTTTTAAACTTTGTAGCTCATATGAGAAATGGTGATAAGTCTGTAATGACTCAGTTTGATGTTCAACACCTTTTACTCGAGTATATCAAGCGAAAAAATTTGCGAGATCCTCGTCGGAAAAGCCAAATAGTATGTGATTCTTTGCTTCGAAGTCTTTTTGCAAAAGAACGTGTGGGGCATTTTGAAATGCTTAAGCTTCTTGAATCTCATTTTCTCATGAGTGAGGTTTCACGAGTAGATGCTGATGGCAACCATGGCGGTGTTGTCGACCCTGATCCTAGTCAGGATGCTGATGGTAACAGTGAAGCTTCTGTTGTAATGAGTCCAGAAAAAAGAAGAAAATCACGTAAGTACGATCAGAAAGGTCGTCAACCTAATCTTGATGAATACGCGGCAATAAGTAATCACAACATTAGTTTGATGTATCTCCGTCGCAACATAATGGAAGAGTTGATTAGTGATGTTGACTCATTTGATGAGAAAGTTGTTGGATCATTTGTAAGAATAAGAATACCTGGCACAGGGCAAAGGCAAGACATCTATCGACTTGTACAAATTGTTGGTAAGTTGATTTTACTTCCAAACTGACATGGTTTGTTTTCACTGCATTGTTTTAATTTTCTGCCTTTTGTTTGCAGGGACAGGAAGAGCTTCGGAAACATATAAATGTGGGAAAAAGACAACTGATATTACGCTAGATATATTAAATTTAGACAAGCGAGAGGTAGTAACTATTGACATAATCTCAAACCAGGAGTTCACTGAGGTATTTTTCTCTCATAACAAACCTAGTTTTACCAGTATTGTGTTGGTGTTTACTGAATTAAGTAGGAAGCCATCCATTTGCTTGTATTTGTGATTCTAACAAGTTTTTTGTTCACTTTGAATACTTTAAACATATTTCTGTTCACAAATTCTGACCTTTTCAATTGCTTTGTTTATACAAATAAGCATTCCATCAGTGCACCTGCTGCTATCTTTGGTTTGAAGTTCATGCATTTGCTGATTTGCTGCTGTTTTCTATTTTCTAGGAAGAGTGTAAGCGCTTACGTCAAAGCATAAAATATGGATTCATTCCAAGGCTGACAGTGGTAAGTTGTTACAGATTGTATCCTGCATGTTTGCAATATATGCCATATATTTGTTTTCCTTTCACCTAACCATCTTGTCTTCCAGGGAGAGGTTCAGGAGAAGGCAAGGGTTCTACAAGCTGTGAAAGTCAATGATGTAAGCTAGTACTATTGAATGAATCATACATGTTTTCCACCAACTAAATGTCTTTTATTTTATTATTCACTGGCTCACTGCCAATTGCAAACTTTGCAGTGGATCGAAAGTGAAAAGATGCGACTTGGGCATCTTCGTGACCGTGCAAGTGATATGGGTCATAGGAAAGAATATCCTTCATAATGTTATTGCTATTAACCAGTACTATTCTTCTATGCTTCCGTCATATTTATCAATAGGCTTCGTTATTATTAAATTATAATTGGGCATGTATGCCTTAACTAGTATTCACGCTTAGGGAATGTGTGGAGAAGCTTAAGTTGTTAAGCACTCCAGAAGAGCGTGCCCGTAGGCTAAATGAAGAGGCTGAAATACATGCTGACCCCACCATGGATCCAGATTATGAATCTCCAGAGGAACAAGAGCAGGAAATTGAAAGAAGTACTTGCCCCCCCTCCCCCAAACAAAAAAGTCTTCTGATCTTAAACCTTAGTGCATTCTGACATCAAATTTCATATTTCTACTTAGCAGGTAGCTTCAATAAGTCGAGAGGTTCTTCCTCAAGAAATGATGGTAATCTTACATCTCCAGGTAAAGGAGATGGTAGAAATATTTCACATAGAGATTCAAAAACTAAATGGGAGTCTAACCGAAACACATGGGCTGAATTGAGTTCTCATATGGAATCACCACTTGCACGGAGATCTACATTTGCTTCACCAGGTGAAAGTGCTGGTTCAAACATTGGTGCACAAACAGTTAAAATGGAAGCTACAGTACGCGGTGCTTCACAAGGACCTTCTGGTATTCCATCTGGGGCAATATCAGCATCACAATCAACCATTAATGAGTCTGAGAAGATATGGCAGTATATGGATCCTACTAATAAAATTCAAGGCCCCTTCTCAATTGTGCAGCTGCGGAAATGGAATAGCAATGGGTACTTCCCTCCTGATTTGAAAATATGGAAAGTTAGTGATAAGCAGGATGATTCAATACTATTGATTGATGCTTTGATGGGTAAGTTTGAGAAAGATCTACCTCCATGGGAACCCCCACATGTTACCTCGTCCCAGATTGAGAAGACTGTCTTGAGAAACGATTCGGATGTTGGCGCTCGACACTGTGATGACACCCTTGAGGACAGCACAAAACCTGGTGAACTCACTCCAAAATCAGTAGGTTCAAAAACGTCACAGTCCTTCTCGGGTAGGGATCAAAGACATGATTATGGTACAAATAACCATGGTCCAACCATGGTGCAGTCTCCCATGCAAGGTTATTATGGAATGCAAAAGTCTCAAGCAGCATACACAAGCCAACAATCTCTTGCTGGAAGTTGGAACGCGCCCAGTCAGGTTGGAGTTACAGTAAATCCTATGACACCTATGCAACCTGCTATGGGAGTGTATTCAGCTGGACAAAATATTGTGGTTCCAGGAAATATGGGTAATCTAACTCCTGTACCGGTTCCAGCACCTTCAAATGCAGACATGGTTAATTCAGGCTTACCCTCCCAGAACACAATGTTAGCTGATAGAAGTGAATCCAAGTCAAGAAAAGATTCTTCACATGGAACACTGAGCTCTTCAGGTGAAGGTAGGCCCTTAGTGAAAGTTTTTTGCTTGAATGAAATTCATCAACAGTGCATTTAGGCCCTTTTTATTGAACCCGTAATTGATAAACTGGAATCAACATCATGGGATCCGAATGGACATAGCCGTATGTAGGTCGCAGCTCCACTAGTATATAAATGTCTCAATCTGGTGTAAACCTTTTGTGTTCCTTGCAGGTCTTGGACCACTGGGTGCACAGCCTGGACCTGCACAAATGAATAATCAACAAGGTATCTGCTCAATGCTTCCCCATTATCTATACTGCCTTCTGTTTCCAGTCTTTCAAGAAGTCCTGGAACCTATTGTTTTCTTTAGTCTCAAACTATATTCAACAATTTCAATCACAACCATATCCTCTTGCTCATGCATCATGTTTGATAAGTTTGAATCTTACCTAGCATGTTGTTGTAGCACCTGCAGACACAAGGAACCAGATGCCATCAACTGATGCCTCCAACTCAATGATGCCATCTCAGCTGACGGCGGCACAATCTGCTGAATCAGTGCAGCGTTCGGCGACAGCAATTGCTAGCGGTGATAGTCAAAGCAGTGGGTGGTCTATGCCACAAGTGGCAAACACAACTGGCCAAGCTCAGGTGGCTGGAAATGTGACTTGGGCAACCGCGCTCCAGGGTGATACTAGCATGGGCTGGGGTATGATGGGACAGAGCAATATGAGCATGCCTTGGGGAGGAGCACCAGCTCAAGGTGCCACATACAATATGAATTTAACAGTGCCAACACAGCCAAATGCAGTCCCAAACATGGGTTGGGTAGCTAATCCTGGAAACGCCAACATGAACATGATGTGGGCGGCAACACAAGGCCAGGGGACTCCAAATGCAGCTGCTATAATTGGTGCTCAGATGCAAGGAGTTGCAATGGCCCCTTGGGGTGGCATTGCACCAGGAAATGCAAATACTTATCCTGGGTGGGGAACTCAATCTGGAAATGTGAACCAAAATGTTGGCTGGAATGGTGCTGTGCAGGGAAACCCAGGTCAGGGGAACAATAACATGAACTGGAATTCATCAAATGGAAACCCGGATTGGAATAATCAGCAGCGAGACAATGGGGGCATGCACTCTGGAAATCGTGGTGCTTCTAGTGCCGGCAACTCAGGTGGAAGGTCATGGAAGCCACATTCTGGTGGCGATAGAGGGCCAAGGAGACCGGCGGGAGTCTGCTGGGATTTTTTGGAGCAAGGCGTCTGTAGGAGGGCTACCTGCTGGTTTGCCCATCCCGATGATGGATATCCATCTAGAGACGATAGGCAGATGGATAGACAACACTCTGGCAACGAGAGACGATATGCCAATCACAATGAGAGAAATGATCGACAATTTGATAGGCAGCCTTCGGTCAATGAAAGGCATGATGGCAGGTACAACAACAGGGACGAGGGCGGGCATGATGACAATCAGGATGATAAGTCTCAGTCAAGAGAGCCGTGTTAGTAACTGTCTTCGGTTTCCTGCCTTTGTTTTGTTGTATGTGCAGTAGCATATTAGCGTTGTAGCTTGGATGCATGCTTTCTGAACATTAGTTCCGTTGTGAGCTGCATCCGTCATGAATTATTATGTAGGGCTACAACAGTTGTAGAATGTGCATCCTACTCTTCAGTTTCCTTGCTTTGAATTTAATAATTTATTTGAATAAATCCTGGTGCATGAATTCTGATGTATATACAGGATACACATCTCGGTTGATATGCTTCTCTAGATCAACAAGATTGTCTGACATGATTGTGAAGTCAAGGTATTCTGGGTGTTCAAAGCTGGCTGGGGCAGAAACAGCTTGACATCGAAACGCCAAGCTTGGTCTTTCCCTGAGAAGGCAGGAACCAAAACCCACGCCTATATATGCTCATTTCACCGACTAATCTGTAGGCAGTCTCCCTCTCTTTCTCTGGGTGTCATCTACTACCTAAGCTGTGTTTGTTTCAGCAGTGGATTTTTGAATACCTGATTTTAACTAGCTGTGAGAAAGGTGTTGAAAGTTGGAAGTAAAATACGATTTGAATGTATAATCAATGTCATGTGGATTATTTTTCTTAATAGTTGAATGAGTAATCCGAAAAATATGGGTCGGAGAGGTGATTTCAATTTATACTGGGAAAATCTCTTCTCGAGAATCTGCTTTGCAAGAAAACCCTTTTGGTTGAGATTTCAGATTTTTGACAAAGAAACTGATCTAAAAAGCTGAACTAAATGGATCCGTAGTATGACAGTTCACTTTTTCCTAGCCGTAAGGTAGAATGGCTCTAGTTAGATTGTTTTTTTCACCGCAACCGAAATGGCCTAGGCACATAGTTCTTTGGCACCTCTTCCAGTTTCACAGGAAATATCGGGTTATCTCAAGAGCGGAGTGGTTTGCTTAGACACACGAATAAGCCTCCTAGCTCACCGAAGGGGACCACCTATTGGTAGATCGACCAACCGGAGTTGATCAGTAGATCCGCTCATGACCCGCTCAAATTCAGCCCGCTTCCTCATGCTGCTGCCACAGCTCCGTCGTATCCGCGCCAGTCACCCTCCCGCCTCACTGTCACTGTGCCCGACACCATCGCAGTCCGTCCACGTAAACCTGTCAGTGGGCTAAAAACCAAACCAAAACTTAAACCACACCATTCAGTGTAGCACATCTGGTCCAATCCAAACCTACCCACCACTCCATCTATTCAAACCGGACCAAACTAGACCAAATAAAAATTCAGCCTAAACCACACCGAACCAAAGCATCCTCTATGGTTTGGAACCAGTTCCAAACCGTTTACTGAAAACGGTTCCAGTTTCAAACCACGCTGGGCTAAGCCTGGTTGCGTCATTGTGTCAAACCAATCATCACAGGATTTTATGCACGAGCACGTCGACGTCGTCCACCCTGTGGGCGAGGCCGCTGCCAACAAAGTCGAAGAAGAAAGTGCAGACTGGAGTTCCGAAGTGTTTGGTTTTGTTCTCAGCAGTGCAAAGTGAAAAAAAAACAGAGGGGGTGGGGCGACGAGGATGTAGAGGAGGAGCAGCATAGATCTGGAGCAGTCGGACTTCCAGATGCTTGATGGTGAAGAAGCGGCGATGGTGAAGAGGGCATATGGTGTTGCAGTTTGTTTCGAGTCCGAACTTCAGACTTGGATACGGGCTGAAACTGTTTAGAACCAAACCGTTACAGCCCAAACCTAACCGAACCCAAACTGATTTAGTGTTGCAACCAAACCAGCCCAACCCATTTCATATCTCAGCCCATTTGAATCCACCCAAATTTAATCCAAAATAAAAACCAAATTGTTGGAACCGGTTTTAACCCAAACCTTTCCCTGGTTTATCCACGTTCACCCCCACCTCTGGGTGCCTCCCCCCCTTTGTCATGGCCTCTTTTTTTATCTCTAACATGATGCACCTATCGCCAACCACCTCCTCCATCTCTAGCTGCTATGATAATCGGATCCACCACCACCAACCGTCACCACACTAACCACTTCAACAGAACGCTCTCGCCTCTAACCACCTCCCCTTATACAAAAGCCTTGGATTCGTTGTCACCATCCGTCGCGGTGCTAACCACTCCGGCTCGATGCCCCAATCGTGTTGCCAATCTGGTCCATCACCCTCCTACCTTCCTGTGGTCGGCAACGCCATCGCGATGTCGCTGCCACCGCCTCCCACTATTTGGTCACGATTGTCTCCCCATCGTTTTCTACAACCGAGATGCTATGGAATCTCCATACCCTAAAACCCAAAACTATGGTTCACTTGAGGATGGCGACAATGACGTGGAGCATAGAACCACAGATGAAAGAGACACACTATAAATGTTAAATTACACATGACTTTCAAATCTGAAAGCGTTCTACCAAACAACTCTTGTTGGACGTCCTAGGAAACACCCTGCCAGTTTGTCTTCCTTGATTTTTTTATCAATATACTATTTTTATTAATTTAATAAAAATAACTAGCAAGTTAAAAAAGCTGTAAAATAACCACTAGTCATCCTTTCCATGGACGGCAGACCCACATGGCACCTGCGTCAGCGCCTGTTTCCTGATGAAGGGCAACAGGTGGTGATGTGGCACCCGTCGCCCGTTCAATGGGTGACACGTCCGTGACCAAGCCATTCACGTGACGGCGCTCGCACAGCACGTAAGCCCAGTCGCTCGATCACGGGGTGACTGGTGGAGTCTGAAAGTGCATCTAGGCCCCCGTGTGGGTTTTGGAGGATTGATGACGAATAACTAAAATACTAATGAATTGAAATGAGCATGTGTGCAGATAGGTTGGATGACAAGAAGAGATTGAGCGCTTTTCAAAAAAGGAAATGGAAAAGACGGCGTGAAGCTACACAATAGAGTTAGAGTTTTTATTTTTCTTGAGTGTAGGAATGCTGCACTATTAAGAGGGACACGACACGTAGCAAAGAAAAGCAAGCTTAATCCCATAAAACAATCCTTAGTGTAGAAAAGAGATGTTAGGTCAAAAACCCCGGACATGTAGAGAGATTCGGAAAAGTGCTCTCTGTATAGACTCATACATGTCTAAAAGTTTCGGAAGTACCTTCTTTGTAGATTCGGACATATCCGAAGAAGTTCGCACATGTACGAAGTCTAGGGTTTCTGGGATTTACTAAGTCAAGAAGGTCGGACATGTAAAAAAAGTCAGAAATGCACCTTCTGTTTAGGGTCGGACATGTACCCTCTGTATTGGTCCGGACATGTTCGAAGTGTTCGGAGATGTACCTTCTGTTTAGGATCAGACATGTCCGAAGTGGAGTTCGGACATGTCCGAAGTCTGGTTCAGATATGTCAGCTCGGACATGTCCGAAATATTTCGGGCATGTACGAAGTGGAATCAACAGGACAGTCTAAATTACTGTCAGTTGAGGACGTCATTTTACCGTTGATTGTCCCCAATCTCAGACATGTCCGAAGTGGAGTTCAGACATGTCCGAACTTTAGTGGTTGGCAACGGTCATATTTTAAGGAGCCCTATAAAAGGAGGGATCTGGTCCCCATTTAGGAGGTGATCAACCTAAAGCTTTCATATGTGTTCTTGAGCATTACTAGACCTCTCTCACAGCCTCTAGCATTCATTCTTGAATCTTGTAAGGATTTGAGGCTTTGTGAGGAGATTCAAGAAGAGAAGAACTTAGGGTTGAGCTTATAGGTGGCTAACGGGCCGTGCTGGTCCGGACCGGCCGAGCCCAGCCGAGCTCGGGCCATAGAATCCTCGACCCGACACGGCCTGGAAAAAAATCGGGCCGTGTCGGGCTGGCCCACGGGCCGGAGGTCTAGGTCCGGGCACGACCCGAGCTCATTTTATGCGAGTCCGGCCGTGCCGGGCTGGCCCGTGGCCCGTTTATTTTTAAATACATTAAAAATAGCAAACAAATATTATTCGAGCTTAAACGGGCCGTACCGGGCCCCCGCGGGCTAACCGAACTATACCACTGGGCCAACCGGGCCGACCTTAAACGGGGTGTGTTGGGCCAGCCCGACAAGCTAGAGATTAAGGCCCGGGCACGACCCACACCGGGCTTCGGGCCGGACCAGACCTATTTTTTTTGTGCCGGGCCATTTTTGCCGGGCTTCGGGCCGGCCCGATTTTCCCAGCCCATTTGGCCACCTGTAGTTGAGCTTGTTGAGCTGCACACCTACATGCTGTGTGATTTGTGTTTATTACTCTTGGAGCGTTGTTTCTAGCAGGCTAGGTGTCGCCCGGTGACTCCCAACTTGTGGTGAGACCCGGAAAGTTTGTAATCACCTTTGGCTTGATAGTGGAACAACCAAGTATGATCACTTGATGAGGGTTAGGGTTGAAAGAGACCTCAACGGAGACGTATATTTTTGTGTGGATTCAAACTTCGATAAATAAATCCTTGTGTCCACTTGCGTTCATTTACTTATCCATCAATTTCATATCATTTCTCTTGCTTGTGATTGATCAAACCTAGCTTTGGAATATACTTTAGCATTTAGGTCATTAAGTTTGCTTAGTAGGTTGCTAGACTTGCTTTATGACTATTTCTATACCATATCATTCACATATTTAATCTAGAACTAAGTAGATTTGCTTCCGCTGCGACTGATTTCGGACAAGTCTGACTTCATCAGACTTATCCGAAGAAATTTCGGACTTATCTGAACCTAACAGAGCAAGTCAGTTGATTATTATGCTTTAAATTTTAATTAGCCTATTCACTCCCCTCTAGGCAACTTTCACGGGCCCGTGGACCCAGTCGCCCAACAGTAAGGCGATAGGTAAGCGGTCGTCCCATGGGCCCAGTTGCCCCAATCACCGAGGGGCGACAACTTTTTTAAAGGTTTTGAAATCATTTTGCAATTGCAAAATTTTTGTAGCTGGAACTATACTTTATATCTTGTAAATTTCAATTAAGTTTTGTATATTTTGAACATATTAAGTCGATATTTGAAAAAAAAGATTTATATTTTTGTAAATTTAAATAAGGTGTAATGTTTGAGTTTTACATATTGATTTGTGAGTGAATATATTTTAATGTAAATTTGAATATCATTTTTAAAATAAGTATTACCTTTGTTCAGTAGTATAACCGTGAAAAATAATGCGGTTGAGGTACTGTAAAATTTAGATATCGTAGATGATGGATAAAGATAGTGCTTATATAATTTTAAGCTCGACACATATGTTAATACATTAAAAGGGATTATTTGAACCCTATAAATAAGTGTAGTTCTGGTTGCCTTTTTACTCTTATGGCACATAAGTAAAGAAATACAATCTATAAAACATAATAGAAAATATAAGGCACGAAAATGAGGTGTGTTCGACGTAGGTGATGAGTAACCTAACCGTGCACTAAGCTAGTCCTAACACGCCTTAGAAAAATATAAAAATTTAAGTCGAGCATGATAAGTTGACTTGTCGGTACCCTGCAGACCGTGTACCCCGCGTAGTGGGTAAAAGACAGCCTGGACCCTGCCTCCCTGTTGAGGCGGGCCCTAGCATAAGCAACGTGCCCTGGGTCCCAAGGTCAGCCCTGGGCTACCACGTGCGCTTGAGCTCCGGGGCCGACACGTGCCCCGGGCTCCGGTCCGAGCGTCCCCGCTGAGGTGAAGTCCGGAGCTGCCACGTGTCCCCGGGCTCCGAGCTGCCTCCCTGCTGTGGACTGCTCCGGAGCAGACACATGCTCCACGACCAGTCGTGGGCTATGGGTCGACGAAGTCAAGAAGAAAGCGCGATGTCAGGCTTCGCATTCAAGGCTCGCGCCTTCCCCAGAAGCATGGCACGCTGCGCACACCTCCGTCCTCTGCCCGTTCGCTATTATGGTGACAGGACAAGGCAAAGGCGTGACAGCGGAACAGTGCCGCCCAACGGCACAAAACCGCCCAAGCAAGGTGAGGAGACGCGGTGACAAGACGACGTCTTCATCATCACCTGACACACGATCAGGGGCACTCAACGCGCCGGACATAGGGACTTAACTCTCCCGCCGGCCACTCTACTCAAAGGACTTAGCCCTAGATCGCGTATAGGATTCACATAGCTCGAGGGCCACCTGTCGGGCCCCACGTCTCATTGTAACCGCCCCGACCTTGAACTATAAAAGGTCCGGGTGGCCACCCGGCACAGGGTTCCGATTCCCCGCTCTCGAGATCACAAAATGCACAAGCGCTCACACTCAAGCAATAGAACAAGCACACCCGTGGACGTAGGGTATTACGATCCGGTGGCCCGAACCACGTAAATCTTGGTGTTCAACCGCTCCCTCGAGCCCAGGTCACGAAGGGCGCCAAGCCCCCTCCGGAAAAAAGAACCTCGTGGGCTGCTTGCGAGCAGGCTGGGAGGAGTGTCGTAACTCACACTCCGACATTTGGCGCACCAGGTATGAGGGCTTTACTGCTATCTACGCAACCATGGTGAACATCACTTCTCATGGCGAGCCTCCTCGCCCAACTCGCCATCGTCTCCAGGCGGGAGACGATGAGGTCACCCCTTTTTCCAGAGCGGGCAGGTCTGGCCAAGCCGGCAGCCAAGCGGTCGGCGCACTCTGTGTGATGTACGAGGGTTCTTCCGATGTCTCGTCTAGATGAGCCGTCAAGACTCTCCATCGAGCAGTGGCAGCCGCCGCTCCAGTCCTAGGGCCGGCGCCACATCGCAAATGGATGGAGACGTCGATCAGCTTCGACGCCTCCGACTGCCCTAAGAATATGGCAGGCATTGGGCAACTGCCTCTCCTCGTCACCCCGACCATCCCCAACGTGAAGCTCCACCACGTGTTGATCGATGGTGGGGCGGCCATCAACGTTATCAGTCTCGCAGCTTTCAAGAAGCTGCAGATCCCTATGTCCTAGCTTACCTTCTCGAGACCATTCTCAGGGGTAGGTCGGGATCCCATCTGTTGGAATTTGGCCTACATGAGCAGCACCCCAGTTCTTGGGCTGAATTATTTGGGCCAAATCCATTGGTATAAAGCCAAGGTGTGGTGTGAAGAGGTGGCTGGGATGTTTAGTCCCACCTTGCCCACCTAGATGGATGTTTCCCAATATATATAGTGGCATTTGGAGTGTTTCTTAACATGAGAATAATGAGGGAGATAAGGCTGCTGCTATGGACACAAACACACACGCGCGCGCGCATTTCGTGATTTTTTGCGTATTTATCGCGTGACTTGTGACTTACGACATTGCGCGTTCGCATCGTGACGAGTTGTGTTCAACTGAGCCTTTATTTTATGCCACTTGTATAATTTGAAATATCTCATCAACACCTAGACTGTCAGGTCAACTTGAGGAGTAATTGTGGCATAAGTGCAGACACACGTTTAATGTGTGTAATGACGCGTAAATGCAGCCACACGTTTAATGTGTGTAATTTCGCGTAAATGCAGACACATGTTTAATGTGTGTAATGATGCATAAATGCAGGCACATGTTTAATGTGCGTAATGATGCATAAATGCAGGCACACATTTAATGTGCGTAATGGCCATAATTGCTCCATTAGTTGCACGTTGAAGGATTTCAGGGGGCGGTTTACTGAAATTATGGCAGATCGAATTTGAGAGGGTTGTGAGGCTCGAGTGTAAAGGAGACGACCTGGGTACTGAAGAAGACACACAAACTCACCCCTCCCAGAAACTGCTCTGCGCCGCCGGTTTTTGCCTGCTGTCCCTCCATCCGTCGTGCAATGGATTGAGGGAGAGCGGTGTCTCCGAACCGACGACCGGTGATCTGAAGACCTGCACGGGTGCCGGCGATCAGATTTCTGGGAAGTGCACTCGCACAGCCGCTCGCAGCTCTTCCATCGTCCTCAACATTTTCGTCATCTAATCCTGTACTTCCTTAGCGGGATTCTTTGTAAGTAATGAGCGGTCTATTCGTATATTTTTAATTCATTTTTGTCTAATACTAGCACTGTTCATATTGACTGCTAGTATATTTGTTTTTCTTATTTCTCTGTTCTGGTTTGTCAAATTAATTGCATGCCATGTGAATTTTCCAACAATCCAGAAACCTGATAGAATTAACATGGTTGGACTTACTGATGCGCTAAAGCTTAAACGATTTGCCGGGGGTGACAATTTTAAGAGATGGCAGACACGGGTCAAGTTCTGGCTCATGTTGATGAAGATCTGGTCGGTGATTTCCCCAGTTCTTCCTCTCACTGAGGAGCAGAACCGTGACTATGAATTGGACAATTCAACTTGTCTTGGTTGCTTGTTGTCACTTGTGTCTGATCAACTCTGTGATATTTACATGAACCATACATCGGCTAAAGAATTATGGGAGGCCCTAGACCGCAAATATGCGGAATCAGATGTTGGACGTGAACTATATGTTAATGACCAGTACCACGAATACAAGATGGTCGATGATCGAGCTATCATGGAACAGGCTCATGAGATCCAACTTCTCGTGGGGGAACTTGCACATTTTGATACTGTCTTGCCTGACAAATTTGTGGTTGGTGGAATTATTTCCAAACTGCCTCCATCTTGGAGAAGTTTTTCCACGAGTCTTAAACACAAGAAAGAGGTTATGACTGTTGAAAGTCTGATCTCAACTCTTGATGTTGAGGAAAAGGCAAGATCCAAGGATATGCCTCGTTCTGTTCCGCGAGAAGGAACTCCTTCTAATGCCAATGTGGTTGAAGGTAAATCGGGTGGTGGCAATAAGAACAACAAGAACTGGAAAGGAAAGTCCAAACAAAACACTAGCTTTAAGAAGAAGAAGAAAGAATACCTCACTTGCTTTGTGTGCGCCGAGCTTGGCCACATAGCCAGGAAATGCCGCAATAGAAAAGGCAAGAAAGGTGGTGGTCAGAAATCTGTGAATGTCACTATTAGTGAGGCTGGAGGAACGTCTGGACCAGGGTATATTCCAGAAGTTTTTCTAGCATGTCATTCTACCTATTGGTGGTTAGACACAGGAGCTAATATGCATGTGTGTTCTGACTATAATTTGTTTTCTTCTTATCACGCTACCGACAATTGCTCCGTGTTGATGGGCAATGGGTTTAGGACTGTTGTACATGGAATTGGAAGAGTCGATCTGAAGTTGACCTCCGGAAAGACTCTTTCTTTGAAGAATGTGCAGCATGTCCCTAGAATAAATAGGAACCTGATTAGTGGTTCTCTTTTATGTCGTGATGGCTATAAGTTAGTGTTTGAGTCGAACAAATTTATTGTTTCAAAGTTTGGTTTATTTATCGGAAAAGGCTATGATAGCGGAGGTCTGTTTCGCCTTTCAGTTGTTGAAGATTGTAATAATCTTGTGAACACAGTTGTTTATTCTAAGTCTGAATGCAATGGAAGAGAGGCTACTGTTTGGCACTCTCGGCTTTGTCACATTAATAACGATCACATCATTAAACTGTCAAAACTTAATTTGATTCTGAAAATTTCTGTTGAAAGAAGATCTAAGTGTCATGCGTGTATGCAAGCTAAACAGCCACGTAAACCTTTTAAAAGCGTAGAAGAGAAGAGCTTATCACCACTAGATCTTATTCACTCAGATTTGTGTGAAATGAATGGAATTTTGACTAGAGCAGGGAAGAAATATTTTATATCTTTTATTGACGATGCTAAAAGGTATTGTCAACTCTATCTTATTAAAACGAAAGATGAGGCACTAGATTGTTTTAAAATCTATAAGGCTGAGGTAGAAAACCAACTAGAAAGGAAAATCAAACGAGTTAGGTTCAATAGAGGAGGGGAGTATCTTTCTAATAATTTCGGCGAATATTTTGTGGAACATGGAATTATCCATGAGACCTTGGCTCCCTACTCACCTCAATCTAATGGGGTGGCTGAGCGGAAAAACCGAACACTTACGGACTTGGTTAATGCCATACTGGACAGTTCGGGTTTATCCAACTCATGATGGGGGGAAGCCATTTTGACCGCATGTTTTGTGCTGAATCGAGTTCCATCATCTAAGGGTGAAATAACCCCATATGAAGGATGGAAAGGAAGAAAGATTGCTCTCGGTTTTTTACGTGCATGGGGTTGTTTGGCCAAAGTTAATGTGACTGCGTGTAAGAAACAAAAATTGGGACCAAAAACCGTGGACTGTCTTTCTAGAATACGCACAACATAGTGCAACTTATAGATTTTTAGTGATTAAATCCGAGATTTCTGATGTGCACGTTAACACCGTGACTGAATCTCGTGATGTCACATTTTTTGAGAATATTTTCCCAATGAAGGATAGAGTTGCAGGTCGTAGCGAGACATCTAATAGTTTTACTCCTGATCCTTCTCCATTATTCGTACCTTGTTCTTACACTGAAAAACCCATTGAGGATGATATTACAAATATTGCTGCTCGAAGGAGCAAGAGACAAAGGATTGAAAAATCGTTTGGTGATGATTTTACTATCTACCTTATTGATGACACACCCAAAACACTTTCAGAAGCATATGCATCGCCAGATGCAGAGAGCTGGAAGGAGACAATACATATTGAAATGGAGTCCATTTTAACAAATGGAACTTGGCAAATATGTGACTGTCCAGTTGGGTGTAAACCTGTTGGGTGTAAGTGGATATTTAAAAAGAAACTCAAACCAGATGGTACAGTCGATAAATATAAGGCTAGACATGTAGCCAAGGGATTTACCAAAAGGAAGGCGAGGATTTTTTTGATACATATTCACCTGTTGCTAGGTTAACCACAATCCGTGTGCTTGTTGCACTTGCTGCGTGTAATGATCTCCTCATTCATCAAATGGATGTGAAGACGGCTTTCCTAAATGGCGAGCTCGATGAGGAGATATATATGAAGCAGCCTGATGGTTTTGTGGTGCCTGGGCAAGAGAACAAAGTGTGTAAGTTACGAAAATCCTTGTATGGTCTCAAGCAGGCACCAAAGCAGTGGCATGAGAAGTTCGATAGAACTATGACCTCAGCAGGCTTTGTGGTAAATGAAGCCGACACATGTGTATACTATCGGTTTGGTGGGGGTAAAGGAGTAATACTATGCTTGTATGTAGATGATATATTAATTTTTGGGACTAGTATCGATGTGATAAATGATGTAAAATCATTTTTGTCCCAAAATTTTGACATGAAGAATTTAGGAGAGGCCGATGTTATTTTAAACATCAAACTGATTAATGGTGAGAATGAGATTATTTTAAAACAATCTCATTATGTGGAGAACATTGTGAGTCGATTTGGATACTGAGACTCTAAAGCTTCTTCAACATCATATGATCCTAGTCTAAAGCTTCACAAGAACAGAGGACAAGGAATTAATCAGTTAAGATACTCCCAAATTATTGGTTCTCTCATGTATCTTGCTAGTGCAACTAGACCTGACATCTCATTTGCTGTAAGCAAATTGAGTCGATTTACTTCCAACCCTAGAAGAGATCACTAGTGTGCACTAGAACGTGTAATGAGATACTTGAGAGGTACATCATCTTATGGGCTTCACTATACTGGGTACCCTGCTGTACTAGAAGGGTATAGTGACTCAAACTGGATCTCAGATGCAGATGGGATCAAAGCCACTAGTCGATATATATTCACTATTGGTGGTGCTGCAGTGTCATGGAGGTCTCGTAAACAGATTATATTGACAAAGTCTACTATGGAGGCAGAACTTGTAGCACTTGAGACAGCCACAACTGAGGCTGAGTGGCTGAAACAGCTCTTGATGGACTTGCCATTAGTCGATAAACCTGTACCGACTATTCTTTTGCATTGTGATAATCAAAGTGTGATCATAACTGTAGGCAATGCAAAAGAAAATTTGAAGTCCTCAAGACATGTGAAACGGCGAATAAAACCGTGAGACATTTGAAAAATATAGGAGAGATTGCCGTGGAGTATATCAATACTAAAAGAAATCTTGCAGATCCTTTTACTAAAGGATTAGCACGTGCTGTAATTGATGAAGCATCAAGGGAAATGGGTTTGAAACCCACGTGATGTTATCATACAATAGTAACCTAAACTATTTGATCGGAGATCCCGTGAAGTAGATCTTGGGAAAAATAAGTTGTATAGATAACTAGAAAGTACTATTCATTATTCATTTTCGTTAGAAGATGCGTACTCTCAGTACTGCATGGAAGGTTGACTTTAATGTCTTAATGTGTTCTGAGGTCTATTTTAGGAAGATACGATCCTGCAGGGTATACTTGTAAGAACACACCTATATGTGTTTGACTGTGAGGTCACAGTCTATGAGATATGGGTAATCTCAAATTAACTCATGAACAGACACGACAGCAAGACCGTAATGCTCCAACCATAGGCATGGCTTTAGTCGGCCTAGTATCAGCGATGCTTTCATTTAAAACTTTCTTACACAAAACTAGCAATTCAAGGCTGTGTCCATTGTAAAGTTGTGAGTATGTGAATCATGGAATGCTAGGTGCAGCTCAACCCGTTATGGGTCTGCACCGGAAAGCTGATATATGAAAGCGCAGAAATGTTACTTGTAGACCTTGGCTTTTGGTGGGGAATGTTGGAATTTGGCCTACATGAGCAGCACCCCAGTTCTTGGGCTGAATTATTTGGGCCAAATCCATTGGTATAAAGCCAAGGTGTGGTGTGAAGAGGTGGCTGGGATGTTTAGTCTCACCTTGCCCACCTAGATGGATGTTTCCAAATATATATAGTGGCATTTGGAGTGTTTCTTAACATGAGAATAATGATGGAGATAAGGTTGCTGCTATGGACACAAACACACACGCACGCGCGCACGTTTTGCGATTTTACGCGTATTTATCGCGTGACTTGTGACTTGCGACGTTGCACGTTCGCGTCGTGACGAGTTGTGTTCAACCGAGCCTTTATTTTCTGCCACTTGTATAATTTGAAATATCTCATCAACACCTAGACTGCCAGGTCAACTTGAGGAGTAATTGTGGCATAACTGCAGACACACATTTAATGTGTGTAATGACGCGTAAATGCAGACACATGTTTAATGTGTGTAATATCGCGTAAATGAGACACATGTTTAATGTGTGTAATGATGCATAAATACATGCACACGTTTAATGTGCGTAATGATGCATAAGTGCAGACACACGTTTAATGTGCGTAATGGCCATAATTGCTCCATTAGTTGCACGTTGAAGGATTTCAGGGGGGCGTTTACTGAAATTATGGCAGATCGAATTTGAGAGGGTTGTCAGGCTCGAGTATAAAGGAGACGTCCTGGGTACTGGAGAAGACACACAAACTCACCCCTCCCAGAAACTGCTCTACACCGCCGGTTTTTGCCTGTCGTCCCTCCATCCGTCGTGCAACGGATTGAGGGAGAGCGGTGTCTTCGAACCGACGACCGGTGATCTGAAGACCTGCATGGGTGCCGACGATCAGGTTTCTGGGAAGTGCGCTCGCACGGCCGCTCGCAGCTCTTCCATCGTCCTCAACATCTTCGTCATCTAATCCTCTACTTCCTTAGCGGGATTCTTTGTAAGTAATGAACGATCTATTCGTATATGTTTTAATTTATTTTCTCTAATACTAGCACTGTTCATGTTGACTGCTAGTATATTTGTTTTTCTTATTTCTCTGTTCTGGTTTGTCAAATTAATTGCATGCCATGTGAATTTTCCAACACCATCTTCCCGTGCGATAGTATCTCCCTCCCGGTGACATTCGGGACACCTGAGAACAACCGTACGGAGAGCGTCGTCTTCGAAGTCGTGGAGGTCAGCCTCCCCTTTAACGCCATAATCGCGAGACCAACTCTGTACCGGTTCATAGCAGTGGCCCTCTATGACTACTTGGTTTTGAAGATGCCAACTCTGAGTGGTGTCCTCAAGATTCGTGGTGACCGCACCGCGGCTGTCTCAGCGCTAGAAAAGATCCAAGCACTAGCAGCAGCACACGAGGCCATCTCCAGTCACGCAGAAGCTAGCCGGCCGCCTCCAAGCATGCGTCAGCGAGGGGCGACATCTACACCCCGTGTGCAGCCCTCGGACGGCGAAGACGTACCAGTAAAGGTCATCCAAGTCGGTCCTGATGTCCCCCATACCACCCGAATCGCCGGGGGCCTGGGAGGCAAATAGGAAGACGCGCTCGTCACCTTCCTCCGGGCCAATGTCGACATTTTGCCTGGAAACCATCGGATATGCAAGGGATACCCAAGGAGGTGATTGAGAACCAACTGAAGATCCACCCCGACGCCAGGCCGGTCCAACAGAAGCCTCGTAAGCAATATGTTGGTACCCTGCGAACCGGGTACCCTCGCATAGTGGGTAAAAAGCACTTGGGCCCGCCTTCACAGCTTAGGCGGTCCCCAGTGTAAGACACGCGCTCTGGGCCCCATGGGCTGTCCCAGGGTAGCAACGTGTCTTCAGGCCCTGAGCCTGACTACCGGCCGAGGGGTGGCTTGGGGGATGACACGTGTCCAGTAGTGTCGGACCAGATTCTCCACCAAGGAGGGCTCCGACACTACCACGTGCCCGGGACCTCCGAGCCACACCCACCAACCAGAGAGTGCCAGAGGTGCCACGCGTCCTGCAGCTCCGGATCCGACCACCAGCATGGAGTCTCCGGTGCTGCCACATGGGCAGTGACAGTGTACCTTGCCCCTGGGGCAGGCTCCGGATGTGCCACATGTCCTGCAGCGCCGGATCTGACCTCCAACGTGGAAGGGCTCCGGTGCTGCCACGTTCCCATCAACTACGGAACGACCACTAACCCTCAAGACGACTCCGGTGGAGATGCACGTCCGAACGTCACTCCGACGAGCAACAGACAGATGGCCAAGGAGTAAAGAGGACGGAGCCCTGCCAGGCCAAGCATTGAAGGCTCGTGCCTTCCCTAGAAGCATGGCGCACGCCTCCGTTCCACATTTTCGTACCATTACGGTTAAAGACAGGGCAGCGAGGCGTGACGGCACAACCGTATTGCCCAACGGCGCAAAGCCGCCTAGCAGTGCGAGGAGACACGGCGACATGACAAAGGCTTCATCATCACCAGCCACCCGGTCAGAAGCACCCGACGTGTCAGGCGGCGCACCGTAACTCCACCGACAGAGACAATGCATATAGCTGTAAATGCCTATAGCTCATGTATAGGATGCAGATAGCCGCTGGGCCACCTGTCAGGCCCCGGGCCAACTTGTAACTGCCCCGACCTTGGACTATAAAAGGATCGAGGCAGCCACCGTAGACGGAGTTCGCGACCCAGCAACCTCATCCTCATACAAGAGCAGGCAATACACCAAGCAACCCGTGGACGTAGGGTTTTACGCTCCGGCGGCCTGAATCACGTAAATCTTCGTGTCTCTCTCTCTCGCCATTGCGCTCAGACCTTTGTGAACCTCTAGCCCCACCGAAAAAAGAACCTCCGCGGGTTGCTTCTGAGCGGACCGGTTGAAGTGTCGTAGCGAACACTTCAAAATTTGGCGCGCCAGGAAGGGGAGCTTTTGTTTCTTGAAGCTGTCCGAGATTCACAATGGTGAACACCCAGTCTTTAATAGGTTCTTCTTGTCCCTCGCGCCGCCAGCGGCATAGTGAGCAGGAAGCATCCCTTGGTCCTAGAGCGGGACCTTCTGCACCGGCGCCGGCTCCTACGGCAACGGTACCCATTGCAACTTGGCAGCCCCCGGCGGCGACGGTGACAGCGTCGCAGGCGCCAACCAAAGCCAGTCCGGAAAGCGCGCTATTAGCAGCCCGAGCACTTCTGCACAACCCACCGAACGCGGGAGCTTCCCCGTCCGCCGCCGAGCAATGGCGCAACGATGTCGACCACCTGGTCGTAGCCGCACTCAACACGCCGTGTCACCATATACGGTGGCCAGGGATGGGGCAGCTGCCGCCCCATAACCTAACAAGGGATTAAGCGACAGCGTCAACCCACTCGATGGTGACGTCTAGGCTCCCCACCACCGACATCAAGGGCAAGCTGGACCGTCGTCGCCGTCAGAAGGAAGATGGCCGCGTCACCATCGAGCGACAACGCGAGTGGCGTCGTAGCCTCGAGGAGGAGTATGGTTTCCACGGTACCATGCGCCCTGGTTACGCGGGTTTGAGCCCCGTCTCCCCAGACACAGTGGGAGGCTGCATGGCTCTGGCTCCGCACCTTTGTATGGCAGTTTGGCCGTGCATGTTCCGACCACACCTGCTGGAGAAGTTCGACGGGACGATCAAACCCGTCGAGTTTCTACAGATCTACTCCACTACCATTCTAGCTACAGGAGGGGATAAGGCCATCATGGCCAACTACTTCCCGGTAGCTTTGACCGGGTCAGCCCGGTCATGGCTCATGAACTTGCCCTAAGGGTATGTGACCTCCTGGGAAGACTTGTTCCGTCAGTTCAAGGCCAACTTTGGGAGTTCCTATGTCCGGCTAGGCTCGGAGGCCGACCTCCATACCATACAACATCAGCTGGAAGAGTCGCTGCGCTCATTCATCTAGCGCTTCTCCTAGGTCAGGTACACCATCCCCCGCATCTCCAACATGTCTGTCGTCCTCGCCTTTTGGCAAGGCGTCTACAATAGGAAGATGCTTGAGAAGTTGGCTACACATGACGTGCAGGATGTCTCCGAGCTCTTCAGCTTGGCAGACAAGTGTGCGAGGGCCGCCGAGGGTCGAAACTGGCACACACCGCTCAATAAGGGGGGTGAGTCTGCCAGGGAGGGCGCTGGTGGCAGGAAGAAGAAGGCTGGTGGCAAGGACAAGCCGCTGGCCGGAGCCCATACTGCGGCGGCAGTAGCGGCCGCAGGGGGCTGGGGGCCGCGAACCGACAAACATCCGCGACAGCCGTCTAGCAGCGACGATGGTGCCTAGAGGTGCCCAGTCCACGACACTAACTGGCACAACGCCAGTGAATGCCGAGAGATCCAGAGGCTGGCATAGCGCTTCTGAGAGCTCCGACAGCAGCGCCAGGACGGTGCGCCCGCTCGCGAGCGGGAGGGCAAACAGAAGGCTGGTCCGGAGGACGGCGACGACCAGGAGATGGAGTTCCAAGACGCCAAGCGAGCGTTAAAGATCCTCTACGATCAGGAAGAGGACTCCGGCTCCGACCACAGCGAGCGACGCAAGACACTCCACACCTGACCAGGCGGTCCCTCTTCCGCCGAGAAGAGCGGGCTGCCCAGGAAAGGGCCGCCTGGTGCCTCGGCAGAGTTTTCTCGAGGAAGAGTGTCAAGCCTATCCCCAGGCCGGCACGAGCACGTCTCCTAGGTGCGTAAGTCTTGCTGTAAAGGGTACAAACCTCTACCCTGCGACAGGCCATAGGACATGAATGTGGCCTAGAGGGGGGGTGAATAGGCCTTTAAAAGATTCCTGCACACTTAATAGAATTATCAGAAACTTGATTGATCGGACTAGTCCAGTTGTGTGGACGGACTAGTCCGGTGTGCTAAATTGTGTAGATTGTATAAGTGTTGTGCAGAGGAATTAACTTGTTTAGCAGCGGAAATATGAACAACAATTATTCTATTTTGATTTTACAATGTGAGGTGTGATTATGCCCGTGAATGAGACTTAGCAACTCAAATTATGAAGTTTAGCAACTAGATATTATAATCAACAAAAACAAGAAGGCATGCGAGACACAAATTTTACCGAGGTTCGATCTCACCAAGAGATCTACGTCCTCGTTGAGGAGGCTCACATAGAGCCGGGTCTCCAACCCTTTCCCTCTTCAAGTCACCACAGAAGGCCGACTTGACTCCACTAGCACGGGTAATCACCGAGTTTGTGGGGCAACCTCACACGTTGAGGGCTCCCACAAGAATAACAATGCAGAATATGAGTGTAGAGAGATCAAACCCCAAGAGCTCACAACGAAAGAACGACGATCTCCCAATCCCGAATCCAAGTGTTCAATGGATCTTCACCTTTTTGCACCTTAGATGTGTGAGGAGATGTGTTTTTGGGCTCTTGGGACAGGTGGCGGCGCTAGGGTTCTTGTCTCAAGCATTATGAGTCGTGTTGCTCATTTGGGAGGCCGTGGATCACCCATTTATATAGTTTCTAAAAAGTTATCGTTGTAAAACCTAATACCGGACTAGTCCGGTATCTGATCGGACTTGTCCGGTCTACTTCTAGTGGGTTAACCGGACTAGTCCGGTCTAAAATCGGACTTGTCCGGTGCTATGTGAAGTGGGGTTCCAGAAAGTTTAGCGGACTAGTCCTGTCTCGTGGATGGACTAGTCCGCAGTCATCTAAAGAGCACAACAGAAACATGAGCGGACTAGTCTGGTCTAAAGCCGGACTTGTCCGGTCGCGTTCCAGTAAGCTGACCGGACTAGTCCGGTGTCCAGTGGATTTTAGTTGATTTTTAAACCCCTTACCCTTACGCAAAGTCATGAGCTCTTGGGATGTGTCTCCACACACACCCTATACATTTACATCTACTTTGCTCTTCTAATTCCACTAAAGTCTTCCTTTTCGGGCACCACTCCATTTTTCACCTTTTTGTGTGCACCGAGCCAGTTCACTTTGTTTATCCTGCAATCATCTTAATAGTTTCATTAGGATCTCATATGTTCATCATCAATTAGCCAAAACCCACAAGGGATATCCTAGATGCACTTACAATCTCCCCCTTTTTGGTGATTGATAACAACTATTTGAGATATCACAATTGAGAATAAAAAGTTGATTTTCATAAGGTGTGCACATATGAGAATAATAAAGAATTCACAAAAAGCTTCTCACATATGCACACACCTTATGGTGGGGTGCCTCACAGGTGTGTGATAAACAAAATGTGATAAATTAAAGATAAACAATAGTAAACATATAAGTAGTGCATCAAGAAAAGAAATGGTGCATTACAGAATTTTAAAATAGGTACATGTCCTTGATCACAAAAGCTTAATAACTAATACTAGATAGTTCGAGTCCAAATCTAATCTCAATCTCTCCCCCTTTGGCATCAAGGCACCAAAAAGGGAAAAATTGAGGGGAATCACTCATCGCTGCCTTCTCCTTCAGACTCAGTCTGATCTTCATCTTCACCAACTTCGGCATCTACGGGAGCAGGATCTTCCTCTGAGTCCTCAGAGGCGGGCGGTGATCCAACGGGCTCAATCTCAAGCTTTGCACAGATAGACTTGATATTGGCATTGACATACTGTTGATGTTTCTTCCTTGCAAGCTTTTCCTTGCGCTGCCTGTCTTCGATCTTGCGGCAGCAGGCAAAGATGGAGGAGAGCACCTTGAGGATGCCACTGGATGATTCTTGGGCAGGTGGAGACCTAGGAGGAGCAGCTGCAGATCTAATGACATCATGAGCTTGCTTTGATCTCCTCTCCACTGATGGAGAGGACGGGGCAGTTGGAGCCGGGGGGAGAGTGTACTCGGTGGGTTTTTGCGGCTTCAACCCCGCATGCTTGACATCCTTGACGAACTCGAGTCCCTTCACTTTCTCAATCATGTACATGATATACGGTGCATATCCACAGGACCTATTGGGGGTGATTGAGATGTTCACGATGTCATTGTAGATATACTCAAACACATTGAATGGTCTCCTTCCACTAATGACCTTCATGAGAGTCCTCAAGGTCCTTTGTATAGTTCCCGCATCTCCATCCTTCGGTGCTATAGTCTTTCTCAAGACTCTATTGAGGACCACAAAGAAGGGTTTCAGATATTTAATGGTGGGAGGAACATATGGCATCCTTGTGTCATAGAGAAACTTAAGCTCTTCCTTCTCCAGGGGTTTCAGATTATGGATGACCAGTTCATGATCCAAAGTGTGTTGGAGGTGAAGAATCCTAGCAAATTCATCATAAGTGACACTGTACCTTGAACCATGAGTCATCCAGGTAAGACTGTCTCCATCACCACGAGCAAAGTAGAGAGTGGAGTAAAACTGGGTAATGACTTCATTGTTCCAGTCATACTCAAAGGATAGCAGGTCCGTCAGACCGTGCCTCTCTAAGGCCTCCACCATCTCACGAAAGGCAGGATACCTCTTCGACTTCAGGTATTGAACATTTAGCCATTGACTCTCTACTACGGGATTATTCATCTTCATGTACACATGCTCGTAGTAGTCTGCATGGAAGTTGCTCCAAAACCTTGGATCAGAACATTGTGTTGGTCGGTCATACACTTCAATCTTCCTGAAGTTATCAGCTAGCTCATTCCCTTTTCCAGTGAAATCCTCACTTGAAGGCTGCCTGTTGCGGTGAACGGGATTTTTCATTTTCAGAGGCCCAATGGGACCACTAGCAAGTCCCTTCCCTTTATTGAGAACTCTTCTTGGCCCTGACGAGCCCTCAGCAGCATCTTTCCTTTGAGGCCTTTTGACAATGACTTTCCTCTTCTTAGGTAGATTGTCGTCGGAGGGTGGAGAGTGAGCATTGACATCATGTCTCTTCTTCATTACTCCCTACTTAGCTCTCCTCACTCTTTCACGTTGAACTTCTTCGTCAATGTGAAAAGAGCCATCATCTGATCCTGAAGACATGATGCCTGATAAGGAGTTTAAGGATTAGATGTAAATGGATGCATTATCAACTTCAAATGGGAATGTAGGGGTTCAACTGTTAGAGACCGGACTTGTCCGGTTTCAGAGTGCGGACTAGTCCGGTGGACCGGACTTGTCCGCATCTGAGCGCCGGACTAGTCCGGCCTAGCATAAGAACCCTAAATTGAATGTTTCATTTGAAGCAAATCTCCTATCTAAGGACACAAGGGTAGGAAAGTGGTAGGAATACATCTATTTATGCAATGTACATCCTTTTGAAATCAAAGGAAACTAGCTAGAGCTAGAAAAATTGAGATTTTGGTTTTAGGGGGAGCTAGAGCTAGAAAAATTGAGATTTTGGTTTTAGGGGGGGGGGATTTACCAAGATTTGAAGATTCGCGTTGGAGGAGCAAGAGTCTATCCGCATGAGTCCGGAAAGTAGGATCCCCTCGTCGAGAAGAGGCTTTTTCACGAAGAAAACTCCGAGTTTGAGGGCTCAACTCGAAAATCACTTTGGGAGCTAGGGTTTAGGAGAGAGGGTGAGACAAAGTGCTTATGAGTGGAGAGGGAGGCGTTTGGTCCGGCCAACTGCTTCTATATGCGACTGACCGGACTAGTCCGGTCATGGTAGCGGACTAGTCCGGTACCCCTGATTAAACCTAATTGTTATCTGTCCGGACTAGTCCGGTTGAAAATCGGACTAGTCCGTTTCCAACAGACCTGATACATATATAGATAATTAATAGTGATCCAAGGACAATAATTTTGCAAATAGTCTTGGTAATTACGACCAGTAGGCAATCAGCAATCAAACAATGGTCATAATCCACAAGATTTCTTCATTAAGATAGTTTTCTGAGTGGAAAAGGAGAAGAGGAGCATTTTTAACAATACAAAAGAACATTTTGAGTTGCAACCAGGTATGTAATGTTTCAAGCCACATTTCGAGAGTCAAGAATGTTTAGCTCATTTCTTAGTTCACAAAACCTTTTCTCATCTAATGGTTTGGTAAAAATATCTGCAAGTTGTTTTTCAGTCCTAACATGTGAAATAGCAATGTCACCTTTTAATGAATGATCTCTAAGAAAGTGATGACGGATATCTATGTGCTTAGTTCTTGAGTGCTCTACAGGGTTGTGTGCAATTTTTATGGCACTTTCATTATCTCATAGAAGCGGAATATGGCTTAGATTGTAGCCGTAGTCCCTAAGAGTCTGTCGCATCCAAAGTAGTTGCGCACAACAACTACCTGCTGCAACATACTCCGCTTCCGCTGTGGAAAGAGCAATGGAGTTCTGCTTTTTAGATGACCAAGAAACTAGGGACCTACCAAGAAATTGACAAATCCCTGACGTGCTCTTTCTATCGACTTTGCATCCTGCATAGTCGGCGTCGGAATACCCTATCAAGTTAAACTTGGATCCTTTGGGATACCAAAGGCCCAAGTTGGGTGTGTGCACAAGGTACCTTAGGATTCTTTTTACAGCAATTAAGTGACACTCTTTAGGTGCGGCTTGAAACCTTGCACACATGCAAACACTAAGCATAATATCTGACCTAGATGCACATAAATAAAGTAAGGAGCCAATCATGGACCGATATACCTTTTGGTCCACATTTGGACCGTCTTCATTGATGTCGAGATGTCCGTTGATGGCCATGGGTGTCTTGATGGGTTTGGCTTTGTCCATATTGAATTTCTTGAGAATGTCTTGTGTATATTTAGTTTGGCTTATAAATGTACCTTCTCTCAGTTGCTTCACTTGAAATCTCAAGAAGAATTTCAATTCACCCATCATTGACATCTCGAACCTGTCTGTCATTATTTTGCTAAATTCTTCACAGAAGGACTTGTCAGTGGATCCAAAGATAATGTCATCAACATAAATTTGACATACGAATAAATGATCATCAAAATGTTTAGTAAAGAGTGTATAGTCAGCTTTACCAATTTTGAATCCATTTTGAGTCAGAAAATCTCTAAGGCACTCATACCAGGCTCGAGGAGCCTGTTTGAGGCCATAGAGAGCCTTACGCAGTTTATAGACATGGTTGGGGTATTTCTGATCTTCGAACCCCGGTGGCTGCTCCACATAGACTTCCTCCTTTATCGGACCATTGAGGAAGGCACTCTTGACGTCCATTTGATACAACTTAAAATTATGGTGAGTAGCATATGCCAATAAAATGCGAATGGACTCAAGTCTAGCTACAGGAGCGAAAGTTTCATCGAAGTCCAAACCTTCCACCTCAGAATAACCTTTGGCCACCAACCTAGCTTTATTTCTTGTCACTACTCCATGTTCATCTTGCTTGTTCCGAAAGACCCATTTGATTCCAACGATGTTCGCCCTTGGTCTTTCCACCAGCTCCCACACTTCATTTCTTTTGAAGTTGTTTAGCTCCTCTTGCATCGCAATCACCCAGTCTGGATCCCTTAAGGCTTCTTCTACCCTGTATGGCTCCAGAAAAGACACAAAAGAATAGTGTTCACAAAAATTTGCAATTTGAGATCTAGTAGTTACTCCCTTAGCAATATCTCCAATGATATTGTTGACAGGATGGTCTCTTTGCACACACTGATGTACTCTTGGATGTGGAATTTGTATAGTTGCTTGTTCTTCATTGTCTTCATGTGTCATGTCTCCCCCTAGATCATTGCTTCCATGATCATATTGATCTTCTTGACTTTCCTCAACCTGATCTTGTGTAGGAGCTCCCCCTTGATCATTGCTTCCTTGTTAAAATTCGTCTTGTGTTTCCTCTCGTGGTAGGATATTACCAAGTGCCATTTTCTTTAGCACTTCACATGGAGCTTCCTCCTTATCTAGCATAAACTTATCGACTTGCTCCACTTGTGAGCCGTTAGTTTCATTGAACACTACATCACGTGCTACTTCAACAAGGCCGGACACCTTGTTGAAGACACGATAGGCGTAGGCATTCGATTCATATACGAGCAAGAATCCTTCATCGGACTTCGAAGTGAACTTTGAGGCCCTTGGTTTCTTGTTCACGATAAAACATTTGCAACCAAAAACTTTGAAATTAGAAACATTAGGCTTTTTACCCGTGAGAAGCTCATATGGAGTTTTCTTCAGTAATCGATGAAGGTACAACCGATTTGTGGCAAGCGGTGTTCACCGCTTCTGCCCAAAATCGGTCTGACGTCTTGTATTCATCCAACATTGTTCTCGCCATTTCGATCAATGTTCTGTTCTTCCTTTCGGCCACCCCGTTCTGTTGAGGAGAGTAGGGTGCCGAGAATTCATGCTTTATACCTTCTTCATTGAGATATTCTTCAACTTGGGTGTTCTTGAATTCTGTCCCATTGTCACTTCTGATATTCTTTACGGTTGATGAGAATTCATTCTGACCTCTTTTCAGGAACTTCTTGAGGATTCCCTAAGTTTCTGATTTATCATACAAGAAAAATACCCAGGTAAATTTTGAAAAATCATCAACAATTACTAAACCGTATTTGTTACCGCCGATGCTGATGTACGCAATTGGACCAAAGAGATCCATGTGGAGAAGTTCCAGCGGTCTAGCGGTGGTCATCACATTCTTGGCGGGGTGTGGTGCTCCAACCTGTTTTCCTGCTTGACAAGCGCTGCACGGCCTGTCTTTTTCAAAAACCACATCCTTAAGACCACGGATGTGACCACCTTTTAGAAGTTTCTGCAGATTTCTCATTCCAACATGGGCTAGCCGTCTATGCCACAACCATCCCATGTTAGTCTTAGCAACCAAGCAAGTGTTGAGTTCGGCTTTATCTTTGTTGAAGTCAACAAGATAAAGCTTTCCCTTCAACAATCCATTGAATGCAATCGAGCCATCGCTTCTTCTAAAGACGGTCACACCCTCATTAGTGAATAAACAGTTGTAACCTTTGTCACATAGTTGAGATATTGATAAAAGATTATAATCTAGAGAGTCTACGTGTAAAACATTAGATAAGGTGTGTTTAGAGGATATTTCAATGTTACCACTACCAAGGACCTTTCCCTGACTGTTGTCTCCAAAGTATATGCCTTCACTTGGATCCTTGTTGCACTCGTACTCCACAAACATACCTCTCTCTCCAGTCATATGATTTGTGCATCCGCTATCTAGCACCCACTTAGATCTGCCGGAGGAGTAAGCCTGCAAAATAGAATTATTCTTGGGTTTTAGGTACCCAAGCTTGCTTGGGTCCTCTCAGGTTAGTCACAAGAGTCTTGGGCACCCACACACAAGTTTTTAAGTTCTTGTGGCGTGGCCCTGTATATTTAGCAATGACTTTTCCATACTTGTTTTTCATGAGAACATAAGAAGCATCAAATGTACGGAACAATGTTTGTAACTCAGATTCATGGGATTTTTCTTTAACAAAAGTGATTCTATTCTTAGCATGATTAGAAGTAGACATGTGTTTGTTCCTGTCAAAGCCAAGACCATCTTTGACATTGGGAGGTCTAGTGATCATATATGCACTTCGTGCATATTTGATCTTCTCCTTATCAAAGATGTCGTTTTGAGAAGAATGCATGTCATGAGAGGTTGAAGCATTAGAGATTACATTCTTCTTACTAGAGCAAGTGCAGGTTCTTATTGTTGTCGAACTCATGTCTTTGGAGGAAGAGCTCTTGGAGGAAGAGGAGTCACTTTGTTTGAGCGACTCAACTTGCACCTCAAGGATTTTGTTAACTTTTGACAAGTTAGCAAGTTCTTCCTTGATTGCAATGTGTGAGTCCTCTAACTTTGAGTAAGTTTCCTTACTCAAGGCTAGCTCTAACTCAAGTGACTCATTCTTCTCTCTTTCAAGCTCAAGAAGCTTTTCAACTTCTTGATATCTCTTCCTCTCACGGATGAGCATATCTTTTTGTCGGTTGACAAGTTCCTCCTTTTCAAAGATTTCGTTCGACAACATTTCCATTTTCTTTAAAGCAATTTTACTTAGCTCTCTAAACATTTCTTCATTATCACTAGAGCTATCAAAGTCATCAATGGAGGAATTTAGTACAGGAAGAGTAAGTCGAACCTTTTTCTTGCCTTCCTTAGCCATAAGACAAGTGTGGTTGTTCATGTCTCGTCCTCGCATGTTCGGAAAGAGTGTGGCTCTCATTGTTGGTTTCTTGACTGCGATAGTGGCCATCTCTTCTTCTTCATCGGAGGAGGACTCGTCGTTTGAGTCCCACTCCTTCCCAATGTAAGCTTGATGGACTTGTCTTCTTTTTCTGAAATTCTTCTTTTCTTGAGATCTTGTTTCCTTCTTCTTTTTTTTTTTCTTCATAAGTACAGTCCACCATGAAGTGACCATACTCTCCGCAGTTGTAGCAAGTGCGTCGAGCCTTGGATTTTCCTTTATCCTTGCTTTTGCCTTCATGTGAATTGTTGCCGTGTCTTCTCTTCATCATGCGTTTGAACTTTTTAATGAAGAGTACCATTTCTTCATCATCAAGATCGGTGCTTTCATCGCTTGTATCTCCATCGTCTTGGTCTTCACGAGTTTCTTTGAGTTTGGGTCTGCACGTTGATTTGAGAGCAACTTCTTTCTTTTTGGATGAGGTGAGTTAGGCTAAGTCTTTGACGTATTGGGCTTCTTTCTCCATCATTTCATGATTTATGATCTTCCCTAGTAATTCATCGGGAGTCATTTTGTGAAAACCGGGGCTCTCTCTGATCATTGAGCAAAGTGTGACGTTTCTTGGCATGAAGGCTCTTATCATCCTTTTGACCACCTCGTGATAAGTCCATTTCTTACTTCCATAGGCACGGATTTTGTTAATGAGTGCCTTCATCCGATTGTACATGTCTTGAGGTGATTCACCTTCTTCAATAGCAAATCTTCCCAACTATCCTTCAAGCATCTCAATTTTGGCTTCACGTACAGACCTATTTCCTTCATGAGCTGTTTTGAGTGTATCCTAGATCTCTTTTGCACTCTCTAGTCCATCGATCTTGGTAAATTCTTCTCTGCTCAGTGACGATTGTGATTACTGCAACGGCTTGTGCATTTCTGTGAATCTCTTGTTCTTGTTCCGGAGTGAGTTCTTCATCCGTGTCTGGGATATCTATTCCTGTGCAGAAAATATGCCAAAGGCTGGGATTCAGATATATCAGATGCATCTTCATGTTGTACTTCCACATGGTATAGTCACTTCCGTCAAACTGTGGAGGCCTTCCCATAGGAATCGACAGATAGTGATTGTTTGAATTGAGACGGTTGTAGTTGTAAGGATACCGGGAGTAGTCGTGATGACCACTCCCCATCGTCTTTTCTTCCTCTTTTCTCTTTTGTGCCATTAATTTTTTTCTCAGTAATGCCTTTAGCTGTCTCACTTCATCATCGTCATGTGGACTTTCTTTCAGCACATCGAAGGCTTTGGCTTCTTGCTCCTCATCGTTGTTGTTCGTGTTCGGGATATCATTGTTCTTCTCAGAGGCCATTGATCTCTCCGAGATGTGAGTCTCGTTGATGGAGAACTTGGCTCTGATACCAATTGAATGTGGCCTAGAGGGGGGTTAATAGGCCTTTAAAAGATTCCTTCACACTAAATAGAATTATCAGAAACTTGATTGACCGGACTAGTCCGGTTGTGTGGGCGGACTAGTCCGGTGTTCTGAATTGTGTAGATTGTATAAGTGTTGTGTAGAGGAATTAACTTGTTTAGCAGCGGAAATAAGAACAACAATTATTCTATTTTGATTTTACAATGTGAGGTGCGATTATGCCCGTGAATGAGACTTAGCAACTCAAATTATGAAGTTTAGCAACTAGATATTATAATCAACAAAAACAAGAAGGCATGCGAGACACAAATTTTACCGAGGTTCGATCTCACCAAGAGATCTACGTCCTCGTTGAGGAGGCTCACACAGAGCCGGGTCTCCAACCCTTTCCCTCTTCAAGTCACCACACAAGGCCGACTTGACTCCACTAGCACGGGTAATCACCGAGTTTGTGGGGCAACCTCACACGTTGAGGGCTCCCATAAGAATTACAATGAGAAAGCGATCAAATACACTCAAAAAGATTACAATGCAGAATATGAGTGTAGAGAGATCAAACCCCAAGAGCTCACAACGAAAGAACGACGATCTCCCAATCCCGAATCCAAGTGTTCAATGGATCTTCACCTTTTTGCACCTTAGATGTGTGGGGAGATGTGTTTTTGGGCTCTTGGGACAGGTGGCGGCGCTAGGGTTCTTGTCTCAAGCAGTATGAGTCGTGTTTCTCATTTGGGAGGCCGTGGATCACCCATTTATATAGTTTCTAAAAAGTTATCGTTGTAAAACCTAATACCGGACTAGTCCGGTATCTGATCGGACTTGTCCGGTCTACTTCCAGTGGGTTAACCGGACTAGTCCAGTCTAAAACTGGACTTGTCCGGTGCTATGTGAAGTGGGGTTCCAAAAAGTTTAGCGGACTAGTCCTGTCGCGTGGATGGACTAGTCCGCAGTCATCTAAAGAGCACAACAGAAACATGAGCGGACTAGTCCTGTCTAAAGCCGGACTTGTCCGGTCGCGTTCCACTAAGCTGACCGGACTAGTCCGGTCCATGAACGGACTAGTCCGGTGTCCAGTGGATTTTAGTTGATTTTTAAACCCCTTACCCTTACGTAAAGTCATGAGCTCTTGGGATGTGTCTCTCACACACACCCTATACATTTACATCTACTTTGCTCTTCTAAATTCTACTAAAGTCTTCCTTTTTGGGCACCACTCTATTTTTCACCTTTTTGTGTGCACCGAGCTAGTTCACTTTGTTTATCCTGCAATCATCTTAATAGTTTCATTAGGATCTCATATGTTCGTCATCAATTAGCCAAAACCCACAAGGGATATCCTAGATGCACTTACAGGACACCTCTTTAAGTCTGCCCCCAAGTATTGGTAGAAAACTTTTTCTTTTTCTCTTTCTTGTAAGGGTAACATAGAGACTGGGAATAGAGCTTAGAACAGCTAAAATATCTGAAGGGTACGGACACTCTCGATACCCGGGGCGAATTGCTGCCTTCTTACACGGCATGTTGCCCTCTATTGCCTGAAGGGAGTCAAGAATGAGAAAAAATGAACCCTGTCCGGTGTGTTCCATTACAGCCTATATTATGTAATGCATAGCAGTTATGGATGGCATGTTCAGAGCCGTCCTACACGCTGGTCCTATACGCTAGACCTACACATTTGAGGAGGGATTAAATCCACCTCCATACCATCTAGGGGGTCAAAACAGCGGTAGCGTGGAACCATAGCCCAGGTTTTCACCGGACCCTACTAGATGCTCTGCTGCCATGGCTCTCGCGCGAGCGAGGTGCCAAAGCAGGGGTCCTGTTCACCTCGCAGTTAGGAGAGCAGTTCAACTACATGGTGCACCTTGACTCCAGGGCTACTAATAGCTCAGCAAGGTATGAAGCACTCATATTTGGCTTGAGTACAACCTTTCCTCTGGGAATGCGGTAGATGCTAGCCAGAAGCAGGCTCCTAACTCACCATCAAACAAAACGAGCGGGAGTATCCCTATACTGACCCATAGCCAGCTACTAACTTTGTCCGCATGAAAGAGGTAGGGGAGGGATTTCATGCATTGGAGTAGCACCATATCCCCTACGCCAACAACGCGGTGGGAGACAACCTTTCAATAAAAGCCTCTACATGGACTCCGGTCGCCGAAGTCACCTTTGGAAGGAAGCTACTGCGTCATACAGCCTGGCCTGCCGAACCAGGCGAAAGGGGGCGAGCCCAGCACCTCAAAGCTGGCAGTCCAGGCGGCCCTACAACCATGGCGCTCGCCAAGGATCGTATGCATCACCGGGGGCTCCGAGTAACCCGGCGCCCTAGATCCGAAAAGCTCATGTAGGTCCAATGCAGGGATCATGGAGGTACGAACCTGTTTGAAGGACAATATCCTTCCCGGCGAACATGTATCCGCTGAACCAATCGTTCGTATGGCTAAATGATACAGGCTAGTAGACGGTGTGGCGTTGACAGTGTTCTATTGCGGTGCATTACCCGGGAGGAGGGCTGCGAGCTATTCGTGGAGATCCAAGAGGGCGAGTGAAGTAACGACTTCGTTCTGCACGCTGGCTGGTAAAACCTTCCGGCAGGGCTTTTACTGGCTGATAGCCCCTCTGGATGCCGTCGAGCTGGTAAATAGATGCGAGGCATATCAGATCACGCCGAGCAGATCCACACACCGGATCAAACGCTGCAAGTAAGCCTGCCCACATGACCATTCAAGGCATGATGGTTAGGCACCCCAATGCTGCGACTTCAGTGTCGGGGAGCCAGGCGGCACAAACCCCTATGCAAGACCTCAACCGCGTCCTGAACGACCATGACCCAAGCCCGGACCGTCTCAATAGGTCCGTAGTGGCCTGGACCCCCCGGGAGGCCCGATGCTTACACCCTGCACCATCCAATACACTTGGTAGGTGTGCCCCCCCACCAGGTGATCACACCTACCAGAGGGTCGTCCCGGTAAATCATGCGCGTAGGGCATCGGACCGCTCCAGCAACGAGCAGAAGACTCAGAGCGCAGGCTGCGACAAGCTGAAGACAAGGGCCGAACCCCCTTGAGGACCTCACGTTGCCGAGGGCCCAGAAGGAGTGATAGCCACACTGCCTGCGCCATGGGTACTTACACCACTAAGGGACTAGAGGAGCAAGCTTGGGAAGCCGGTGAAGTACTGCATGTGCCAGTTAAGTCATTCTGGACCTTTGCGCTCCCATACCAATACATGTTTCCCTTCAAGCTTGCGTATATTTTTTGCGTACCCCTGACGTGTATATAATTGGGGTTATCTGTCCATCCCTTGGCCAAAGTCCTGCTACAAGGCAGAAACGCCTGACACACCTGTATTACCTCCAGACCCCCTAGCTACCTTCTAGTCCAGGTCCAGTAGCGCCAGAGGGGCACCTCCCCTTCTTCGGAGTGTCTGATCTGCAAGAGGTTTAGGGCAGGTAGTCTGCTTGGGATGGTCCTGCGTCCCGGGCATGCGCGCCCTACCTCCGACAGCACAACACCCAGAATGTGAGGGCAGGAACCCACACGGCGCACTGCTCCGGGAAGGATGGTAGCTGGGGTCCGGATGTCAATACACCGAATTGCCCAGACTCCGTTGCTTAGCAGACGACCATAAACCATAATGGGGTCGATGAGGACAGAAAAGGCAACTACACGACACGGTTTATCCCATTCACTTAGTATTTGGGCAAGCCGCAGGGCTCCGGTCCGTGGGGCCATAACACAAACTCTCCGAAGGGGGACACTTTCGACCCCAAAGGCAGGCGCCTCATGAAGGCCTTAGAGTTGTGTCTTACATTGGCACCCGGTTACTGAAAATGGTTCTGACCATCGGACCCAACACCAAGTGGTTGATAGAAGAAAAATCAACAGGACCACTTTTTTATTCATCAACACAGAAGTACAAGACAAGACAATGAAAGGCTTAGAACAGAGATATTTTCATTGACACTGAGGTCCCGATACACAAGAGAGAATACAAGACAACTAAGGAACTTAACAGCTACAAGTTGAGTAGTCTCCTGCTCCCTGGGCTTCTTGGTTGTCCCCCGAGCCAATCTCTGTACAGTGAGACGACCACCAGATATTAGACCGAGGTCGGCAGCAGTGCACGCTGGGCTAAGACAACGATGACATCCATGTGTTGTATCAGGTGATGCATGTTGGACCGACTTAACAGTAACATCCAGTATCGGGTGGGCAAAATTGCCATCTGTGACAGATTTTGCTATCTACAAACAGTACTAGGAGGAAAGCTTGATCACTCTCGACTTAGCCTTACTCTGGTACCGGCAGGCGGTCCCCGTACGGCAAAGCGCCTAGAGGACGTGCTCCACCCGACGCTAATGTTGAGACTCACAGCGAGTTGAAGACCCTGTCCCCGACGGCCTCCCCTACCGTCGGCACACAATCAGGATAGCTTGTGCCTCTATCCAAGGCCGTCAGTGAGAGAGATCCGTCAGAGACCCTCATCGGAGGCCGCATACTCACGAACATCTCACAGAAGCGGACGAAGTCGACTACCAGTGAGGGAGTATCTGGAGGACGAGAGCGTCGGGAAGCGACGACTTTGAGTGCGAAAGAGGAGAAGGAATGCCACATGGTGAGGAAGGATGCCGACCCACACCGCAAGACCTCCTTTTATAACCGTCCTCGGCCTCACGCAGTGCAACAGGCGCGGCGATTGGGTCACCACCGCTGCACACCGAGGCTATCCTTCTCCCCCGATGGTGGGCTGGACCCAAGTCCACTCATTAGCCATTGGGGACCGAAATCATAACCCCTTAGGTATGCCCAGTGGTTCCCAAGGAGAGCGGTGCGACCGACTCGTCGGCTGCCGCAGTAAATAACCCGGGGGAACCCCTCGAGCGCCCGCTCTACCACTCGCCAATGACAAGTAGGGCCCAGGACCACCAGTCAGACACTAGTGGGGACATGCGGGTATAAACTCAGTAATGTTCGACATCTCCCTAGAGAAGCGGCGCAACACTCCTGCATTCACGGGTGGTCGCTGTAATAGCCCGAGGCAACCCCTCGACTACCAAGTCGTGACCGGTCAAGTCAGAGTGAAAGCGACGTGGCGCTGCCACTTTGATTGAGTGCACCCGCTACCCCAAGTACGAACAAACTTTTTAACTCCCAAGGACGGTTGTTCGCCTGCTACACAAAAATTTCCTGCCGTTTCGATTCCTAGTAATTGCAAAACCAAGCCCACGATGCGAGAGAGATAGGGGCCCCACCTGCGGGCTCAATACCTCCCCCAAGATGGGCCCGGGGGCCACTGTCTGTACCCTGCGAACCGGGTAGCACCGTGTAGTGGGTAAAAAGCACTTGGGCCCCGCCTTCACAGCTTAGGCGAGGCCAGCGTAAGCCACGCGCTCTGGGCCCCATGGGCTGTCCCAGGGTAGCCGCGTGTCTTCAGGTCCTGAGCCTGACTACCGGCCGAGGGGTGGCTCGGGGGCCGACACGTGTCCAGTAGTGTCGGACCCCATTCTCCACCAAGGAGGGTTCGGCGGTACCACGTGTCCGGGACCTCTGAGCCACACCCACCAGCCACAGAGTGCTCCGGATCCGACCTCCAGCATGGAGGCCTCCGGTGCTGCCACGTGGGCAGCGATAGTGTACCTTCCCCCGAGGGAGGCTCTGGATGTGCCACATGTCCTGCAGCTCCGGGTCCGACTTCCAACATGGGAGGGCTCTAGTGCTACCACATTCCCTACAACTCCGGGCCACCCACTAACCCTCAAGACGGCTCCGATGGAGACGTGCGCCCAAACGTCACTCTGACGAGCAACGGGCAGATGACCAAGGAGTAAAGAGGAAGGAGCTCTGCCAAGCCAAGCATTGAAGGCTCGCACCTTCCCCAGAAGCATGGCGCACGACGCACGCCTCTGTTCCACGTTTGCATACCATTAAAGTGAAAGACAGGGCGGCAAGGCACGATGGCACAACAGTACCGCCCAACGGCGTAGAGCCGCCTAGTAGTGCGCCGAGGCGCAGCGACAAGACAGGGGCTTCACAATCACCAGCCACCCGGTCAGAAGTGCCCGCCGTGTCAGGTGGCACGCCGTAACTCCACCGACAGAGACAATGCATATAGCTGTAAATGCCTATAGCTCATGTATAGGATGCAGATGGCCGCGGGACCACCTGTCGGGCCCCGAGCCACCTTGTAAGTGCCCCGTCCTTGGACTATAAAAGGACCAGGGAAGCCACCGTAGACGGGGTTCGCGACCCAGCCAACTCATCCTCATACGCGAGCAAGCAATACACCAAGCACCCTCTTGGACATAGGGTTTTATGCTCTGGCGGCCGAACCACGTAAATCTTCATGTCTCTCACTCTCCATTGCCTCAGACCTTTGTGAACCTCTAGCCTCACCAAAAAAAGAACCTCCGCGGGCTGCTTCCGAGCAGACCGAGGGAAGTGTCTTAGCGAACACTTCGACGCTATCCATCGAGTGACAAGACTTCATCCATGAAGAAATCAAGAAGTTGCTCGATGCCGGCTTCATCCAAGAGGTCCAACATCCATGATGGTTGGCCAACCCTGTTGTCGTCCCCAAGGCTAGCGGGAAGCTACGTATGTGCATCGACTACACCACCCTAAATAAGGCATGTCCAAAGGAATCGTTCCCTCTCCTCCGTATAGACCAAATAGTCGAATCTACGTCTGACTATGATCTACTGTGTTTCTTAGACGCATATTCCAGTTTCCACCAAATACCTATGTTTGGGGAAGATGAAGAGCGCACTACCTTCATCACAGTAGACGGTCTATACTGCTATGTGTCCATGCCTTATGGTCTTAAGAATGCACTTCCCATTTTTGTGCGTGCGATGCACGAGACGTTCGGGAAACTCATTCGGGACCTGGTGGAGGTTTATGTCGATGACATCGTAATAAAGGTTAAGTCGCAAGCGTCTCTGCTCGACAACCTATCCATAGTCTTTGACAGACTGTGTTCCACACGCATGAAGTTGAACCTAGACAAATGTGTCTTCGGTGTCTCTACCGGGAAGATGCTCAGTTTCTTGGTCTCACACAGAGGTATTGAAGCTAACCCAGAGAAGATTAAGGCGATAAAGCTGATGCGGCCCCCTGCCCGCATCAAGGACGTGCAGAAGCTTACCGGATGCTTGGCTACGCTCAGTCGGTTTACCTCTAGATCGGCCGAGCGGGCTCATCCGTTCTTCAAGCTTCTGCACAAAACTGGTCCATTCGTATGGACTGAGGAGGCGGATGTAGCGTTCCAGGAGGTAAAGAAGTTCCTCATGACGCTGCCAATCATGGTGGCCCCTGAACAAGGCGAGCCACTACTCCTCTACATCACTTCCACAACCGAGGTCGTGAGCATGGTTTTGGTCGTGGAGTGGCTAGAACTCCATCGATCTCAAGTCCCAGAAAAGGCTCCTTCTGTTGTCGGTCTAAAGCCCAGGGCTCAGACCCCACAAGGAACTGAAAGTTGCCTAGAGGGGGGTGAATAGGCTAAACTACCTAAAATAACTTAATTAAACGAGATTAGAACACAGGGGCCAGACTAGTCTGGCTCAGGGGCGGACTAGTCTGGTCAGCCTGCTGGAAAAAACTAAAAACTTGATTTTATGGGTTTTTAAACTATCTAGCAATCTAATATGACAAGTGTGACAAGATATAGCAGTGGATTTCAAGATTGTAATGAGAAACACTAGAAGAGCTAAATGATCAAGACGAACCCTAAGCAATTCAAATGATTGAGGAAATGTAAATGCAAGGGAGACACGGAGATTTTTCTTGAGGTTCGATTCCACTCAGGAATCTACGTCCCCATTGAGGAGTCCACAAAGGACCGGGTTTAACAGCCCTTTCGTCACCAAGTTGCCACTAAGGCCAACCCGGTTCTTCCACTATCTCAAGGGTGAACTTACAAGATCTTTGGGGCTGCTCACAATCTGAGTCTCCCACTTGAACACTTTCACAAACTTCACGAATCTCACAAGCCACAGGTCACAAAAACTACACCAAGTGCACGAGATCACTCCAAGAGCCAAAACACGAAGTTCTTCCTTCTCCTCTCCTCACACACCCAAATCCACTCAAGAATTGGTTCTAGAGGGTGAGTAGGCGAGAGAGAAGGCTTAGAGAGGCTCTAGGATGGTTGTTGCGGCGCTAGGGTTCCAGGTATTTTCAAATGAAGTCGGGGAACCTCCTTTTATAGAGGTCCCGACAGCCAACCGTTGCCACCAACTAAAGTTCGGACTAATCCAGTCGAGACCTCGGACTAGTCCAGTCTGTGGGGATCACTAACGTCACAAAGCCACCTACTCCCCAACATTCAAATTTCAAATGTTCACAAATCTCCAGACTAGTCCGCCTCGCAACGGACTAGTCCGATCTCACACAAGAACTCTTTGTCCGGATGAGAACGGACAAGTCTGAAGGACACGGACTAGTCCGACCACTAAGGCAGACAAGTCCAGTCCACCAAGACTTAGCCGTGGGAGGTCTCATCTCACAACCATACGGACTAGTCCGCCTCAGAACGGACTAGCCCGAACTCACACAGGAACTCTTTGTCCGAGTGAAAACGGACAAGTCTGGCTGGCCCGGACTAGTCCGACCACTGAGGCGGACAAGTCCGGTCTACTCCCGAAATACTCTCACCAAAAGAGAATTGGACTAGTCCGTCCCCAACCGGACAAGTCCGAACTTAGTCAGGAACTCTTAGTCCGCCCCAAAACGGACTAAGCCGTAGGACTCCGGACTAGTCTGGCCTCTAGCCTGGACAAGTCCGGCCTTCTAGGGTTTACCTCACTAGCATTGTCCACTAAGGATTCGACACTTCTAACGCTTTGAGCTCTCTTCTATGATCTCAATGCACTTGACACACACACTCTCACTCTAACATGGCTAGCCTACTAAAGACTCAAATGAAACCCTAATTTCTACTCTTCGAGTCTTCGACGCCGTTCTTCATCCTTTTCTTTTTTGAGAGTTTAGGTGTCCACCTTGGAAATATCCTGTGCTTATGATCATCTCAGCTCATTAGTCTCTTAATCATCGTCATCAATCATCCAAAACACATGGGAATACCTAGATGCACTTTCAATCTCCCCCTTTTTGGTGATTGATGACAACACATTAAGTTTCAACATAAGAGGTAAAAATTTGATTTTCATAACAAGTGTGTGTATGCATAACTCCCCCTAGATGTATGCAACAGTAAAAGAGGAGAGTTGACATACACTCACATGTTATGGTGGGGTGCCTACGTGGTGTGCTCAAAAAGTGTGACAAGACAATAAGATATAGCAAAGGGCAACAATGATCAAATATAAGCATAAGATCCACACATAGTCTTACACAAAAGAGACACAATGCATAAAGTATAGATAATCATGTCCAAGGATCTATACAAGACTAGTAGATGATAAAAAAGACATCCTCTTCCATCTCTCCCCCTTTGGCATCAAGGCACCAAAAAGGAAAAAAAGAAGAAGATACGCCAAAGTCCACTTGTCATCTTCATTGTATTCTTCTTCAAACTCACTCTCCGTGGCCTCCATATCATCTTCCTCGTCGTCGGTGGCGGTGGATGGAGGCACAACCTTGGAAGAGCTTTCATATTCTGTGAACTGGGCAAGCTCATCAGCAGTGAACTCTGGATAAGGAGTGAGCTCTCCATCACTCTCCTTGGGGGGAGACATAGGCACCTCAAGCTTGTCACACACAACCTTGAGGTACTTCTCCTAACGCCTCTCCATGCGTCTAGTCCAGACCTCCACACACCGACAAGAAGCGAAGATCGCATTGAAGCACTTCAAGAATCCGCTCATCGACTGTGGAGGAGGATGTGATGAAGGAGCCACTGAGCTAGGAGGAGCCACTGAGCTAGAAGGAGGTTGATCATTCTTCCTTCTGGATGGTTCTCGCACAATTGGGGGCATCTGAGGACGGAGCGGTCGATGAGTCACATCCTTGACGAAGACAAGCTCCGACACCTTCTCAATTAAGCACATAATGTATGGTGAATACCCACATGAGCAGTTGGGAGTGTGACAGATGTTGAAGATGTCGTCATAGATGTGCTCGACGAGGTTGAACTTTTCTTCACCATCAATCAACAGAAGGAGATGCCTTAAATTTCCTTGAATCACCCCTGCATCTCCATCCTTAGGGGCAATGGTTCTCCTCAGAATCCGGTTGAGGATGCTATAAAATGGCTTAATGTTCCTAGCAAGCCCAGCCTCATAGGGAACATGACTAGGATACATGTAGCCGAGTTGATCCCTATCCACTGCCTTGAGGTTAGAAATGATGATCTCATGGTCCAGGTGCTCCTCAAGGCCAAGTATCCGAGCAAATTCCTCATATGTGGCTGAGTACTGCTCTCCATGAGTCATCCAAGTGATCTTCCGATCACCGTACGTGGAGAAGTACACGGTGGTGTAAAACTGCACAATCACTTCGATGTTCCAATCATACTTGAAACTCATTATTTCCTTGATCCCATGGCGCTCTGCGGCTTCAATCATGACATCAAAAGCTTTATGCTTCCTTTTGGCCATGTAAGCCCAATCCACCCATTGAGCTTGAGCGACTGGAGTCTTCATCTTCAAGTATACTAGGCGGTAGTAGTCGCAATGAATGTCACACCAAAACCTAGGGTCGGCTGTGTGCTTCTCATAATCATAGACTTTGTCCATTCTCAGCCTTTTTGCCTTCTCAGCACCCTTTCCTTTGAACACATATGCTGCATTGTTGGGCTGCCGGTTTGGATCTCTAGCAGGGGCAGCCATCTTCAGGGGCTGATGGGCTTCGGTTGCCCCTTATCCCTGATTACAATGCCTCTTTCCCTCTTTGTCGGTGCCTTGGCAGTTGTCTTTTTCTTCTTGGGCTCCTCAGGAAGTGGAGCCTTGCCTTTCTTCGGGTCACGGAGAACCCTACCCTCAGGTTCTTTCTCCTTCTCTTTGTCCCGCTCTTTCTCTCCCAGAGTGACCAGCTTCTTCCTCTTTGGCTCTACGATACTAGCAGCCTAGGAGTTTTGGGCTTCACGTTCGTCCCTTTTCTTCTTCTGTTGATCCGCCAAGGATTCTTCAACGGCTTTGGCAATTTGTGCCAGCTCTTCGAGATCATGTGTGACACTCTCAATTTCGATTTCTGCATGCATTCATATTTTATATAAAGAAAACATTTTAAAAGAAGTGGAAACAGAAAAAGAATCAAAAGGATAGCCAAAAAGAGCAAATTCCAGTTCCCCGAGGAGCGCCGTAGACACTTCCCACGGCCCGCAGGCCACGTGGCGCCTTCAGAGCTCATCCCCACAAAAGGGGGAGAGGTCCGCCGCTAACTGGCTACATGGCAGGCTCGGAGCTTGCCTCTGAAAAAGGGGCGAGGTCCGACCCCGTGGGACACGTGTTGCTCCCGGAGCTAGCTTCTGCGGAGAAGCGAGGCCAGCCCCGCAGGACACGTGTCACCTTCGGAGCTAGTCACTGGGGAAAAGGGAGGACCAGCCACGCGGGACACGTGTCGCTCTCGGAGCTCACCTCCGAGAGGTCCTGCCCCGCCAGACACGTGTCACCCTCGAAGCTCATCTCCGAGAGGTCCGACACTATGGGACACATGTCACTCTCAGAGCTTACCTCTAGGAGGTCTGGTCATACTAGACACATGTCATCCTCGAAGCTCACTTCCGAGGAGAAGACACTACAGGACACGCGTCAGCCTCGGAGCTCGCCTCCGAGAGGTCCCCGCCCTAAGGGAGGTCTGACATTGTTGGACACGTGTCACCTACGGAGCTCACCTACGGGAGGTTCGACGCTGACAGACACGTGTTGACCTCGGAGCTCGTCTCTGAGGAGAAAGGAAGATTTGGCGCTGCTTGACACGTGGCACTCTCGGAACTCGCCTCTGAGAGAGAGGGAGGTCCCACCCGCCAGACACGTGGCGCACGTGGAGCTCGCCTCTGATGAAGAGGGAGGTTTCGCCCGCCTGACACGCGGCACAACCGGAGCTCGCCTTTACGAAAAGGGGAGGCCCAACCTCTGCTGGACACGTGGAGCGTCCGGAGCTCATCACCGCGGAGGTGACGAGATCTGAAGCGGTTTTTCTTCTATACGCATGGGCATACCCGATTCGGGAGGAAACTGACACAATTTTCACGATGTTACCGCACCAAATCGATTGAAGATAAGTTGTTAAGATTAAAAAATGATATGAATAGGACTCTTATTTGAAATCCAATCAGATTAGGACTCTTCTTTTCCTGATTATAAATAGAACCTGAAACACCCCTTGATCGTAACATCTTTTCTAAGCCGACAACTTGGAAGCCCTAGCCCCCAAACTCGCCGAGCTAAACCCCTTCGCCGGAGTTTGTCCACCAGAGAGACCGCCGACGAGCCATGAAACGATCGCCGGAGGAGAGCCGACGATCTGTTTTGCTGCCATTGCTAGGACGAAGGCCCCGAAGGAAGTAAGGTAGGTCTCCATTACCACCTTACGATGTCATCGCGATTTTCTTTGCATTTGTTCTCTTCGATCCTTTCAAACAGAAGCTTTTTCATGGACAGATCACGTGTTGATCGGTTTGATCTAGAGTCAAGATCATCGCCACGTCCATATCTGATCCCTACACCTCTGTTCATCGTAAAACCCCATGCAAACCCCTTAAAACATGCAAGAACATGCATGAACACGTACAAACTGAACTGTACCATAGGAATAGCGTGCATATGCACCATTGCATCTTGAGTAAAGTTTGTGCATGATGATTGATCTCTGTAAATCTTGTATATGCGTGATCGTGAGTAGAAGGACAAGCCCAGGGAGCTTTCTACGAAGGACTACCGCATCAAGACATCGAGACACAAGAGCAACAAGAGCCACAGGAACAAGGCAAGTGCCCCTTGACCATATTGATCCCATGTTTTTGAAACTGTTTTGTTTACAAAAAGGTGTGTGCGCTTGAGTCAACTTGATGGGAAACCCTTTCATAGGAGTTTACTACTTTTGTTAACCACCCTTGTCGCCGGGACAATTGATGAGTCGGGTATGGTCGTTTTTGCTTTTTGCTTCGCTAATCTACGGGATATGGGAAGCGCTAGAATGTGTCTAGCTAACTGCACTCGTATGAGTAATGATAATGAGAACCTGATGTTAATAAACATGAATCGGAGGGAGATCTAGGCAAGCTTGCTTTTGTGGAAGTGATAGAATGAGATGGTGGTTTACTTGCCGTAGATCTATGGACCGGTTCATGCGAGCCATGCCAGGAATACAGTGCCACCACAAGGACAAATATGGGTGCGGCTTAGCTGACTAATTAGGTAAGTTGCTAGATTGTTATGGACCGTGGAAGGCGCGGGGAATGGGAGTCGAGTGAGGACTGCTCTGGGAACTGCATGGCACAAGAGGGGGCCCATAGGTGGGAGAATTGGAGATTCTAGCCTGCTGGTGAAACCTTAGTGATTCCATACATCTAGTAGCCCCTTTGTAAAGGCTATTTTGTGATCTCTTGGCCATACACCGACGGTTGTGTACTGGTATAATGGAGGTTCTGTAGTCGTCGACGGGTGACGAAATCACAAACTTGTGGGTAAAGTGGTGCCACCTCTGCAGAGTGTAAAACTATCATGATAACCGTGCTTCCGGTCACAAGCGCCTGGACAACCTACATGATTAGATGGGATGATTATTGGGATGGTTATTGGGATGGTATTTGGTTTTGTTATTGGTTTGGTGATGGTTTGGTCTTTGGATTTGGTTTTAGGGAGATGAGTCTAGGTAATGAGATTGGTTGCATGACTATTGAGTCATGACAATGAGATTGATCTCGGTTATGAGATGGTAGTGAATACGAGATGGTATTCATGAGCATGTGAAAAGTTGAGAAAGATAAATGTTCGGATGAGATATGAAAAGTGGTGAATCATGATGGAGGTATGTTGATGTTTAAATACATGTTGGGATTACATTCACTTAAAGCTAGTTGTTGTTTTTATCATGTTTTGTGAAATAACTTTGCTTTCTACAAAATGAGCCTTTTTATACCTACCTTGTTGTAAGCTACATGTCATACTTTCCGCACTTGCTGAGTACGTCATGTACTCACCCTTGCATTATCATACATCATCAGCAATAGGAGAGGAGTACTATGAAGACCACGTGGAATATTAGGCGTGTAATCTACTCTTAACCTTGCCTGTGGAGTAGAGATGGATCCACTGCTGCTGCTTAGTTTGCTTCCTCTATAGTTTAGAAGACTTCCGCTGCTAGAATAGGACTTCCTCTGCTAAGATAAGACTTTCGCTGCAATAAAGATTGATGTAATAAAGTACTTGAATCTATTCATTCGTGGTTATATATATTCTGAATTCAGTTTGTGGATTATATGTGTATGTGTGATGAACATCCTGGGCACACATACGCATCAGTCCAGGTTCCTCCCAGAACCAGGGCGCCACAGATTGGTATCAGAGCCATGATTGATCGTAGGTCACACGCCTAGATAGGTCACAGTTTGGTTTTAGAAGCCACGGTTGACTGTAGGTCACAAGCCTAGATTGATCACATATTGGTAGCAGAACCACGGTTGATCGTAGGACGCAAGCCTAGTCGCAGATTGGTATTAGGAGCCACGCTGAATATAGGATGCAAGCCTAGGTAGAATGCATAGATTGGCATTAGAACCCCATTGACCATAGGACAAAGTCACAGATTGGTAGTGAAAGATTGGTCACAGATTGGTATCACCCCAAACCACATAGGACCCCCATTGAGTAAGCCTTGAATAGGAGTTGTGTGAAACTTTTTGTGATGATTGCTTGTGATTGAGTGCTTAGTGTGAGTTGTGGGACGTTTCAGCGTTGTCCATATCCACACATAGTAGAGAGATGTGAGATGCTTCGGTACTTGTTCACATCCTCATATAGGATGATATGTAATCCATCCACCATGATGCATATAGTTGGGAGGGATCCATCCAAACTTCTAACCCCTATTCTATCCTACTCTCTCTCAAGATGGTGAGAGAAAACGCCGACCGACAAAGGAAGAACATCTGTGGCAATCAGGAGGATGATCACGTCGAAGTTCCTGAGAATGTCAACCCCGAGGCTGGTGGAAACAACCTTGAAAGGTTGATGGCTATGCAGAACCAGCTTATACAAACTATGATCCAAACTTTGGGCCAGCTGCAAGCCAACAACAACAACAACCCCGTTCCTGCACCACCGCCACCACCACCGCCACCTAGAGCTGGGAGTTGGGCCGGGCCATTTCCGGGCGGGCTGAAGCCCGACGGGCCGACACGGCCCAGGTGTGGCGGACCGGGATCCGCCCATTCCAGGATCGCAGAGGGTGGTGCCGCGTGATGCGACACCCGACAGCACACGTCATAAGAACACATTATATTTCATGGGAAAACAAATTGAATGTACAAAGTAGAAGACTTCTCAGTTACAAACTAGGGTCTTTATGTGAGGACCCCACCATCCCAATCACTCACGGGGACGGGGCATCTCGCCCGGGAATCGCATTGGGTGGTGCCGTGTGATGCGGCACCCAACAGCACACATAATAAATCATCATATTACATAAAACAAGCGGAAGCTTACAAAGTGTTGATCTTACAAATACTTCTCAAAAATATGCTACAGCAGAAGACTATTACAACTCACGTCTCATACCTATGCTAAGCAACAGAGAAGGTGTCCAGCCCGCGGACCCTTCTCGCTAGCAACACTATCACAATAGCAGCAGCAGGGGTTGCCATGAGTTCACCACTCGGAGAGCTCCGAGTCTCATCGGACATCCGTACTTAGCAGCGTACAGTTATTACCTGCAAAACAACTTATGCAGTATCTGTGAGCACGAAGCTCAGCAAGACTGACCCGTCACCCTAGTCATGAAACTCTATATGATGAAAATAGAGGGCTGATTATAGAAGTTTGCACAAACGATGAACTTGAGCTAAAGGAGAGTCCTTACTTCCAGTTTTAAGCAACTTTTATAGCCCTCGCGCAACCTACATCGAGACTCCACAATCAAACAAGAAACACTTCATCTCGATGTCACTTGCCCGAGGTGAAAGTAACTTTAGTGAGCTATTCTAGACTCATACATACCTTACGCCATTAACGTCGAGACTCCACAATCAAACAAGAAACGCTTTGCCTCGACGCTACTAGCCCAAGGTGGAAATTAAATTTAGTGAAGTGTTGATCGTTCCTCATCTCCATTATGAGGATTACCCACGAAGCATGTTAAATGTTTCCTGGTTTATTACTACGTCACGACGCAGAGAACAAGTATGCTCGGTCCATTCCGCGAGCGACGGTGATTGCAATAAAAAACACCCGGCTGACACGACACGTACGCCCGTACTCGACGTTGCACACAGAAACCGTCACTGACGCCGTACGTGGCAACCTTTCACACGACACCCAAATGTCGAACCGGTCCCACCGACTGGGATTAAGTCTCTCTACGGCAAACCCTCGTAGAGCCGACTTCTCTATCCTTTCAGCATCGGCATCAGACGGTGAGATATGACTCGACACCTAGGTTAACATGTTACATCGGTTTCCTGGGTCCCATATAGCCAGTATGCATCCGGTACACAACTCAAACTTGCCCAACGGGCCGCACACGAGAACGGGCCTTAATCGACTCAGACATAGACTAGGCTCACAGGACCACGTCCTTGACCTTCCATCCACTGCCCGGTCTCCATTCCCAACTATGAGGATCAATTCTCAACTCTTCCGATTGATCCCCCTAAATCCCTGTTCACGAGTAGGAATCTGCCCACTCGAGTTTTGCTTCTTTTAATCCACTGTTATTGAGATCAGCAGTTATAATTAATTGATAACATATCCTACATTAAACTCCAGGGTTTTCTGGGTCATGCATTTGGAGTTTCATACCACCTAGATGTAATGTAATAAATACAATGCTAGACGTATGAAGTGAATACAAATAAAAACTTGTAAATTTGATGCAAACCGGGGCTTGCCTTTGTTTTGCAGGGGCTAATATATATAACTCAGTTAGTGAAGATCACTTGTCTTGATCTCTTGCCTCCCTCCTTTGATCTCTACTCCGATGACTTCAAGTTCTTCACGTAGATGCTACACGTAATGAATATGCACAATTATAATTGTAAAGACTTTGCTACAAGTTCTAATAACAAGTTTTCAAAAACTGGAACTCTGTTTAAGAATTTAAAATGACACTGGTGCTAGTGGTTTAGATTTGGATCTAAACACATGATTAATGCTAAGTGCCTTCCCCTCTTCTATATTGATCACCTTAAGAGGTTAAACAGAACAGGGGTGATCCAGAGCACCAATGGAGCTGAGAATTTTCATGTGAGTTCCTTGTCACAAGAAAACACTCTGGACCGAAAATTAGCACTTTTTATTGAGTGGTTTGTTCAGAATAATTTTCTAAGCAATTGAGCAAAGAAAACTAAATTCTGAGAGCACACCCATGTTCATGCCAAACTTAGGGAACTACAATTTTAATTATAACTCATAGAGTTTGCATGAATTGTCCTAACATTTTTGGAGCTAAGATCTGCCCATAACTGAATTTCCAAGTTTTGGAAATTCTCTGAAATTGTTTCTGTATTCAATTGAACACAGCATCTTCAAAACTGAATTTCCCTGAACAAATCAACTCCAATTGAGATGAAACTTTTACAGGGGTTCACTAACACCCTAAAGACCATTCTGGAAAAATTTAAGGATTTTTGGATTAGCCAAACTCCCTCAAAAATTCTTTTGCTGAAAAGCTTTATAGAATTTTCCAGAATTAAATAATGAGTTTCCTACAAATTGGGTTGTAGATTTGGACATAGATATTCAATAGGAATACAGCCTAATTTGAATCACTAAATTTGGGGCTTCCTAGCAAGAGCTATGAGGTTCTAAAGTTTGGGGGAAAATTCTGAAATTGAACTCTGTTTATTTTTCCCATTTTCAGAGACATAAGGAATTAACACCACATTTGGCCAAGCAAATGAGGTCCAATGCTTCTGAAAATTTTACTGGAGTTCAGGCATTTTTGTAGGAATCTCCTGCCCAAATTTGGGAATTTGCCACTACACAGAGCTCCTGGAAAAATTCCTACAAGATTTTTCTTATATGAATTAATGAGCAAAAACTAGGGATTTTCATAAATATTGGGCTGTACTACTGGATAGTACTCTCTTAGAGGAATCCAACAAAATTTATCTCACTATTTTTGGAGCTTCCTACACCAAGTTATGCATTTTACAAGTTTGAACAACTCTCTGTTTGATTTTAAACAGCACAGTCACACGTGGGGCCCACGGGTCAGGTGCTTCTTCAACCTCCCGCCAGAGCCCGCGGGTGCACACCGGCAGAAAGCGTGGCATGGCTATTTCTCTCTCATTTCTCCACCAAATGAGCTCTCGTTTCGCTCTACATGCTCCTGGGAACGTGGCGCAGCTGCCGGGCAAGGTTTCTCCGCATGAAAACGGTTGTAGGTGGGTCGGCACCGGCGGGGCGGCTCGGGAGCTCGACATGGACGCGTTCCAGCGTGTCCAAGGCATCTCCCGGCGAGCTACGATGTCCTACAGCATCCTTATGGTCCTAGGAACAAGGAACGGAGATCAAATCATGCAGAAAATGGCTGCAACCTAGTCGTCACCGTGGACCGTGGCAGTTTTGGCTGCCGCCGACGATTTCTCGTCGCCCGGGGTATAGGAGGGTCGGTTTGCTTCGTGCTTCAGCATGGGAGGGCGCTGGGGCATCTAGTTGCTGTGGTTTGAATTGTAGGAGGGATGATCAATCGGTTTGGGCGAATTTCAAGATTTACCAAAGGTCTGTTTCATACGTGCGCCGGTGCCAAAAATCAGATTCCGGCGAGCCAGCGTCGGGGGAGAGCAGGGGGACGACGGGATAAGGATCAGTACCTCCTGGCGCACCTCTGTGGGCTTTGGAGCACGTCGGGAGGCTTGGAGACGGCCAGGCGACGTGGAGGTGCCATGGCTCTGTTTTGTCGGGAGAAACATGGCTCAGCAGCACGGGGAACGGCCGGGGACGAGCTGAGACACGTTGAGGACGTCGGGGACTCGTCGGCGCAGATCCTGGGCGGTGCAGCCAGGCGCTAACTCGGGTGGAGGAGGCTCAGCGCCGAGGCAGCAAGCGCGCGGTGTGCTCTCGGGTCTGTGCGCGAGAAACGGCTGGTTGCTCGTGTGAGGCAGCGAAGGGGCACTTCGTTTGTGCAGCGCGTGATATTTAGCAGGCAGCGGAGGAAAAGATCAAACCGCCTCGGGTAGCAAGCGTGCAGCAGCTCGCTGGAGCTAGCCCTCCCTCTCGGTGTCACGCCCACAGTGAAGGAAGAACTGAAGTTTGTGTCCTTCCCACTTACAGGTGGGTCCCACCAAACTCTTCTCCAAACAACAGCGGCCCGGATTTCAAATGCATGTGTAAATTCAAATCTGCGGATGATTCGAACTGTGGAAACAACGTCGCACGGGGGAAAGTCTTCGGTTGTTTGTGTCAGCAGAGAAACGGCAATTGAGTTGTGTAGCTGCTGTGGCTAACGATCAACAACGCCTTGGAATTGCCTGCCTTCGGGAGCAAGGCACGAGCAGCAGCTCGGTGGCTGCCTCGGTGTCGAGCTCACAGAGAAGGAAAACTGAGAGTTCTCGGTTCCAATGTTGTGTGGGTCCCACATTCCCCCTTATCCACTCTCATTTTCTCACAAATATCTCCTCCTTTTGGCAAATGTGGGAAATCAAATGGTGGGAATTCAAATCTGAATTGTGTGTGGTTATTTGGACAAGTTTTATCCAAGTTCAAATGTATATTAGAATTCATTGCAAATTTAAGTCCATTTGGAAAAATGGATAGCAAGTATCTTCAAAATTCATGAGACTTTGCCTACCCCCTAATTTGGACCTAAGGAATTCAGATATGAACTCTGATCTCTGATTTGCCTGCTGCAAATGAGATCTTTAACACAACAGTTTGAAAACCATGGTGTTACTCTCATTTGAATTTTTGAGTGGAACAATTCGTTCTCAAAATCTGACTTTGGCTTTCTCACACCTATGGGAACTTCCCACCTTGGTTTTTTATCCCTCTTGGGTTCCAAGTCTTTAAATAAATATTTGAGCTTGTGTGAAGAAAGCCCTCATGTGTATTATCACATGTGGAAAAAGTTTTTAACAAGTCCCATTTTTCATACATGTGAAACCAACTTTGCGCAAACAAGAGTTTCTTTGTATCCATATTTTGGGACCTTTACAATCCTCCCCCCTTAAAAGAATCTCGTCCCGAGATTACAAGGTAAAAATGAGAGGAAGGATGGTGGAAAATTAACTAACGTGCGATGTAGAGAGTTGGGATAATTGGTGCAAAGCAATCCTTCGCTCTCCCATGTCGCTTCAACCTTGGAGTAATCACTTCCTAAAACTTTATAGAACCACAATGCATGGTTGCGTGTGGTTCGGTCCGTTATGTCGATGATCTGAACCAGTCCCTCCTGAGATGTGAGATCTGGTTTCAGTTCCCCAGTATTTTCCCATCTGAATGGTGGTTGAACACTTGAGGCAATTCCTCAGCCGAGAATGTGGAAGATGTCGTACACACCGGTGGATATCGCCGGTAATTCCAGCCCGTGTGCAACTGACCCACATCTTTCCGGAAACCTGGAATGGACCGACGAATTGGGGTGAATAGAAACTTTGACAAGTGAGCCTTGTCAGAATCTTTTCTTCCTCGACACCGGGTTACGGGGTACGACAACTTTTGTCCTTAAACCACAGGACGTCGTCTCCGTCTTTCCGGGATTATTTCAGTTCCCCACTGTCTATACATCTCCGCAAACGTGACATGCCCTTATCACGTTTCTGGGCTGCCACCTTTTCTTCGCGGATGGTGGGGATGAAATCTAAATTGTAGAGAGCTCTAAGGTGAACCATACGTATTGGTGGCTCGCTCTCTTCCAACGAGGTGATAGTTGGATCATGAACGTGTGACTGGCGAATCCCGCATTCGCCCACGTTAACCTGGCCGGGGTGATAATGGATCTCTATTTCGTAATCCTTTATCAACTCCAACCATCTTTGTTGCCTCATGCTTCACTCCTTCCAAGTGAATATGTACTTGATGCACTTGTGGTCGGTATATAAATGCACGAGGTTACCGAGTAGGTAGTACCTCCACATTTCGAGTGCGAGTACCACGGCAGCGAGTCCTAAGTCATGAGTCGGATAGTGTTGCTCATGATTCCTAAATTGCCGTGATCCATACACGACCACACATCAGTCTTGCATCAGCACACATCCTAGCTCAATGCCAGATGCATCGCAGTACACAACGAACGGTCTTGTTGTGTTTGGCTGCGCCAAAACTGGTGCTGATGTTAAGTGTTTTATTAATGCCTTGAATGCTGCCTTACAAGTTGGACTCCAAACTTATTTGGTAGCCTCCTTCAGCAGCTATGTCATAGGCTTGGCAATCTTCAAGGAGTTCGAAATGAACCTCCGATAATATCCCGCGAGTCCGAGGAAACTCCGTACCTCGTGAGCAGTTCTCGGGGACTTCCAATGCAGCACATGTGCGATATTACTCGGGCTCATAGCGATGCCCTTCGCTGAGATGATATGACCGAGACAAAGTACTTGTGATATCTAAAATTCGCACTTGCTGAATTTCACGTATAGCTTGTGATCCCGCAGCCGTTGCAAGACTATATGCAGGTGCTTCTCATGTTCTTCCTCCGACTTGGAATACACCAGTAGGTCATCGACGAAGACCACGACAAACATGTCCAGCTCCGGCATGAATACCGAGTCCCTTAAGTATATGGACTGAGTTGGAGTGTTGGTAAGGCCAAGGAATGTGACAGGTACTCATAAACTTCGTACCTCGTCGAAAAACTGTCTTCAGAATAGTCTCAGCCCTTATCTCAATCTGATGGTACCCTGACCTTAATTCCATCTCGGAAAAGATCCTTGCTTTGACCAACTGATCAAACAATATGTCGATATGTGGTAACGGGTACTTGTCCTTGATTGTCACAATGTTAAGCGGACGAAATTAACACTAAGCTGAAGTGTTTCGTCCTTCTGCCTACTACGAAGCGCAGAGCAACCCCAAGATCATGAGCTTGGTCGTATAACTCATTTACTCATGAGTTCACTTAGTTGCTCCTTCAACCGTTCTCTTTGCTGTGAAGAACAGACTCTTCTGTTCTAACCTAGATTTTGGTCCTGGTAGAAGCATTTTCATAACTCAAGTTGAATATCAAGTTAAATTTAACTTCAATATATTTCCAACGAGTATTCAAATGCCTCCATATCACTCCCGTATCAAAAGTTATGATTTCGTAAAGTTGACAGACTTTTTGGATAAAATTTGCCAGCATCTCCGTTGTATGTGGCTGACTTTATCTCAGTTGTATATGAAAATACAACAAGAATCTGAATAACCTTTGAACTACAACAATGTTGAATATCTCATAACCTTTCCAACGGTGTATCACAGGCTCCTTAAGGATTTTTCTAGAGAAAGTTATGGCTTAAAAACAGAAAGGTCCAGAGAGGTTTTTGCTACTGTCCTGGTTCTGAACAGTTTGCCTTCAACTGGACTTTTCACCAACTTAACCTGTGATTTTGCTCTGGAGGTCTACAAGAAAGTTGTAGAGAACTTGAAATGCTTTCCAGAACTGTATCATACACCTTAATTGGTTAAAGCTACTCAGAGTTATGCTCTGTAAAAATCCAGCAAGAATTTCTGCCAGGAACAGAGCACTCTGTTTTTGAATTCTTTGATATCTAAACCTTCTCTCATTTGAATCTTAGCTCGAAATAAGAGTTCAGTAACTAATATTTGTTTCAAACTTCCATTTTTAGTTGAAAGTTAGCTCATGAATCATTTCTTCATAGGGAAGAGGTTATTATGTGTGGTTCGGTGTCGATGCACCGTAAGAACAATATCGGTACTACGTTGCCTCTCCAAAAGAAAATCCTAAACCGGCTTATACCGGCATATATGTATGATCAGTGGCACTAAGACGGTCTCTCGCACACGTGTACTACCCGGGATACGTACGTGGTTAGTACCTTCAGAAGAACACTCAATAGTGGTGCACTCAAAGTTTTTCTCATTTCAGGCAGTCCTATAATTGAAAGTAAATACAAACGCCCGTATCATTGTCATACGGCCGTCCTTGAGTTAAGTCACGTCTCAAGGTACGTGATCGTGTTACAACACCACACGATGGGGAACCCGAGTAGGTCATGAACGGGTCGTCACGGTTGGGAATGTTATCAACCCAACGGATACCACCTACTGCGCTACAGGGCACGCCGATGGCAAGCGCTGCGTATGTCCTCCTGGGCTATTTCCAGACGAACACACTCTCGCATTACTGACCACGCGATGGGGTCTCCACTTACTTGCCTAATGCACGCTAGGGATCAGCGTTTCATATGAACTCAGGAACATGAAGAGTCCAAGAGTTTCATATTAACATCTCACACCAAGCTGTGAGATTTATCCCTGAACCACTTCCCTCGTCAGGGGAGCTAACCGAAATTGAACCGCTTTCGGTGGCGTTCCTTACCATGCTTACCTGAGTGTAGGTGCGTCGTTACATAATCAAAATTCAGAATTATAACAAGTATGTTAGTACTGCCACTTTAAGTAACTATACTACTATAATCCTTATGTGGGCCTAATATCGTTTCCTCACCGTATCCTAAGTTTTTATCGTAATACGATCCTTATTCCGTGTGCTATTACCAACGCGGCTCTGATACCACGCTGTGAGGACCCCGCCATTCCGATCACTCACGGGGACGGGGCACCTCGCCCGGGAATCGCATTGGGTGGTGCCGTGTGATGCGGCACCCAACAACAAACATAATAAAACATCATATTACATAAAACAAGCGGAAGCTTACAAAGTGTTGATTTTACAAATACTTCTCAAAAATATGCTACAGCGGAAGACTATTACAACTCACGTCTCATACCTATGCTAAGCAACAGAGAAGGTATCCAGCCCGCAGACCCTTCTCGCTAGCAACACTATCACAATAGCAGCGGCAGGGGTTGCCATGAGTTCACCACTCGGAGAGCTCCGAGTCTCATCGGACACCCGTACTTAGCAGCGTACAGTTATTACCTGCAAAACAACTTATGCAGTATCTGTGAGCACGAAGCTCAGCAAGACTGACCCGTCACACTAGTCATGAAACTCTACATGATGAAAATAGAGGGCTGATTATAGCAGTTTGCACAAACGATGAACTTGAGCTAAAGGAGAGTCCTTACTTCCAGTTTTAAGCAACTTTTATAGCCCTCGCGCAACCTACATCGAGACTCCACAATCAAACAAGAAACGCTTCATCTCGATGTCACTTGCCCGAGGTGAAAGTAACTTTAGTGAGCTATTCTAGACTCATACATACCTTACGCCATTAACGTCGAGACTCCACAATCAAACAAGAAACGCTTTGCCTCGACGCTACTAGCCCAAGGTGGAAATTAAATTTAGTGAAGTGTTGATCGTTCCTCATCTCCATTATGAGGATTACCCACGAAGCATGTTAAATGTTTCCCGGTTTATTACTACGTCACGACGCAGAGAACAAGTATGCTCGGTCCATTCCGCGAGCGACGGTGGTTGCAATCAAAAACACCCGGCTGACACGACACATACGCCCGTACTCGACGTTGCACACAGAAACCGTCACTGACACCGTACGTGGCAACCTTTCACACGACATCCAAATGTCGAACCGGTCCCACCGACTAGGATTAAGTCTCTCTACGGCAAACCCTCGTAGAGCCGAGTTCTCTATCCTTTCAGCATCGGCATCAGACGGTGAGGTATGCCTCGACACCCAGGTTAACATGTTACATCGGTTTCCTGGGTCCCATATAGGCAGTATGCATCAGGTACACAACTCAAACTTGCCCAACGGGCCGCACACGAGAACGGGCCTTAATCGACTCAGACATAGACTAGGCTCACTTGACCACGTCCTTGACCTTCCATCCACTGCCCGGTCTCCATTCCCAACTATGAGGATCAATTCCAAGCCGGCTTGGGGGAGGGCGCTACTGCCATGACCTCCCGCCGGAGGGTCTTGACGTCTCATTGGGACGTGATGTTCCATGACCCCCTGTACATCACATGGAGTGTCTTTCGATGCTCGCCTGGGTTGTGGTCGGATTCGGAGCCCTCTTCTTGGTCATAGATGACCTTCAACGCCCGCTTGGCATCTTGGAACTCCATCTCTTGATCATTGCTGACCTCCGGGTCAGTCTTTTGCTTGCCCTCCCGCTGGCGGAAGGGTGTGCCATCCTAGGGCTGCTGTTGGAGCTCTCGGAAGCGCTATGCTAGCTTCTTGATATACCGGCACTCGCTGACGCTGTGTTGTTTGGTGTTGTGGACCAGGCACCTCTGGTCACTGTCATCGCTGTTGGACGGTTGTCGCGGGCGCTTGTTGGTGCGCGGCCCCCTGCAACTGCTACTGCTGCTGCAGTTGGGGCTCCAGCCAGCGGCTTGTCCTCGCCGCCGGTCTTATTCTTCTTGCCGATGCTCTGCGTTGCGGCTCCAGTGGCGGACCCACTGGCCTTCCCCGTGCTAGGCGGTGTGTGCCAGTTGCGGCCCTCGCACACTTGTCCACCAAGCCGAAGAGCTCGGAGACGTCCTGCACGTCGTGCGTGGCCAGCTTCTCGAGCATCTTCTTATCGCGGACGCCTTGTCGGAAGGCGACGATGACAAAGGCGTTGGAGATGTGGGGGATGGTGTTCCTGACCTGAGAGAAACGCTGAATGAAGGAGCGCAGCGACTCTCGCGGTTGCTGTTGCAGGGCGTGAAGGTCGACCTCCGTGCCCGGTCGGGTGTAGGAACTCTCAAAGTTGGCCGTGAACTTACGGCACAACTCTTCCTAGGAGGTTATAGACTCATGGGGCAAGTTCATGAGACATGACCAGGCTAACCCGATCAAGGCCACGGGGAAGTAGTTGTCCATGATGGCCTCATCCCCTCGTGAAGCTAGGATGGCCGTGGAGTAGATCTACAGGAACTTGACGGAGTTGACTGTCTCGTCGAACTTCTGCGACAAGACCGGAATTTACGCGGCCACACCGCTATACGAAGGTGTGGGGCCAGATCCATGCAGCCTCCCACTGAGCATGGGGAGACAGGGTTCTGGCCCGCGTAGAACCATACTTCTCCTCGAGATTGCGACGCTGCTCGCGTTGTCGCTCCATGGTGACGCGACCATCTTCTTTCTGACGGTGGCGGTGGTCCAGCTCGGCTTTGAGATCTGTTGTGGAGAGCTTGGACGTCGCCGTCGGGTGGGTTGTTGCCATCTTGTAATCCATTGTTAGAGTACGGGTCGGCAGCTGTACCATCTCTCGTCACCGTCTCCGGTGGCACAGAGAGTTGAGCGCGGCGATGACCAGGTGGTCGACGTCGTTGCGCCACTGCTCAGCAGCGGACGGGGAAGCTCCCGCGGTCGGGGAGGCTGTGAAGGAGCGCGTGCGCTACTAGCAGTGCACTCTCCGGGCTGGCTTCAGTCGGTGCTTGCGACGCCGTCACAACCGAAGGATGTTGGGTGGCAACGGGCACCGTCGCTGTAGCAGCTTCCACCGGCGTAGTCGGTCCCGCTCTGGAACGAGATGAGGCTTTCTGCTCCCTCTGCTGCTGGCGGCGCGGGGGGCGGGAAGAGCCTCCGAGAGACTGGATGTTCACCATCGTGGGCTTCATGAAGAGCTTCAAAAACCAGAAGTCCCTACCTGATGTGCCAAATGTTGAAGTGTTTTCTGCGACACTTCCCCCGGTCTGCCCTAGAGCAGCCCGCGGAGGTTCATTTTTAGGAGGGGCTTAGTGATTTCGAGTGTCGGAGCACGGTGGCGAGATGAACACGAGAATTTACGTGGTTCGGGCCGCCGTAGCGTAATACCCTACGCCCACGGTGTGATTGTTGTATTGCTTGCGCGTAAGAGTGTGTGAGGTTGCCGGGTTGCAAACCCCTTGCCCGGAGGCTGCCCTAATCCTTTTATAGCCCAAGGCCGAGGCAGTTACAATGTGTCCTGGGGCCCGACAGGTGGCCCCACGGTTGTCCGTACCCTATACATGAGCTAGGGTATTTGCAGCTATATGTAATGTCGCTGCCGGAGGAGTGAAGGCGCGCCGCCTAACACGTCGAGTGCCTCTGACCGGGTAGTAGGTGATGATGAAGGCTTCTTGTCGCTGCGTCTTCTCGCTCTGCCGAGTGGCACTGTGCCGTTGGGTGGCACTGTTCCGCTATCACGCCTCGCCGCCCTGTCTCGTCACCGTAATGGTGAACACGCGGAGGACGGAGGCGTGCGCCGTGCGCCATGCTTCTGGAGAAGGCACGAGCCTTGAATGCACGGCCTAACAGCGCGCCTTCCCTTTTACTCCTTGGCTATTTGCTTGTTTCTTGTCGGCGCGGCGTGCGGGTGGCTGACCCCCGGGATACGCGTCGTCACCGGAGCAGTATTGCGGAGTAGCGAGGGGTCCGGAGTCGTTTGACACGTGACAGCACCGGAGCCCTCCCATGCTGGAGGTCGGGCCCAGGGCCGTATGACACGTGGCATCTCTCGAGCTCTTCTTGGCAGGAAGAGACGCCTGGAGTTGTTGCCCGCGTGGCAGCACCGAAGCCCTCCCATGCTGGAGGTCGGGCTCGGAGCCGTAGGACACGTGGCACCTCCGGGGCTATCCTTGGCGGGAGACGTGGCTCAGAGGTTCTGGACATGTGGCAGCACTAGAGCCCTCCGTGGCGGGAGGTCGGGCCTAGCACCATTGGACACGTGGTGGCCTCGGAGCCATCCTCGGCCCATAGTAAGGCTCATGGCCTGAAGACACGTGGCAGCCTTAGAGCCCTCCTTAGCAGGTGGTCGGACCCGAGGCCTAGGGCACGCGCCTTCTCATGAGTGCTTCTTAGCTGGCGGTTGGGCCCAACCTGCACGCTGGGTCCCTGTCTTCTGCATGCGTGCTGATGTATCACTTCTCTTGCTCTTACACGCGGGGGTACCCGGTTTTGAGGGTACGGACAGTCAGGATGGCATGTGCTTCTATCCGAGGTCATCAAGAAGAGGGATACCCCAGAGAGCCTCACCGGAGGCCGCACACACACAAATATCTTGCAAAAGTGGACGAATGCGGCTACTAGTGTCAAAGCATCTGGTAGGCAAGAACACCGGGAAGCAGGAACTTCCAGTGCGCAAGAGGAGAACTAAGGCCATATGGTGAGGGAGGGTGCCATCCTACATCAGAATGCCTCCTTTTATACTCAGCCACGACCTCTGGAAGGGCAACAGGCGCGGCAATTGGGTTTCCACCTCTGCACACCGCGGGTTATTCGCCTCCCCAAACAAAGGGTAGGATCCAGGTCCACCCGTCTGACACTGGAAGCTAGGCGGATAACCTCTTGGAAACGTTCGACGGTTCCCGAGGAGAGCGGTGCGACCAACTCATCGGTTGCCGTAGTAAATGACCCAAGGCAACCCCTAGGGCATGACGCCTAGACACCCACCTCCCCGTTAGATGGGTAGGACCTAGGTCCACCCTTCAGACACCGGGGGCCAGGTGAGTAACATCTTGGGGATGTCCGGCGGTCCCCGAGAAAAGAGACGTGGTGGAAATGCAGCAACCAACCTGTTGGCTGTCGCAGTAAGTGCCCCGAGGCAACCCCTCGAGCACGCTGCCTTAGCACTCTCCCCCACCAAATACAGGTAGGACCGAGGTCCACCAGTCATACACTCGCGGGACAGGCGAATAAAAACTCGGGAACGTCCGGCGATTCCTGAGGAAGGCAGCGCGACGTTCCTGCGGCCCATGGGCTGTTGCAGTAATTACCCTGAGGCAACCCCTAGAGTGCATCGTCGTGACCACCAAGTCAGGAGTGAACACGACAATGCGCTGCTGCTTTGACTGAATGCCCCACTATGCAAAGGTCGTGCATACTTTTCGTCTCCCAGGTTCAACCACTCGTCCACTATGCAAAAATCTCACCACCGCTTCGATTTCCAAGGCACAGGTTCAAAACCACCACGCGGGAGAGATGGGGGCCCCACCCGCGGGCTCGATGCCTCCCCGAGGTGGGCCCAGGGCCCACTATCAGTACCCTGCAGACCGGGTACCCCCGCGTAGTGGGTAAAAGACAGTCTGAGCCCCACCTCCCCGCTGAAGCGGGCCCTAGCATAAGCCACGTGCCCTTGGTCCCATGGTCAGCTTTGGGGCTACCGCGTGTGCTTGAGCTCTGGGTCTGACACGTGCCTCGGGCTCCGGTCAGAGCCTCCCCGCTGAGGTGAGGTACGAATCTGCCACGTGTCCCCGGGCTCCAAGTCGACTCCCCGCTGTGGACGGCTTCGGAGAAGACACGTACTCCACGACCAGTCGTGGGTTGTGGGTCGACAAAGTCAAGAAGAAAGCGCATTGTCAGACTTCGCATTCAAGGATCGAGCCTTCCCCAGAAGCATGGCACGCTGCGCACGCCTCGGTCCTCTGCCCGTTCGCCATTATGGTGATAGGACAAGGCAAAGGTGTGACAGCGGAACAATGTCGCCCAACGACACAAAGCCTCCCAAGCAAGGCGGGGAGACGCGGTGACAAGACGACATCTTCATCATCACTTGACACGCGGTCAGGGGCGCCCACCGCGCCGGACAGAGGGACTTAACTCTCTTGCCGGCCACTCTACTCAGAGGACGAAGCCCTAGATCGTGTATAGGATTCACATAGCTCTGGGGCCACCTGTCGGCCCCGAGTCTCATTGTAACCACTCCGGCCTTGAACTATAAAAGGTCTGAGGTGGCCACTCGACACAGGGTTCTGATTCCCCGCTCTCGAGATCACACAACGCACAAACACTCACACTCAAGCAATAGAACAAGCACACTCGTGCACGTAGGGTATTACGCTCCGGCGGCCCGAACCACATAAATCTCTGTGTTCATCCGCTCCCTCGAGCCCAGGTTGCGAAGGGCGCCAAGCCCCCTCCGAAAAAAAAAGAACCTCCGGGCTGCTTCCAAGAAGGTCGAGAGGAGTGTTGTAGTTCATTTTATGCGGGCTGGGCCACGCCGGGCCATAAACGGGTCGTGTCGGGCCGGGATGGATCGTGGCCTCTTTATTTTTAAAGACATTAAAAATAGCAAAAAAAATATTATATGAGCTTAAACGAGCCGGGTCGGGCCCACGCGGGTTAACCAGGCCGACCTTAAACGGGTCCTGCTGGGCCAGCCCGACGGGCTGGAGGTTAAGGCCCGAGCACGGCCTACACCGGGCTTCGAGCCAGCCCGAGCCCGGTTTTTTCTTCTCGGGTCGTGCTCGTGCCTGGCCATTTTTGTCGGGCTTCGGGCCAGCCCATTTGGCCACCTACAGTTGAGCTTGTTGAGATGCACACCTACTTGCTGCGTGGTTTGTGTTTATTACTCTTAGAGCATTTTTTTAGGTGGCTAGGTGTCGCCCCGTGACTCCCAACTTGTGGTGAGACCCGGGAAGTTCGTAATCACCTTTGGCTTGATAGTGGAACACCCAAGTTTGATCTTTGTAATCACTTGGTGAGGGTTAGGGTTGAAAGAGACCCAGTCGTTTGTGGACACCTCAACGGAGACGTAGATTTATGTGTGGAATCGAACTTCGGTAAACAAATCCTTGTGACCACTTGCGTTCATTTACTTATCCGTCAATTTCATATCATTTATTTTGCTTGTGATTGATCAAACCCTAACATTGCAATAATTTAGCATTTAGATCATTAAGTTTGCTTAATAGGTTGCTATACTTGCTTTACGACTATTTCTATACCATATCATTCACACATTTGATCTAGATCTAAGTAGATTTGTTTTCGCTGTGAATGACTTCGGACAAGTTTGACTTCATCACACTTATCCGAAAATTTCGGACTTGTCAAAAGAAATTTCAGACTTATCTGAACCTGACAGAGCAAGTCAGTTGATTATTGTGCTTTAAATTTTAATTAGCCTATTTACTCCGCTCTAGGCAACTTTCAGAGGCCCGTGGGCCCAGTCACCCAACAGTAAGGCGATAGGTAAGCGGTTGTCCCATGGGCCCAGTCACCCAACCACCGAAGGGCGGCATCTTTTTTAAAGGTTTTGAAATCATTTTGCAATTGCAAAATATTTGTAGCTGGAACTATACTTTATATCTTGTAACTTTCAATTAAGATTTGTATATTTTGAACATATTAAGTCAACATTTGAAAAAAGATTTATATTTTTGTAAATTTAAATAAGGTGTAATGTTTGAGTTACACATATTGATTTGTGAGTGAATATGTTGTGCTGTAAATTTGAATATCATTTTTGAAATAAGTATTACCTTTGTTTAGTAGTATAACCGTGAAAAATAATGTTGTTGACGTATTGTAAAATTTAGATATCATAGATGATGGATAAAAATAGTGCTTATATAATTTTAAGCTCAACACATATGTTAATACATTAAAAGGAATTATTAGAACCCTATAAATAAGTGTAGTTCTGGTTGCCTTTTTACTCTTATGGCACATAAGGAAAGAAATACAATCTATGAAACATAATAGAAAATATAAGGCGGGGAAATGAGGTGTGTCCGATGTAGGTGATGAGTAACCTAACTGTGCACAGAGCTAGTCCTAACACGCCTTAGAAAATATACAATTTAAGTCGAGGGTGATAGACTAAGTGTTGCGGAGATATTCCCTCTTCGTGAAGCATCATATCCGGCTCCCCTTGCGCGACGAGCCCTCTCGCGTAGATGCTCACTCTCCGCCTCTCGCTCCTCCCTGCCGATGCATTCCTCGTCTATCCTACGTCTACGTTCCTCTTCCTGAGCCTTGTGACGACCCTCCTTATATTAACAAAATCAACTAAACATACTACTAAAATATACTTCTACCATTAGTTAAAACTTTTAAACAATACATATAGTAATATAATTTAAAATATTAATCTAAAAATCACATTAAATAAATATATTACCTAATATTAAAAAATTAAAATTTATCTCATTTTTCCCCTCCTCTTCTCCTCTACCTCTCTTTTCTTCCTCTCTTATTCCTCTCTTTCTCTTCCTTCTCTTCCTCTCCCCTTCTCTCTGCCAAGCCGAGCGTGGTAGAGGCTCGATTGACCGTTGGCACCAGTCACCCAATGGTCGAGTGACAAGGTACATAGGTCAGACCCAATCGCCTCACCGAAGGTGACAACGCCCACATGTGCTCGATTGAAGGGCGAGTAGGTCCACACGTTTCATGCACCATCTGCCACATGTCCATTTTTCTACCATGTATACGATATTTTTCCATGTCATCGACTACATCACCATTTTCGGCCACATCATCTTCCCTTTCCACGTCTGTTGGTACCCTGCGAACCGGGTACCCCCGTGTAGTGGGTAAAAAGCACTTGGGCCCCGCATTCACAGCTTAGGCAGGCCCCAGCTAAGCCACGCACTCTGGGTCCCATGGGATGTCCCAGGGTAGCAACGTGTCTTCAGGCCCTGAGCCTGACTACCGGGCGAGGGGTGGCTCGAGGGCCGACACGTGTCCAGTAGTGTCGGACCCCATTCTCCACCAAAGAAGGCTCCGGCACTACCACGTGCCCGGAACCTCCGAGCCACACCCACCAGCCAGAGAGTGCTCCAGAGGTTCCACGCGTCCTGCAGCTCTGGATCCGACCTCCAGCATGGAGGCCTCTGGTGCTGTCACGTGGGCAGCGACGGTGTACCTTCCCCTAGGGGAGGCTCCAGATGTGCCACGTGTCCTACAGCTCCGGATCCGACCTCCAGTGTGGGAAGGCTCCGGTGCTGCCGTGTGCCCAACAACTCCGGACCGCCCACTAACCCTCAAGACGGCTCCGGTGGAGACGCGCGCCCGAACGTCACTCCGACGAGCAATGGGCAGATGGTCAAGGAGTAAAGAGGAAGGAGCCCTGCCAGGCCAAGCATTGAAGGCTCGCGCCTTCCCCAGAAGCATGGTGCACGGTGCACGCCTCCATTCCACGTCTGCGCACAATTACGGTGAAAGACAGGGCGGCGAGGCGTGACGGCACAATAGTGCCACCCAACGGCGCAGAGCCGCCAAGCAGTGCGAGGAGACGCGGTGATAAGACAGGGGCTTCATCATCACCGGCCACCCGGTCAGAAGCGCCCGTCGTGTCAGGCGGCGCGCCGCAACTCCACCGATAGAGACAATGCATATAGATGTAAATGCCTATAGCTCATGTATAGGATGCAGATAGCCGTGAGGCCACCTGTTGGGCCCCGGGCCACCTTATAACTGCCCCGGCCTTGGACTATAAAAGGACCGGGGCAGCCACCGTAGACGGGGTTCGCGACCCAGCCAACTCATCCTCATATGCGAGCAAGCAATACACCAAGCACTTCTGTGGACTAAGGTTTTACGCTCCGGCGGCCCGAACCACGTAAATACTTGAGTCTCTCCCACCTTCGTGCTCAGACCTTCAAGATCCACTAGCCCCACCGAAAAAAGAACCTCTGTGGGCTGCTTCTGAGCAGACCGGGGAAAGTGTCGTAGCAAACACTTCGACAACGTCGATGGTTTGTTCCATGTTAGCACTTGTTGTCAGCGCAACATGCGTCTGTTACCCGTTGAACAAACGATTGGGTGGTTATTTTGCAATTTTTTCGACTTGTCGGTCATTTTGCATTTTTTAACCGAATGGTTATTTTTATTTAATTATTAAAAGCAGTATATTAATAAAAAGTTTGGTCTTCCTCGGCCTAGCCCTTATTTACGTACCAGGCTCGATCTGTACGAAAAAATTCTTTGCATGCGTGATGCAAACCGAAGTATATGTATCACCTTCTGATTTGTGACACCTGTCCTAGCATTAATCTTAAAGCAATGGAAGAAGGAATCGTCTCCTCCTCCCCTCGACTCACTCGAATGAAGTGAACCGGCGATGTGTTTCCTCTCAGTCTCCGGCAGCGCTGCAGCCATCTGTTGCTGCTCTTGCTCGCCGCAAGACATGCAGGCGCGTGCAAGGTGTGGCTCCCTAAGCTAAGCCGAAGCTTCCGGCGTAAGCGCGAGACATGCGCTAGGCAGATGCCCGGCTCAATTGCTGCTCCAACCATTGATAACATCTAAGACACTGATATAATTGATTTGGCCAAATCCATGGATAAAGCGATGAAGAGGGCACGCTGTTGAACCTTGAACATGGCGGTAGGCGACACAGACGAGGAGACTTTTATTTAGAGATGGATATTGCATCCCAGATTGCTAGATGCGCTACAGTGCAAAGATGTTCGGTGATCACAAATCTGCTAGGCAGAGACTCCATTTTCCTGGCAGTGGCTCTCTGGACTCCTCCTCCGCCTTACAGATGGCGACGGGACGGTCCACCAGCACGGCAAGGAGCGAAATACCAAGAGTTGGAGGGGCGATTTGCAAAAGGGGCAGCAGCAACAGATGTCTACACGCTGCTGGAGGATAAGAGAAAACGCGCTTCTTCCGGGCCGAGTCGAGGAGACGACCATTGTTTTAAGATTAGTGACAGACAAGTGTCACGAATCGGATCAGTGATGCATAAACTATAGTTTGCATTATAAATCAAGAGAATTTTTTCTAATCCGTACACACATTAACGAGGTTTATACTGGTTCCTTTGCACAAAGCCGCCAAGGTGATACTACCCTAGGTTAGAGGACCCACGTAGCAGCCGACGCGGGTCCAGTTCGGCCGCGAACTTCTCTCCGGCATATGGACAAACAGAGGAGACTAGACCTGGGAGGGAGATAGAAGAGGGATGGGGGAAGCATCGCCGGAGGCCGGAGGCTCGGCGGCCGGCCTGGCGCCACCGCGGAAGGGGAAATCTTGCAAGGGGTGTCTCTACTACTCGTCGGTGCTCAAGTCTCGGGGTTACAACCCCATCTGCGTCGGGATACCCCGGTCCATCCCCCAAGGTCACAAACCCTAACACGAGGCACCGCGAATTTTTATCATCTATACCTAGATATTCGCCACCCAATCGATAGAGTTGTCTCCTAGTCGATGCTATTTTTCATTTTTATCCCCCTCCTTATGTGTCTCTGTTACTCGTGATCCGAAGATCTCATGAGCTTGTTGATGATTCGGTGTGTTAGTTCCGAGTTACGTGGTGGATGAACCGGAGGAGGCTGCGGCGTCGGAGGGGCATGATCTTAGGAAGTTCAGATATGGGTGCGCCGGTTACTCTGTGTTCGTAGACAACGGTGACGGCCAGGGCGGCGAGAGCGACAGCAAGACGTTGTTGCCGTATTGCCGCGGGCTTGAGGTCGGATTGCCTGTTCTGTTTACATCTAAAAGCTCTGAAATTCGCAGTTATTGCTTGTGGATGTGATTGGCTGCTCTCTATAGATATTTCCTGTTTCTGTTAATAACCATATGTACTAAGTTCCATATCTTTTTAGTTAGTACCCCAATCATTCAGAATCACGAATGTCTTCAACCTTTAGCGTATTGTATATATTCATCATACTGTCATCTTTGAGATCTTGATTTCAAAATAAATACCAGGTTACAAATGAAACTGCAAATATAACTTATGTACATGGTACCCAGCAGTCATGTGTGTGTTTTGGTTGACTTAACAATCATTGTTTGTCATGCTTATAAATCCACACCCTAGTGAATCATATTCACGATTCCATGGAGCAATCAGGGACTGGATAAATCGCTGAGTTAGGTTGAACTGAAGATTTTGAACTTTAAGTTTCAGGTCTTAGTACTATTAGTGCCTTCATGCTTGTGCGAGGCTTAAATTACTTGATCTGGTAAGAATGCATTAATGAGGACATTATGGAGTAGTGGGGTAGTTGTGCTGTTTCGGAGAGCTCTGCCTAGTGCCTACTTTTCCAATCAACCTAATATTCACCAAGACGAAATGGAATTCCCTTCTACTTTTTTTCTCCATATAATTTTGCTGTTGTATTCTGTTCACTTTTGAAATATGGAGAGGTCTCTGAATGCAACGAATAACCTTCCTGCTTCCTAATAATATAATATAATTGGTGTTTAAGATTCAGTGTAGGCCATTGTTTATGTACATTTGCTATTAAAGATTCCTTCTATGCTAGGCTTATTACACATTGTCTTAACAAAATTGAAGTATCTATGCAGCTATTGGTGGACAGCAGATTAACTGGGAGAAAACCCTCGGCTGCTGAACAAGCTCCAGCATATGTCTCAAAGGATGGTATGTGAAGTTTTCTTCTGATGTTATAGCCTATGATTCAACATCATCTAAATAGCCTAATATCTATAAGCTAAAGATGAAATCGAGTAGATCTACCAGCAGATTGTTTGGCACTTGATACATGCTAATGCCAGTGGTAGCGCTTCTCATATCCTAGATGTTACATATATAGATCCATTTATTTTCTTCGATGAAGTCACATTAAGGACATGAACTAGTTGAATCAAAGCAATAATATTGTGCCAGATTGCTATGATGAGTTGATCAGTCATCTTAATGGTTTTGTTCAAGTTTTTTTTTTGAAAAACAATTTTGTTCAAGTTTTTAATGAGTATTATCAGCGAGCCATTTCTGTTGTCAGCTGTTTTAGAGATTAAACTTAAATTTAGCAATGCCTTCATGTCTCATTTCGCAGCTTCCACCCACTCTCAGCAGCAGGGACAACAAAGACCTGCAGACTTGGCGAGACAGGAATTCATGGGAAGGAAAGTTACAGTTGATATTCCCTCTTCTTGGTCCCCACTCTGTTATATTGACTTGCTGATGTATAAGGGTGGTGCAGGTTTAAGAGGAGTGCTGGACTGGTCGCTTCAGGCGTTGCCAAGAATCTAAACAGAACCGTCAATTATATCAAGGGATACATTGAGGACATAGTCTACCCTGACCGCCGATCGCCAAAATAGGTGCTTGATGCGAGCTCAACTATAGTCCGGTTTAGAGCTGAAGAAAAATGCTTCCTGCTGGAAACAAGAAACCTACCTGACGGCTCATTTATAATGTTACTGTCCCAGAAAGAAGCGGCTCCAATATCATCGAAACAAAAATGGAGCCTTTCCGGGAGGTCGTGAGTTCTGTTGCTGTCTTTTCATGAATTTGTAATTTACGGCTGCATACGGTCCAAGGATGTACATGCGAATAACTTGCTGCTTTATTGGAGCAAGAATCGGATCTGGTCGGTGTTTTGCTGAATAATATCATGCCAACCCATCGCTACAGAATTCATAGGTGCAAAAAATAGTAACTTGCTCATTTCAGACAGGCTCAAAGCCGGCTCAGACAGTAGAGACCTTCGTTTCAGTGGCATGTTTTTTCTCCTTCAGAATCACATTTCATCCTCACGGTTGAGAAGATTAATTGGTCATTGAGAAGATGGGAAGGGAATATGTGACGTTTGTTGATTCCACTAATACTGTAGATACGATCAGTCAGCTCACGTTGAATGCGTTCAGAGTTGAACGGTCGCCTGCGCTACGCTGCAGAGCCCACGCCCATGCACATGGGCGCCCCGTCTGAGTTGTTACAGGCCATGACAGGAAGAAGGAATAGAGAAAAAACAACCATGGTGGTAGTTGATATCATACTGACTTCAATGTTGAAGTGCTGGAGCTACAACCATACTAGCACGGAGCGAGATCGGCTGCAACTACACCGGATCTTGTCTCGTCTACTGACCATCCTCCACAGCTGAAAGCCTGAAATACTGCTCTGTGTGTTAGAGCTCCGTATGGTCGTCGTCGTCGAGGCAATTCAAATCAGACGTGGGGGACAAGGGCGCACGGCACGGTACAGGACATCACATCACTCGCCTGAAAAGATAGTCACATACGTCGGCCGCCCAGCAAATGCTGCCTGCCTCCGCTCCGCGGCACCCCCGCTCCTGGCTGATCCCCCCTCCTCCTCCGTCCCTGCCCTTCGTTCCGGTCCCCGGCCGACGGCGTGGCTCGCTCGCTCGCTCGCTCAGCGCATTTGACTTGAAGCAGGTCATGCATCCGCATCCTTTGAAAACTTGACGCGGCCACTGTGTACTTGTTCAAGTCAAGGCGTGTTAAAATAAGTGGAATCACTGTTACAGCTTTTGTCGAATGATTTTGCTGAAAAGTTGCAAATCATTCTGCCTTTTCCCAGCACTCATCAGCAGTCCGTCCAGCCAGAAGCCCCAGACACAGACGAAAGCTGCTGCCAGTCTTCCAAATCGTGAGGTGAGGTGGTGATCTGTGACCTTCATGGCGTATAGTACGTCCCAGTTCCTGCCGTGCGGCGCACTGCCGACCCACCACCCACAGGGTTCAGCAAAAGCCAGCGGCGTCACACGACCCAACGCAGCCATTAAAAGAGACCAGAGTTTGAACATGAAAAGGAGTGGAAGATCTACCGACCGACCCGGCACGGAGCACCCACTGATCAGCAGGCTTTGTCTGAATAGAAAAGAAATAAAAAGACGCCCACTGGTGATCATCAGGTCCACTCCTCGGTCAACTGGGCGGTCTCTTTAACTATCCACTTAAACTAATCTAAAGTCGCTGGATTTGCTACTCTAGTGAAGATCCGGTTAGTGCACTGGGATGTTCTCCCTGAAAAAACGACTTGGTACTTGTCGATACCCGGCAGACCGGATACCACGCGTAGTAGGTAAAAGATAGTCTGGGCCCCGCCTCTCCGTTAAGACGGGTCCAGCATAAGCCACGTGCCTTGGGCCCCATAGTCAGCCCTGGGGCTACCGCGTGCGCTTGAGCTCCGGAACCGACACGTGCCTCGGGCTCCGGTCCGAGCCTCCCCGCTGAGGTGAGGTCCGGAGCTCCCACGTGTCCCTAGGCTCCGAGCCCCCTCCCCGCTGAGGGGGGCTCCGGTGCTGACACGTGCCCCGGGCTCCGACCAGAGCTCCCCGGTTCGGAGTTGCCACGTGTCTTCGAGCTCCGAGCCGCCTCCTCACTAAGGACAGCTCCGATGCAGACACGTGCCCCGAGCTCCATCCAGAGCCTCCCCACTGAGGTGAGGTCTGGAGCTGCCGCGTGTCCCTAGACACCAAACCCGTCGACAGCAGCTCCAGAGCCGCCACGTGCCCCACGACCAGCCGTGGGTCAACGAAGTCAAGAAGAGAGAGTGCGCTGTCAGGCTTCGCATTCAAGGCACGCACCTTCCCTAGAAGCATGACACGCCGCGCACGTCTCTGCCCTCTATCCGTTCACCATTACGGTGATAGGACAAGACGAAGGCATGACAACGGTACAGTGCCACCCAACGGCACAAAGCCGCCTAAGCAGGATGAGAAGACGCAACGACAAGATGGTGTCTTCATCATCATCTGACATGCGGTCAGGGGTGCTCAGCACGCCGGACGGAAAGACTTAACTTCCCCGCCGGCCACTCTACTCAGAGGACGAAGTCCTAGACAGTGTATAGGACACTCACAGCTTTGGGGCCACCTATCGGGCCCCAAGCCTCATTGTAACCACCCCGGTCTTGAACTATAAAATGACCTGGGTGACCACTCTGTAAGGGGTTCCGATTCCTCGCACTCGAAATCACACAACGCATAAGCACACACGCTCAAGCAATAGAACAAGCACACCCATGGACGTAGGGTATTACGCTCCGACGGTCCGAACCACGTAAATCTCTATGTTCATCTGCTTCCTCGAGCACAGGTTGCGGAGGGTGTCAAGTCCCCTTCGGAAAAAAAAGAACCTCACGAGCTGCTTCCGAACAGGCCAGGAGGAGTGTCGCAGCTCACACTTCGACGGTAGTGTAACACATGTTTGGACAGTGACACGGTGATGACGAGTTAACTTTTCCGTCCACCGAACGCTGTGAAACCCAGGAGCTCTCGGGTCATGAGTTTTGAGAAGGAAATTGCGGTTTAAACAAAGTTTTGCAGTTTGTAGGGCAGAGAGTTTCTGAGTAGGAATTGATCCAAAGGGCATGCTACTCTAGATGTGAAGCCCTAAACGAGGCCGGCAATGATTTCCATGGTCCGGCATTCAAGAAGCAATGATCCTAGTATAACATGTCCATGCCTAGAGAGATTTTAGAGAACTGTCGGGCACATCCCCTCTGGGCTCTGGCCTCTGGGGAAGCAAGATCCCCATAACCCAAACCTAAACTATATGCTGTACAGCTTACAAGCGAGATAAACAAAGCCACCGGGCCCGTCACAGATTTGCCGCCGCCTTCTCCCACCCACCCCAAAATGCGGAGAAAGCAAGCGGCCGCGAAGTGAGCACGACGCACCATGGGAATGGCAGGAGTGCAGCACTCAGGAGTCAGTAGGCACTCGGCGTTCCGGCAAACGAGCACGACGCGTTCGGCCGAACGCCACCGGCGTACGCTACTACGCACGGCAAGTGCGAGAGATAGAGGGTCCAAGAGAAGACGGACGACACAGGTCACCACTGAGCCAGCACCGCCATTAAAGAACGCGAGACCGCGGAGCACGTCGCCGTGCCGGGACGAAAGAACAAGGGAGTAAACAAACCAATCCGCACTGCAGACAACAGTGCGCCGTATTAAGTAGGCACGGGATTTGAATCCAAGCATCCAACCAGCCTCACCGAGAAGCGGCCTCCTGTTCTTGTAGCGCGAGGAGGAGGCCACATACCGAACCGCAGAGCTCCTCCTCCCTTTCAAACCACTCCAGCCCCCATCTGCGTGCGTCGGCTTCGTCTTGCTTGGGCTGCCGGGGAGCCCGCGCAGGGTTGCGGCGCCCATGGCTCCGCTGCTCGTCTTCTTCCTGCTGCTGCTGCTTCAGCTCGGCCCCTCTTCTTGCGGCAATGTGAGTGAGCCTGAGCAGTGCCCCGCTTCAGCGCCCCGATCCATGAGCGCTTCTTGCAGGTGCCTAACACGATTCGGTTTCTTGGGATCTATGCAGGTGTACATTGTGTACATGGGGGAGAGGGATCCCCAGCTGCACCCAGCTGTGGTCCAGGACGCGCACCGCGGCATGCTCGCCGCCGTTCTTGGCAGGTGAGGTCACCAGCGAAATGCTTGCCCAAGGTTCGCATCCTCTGAGGCATTCCGGTAATCAAGTCCCCTGCTCTTGAGCTTTTTGCAGTGAGCAGAAGGCCAAGGACGCCATCCTCTACAGCTACAGGCATGGCTTCTCTGGGTTCGCCGCCGAGCTCACGGGCAGGCAGGCGGCGCGGCTCGCCGGTGAGCTAACATTTTGTTGATCCTTGTTCTGCTCAGGCCGTGCGTTTTGTTGTTTGTTCTTAACAGACGTATGTTTTTTCCACTGGAATTAATTTGTGGCGATCAGATTGGCCTGGAGTCGTGCGAGTTGTTCGGAATTGTGTTCTTGATCTGCACACAACTAGGACATGGGATTTCATGCGAGTGAATCCATCACCTTCGGGTGGAATCCTCTCAGAGAGTAGATTTGGAGAGGACTCCATTATTGGCATACTAGATACTGGTGAGGCTATTTTATCTTCGTTATTTGCAGTAGCAGTTGGGATCAGAACTCGCATTTGCAATGCTATGATGGAGAAATCCTTGGTTTGCATTGTATAGGGATCTGGCCGGAATCAGCCAGTTTTAGAGATGATGGCATCGGTGAGATTCCACGGCGGTGGAAAGGAGAATGTGTCGCGGGAGATAGATTCAATGCTTCTAACTGCAACAGGTCAGCCTTAAGTCAAGTTTCAACTTGTCATGGTTGTAATTTTGTGAAAAATACTTGTAATCATTTGAAATAGGATAGAAAAATTGTACTGGTCTGGTGGTGACTTCATATTCATGATAGGATAGGAAAATAATAGGCGCGAAATGGTACGTCAAAGGGTATGAAGCTGAATATGGAAAAATGAACACTACTGACATATATGAGTTCATGTCCGCGAGGGACGCCGTTGGGCATGGGACGCACACAGCATCCACTGCTGCTGGTGCTCTGGTAGCTGATGCAAATTTCAGGGGGCTTGCCAGTGGTGTAGCAAGGGGAGGAGCGCCCAGGGCAAGGCTGGCTGTTTACAAAGTGTGCTGGGCCACCGGAGATTGCACTTCTGCAGACATCCTTGCTGCTTTTGATGAAGCAATACATGACGGTGTCGATGTGCTCTCAGTCTCCCTAGGGCAAGCACCACCACTCCCTGTTTATGTTGATGATGTATTGTCCATTGGATCCTTCCATGCCGTCGCAAAAGGGATTGTTGTGGTCTGTTCTGCAGGAAACTCTGGTCCTTATCCAGAGACAGTGATCAACTCGGCACCCTGGATTGTGACCGTTGCTGCTGGCACAATTGATAGGACTTTCTATGGAAAGATCACACTTGGTAACAATAGAACTTATATGGTAAGAGTTTTATTTAGAATTTTCAATTCAATGTCCTGGCTGTAATCTGTAAGCTAATGATATTATCCTCTTTATGCTTCACAATCTGATGTCTGGTGTTGCAGGGTCAAACACTATATACTGGAAAGCATCCTTCCAAAAGTATGCGTCTAGTCTATGCTGAAGATATCGCATCTAACAATGCTGATGATACAGATGCAAGGTAAACTTGTCATCCTTGATCTGTTATAATCATTTTTGAATTCAACTTCGATATTGGCTGATGTCTTTGCAGAAGCTGCACTGCAGGATCTCTAAATTCTACTCTAGTGAAGGGAAATGTGGTGCTTTGCTTCCAAACACGAGCACAGAGGTCACCATCAGTGGCAGTGGAGACTGTCAAGAAAGCTCGTGGAGCTGGAGTCATTTTTTCCCAGTTTCTAACCAAGGATATAGCATCTTCATTTGACATTCCGTGTGTTCAAGTAGACTATCAAGTAGGAACAGCTATACTTGCATACATCACTAGTTTGAGGTACGTAAACAGACTAAGCCATGTTTCCGTAGATGTGAAATAAAGTTATGTGATATTGTTGTTTGCTAACTTCTAATACATTTGTCTTCCGTTCTTTGAAAAATAACTTTTGTTCTCTAATTGCAGAAACCCAACGGTTCAATTTGGCTCAGCAAAAACAATTCTTGGAGAATTGATAGGACCAGAGGTTGCTTTTTTCTCATCTCGTGGTCCAAGTTCTCTGTCCCCTGCTGTTCTGAAAGTAAAACTTCTCTTCCAGCTATTCCTTCCTTGTTCTACTAGTTTGAAGAAACCCTGCACTCTCTTCTGACATCCAACTTCTGCAGCCAGATATTGTTGGCCCGGGTGTAAACATTTTGGCTGCATGGACACCTGCTGCTGACATATCATCAGCCATTGGACCTGTGAACTTCAAGATTGATTCAGGGACCTCGATGTCCTGCCCACACATTTCAGGTGTGGTTGCCCTCCTCAAATCAATGCATCCTAATTGGAGCCCCGCTGCCGTGAAATCAGCACTTGTCACAACAGGTAATGCCTCACCACCTTCTCCAATCAGGGATTTCTTTTTTTTTACACTAACAACTCAGCATATTTGCAGCCAATGTCCATGATGAATATGGGTTTGAAATTGTATCCGAGGCAGCATCCTACAGCCAGGCAAACCCATTTGATTATGGAGGTGGTCATGTAAATCCAAACAAGGCAGCACATCCCGGACTTGTGTATGACATGGGGACATCCGACTACGTCTGTTTCCTTTGCTCCATGGGCTACAACAACTCGGCTATCAGCTCCATGACTCAACAACATGCAACCTGTCATCATACACCAAAGTCGCAGCTAAACCTGAATCTTCCATCCATCACCATTCCTGAACTGAGGGACAAACTAACAGTGTCAAGAACAGTCACCAATGTTGGCCCAGCTGTGTCGCAGTACAGAGCTCGTGTGGACGCTCCTCCCGGGGTTGATGTTACCGTGAGCCCTTCACTCCTGACCTTCAACTCGACTGTGAGCAGGTTGACATTCATGGTGACATTCCAGCCCAAACTGAGGGTGCAAGGGAGGTACACCTTCGGCAGCCTGACATGGGAGGACGGTGCCCACAAGGTGCGGATCCCTCTAGTGGTTCGGACCATGATCAGTAAATTCTATGTCAATGCGTAAACAAGTGTGTGCCACCTTGCATTCACCATCGATAGTGATGATGAGATGGATAAGATGTAACTCGCTAATTCTATTGGTTTTAATGGCATTGATGATTGGTTGGGCCCATCGACTAGAAGTCTAGAATTCTACTACTGATTAAGATTGATAACATGCTATGACAAAAGCATCTCATTATGTTAAGCTGAATTTTTTTTCTTTTTACGGTCATAAGTTTCTGTTGTTGCACAACAATGGGAGCGAAGTGATGAAACATCTCACTTAGCATATACCATAGAAGATACAACAGAAATGCAATGTTACAAGCCACTCCACTGATTAATATTGATAAAATGCTAGGACAAAAGCATCTCACAATGTTAGGCTGAGAAATTGAAATCCTTTTATGATCATAAGTTTCTGTTGTTACACAACAAGGAAGGTGAAGGGATAAAACATCTCAGTCTAGCATATACCATAGCAGATACAACGGAGATGAAATATTTTTAATCATTGATTGGTATGGCATGTCTAAAAAGCATGGCCAAGAACTCAATTAAGACCAGAGAAGGCATACACCGATCCGCAAGCGTTAGGACTTGGCATCGTCGCTTGTCTTGCTGTCAGGGGAAACCTTGCCGCCGGATTCGGTGGACGACGACGAGTGGGCGGCGAGGGCCTTGTTGTAGGCGTCGAGCTCGTCGTAGTAGACGTCCCAGACGCAGCGGACGCAGCCGCTGCCGCAACAGTCGCCCGGGAGCGGCTTCTCGGGCGGCTGCGGCACCGGCGCGAGATCGGCCTTCGCGGCGCCATCGTCGCGGGAGGAGGCAAAGGCGGATGCCATGGGCGCCTCTGGCTGGACGCAGAGACCGCGGCGGCGGAGGAGGAGCGGGCGCGTCGGCGCTGGGAGGAGGAGAGGCGGGATCGGGGCCGGCGAGACGCGGAGGACGGCGGCCAGCATACAGCCTCTCTCTCGCTTCGTTGGCGGAAAAAAGGGCTGCCTGTGATTGGGTCGGAGTTTGGAGGAGGCGGTGTCCAACTGGTACAAGCGAACGGACGAACGAACTAGTACGCTGCACTGCACGTCGTCTTTGTTGGTTGGTTCGTCTCACGTGGCATGGTTGGTCAAAGCAGCGTCGTCCTGAGAATGGGCTAATAGGGCAGTGACTAGTATCCGGCGTGAACGCTGCCTACCCCTATCCGAATTTGGTTATGCAGTCCAACTCCGGTTTCTCATCTGGACTTGTTTCCAAAATACGTAACATTTTAGATGACAGATATCTGACAGGGCATGGTAAAGCAGTCTACCCCCGCTATACAAATTGATCAATACTTTGTTGGAGGACTGGCTTCGAACCTCGGCCCTCTCAAGTGAAGCTCCAAAAGTTACCAAAACGAGATACCCACCATGAATTCCACTGAAACCGCAGGCAATATCAGGAGCCTTCTCCATATTTTTGCCTCAAAGGAAAGAGAAGCAAGAAGAGCAGAATTTATCCAATGATGAATATATTCAATTTTACATGTTCTGTGGTAGTAATATTACAGTTTCAGTAGACAAAATCTGGAAATCTAATCACCCCACCAACTAAACCAGATGGCAACTCAAGGAGAAAGCTAAAGTGGGAAATTGGAATGCATATAATATTCAAATAATCACAAACAGCGCACATTTCCAGACTCTATCTTTTTCTCTGCGATCTCTGGGCTCCCTTTTTGTGATTAGGTCCCAACACCAGGCGTATCTGGAACTGAGAGGCAGGCCGTTAATACGTATATAACACCATAGAGCTTTCAGGATCTTGGTTGAATGCAGAAAATAAGGAAAACACACCTGCTTCTAGCTCTGTGTCAAACAACTTCAAGAATCCTCAACCAGGTGGCTCTCAGAAATACTACACTGCAACAGAAGGTGAAGGCCCATATCACGTACAGCCAGAACGTGACCTTAAATTGTTGGTCCTTGAAGCACTTTGACTACTTCCTCTGCTCTAGCTTGTATCTCTTTTAGATACTCCACTAGTATGCGTTGCTGATAAGAACCACCTTCCTGTCAAACAAAAAACAAAAATGATAAAAGAATAAGGGTGAGAAGATGCTCAGTACAAGGTCCTGCTTCCTGTAGAACTTAGAAGTTTGTGGATCTTACTGTGCGAATTAAGACTCTCTCAATTCTCTTATTAATAACAGCATAAAGTGCATCTGGTGAAACATCTCCTTTTCCCACGGTAAGTCCATCAAGCAACAGCTTGTTCCACTCATTCTCAGGCGCTGCATTGCACAATCTTCATCAATCAGAGGTCATAACTAACGGGGGAGGAGGGGGCAAAAAATATCTCTCTGCGCAACAATATAGACCTTGTATTACATATTCAAGAAGCTTTTCAGGAACTACGACTTGTCCACCTAAAAAAAGAAGAGATACTTAGGAACAAATTCTCGACATCTTTGGTGTAATACTAATGTAAATTTATAAAGTAGACTACCTTTGTAAGCGTAACTACGCTTTTGTAGAGACTTGGAGGCATATATCTGAAGCACCTTTTGCAGCATAGCTTGAAGCCCTGGCTTATCACCATCTTGTTTAGCCTAAACACATGTAAATATGTGCTGATCACATGAAAATGATTCAATTAGGCAGAATAATTGACAGCTAGCTAGCCTATAAGAGCAGAAACTAATACTTACTTGCCTCAACTGAGCACTAACTTCTGATAGAAACCCCTCATCTAGCTGCCCTTCTTGTTCTCGGTGTGATATTTCCTAAGAATACCAGGATGGCAAATTAAAAACACATCTGAATTAGGGACGCAAAAAAATGGCAAAATCGCATTTCAACATACACAATGTGACACATACAGACTACATATAATAATAGAATCTATGAATGGTTGAAGCCCAAAGACATAAGTAAAGCAATAGTTGAAGAAATCATCACATATTCACAACGTGTTTTGTCAATATTAGTACAGATGACCGTGTAAAGGGCAGCGCCAACAAAAAGTGTGCAGAAAATAGGAATAGATGTGGGCTTACTTTCTCCATCAACTTGAGAGTGTCCGAGTCTCTTGGTGGCCACATCACATCTTCTCCTTCACGCATTGCAGGAGTGATTATTGACTTGAGGATATCAGTTGACTGCTCGATCTTTTGCTGCATAACACAAGTAGTAAATTAGCAGCAAGCAATATATCTGTAATTGCAGTGGAATTACAAAGGTTTCAGTACTTCACATGAAAATGCAGGCAGCGATAGTATAATGAGGATTAATGCATGATGGAACATGGCTCTTACATTAGTCTTTTGGACAAGACTGTCAACTATTTTCATAACATTTTCGGCTACATCTTCATAATCTTTCTGGAAAGGCAAAAGCGAGACACCAAATACAAAGTTAGATTAACTCATCTAAATAAAAATAGCATCAGCAGGGTAGTATTCATATGTGAAAACCATGCTTTATCATCATCTGATTTGCACAGATCGATTCTAGCCGCCAGTCGAACCCAGAAACCCGGGTCAAATGCCAGAACATTTTCAACCACTATTTGATCAAGCTGTTACATTCAAGACGGGTGCATTAGTAATTTAATCATGTCAACTCATTAGATCAAAGAGAATATACATTTTTAATAATAGATATAGTAAATAGCTTCAATCTAGTTACACAAGTAGGCAAACTGCAAACACTTGTACATAAATATGTCAAACAGGATAGGAACAAAACTAAAAGCAATCCGAGAGTTTACAAGTCACCTGTGAGTTAGCTTGTATAGTCCATGTGGTTAAGCAAACTTGAGGTCCAATGGCAGGTTCATAAACCATGGTTTTACAGATTTTCAACAAGTAACAAAGGTACCGACTAGTGGTTTTTGAATTGTAGGAAACCAATAGTAAGAAGTATGATCTCCAATCTAGTTCCATAATGAGCGTAGTTCAAAAATGGAAATGAGATCTAATTACGTCATATATTTGCAAGGATGAAGATTAACAGTACATTTACCTCTTTGGGATTTGCTTCCCTCAGCATATCAATCAGCCTATCCACTTCAATGGTTTTCTTAAGGGATTCTTCAGGAGCTTTACCGGTTGCACATAAAAAAGTGGTGCTGTTTAATTTAATCCAATCATAAATTCTTAATCAAGAAAATGTCACTATCATGCAACCATGTCCGAATACAAAATTCAAGATGAAAAGATGCTGGCAACAGAAGAGACGTAACAGCATCAATCACAAATTTGCCAAAGCTGCTCGACAAGCGTTCTAACAGGTCATGCTACTTGACAGGCTATACATAGGTAACTGCTCAATGGTGAGCAACCTAAAAAAAGGCAAATTACAATTTAAGCAAAAATTTCAGACATCAGTTAGTATTGGAAATTAGGCAGGAGCACTGGTGGTCATATAAACAAAGGACATGCTGTGCTCAATGATCAACAACGAATTCCCCCTTGGTGCAAGAAATTCCCAGTAAATGAAACTATTGTCGCAATGTCACAGCCGCGCTTCCCAATCAACCAAAGTAATTGAAACTACTCTGGTAAAAGTCCGTTACTTCCAATTGATAAGCCTTTAATGCGACAAATGCGCACGAGCAACCTCAACAAGAGAAAACAAAGAGCAAGTGCAGAACACGAACCGCCTCCGCCGGTCCGCGTGGAACGCTCTCCGCCCAGGTGTGTGCACCAGTATCTCCCAAAAAGACCGACGAGGCCAACCCTGGTGTGCATAAGCGCGGCCGATTAGAGGAGGAAGCTGACAGCACGACGCCATTCGGTCGGGGGGAGAGAGAGAGAGAGAGAGTACAACCACAAGGCGAGGTGGGGATAGAGATGGAGATCGGAGGGACATCGATGCCGCAGTGGCGGCGGCTGCCGTCGCCATTGCCGGCAGCCCGACCAGGGGAGACGGTGAAGGAGGGGGGCGGGGGAGCGGAGCGCGCGCCCGTGCAGGTGCAGTGTGCTCCACAGGTGTGAAATCGGTAGATAGAACCAGACTGCCGCCTTTGAACCGTGAAAGATTCCGCCTTCTAAGTCAGGTTACGGGAGAATTTCTGTTTTACGCCAATTTGCCTGAAATCAAGGATGCCTATCAGCGTTTGGTTTGAAGTTAAACTTGGACTGGATGGGACTATCTATATTTTTTTGCTGATCATCTAAGTTGATATTTGATTGAATGGATTACATGATCCAGTTTTTTGTTTCGTAGGTTAGATGAAAGATAGATGGATTGGAACATCTAAATTGATGTTCTCACATGATACTAATTTATTATATACTAATTACCATATTACTAGTACATATTAATATTAAAACCATATTAATTACTAATCGATGATAAAAATAGATTAATCATCACTAATTATGCTATTGACAAGTATATTTAGACAAGTTGGATGAGCTCATCCAGCAAACTCCATCCATCATGTAGAGAATATTCTCTGAAACTGGATCACTCTGTCCAACTGACCGTAAAATAAACAGCGCAGACACAGCAGCTGAGCAGCCTCAGCGTGTCGATGTACTAACGGAAACGCCACAGACAGCAGACTCCGAATGCACATGCTGTATGTCACAAGTTCAGGGGGGAGGACTCGTCCTAATCCAAACGCACAGCCACACAATACCATTCGGCCCAATAATGTTTTAGGCTAAAGCATGATTTCGGCCCAGAGTACGATCTGGTATGGGACAAAAATAGAAACGAGGGAGAGTGATTCATCTGAACCAAGCTATGCCTCCAGGCCGATATCCCGATACATACTTGGTCGAAATCCCCCCTCTTTTCTAGAAAAGGGTTCGAAATCACTTAGCACCATTGTTTATACTCTACGTATTTTTTTTTAAAAAAAAACTCTTGTATGCTATTACCTCTGTCCTAAAATAAGTTTATTTATGTGTTTGGTCGAATCTACCTCTAACTAACGATGTCTATGAACTTGATCAATGTTATCTGCATGGGATTTATATTTCTAGATCCACCATAAGAAATACTTTTTATAATATATAATTTACATATTATTGAAGTTTATCAAATTTATAAAAAAATCGTCAAAGATAGATTTTAACTAAACACGAAAATAAAGTTATTTTGAGATAAAGGGGGTAAGTAACAGCGCGATTCAGATTGAGCCATTACAGAAAAGCGAACGAACTTTTCTGGCCAAGGCCATTAATTTTAATTTAACGGAGCCAAGGCCGTTACTTAGATCTAGCCGCCACTCACTGCCTCACGGTCACTGCTCAACTACGCATTTCTGGCCAAGACCGAGCAAAGGCCCTGCTCGCCGAGGCAATCGGCGTTCGGGGCCCCATTTTCGTTTTCTTTCCAAAAACAACTGATGGGTGTTCACCTACCCAGACCTGTGACACGCGACACCCACAGCGCCGGCTCACGAGCCAACGAGCCTGTGAGCAGTGAATCGTAGTCGTCCCATACCTACTGTAGAATGGCGACATCCATGTCTTTCGAGCTTCCGTCTATTCGTAACTGGACACCGGACGTACAGTAGTAAAATATGGCAAGAAGTGCTCCGACGAGGCACGTCACTCGGTCTGTCGATCACTGGACTTTGCAGTACTGTTCTTCTTTCCATGCGTGTATGCGTGTAGTGTAACGTACACCATCGCACATACAGGTAGTGTATACGATTCTACTAAGCGTACGTAAGAAATTTTAAGTACGTATCAACGATAACCAACACTCTACATCAGCAGTAACTACAGTCGTTAACCCAGGAGGGAGCAGGGGACATTATTAGCAGGCGCTCCAAGGACAAACAAGACGCGAGTGGAAGGGGTAGAGCCTAAATGGTAGCTAGGCGCTGTCGCGGCAGCAGCTCAGATCGGCGAGAAGGAAGCCCCTGCGCCAGCAGCGCCAAATGCGTCCGCAGTGCTGTGCCAACGCCTTGCAGCACCATGAGTCTACCAGTTGGAGTTGTACTACTCCGGCAGCAGGCCAGCAGCTGCAGCTCCAGCTCGTTGCAGGGTTTACACCAGGTGCAATCGAGTATGTTGCAGGCAATCGCAGCGCCTTCCCCCGGCCGTCAGAACTCGCGATTTCCCGATGAACTCCACAGTTTTTCTACTCTTACTTGACGCCTAGCGGTGCAACCCTAGCAATGGTACGGGCCTGCCGGAGCACGCGTCGCGCACAGTCACGTCGATCACGGTTCTCGAGCACGCGATGCAACCCCGTTGGAGGCATGGGACGGAGCAGACAGGCGCTTAATGAAGAGGGATGAAGCTGACTGATGGATTGACTCTGACTGATGGGAGAGAGTAGGATGAAGAAGATCGACATCTTTTTTTCAGATCTCCTTCCCGGCCCCAGTCTAGCAAGGCCATCAGCCGCGCCTCAGCGCGTCCCGTCGTGCACCCGCCCCCGATCGTCAGCAACCGCATACAGAGGACGGGACGGCAGAAAGGCACGGATCATCGAGTACAACCATAACTCGAGCATGGCAGGCCATATCGCGAACGCGCGATGCTCTGTCGGTATCACGAAGCACAAAACACGGTTATTGCACTGGCACCGGCTTGGATCATTGAATACTTTGTACGGCCATGTCTTAAGTAAAGATTTGAACGAACTGTTTCAAAAAAAGATTTGAACGAGCCACGAATTTAAAAGGCGTTTAGCCGGGCTGATAAGGGGCTCTGTTCGTGCTAAGATCATGCGCACTCATGTACGGGGCCGGTACTGGCCTGGAGATATAGCGCACACAGTGCGCTGCGGCAGCCAGGAAGAAAGGAAAAAAAACGGAGAAAAGAAAAAAGAAAAAATAAAAGGAAAAAAGAAAAAGAAATAAAAGAAAGAGAGAAGAGGATTGGAAATAGAATGAAAAAAGAATGAAGATAGAAGGAAAAAATAGATAAAAGTAGTGTAATGAATTTGGTTTCTTCTCTCCACTGCTCATTGCGGATCATTTTCACAAAATGAAACCTAAATTGGGAGTAGCTTTTAGAAAAGAACTTACCCGGACTTTGGGAAAAAAAAAGAACTTATCCATAATGACATGGGATATACAGTATCGAACTCTCACCCTACATGGATTGAGATTAGAAAACTCTTCCATATAATGACCTGAGATGTATTACTACGACAGTATTGAGCTCTCATCTGTTTCATACTACTCGTTGAGGTCAGCCTACCGTAGTGTTACACGATAAAGGATAAAAATCTCAAATTAGCGGTACTTTTAACACAGCACAAAATGTCAAAATCTCACGGTACACTGATTAAAATGGTTCAAAACCTTTAAAAATTGATAGTGATTAAATAAACAACAGTTGTATATCATCACTGCAGATGCACATACCACACATTCGGTTTCATTCCATGGGCACGGGAAATTCAACTATTAATACGAAACTCAGAAGATCATAGTTACAACAATTGTCCAGAACACGTCAAGAAAATAACAACCAGACAATCCGACATAGGACAAAGATCAGACAACCTGACAGTCACAGAACACATCTAGATCATGCTACAATCACCAGAGGCTGCGCACATCCTAACTTTATTACACAACATAGGCCGGTAAGGCGAAGTTAACATAGAAAACAGATGCAAATCGACGGAAAACACATGCAAGAGTCGTCTTTCTCGAGCAGGTCTAGCTATCAAATCCTATCTCCCGTTCTATCGATTCCTCCCAAGAACCGATAGAATGCAAGATAAGATGCGGCCTGCGTGCCGCAAGGCAACGTCGGACGAAGCGTCACAAGCGGCGCCCAAGGCGGCCGACGACATGCCGCTCGACCACAGCCGGCCTGTCGCCATTCCGCGGCGGGCTAAACCACACCGGTAGGAAGTCCACCGTGTCGCAGTCGAAGCATGAATTTGAGAAATGGGACACCAACGTCTGCCGACCCTACGAAACGAAGGACGAGCAGCAGCACGTGAGATCAAGGGCATCGGCGGCGCATAGGAAAACGGTGGCAGCGGACGGCGGCGTACCTGGATGGTGGCGTAGTCGACCTCGCACATCTTCCGCGAGTCGTTGGCCTTCCAGCGGAAGCCATGCAGGTACTTCCAAAGCCGGAACGCCGCGTCTGACGAGGTGACGTTCACGAAGCAGTAGCCCTTGTTGGCGTGGGACCTTGGCAGATACAACAAACGAGGTTACAGACCGATCATCAAAGACCGTAGCTTGATTAGTACTCGTATCAAAGCATAGGCGTGGTACTTGAAGTCGAAGGGAACATAGAGGAAGTCGTATTCCGATTTGGCGCCGCCTCCGCCGCCCAGTGCAATTTTCTCGTTCTCCTCGGCACAGTGCTGATCAAGGATATTCATTACTTTTTGCCTCCTGAGTGGAAAACGAAGTAAACCACCAGTCATTATTAAGCATCAACAAATGAGAGGGTGAAAATTACCAGCGCACAAGTTTTTAGAAATTTGTATGGAAAAGATGGAACGGCACTTACGTGAAACCATTAGGGATGTTGCGGATCATCAATGTCGTAAGACCAGAAGTAGGATCGAACCGGCGTCGTGGTCGTGGGGAGCGACGTCGCGATCCGCGCCCACAATACTTCTTGGCCGTAGGAAGCAGCTGAACGGTCTGGCTTGCGGTTTGTCGCCGGGAGCTACGTGGCGGCCATGTTGCCAGTCCGGGATCCTTAGACGACGGCGGCGACGATGGAGCTACGGCACGGTACGGGAATACCGCCGCGAGAACGGACGGCGAGTCCGGAGGACTCGTCGCAGCAGATGTGAGAACGGAGCGAGGGGAAGGCTCATCGCCCAATGCTACTGCGTGTCCTGCGCCTCCAACGGCCACCGCTCGCTTCGCCGCCGCCGATCGCATTCGCGGCGGCCGCGGCTTGGGCCGGCACTTACCGCTGGCGGCACGCCACGTGCGCCCGGATCCAGCTGGAGGATCGCCTCCATTCTTCAGGGCGGCCGGCTGAGGCTGCGCGGCATGCAGGACTCGTGTCGGTGCAGCTGGCCGCGGCATCGGCCCCGGCGGTGGCAGGCCCGCGACAGGGCCTTGCGGGAACCCCCACATGGGCGGCAGAGGCGGACCAAGGAACGGGTTCGGAAACCCCGGCGGCGGAGGCTGGCCCTGGACGGGGCATGGGAACCCCGGTGCCGGTGGCAGACACTGGAACTGGCTCGAAAACCCAGGAGGTGGAGGCTGGCCCATGAACTGGCTCGGCAACCCCACCGGCGGCAGCATATCTGCAGGATGTGGCACGTAGGTCACGAACATGGGCGGGGCCGGCAGGGGAACGAGTGGCGCCTGCGGCACGAAGACAGGTGCATCGGCGCTAAGGGACGAGGAAGAAAAGGGCGCCATGGGAGGGAGACGAGCGACTCTTGCTTCACCTCTCTCGTTCGGTGGGGGGGTTCTTTTGGAATAAGAACCTAGCAGAGGCCAGAGCGTGGGGAGAGAAGAGACCGGCCGCGGACGAGAAGGGCAGCGGCTGCCGGGTTATGAAGGGCAAAGAGGATCCAGCACAACGGTGTCCTTGTGTCTCTATCTGTGGGCTCGGTTGAGGCGTTTCTGTCCAGCTGGGTGCCCGGAGCCGTCGTCCTGAACTAGAAGGGGAGGTGTTGCGCCTTGCTATTTTATGTGCTGCTCTTGGATTCTGGCCGGAGGGAAGGGGGATTATCTCTGCAGACAATGATAAACCGGAAACTGAATCGTGTCCGGTAATATATAGTCTATCTGACGAACAGAGCAGGAAGAATCAAATGGGCAGTGGAGTGTTTCAGTAGGGTCCAATCGTACGGGATCGGTGTTGCCAAAGACTAGTGATCTTTCCTACTCGACGATCCTACTAGGAGTAGGATGCTAGCTAAGTTTTTAAGAATATCCAGTACTCGCAGAAGCTCCTACTATTTCATAGGTGTATCTATCAAAATATCTTGCGCATTATTTTCATTTGACTCGTCGACCATGTATGTGAAATGTGATTTAGAACTAAACACATTAGATCCAGTCTTGTAACTACTCTCTCCTTTCCTATTTATTTGACGTTTAGACATGTTTGATAACATTAAGAATTGTGTGAAATGACAGAAGTGCCCTTTATATAAAGAATAAGTGGCAGCTGGCCTGATCGTTATGTGACTTCTTGAAACTGAGGGCTAAAACAGAGAGACAAAAGAATATTTAAGTTGCAACGTCAAATATTAAAACAGTTTTCCATTTGTTCTAGTACGTCAAATTTAGCAGGTGCAAGTGCGCCTACTATTAGCAGTATCCCGTTTCTGTGCTATTAGTAGCAGTGCCACTGTGCAGGTTTAGTCAGAATTAAGTGCTACTCTAGCTTACTTTTTTTAAACAGAGATTCAGTGGCTCGGCCATGTATTTCGATAGCTGTACTCTTGCTGCAGTTTTAATCGAGCTTTCGCCGCGCTAGTGAAGAACAGATCTTCGTGGATTGGATCCCAATCCCGAATCAAATAAACGGCAGCCTAGATGTACTTGCTACACGCCTGCTTGTACTTGTGAACGCCTCATCATCGGGACGCATGGTGGTCGTGGTAACTTCCATTTGCGAAAACACACGCGTCATTTCATGATGGTTCGTTCCCAATACAAGGTCATCTATTACCATACCGAAGCAAAGGCTCACACGCTTCTAAGGAACACTAGCAAAGATAACGTGATGTTTCAACGAGATCAGCACCTGTGTTTCTGAACTCTGGAGGGTGCTAGCTTCCGCGGGTGGATATATAGCGCTAGAAATTCCTCCGGTGGAGGTGGCACTAGTTCATACAGGATACCATCTCTGTGTAGTCCAGTGATAAGCTCATCGAACGAGTCGTATCCGGAGTTCAATTTTCGCAACCGGTTGATGCGTTAGCTATACGGCGGTCTAGTCTAGGCAAGCATCGATGTGTGTTACCGCGTACGTATATAACCTTGACGAAATTAACCCAGCCGCTTGACCTCTTCCATTGTTGCAACAAACGAGGAAAAGGGATGCGACAGTGGGCCGGGAGCGCGTGCCGCAGGCGCCCGTATTTGTGGATGGACCACGCAGCGGGAGGCCGACGGCCACGCCACGGACGGGGTTTGCTCGTTCCGCTGCCGCGGCAGCCATTCTACAGCCTCAACCCTGGAATGGAATGGGCCACGGACGGGGTTCTGCTCGTTCCGCTGCCGCGGCAGCCATTCTACAGCCTCAACCCTGGAATGAAATGGGCAGTTTCTGTTCCAGTTAATGCCCTCCTGCTTGCTTCACCTGTTGATCCTTGCGTCACTCTATAATGCTACGTTGCCTTTGTGGGAGGTGGAAGTCTGTACTTTCTCCTCTTTGCCTGTGGTGTATCGATCGCCGTATGGTTCAAGCAACAAGATCTTTCTCGTAAAATGTAACAGGGGTGGTGGTTCTTATGAGATACTCCACCACAATGGAAGGATTTCTGGTGCTTTCAACTAGTACTACTGCATGATTCGGTCCCCCGGCCGCAAGATCAACACGGGTCGAACCATAACCAGTGATCGCGCGGGATGCGAGAGCAGCGGAGATACTTCGATCCGGCCCAGGTGGCTCGTGACGCGGTCCACGCACCTGCGAACGGCCTGCTGCCCATCCCTGCTGCTGGCCTGGGCGACGCCGGCACGGCAAAAGAGCGGCCACGGCGCGTAGCAGCGACCGTAGGAGGACCGCCCATCAAACCCGGGCGCGTTTCGTGCTCCGCGCCGGGGCGTAACGTGCGTTGGGCGGCGCGCGCCGCACAAGGCCGTCCTCTCTGGTCTCCTCCCTCCCCCCCCGGCCCCGCCCGAGTCCACCACGCAAGGCACGAGCCGAGCTTCCCGCGCGGTCGAGCAGTCGCGTGCAGCGTGCCGGCGACTAGGCCGTACCGTAAATATTTGCTTCGGCGCGTTCGGTCCGCGGATCGCTGGCCGTATCGCGGAATAGCGAGATACTCCCTCGTTCTAAAATATAACAGATTTAAAATCTATTTCAAAATATAAAATTATAATTAATTCAATATGTGGACTATGGATATAGTATAGAGATAAAACGAGAGGTATTTAACTATTATTTTTGTCTCGGAGCGGAGGGAGTAAGCCGTGACCCCAGCTCCGGTAGAGGAACTATGCGGTCGTGTAGTCCCATTTCCTACCGAACGATGCAAGCAAGACGTGCAAGTGTCTGTCCCAGCAGCCTTGCGGACCGTGTACAATGATTGCATGGCGCCGTAGATCCGGAGTAGTATTTTATTCGCGACAAGGCGAGACAGGACCGGTGCTTTCTTCCGCATACGCGGGGTTGTAGAATAAAGTTCTGAGGAGCCTGGAAATTTCTGAACGACGACTAGAGATGCGCGTGTGGACGTATCGCAGCAAAGCTGATCGATCGATCACGGCCACAGTTAGCGACCCGTAAAACCTGGAGCACGCGCGCGTGTGCGGCGCCAGGGAACCTTGCTCGGGACGGACCCGAGTCGGCTGCTTGCCTCTATCTACCTCTGGATGCCGCGAGAGAAGGTTTGGGTCGCGATCTGTTTGAGCGTCTCCGCGAACGATCAAGGCGTCGTATGTGTCCAGTAAGTTCAGTCAGATTCGAAACGGACGTTTCGTTCGTTTCCTGGAACCATCAACGGCAGCGACAGGCCATGAGGTTTCAGAAGATCCGAATACAACCCCCTCGCTCTGACCGAGGAAGGATCGCCTTGATCTTTTTCGCCTGCTTTAGAAAACCGAAGCTCGGATGGCTGGGTCTTGTGCACTGCGCTGTGATCCCTTCGACTCTCGTTCTTGATGGCGAGTCAGATCACATCGACTCCCGAGTGTCGGTACAGCTATTACGGTCGCTTTTTTCGCCGCGGCCGAGGCGGCCTGCGTGTTTTGCTCGTGATCATGGCGCCAGTTTACTGCGTCTGTCCAACTTCAGGCATTAGGCCTTTTGGATACGATCGAATCTATAGACATGCAAATCTACAGTATCTCGCCGTGTCGATACAGACGTCGACAACGAGATACAGAGGTCGTGACTTGTGAGACGAGTATCGTTCTTGTGTTGATACGCTTCCCATTCTTTCATTATTCCTGTATAACCTCCACGAGTTGAAGAAGCAAGTGGCAGAACCAGATGTTGGCCTCTACTCTACGGACCTCACCGTCTGCCTCTACTGCTCTTCGGGGTGCAAATTTTCAACGGTGCAGCGCGCAGAAAGTTCCATGGTGCAGATGTGCTGGTAGACATGCAGGCGATGTCAAACTTCCCTTAATTGCCCATGAGATATGTCTACAAATTGGTAACGTCTTGTAGCTTCTGGACGCAGACTAGTTGGCCGTACCTTCTGGACGTACATACTGGCCCATGAGATATGTCTACAAATTGGATGCCACCCGGCCCGAAATGAATACTTTTATTGGGCTGTTCACTCTGGATGCATCTCTCGAGCCCAGCAAGAGCAAAAAAGGCCCTTACCATACATTGGGCCGTAGAGACCAATAAAGACGGCACAAGAAAAAAGAGGTGGGTGAGCAAACTCAAAGTAAGCTGATGCACATATTACTCTGAATTATTACTATAAAAAATAGTTATTTTTTACAATACACTTTAATAGATTTTCTATTTTATATTATAGTTTCACACTCATGCGCTTTGTACGCTACTCTATACTACCAATACAGGATATGGATACACCTATCAAACAGCACTAGAACATTTTATAGTATGCTCTGATGAATTTAAAGTACCAATGCTCGTACTCTATTTTAAAATATCAAATAGAATACCTAGCTACTTGCAATCAAACTCGTACTTTACTCTAAATATTGAGTCGACGTAAGTGCGGACAATCTAAATTGGTGAGATCATGAAACGGGAGAAGAAAAAGCTGGCATCATGGTCCGACAAAATGAGTATTGTATTTCGCTTTCCTTTAGCTCCAAGCTTTTGCACTCAGCCGAGAGAGAGAGAGAGAGAGAGAGAGAGAGAGAGATGTGCACTGTAGCTGCACCACATATATGATGTCACTCACGAGACGAGCATGTCACATATGGCCCTCGGAGAAGAAGAGAACATGGCGACATGATTCCTTGGAGATGGCGATGAATCTTTTGGGATCCTTTAATTAGCAACAGGTGCAGTACAAACAAGGGGCCCGAATGGCCTGAATAAAGTGTACTGGCAGGGAGAAGCATGCGCCCTGGCTTGTGAACGAGAAGGAAGCAGGAAGCCAGTGTTTTTGTGCATGGCCTGGGTAAAGTTGAAAGAACAAAAGGTGTTTCGAATAAATTCTTCTTGTACGATTTAGCCTGGGAAAAGGGCACAGATCGTCGACCAAAAGTTGCGAACAAACGGCCTGCTGCTCATCACTGTTGAACACTGCCCTAGGTAAGAAATTGTCTTTGAGGTCAGCTCCTTACTGTGAGACTGTGACTCGTGTTTTGAATGTTTTTTCCCTTTGGTCCTCAACACGACATGATATGGTTGCAGCAGTTTACTGACTTCGGTGCTACCAAGATGTTCAGAGATACAGTACGTACTCGACAGTAGCTGTATGGTTGTATGGACAGACTCGTTATTTGCTTCTTTAGCCATGACAAGGTAAGCTGCCGGTGTGCACAAACACAAGCAAAGGTGACTTGGACTTGAAACAAGCCGTGTGTGCGTCCGGGAACGAAAGCGAGCTCAGGTGCATTGGATGAATTAAAGTTGAGTTCTGAAAGACCAACGCAGTCATGCATTGCGTTGCATGTTCAGATGAGAGATGACACACACACACACGGTACACATCACTTTTATCTGCCCCCTTTCTGTCAAAACAAATGTCGCCATCGTTGGCAAAGAGATGAGGGAACGAACAACTCCAACTTTTCTCAACTGAAGAGAAACTGGTGTTACGAGCGGCAGAGCTAAGGACGGAGGCCTAAAGATGCGCGCGATCGACACCTATCTCCGGGTCGCATATAAATGGGAACAAAAGTTGCACAGGGCGAGGGCTTTTGTGAGCAAGCAAGAACAAATTAAAGGAACCCTAAGGCCTAACCCTCGAGAGCTTTCCATCCTCTCTCACGGTGACACGCCGAGAAAAATAATAGAGTACTCGGAAAGCGGATGCTCTCCATGCCCTAGCTACTCGATCGCAAAAAAAGAAAATTGATTTCTCCAGCTGCTACTGCTGCATGTGCATAAGATCATCAGGCTCTCCCAATGGCCGCCTCTAATTGAACACGCTGCAGAAGCAGGCAGCGAGCAGTATCCCGGCTAGTGCATGCAATGGAGCCGGAGGAACACGACGATCCGACAACATTCTGCCTGCTCCAACTCCAAGGATGCATGGGTCCGTCGGGACAGGTCATGAGCGATATGCCGCTGATCGATCGGTGGCGAGTTGTTTCGTCAGTGACGTGTGTGTGACATGGCGTGTGGTGTGACAAAAGACAATAATTGTGCACGCATCGATCGATCACGATCGGCCGCTTGCTTGCCTGCACGCACCTTCCCCGCGAGCTGGGGACCAGGCTGTCCGAGTTTTTCTGCATGGCCTTGCTACGGTTGGGTTTATTAGGGCTAGTAGATGTTGTTAGCCATGCGGTCTCACCAAATCTTAGACGGTGTAGTGAGAAATCTAAAAGGATTGTAGCATAGTTTACGCTACGGAGCATGCAAATCCCAGTATGAGAAGCGAAGAAAAGTACCACATTCAATCAATTTTATAATATCCTCCTTTATTTGTAATCTAAAAACTATAAATATTCAAATTTATAATACTTTTTTAAATTGCAGTATTTTGCCAACAAAAATCCACTACGTTCGTTCTCTAGGCACCATTACAATTAATCAAATAGACCAAATTTCATATATAAAATGTATAATTATCCAGAACTATCATTTCATAAATACGCATCTGAGAAATAGCCCAAAATATATTAATCCATGGATAGCAATGAAATAAAAAAGCAACCATAACATAATAATAAATGAATATGGGAATCTAAAATAATACGATATTAGTTATAATTGAATTATCAGCGCTAGTCATGCAAATGCGCTGGTCGACATACTAGTTTAGATAGAAGTTCAGGAAATCATAGAGATCACCATTTATAAATTTAATTTGTGGATCCTGTAAAGGATGTGTTTTGAATCATATATAAACAATATAATGTGTTACTTTCATTTTACATAAATCGTTGCATTCATGTGGATCGGATAAAACAAAATTTATTTCCAGTTGTAGACGTTAAGAATCTATGGACGTAGATTACTACCGCACAGTTGTACCAAACTGTTCATATATTTCATTTTTTTCTCTATGTTAGGGTGCTTATCTGTTCTATGCAATTTGGCATCTTGCTTGAACATGAGGGCACGTGAGCCCCCTCATTACCACCAACCACTCAACGCAAGTACTTCAGGGGACCATGCCCTCTCCTCTCCTCGCCCTCCCCACTCTAACAAAACCTAAGGATTCCCGATGAAGAGCCCTACACATCTTAGCCTGCATGCATCCATGACAATATTTTCCCCTTAGAGCAACAGACAGACAGAGTCACACATACAGAGAGAGAGAGAGAGAGAGAGGGAGGGAGAGGGAGAGGGAGGGAGGGAGGGAGGGAGGGAGAGAGAGAGAGAGAGTGGTGAACACTGGCTAGAGCAGAAAAAGGGGGGGCAAGTGCTATGTATGTCCATGTACCATCTTCCATGTGTTGACAGCGGTTTTCCATCTTGGAAGGACATGCCTGTAGTAGCTCCGCTGTTAGTTAGTGCTAATAGGCTATTTGTTCCCCATGTAATTAATACCAAGGAAAAAGGAAATGATATAGAGGCATGTAGTACTGTACTGCTGCATGCACCTTGCTCTAGAATCTGTCACGTCTAATGTTTTCTCCTATTCCCTGCAGTACAAACAATGAGTGTAATCATTTGCAAGAATTCCTTCCATCCTTTGGTCGAGGCTAGAGCAAATGAAAAGTGACAACAGCTATGCAAGTAGCATCGTGTTCTTTTGTCTACTCACACTGTTCACTTTGTCCTATAGCCCACTTTCAATCCCTTACTAAGACTTGCCCGCAGCCAACGTCCGAATTCTTGCTTTACCCAACCCAGTTCAAAAAGTTAACTGCTCTACGAGTTCTACGCAGGGTTCTACTCGAGAAGTATAAATCGTCCGAGAAATTCTAAGTCAGAGTCTGTAAATAGAACTGGCTTGCATTCTTGGAAAACGTCATAGTTTTTAGGCATCGATCAAGCACCAGTGTGCACGTCGTCGTCGTCATCATCATCTCCAAGACTGTAGAGAGTACTAAGCAGTTTTTTAGGGCACGCGTATTTTGGTGTCATCTCCAAGCAACCCGAGTATGCAAGGCTGCATTTGTGGACCATGAGATCAAGAGGTTGCTTTGTTATTCCCTTTTATACTATCTACTGGGAATGAAAAAACTGAGTTGCAGTTGTTCAATAAAAGTTTCAGAAAGAAAGAAGATTGAAAGAGACCAAGGAATGTGACAAAGATGCAAAGATATTTTTGTATATATACATGCATCAGGCTAGGAGTATGAGATACCCAACACAGTCTGGAACTACCTTTACACACTTCACTACAGAATCGCTAACTTCTCGTTTGATTTGTAGTAGTAGTTCTTAAATACCGGATAGACATAACCGGACCGTAAAATAATGGACGAACCACTGTCCAGTTCACACTGGAAAAGGACGTCCGTGTTATTTACTAAGTAAAGCTGCACCTGCCCGAGAATAAAACGGACAATCAGCAGAGACGTGACGCGCCAAGTTTTGTCAATAGATTTCTCAATGAGATTCCACGACATAAATAAGTTTTATATAAGTCAAAAATCTCAAATTTTCTACCGTTGATGGGTCCATCATACAATGAGGTAGAAAATAGTTGCAATTTTCCTGCTAAAAAGTGCAAAACGAGAAACACAACTGAAATGACAGGACTAACATAATGATCGATATGCACACCAACGGGCAAAACGGAAACCAACGAACAAGCATTAATATTCAATGCATAACGACCCGCTGACGCGCATCATCATTCTTGATAAAAATGCAGACAGTAAGATGAATCTTGAAGGATATTATTGCGGGGTATCAGCTATCATTTCAGCAGGGGCCAGGACTTTCGAAATTATATATATATATGTGTGTGTTCTAAAATGTTAAATTTTAATATGTAATTGCTTTACAACCTGTGCTGCAGCAATAAACGTAAGAAATTTACTAACCTATAACTCCAGAGTCAAAATCAAAAGCCACGACTTAAAAACAAGTACATCTCTAAACACAAATGCATGAAAATCATCTTACAAATGGCCTTATTCAGGACATGACGTGTCAAAATCTTTACCGAAAATCCAAAACAACTAAAAAATGTCACAGCATATGAGAATATGTCTATTACATGCAAAACTAAAATTCACCACCATTTAACTCATTGTATGAATGTAACATAACGTGCAAAATTCTTCACCTCGGTTGTCCAAAAATGAAAATAACGGGATGAAAGCCCCAAACAAAAAAACACAACTATATATAAAGTAGTGTGCGACGCAAGCTGTTTTCCAAATTTAGTGCCACGTGAAAATCTCTAATCCTAAATAAAATTTTAACTAGTGACATAACTACAAAGTCTTACATTTGTGGACGGAGTGAGTATTGAAGAGAAAAAACTCGATCTGTTAATTTTTTTCGTGAAGGAAACTGGGGATGGGGAAGCGCTTAGAGCAGCTTAATTTGCCATTGTTTCCCTAAAATGATAAGAACATAGTATTGATCAGCAACAACATTAGACATTACAAACGAATGTCACATGGCTAAAGGGAAACCAGATTGCAAGAGAATAATTTTAAAAGAAAATCAAGATTGTCAGCGACATCACATGTACCAAAACAAATATAGACCTGGCAAGCTATATGAGTAACATTTATATTTATCACAGACACAAGCATATACACTTGTATATTGTGGGTGTGATCGCTTCAGATTTGCTGTGCTGCCTGCTGCAGGTGGCTGCAGCAGCCACCAGAGCAAACTCTCAACCGATAAGAGCCTGTCACATTAGAGTATCTTACTTAATACATCATTTTGTCATAAAGTGATTCTTTCTTGTATGCTCATGCAAATGTAATTAAAAAAATGTAGCAAAAGGCACCAACGAAGCAAAGCCAATACAGTAAACATTTCTAACGAGATAGAAATTATGCAATTTCTTGTGAGAAAATCGAGGCGCTGCATAAAAAATAATTTTATGCCGGATATAATCGTTCCCCGTGCAACAATAGTTAAAATCCAGGATTCATTCTGCACAAAGGCCAAGAAAATAGATGTTCGCGACATGATGTGATTTGAAAATGGTGTAGCAATCCAGGAAGAACAAGTTGATGTCAGGGACGAACATCGAGAATGTGCCCTGACTTCCAGATCTCGCAGTGTGACTACGCCCGGAACATAAGAAAAAACTTGGAGAATCAATCAAGGGATTGGCGCATGCCTCTATCGGTCGCAGTTTCGAATCTTCATATCGTTCGTCTCTCCCCCCATGAGCACATGATTAGTCAATCCTCCCGGAGGTCTAAGCGCAGGCAGGCATACTTAAGGAATATGATGTCAAGGATCCACGAGCTCTACCAATTAAAAGCAACTAGGTTTCTAGGGCTCAGCTTTTCAAGAGCAAAGGTGCTATAGTAGTAAAGCAAAGAGGTCGCACCTAATGGAGGCCAGACATATTAGAAGCGACACGGCGAAAGCGAAAAAAAGCTTGATTTTACGCCATACAACCAAAAACCACAGCGATAACATGAATTCAACACAAGAACGAGAACAGTGCAAGAAAATCATCTCAAATGCTTCATCAAGGTCCTAACTGTCAGATTTTAACCATATGCAGAGGCCGAGTATGTTGCTACTCACCTCGAATGATTCCAGGAAGCGACAGCCGACAGGTCTAATAAGTCCTAGACTCTAGAAGAAACATCAATTTATGCATCTCGATACGATTCAGAAGCTAAAGCGATTGGCAGATCGAGCGAGCGAGAGAGACGGTGTCATGGAGTGGTTACAGCGTGGCGGTCTGCGACGGAGCCGCCGGGCGGTCACTGCCTCGGGTGGCCGTGGAAGAACGGCGCGCCGGCTGTGAACGCGCCGTACGGACCCGGGGTCGGGTACGGATCCATCACCACAGCCGATGACACGATGGCGTTGCCCGCCCCACCGCCACCTGCTTCGCCCGCGGCGGCCGAGCTTGGAGGCGATCCGTCCCCCGCGTAGCGGAAGTGGTGGTACTCGATGGCGTTGCCGCCACCGCCGCCTGCGGAAGCCAGGCAGTGCGGGCCGACGTCGTGCAAGATGCCCTTGAACACGTGGCCGCCGATGCTGACGGTGGTCTGGTACGCGACCTCCGCCTCGGCCTGGTCGACCGGCCCCAGCCGCACGCAGCGGAACACCGCCTCCGAGCTCACCTCCCGCGGGAACCTCTCCGCGACCGTGACCATCCGCTGATCCGCTGCACGCATACAAAGCACCAGCCACAGCGCAAGAGACGAGTCAAGAAACAGCACGAGGAACGAGCCGGACCAAGACGATGCCACGATTGTCGACGCGCATGATGAATTTTGCTGTGTACTATGTTGTACCCGAGGAGGTGGCGGGCGTGGCGTCGGAGAGGCGCGCGCGGGGTCGCTTGGTGACGTCGCCGGAGGACGGGCCGGCACCCGCCGTTGTGGCGGCGGCGGAGGCCGCAAGCTGCTGCTGGCGCTCGCGGCGCTTGGCGGCGGGGACCCAGGTGGACTTGACGTGCGTGGGGCAGCTGAAGCCGCGGCTCTTGCAGCAGGTGCGGCAGCGCTGGTGCGCGCAGTCCTTCTTGGCCTGGTTGCCGCAGTCCTGGCAGCTGACGCCGCCGCCCCCGCCGCCGTCGCGCGTCCCGCGCGACGACGAGGACGACGCTGCGGCCCCCGCGAGCGACGGCGCGGCGCTGCCGGGCGGGTCATCGGAGGAGAAGCGGATGATATTGGGGGCGTAGAACGGGTGGAGCTGATGCTGGTGCTCGTGCTGCTGCCATAGCTGCAGGCCTGCGCCCCCCGCGCGCGCGGCGTAGAGGAAGGACGCGGCGGCGTCGGAGGGGTGCACCGGTGGGACGGACGGCGGCGCAGGGTTGTCGCGGCTGTGGTGGCCTCCTCCGCCTAGAGGGAACCCCGCCATGCGCCCAAATCCATAGGCCGGCGTGCCCGGCTAGCTGATCTGAGAGAGGCTCAAGCGAGCAGGCCTGGTTGATCTGTGTAGCGCACCGGCTGGTAGTAGCCTGCGCGCGCTGCGGGCGGCTCTGCCACGGATTAAAACCTGCGTGGTGAGGCCTGTGGTGCCAGCGCGAACTTCCACAGCCTGCGGATGCCAGCGCGAAGAGCTAGCGCTGGGACTCGCCCGCGGCGCAAACGCCTCGCTTTGATCGGAGACGTGCCGGTCGTGGCCCTGGCACGTTTCGATGCGCTGATCATGGTGGGGGAACGGTGCATTATATCAGTTGTACGAGATCTCCAGGGCAATCAGTTGTAAGAAATGAGAAGCCCAAACCGAGCGGTGCTGCTATGCTAGGGCGCGGCAGTAAACCATCAGTTTGTAGTAGCAAGTAATTCCTATGTCCGAAAAGTGAAAAAAATACTTGCAGACAGGTGTTGCTGGTGGCATGTCACTCGTCACGTCTTGCCGTGCAGCGGCACGGCCACGGCGAGTTCAAGGCTAGGAAACAGCTGGGACCTCGACAGAAGTCGACCGGTACAGGCCGCGCCCAAGCGCAGGCCGGCATGCAGCGGTTTTTACTGCGCCGCGCGCCCGCCGCCAGCGATAAAAGGGAAAAAGGAGTCGGGAAACAGGATCCCGAGGGCGCCGCGCCGCAGTGCCTGCCCCCGCCCTGCCGCGGCTGAGAAAGTCCGGGCCACAATAATGAAGCGGAAGCCGGAAGCGCGAGGCAGCCGGCGCCTCGAGCCGTGCGCCGCTGTTACTCGCCCCGATCCGCGCGTGGTCCTCGCGCCGCCCGCGCCTGCTTCGGCCGCCGCCGCTGCCCACGTCGCGTCGGCCGCGCGCGATGCCCTCTCCCTTGCTTTTTTGGCGGCTCGCCAGGGGCCAGGGCGCGGCGCGCGCTGATCCCGACGCGTAACGAACTGACCCCGGCGGCAGCGCGACTTGCACATACTCGGCCGTGAAGGCTCCGGCGGCATGCGGCCCTCGGGACGGACGCGTGGCTCGCCGGATTCACGGGGTAACCTGTCTCTCGCACAATCACAGTGTCCCAAAGCTACAGCGCGCCCTGTTTCCACCCAACTGGTAGTATGCGTGATCATTGCTCCCCTTGCTATAGCACTACTACTAGCTAGTAGTTCAAGTATTGCTTGCGTGCACATCAAGAACACGCACGGGCGCAAGAAAAAGAAAAAAGGCCTCACGCAGGCGGTCGATTCATTATCCGTGCGCGTGTCAGTAGCACACAGCAACGACACGATACGTACGATACAGAGAAGGAAATCGACGTTACCCAGATGCTTAGGACGGAACACTTTTACCATTCTATATAGCATACAGGCTACAGGTACCAAACCTACTCGTTGATAATCATCGGCAAATAGATAATCAAAACCCTCGCCAAGTTCGTCCGACGATTGACCGGACCGATCATCCTCCTCTAGCCATCAGCAGCCAAACGGCGACCTGCTCCTGCGCTTTTGTCACGATCAGATTGCACTTTCCCCGCCCAGCAAGCCGCCCGTATCCTGCCTACCTCCCTTCATTGTTCAGTCTTCATTCTCCCGAGAGAACAAAAAAAAAAGTAAAGCGAGTCAAGGCCGGCCGGCCGGCCGGCGCTGGGTGCTGCAGCGATGAGCTCGACGGCGAGATAGATGATGAGGGACGTACGTACGTGCGTGCGTGCAGCACGTACTGGTACGCGACGACGGGGGAACCGATGCATGTCTCGCCGTCGGCTAACACCGAAGAAAGCGCATGGTGGAGAAGCCATCGAGAGATCATATCGTATGCTGGTACGCGCGCGCCGCCGATCGAGTGGGCCTGTCATCACGATGTGTCTCCATAAAAGCTTGTCGTTGCGGGCTCTGCTTTATTAGTCTCGTGTCGTGTGATCACGACGGGAACCCGTCGCACGTTTTGCTCGATCCGGCGCTGTCTCTCGCCGCCTCCGATCCTGCTACGCTGTTGGAGAAGCGAGTGCTTAACCTGAGAGTGATCTTTTCAAGCTTCTCTTGAGACCAAGTGGCCTCTTTTTGTTGGAAGCACTAGGTGATGCATGTTTGTGTTGTGGTACTCATTCAGAACGTACCATCTTCTTTAATAAATTAAAAATGTGTCTTCATATTTTCTATACACTAAAAAAAGCTTGGGCCCTTTTCCGTCAGGTATTGATTATACATAGCACAATTTGGCCTGTTAGAGGAATTAGCGGGCCACGCCAACGAAGCGAGGAAAATATCATATCACAAAGCCTTCGGCCCACTGTTACTCGCGGCAGAGGTGCTAGATTTTGTAGGGCCTTCAGTTTTTTTCAATTAAAAAAAAATTCCTGGCTAAACAAAGGAACGTTTGGTAATCTTCGTGGAGCTGCCACTTGGACGCTTTGGAATTGACCGACGTATATATAGTTCTGCTCAATCTCCATTTTCTTAATGCGCATTGCAAGAGTTTGTATTGCGGAACGATGATAGTCCTCAAGGGACCTCCTCTGTTTATATAGCAAAGATTGCAGAGTGGAGTTCAAACGGAGTGGATCACAATCACTAGAACGTGGTAACAAACAGATAACCCACTACGAACACATATCTCACTACGTTCCTATCCTATGCAGCCGTTACGGGAATTCTGTTGTTGACTGAGCCGAGAGTCATTTTCTGACAGTCCCCCTCAATCTGAACTTGGTCTTTTCATGTTCAGATTGCGACAATTAATACTGAATGATGATCTCGGCAACGGCTTTGTGAATATATCTGCCAACTGATCTTTGGATGAGATAAACCGTACTTCTAGTGCTTTGCAAGCAACTTGTTCACGAACAAAATGAAAATCTACTTCAATGTGTTTTGTCCTTGCGTGAAACATCGGATTGGCTGTCAGATATGTCGCTCCCAGATTGTCACACCAAAGTATAGGTGCTTTAGGAAGAAACACTTCAAGTTCCTTTAGTAATGATTTCAGCCATACCAGCTCTGCAGTCACATTTGCAATTGCTTTATACTCGGCCTCGGTGCTTGATCTTGAGACTGTTGGCTGTTTTCTTGAACACCATGACACCAAGTTTGATCCTAAAAAGACAGCAAAGCCATTAGTTGATCTTCTGTCGTCAGGGCATCCGGCCCAATCAGCATCAGAGAATGCATGCAGAGTGACTGAATCACTTTTGTGGAACTGCAGTCCTTGATCAATCGTGCCCTTAACATATATGAGAATTCGCTTTACTGCTGACCAATGATCATCAGTAGGAGCTTGAATGTACTGACAGACTTTATTCACAGAGAAAGATATATCTGGTCTTGTTATTGCTAAGTACTGCAAACCACCCACAATACTCCTGTACTGAAATTGTTCAGTGTCTGACAGAGCTGTTCCTTTTTCCTTTGACAGCCTCTCACTGAATGCCATAGGTGTAGAAATTGGCTTGCAGTTATTCATGTTTGCTCTTTGTAATAAATCTTGTGCATATCTTTTCTCAGATAGAAGAATCCCTGCCTTTTCTTGTTTCACTTCAATACCCAGGAAGTACTCCAGTGGTCCTAGATCTTTAACTGCAAACTCTTTACTCAGTTGTTGAATAAGTCTTTATGTACTAACTGATGAAGAGCTCACTATTATGATATCATCAACATATGTCAGTATGTAGATACTTAGCCCATTTTTATTGAAGATGAATAGGGAAGCATCTGCAGAGGATGGCTTGAAACCCAATTCTTGAAGTTTGCTTGTCAGTCTTGAATGCCAAGCACGAGATGCTTGTTTTAGGCCATATAGTGCCTTGTACAGTTGACATACAAAGTTTGATGGTACTTGCTGATCTTGATAACCAGGAGGCTGATACATATAAACCTCTTCTTTTAACACACCATGCAGAAATGCATTTTGTATGTCAATCTGATGCATTGTCCATCCTCTTGAAACTGCTAACGAGAGGAGGACTCTCACAGTTGTGGGCTTCACCACAGGACTATATGTATCATAGTAATCTATTCCAAACCTCTGCTTGAAGCCTTTGGCGACTAACCGTGCTTTGAACCGATCCACAGTTCCATCAGCTTTTCTCTTTAGCTTGAACACCCACTTGCTATCAATTAAATTTATTTCTTTTCTTGGTGGCACTAGTGTCCAGGTCTTGTTTTTGACCAGTGCTGAAAATTCTTCATCCATGGCTTGCTTCCAGTGAGGATCATTCATTGCTTCTACATATGAGATTGGTTCTGAAGGCAGTGCCTTCTCTAAGACATTTGCATACCTCACTGTCCCATATGTAAATATTTTTGGTCATCTAATGTTATTCCTTAGTCTTGTCTGCATCTGATGCGAGACATTTTGGTTGGACTCTGCAACTTGTGCTTCATTCTACGTTGCTGATTCCTACATTGCTGATTCATCATATACTTCATTGCACTGTTCTGAATCTTGAGAATCAACTGATTCCCCCCTTGTCTCGCAGACTTGAGGTTTTTGGATACCTGCACTTTCAGAAGCTATATTGCCAGCATGATCAAGATTATGTAATGTGCAGTGCCTATTACTCGAAGGAAATTCAGTTGAAGCTGCTGAATTATTTTGAATGTCTGTTGTCAAGGGGGTTTCAGTTAAGTATTCTTCAGAATACTGAACTGAAGGTAAGACAGTGGGATGTCGAGAGTTTTGTATGGTAACTGAACGATCTATGTTACCAATTGCAAAGGGGAATTCTTTTTCACTGAATATGACATCACGAGAGATGTATATTCTGCTAGTTTCTTGATCAAGGCATTTGTATCCTTTGTGATTAGCAATGTAACCCACAAAGACACAAACCTTGGATCTGAAACTCAGCTTTCTGTCATTATAAGCCCTTAGATTGGGCCAGCATTTGCAGCCAAACACTTTCAGATAGCTATAATCGGGAGTGATTCCAAGAAGTCGAAAAAGAGGAGTTTCGTTGTTAATGACTCGAGAGGGCATTCTATTTATCAAGAAACAGGCTGAATGAAAAGCCTCATCCCAAAAACGCACTGGCATTTACGAGTGAGCAAGCATGGTAATTCCAGTCTCTACTATATGTCGGTGTTTGTGCTCTACTAGTCCGTTTTGTTGATGAGTATGAGGACAAGAAATCCGATGTGTGATGCCTATGGTCTGGAAATATTTGTGTAAGGGATGGTACTCCCCTCCCCAATCAGATTGTACAAAGAGAATTTTCTTGCTTAATAGTCGTTCAACATGTGTTTGAAACTGAATAAACACATTTTTCACTTCAGATTTATGTTTGAGGAAATAGATCCAAGTAAAACGGCTGTAATCATCAACAAAACTCAAATAGTATCTGAAGCCATTTACTGAAACTCTAGCAGGTCCCCAAACATCACTATGAATCAACTCAAGTGGACTGGATGTATTATGGTTTACTGAATGAAAAGATAATTGATGAGCCTTTCCCTGCTGAGATGCATCACAAACAGGGAATGACTCATCTGGGAATACATCAATATAATTTGATTCTAAAATTCGATGAACAACTGAAGAAGTGGGATGTCCTAGTCTCTGATGCTAAAGCTGTCGAGTGACTTTGGCTGTGGAGAAGGCTCTTCTGGTTGATTTATTTGGAATGTAGTAGAGTCCTTCCTTACATTTTCCTCTGAGGAGTGTGTGGTGGGTGGCTCGGTCCTTAACAAAAAAACAATGAGGATGAAACTCAGCATACACATGATTATCAGAGACCAGTTTGTTTATGGACAGTAAATGTCTATTGATGTTGGGTACATGCAGAACATTTCTTAGATAAATGGGTCGATAATCAGCAGCAATAACTGAAGTTTCTACATGAGTGATAGCCATACCTGCTCCATTAGAAGCTTGCACTTGATCATTGCCAGTGTAGCGTTCTTGCAGGCTCAGTCGATCGAGGTCATTGGTAATGTGATCAGTAGCCCCACTGTCAGCATACCAGTTGGAGTCGACTGAATAATTGTTGGTTACCGCAGCTGCTGCTACCTTGTCATCTTCAGCTTGGTAAGACTGATCAAAACGATACCAGCATCGTAGAGCAGAATGGCCAGCCTTGCCACACACCTGGCAGATTGGTCCACGGTTGTTCTGGCCACCATTACCACCTCGACCTCCAGAATTTCTTCCTCCATTGCAACCGCGATTTCCACGGCCACCTCGTGTGTTGTTGTTGTTTCCTCCTCGTCCTTGAAACCTGTTGACGTTGTTAGCTGATGGGACTTGGCTGTTGGTATTGTTATGCTCAAGCCTCATCTCAAAAGCCAACAGATGAGCATATAAATCACCAGAGGTGATGGTGTCGACGCGCGTGGTGATGCTAGTGACTAAGGCATCATATTCTGGCCCAAGTCCACGCAGCATATAGGTGATTAACTCTTCATCCTCAAGAGGCTTGCCAATAGAGGCAAGAACAATAGTGAGACCTTTCACTTTCCTGAAATATGCAGGTACAGTGAGATCGCCCTTTTGAATTGTTGCAAGTTGCATATGCACTTGCATGATTCTCGCCTTGGAACCTGATGAATACATCTTTTCAAAGTGTCTCCAAACATCTCGAGTTGTTGTGAGTCCAACAGAGGAAAGAATAATAGAGAGTACCATTTGATCTTGTAGATACCAGTTGGTATACTCTGGATTGATCACCACTCGTGGAGGTAATCCGTCAGCACCAGCATCCCCAGTGATGGTTGGATTTGGGCGAGTGATCGAGCCATCAACGTAGCCGATCAACTTGTGACTGCGCAAGTAAGGCAGAGAAGATAGTTCTCGCCGGTGAGCTTGATGCTGATCGCATGATTGAAGGATGGTGCGTTGGTTGCTTGTGCAACTTGAGTGGAGAGCGACATGGCGTGGTTACAGAGAACCCGGCTCTGGTACCATACAAGAGTTTGTATTGCGGAACGATGATAGTCCTCAAGAGACCTCCTCTGTTTATATAGCAAAGATTACAGAGTGGAGTTCAAACGGAGTGGATTACAATCACTAGAACATGGTAACAAACAGATAACCCACTACGAACACATATCCCACTACGTTCCTATCCTATGCAGCCGTTACGGGAATTCTGTTGTTGACTGAGCCGAGAGTCATTTTCTGACACGCATAATTGAAAAGACATGTTTCTGAAAGTTTCGAATAGTTGAAACCAACCTCACCTATTTAACAATATCAATGATTTAGGTAAATACTCCCTTCATTTTAAATTATTTGACGTTGGCTAGATTAAAATCGAACTAGCCAGCATTAAATAATTCAATCGCAGGAAGTATTAGTTTTCGAAAAACAACTGATAAATTGCATGTACCAACGCCATCAGTGTATCTGGCTTTACACGTATGACGTACCAAATAATTAAACGACCTCCGGTATCTCGCATAAACCGAAGTGTGCACAGAACAAAGATCCATTTGACCTTTAATCATTTGTTCACATCTGCCAACTCCCGCACTTTATGGATCAATAACTGATGAAAGCAACGACCCCGTCAGGCAAGCAAACAAAACTTTGCAGGCCGAGAAAAGTAATACTAGTGATTCTTGATTTCTCCAACTGAACTCCATTAATTAATAACCGCCAATTGCGTAGGCTAATTGATTAACAATGTGATCTAAACGCCATCGTCCCGATGGCATGCCCTGGTTCAATGATGCACGCACTCGACCACGAATCCATGGACGACGCGACGTGGATCACGTCAGATTGGTAAGCTTCCAGCTCCGCCTGTCCAGTGGCTCGCTGCTACCGGTGACGTCGTCCCGGTCGGTCGTCGTCTCCTCGCTGCTCGCCGCCGGCACCGGGACGATCTCCTTGGTCCGCCTCTCGACGCCACCGAACTTGAGCATCTCGACCACCTCGGCCATGGACGGCCGGCACTCGGCGGCGCTCTGCGTGCACAGCATGGCCGTCTCGACCACGGCGCGGAGCTGCTGGGCGTCGAACCGGCCGGCGAGTCGCGGGTCCGCGAGGCGCTCCCACTTGCGGCGCTCGGCCAGGGGCGCCGCCCACTGCACGATCTCACGCTTGACCCCGCCGGGGAGCTTCTCCAGCGGGCGGCGCGCGCTGACGAGCTCCAGCAGCAGCACGCCGAAGCTGTAGACGTCGCAGCTCTCGGAGACCTTCCCCCACATGGCGTACTCCGGCGCCAGGTAGCCCAGCGTGCCCTTCACCCGCGTCGTCAGGTGCGACACGCCGTCCGGGATGAGCTTGGCGAACCCGAAGTCGGCGACCTTGGGCACGAAGTCCGCGTCCAGCAGCACGTTGCTCGCCTTGATGTCCCGGTGGATGATGTGCGGGTTCGCCTCGTGGTGCAAGTACCTGTATGCAAGACAGCAGGGGTTCCTCTAGCGACATCAGACATGACGTCGTGATAGATCGTGGCAGAAAGAATGGACTGTCGTTGGATGTGCATGGCGTGCAAGAGCCAAGAGCACGGTGATGACTACTCACGCGAGGCCCTCGGCGGAGCCGATGGCGATTGCGACGCGGCGTGGCCAGTCGAGGGGTCGATGCTGCTGGGACTGGGAGGCGGGGGCGCCACGGTGAGGATGCAGGTGGGTGAGGAGGCTGTGGTTGGGCATGTAGTCGTAGACGATGAGGCGCTCGTCGCCGCCGGCGTAGAAGCCGCGGAGGCTGAGCAGGTTCTTGTGGCGGACCCGGCCGAGGATCTCCACCTCGATGGCGAACTCCATCTCCGCCTTGGCCGTCATCGCCTTAAGCCGCTTCACCGCGATCTGGTCACACGTATCACGCATGCACCTTCAACATCTTGGGAGTCGTTGCCGAAGGCGACTATAGTGACATACCACGGCATACCAAGTCATACGACGGATCAAGAACGCACGCACCTCGACGCCCTTGGCCGTGCGACCCCAGTAGACGGTGCCGAAGCCGCCCTCGCCGAGCTTGTTGCTCTCGTTGAAGTTGTTGGTCGCCTGCAGCAGCTCCTTGAGCGTGTACATCTCCCACGGATACTCCATGCTCCTGTTCTTGGACGCCCTCGACTGATTCGTTCTTCGGATCATCCAACCCAAGAAAGCGTGACGAAGATTCATCAGTTCAGTCGATCTCATCAGAGACACAACCGTGTGTATGTATAACCACATGCTACTCGTTGTTACTTGATATTAGAATGAAACGAGCAGCCATGAAAATACAGTTCATGATTAAAATGCATATATGTGTGTACCTCCGACGACGGGCTGCGGGCGCGGCGTCGTCTAGCTCCGGCTCGGAGTCGCCGGCGACGCAACAGAAGCACTTGTTGATCATATCTGCTCAGGCCAGTCGACGACGTACGGATTTGCAGAGGAAGAACACGACCTGGGAGCTGAGATGGAGGACCGATTTGGTTTCTGGTGTGGATACAGGTGAGAAACCAAGGGTGGACGAGGAGTGTTTCCAGAGGCAGCCAGCGCTTAGCTTCTTGTCTGTTCCGCTGGCTACAAAATTGTCCTCGTGTTTGCCTCTCTCTGGAAATTTAATAATAACTCCCTGCATCAACTGTGTGGGACTGTCATAGGGCTTCTTTAAAGGTTATGCAACTCAATATTTAGAGTGAAGGAGGTCGCAACGGTTATGTTAAATGTTATTTTTAAATAGAGAGATGAACAGTGTATTTTCTGTCCCTCAAACGCAGTAGTCTGGTCGACAGGTAGATTAATATTCTGTTTTAATACTACCTCCATCCCATTCAAAGTTTATTTCCACAAACTATTAAAGTCAAACTAATTTAATTCTAGTCAATTTTATAGAGAAAAGTATTAATATTACCACACAAAATAAGTATGTTATGAAAATACAAGTCATGGTGAATCTAATTGTACTAATACGGTGTTACAAAAATTAATGTTTTTTCTATAAACTTGGTCAAAGTTAAATTAATTTGATTTTGACCAACTCTAGAAATAAACTTTTGTTGGGACGAAGTGGTATAGAGTAGGAAATAGAGTATAACGTGTAGGCAGAATATTATATTATAGAGGAAGGAACCTTTTCAAAGTAATTGTAAAGATAGAATATTCTTTTAAAAACATTTTAAAGAGAACTCTGGAGATGTGACCATCTCTACGAGTGGCAATTCTTTTATATATATATAAGCACAAATCCGTGGCGGTTGGTGCTTGGGACTGAAGGATTAGCAAACCATGTTAGCTGAACACTTGGCAAATGGCCCATGATTTGCGGTTAGGGTGCAGCCCCATTTCTTATATGACTGCTGACCGACTAGCAGTCATCCTCTAAGGACGTCTGACTGATTACATGGAACATGACTCTTGCGCTTAGCTGCGACCGAGTCAGAGCAGCGACGAACTCAATCATCAGTTAGCTCCACTCTTTTGGACGGAGCAGTGGCACCGTGTCATGACAGGATCTGCTCAACCTCGATCAGGAGTTTGTTTCTTTCGTATGGCTCAATGCATTAGTTTGTTGTCTAACATCATACTAGTACCTTAAATTGGTTGATCTAGTGCAGGCAGCAGGACTAGAAAGGGAGATCACACCTAATGATATGCTAGTGAGTACTGCTGACGCTTCCAATTGTTAACACATGAAAAGGTCATGCATTTGCACAGGTTAAAAAAATTGGACCACTTGATGTGAAATTACGAGACGAAACCCAACGGATGTTAGGTGGGTCGAAATTCCTTTTTCTTTCATATCCACCTTATGAGAACCACTAGAATGCAAACAGCTAGGTGCAATTATGCAAAAAAGAAAAAACTCTCCTAGACTACACGTTCTTCATCCTACAGTTACTGTTTTTTATGTAAGCCTTCCACTTGACAACACAAATTGAAAAAAATAGATTATGAACACAATTGCCGGTTGGAGTGCTTATATTAAAAAAACAGTGACTATAGTGTGACCTATGAGAGTTTTTTACAAGATTAGACCAAATACTTTTTGCATCATAATCGCCCCTGAGCTAGTCATCATCTATATATATGTATATTAGAAAACACACTAATCCAGTCATGATTATCTGTTCATGTCTCACGAGCAATCTCATGTGCGCCCTAACAAGCTTACTTGGAAGGATACACTACATTAGTCTCGTGTGTTCTGGCTCACGCGTTACGGATCGATCGAGCCCGGGAGAAGGTGCTGGTCGAAGGCTCGTCTCGAGGCAGGGGCAGCGCGAAGCCACCGGCCGACGCAGCTTTCGCCCTGAAGCGGAGGGGGGCAGCGCGCGCGCGTCGAGAGGGAAGTCGGTCGTCCCGATCATGGGCATTGCTGTCCCGTGTTACCTTGACCAGCTGAAGAAGATCGACAAGGAAGGGGCTGATCGGCAAAGCGAAAAGGCTCGAGCAGACGGCCCGACGGCGCACAGCGGACGGCGAGACGTTATCCGCACCTTCGGCACCACCCAGCCCCAGTGGAATGCTTCTCCAGCGCAGCGCAGCGCCTGAGGGCAAGGAGCGTCACCTTGGACGGATTATGGCTCAGGTAAGGTTCCCGGTAGACCAGGAGGCATCCCAGCCAGCATGTCTGGGACTTTCACGCCTTGCGTCCCTGCACGGTCCATTATCAGGAGGATCAGTGCTGGAGCTATAGAGTTCTGAAGTTGGCAGGGGCGGAAGCGTACAGGAAGATTGGCTACGAAGAGGAGCCGAGGAAAGCTATGATGGGCAAGACGGTGCCCGGGAAAGGAATAGAACAGACAGAACACGACTCTGGGAAGTAGTTTATGTTATTCACCAGAAAATATGTACCCATTCGATTCATGCTTTCCTTCGTTGGTTTGTACTTTGGATCATCTTATACAATGTAATTCCAGCAATGGGTAGTTCCCAAGACACACCTCTAAGCAGCACGCACACCAACCCCAAAACACAATCCATGATATTCTTATGACGAAACAAAACTGCACATGAATTGAATAAAAAACTGCAAACTATAATACAATGCTCGCGAGGATATTCATCAGATTTTTTTCTGTTTTCAGAGAAACCAATCAATAGCTACAAACAATACTTGATCAAAGAACTCATCACTAAGACATGGCGTAGGAAACTTCTGTCCATGTTCGCAATCCATCAGTCACTTTTCTCCTTAACGTATATCTACTCTCTCAAGTTGCATCCACGGATGTAAGGGTGATCATACTTGATATACTTCGTCCAATAAGGCCGGTACTTGGTCATTGCTAACTCCAACCATGGCTTCATGTTCCCATTGTAGTGAACAACGGCAGCATTATCTATCTCTGAACGGTCTATGCTTGGATTGTACCCTAATCCAAGAACGTGCCACGACTTGTCCAGGGGATGCGTCAACTTGTAGAAGGTCAAGAGACCAGGTGGAAGCGTCCCAAGCTTCCACAGAACTCTGTCTTCATTCTGATAGAACAAAAAATAACAGCATGAGGATTACATCAGATATGATGTGTTCAAAATAGAACATGCTAATTTGCACAACAGGTTTCTTTTTGCAAATCAAAGATCTCACCATGTTTTGCCATTTGTGGTAGATCCCAGTGATATCTTTCTCCTTCCACTCCTTCAGATCAAATATGTTCATCCCATAAGCCCATCCACAAGCGTTAGGGTCGAAATTCCGAGCAATATGTGGGTTTGAAAAGTTAAGATACTTGTCAAAACGGTGGAAACTCTCCCCACAAGTTTCCACAGCGCCATTGACTTTTCCATTAAGATCAACATCCCACAAACCTGTTAAATCTTTCTGCACAACTATGTCATCATCGAGGAAAAGTATCTTATCCAACTTTGGGTAGACCTCTGGGAGATAGAATCTCAAGTGGTTCAGCATAGAGAGGTACTTGGGGTTCCGATACTTTAGGTTTGATGAACCTGCTGAGAGAGTGGTGGGTCGATCAAGTTTGAAATAATACTGTTTCATGGCAGCAGATTCAAGTTGCCGCAACACAGGACAGTATGATGAATTCAACCACTTGAATTCGTCCACATTCTCAACATGGATGGTGGCTTTGCCAGGTGGGTTCAGCAGAAACCACATGTTCATGGCTCCAAAGTTCAACTTATCAGTCACAAGATGGAAAACATGTTTCTCTGGCTCCTGAAGAAGTCATGCCAATTGTCAAGAATTGTTATTCAAAACTACTACCATAAAAGAATGCAACAAATTATAATAACACGCATATTACCTTGGCATTCATGATGGTTGAATTGACAACAACAGAGGCCGCTAAGACGTTGTCTGAGAAAAGTGCGTAATGGTAGAGATTTGGATTTTCTAAGTTTTCAGTCCTTGGGAATTTCCGTTTCTCCAGAGAGAGGAGATAGTAGTCAATTGTTAAATGCATAGACAAACAGTGAATGCTGTTTGGGATAGTCTTTGCTGCCAACTGGCTAAGAAACGTACTCTGCTTCTTCAAGCTCCGAACCTGTTCATCTGCTGACTGAAGCATAGCTCTGAGTCTCTGAGTTATTGCCCTGCAATCATACACTTCTTCTCTAGCCTTTGATAGAATTTGACCCATTGCTCTGATCTTCTCAGGTGCGCTGCAAAGGAGAGATAATTTGTGGGGAAAAAAGATGAAAGTAATAAAGTTTCTTTTCAGGAATAATGAAGTAAAGTACAGTAGTGTAGATGCACACCTGTGATGCAGGTCAGCATCTGTAGTAGCCTCTCCAACAGCCCGATGGCTCTCCTTGCTTCGGGTCTGCAGTTCTTGATACAGATCAGTCTTGTTTTTTGACTTAGCAAGCGCGGAGTAAACACGAGCCATGATAAGTTGGTCCCTCATCAACCTAACTGTAGAGTCTGAATTCTCATTCTCATTCTCTTTTCTCCAGATGCTGTATTTCCCAAGCACAGCAGAATCAACGGCCTTTGACCGCTCAATAGCTGCATTCTCAAGCTTAACCCTTACTTCATCATCCCTACGAACCAAATCCATTGCTCTTTTCTCCCGCCTTTTCTCCCTCAGCTTCTACAGTATCCAAAAAAGTATGTAGGAAACACTTACAAAAGAAAGCTCACAAAAAAAGAAATATGTAGACAAGGCTATAGAACTGTTACCCTTCGAGCTATTTTTGCCGCTGTGTCGATTTGATGATTATCTGCATCAAAAATCACTTTATTTTATGGTGTATAACCAACAAAAGATGGGAAATGCTTTTGGAAAACACATTCTTTTTGTACCAGAATCATATTTGGGTGATTTATTCTTTGGTAAATCATGGTCTGCACCACTGTTTTCAGTTTTAGCCTTGTCTTCAACATCTGTGCTCTTCTCACTGTCTAGATCATCAGTTTTCCAAGAGGGGGATGCATGATTCCTAAAAAAGTCAAGACTCAACATGCCTGCTTCTTTTTGACTAGCAGCTACAGCATCAATAACCTGAATTTCCAGAAAAAAATATGAAAATGCAAATTAGTGGAGGAAACATCAAGAGACTCATGACTATTTCATATGCAGTCAACATGATAAGTCAAAAGCATTGAATGAGCACAACATGAAAGATACAGGCTGCAAACACTTGCATACAATAACTGACATGCTAAGTCCTGAAAACTATGTGGCAAATAGAGTGAAGTGCACTAGAGGTCCGTCAGTCCCTAAAGTTGTTCAGGGACGTCACCTATGTCCTTTAAGTTTTAATTTTCAGTTTCAAGTCCCTAACTCCCTATAGTCCAAATCTCTCTAATCAGTGTTGATCTGCCTCCTTGGCATCTATGGGGCATCATGTGATCCAATTTTACCAATTTATCATTCATAGCACTCATGATGTGGTGGAGACGGCAGGGGACATCTCAAAATCATGGTCATGAAGGGCAGTGAGTGTAGCGACATGATAATATGTCAGGAGAGAGACCTGACTGCAGTGGATAGGAGACAGAGAATACAGACATGGCCACATTGGCGGTTTGGCATGCTATGGAACTAAAGCGGCACACTTACAAGTTTAGGGACCCAGATATGCAAATTAATAGTTTACAGACCTGAGACCTTATGGACCTATGTATCAATCCTGAATAAGTTTGAGGGCTGCTAGTGCATTTGATATGGTCTTTCATTCAGTCTGAAATGGATCATCATTTGATATTCTGCACATCATTTTAACTGCCAGAGGTCAGCAGCCAAGAACTCAAGCTGAGCAGCATGTGTGACACTGGGGATATTTGAAGTATAGAACTGAAGAACGTAAGGGTCTGATAAATTGTTGCATAACTAGATAAGAAGTATCTAAATAATGCACTACTAGTTGCAATATGTTCTGACCTCCTTAGACAAAATGGATTTCAGGTTCTTCATCACCTCTGCAACCTGCAAGACAGTATCCAAAGTGAGACAAATCCTCAGAAACAAGACTAGTAAAGCAATTGATGTCCTCTCAAAATGGATAAGTACCTGACCACCATTGCTACCCTTGGGATCTGCAGTTAAACAAAAGAATGTCACCTCATTTCAGCCTATGTAACATCTTATGTAACGCATCATGCTCATGACCAGTGGCGGCTGTTATATACATTAATGCTTGCACTGGACAAATTTAATAGTTTTGTTTGAGCCCTAAAATGTCATATTACTATAAGACTTCAATTCAGTTTTCACCCACTACCATACAAGTCTAGCAACAGCAAAATGTAGCACCAAGTGACATGGGAGAATAAATTATGCAATCATTGGATCATAACGTCATAGGATGATTATTCTGCTCCACCAACACTAATTCCATCCAAACGACAAAACATATCCACAGCAGACAGATTACAAAATAACAATACCTAAACCTAATCACCCCAAAAGTCTAGAGATTCCACACTCCAACGAAACATGTCGCGCTGACAATCCCAAGGAGCATCGAACCCTCAATCTAGATAATTTCAACCAAACACTATCCAACCTTGACCCTTACCGCACAACGCAACACGGAATCTAACTGCTCATAATGGTCCCACCACACCAGGGATAATGAAGGGGACACGAATCGGACCTGATGCGACGTGGACGTGTCCACCGTTCCGCGCGACGAGGAAGAGCGACGGCGCGACCACGAAGAGGAACACGATGACCACCACGGGGGGCAGAACGCCGAACCCGGAAGCGGTGCGCCTCCCTCCTCCGCCTCCGCCGGCGGTGGAGACCAGTAGACGATGCTTCGGGGTCGGCATCGGCGGCGAGAAACGGTTTCCAGGTCCGATCCGCCGCCGGCGGGCTCGCCGGAGGGCCGGGCGTGCGCGCTTCCTTCCTTCGGAGAGTGGGGAGTGAGGTGTGGAAACCAGGAACGGAACGGAAAGGAAGGGAAAGCACCCACCAATGACAAAGCGACGGGCCGCGGCGTGCTGGACTCGCGGTGTTTGGTTTAGTGAAAGCCCTGTTTGGTCGCGCACGGCTTCTATCTGAAAGCCTGTTTGGTGCTAGGAGGCCTGCTTGGGCCGTCCCGTGGCAAAAAAAAAGGGCTATGGCCTCTCGATGTATTTCGTTTTCGCCTTAAAAGTGAAAAACCAAATGCAGAAAGTGAAAGGCCTAAAAACATGCAGGTGCTCGTGCTCCCAAAAAAGCTTTCAGATGCTCAACAAAAGAATATAGCTTTAAGCTAATGATCACCAATCATTCTTTTTCAAGAAATAAGACTAATCTTCAATAGCGTATGTGAAGATAGATGGCATTCCTATTATCGGAGGGGCAAGTGATATTGACTCCTCATGAACTGATGTACAGAAAAGAAAACACGGAAAAGACGGCAGGGGGCGTATGCATCAAGCAAGGCCGGACGAATTGACGTCTGCTGACAAAGTTGCCGATGCCAGCAACGGCGCAAAGGCAATGTGGTGTTTCGCGTTAAACGCCCCCAGCAACTTGGAGAAAACCCATCGTCGATTTATGCGAAAATTCCAGAGCCACGTACGGAGCTTCATCGAAGGCGGCACGCAATCTCGAAAGCTACCGGTAACTCGATAGTCCTGGCACAGGTGCATTTTTCAGAGCAACAGTTACCAAACTCGCAACAACTTCTCCGGTTCTCCTCCCAACGCTTCCACACTTCAGAAGAAGTGTCTTTGGCACCTTCTGACAGAGACTTGGATTGACATATCACACGACTAATTTCTAATCTTGTATGGTTAATTTTTTTATTAAAGTAACCAGCGTTAAATTAAAAGAAACGGGGGGAGTCTGATTTACAAGTATGATTCCACTGTACATACAACATAGTTAGGTCCAGTCCAGCTCAAGTGCTAAGAGTAGTGAATACGAAACTTGCCATCTTGAACTTGAAGCAACATGTCGAACACTGAACATGTACATCATTGTTTGCCATCTACATTCTAGAGTTCTATTTACAAAGGTCGCATGTTCATATACCTGCCCCCGGTTGTGCTACTGTTGAAGCTAAGCGTGCGGAGATACTGCTGAGCTGAGGCTAAGCTAACCTAAAGCTAAGGCCTCTGGCAATTAAAGAATAACAACGCAGGCATGCAGGTCGTCTTCGTCTTGGCGCTACTGCACGCGCTTGCGTATACAGCTGCTACACATCCAATCGCTGAACTACGGCTTACGTGGTGGCGGCGGTGAACGTGCGGTATCCTGCCGCCGACCGGGTCACTGCTGCGTCTGGCCGGTGGCGGGGGCGTCGGCCATGTCGTGCTCGTTGGGCCAGGGGATGAGGCTGTGCGGCGGGAAGCAGCACTCGCACTGCTGCGGGCACCGCCGCGGCCACTCGCCAGCGGCCAACCGATCGTTCTGCTGCCCCTCCTCGGCGTCCTCGGCGGGCGCGGCGGCGTCGCGGAGCGGGCCCCAGCACTCGACGCGGTTGAAGCGGGGCAGGTTGGAGTGGAAGTAGACCCATACCGTGGCCTCCTCCAGCTCCGGGTGCCGGCTGAACAGGTCGACGTCGCCGTGCACGAACGCCTGCAGCACCTGCAGCGAAAGCAGAGTCGCAACATAAGCATCTGGGGCAGCTGGTAAATGAAGATGAACAGACGTAATGGGGGTGCCTGCTCCAAAATTTACTCGAGACTCTATATAGTTTTCGTTCCCATATCCCTTCCATGCAGTCCCTAAAACGATATCTTGCTTCAATACTAACAGGAACTAGAATCAGCGCACACAATATCTAAGTGACCCCATAGTTCTGCACGTGTTTAATCGCGGTGGGGTAAGAGGCACCGACATGATCCGAACGATGGCACAGGACAGAGGCTGTTGCCGGGTTGTCTGCGCGGCCTCTGGCTCTGGCTCACCAATCAGAAATTCGGGGAATCAATCTAGCAGCGTATACGGGATTGTGGTCCATGGTGGTCATCGCGTGCGTACCACAGGGAGCTCCTTGCGGAAGATGTAGTAGCGGAGGCCGGCGATGAGGTCGAGGAGGAAGTGCCCGCCGGAGATGTGGCAGTGGACGTGCAGCGACATCCGGCCGCGCACCTTCTTCCACTCGGCCACCACCTCGTCGCGCTGCAGGCGGTTGTACCACCCCTGCAGCTGCGCGCGGTTGACGGTGTGGGAGACGGCGAGCGTCAGGCTGGCCGTCACGTCGCTGTGCGTCAGCGTGTACGTCCGCGGCAGCGGCGGCGGCTTGTTCTCGGTCGGCGCCGCCTCGTCCTTCCCCAGGAACAGCACCTTCAGCTTCGACGCCTCGAAGATCGCTGGCCCGAACAGCCTCGCCGTCTGGAACCAAACAGCCCCTGCCGATTCGTCAGCTCATGACGGCCCGCCAAACAAGCAGACGAAAACAGGGCAAGGTGGGTTGGGGCGGGAATCTGCGCGTACCGTCACGACGTACCGCCTCCGCCGCGGGTCCCGGGGCCGGCGGATCGCGACCAGCGCGCCCGCGGCGCGGTGCTGCTGCTTGAGCTGGGAGATCGGGAGCAGGGACATGGTAGAAGCCGAAGTGGCCGCCGCCATGTTCTCGCTTCCCTTCTCCTTGGAGTCGGACCAGGGGTGGGTGGCAAATCGGCCGGGACCAAGAAAAGGCTGCAGAATCCGTTGGATCGAGCTCGGCCGGCGGCTGCTCAACCCTCGGCGAAGCAGGAATCCAGGGTTCCCGAGCAATGACGACCAGATCAAGAAGAAGCCTAGGGGTTGTGCAGACGCGGGCAAGTGATAACTACGGACCGACCTATGGCAGTCGGTAGCTCGACAAGAGCTGGTTCCGGCCTCTATCCCTGACTTAGCAGCGACTGGCTTCTTGCACCGTTCGGTAGTTATACGAGCGGCCTTGGCCGTGCAGGGACGACGAAGGAAAAGGCGTGCACTGTAGGTGGAGTGGAGTGAGGGGTCGGGAAACATCGCGGTTGTGTGCGCGGGTGGGCAAGCTCGCGGGAATCTCTCGGTCCCTCGCTTCTGGGCGGCGTGTGGAAGCGGGAAGAAAAAGAAAATATACTCCTACTCCTAAATAGCAGTCTAGCAGCACGGTTGCACCTGGTATGTGAGGTGTTAAGGTGGGTCATTTAACTCTCTCTCTCTCTCTCTCTCTCTAAGCTGTGTTCGTACCTCTCGTGTCGCACCTTCAGCATTTTGATGGTCTCGCTCCAAGTGACGCGTCGACAAAAGGAATTAACGATATATTTTTCTGGAAAGAGTTAAAGTTCCAGACACGTTTCCGGCGGTGCGTGTTGTATGGGAACTGTACTCGTCTTGTGTTGCTTGGCATTCAGGCACACGTACCGTCATGCATCGTTTGACCCTAATGCGTGCACTTCTGCTACCGGTTAGTATAAATCGCAAGCGATGCCGTGGAATCCGTGTCGACATGTCTGGCCAAAGAAGGAACGGTCATCGGACTTGCCCCTGGCCAGTAACGGCCAGGCAGCAATTAACTTGGACGAAGGAGGTGAAGAAATAAACAAAGCAGAAAACTCGGTGCTGATTATCTGCTGGTAACTTCACCTCGTGCCGTGCCCCAGCTGAGCAACTCGATTTGCCGCGAAACTTCATCCGCTTCTTCTTTCATCACTCTGTTGGTTCAAGAACAGGCGTAACTTAACGTTTGTAGACATATTTTAAGTTCCTTTGTCGACGGACTTGATCTTACGAGGAGCTCGTATACGAATCCTCGCGCCGTCTTGTTTTCAAGTGTGGACAAATCAGACCACTCAGAATAGAAACGTGTGGACGCGTGCAACTCTGCGCGAGAATCCAGGAGCAGCACGGTGGTGACGTACGGTGGTGAAGCAGTTTGGCTGGTTGAACGTTGACCGGACTCTGATTCAGAAGCGGAGGTGATAGGTGGAATGGGTTAAGATTCAGGGGAAACACTCCGTTTGCTGAACAAATAATGGCATTCAGTACATGTACGTGCGCATCATTCGCCTTTCTCGTTCTGTGCAAATGTTCTTCGACGTGCTCTAACTGCCTTCACGCACATACAGAACACCGGATCGCGCATGCTTTGAAAATTGAAATCCTATAGTCTTCTTTTTTAAGCAAGAAATCGTAAGGTTTGCTGGGCGTCTGGATGCATCGCTGGTATTGGAACGGACTGGGCCGAAATCTCCATCTGCGAACCAAGAGATTAGCGTTTGGGCTATGTCTGCAGCACTGGCCCGTTTTGAATGCTGGGCCAAACCGCTTTGTTGTTCGTGGCCTGTGAGATCATATGCAACCATCTCTCCGCCTGTTTGCAGTACACAGAACAGATATGGATTTCATGTTTCTGAGTTGCGCTGGTCCCCTCAGACTACAAGATGAACGCTTTCCGCGATTCCTTGTTTGCCATCTCTCAATTGATCATCAAGGTAAGCACGACTGTATGAGCTCCATCGGCACAAGCATGCCGTCAAGCATCCACGAAACACTCCGGGTACTCCAGCAGCGGCACGTTCCCGACGCCGCCGCCACCCGGCGGGACATCCTTCCCGAGCCCGACGGTGACGTCGCAGCGTACGTACAGGTCGCGCCACCCGCTCCTGAACGGCCCCGTCCTGTACCTGACCCGTCCCACGACGACGAGCCGGAGCTGCACGCGCCGCGCCGCGCAGTCCGCGGCCAGCGCGCCCGCCGCGTCCGCCGACACCGGCACCGGCACCGCCACGCCGCCGCCGCCGAGCAGCGGCGACAGCGCCACGTCCGAGCCGCGCTCCTGGACCAGCGCCGGGAGCAGCGCGGGCGGCGTGACGGCCTCCCCGCGGTACGTCACGTAGGCGAGGAGGCCCTCGTAGAGCAGCGTGGCGCGGTCGCTCGGGTTGTGCAGCAGCAGCGTGAACTGCACGCTGGCGGCGAGCGCGTACGGCGGTGATGAGGGGGAGGCGGTGCCGCTGTTGTTACCGGCGGCGTTGGCCATCTGGAGCTGGTACACGGCGGCGCGCGCCACGGAGGCCTGCGGCTTCATCGGGCGGTAGACGACGTACAGCGCGAGCGCGGAGAAGCCGGCGAGGGCGGCGATGAGTACGGCGGTGAGGAGGACCCGGCGGCGGCGGCGCGAACGGTGCATGTCACAGAGGTGCTGCTTGGAGGTCTCCATGGCTTAACCATGGCTTTTCTTTGACGACCCTTGCCCGGATTTCCGCCTTTATGGCTCCGTTTTGGTATGGCTCGCTTTTCTCTGTTGCTTTGGGGTATCGTGCACAACACCGCAGAAAGAACTGACATTTTGTAGCTAGGACAAGGCCACCGGGATATGGGTAATATGGACGTACGTGCCGCGGCTTGTTGCATTGCATGCGAGCGTGAGCGTCTCCTCGTGTTAACCGCGCGCACCGTTTTCGTTGGCGACCACAGCGAGCAACCCCTCCACTGGTTTGCATAGGACAAAAAGGGGGTCCAGGCAGTCGATCCCCTTCCACACATAGAGGCCCATCATTTGACAGCCTACCTCTCTTTCTCTCTACCAGAGATTTGAGCTCACCACTTGAACTCACGCTCGCCACACCACGGATCACACCGCATCAGGTTCTACCTCTCTTTCTCTCTACCAGAGATTTGAGCTCACCACTTGAACTCACGCTCGCCACACCACGGATCACACCGCATCAGGTTTGGTCCCATCAGGTCGCCTAAAACCTGGGCCTGATGAATCAGCCCGACCTGGCTCAGATTCGATTAGCCGACCAGCGTGGTGATCTACTGCGGCGGCTGCGTTTGCCAATCTGCACCTAGTGGAACAAGACTGAAGCGTGATCAGAGAGACGCGCCCGGTCCAGCACGCCTCCCGTACATAGGTGTGATAGTTGGGCTTGTCCCACGGATCTTTTCCCAATTTATTTCAGTCTATATTAGTTTAAAAATAAATATAAATTTGATCTGATCCTAATCTAATCTGACCTTTTACTTTATTAGTTAAATTTTTAGGCCCTTTTATCACGCCTACCTGCGTGGAAGCGCAGGGACTGCCTCTCATGATAAATGCTTGTGGACGGAACTTCGCAAGGATTATAACAACAATCACTGCTTGGAACCTTCTCACAATTTCACAGCACCCTTCGCTTTCTTTGTTTGAAGGAAGCCACTAAGTTGCCTAACAGAAGCTACAGCATCACATTGTAACAGGCTGCACCGCAAAGGAGAACGTCTCTGGACATCATTTTAACACAATGAATCCATGGAATGTGCCCAAACCGTCAAACAAAACAGCTAGTCGCAAAGCTCCACCACACGCGCGACATCTCTTTTGACCTCAAACAAAGTATGCCAAGTGTGTTGTGCTCTAGTGTCTACCGACAAAAGCCTAAAACGTACCAGGTCCAGTGCCTAACCTAGGAAAAGAACAAGTTAGCCTATATAGACATATATTATACAAGCCTTAATAATTATACAGTGCACTCCGTAAGTCAGCCTGGCCGAATTGGACTCTTCAACAAAACCTGACATTGGCAATCAGAATACACGCAGCACGATGTATTGGGTTTGGGTACTCCTAACTCCCCTGAATGCCTCCCGTACATAGGTGTGATAGTTGGGCTTGTCCCACGGATCTTTTCCCAATTTATTTCAGTCTATATTAGTTTAAAAATAAATATAAATTTGATCTGATCCTAATCTAATCTGACCTTTTACTTTATTAGTTAAATTTTTAGGCCCTTTTATCACGCCTACCTGCATGGAAGCGCAGGGACTGCCTCTCATGATAAATGCTTGTGGACGGAACTTCGCAAGGATTATAACAACAATCACTGCTTGGAACCTTCTCACAATTTCACAGCACCCTTCGCTTTCTTTGTTTGAAGGAAGCCACTAAGTTGCCTAACAGAAGCTACAGCATCACCGACGCTCATTGTCATTGTAACAGGCTGCACCGCAAAGGAGAACGTCTCTGGACATCATTTTAACACAATGAATCCATGGAATGTGCCCAAACCGTCAAACAAAACAGCTAGTCGCAAAGCTCCACCACACGCGCGACATCTCTTTTGACCTCAAACAAAGTATGCCAAGTGTGTGCTCTAGTGTCTACCGACAAAAGCCTAAAACGTACCAGGTCCAGTGCCTAACCTAGGAAAAGAACAAGTTAGCCTATATAGACATATATTATACAAGCCTTAATAATTATACAGTGCACTCCGTAAGTCAGCCTGGCCGAATTGGACTCTTCAACAAAACCTGACATTGGCAATCAGAATACACGCAGCACGATGTATTGGGTTTGGGTACTCCTAACTCCCCTGAATGCTGCTGTCCTGACGAACAAACTGACCCTTGACCCGTGGACGCTGCTCCGCGAGCAATTTCCTGCTCTGGTACCGAACCTGCAGAAGAATGTAATGGTGTAAATCACGAATCATAGTAGGTGACACCAAGAAAACGGGTGAAAATGAGACGGCAAAACTAGTTGCTAGCCTACCTTCTTCTCAAAGCACCTATCCTTCCTCTTTAGCCGAAATTTGTTCAGTGCAGCCTCGCGCTGGCTCAGGTGACGTGACCCTTCGGTGCTTGGAATTTCAGGAACACCCTGAAATGTGGATTCCTGAAATGTGGATGGTTCAGTAGGGGCATTGATCTGGTTGGATGTGGTGTCGCAACCACTGGTGAGAGTATTTCTGGCGCTATCTAGCAATGTGGTTGTTCCGCTTTCACCGGTCATAGCGGAAACATTCCTTTGATCATCTGTCCAAATTTCAATATGCATATGCTTTCCATTGACATTCGGAAGACTGGTGACAGCTTGTTGGTCTGCACTTTGAACTTCCTTAAGGTCCATTTCCTTTGGATCATTCTGTTGCGACTTCTGCTGCAATGGGATTGCTTGTGGGGATGATTCTTGCCACATGGAAGTTTTGCTATTCCACACGGGAGGGGCCGACTGTGGGTACATCAGGGATGCCACTGGAGTACCTTTCCAGAATGGCTGCCCATCAAATGTGAGACCTCCAACTGGGACAGGAAATGGCATGACTCTAATAGGAGAGCGATTTGTTTCTGTCTTGTCTTGAGAGGAAGCTGCTAAATCTCCATTTTTATTGGCTTGTGCTCCTGAGGTGCTGCATATCTGGGCATCACCTGCATTTCCTAAACAGGATGCAGTCCTGCAGTTGTACCTGTGAATGAGGAACTTTCAACTGTGAGATATCAGATTTTCACTTGCAAAATAGTGAAAAAAGCAAACTGTGCATTAAGATACTAGAAGGAATTTCATGTCCAGTATTCTTTTGTGGCTTCAATCCTTCTATCTTTATGGTTTCAAAATCATGTTATGCCAAACCCTCAACAATATTTCAATAATAAATGATGGCTCAAACTGACTACCTAAAAAAGGATAAAAACTTTAAATAATAACAACTATACATGAGCTGCGTTACAGCGTCTTTGAAAGGACAAAGGCATCACTACGATAACAACTGAAAGAGAGCATCACTTACAAGGAAAATGCAGATGAAGTTGAATGATTCAGCATTCTCCTATCATTTTTCTCCTGGTTATCTAATTTACTGTAGTCAGATCTTCTGAGAGATAGTTCTAGGTGAGCAGGAATGGAGCATTTCTCATCATTTTGTTGAGATTTTCTCAAATTATCGACATCCCACTGTATGTTATGCTTTGGCTGGTCGTCAATGATATGGACTAAATCTATATCTCTGGAAGCTTTCTCAGAATTGTTTCCATTAGAACAAATCCGTTTCTTTGGTGGTGAGTCATCTTCTCTTGTTGGAATCAAGCTATTATCTTTAGATGCTGCCAGATCAGAATCAGGTGGAATTAGTAAGATTCTTGCAAAAAAAATATATATTACACTTAAAGGGTAAGAGAAAGGATTTTTACATTGAATTTTGGTCTGTTCATTTTTCTCAGCGTTCTTGTGGTTAGGAATAGAGAAATGCCTTTCTGTTGGCTGGTTATACTCCAGAAAGTTGTTAGCTTGCTTACTCTCAGCCTCTGGCTCTGACCTTGTACAAGAACTCTGCATAAGAGGTATTGAACTCAGTACATGAAGAACAGAGTGAGAAAACCGAAAAGGCAAATGACAGAATAGCCCCTAATACCAAGTACATATCAGGTATTTCAAGATTATGCAGCTATCTATATACCACTGACTCACTGATACTTCACTAATGTAGCTGTATCCGATACCGCCATACCCATATTGGACACGATGATACTTCATCTATATTACCATAGCTTGTTCTGGTAAAATCATGTTTTGTTGTATTACAGTATGAAAACTGTTACCCATATTGTACACACCTACAGTATGATCTCATGAAGGAAACACCACAACACTGATTAAGTGTTACATCGACGATCCAGTATTTTAACAACTAAAATCATGTGCGACATCAACAGTTCATATGTAGCATATTGTGATCCTGCAAGCAACTGAGTAACATACTCACCTAATTTTTTGATAGATGCACTTCATTTTACCGTGACCAAGAGGACCGAACCATGACACTTTGTCAATAAGAAACAGTACTCTCATTCAACAAACAGTTCCATTACCCACCTGACTCAGAAAATTGATAAATTAGTTGTCTAATATTAATAAAGATTCAAATTGTTAAATAACTTCTCTGACATGACCTAACATCATGTTCACTCAGTGGGTAATGAAACTGCCTTTAGACCAAACATCAATTACTGAAAGTGTTAATATTCAGTCCTGATTGGGCAACATAAAATGAACGAGCACAATTGCCATATGTAACTCAAAATAGAATATTACAAGACAAAACATAAAACCTGGGCCACCAGTCGTAGGAAAAGACAAAAGTAAGATCCTGAAACTTACTTGAGCATCACTTTCTTGTTCACTGCTTTCCTTATTTTTGCGGGCTACATTTTCAGTCATTAACTCAGCTTTTGTCCCAGCGATTTTCTCCTCGATTCGTTTTGTAAGAGTTTCTTCTTGTTGTATGCACTGCACATCAGGGCCACTCTTTGCCTGTAAATAGAGTAAGAGAAATTTAGCACTACTTAAATCTGGTGAAGAGCGACAAATTCAATTCTGAACGGATAGAATCAAGAAAACAAAAATGCAGGCATGCAAAATTGATGCACATATGCTGTCTTACCAGTTGTTTTCTCCAAACATGCTGCCACAGGTTCCTTAACTCATTCTTCCTTATTGGCTTTACAAGGAAATCTGCTGCACCCTTTAGCATGCATTTAAAAACCATGCTTACAGAGTCATGTGAGGACATCACTGGATGCACCAAAAAAATCTTAGCGTTAGGTCTAATAGCGGCATAAGAAAAAAAACAAAAGTGACATAATTTAACACGTACTTATGACAGGGATGTTCTTCGATGCGTCATGTTCCATGATCGTGGAGAGCAGGAGGAACCCAGACATTGAAGGAAGTTCAACTTCAGTTAAAACTAGGTCTATGTTGAAAGATTTTTCCTTTAGTATGTCCCATGCCTTCATTCCGTCGGCGGCCGTGGCAACTGCATGAACAAATATGATGCATAAGACTTACGAGAATACAATTTGAAGGAAAAGGTTATCTATACGAAATCAAAAGGCCAAATACTAATGCCTATGGAACAACAAGCACTTTAAAACATTTATAACTATGCTAAATTGCTAATTCCTTTCCTAGAGAAAACAACAACAACAACAAAGCCTTTCCCGGAGAAAGTAACAACTATCCTAATATTTGTTTGGCAGTATATACCATGAAATGAGCAAATTTAGAGTACATCATCAGATGCCCTTTTAAGTTAGCCACAAATATTGTTCTAGTTGCATCATGGCTCATGCCAGTCTTAAGGGCGGCAATCCTAAAACGCAGCTTGCAATACACCAAATTTCTTTGTATTGCGGCAACAGAGCAATGCTCGACGATTCAGGCAGATGCTAACTATCCTCTATCCAGGATCCTCAAAGATACGGCCAACTAGAGTCATAATTAGCATGTCTGACAGAAGACTGTTTCCTGGAAAGCAGATCAAAGCGTCATCACAGATCAGACTAGACACCGCGGTAAGAAAAAACGCATTAGGCAGATCACACTTAACAGAATAAAATTAGCAGTCGCCTCCCAATTTTACAGCCCAGAAATATCGGCAAACTACTGACACCACCAACAACATTCCACAGGCGACTCAGCTCATACTTGTCCTTATCTGGTTAGCCACTGTTAATCCCTGACCTTTCGCGGCCTAAACCAATTACCAACCAAGCAAGCAATTAACCGATTCGAGTCAGCGAACTGTCGCGCGCGGAGGTCGTGCGCACCTCGGTAGCCGCACTTGCGGAGCAGCGCGGAGATGACGTGGCGTGTGGAGTCGTCGCCCTCGGCGAGCAGCACGCGCACCGGCATCCTCGGCAGCATCCGCGTCTCCTTGTCCGACCCCTCCGCACCCGCGGCCTCCTCTCCCTCCCAGTCCTCCACATCGACTACCTTCATCTCCTCCTCCGCTCCTCCCCCCATTCCGCCTGCCTCCAGCTCTCGCGCTCGCCACTTGCAAGAAACCGCAATCGGTGGGCGGCGAAATCAAATGCCAGTGTGATAGATTGGACAGAGGAGAGGCGTCGCAAGCTATATACATAGTCCGACCCCCAACCACAGACAAGTGGGCCATATGTTTATGGGCCCTGCTTATCAGTGGGAGGAGGAGGCTGTGGCAGGTGGGCACGTAAGCTGCCGCCGGGCCGGGAAATATCTGCGGCCACTCGACCGGTGGGCGCGTCCGCCACGTCAGGCGACGCATAGCCCGCGGGGGATCGCCGGAAGCCGGCAGGGGCCCCCGCTGACGTGGCCGGTTCCTGGTCAGTGGTTGGGATATTTCACGCGTGCGGCGAGGGCCGATATTTTCCAGCGCGGGAGGGAGACGTGGTAGGCGGGGAGGTAAAGCGCTTGATCTACAGCTGGGGTAGCGACACGCGGTGCGTCGAGGCCTCGAGGGGCGAGGCCGCGGGATCGTGTGGTCGTGTGGACGGGGACTGGGGTGCGGGTGCGGCCTCTCGCGCTATCGGATCGTGCGGCTGTGGTGAAGGCGGCGAGAGGAGCGTGGGACCCGGATTTGGTGGAAAATTTTTATTCTTAATTCGCAACGTCAGGTACGCTAGCGGTTGAAATTTCTTCTCGGTCACGATAATATCTTGGGACTGCTTGGACTTGGAGCTCAGAACTCGTGGTCGGTGTTGTTCGCATTGCTTTGCTTAACAATGGCTTTGGTCGGCAATGAAAATGGTTTTCTAGGTCGGGAATATATCTGTTTGGCCCGTTCGAGTGTCTGGGACGGGTGTGGAAGTGGATTGCTTTTTCATGGACTTTGTTGTTTTGCCCATGTCCCTTCTAACGCTGGATAAGTCCGTTCGGGTTCGGGGGGAGCATGTGCAACCGGTTCTGATCAGCTTTAGGTATTATCACTCTTTTGTCTCACATGAAAAAAATGTCTTTATATAAACTTTTCTTCCTGATCACCCGCAATTGAACTTGATGGCTCTTTAATGTAAGGAATTAAAAACTCAATTCATCTGGTACCATTCTTAGCGGCATATAAAGCTTTTGTATGCTCCCCGCGCATCAATCCAAACATGCATGAAAAAGAAAAAGAGAAGGAAACACATCGCATTCTAGAACACCGCCAATCCGCCATCCACGAACGTGAACGGAATTCGAACCGCCGGCGGTCCCAGGCACACACGAAGCCACGAGCTCCGTGCAAAGTCACGCGATGGCTGCAACCCACTCGCTCCTCCTAATCACCAGATCACGACGTGAAGCACTGGGACACTACTACTCGCCCCTCTCAATTAAAAAGCGGAAGATATTTTCTCAAGCGGCTCGCACCACACGGAACGGAGACAAGACAAACAAATGATGCGACAGGAAGAGGAGGTGGCCAAGTGGCCACCGGGCGCCGCGTGCGCCGTGCAAGAGGGACACGGTCGGTCGTTTGGAGGAGGAGGAGAAGACACCCACGTCGTGCCCGTGTTGCCGTGGGGTCCCTGGTCCGGAAGCTCCTTTGGCACCGTCTGGATCTGACGTGGCGCTCCCCGTTCTTGGGCTCCAAGTACCACGGGATCTGACGTGGCGCGCTAGCTAGCTAGTACGCGTGAACGGCAAGTTGGCAACGGTACCCAAACCGCCATCATGTCCTCCATGATGTGAAATCCTGTCACTGCGTGAGTGATTTTCAGATGGGAGAGGGCCGGGCGCCTGTGACTTCACATGGCCCCGGCGTCAACTTGTCGTTCGTCCTAGTTATTTTTGTGAGTGACCATGACCACTGGTTTGTGCTTGCCGTCGGGACCGTATGAGATTGAAATTCAGAGATCGCGAGCATGCGGAAACACCGAAGTCTGAGAGCTTGCACAGCCGGTGAGCTCGGGTCAGAGGATCGAGACTTTCACACCACGCAGGCACCGTATAGGTTCTTTGTGCCGTGCGTGGCTGTGTGCCACCACATCTCCCATACCATTGGTTATGCGTGCGCTCAAAGTTTCTGCTCCTGGTGGTCTTGCCAATACCATGCGCTGGTCGTTCCAGCACCTTCGGCTGGCGGACCGTAGAAGGCTACTGTTTTTTATTTTCTCTCGCTTGGCGTGCGTGGAATACTGTGGTTTGTGGATGAGGCTGGACCCATGGCCCCGGGCCACGAGCACGAGCAGGTAAGCCATCATAGCGGATGGGTGGACGCCGTCGTTCACTGCCGCGTGCCGTTCGTCGAAATATCTCAGAGATGCATGATGCCATGAGTCACGTCAGCACGGCGCTCGAAGTCTCGAACACGGCAGTGCGTGGGCTCACCTGCAATTTCTCTCCGCTGCCGCCTCTCGACTTCAGGCATCGCTGTAGCCTGCAGATATTTTCCCGCAGTGGACGCGAGATCTTTCCCCGATCCGTGATTCAGGCGGCAGCGCCCTTTGCTTCTGGACGTATCGATGGGCGATCCGTGCTTCAGGCGGCAGCGCGCTTCGTTTCTGGACGGATCGATGGCCTTGGTGCGGTCAGCTGGTACGAGCTCGTGTGGCCGGGCTCGCGCCGGCCGTCGCTGTCTCGCCGCGATCTCGATCCACAGGTTGACAGGTGAAGCTGAGCTGGTTAGTTGGTTACCGTGCGACATTCTCGGAGAGGAGGAACAACATATTCGCGCGGAAATAAAATACTGCGGGTCGGCGAAAAAGAGAGGGCAGAACGAGAGGCGGAGCGGCGAGGGGCGACGGCCACGCACCACCGCGCGACACATCGTCGTCCCGTGTACGACGTCGAGGAGATGGGTTAGTCTGCAACTGCATCGACTGAGCAAAATGCTTAGTTACCTGCTCCACCGTATCTCTGGGGCCCCGCGAGGGAAATATCTTATGAAATGTGCGCCCCGTTGACATCGAGTCGTAGATCGATATTCCGTGAAGAAAATATCTTCCCCGGTGGACGGTTTGCTAGATGTCCGGCAAAGTGTGGACACCGGGCTTAAACAGTGGCCAACCGATATGATTACAGCATCAGTGGCCCTCGCCCTTGCTTTCATTCTTGCAGCATCCGATTGTTGCATGCATCGTTGGCAAGCTATCAGTTACCCTCACTCTTCGCGCGCACCCACAATCCACCTGTTGTACATGGTTTCCAAAGTGGTGTGATCTGATTTGCTTTTTCAATGGCCCATGAAAGATTAAAATCGGTAAATTTGAAAATAAAAGTTATACAAGTATAACTCCATATTGTGATACAACAATTTCACATATATGTAGAAGAATATAAAGTCAAAATTTGAAATTGTTGGAATTTTGGCCCAAGGCCCATGCAAGAAATAACAATAATTTCAAATAAATCTCAAAGGTCCATTAGTGCAAGAGAGGGCATTGCTAATGATTTAGTACCACATGGGAAGTTTGAGTGAAGCAATACTACATATAAGGGAGGTTGTTCTTCCACTCCTCCGTGAGAGTTAAAAAGAGAGGAGAGGAGTGACCCACGCGCGCTCCTCCTCCTTGCTCGCACACGAGCGCGCGGCGTGTTCGTGTGAATTCGAGCTGAACCTAACTTTTATTTTTGCTGCAGAAAAATTCGGTTGGCCTTTTTGGGCTTACGAATTGGGCTAAGTTAGTTAGAGACCGGACCGAACACTACTACAAAAAACGCCAGTGATAAAGAGTATTCACAGACGGATTCGTGAAGGTTAATACTACCTGTGATAACTTTTTTCACAGGCGGTTTGAGTTTCCGCCTGTGATAATAGGTTTGAAGTCGCCTAAGATGAAGCTTGTTGTAATAGTATCCGTACGTTGCAGATAAATCGGATCCGCAACCGAATTGATCTCTAACAGAGACTCTATATATTGTGGCGTGCGCGACAGAGGAAAATATACCGAAATAAATCGTTCCCACATTCCAGTTTCTTGTGCCACCATTGTCTACTCCATCCCAAGTGCTGGCGTGCACAGACGATCGGGAGAGCAGGTCTCCAGAACCTCTCGCCCTTGCGATCCTACACCGGGAGACGACGAATAAGGTTTTTGGGAAGCGCTCTACGCGACTGCTTGAGTTCTTCATCACGGGTCGCCTGCTCGAGCTCTTAATATTGAGGAGAAGGCTCGAGCTAAGGACTCTACTGAGAAAGGAGGTGAGTATCATTCTAGCGCCAATGCAAATATGGTGTAGAAACCCAATATCAAGAATAAAGGGAACAACAAGTCCTAGTTCAAGCCAAACAAAACTACTGCTTGAAGAAGAAGAAGTCAAACAAAACCAATGGAGTTGTTATACGTGTGGTGAGCACGAACATTTTTCCAAGAACTGTCCTAACAGGGCAGATCGTAGAGGGAAAAAGAATATCAACATTGTGACATCTATCAATGCAGATGGATACTGTAATTTCTGTCATTCAAACACCACCCTGGTGGTTTGATACGGGTGTTAATATCCATGTATGTTCTAACATGTCTATGTTTACTTCTTACCAGTTCGTCCGGGATTCCTCCGTCCTAATGGGGAATAGGTCACATGCTTTTGTTCGTGGTGTTTGCACGATCGATATGAAGTTCACTTCAAAAAAGATTGTCTAGCTGAGGAACGTGCAACAAGAATCTTGTTAGTGGATCCCTTCTATGTAGAGATGGGTTCAAAGTAATTTTAGAGTCCAATAAAATAGTTGTGTTGAAGCATGAACAATTTATTGGTAAAGGCTATGAATGTGGTGATTTGTTCCGATTTTCTTTGTTAGAGTTTAATAATAAGTCGGTAAACCATATTTATGACAGTGTTAATGATTATGCGAGTGTTTGACATTCTCGTTTATGTCATGTTAATTTTAGTTTATTAAATCGGCTATCTAGTCTTAAGTTAGTTTTGGAATTCACCATTGTCAAAGGTTCTAAATGCCATAGTTGTGTGCAATCAAAGCAACCTCAAAAAGCTCACAAGACGGTCAGGGAGAGAAACTTGACACATCTGGAACCCATGCATTCTGATCTATGCGAGATGAATGGTGTGTTGAGAAAATGTGAAAAGAAATATTTTATGATGCTAATAGATGAATTGACTAGATTCTGCTATGTATACTTGTTGCAAATTAAAGATGAAGCTTTAGACTACTTTAAAATTTATAAAGCTAAAGTAGAAAATCAATTAGAGAGAAAGATCAAACGTCTTAGGTCAGATCGTGGTGATGAGTATTTTCCCAAATTATTCTATTATTTTTGTGTGGAACATGATATTATACACGTGAGGACGCCTCCCTATTCATCCTAATCAAATGGGGTAGCCGAGAGAAAAAACCGTATGTTGTGTGACTTGGTGAATGTCATGTTAGACACTTTCGGTTTATCTAAGGCATAGTGGCGGGAGGCTCTATTAACTTCATGTCATGTCTTAAACCGCGTTCCAAGCAAGAATAAAGAGAAAACCCCTTATAAGGAGTGGGTTGGTAGAAAACCATCACTTTCATACTTGTCTACTTGGGGGTGTTTGGCAAAGGTCAACATCCCAATCTCTAAGAAACGCAAACTTAGAATAAAGACATTGGATTGCATCTTTTTAGGCTATGCTTAGCGGAGTATAGCATATGGATTTTAGTAGTTAAATCTGAGATAACTGATATGCATGTTGATATTATTACGGAATCTCGTGATGCAATATTTTTTTGAGAATATATTTCCTATGAAAGATATGCATAGAACTGTTAGGATTTCTTCTGAACTTAATCCTAAATCCATCACAACTAGCGAGTTTCTTGAAACACCATTTGATAATTTCCTAGAGGAGGAAGACAATGAAACAACTAAGACGAGTAAGAGACAGAGGATTACGAAATCCTTTTTTATGATGATTTCATTGTGTACCTTGTGGACGACATCCTAAATCCAAGGCATATGCATCTCCTTACGCAGATGACTGGAAAAAAGTAGTTCATAGTGAGATGGACTCAATTCTTTCAAATGGAACTTGGGAGTTAACTGAACGACTGTACGGGTGCAAAACAGTAGATTGTAAGTGAGTGTTTAAAAAGAAGCTCAAGCCTGATGGTACTATTGAGAAGTATAACGTGAGACTAGTTTTAAAGGGCTATACACAAAACGAAGGTGAAGATTATTTTGACACCTATTCACCTCTCGCCAGATTGACGACAGTCCGAGTACTACTTTCTTTGGCTGCCTCTTATGGTCTAATCATTCATTAAATGGATGTGAAGATAACTTTCCTTAATGGAGAGTTGGAAGAGGAAATATATATGGATCATTCTGATGGGTTCGTAGCAAGAGGTGAAGAGAGAAAGATGTGCAAATTGTTGAAATCGTTGTATGGTCTGAAACAAGCACTTAAACAATGGCATGAAAAGTTCGATGGTACATTGACGTCTTTGGGCTTTGTCATTAAGGAGGTTGATCGGTGTGTGTACTATCGTCATGGTGGGGGCGATAGCGTTATATTATTATTGTATGTGGATGACATACTCATTTTTGGTACAATCATCAATATAGTGTGAGGTCAAGTCTTTTCTATCAAAGTGCTTTGATATGAAAGATCTCGGAGAGTCTAATATCATTTTGAACATTAAGATGAATAGGGACAAGAGTGGAATTACTTTAACGCAATTGTAAAGGTCCCAATATTTTAAATACAAATGGACTGGAGTTTGAACACCATTTGGTTTCAAGTTTGTGAAAATAGGGACTTGTTTAAAACTTTATACATGTGATGATACACATGGATGTTCAGCCACACAAGCTCTAATGTTTATTAGAATGCTTGGAACCAAAGTTGATTTAAACACCATGTGTAGTGCCCTCGTGTGTAAGAGGAAGTTTAAATTTAGCTTTTGAGCTTACTTTGTTCAACTCAAATTTCAAATGGGAAAAACACAATGTAAATACAAACCGTTGTGATAGAAATTTCATTTGCAACAGCCAAAACAAAAATCAGATTTCCTATTTGAATTCCTTAGGTCCAAATTAGTGGGGAGACAAAGTCTCATGAACTTTGGAGATATTTTGCTATCCATTTTCCAAATGGGTGTTAACTTGCATAGAAATTCAAATTCATAGTTGAATTTGGTTGAAACATGACCAATTATTCAAATGAGTTTCAGAATTTAGCTACACACAATTGAATTTGATAAGTGGCCAAATTTGAGAGCTTTTGAGAGGGGATAAAGGGGACAGTGGGGCCCATTGGTCAGTATACCCTAAATATCAATTGCACTCGGTTCCTCTGTTCTTCCACTCGAGGCAACTGAAGCCCCACCGTGGCAGTCGAAGTATCACCGTGCGACACCGAACAGCAGTCGAGGACACCTCCTTGCGGTTCCCCTCGCACTGGTGACCTGCTTGAGTCCTTACCTCCTCATGCCGTGACTGTTTTGCACACCACATCGAAGTTTCCTCCTCTCTCGCGTTGAACAGGGTACCTTCACCGCTGCCACACCTCGGTCGATCGGGAACCCACAAACTCACGCGAACAAAGCCTCCGGAGTAGCAAAACGAAACTGGGGACCTTCCCTCTCCCTCCTCGACGCGCCACTGACCGGTGTTCGGCCTTCCTACCCCGGGAACTCCGTGTCCGCGCGGCGGCCGAACAACAACCAAAGGGGCGACTCACGTGGACAGCTCAACCTAGAGCTTGTCACGGCCAAGTAACGGCACCCTTGGACGCGCTAAGACACTGTGTTGCTCTCCCCCAAAGCTCAAGCCGAACCGTGGCTCGTCGCCGATGAATTCTGGATTTTTATCCCCGCCGGTGTAAACCGACCTGCGGGTAAAATTTCATTAAATTCTAGATCAAGGTCCGGTTAGAGCTCACCATATTAGGCACGCACGAGCTAGACTTGCTAAGGAACATTTTTGCTTCGCAACCCTAGCACGAAACACTCTGTAGCCGTCCAAGTTCAAGCTTTTGTAGTGGCGACTGAGGTGGGGGACCACGAGCGCTCAGTGAAACCCCATTAGCCGTCATTCCAGAGCAGTTTTGATCCATGTCGATCTTCATCGTAGTTCACCGGTGCTGTAGAGCTTGAAAACCCAGTGTTTGGCGAGCTAGGTAGAGCGGGCAATGTTGCCGAAGTGGAACCGAGCCGTTGCGCCGTCGCGAGAGGGGTTGGGGACCTTGCCGGCTCGGGAAACTTCACCAAGGTGCTCAGCGCGTGGGTTTAGGTCCTGACAGCGAGCAGGGGCTCGGGAGGAGGTCGGTAGACCGAGTTACATGGAGCTCCGGGCGCGGGCGCGGGAATGGCTAGAGCTTGAAGAAGAAGGGGTCGGGCCCGCTGTTAGTGAGAGGAGAAATCCAATTGGGATCTTCTGTTGCACCGGATCCACTTGTGACTGTGTGACAATATCCCTGTAACCCCATGTGTTCTCCTCCCAGAACGTGCCACGTCAACCCGGACCCCACCGCCAGACTTTAAACTTTTCTCCGGATTTAATTTGAATTACAGTTTTTAATCAAACTTTAGAAGGCCATATCTTTTGCTAGGAAACTCCAAATTTGGTGATTCAAATTGAGTTAGATTCAGATTGCAAAACTCTATCCAAATGTGCAACCCAATTTGTATGAAAGTCAAATTCTGGAAAATTCTTTGAACCTTTTCAGTAAAAGCATTTTTTAGGGAGTTTGGTTCATCCAAAAAATCCCCAAATTTTGCCAGAATATTCCTTAGGATATTATTGAACTCCTATAAAAATTTTCAGCTCATTTAGAGTTGATTTGATTAGGAGAATTCAGATTGCAAAATACTGAATTCAAATGTATACAAAAAACTTTTTCAGAAAAGACAAAAACTTGAAAATTCAGTTCTGGGCAACCCTTAACCCCCAAAAATCTAGGAAGATTCATGCATACTCCCTGAACTATTATTGAAATTTTATTTCACTAAGTTTGATATGAACATGTGAGTACTTCAGAATTTAATTCCTTTTTGCTTATTTGCTTAAGGAATTGTTCTAAGTAAACCATTCAATGAAAAGTGCTAAATTTTGGTCCAGAATCTTTTCGTGTGACCAGGAACTCACATGCAAATTTTCAGCTCAAGTTGAGCTTTGGATCTTACTATCCTTATTCTCTATGCTTATGTATGTGATAAAACATAGGGATTAGTGTGGGTGTGGGAGACACCATTTCCATTCACTGAAGCTGCAATTTTTCAAGCTAGGTCACTGTGTTTTGTATGACTTCCTGTAAAAATTTGAAAGTCATTGGGGATCAGGATCTCTAGTTTTCTCCAAAGCATAGCAGCTCATCTTACATGTCCATTACGAACCATAGAAAATGTTAATAGAACTTCTTATGGACAAGTGGTTTTCCTTGATTCCTCTACACAAAAGGGACCCCAAACTCATTCTTAGAACTCCAACACCTTTTCCTTCTATTAACAATTTCAAGTCTTTAATTTTCTGAATTGCATTATAAAATTTGTGCATATACATGTCGATAGGGTTCACGACGGAGATCATCACTTGAAGTTGGATCAAGTGATAGAAGAATACTAACTGATTATATATATATTACTTCCCTGCAAAATAGGCAAGCTCCGGTTTGCATTAGCCATTCCGTAAAGTCTTATATTTTGATCACTTACTTTATGTATTTCTTACAATTGTGCATTAGAGTCTTGTTTGAAAATCCAAATGCATGGCCAAGAGAACCAGAGTTTTAGGCTTAGGTTTTAATCCTCGAGTAGCCACTGCAATGCTAAATTGATGTAGGTTTCGATACAAGTCAAGTAGTTGGAACTACTCGCGATAATAAGCTTAGCGGCACACTACTCGGTTAGATATAGAAAATGAATCACATGGTAGGAAAATAAGATCGAGCGGAGAGTAAGGGCAGCAGGACTTTGAGGCTTGAGTGCCCTAGCTCTGCTTGGTTTGATTGAGGACCAAGCCGTTTGCGGGGCTGTTGAACAAGCTAGAACAGTACCGAAGACCTACCAGATATATGGGAACCGAGAAACCGATGTAATTCGGGTAGCGATATGTTGAGTCATTACTTGTCGTCCAGAGGGTAGGTTGAGAGCAGCGAGGTGTAAATCGGCTAGCGGGCACTGCAGATGCTCCGCAGAGACCTCCTGCTCGGGACGATAGGACCGGTTCAACACTTGGCTAACGGGTGAAAATAGGTTGCGTAAGACGTCTGTGGTGGTTACTGTAGGCAACATCGAGTGCGGTCATACGTGACGGGTTATTCGGGTAACCCTGCAGGTGTAAAAAGAATAGGCTAGTGTCATGATAAAAGTTGTGGTTGAAAGTTTTACGTTGTTTGTTAATGAAATGCTTTAGTTGAGAGCAAATTAAAGTTCCTTTTAACCTTAGGTAAAGCACATAAGAGAAATGTATTTATTGTTTTATTGCAGACTTCTTATGTGTCTTAGCACGAGGTTTTACAATAACTTGCTGCTAAAACTTGAAAGTAAGAGTCAACTAATTAGGCGAGTCTTATGCAAAGTAATTTCCTATTATACACTGCAATTCTAGCATGTAAAGTTACATGTTTAGGTGAGACGGGTCAGTTTTGCTGGGCCTATGTGCTCACGCTTGATATATGAGTGGTTTTGCGGATTAACATCGGTGCTTATGAGGAGGTTGTCCAGTGAGACTCGGAGACTTCCGAGTCGTTCAACACATGGAGAATCCGGCCGCGCCGTATGACTTCATGTTGCCAGCGAGAAGAGTCCGCGGGTTGGACATTTCTCGAGTGCTTCATAGATATTAAACGTGAGATAAACTAGTCTTCCGTTGTAGTTATTTGATGTAAATTATTTACAAAGAATACTTGTAAGATTCCGCCTTTGATTCATGTGATACATGTTCCTTATATGTCTGCTATTGGGTGTCGTATCGCACGACACCACCCAATGCGATTCCCGGCGCGAGCAACATGGCCCCGTGATTGGGTCGAGGCATTCACAACGTATCAGAGCCGCATTGGGTATAGCACACAGAATAAGAATCGTATTACGACAAAAACTTTGGATACGGTGATAAAACGGTACTAGGCCCATATAAGGACTATCATATTCGCCTAATATGAAGGTGGCGACCTAACTTATGTGTTATGTCAAAAAATCATGCATCTCGGGACTTCATATGTCTTGGGGGTGCATGTATGCGCTGTCCACCAGTGCGCACAAGCTTGAGGGTGGAGCTTATGGGTGGTAGGTAACCCGACCAATTTTAGTATCTTCTACGACTCTTCATGTCATTTGGGGTATTCGAGCAATGCCCTTCCCTGGCGTGCTACGGACAAGTATGGGAGACCCCGTCACGTGGTTAGTAACGTGAACACGTAGCTCAATGCGTGTTTATCTTGAGAACACCTGTGCCAGTGATGACGGACGGGTGTAGTATTGGGATCGTGTTCGGTGTGCAGTCGAACCTGATAATTGTGTTTGACTTATGCAGGTGTTTTAACCACGAAACCGTAGTACGAGTTTCACACGTTTGCGAGTGCCCGTCTTAGTGCCACTTACTGATATGCCGGTATAATCCGGTTAGTACTTTCTTTTGTGAGGCAACGTAGTATCGACATCTCTCTTACACGTATGGCATTTTGTAATCCTCATTACTTGGTGGCATTTTGTAATCCTCATCTTATTGCTGCCGGTATATCTTTCCTGACCATCTTACTGCTGCAGTATGGCATTTTGTAATCCTCATTACTTGGCTATTTGTTTCCGTCCATCATTGTTGTGCAATTTCTAAATGGACAAGTTTCATGTGTTGCTGGTGAGTGGATGAAAGCAAGAGGCTTTTTTCCCTTTTATTTTTTGCAGGATTTCTCCAAGCTCATGAAAAATGTCACAAAGAAACAAGAGTGAGACGAAGATGTTGACAAGGAACATATGTACTGCATGAAGGATGAATGACACTGTCAATGTAGTGATCAAATTGTAGATGTACAGAGATTTTGTTTTCAGAGTGTTAAACGCGTGATTTGTATATCAATGTACAAAAATGTAATTTATGGTTATGATGAAGTGCATATAATGTGCTGGCTGTTTTGACACTTGGTCCACAAATGTGAGAGTCTGAATTGTACAACGTGTAATCTAGAAATGAAATCAGATGTCTGATTCCTCGTTAAAATGAAATCCAACGTAACACAGAGCATTACTAGCAGCTGTAGGGCCGTCAGTGCCGGCAACGAGAACATAGGCTAGCTAAAGGACGGGTAGAAAACGATGGCTGCGGCAGAAACACGATCGCATGGCATTCTAATTGCGATGGCCGATGAGAGCACCTTGTTTGCATGGAGCCCTTGTTCTCTTGAGGCCGACACCCTTGCTCTGAAGAGCAAGGAGGCTGGGAAGGAGCCGAGCTGTCGGCGTTCTTGTAGCCGTTGTGGTTCGGAGTCGTGCGTCAGGGCGACCGAGTCAAATGGGGAATCCTCGGATGACGGCGCGGTGTCCACGTGCCAGCAATCCAGATGGTGTTCGCCCTGCGAATTGCGAATGGTCCACACCAAATTTTTTTCCTTAGAAATGTGGGCAAAGTGGCGAACTATAAATGCATTCTTTCTCTCAAACTACTAATTGGATTTCAATTCCGTTTGAGCCATGATGCTTCTTTAAGTTATACTGAAAATAAGATCAACATGTTGTTTTTAAAACCAACAATATAAATATAATATTTTGATTTTTTATAAATTGTTTTAACATTTCAAATAATTTGCTTCAACATTTTGGAGATGAAATGTTGAATCAGTTCCAGAAAATAAATATACTTATATTTTTAATTCAATAATTTAAATATAATAATTTACATTTTCAACACTACTGTTTCAATGATTTTTATAAATTGTTTCAACACTTTAGACATGAAATGGTGAATCAGTTTAGAAAAAATATTTATTGGACCTTTTTGAATTCGATTATTTAAAATTAATGTTCCAACATTTATTATATAAACTGTTTAAATATTTTTGACAAATGTCAAACGAGTTCAAAAAATATTGAATATGACATTCAAAATCGTTGAACTACAATAGATAATTGTTGAATCAAATCTTTTATAATGTTGACTGCATACAGAAAATATAAATTAATTTGTCCGAATGCTATTGATTTAATGATAAATATTAGAAAAATCCAATTCAAAACTGAAAGTAGCATGTTGCATGTATTTTTTTTGAAAGGTCATTTTGCATGTATAGCCTAGGAGGTTCGTACTATCATATTGGGCTTCCTTTGCCCAGGCCGTCTTCCCCGTCGCGCCCCTTCGAGCGCACGTCGCCATCGCGGTCGCGCCGATGCTCCCGTCGCCGCCGCCGGTCTCGCCGGCGCGGCTGCACAAGCTGGTGTCTTCGCAGCCGGACCCGCTCCTCGCGCTAGAGCTCGTTACTGTCACCTCTCCGACCACCACGCCACACCCTGCCACGCTCCACTCCCTCGTCCTCCGCCTCGCCCGCCGCCGGGACCATCTCCCGCACGCGCTCGCGCTACTCCGTCGCCTCCCGTCGCCGCCGTCTCCGCGCCTCCTTCTCCCGCTTCTACTTGCCGTTCTTCGCCTCCGCCGGCCGCCCGACCTGTTCCTTTCCACATTCAGCTCCCTCTTCTGCTCCGGCCCCAAACCCTTGCCGCTCCACCCCCAGCTTTTTCTCCGCCTCCTCTCCACCCTCTCCTCCACCGATTCCCATTTCCCGTCCGCGCTCCACCTCCTCCGCCTCGTCTCTTCGCGGCTCCCCCTCCCCTCGCCGCTCATCCTCGCTTCCCACAACCTCCTCATCGATGCCGCCGCCCGCTCCGGCCACATTGCCGTGTCACTTTCCCTTTTCCACCGCCTCAGGTCCCTCCACGTACCTCCAGACACTCACACCTACCGTATCCTCACTCGGTCACTCTGCCGCAAGGCACAGGTCCGCACCGCAGCTACACTGCTCGATGAAATGTTGCACAGAGGCATCCCTGCTGATCCGTTGGCATATACCACGGTGTTGAATGCTCTCTGTCGCAAGAAGCAGCTCCGAGAGGCATACCGCCTGCTCTGCCTCATGCGAGGCCGTGGGGTCACCCCTGATGTTGTACATTACAACACAGTCATTGTTGGGATGTGCCGCGAAGGGCGACCACTGGATGCCTGCAAGATTATTGGGGATATGGAAGAGATTAGATGTACACCGAATGCAGTGACATATGCAACATTGGTGAGTGGACTGTCCATAAGTGGATTATATGACAAGGCACAAGCTTACCTGGAGGATATGGTTGGGAAAGGGTTTGTTCCACACTTCTCGGTGTTTCATTCAGTGATTAAGGGTTACTGTTCTGTTGGGAAAGTGGAAGATGCTGCACAAACCATGAGTCAGATGCTTGATCTTGGGGTCGTTCCACATGTTGAGAGCTGGAGTTCAGTTATCAGGAGCATGTGCAACGATGAGGATAATATCGAGGCACTAGTGCTGCCATTGGTAACAGGAAGGCGGCATATTTCGAATACAATCTCAAGCAGAACCTTAAATTGATGTCACTTGACAAAGATGCATTAGAGAAAAAAAGCTTCAATCGAGCTTCATTTCTGGTGGATAAGATCATTTTTGCAAGAAAACAACAGGAGATGTTGCAAAAACTGGAGAGTATAATCCTTCTTGATAAATTGCTGCTCGTGGAGTGGTGTGAGCCAGTCTGTTAATTAATCTTGGTGGTTAGCTTTAAATAATGTATGCCATCTCCTGAAGGGCGGGCCTGGAATAATTGTAGAGTCTCTCCACTTTTGTTTTAGAGGTACTGGGTTCGAATCGGCCTCCTTGAAAACTAAGTAAGGGGAAGGCTGTCTATAATTTTCCCTCCCCTGACCCCATAATGTACTGGAGCTTTCAGCACTAGGTACACTCCTTTTTACCTTCTGATAAACCATGATATTGTCATATAAACAAAATCGGATTCCAATGTAGCGTCCGTAGGTAAAAGAACAGCCATATACTTCCTGAAAGACCGATGTTTCAAACTTGTCTCCTTGGTAGTTGAAACATTTTTTAGATCGGTTTAAATAGTAATTTGCTCTTTGAGCCAACCAACCAAACCTATCAGTTGCATTTTTATTGCTTTGACCACAACATTTTTTGCTCTTTTGCATGGAGATCCATATATTGTCTAATACACCTGCATCTTCTTGTGCTCAGAAAATGCTTTTGGTGCACCTGAGTTTTTTAGATATGAATCCTCAGGGTTTGTGGCAGCTGTGGCTTTAGCATCAGAAGCTAGGAGAAGGAGCAACCATCCAGGGAGACAACTCGGAGCCGACCATGTCACATTCCACTGATGCACCGAGGGTGGGACTCCAGTTGCTGCTTATTTACATGGCTCCTGTGAGAAATGAAGCCTTTATTTATCACCAGGAATGTCTTAAGTATTCTTTTTGACCTAGGGAGCATCTAGCATCCCTGTGTCACCTTTTATTCCAAAGGACCCACAACTTGTGGCGAAAAATATTTACAGATCATCATGGTGGCACAGATTCCATCTAGGGTTACATGTTTCTTTTGAGCCAAAGATGAGTTCTACCTCCCTGACAATACACTACTTAAGTATCTAAACTGTGAAAACTAAAGTAACATAAAAGGCAAGTGCTTCTCATATCCCTTCTTTTCATCTTTAACGAATAGCAAGAGCCGAATCCACATGCTTGTTTGGTTCTCCACTTCTCTAGCTCTCTTCTGCACAAATGACGCAACGCCTGACTCTGTTCCTCATCTTCATTGCTGTGCAGACCTGTCCGGTGTAACAAAAAAAGAGTATGTTTAACGAAAGATTGCCGTAGGATCATTGAGTTTGAACCCATCAAACACAATCTTAGTATTTACTATTGCAGTTGAATGATGGGCATTATATGATATTTGTTCCACTTATGAACCTCCGTGACGAATTTATCGTGAGGTCCCGCAAAATGGAGGGTAGATTTGTGGGACGAGAGGCATGGAGGAAGGCTATGTCTGGCTGCTTCGATGATTCAAATAGCACATAAAGAATTTGTAAGTTTTGATTAATCTCAGTCGGTGATAACTTTTCTGGTCAGAATGTTCGCTGTCGAAGGGGATACACTGTCTCCTGCAACTTTTGCTGTGGACCATATCTGAACTTATCACTGGAATCAGTGATAATGAAGATTGCAGACTTTCCCCCGCTAGCCATTCTTCGAAGCGGCCACCACAGTCCAGTCCAGGAACGGCGACTTGTTGTTCTGTTGCGCGTTTCCCCTGCGATCTGCTGGCTGCTGCCGTGGCCCGTCCCAGATGCGGAGAGCCCCCCTGGCCACCGTCACCGCGCAGCACTCGTCGCCACAGAAAATTCGCGAGGCTCCTACGAGGGTGTCCGAGCAGCCGCCCTCCGCCACAACTTGGCCATGGGCGCGCCCGAGCCCCGGCCTTCTTATCCCCCGCATCGCCTGTGACTGACGCCGCTGCGCCGCTTCCTTCATGGCTCTCCTCGCGCTCAGACTCGGGTCCCTCCTAGTCCCCCCGGCCCCGCGCCGCCGCTGGAGCCGGAGCCGTTGCCGGTTCGCCGCCTCCAATGCCGCCGCGCCCGCGGTGGTGTGGTTCAAGCATGATCTCCGCATCGACGACCACCCGGGCCTCGTCGCCGCCGCCGCAGAGCCGCGGCGCCCCGTCGTGCCGCTCTACGTATTCGATCACCGCATCCTCGCTGGTAAGTTGCTGGCTCTAAGGTAGGAGATCTCGCTCCCGATGGTGTGGTGGTTTTGTAGCAACGCAGAGCAAATTGAAGCTGAATACTGGGCAGGGTGTCTGTTGTTACCTTGAACATCCAGCCTCCATTGTTTACTAACACTGATAGATGCAACCAATAATGAAGTTGACCAGCATACAAATACTTTGCTGCTTGCATCAAAGGATAATATATGTGGGAACCTGTCCTGCATGGTGCTGAATTGTACATTCATGCTCATGGGATAGTGTATCCCCACCAAAGTCCGGTTACTCGCAAGTAACTGTGCTCAAATTGTGTAGGGCTTCAGAAGCTCATCCTTTGTTGCTTGTCAGGCCAGTATGGTTGGGCCTGTGGAAATGAAGATGGTTTTGTTACTTGTTACTCATGCTGCCAAATTAATACAACAATCCTGCTTCTGCAACACTAGAATTATGTACTGTTGGGAAATTGATATATTACTTTGACAATAAATATTGATATAAGCATTTTTGTCATCCCTTGCAGGCTATTCAGACAAAAAGCTGGAACTGTTGCTTTTTGCTTTGAAGGATCTTAAGGTGATCTTGAAGTCTAAAGAGTCTGATCTATTCATAGGCTTGGGAAATGCTGAAGATGTCATTTTGAAGATCGTGAATGAGGTCACTATGCAAGGTTTATGTTGGGAATTGAGCTTATGAATTCACATGCACGTTCAGCTCTTGCCATCTAACACATCCTGGTCTCCTGGTTGCATGCATTGCCACATTGCTGGAGCAACAGGTACAAGCGGGTCTTATTTTTACTGAAGAGGAGGTTGAATATGCAGCGTGCAGTGTTCTGGCCAACGTTGAATCATCTTTGTCCAATGGATCATTCTCAGGGGGAAGTCCTCCCAAAATAATGTCTTGGAGTGCTCCATTGTATGAATATAAGGTAGGTTTGTTATCTTCAGTTCTTTCAACCTCTCCTATCTTCCTTTAATAACTTATTAAATATGTACATATACTGAAGTAATCATTATACCAGAGTCTGATAGAAGTACCGACATCACACGACCAATTTTTGAAGGCAAAATTACCAATGCCCACACCTCTTGCTGCCCCAAATTTGCCTGCTATAAATGTGGATTTAAATGCAGGTGCATTTCAATTCCATTCCTTGAGAATATGTTAATGTTGTCGATACCTTTGAACAATTTGGTGGGTTTGTTTTCCTGTTCAGACTCTCTACCGACACTGGAAGAACTAAAAGGGTTCCTCAAAGACAGTAGAACACAAGAGGATAATTGGGTTCCTCTCAAGGGCACATCTGCGAAATCTATTCTAAAAAATACTTTCAATCAAAGAAAGGTCAAAAGTACTGCTGCATCAAGTATCAGCAATGAAGGAAGCATAGATGATACCATCATGGTTTCTTCCACATCAGGAAGGAAGATTACGGATTCAATGTTTGCATCTGAAAGCTCACTTGAAGTTAGAGGTGGTACTGAAATTACTTTGGATGCTTTAGCTGCTTACCTAAAGTACCTGGAAGGCACGGGAAAAGCTAGTTGGCAAGAGTATGTGTCACCGATTAATTAAATTTTTGCTGGGACCTTATTCAGTCAAATCCATAACTATAGCGAGTCTTTCCTATAATTCTATTGAGAACGCTTTGGTGCCGTCTGGTGTATCATATAATGCAATCTGATGTTATGCAAATACCTGGTGATTTTTAGTGGCAAATCTGTTTTAACTTCTATATGCAGGCTGCATGATAAAGTGCGTTTAGCTGAAACCAGGGATGGTGCCTCGTTCTACACGTTATTTGGTACTGCAATTCAGCTTGGAGTCATATCCAGGAGGAGAGTTTATCATGAAGCTATTCAATACGAGAAAGATAGAAATGCTGGATTTTTATCACCATTTGGGTACTCAACACCTACAGTTACAGCAGCGGTAGATTCTATCTGTTCCATGGAGGTACTTCTGTTCCCCCCCTTTGTTTCCAGTGGCATACCTTTTCCACCTCTTTTGATTAGTCCTTTTCGGCAAACCAGATATTGTTTTATGCTTCTAACAATCTATTGTTTGCATTGAAGTGGTACTGGCAATTGGCATTGATATCCCAAGTATGCACTGAGGGAAATTATCCTATACGAATCTGGAGATGGAAGGGTTATCTCGTACAGGTGCGGTTTATTATTATATTGATTGTTTAATTTAGTGCTTCTAGATGTTGTATTTTGTTTCCAATGCTCAACACCCTAAATTCTGATGGAGGATATATCCACCCTGAAAAACAGTGTAAAATCCTATCTTTATAGGTGGGTAACACCAAAAGAGAATAGTTCGTAAAGTAGGATACTGAGAAGCAGTATTTTATATAGATGACTAAATCAGCTAGAAGCTGCTAATATTTTTTGAAAGACCACCTCAACCTCACTCTGCACAATATTCTGTGCTTACTTATGCATTAATATGGTATACTGTTTTCTGCTCAACTTTCTGTGTGCTTATGCATCTAAATTATCTACTGCAAAACCTCATTTCAAGCATTATTTGCAGTACACTTTTTGCGGCCACGAAGGTCCTGCTGTCCTTCTTGTGCATGGCTTTGGAGCTTTCCTGGAGCACTTCCGTGATAATATAGGCAACGTTGCTGATGCAGGCAACCGAGTTTGGGCAATCACTATGGTTGGCTTTGGGAAATCAGAGAAACCAAATGTCAGCTACTCGGAACTTTTCTGGTCAGAGTTACTGAGGGACTTCATAAGTTATGTTGTGAGGGAGCCTGTTCATCTTGTTGGTAACTCTATTGGAGGTAACTAATATTGATATGAAAAATTATGGGACCTACAACCATATGATTAATGAAATCATTCGCTTACTCTCTTGCTCCAATATTCTCAGGTTACATATGTGCTATTACTGCTGGCTTATGGCCTTCACTTGCAAAGTCTCTGGTTCTTTTAAACTCAGCTGGTTCGATTGTTCCAAATCACCCATTCATCCCATTAAATGAAGTAAGACAGTTGAAATTCAGTAGATTTATTTATAATTTTGTTTGGTTTTTTATATCTTTTCTGCTGTATGATATTCATAGGTCACAGATAAAATGATGCTGCAGTGCTGCATGAGTAAAGTTCTGCTGTATAATTATATTGATTGGTTGAGCCAATGAACGTATATACACAGGTGTCTGATGTATTTTCATGTTGCTCCTGACTAAAAAATAAGACTGAGAGAACATGCATGGCAAAATGAGCTTGGTACTGTTGTTTAGCCCGTATTGGTGTGACTTATATCAACCATATATAGCAGTTGAAAGCTTTATGGTAGATTTTTCAGTTAAAATTTCCATAGGCATTGTGTTGTGTTAGTTGTTAGTTTGCGGGAAACTGGAATCCAAAAGCATCTTAAAATGAAAGTATAGGCGAGGCTGATATTTAATTGTCATATATAATTGATGTTTCTAAAGCACAAAATTCTGATTAGTTTTTGTAATATGTTATTGGTGCAGTTGACTTAATTCTATAAAAATTTAATAAGTGTAGGAAAGACAGTCATCATGGCTATCTAGGTTGTCGTCACAGCTTATTTTGCTCTTCTTGAGGTCAAGGGTAGAAGGCATTCTTAAGGACTACTATCCGACAGTACGTTGATTTTGATGTTACTTCTATATCTTTTTCAGTTATCGTTTTAGTACCTTCTGTTACTAACCAATACCATTCTTCTTTTACTGTCAGAGAACCGAACGTGTTGACAAGTCACTTGTGGACCAGATTATAAGAGCTGTATCCTCACTTTGTACCATATATTTGGCATGCATTTACCTTCCAGACGCAGCATGGTTTGCAGAAATGGTCGTCCTTCACTAAAAAAATTTCAGTCATATGACCCTGGGGCGGCAAGAGTCATTGAGAGCATTTTCAACTTCAATCTTTCAATTCCCCTTAATTTTCTGTTTGATTCTTTTGGAGGAAGAATCCTTGTTGTCCAGGTATAAACCTAATATCATCCACAAAATAAAGGTTAAGTCCCATCGTTCCCATAAAAATCATCCACTGATGACATATCTACCACGCTGTTACGTAACTAATGGTTGAAATGTGGGAGACTAATTTAGCCTTTCTTCTTTTCCAAACAGGGGATGAAAGACCCACTTATAAAATCAGAGGTGTTTATTACCATGCTCCGAGAGCATTGCAGGAAGGTCAATATTCGAGAGTTAGAAGCAGGTAACTTACACCCCCTCCCTATGTTCTTGATTGCTTGGCGCGATGCTTGTATCCCTTAAGTTAGACTTCTTTACTTTATGCCCTTGAAAGAGTCTTGTGGTTTATGTTTGTCTGTCTTTTCATGATGAATATGTCAGGTCACTCTCCACACGATGAGATTCCAGATGAAGTAAATTCTGTACTGTGTGAATGGATAGAAGAAACTGAAGTTATGCTGGCCTTGGAGAAATCCAAGTAAATTTAGGTAACATAATATCCCTTTCAATTAGACTTTTCTACCTTATGCCCTTGAAAGAGCCTTGTGGTTTGTGTTTGCCTGTCTTCTCATGATGAATATTTCAGGCCAAGCTCCACACGATGAAGTTCCAGATGAAGTAAATTCTTTGTAGTCCAAGGAAAATTTAGGTAACATATAGAGTTTAGGGAACCCATTGATTGATTGTGTAACATGATCTTCAGATGTATCATGGTAACACCTTGATCCAAGAGTGGATGTCTACAGTTCTATACAAAAATTTGTTCGACAAATATGGATTAAATCAGTGTGATGACTGATGAAAGCGGTATGAGTTGCTAACCATGTAAAACCATATATAACGGGTCCTTGAAATTTACTACCATTTTCCGTCAGCTCAAGAAACTGAAATGTAATTGAAATAAAAACTAGAATTTGAACTGGTTTGTGGTCAAGTTAGCAGATGCAAGATTCAATCTGCACTTGTATAGAACTTGCTATGGTTATCAACTATGCTATATTTGTTTATAGCGTGGATCTATCTCAAAATAAACCTTGAATCCTACTCTCAAGTGATCTCTAATACTATCATGCAGTATGTTTTGACCCCATTATGCATTTAATGGTTTATCATGTTTCATGTATACTGTTTGTGCAGCATTTGTTTTTATTTTTACACATCATTTAAGTACACAATAATTAATTATCTCATGCCAACTGACCTTTCTGTACAAGATTCCCAGTGAAACCAACTGTAATTACCTCGTTGAACTTTTCTTCTGCAAAACGAATTATTGAAACTTTTATTGAAGGAGTTGAACTGGGTGCGATCTTTGCTTAAGGAATAAGTTAGATATCCGAAGTGTCTGTAATTTTCTGCGTTTTGTTCTGTGTTGAAATTTTGGATCATACATACTTGGTATCAACGTCAAGATGAGACTGAATTCCTCGGGATCAACGTCATCGAGCTCCCAAAAAAGAACTCGATCATCAGCACTCAACGACAGCAAAGCCGCCCCTTGTTCTCCAGAGTGATATCACCTCACGACAGCGATTCATCACATGCTGCCTTTTTTTTTTGCCTCTTTGGCTGAGCCTGTGACCCGCAATATTCAGTGCTTTCCACAGCAAAGCAGCGTGCTTCAACCAGTCATTAGCCCTCGTATCCTGCTTCATTTTGTAACGTTTTATTTGGTGGCCATCTGAAAAATCTGAGTGGAGATCCCATCACTGAGGCCATAAAACGAAGCTGAGTAAGATCATCCAACCACCTTATCTACGCACAAACTTTCACCAGGGCCTTGTCGTGAGCTCACCAAACCTGACAGCGACACGGCCAGTCCATGACCTCCAAAAGATGTCAAATCGTAGGTGACCAATTCATCCTGACAAGCTACTGACCGCTTCTCCCCCGTGATGATATGCCCTAAGATTATTTGCACAAAGGCAAAGCACTTGCCCACGGCCACTACTGGTAGCTAGTACTGCTTGATCTTTCTACAAGCCTCCTCGGAATTGTTAATGATTCAGTTGCTTTCACACGTGTCCCGTAGGTCCAATCACTTGGGATGTCACAACTTACAAGCTATTGCTCATGGGCCATCTGATGGTCTTTCTTCTGCTGCACCTTGCTGTCTGTTTCAAGCAGTCGTGGTTCGCCTTTGCTACATTTCTTGGTGAGTTCTTACGCTATCGTCTCACATTTCAACGTGTGTTTGGGTGATAGAATCCTGGCAAATGCACTGTCAGTTGATGAAACTTCTGGAGTTTTCCAGCAATTATGGTTTGTGCCTCAGTTTCCTCTTTTCAACGGAAGCTGATGCTTCAGAATCTATACACGAGTAAGATTTGGAACACGGGAACTTCTTCTCGAGAATCGAGCTATTTTTCATATGGAATGGTAGATCCAAATAGCCCTAACTCAAGCGCCGAAGTACCAGTTTGGTTATTCCCATGACGATGCTTTGACATGTGCAACATACAGGTTGGTAGGTGTACGCGATTTCGTATTGTCCTATTGTTTTTTTAGAATAGGGTTAAAAATATAGGTGCCTGAGATGTTGGTACACTAGTGACTGTTTCTGTTCGTCCGATGATGATGTAGTAGAGAAACGTTGCAGCCTTTTATATCTTCGTCACATAAGGGAAATGCACGAGAGCATAGTAGGCCATATGATCGATGAAATGTGCAGAAGTTGAAAGTGACATTTGGTTAGAAAATTGATTTGACGTGTAATTGGGTGTATAGATCAGGGAACTTTTTATTTTCACTCCTCGTGTCATCTAATATATATCTTCTTTCTTATCAAATTGATATCGTTAAGACAACATATCTAAGTTCAAAATGAATTAAAATTATTGTCTGATTTTAAAACAAAGGAAGTATGTAGGAAGGAAAAAAGAACAGTTTTGAATTGTAGGGAGCAGGTAGGTTAGGCTAGCATATAAATTATAGGTTTTCTACCACACGTGCAGGATGGAGCATCATGCCTCTAGGGTTTCTTGAGGAGGTTGATGGGTAGCCCAGCTTGGATTGATCTAGGTCTACAATCTCACCTCCACATCACACTAATAAGCTTTAATGTTATAGGTTTTCTAGTACTTTAATCCTTTATAGATTAATATTCATTTGATCCTAATGAGCTTTAATGTTATATATTGATTAGTACTCTAACTCCTAAATGATCAAACTCATTTGAACGAAGATCCAATCCGAATCGCTAATGATTGCCACATGCGCACATCAGTAACTAAATTAATTTATTCTATGCTACTCCCTCTGCTTCAAAATATTTGACGCTGGTTAGTTTAATTTTGAACTAGTCCGCTTCAAATATTTTGAAACGGAGAGAGTACCGTATCAACGAAGGTTCCTTTTAAGCTTTATTTGGATCGCAAGAATTTCATAGAAATCATACAGAAATTTCACATGAAACAATTAATTCAAGGTAAAAACTTCTGAGTTCACAGAAAATAACTTTCCACAATCTAAAGTGACCAAATAACCTGCACTGTTAAGCAAGCAAAAGACTAATTCATAAAAGTCCTTACATGTAGTCAAGTTTTTTTTTTCTAATTTTCCTCTAGCAGTTGTAACTGTCACAATGATATGTTATAGCTCACAGGTTTTTGCTAATGGAATAAGTCTTGTACTCTTGATCTGTATGGCCTCTAGTTAGGACAACATCTCAGTACTTGTTAGCACAACATATTAGTCCTTTGGTAGGACAACATCTTAGTCCTTGTTAGGACAACATCTTAGACCAAGAGAGTAATACTTCAGATACTAACAAGTGGTATCAGAGCCGTTCTATCCTGTAGCCTAGACATCTCCTGCTCATCTCCTTCCCATGCCTCTCTTCGTCTTTAGCCGGCAGCAATAACATCAGTTCTTTCAACTCATTCCTCCTCTTCTGCACAGACGAGCAACAACTTATCTGATACAACCTCTTCCCCACACAACACTCCCCCACTAGCGCGTCATGTCCGAAGGACAGTCTCAGCACTTGGTCGCTTTGAGCGCGCGACATCAGCAGGAGGCCGAGGTTGCCGCGGTAGAAGAACGCAAGCGAGCAGCGGCAGAGGCTGCAGCGAGGGCGGCGAGGCTGGCGGCGACGGAACTGGCAGCGGCGAAGGCGAAAGTAGAAGCAACAGCGGATGCGGATGCAACGCGTGCGGCTGCAACAGAGCTTGAGGTTCTGCATGGCGGTAGCAACAGAGGCTCTGATTCTACCGACGACGGCACCAACGAATACCTCAGGCTGGCGAGGGAGGTAGCACGACCATAGACGCCACAGTGGGCGGCCGCGCACCCCCATGAGCGCGGCGGCTGCAGCCTAGACGGGCGCGGACGCGCCGGCGATGCCCCCGGCGGGGGTGGTTGGGTCGACGGAGATCGAGGCATTTACAGGCGGCGCGACTCTTCCTCCCCGAATAGGTACCATGGTCACCACGGGATCCAGGCCATTGTCAGGGACGTTGGTCCCGACGGTGGGTGGCCTACCCTCACCAAGACCAACTAGTCGAGTGGGCCGCGGTGATGAGGATACGACTCCAAGTGCGGCACATGTGGGAAGTAGTCCGATACGGCGACGTCGACTACTACGAGGATCGACGGGCGCTGGATGCTCTCATTGCTGCAGTACCGCCCGAGATGCAGTTCTCGCTTTCAATAAGCGGACTGCCAAGGAGGTCTTGGACGCCATCGCTGCGACACGCATCGGCAGCGACCGTGCCCGCAAGACCACACTGCAGGCACTCCACAAGGAGTGGGAGAACCTGACCTTCAAGCCAGGTGAGGATGTTGACTTTGCTCTCCGTCTCAACACACTACCGCAAAAGATGGTGCAGTTCGGCAACGACACCTACAACAAGGAGAGAGCCGTCAAAAAGCTCTTCCGTTGCATCCTCAAGAAGTACAAGCAGATCGCTTGCTCGATCGAGTCTCTGCTGGACCTCTCCACGATGTCAATCGAAGAGGCGATAGGCCGCCTAAAGGGCGTCGACAGCGATGAATCTCAGCCTCTCTCGGGGCCTATCACCATCGACAGGAAGCTACATCTCACTCGGAAGTAGTGGGAGGCCAGCCAAGTGACGGGAAGAAGGGGGAGACCTCCTCCTCGAAAGGCGGCCACAAGCGCGGCAAGCCAAGCAAGGGGCGCGTAGGTGCCCAAGCCGGGGCGCAGAGACGTGCCGAGGGTGGTGCCCACGGAGGCGCCCAGGGCGGTGCCGCCGGCAACCGTAAGCCAGCACGAGACGACACCTGCCACAACTGTGGCAAGCTTGGTCATTGGGCTAGAGAGTGTCGGTAGCAACGACACGGCCAGGCCCACGTAGCTCAGGTGGTGGAGGAGGAGGCGACTCTGCTCCTAGCGCATGCAAGCATCGAGCCACCTCTAGTGGCATCGACTGCAGCGGCTCTCCTCCACATCGATGAGCCAAGAGCACACGCCTTCCTCAGTGACGGCTCTAGCAACGACATGACTGACGGGTGGTGCCTCGACGAGAGTTCTTCACCGAGTTCGACCCCAATGTCCGAGGCTCCGTCAAGTTTGGGGACACCTCTGGTGTGGAGACCAAGGGCGTCGGCTCCGTCATCCTCACCGCTGAGTCTGGTGAGCACAGGTTGCTCGTCGGAGTCTACTACATCCCCGCGTTGAGGAACTCTATCATCATCCTGGGTCAGCTGGATGAGAACGGTTCGCGCGTGGAGATCAAGGATGGAGTCATGAGGATTTTGGATCGCCATCGTCGCCTTCTTGCCAAGGTAACCAGAGGCACCAATCGACTCCACGTCCTTAATGTGCAGGTAGCACAACCTCTCTGCCTTGCTACTCGTCGGGATGAAAAGGCGTGGTAGTGGCATGAGCGCTTTGGGCACCTTCAATTCAAGGCCCTGAAGCGGCTGAGTGCCAAGGAGATGGTACGGGGCCTGTAGTGCATTGACCATGTGGAACAGTTCTGCGATGTCTACATAGTGACAAAGCAAAGGTGGCTCCCCTTTCCCTAGCACTCAAGCTTCCGAGACAAGGAGCGGCTTGACCTCGTGCACGGGGACTTGTGTGGCCCGGTGACACCGGCTACACCGGGAGGACGATGTTACTTCCTGCTGCTTGTCGATGACCTCTCCCTCTACATGTGGGTGATGGTCCTCGGTAGCAAGGGAGAGGATGCGAACACCATCAGGCGCGCGCAGGCCATTGCGGAGGCGGAGTGCGGCCGCAAGCTGCACGTGGTGCGCACCGACAACGACGGTGAATTCACGGTGGCTGAATTTGCGTCATACTGCGCGGATGAGGGTGTTCAGCGCCACTACTCCGCGCCGTACAGCCCACAACAGAACGGTGTCGTCGAGCGACGCAACCAGACGGTTGTGGGAATGGCTTGGGCCCTCCTCAAGCAGAGGGGAATGTCGGCTATCTTCTAGGGAGAGGCGGTGGTGACGGCGGTCTACATCCTCAACCGCTCGCCCACCAAGGCTCCGGCAGGACGCCGTACGAGGCTTGGCATGGGCGCAAGCCGATAGTCTCTCACCTACGGGTCTTCGGCTGCCTCACGTTCGCCAAGGAGCTTGGCCACATCAGCAAGCTCGACGACAGGAGCACTCTAGGGGTGTTCATCGGCTACGCGGAGGGCTCGAAGGCCTACCGCATTTTCGACCTAGGAACACAGCGCGTGCGCACGACACGTGATGTAGTGTTCAACGAAAGGCGAGGATGGGCATGGGACAAGGCGGTAGACGACGGCTCGACTCCGACATATGACAACTTCATTGTCGAGTACGTCCACTTCAAGGGAACTGGGGGAGTAGGCAGCTCTTCTCCACCGACTTTAGCGCCACGCTCCCCAGTCACGACCTCGACTGCGACAACCTCTCCACCACCACAGCCGACGACCCAACGCACTCCAGCACCGACAGCCATCCCTCTAGGTACGTCCACTCCGACACCAGCTCGTGTTGAGCACAACCCGGTGGAGTTCGTTACCCTGCTCTCCCACGACGAGGAGCGCATCGACGCATACCACGACGGCGAGTCGTTGCGATATCGTACGATGGAGGATCTTCTCGGTGACCATTCGGTGCCAGGATTTGTCCCTCGTGATCTAGAGGTGCAGTTGCATCTTGCGTGCGACGACGGCGAGGCTCGGTCTTTCGCGGAGGCTGAGAGACATGTGGCATGGCGTGTCGCGATGCAGTCGGAGATGGACGCAGTTGAGAACAACCGCACCTGGGAGCTTCCTGACCTCCCTCATGGTTATCGCGCAATCACCCTTAAGTGGGTGTTCAAGCTGAAGAGGGATGAAGCATGCGCCATCGTCAAGCACAAGGCTTGCTTGGTGGCACGCGGTTTCGTGTAACAGGAGAGGATCAACTTCGACGATGCCTTCGCGCCCGTGGTGCGGATGGAATATGTGCGAATCCTCCTTGCGCTGGCTGCTCAGGGAGGCTAGCGGGTTCAACACATGGATGTCAAGTCGGCGTTTCTTAACAGCGATTTAAAGGAGGAGGTCTATGTGCACCAGCCGCCGGGATTTACGATTTCTGGCAAGGAGGGCAAGATGTTGCGCCTGCGCAAGGACCTCTATGGCCTACGACAGGCACCAAGGGCGTGGAATGCCAAGTTGACTCCACGCTCAAGGGGATGGGCTTCGAGCAAAGCCCGCACGTCCATCTACCGGCGGGGCAATGGAGGAAATACCCTACTGGTGGGTGTCTACGTCGACGACTTGGTAATCACCGGCACCAAGGATACGGATGTGGCAGCGTTCAAGGAAGCGGTGAAAGCCACCTTCGAGATGCGTGACCTGGGATCTCTCTCTCCTTCTACCTGGGGATCGAGGTGCACAAGGTCGACTCCGGGATCATGCTTCGACAGACTGCCTACGCCAAGCGCATTGTTGAGCTGGCTGGGCTCACAGACTGCAACCACTACAGGAAACCCGATCATTTGCGACGGCTAAAATTATTTGCGACGGGCGACCGTCGCAAATAAAGTAAATTGCGACGGCTAACCCTAGGCCGTCGCAAAAAAAACAAGCCGTCGCAAATAGTACCCTATTTGCGACGGCTACAACTCAAGCTGTCGCAAATCGACATTAATTTGCAACGGCCAGACCTGTGGTCGTCGCAAATTAAACAACCGTAGCAATTAAATGCTTGTTTGCGATGGCCGATGGAAATGTCGTCGCAAATGAACCTGATATACCCGACCGAGCGCCTTCCGAGTCACACAACTCTCACCGCCGTCGTAACCGCGCCCGCCTCCCGCGCTGCGCCGCCGCGGCCGCAGCGCCTCGCCTCTCGCGGCCCGCCGCTCACCTCCCTTCGGCCGCTGCCCGCCGCGCCGCCGCCCTCCGCCCGCCTCCCGCCGCCCGCGCCCGGCCGCCCCCGCCTCCAATTTTCAACCCGCAGCCCGCTGCCGTGCCCCGCCGCACCCGCCGCCTCTCGCTGCCGCGCCGCGCACGCCGCCTCCCGCAGCCTCCCGCCGCCGTCGCCGTCTCCCGCCGCCTCCCGCAGCCTCCCGCTGCGCCCGCCGTCATCATCGCCTCTCGCTAAACTCCTCCATCTAGATGCATTTTTTCATTTTTTCTTGTTATTAGTTAGGTTAGGATAGAGTATAGTTAATTCAATGTTGTTTTAGAGTAATATGTAATTTATTTGGCAACTAAATTATTTTTTAGTTAGTTAGGTAATTAGGGTGTTTATAGTTTAATTTTGTTTATAGTTAATTGATTTGCAACGAACCGCCCCGCCACGCCACGCCGCGTCGCCTCCCGCCGCGCGCGCGCCGCCTCCCGCCACCGCGCCCCGCCGCGGCCGCGCCCGCCGCCGTCGCCATCTCTCGCCGCGCCCGCCTTCCGTTTGTGACGGTCGTCTTTCGTTTGCGACGGCCGTTTCGCTAGGTACGGGGAGGAGGCTAGGAGGATACACGGCGCAGATTTCAATTGGGAACAAGAACCAATCAATCCTCAAGCCGCGTATGCAAGCGGAGGTGGAAAAACCCACTGAAGGTAAGTTCATAAGTCATTTTATCATTTTCAATTCAAAATATTCAAGATATTTCAATTCCATATTACTGATTCTTTTTTATAGGCTCGCTATATTCAACGGAGTTGTCGACTCGAGGGCTGCGAGACATGCGCGAGGCAGCTCTACACAGTCTTCGTCGTCGGGCCCGAGCCGCCGTGTCTCGCAGGTGGAGACTCTCGCCCATCTGGTCCAGGAGAGTCGCGAGCAGTATCAGACGACAATGGAGGTGCAGAGGGCGGCGATGGAGGCCACCATCTCCTACCAGCGAGCCTGCATAGAGCAGATACGGCAGACGATGGAGATGCAACGGCAGACGATGACGATAAGTTAAAGTAATTTAAATTTATCGCATTCTTAATAATATGTAACAACCTGTAACGTTTGCAATGACAGAGTTTCTTTCAAGGCCGCGAAGCCCAGAGGTTGCACCTCGAGCTACCTCCACTGCCACCACCAATTCCACCGCCAGAACTGAAGCTACCGCCGCCGATGCACATTTCTCCGGGTTTTCAGGTAATTAAAAACATTCTTAATCAATTCTAGTCAAAAATGAAGTTCTAAACTAACCCATATGTCAAACAACTTCTATGTGTTGCAGGAATCAGCGACGGAGGCTCAAACTCCGTTGTCGTCTATACAGCCACCTGGACTGACGGGCGGTGAGGACGTTGACGGCTTTGGAGGTAGCGCTAGCGGATAGGCTCTATTCTTTATTTTTCTATTGTTGTGATGAGATGTGAGACACTTTTGTGTTGTGATCGATTGAAATGTTATATGTTGTCTTTTATGTTGTCTCTGTCGTGTTTCTGGCCATCGAGCCGAGGAGAATGTTCTATTTAAAAAAATAAAAAACCTCAATTGATATGACTTTTTATACAGTACCATCGCAAATAAGGTTACTGTCGTCGTAAATTAGCCTATTTGCGATGGTTGCAGCCTGCCATCACAAATTGTCTTGTCGGGCCTATTTGCTGGGCCTGGGAACTTATCTGCGACGGCGTGCCGAAGCCGTCGCAAATAAACTTAATTGCGACAAAAAACGAGCGACGGTCGGAGACCATCGCAAATAAGTGAAACCGTCACAATTAGATTATTTGCGATGATTTTTCACTTCTGTCGCAAATGATCGGGTTTCCTATAGTGAACCTAGCTCTCACTCCCATGGAGGAGAGACTAAAGCTGAGCCGTAACAACGCGACGGAGGAGGTGGACACCACGTAGTATCGGCGTCTTGTGGGGAGCCTTCGCTACCTCGCCCACACACGGTCGGACTTGGCATTCTCTGTCGGCTACGTCAGTCGGTTCATGCAGCGACCGACGACGAAGCACCAGCAGGCTGTGAAGAGGATCATCCGCTACGTTCCGGGGACTCTCGACCACGGCCTATACTACCCGAGGTGCCCTGGAGCGGCACACCTTGTCGGGTACAACGACAGCGACCACGCTGGCGACGTCGACACTAGCAAGAGCACGAGTGGGGTTCTCTTCTTCCTTGGCAAGTGCCTCGTTAGCTGGCAGTCGGTCAAGCAGCAGGTGGTGGCCTTGTCCAGCTGCGAGGCCGAGTACATAGCGGCCTCTACCGCTTTGACTCAGGCTCTCTGACTAGTTCGACTGCTTGGTGATCTCCTCGGCAAAGACACCTGAGTGGTGGAACTCAGGGTGGACAACAAGTCCGCTCTGGCTCTAGCAAAGAGCCCCGTCTTTCATGAACGGAGCAAGCACATCCGGGTGAGGTACCACTTTCTCCGAGGCTGCTTGGAGGAAGGGAGCATCAAGGCGTGCTACATCAACACCAAGGACCAGCTTGCGTACCTGCTCACCAAGCCCCTTGGGAGGATCACGTTCCTTGAGCTTTGCTCTAGGATCGGGATGGTCCAACTCTCCCACAAGACAACACACAAGACTTAGGGAGAGAATGATGGAATAAGTCTTGTACTCTTGGTCTGTGTGACCCCTAGTTAGGACAACATCTCAGTCCTTGTTAGGACAACATATTAGTCCTTTGGTAGGACAACATCTTAGTCATTGTTAGGACAACATCTTAGACCAAGAGGACAACATATCAGTCCTTGTTAGGACAGCATATTAGTCCTTTGGTAGGACAACATCTTAGACCAAGAGGACAACATCCGAGTCCTTGTTAGGACAACCTATTAGTCCTTTGATAGGACAACATCTTGGACTAGCATCTAGGTATATGCTTGACTGCCTCAGCTATAAATATGTAACCCAAATCACTAGGTTGGGTGTGGCATTGTATGTGCAATGAAGCAAGAAAAATTTCCCAACTCTTAGTGTCATCCTCTTAATGAGAGTAATACTCTAGATACTAACATTTGCACTGCGAAGTTCTCTGTTATGTTTTCAAGCAGAGCAAAATATAAATTATGTGTTGAGTGTGACATGCCATTCGTACCAACTAGTAAACTGAGATGTTTGTAACTCTAAGATGTTTACTCCTCGAAAACAATATGCCGTTGAGGTGGCTGCATACTTTGCATCTCCGAATTTTTTTAGTCATATTTCATTGGATCAAGCGTTGAGCAGCATAAACGAAATTTGCGTCGTTTGCACACGTCTGTTACTTGCTACGAATGGAAATCCACGTATCATCATAGCACATAGCAGCAACACCAAGATAGGAAAGACGTGTCCAAAGAAAGCTATCTAGCTAGATATGCAACAACTTAACAAGCAATGCAAAACATGCATATTTTTTCTGCATACAAAGGGTTGGCAAAACCTCGACTGGACAGCTAGCAACCTTATTGGTTTCAGATAACAGATCGATTATTTGCTGCATATGCACGTATGGGAGCCGTGGATAACATTTGCAGTGTTCAATTACTATTTTTTTATGTGTTACTTAAGAGAAAGGTTAAGACACCATTACTCGGATGGGATCCTTTGAACAGCGAGTGTAATCAGATGGGGCTCATTGGTTGTGGTTGCCTAGCATCATTGCTGACAAGAAGAAGTGGAGTAGGCACGTCACTGTTTCCATCACCTAAAATGCTATGTTGTTTGTAATACGCGTTAAGGCGTGTTCAAAGAAGTTGACACATAATAACACATACATCTACACATATGTATAACCAAATGTACACTACCTACTCACATTAATTATATGTTGGCAACATGTATAACAACGGCTTCTACAACCTCTCGCTTTTGAGAAGAGACGCATCTTTCTAGTGACACGAACCCCTTTTAAACTCAAAAAGGGGGGCAAACAACACGGCTAAATAAATCTACACCTCTGTCTCTCTCCCCTTCTCTCTCAACAATGCATCATTTCAGCCATAATTGGTTGGATCGACCCAGGAGAGAGCAATGGCCCTTAGCTTGATCACCCTGCAAATTAGAAATTACATTTGACATTCATCCCTCAGCGGTGTATGTTTTTATTTCTATCTACATTGATAGTAACACAAGCTGATATCTTAATTTGCTAGAGCTAGAACTTTAATCATTTATTTTGAGCTGTTGACCATGTACTCATCGACCAAGCTTGGGTCCCCCAGCCCAAAATCTTGGTAATCGACCAACCAGTCGGTTGCGCCGTCCCACGGCAACGCCGCCGAATCGGCCGCGATACTGCTGAACTCGTCGACATCGAAATTGCCGGCGAAGCTGAGCCACGGCTCGTCGCCTGTTGGCGGGTCCTCTTCCAACAACCACTTCACGAGCGGGTCCTGGTCATGGGTGCTGCTGCTACCGCCGGTGCTGGTAGTGTTCGTGCTCGACTCCGGGAGACTACTGGAGCCATCGGCAGAAACGTCTCTGGCGTCGTCCTGCGGGCGCTGCTTCTTGGTCGCCTCGTTGGACTTGGACTCGGCCGTGACTGCGGACTGCGAGGCAGTTGCCGGGCTACCCGACCGGTCGAGAGGCTCGTGCGTGACCGGGTCGATGCCCATCTTGATTAGCTTCTTCTTGATGTGTGTGTTCCAGTGGTTTTTTATCTCGTTGTCGGTCCTGCCCGGTAGCTTGGCAGCAATTTTAGACCATCTGCACGGACAAAAAAGTATACATCATGGCTACATACATATGTGTTGAAAACTATAGCCATCATATAGCTTCTGCTGATATTTTTTTCCTGAAAAATTCTTTGCTGATACAAATTTTTTTCGATCTCTCGTTCTCATTTGTGCTAAGCTACTACGTGGGGACTGAGGAGTAGCATTTGTGAAGTGACGACTAATTATAACTAAGTGGTTGGTAGAGTGGCCTTTACAGGAAAAAGAAAACTCTAGCCCCTTCCATTTTGCAATTGGCCAAGTGAATCAAAGCGCGCGCGTTGGTTTCCGTTTGTGGATTCAACGTGTAGACTTCCTAACCACTGAAGTCAAGATAGTGGCCAGTGCTCTAGGTTACACATCAAGAAAAGTGATCCAAAAAGTTTAGGGGCGTTGCTGAAATTTATCATTCTGCAGCTACATGACACCGCAGGTCGAGCGATAAAGCACACCTTGAAGAATGCAAACATATATGCATGTTGGATGCTAATGTCCAATGTATACATCATAGTGATGAGGTGAGCAAACTCATGATTATTCAGAAGATAACACCCTAACCAAACATCTTTGAACATAAAAAATAAAGTCAACTATAAGCTGTTCAGTCAAATGTGAAAGAAGCCGCCATTAGTACAATTCAAGCCACGGATCTAATTATGAAGTTTAATTACCATGTTAATTGTAGGATTCACATAATGCCAATAAAATTTGGCAGAATTTTGGTTTTACCGGTAATCGCCAGGTATTCTACTTTACCGGTCGGTTTTGTCCAATTTTTGATAAAATTTATTTATTTTGCTCATTTTCATTGAAGAATTTCAGGCCAAAATTTGATGATTTTCAGCCATACCAGTTTTACCGATCTACACCAGCATTTTTTAATCCAAAATTATTTTCACAGCATAATGCAAACTGAGTATAATTTATATTGATTGTGGTGGAACATACCCAACCAAGTCTGAGTTCCAGACTCAACATGGTTGTTGTATTTATAGCTATTTATTTTCTTAGTAGAAGGCGACGTTTCCATTGATAGCAAAACATTTTGTGATGACTTCATGAAAGCATAAACTAGGAGGTTCACAAATAACCATTGTTGTACATATTAAATGTATCTGAGCCAAGTACCAACTTCACCTGCCGATTAGTCTAGGTTCTGAATATGGATTTCTTTCAGTGTGCATTAGTATTCCAATGCTTGTACCACCCATCTAACTCGTTGTCTACAACTTTGCAAGATATAAATCTACATCAGTTGGTAAGATAGTGATTGAGAGGCCATTGATTACCTTGTGCCAAAAGTAAAACCTGCACTAATAACATAGTATATATACATGATCATATCAAGGACCACAGAGAAACACACGTTCATACTCGCTAGCCCATGTGCTTAGACTAGCGAACTGGACCGGTTTTTAGACCTGTGTTTTATGGGACAGGCGAGGGGCTTTTTTAACCTCCGCTTCAAATGCACTCCCACGGAGAGTGAAACCTAGAAACTGACGAGTGGTACTCAGGTTACTTGACAACTTGATCAAGCCCCCCTTCTGATCTAACAACGTTAGAGATCATTTACTCACACTTACTGATCTAACATGCATAAATTCTGTGGTTTCCTAGTTGGCTAGTTCCTAGAGTGTAATATAAGTTCAACATATGGACCTACCAGCTACAATATATTATGGCCGTACGTGCAGGTAAACTATATATGATACTAAAGAACGAACAAAGAAAGGAATACAAATATAGGAGTAGCTTGAAGCTGTTTGACTTCACGTACGGTACATAGTAATTTATGTTGACAAGCTTGCTTCCGATGACTCTTCCCACAATATGGCGGCTCTACTACTAGTTCTAAATTTTGTTGCTTTGTGATGGATATATTTGGGGGTTTTTTCGACTGATTTTACAAATCAGTGGACAGTAACTCGTCTGCTAATTGGGTGTGTTGACAAGCAACGTACTTCCGTGCAAGGGTTCACGAGAGTTTAATGAGTTTTCACAATGATAGAAGACATATATGTGTACTAGGCTGGTTACTAGTCAAACAAATCAAATTTTACTCCGTCGTTGATCCGCAAAAACGACATGATGAAATGGCACAATTTAAGCCTTCCTTGAGCACGACAGTGTGCCTTACGTATGACCATGTGATGGCTTCTTTTTTTTTTTTTGCTATTGCTGATGACATATAAGTTATCAGTTCGTCGTCAAGTTATTTAGCGTGCTTTGCGGCGGATCACGCACATTAATAAACACAAGAAGCTACTGCGTACGCATCAATAGACGACATGAATTAATTATTACCACCTACGCACAGATAGTGTGTTGTACGTGTTGCTTGTACCTAGCTACTACGTACGCATCAATTGATTATATATCATGCAGCTCACGGTTGCTAAATTTTTTAGACGGAAAATAAAAACTGCTTCTGCTGTAGGGACGCATGCATATAGACGAGTCATCACGAGCGTGCATGCATGTCCTGTGGTGGATGGATATATATGATGCACCGCGCGCCTGTTATTCACACACACACGGACACAGACGCAATAGAAGAAGAGAAAAAAAAGTGATGCATCATCACCTGTTGCCGAGCTTGGCGTGGAGGTCGATGACGAGCTGCTCCTCGGCGTCATTGAGGAGCCCCCGCTTGAGGTCGGGGCGGAGGTAGTTGGTCCAGCGCAGGCGGCAGCTCTTGCCGCACCGCAGCAGCCCGGCCAGCTTGGGCACGGCGCGCCAGCAGCAATGGCCGTTGGTGAGGATGAAGTCGATGAGCTTCCGGTCCTCCTCCGCCGTCCAGGGCCCCCGCTTCACCCCCAGCCTGTCGCAGCACGGCTGCCGCCCCATCGATCCCGTGCCCGACCCGACCGCCGCCGTGCGCCGATCGAGCAGCAGCCCGCGCGAGCTCCCTGTTAAAAAGGCAGGCAGGCAGGCAGGCGAGCTACCAACCCCACCCGCGGCTAGAGCTCGGTCGAGTCGGGGGGCAGACGGGCTAACCAAGCATCAAGGAAAAATGGGCGTGAAAGGCGCGTGGCAACCGCAGCGCGCGGGCGGGGCGTTTATATAGCTCCGCTCTCCTCTCTTAAATCAGCGGCGACGGCGACGGCTCACGAACAGAGGGGACCGGCTGTGTGCGTGCACAAGAGGCCGGCCCCCAGGGCTAGCTAGTAGTACTTTGTTGGTCTCTCTTACTAGCTCCTACCTGCCCGGGGGTCTTGCACTGGGCAACTAACAAACCTCGCCCTTGGATCACTTGGCATTTAAATCAAACCTCGCTCTAAGAGGCACTAATATTTCCCATGCACGTCATGAACTGTTAAGTTTTGCCACTCCAAAATCCTTATCGGCGACGCCTAAGCACACGGACCATTGACCTAATCAGAACCCAAATCGACTACAGTAGCCTCGATCTGCAGGGGCGTAGCATCACCGCACCGCCATAGGAATTCCGGCCTACTACGCGCCCCACCGTGCACGACTAAAAGCTACAGTTTGGTCTGCCTGGGAGGAGGAGGAGGAGGCTTTGTTGTCACCTCCGTTTTCCACGGGGGCAGGACGTGCCCATGTCCGGTCCGCCTCAGTTGCATCCTTACGCAAGGATTCCATCAACCATTCCGTCATCCTCCCGCAAACTACCTCGCGCGTCGCACAAGACACACGCGAGCCCCCGCTCCGTGGGGGTGGGGGCGGCTGCGACTGCAAAGCTGATGCTGGTGCACAACACCTGCGGCCCCAGGCGCCATGCCTTTGAGCACAAGTCCCTTTAACCCCGGCCCCATGCCAGCCTCTCGCTTACCATAAGCTGCACCCATCTTTAGCTCTAGCTGTAGGGACGAAAGAAAGCACGGCACAGTGCATGGAGGGGCTCACCTCCGCTGCCGACCACCAGAGAATCCTTGGCCAGACGTTGGCAGGACAGCAGCTCGGCTACTGCGCCTCATCACCTACCTGGGGATGAGGCGTGTCTTTTTGCGATGGCCATAAAGGAAGATGTGAAGAGGCAAGAGTTAGACAGGGTCTCATGTCAGCCATACCGTCCGTCGCCTTCCTCTGTTCTGTAGTCACTAATTGACTTGCTGTAAGACTGTAACTCACAACCCAGCCAACCAATCTCGGACACCACAGTTTAGTCCTGTTTCAATATCCAGAAACGACGTAAGATTAGGTAGAACAGTGGTTACAGGATCAGATACTGGAAACCCTAGGGAACCATTCTTTGTTCACTGTCAGCTATGCTGTTCCATTGGTGATGAAAGATATGGCTCAGTGAACCTTAATTCAAGGCAAAAATGAGAGCGGAGCTACTACTGCTTAACACACCATGTAATTTGTATCCATGCATAATGAGAGCAGAGCTCCTTGCATCAAGGCGAAACACAGTCAAACCACCAAAAACAAGAACATGGCAACAAAGAAGAAGCTAGAACCCACCCCTGAGAGATTCTGGACATTCAGCGTCCATGTCTTGTCAACTGGCTCAGACTGGTGTGATGTATCTGAGATAGTGGTAGGTCGGCAATTCTACTTTTTGCCTATTTGTACTAGCATCTACATCTATAAATTTACATGATGGTGATGCAAGTCTGAAGGCGCGAGGTACCATGAATGAAGGAAAAAGGTAAGACATCAGCCACAGTCAATTACCTTGCTCGAACCTGTAGTTCCTAATTGGATTCCTATAACCTGTGAGCCAACCTAGGGATAATCATTTGTATATCAGCACACAAAAGAAAATGATGATAGGTCCAGAAAGAGCAGTAGCTGGAAGATTGTATCGAATCTAAGCACTTCTTCAGCTAAGCTATTCCATAAAGGGGCACAAAAAACAATGAGCTTTTCTATGGTCCAAGGAAATGTACCAATTGGTATCAAAATCATAACTTGGGTGGTGTCAAATTATGATGCTTGAGGTGTACCACCCCCTAGTTATAATCGGTGGAAACATTCTGAGGATGGTAAAAAAAACCTCAAAGCCGCTTCATCATAGCAAAATTGATAGATCATGCAGATTCATGCACTAGACCAAATGTATTTAATTATTTATAAAACAAAATTTCCCAGGGAAATAAAACTTCTAGGTCCCAACTAAATAACTGTGTATACTTCCAGAGGGAAGGTGGGCAAAAATTCACTTCTGCATAAAAACCATCTGCAGGTATATGACTCATTCTGCTGGCTTACCATTCTCTGCAATGAGAAAAGTAATGTCAATTCAGTGTTTATGTGCTTTGGAAAATTGAGATGAGAATGCACTATCATAAAATCCTTGACATGAAACGTGTCAAATTGATGTGATTCAATATCCAGGCCAATCTACAGCTAAATAAATCCTAAAACTATATCTCAGAGAATCAAAGACCTGAGCAAGTTTTTTGTAAGTTACAAGCAAAGTTTAAATACTGCTGATGGGATGGCTGCAGCCTCATCTGACATGTGCCTATCCACTGCTGAGAATAAAGATTAAAGAGCAAATCTGAATTCATGGAAATAGCTAATACTTTCAACCAAAAAATTAAGAATAAAACTAGAGTACACTAAGATGCAGAACTAATTGATTGAACAAGTATTATACCCATGTATTGTGGCTTCAGCCCATCCTTGCCAATGCTCTTACTAATGTAATAGACACCTTTGTACTTCAGAGTGCAGAGGGATCTGCCAAAAGATAATTAGGAGGCAAAGCCTAACCAACTTATGTTGCTACCAGAGAGATTTCTACAAAACATGACATGACACCCACAAAAAGTTTGTGGACAAAATGTTCGAAATGGATTACCAAACTTCATATCATAGTTGAAGACGGTTTTATGACAGGAGGATCGGACTGAATCTTGAAGGACATGCATTTCATTCATTAAAGGCTGAATTATTTGGAAGGGCAGGCCTGGCGCAGTGGTAGAGTCTCTCCACTTGTGTCCTGGAGGTCCTAGGTTCGAATCAGCCTCCTTGCAAAATAAGCAAGGGGAACGCTGTCTAGAAATTCCCTTCCCCAGACCCCATAACGTGTGGGAGCTTTCAGCACTGGGTATGCCCTTTGCTTTTTTTTAAAGGCTGAATTATTTGCATATACTGCCATCTCAGTAGATGTATCTTGTTGACAGGAAACGTCATAGCAGCAGAACAAGAGAAATATTCTTCTTCAGTCACCACATGTTAAGGGGGCTGGTCTTAACCGGCATGGATGGTGATAATTCATCATAACATTTCATTATAAAAGGGTAAAATATTTAGTGGAAACCATCCATTTGGTGGAGTCGTGAAAACCATTGCAAAAACATGTCTAGAGGTTTTCAAAAAATCCTGAGAAAAATCAGACATGTAGCTGAGGTGGTTACCAGCATGCATATGCAAGTTCAAATCTAAACTTGACTTCATTTATGAAATATGAAAAAATAAAAAAATAATAAAAGAGGGGGAAAGGACAAAATAGGATATGTGTTATATTTGTCCTTTTGTTTTATGCTGTCATTTTGATATCTCACTAATGGAGTTGACTTTGAATATGAAATTTTATATGCATGTTGGCCACCAGCACATCTACATGTGTGATTGTTTTTCGGAATTTTAAAAACTTCTAAACATGCTTTTGTAAAGGGTTTTCACAATTACATCATATGAGCTATTTGCACTGAATATTTTCCCTTACACTTTTGTAACTACATAATGTCAGCCTGGTAGGACAAAGGTACAAGCAAGGAAAAAAGCAGATTACATCAAATCAGACATGTAAACATATAAGCAATGAAAATTCTTAAAACAAATCAAAGGGAAGTAATAAATTGTTTATGACTGATAAACTGTGCAATCTGAACAGAAGTGCATGAAACATTAAAAGATGGAAATCTAATGATTGTTCCTCTTCTGCATTTAAGATTGTGAATACTTTTGCATCTGACAACGCCACTTTATCGGAAACAAAAGTGTGGTTTCAGTAAAAGTACACGAGCTTGGAAAAAATATAACACCACCATCTTAAGAGAAGCTAGAAGAGGGAAGAAACACAAAGCTAGAGATAGCCACTCTACATTGAATTATACCCATATGTGTGCAGTGTTAGCAAATTAAAAAAAATATTTTAACTGGTCAAAGATAATGAAAATGGAAAATTAATACTTCAGTACTGATAACACTAACCCAATGAAATTCTTCTAGGTGGTAGGTCAGTTCTATCCTGTCTTTCACTTGTAACACAAGATCAAAGGAAAAGACAAGAAATGTGTGGTTACTATTTGATTCCCGGAAAATGAAACCCCACATCTTTGTTGATTGCACATAAGAAAGACAATAAACAAGCAAGCAACCAATAATGTTATCTTATTTAATTCGTCATTTCTCACCTGTCAAGAAGAACTGTACTAGATCACATATCATTTGTAAATGATGCTGTATGATGTTGCCCGAGCTCCATGTCAAAGTGGGTACCTACTGACAAGTTCCTGGGGCTTGATTACATGGTTGAGTTGGACAATGATGTAGGAAAACATTTCATAGCATCAATTAATACTAATATCTCTTCACATGCCGACAAGTGGAAAAGAATTACAGGAAGAAATCTTGCACCTATGCATAAGTGTTTAGAGTTTCAAGTTAACATAAGGCTAATGGATACGGCACATGTTATCAAGGTGACTGTCAGATTAGAAATTTTGGATGTGGGTAACTTTCGAAAATGTCCATCATTTGAGGTTATATCAGCTAAATGTAATGCAAAACAAGGAGCGTGAAGCAAAGTGTAGGGGGGAAAGGGGGGCACAACTCTTAGCTTCTGTCTTCGTACCATCAATTAGTATTCCCATGCTGAGGTTGTTGGTTTACCTGGTTCTATAGATTAATTTTCTTGCAGGGGGAGATCCCAGCTAGAGACCAAGTTCAGTTATTTTTAAAAAAACAAAACAATTTTTTAAATCAAATTCAGTTACTGAAAAAAAACAAATCAATGAAAAATAGCATAGATTGACAACTTTCAACTGTCCACCTAGAAACCATATAGCCCAGTGTGGATTTGATTTATGTATGTGAAGGCAGTCTTGATTTCATGTTTTTGCATCTTTCTGAGTAACATAGCGCCCATTGACTTGATCACAATACTTGACTATAATTCAGAGAAAATATTGATTATTATGTATGTCTGACATATATATACACAGACAGAACAACCCAATGATTCAATCTAGCTGGACTCAATTATTCATGACAAATCTGTAAGAACAGCAGCAACAGCAAACGCAAACCTTATGTACTGCATTCCTGGCATGCTTTCATATGGAAGTTGATGTGAGTGGCACAACTTAGATCCCAAAGGATGGGAGACTGAAGAAGGATCTACAGTTTCAACAACCACACAAACTAGAGAACGAATAAGGAATGAGTAGATTCGTGATAGGGTGGAGGTGGCACCGATTGAAGAGAAGTTAGTCCAACATCGACTAAGGTGGTTTGGACATATCCAGCGGAGACCTCCAGAAGCACCGGTTAACAGTGGGATTTTAATAGGTACAGAAAATATTAGGAGAGGTATAGGACGACCAAAGTTGAACTGAGAGGAGGCGGGTAAAACGAAATTTGAGAGATTGGAATACATCCAGAGACTTAACTCTTGATAGGACTGCATGGAAAGTAGTAATTCATGTGCCAGAATCTTAGTCATTTTTTCTTTTCTTTTTCTTTTTTCTTATTACTCTTATATTTCTTCCTCTCTTTTAATTCATTTAAAAAATATAAAAAAAATTGTTAGGTTTCATGTCTAGCCGGCACCAACATGCTTGGGATAAAGGCTTGGTTGTTGTTGTTTTTTATATGAATGGATTGCCGGCAGAGCAAGCTTGACGTGTATCCTGCACATTGTCCAAACAGGATAAGATTTGCATCCCCCCCCTTTGGAAAACGCAGTAGAACAACTGCTAGGAAAACATTGGAAGGAAAACGAATTGAGAGGTGCGTTCTGAAAGGCTCTGGAATCTAGTGGCAAGAGTTGTGATGTGAGGTCCCCGATTTAGTGGCAAAGAACTCAAAAATCTTGGGAGGGTTACAGCATATGACATCGCCCTACTCAATTGATGCTTCAAGTTGGAGCAAGAAATCCATATCGTATCACGAGACAGCTATGCGTCAGCAAAAAAATGCGGTGAAGAGAAAGCTGCAGTAGATGATTAGCAAGACGCTGATGTACCATGAGAGAGGACGATTCGCGTTAAGGAGCAGGACGGCGAGCACATCGTAGCTGGGTTGGGATTCAGGAGGACCAGGTGAGGTGGCCGCAAAGACCGCGTTCCGGGGCAACCAACAGGCAGCGGCCGTCGCGCGACGGCCCGCGGCTGCCCAAGGGCCGACATGGAGACGGTCGCCCGCAGAAAACTGAGCGCCGCCGAACTGCCGATGGCAGTCGCGGATTCGGGGCAATGCGGCGCAAATTGCACCGGATTGGGGCTCGGCTCCCTCCTGTTTGCAATGGGGAACGCTAAAACGAAGTGCGTCATCCTGTCAGCTTGAGGGGTTGCGAGGGAGAAGTCGGCGGCGCAAGTAGAGGGTTCTGCAGGTACCTGCTGCCACTGGTGCGTCGGTATCCGTGGGATCCTTGACCGTTTCGCTGCGGTTGTTAGAGGGCGCAGTGGGGACGAAGGGTCCGCTTCGTCCCTCGCCGTCGTCACCTTGATCGGTTCGGCGCTGCCCAGGCGCGAGCCATGAAGGCGGCGAGGCTAGTTTGGAGGCGCGTGGGGATCCGCGGTGGGGCGCTGGCGTCAGCACAGCCGGCAACGCGCCGCGGTAAGCCGACCGGGGGAGTGATGTGTAATGCTGATCGCGGAAGCGGCGCGGATGATAGACAGGTACCGGCAGATCGGCGGTAACATTTTTGACCGCCTGATCCACAGGAATCATGCATCCTGTTTAGCACCAGAGCAACATTAGCAAAGTATTGTATCATTCATGAGAATATCCGCTGCATCCTTTAGAAGTAGCTTATCATAATTCCCATCTAATTTGCACTTACACCTCAAAGCTCAAGCATGAGCCATCCTTGTAATTTGTAATTGAGTAGGCATTTTATCATGCAAACATAGAAAAAGATCCTTGCAGCTTGCTCTGTAGCGCAAAGGTTTATTGCCTACTATACTAACGTCATGTTAAATACCATAACATAGTGGTACATACATAATTAAGAATTGCAATCTAAAAATCTTGTATTGAAAACCGATATTATTTGATGGGTGAATATGATTGTACATCCTCACTGTCTACGTCAAAGTTATCTTAACATAAATCTTTAATAAAAATAAACTATTAGAGAAATTTATGAATAGTAGCAATACCTGATATGTTTCGTCGCCAAAAGATTACTTTGTAAAATATTTGAATTTTTAGAGTTAGTGGCTTCGACTAGTACTCCAACAGGGAGCACTTCACGACTGCTAAATTTAGAAGATTTGTTCCTTCTTGGATGACTGGGATTTTATAGGTCTCTCGATCATATTTTTAAAACAAATCGATATATGAGTGGATCATTCTGCCTTATGAAATTAGAACAAATTTTAATTTAAACTGAAACATTTACTTCTTACAGGTAAATATCATCTTTTTTAAACCTTGCAAAACTATTGATCACGTCCTGCAGAACAAATCAATGCATGCTTTGAATATTGTTCTTTTATTACTGGGATAGATTATATTAAGAGTCAAGTATTTTTATTATTCAACGGAAATTTATGTGAATAAAAGAGTTCAAGAAGATCTAGATGTTCAATCCACATTTAATGGCTGAAATAATGGTTGGGGGATTAGTAAAATCTTATACTCTGTTTCGAGTTTTGAATTCAAATAATTCAAAACGGATAGAGTATATCCTAAATTTAAAGCAGACGACTTTAAATATCACATTTGAATAACTTAAATACATACAAGTCACGACATACAAGAAGCAGTGAAGCACCACAACATTTTGGAGCCCGGCTGTCGGTGGAGCCCAAAGCCCAAATACCAGTCAAACTTTTGACTTTTCCGCAGCATCTTCCCCCAGAGAAGATTTGCAAAAATCGCGAGTGCGGAGGAGGCCATCGATCGACCCACGCCCGTCGCAGATTCGCCGTTCTGCGGGTGGCGGGGAGGATTTCATTACCGTTGCGAGCCCTTGGTGTTTTCGATCTCCCCAGGCGGAAGCCGGAAGCGTCGAGCGCACCCGTGGGATTTTGGTTGGTGAACAGTTTGGTGGTGGCTCCACTCCACTGCACTGGTCCAACCCAAATGGCGGCCAATAATAGCACCAGGAGGAGCTCGGGCAAGGAGGTGGGGGGAGAGCAGGCGTGAAGCACGAGGCGGAGGAGGAGGCGTCTTCCTCCGCGGCAGGTCAGTGCGATGATGATTCGAGGTCGCGGCCGCAGCTTGACCTCAGCAGAGCAGCGATCCACGGCACTCTGGAGGACCGCAACCCCACTATCCTGCTGCCCAACCAGTCCGACGACATCTCCCACCTCGCCCTCGACATCGGCGGTAGGCTCTCCCCGCCTCCACTTCAGTGTTAATTTACGTAATTGTTATGTCTCTTTAGCATATCACCAATAAATTAACACATGTAAACGACACACAGAACTCTCTATTAAGGCTGAAACTGTGTTTCTAACGGACGTTTTCAAAATTAAAATAAAATATGATGTGCTTAGTTTGCCTCGTTTTTATTGTCATCGTAGCGCTTAGTGCAAATAATCAAAGCAGAGCACAGATGCAATCATGTAAGAGCTCCCGGTCAACTCAACAGAAGATCAATACACAAGTTGAATCACAATAAACGCATGACGTCAGTTCAAACACAATGAGCTCTACTCGGAGTTGATGTCGGACACCTTGCTCCCGTCCGCTGGGCTTGCCATCCTCGTCGTACAGGTCGAATAGGAACGTCTCCACGGGCACGCCGGGGCTCCTCGGCTTGCCGATGCCACGTGCCGTCCTTTGCCGCACCGGCACCGCCGACCCCGTGATGTGTTTCACCTTCAGCGAGATCGGACACTAAATTCCCCTACTAAGATTCTTCTTGGCAGAGCTTCTGTTTGCTGAAATAGAAGTCTATTTCAAACGCTGGTAGAAAATAGTCACAGTTGAAGTCAAGCTTTGGCTATCCAACTCCTACCACACAGTTACACTTACATCGCCACCAGATCAGATCATGCCCGTTGAGTCTGATCCGATAGTGTCACGCCTAAGGCGGATTCAACAAACGAGCACGGGATCAGAGCCCCTCCTGCTGGCCACCACATTATGGAGCTTTTTTCTAGCCTTATAATTTTTTGCAAAAGAAAAAAGAGTAGAAGGGTGAGAAGGTGGAGGAAGGAGAAGAGAGGAAGCACAAGACCAGCCGCTGCTATGTTTGTTTTCTCGATCCGCCACTGGTTACATCATGTCGGTTGGCAACAATGATCGACACACACCTACAGAGGGCACGAACCGACGAAACCATTGAACCTTCTCTTGCCATCACCGATAGATCCGCACGAACCGCCGGAGAAAAGCTGCTGAACCTGCCGCCATCGCTGGATCACGATCTCCATGTGGGTGTCTTTGCCGTAGGGTCATCAAACCGCCAGTTCAAAATCACCATGGTCAAACCATGGCCAGATCGTCCAAGCATCTCTGCACATCCTCAGCATCACCATATCCATACGAGAGGAGACCGATCCGAGAGGAAGGCCGGCGACAATGTTAACGGTGTTCATAATTTATTTTTTAATTTATGTTGCTAGGTGGAGAGTTTAAGTGAAAAAAAATAGTAATCATAAGATGAAAGATTGTGTAGTCTACGAGAGTTGTTTGCACGATTGTAAAAGAAATTGTTTGCATTCTAATTGTCCGAGGAACTTCTTTTCTATTCTGATATGTTACCTTTTACGTTTTCTTTTACGTTTTCCTATGGCATAGTTTCTATAACAGTAAGAGTGACTGCACCGGAGTGTTGTATCGCGTGCAGAACTGATTAGGTGGCGTAAAGCCTTCGAATTCGAGCGGCACCGGCGTGCGGGATATCGTACCGGAAAAGCCTATATGTTACAGTCTTACGCCGACTCGAGCACATGCGGGATGGGTACTCAAGCGTCTGGCAATTAATTTCCGCATGTGGAGCGAACCCATCCGTGCTAATATTCTGTTTCAGTTCTGCATGCAATTTAATATGCTGCAAACACTTGTCATATTTAGTGCTCAGTCAGTTATTTATAAATAAAGTATTGTTTCAGTTGTTTAGAAATGAACTGCAATTAAATAATTGCATTTAAACTTCGTATCTGAATGTTGTTAGAAGATAAACTTTCGGGTTTGATGGTGCGAAAGTTTCATATTGATGGTAATTTATATCTTTTAAATGGTCCCTTGCTCAAGACCAAATTCGAATGGATCACTTCTGAACTTTCAAAATAGCTGCTAACTTAGGTTATTTTCTAAACTTTGCATATTGTACAATGTAGTTACATGTGCTATCTGTTATCATAGCTTCATACATTTTACAAAGGCCCAACAAGTGATGATGTTATTTATATTTTTCTTGTTTTTAAAAGGTTACATGTAATTATTATGAGTCTCTGTAGTTATTTTCAAGTTTGATGAAAACTTAAAATGATAAAATATAAAATAGATAATAGTTGATATAGAGTATGCTTGTAGAGTATGATGAGTGCGGAAACACTTGTTGGAAAGCAGAGAATTTTTTAGAGTGTGCTGAAAAATGTGAGAATATTCTTTTAGAGTAGAGGATAGCCTAAAAGATGCCACATAAGAAGGTAAAAAGTGTTGGAAATTCAGAGGCACGGGCTGCGGCGAGCAGGAGGAGCAGTAGATGGCCACGGCGCGGTGCGAAGGACTCTGGGGAGGGTTCGGATTTTTGGGGATTTGTTTGTTTGATTCTTATTGGAGAGAAGGATGAAACGGGCTCTTCTTTGGGCCTCATAAGTTGTGCATTGCTCGGTCTTCTCAAGGAAGTAATGAAGCCCACAAACACGGAAGGAGAGCACGTGCGAAGCGGCCCAAAATCGGGCAAGTCACCCAGCTGCTTGTTCATAGCAAACAACCGGACAAAACGAGTTGAGTGCGGTGACTCGTTCAAGCTCGTTCATGTGCAAATAACCTGAGGAACTACAGTTCGAACATCGATGCACACATTCAAACAGCAAACGATACAGATGCAGTTCAACAAATTCAGAGCCTTTTCCTTGTAATTTGCTTGTCGAGATCTAAATTACTAGGAGATGATGTTGCCTTCAGTGGAAGCTATGATAATTTTAACGGAAATGAGAACTCGTTACTAGAACGGCAAATTTCTGCCCCGGATTTGCATCTGGACAAGAAATCAACTTGCAACCAAATCGCTCAGATCAGGAATTCCTTCAACGACATTCTTCAATTGAAATTGCACGGATCACAAACTACTGCAACGTCTCAAACAGATGATGAGATCTAAACACGGCACAACATAGATCAGTACCCATCGACAGACCTAAAGACAGCACAGCACAAGTAATGACGTTATGCCTTCTTGGGGGACTTGGCACCCTTCTTGGGGGACTTGGGCTCCTTGGCGCCGCTGGCCGCCTTCTCCGCGGACTTCTTGGGAAGCAGCACCGGGTTGATGTTGGGGAGCACGCCGCCGTGCGAGATGGTGACGCCGGACAGCAGCCTGCCGAGCTCCTCGTCGTTGCGGACGGCGAGGAGAAGGTGGCGCGGGATGATCCGCGACTTCTTGTTATCCCTCGCCGCGTTCCCGGCCAGTTCCAGCAGCTCGGCGGCGAGGTACTCGAGGACGGCAGCGAGGTAGACGGGGGCGCCGGTGCCGACGCGCTGGGCGTAGCGGCCCACCTTGAGGTAGCGCCCGATGCGGCCTACGGGGAACTGGAGCCCGGCCTTCACGGACCGCGACACCGACTTCTTCCTGGCACCGCCCGCCTTGCGCCCGGCCGCCGCCTTCTTCACCTTCCCGACCGCTCCGGTGCCGGACACGTCCATGGCTGCTGCTGCTGCTGCTGCTGCGCTTCGAGGCTTATGCTGGCTGTGGCGATGGTGAGGCAGTGGGATGCCAAATGAAGAGGCGGTGTGGGGATTTTAAATGCGCGGGCGGGGAACAATGGTGGGCCCGTCGATCCGTGGGCAGGGAGGATTGGTGGCTCCGACAATCCACGGGCGAGGCAATGGACGGCTGAGATAGGGATTGCGGGTGATCCGCGGGAGGGACCGCTCAGCCAATCAGGTGTGACGAAGTGCCCAGGACGGAACCAGCAACATATTTTTGACTGTCCGCAGCTGGGTACGCTGAAGCTGTGTTATGCCAAATTTGATGTACCGCATGCGTCGTTGGCTCGCAGCGGTATAGGTATATTAAAATATAGTGTAAAAACTAGTACTCTAAAATTAAATTATCACTGTGCATATTTCAAAACGCTTTTGTGCTGGTTAAATGATGGGTCCATGTTCTGATTTGGTAGTGTAGAGTAGGATATACAGCACGACGTAAATAACTATATTATAAAGTAGAAAATCTTTTACAGAATACTGTATAAAAAATATTTTTATAGTAGGATTTAAAATACATCAAGTTGGGATAGTCTAATAATGTTATGTGTGTCATGAACTCGAGTCGGCCAATCAATTAGGTCAAAGAGCCAATGCAGTTATATTCCAATCTCAAATGATCTTTGAACTCAATAACAAACGTGCAGTATGCAAGAGGGGAGCACCGAAATTTAGAACCACTGATACATATCCATAAAGTTAGACATAGCCATATTTTAAATATTAAATATAATGGAGATGTTAATTTTCACACCAACAACAAAACCTCTATCCCAAGCACGGAATGCTAATTTGAGCAGGTTATCAAGCACGGAATGATCTTTAAATATAATGGTGGGGTGTTGAAAAGGAGTGAAAGAGGATATTATTTTGGTATGTTCTACTCATACTTCATCTGCATACGAAATGTATTTAAACTTATAAATAAATTTAAAATACTCCATTTATTCACTTTATTATTTTGGTATGTTCTACTCATACTTCAACTGCATACGAAATGTATTTAAACTTATAAATAAATTTAAAATACTCCATTTATTCACTTTATTTGACATGGATGACTTCTTGAGTTGTATTTCACCATTCGTCTTATTTAAAAAATATCATGTATATTGTTATAATTTGTTTTACCATTAAAGATATTTAGCGATTTTTTAATAAGACCGGTGTTCAGAAATGACACTGAAAATCAGACAACAACAAAAAACCTTTGTTCCAAGCACGTTGAGGTAGTCTAGACATGAAATCCAACATTCTTAAAAAGAAAATAAGATATTGTATAAAAATAAACAGGTGTATAACTTAGCATATTACTTTATCCTAAAGACGTATATAAGACTGGGCGCAGCGGGGCACGCTACGCGCGCCGCGCCTGCAAAGGTAGCGGGCGCGCGGGTAGCGGCTCGCCGCAGCGGCAGCCTTTAGCGCATCGCTAAAATGGCGATCGTTACAGGCACTCGGTAAATTTCGGGGCAGACTGTAGCGCCGGGAAAAGAGAGAGAGGGAGAAAGAGAAGAGCAAGAAAGGAAAAGAAAAAAGGAAAAAAAGAAGGGAAGGAAAAAGGAGAAAAGAAAGAAAAAAAGAAAAATGGGAAAGGAGAAAAGAGAGAATAAAAAAGCAAAAAAATAAAGTTGGTGAATTTTTATAAGTTATAATTATAATATTATCAACATAAAATAATTATATGAAATATTTTAAAATATAAAATAGATGTATTATCTAATATAAAATATGTTATAATTGATATAGAGGTCTGATTTAGAGGTGAACGAGTGCAGAGAATTGAACTGTAAAAGTAGGAATCTTTTAGAGTTGACTGTAAAAGACTATAAATATTCTTTTAGAGGTCCGATATAGAGATGCACGAGTGCGAGTAGCCTAAAGGATATCAAAGTTGTTGCTCCCTCTAAGACTATTCGCACTCGTGGACCTCTATATCGGATCTCTAAAGGATTATTCTTAGCCTTTTACAGTCAACTCTAAAAGATTCACACTCATTCACCTCTAAATCAGACCTCTATATCAACTATCACATATTTTATATTAGATAATACAGCTATATAATATTTTATATTATTTCATATAACTATTTATATATTAGTATTATATTAACAACTTACAAAAAATCACCAAATTTACCTTTTGCTTTCTTTTTCCTCTCTTTTTTTCATATGTTTCCTTTTCCCTTTCTTTTTACTCTTTTCCATCTCTTCTTTTTTTTTCTTTCTTTTCTCCCTTTTCCCTCTCTTCTTCTTTTTTCCTTTCTTTTTTTCCTCTTTCTTTTTCCTTTTTTCTTTCCTTTCTTTCTCCCTTCTTTTCTCTTTTCTTGCTCACTCCCGGCGACGCTACAGCGCCGCGGTTGATTTGCAGGTGCCCTTTAGCGATCTGCAAGTTAGATGACCGCTAGCTAGAGCCGCTGCGGACGCACACTACCGGCGCGCTCGCTAGATTTGGCGGCCCGGCGCTGGTAGGGGCGCCCACTGCGGGCAGCTAAAGCTATGACGGATAGTTGATTGCAGAACAATGGTCCACCGCGTTGCATTTATCTGGTCATCTTTTTTGCGAAAGAATTATTTTTGTCGTCTGGAATAGCTACAGATATTCTATTAAGCTTCACAACCAATGATAAAATGTTTTCTTTGATATGTAACCAACGTATAAAGTCCATTGATCCAGTAAATAATGTGTGCAAGCATACCAACTTTCTTGGTACATCGCCTAAATAGTTGAGTGTCTTCACTCATTTTTATATATACCAATATAAAAGTAGTATCGCAGGCACAGAAACGCAATGTTTACCTTCATAGTCTGAAGCTGAAAGCAAATAGCCTTTCCATTCTTTTCAAATTTGAAGCACCTACCCACATCTTGTGCGAACACGTCTTTTTCACCATGATGTTTATCTTTTGGGACGAGCATGTCGTTATCTTTCAGATGACTCCAGGCAGTGGCAAAGCCTCATTGGAGAAGAGCCTCATTTTTAAGTGATATTTCGTTAATTATATGCTTTCATCAAAGGAAATTATTCTAGACCCTGGACGTGTGTGCACCAGGATATATTATTCTTTGAAAGTCATGTCCACTTGTAACATCTCTCTATTTTTTTACTTTACATTCTACTTGTTCAAGAGGGCACAGAAAGTGAAGTAGGGAACAATTTATTCAGGAAAAATTGAGAACACGGTATTTATTACTCCACACATTCCAACGGAGTACCTGTGAACGACCTATATTAACTACATTTTGTTAGATTACATGTACACCCAAATTGAACCAGCATGTGGATCACCTCCCAGCTAGTATGATCTGCTCATATAGATCAATAGCTGGTATCACTATATAAATATGCAGAGGATCTCAGCAGAAATGCAGATATTTCTACTTATCTCTGAATTCTCACCACTTTACAAATTCCAGATGTTAACTTAATCGAAAAGGATGTGTGCCAGGACCAGCTCCGGCAAAAGAGCCAAGCTCTCAACATTTCACAGCATAGCTCACCCGTGGATACCTTGTACAGTGACCAGGATGATTCTCAAGAAATATCCAAATCAAACACGAGTTAATGCTATAACTTCGAACGTGATCTCAGTAGACATCCACCTTCAAAAGCATGGTCAAGTACTTCCTCAATGCGCTTAACAAGTAGAATCTGCAAGCATCGAAGTAAATGCAAGTAAGAAACAAAAATTGAAAGGATAGATTCTGCATAGAATAATAAACTTTTTTCAGAAGTATCTCTTGTATGTCAAGAGTACTTCACACATATAATACTACGAGTTAACAATGATTCAAGTTAGTGTCGGTGGTGGGGCCTCATGTCGTCAAGAATCAAACTGCACTGAACAGCAGCCCTGTGCAATCTGAATAAAGCAACAATGCAACCAAATACCTCCATGCCCGAGAGAATGGGTGATGGAACCTCAGACAAGTCCTTAAAATTCCTTTCAGGTAAAATTACTCTCTTGATACCATAACGATGTGCCGCAAGAACCTGAATTCCATGGAAGTTTAAATTTAAATAGAGCATACACACAAAAAAAACATAAAACCTTCCCTGTTTCCAAAGGGAACAAGAAACAAAGGAAGTGTCAGGTAATCGTGGTGCACCTTGTCCTTAACACCACCAACTGGCAATACAAGACCCCTTAGAGTCATCTCTCCAGTCATAGCGGTATCTGCTCTGACTTTCCTGTTACTGAAAAGTGACACTAGTGCTGTTACTAATGTGACTCCTGCAGAAGGGCCATCTTTTGGCACAGCACCAGCAGGAAAATGTACATGAATATCACGGCTCTCCAATAAGTTAATATCATAAGCAGGTGATAAATTGAGGTCAGCAGCTCTTGCTCGCACCTGTAAAAATTAATCAATGTCATTTTCTTATAGTACCAAAGAAAAATTATTCTTGAGATGCCACAGTACACAACTAATCACAAAGCAATGATAATTTGCAAAATTTAATACAAGTAGTAATGACCATACTTTTCCAAATTCCCCTAGTAATTTACAACTGGCAATGACGGTGTTCCCAACAGAACTTAAACATATACATATCAGTATGATTCCTTCAAGGCAGATAAGTGATAAAGAGAGTCCATACCCATGTCAAAGCTAGCTGTGCTGACTCCTTAATAACATCACCAAGCTGTCCTGTCAAGTGCAGGTCACCCTTACCCACCATGCATGCAGCCTCCACGAACTGAACCTCCCCACCAAAGGAAGTCCAAACAAGCCCAACTGAAACCCCAGGGTTTGCTACACGATCTGCAGCTTCTCTATCATCAAATCTAGGAGGCTATATCACAAATATAGTACCAGTTCAGATTGAGCAAAAGGAAAGCCATAGGAATCTAGTTGTCCATGAGGTTAGACTAAATTGATAATAATGTTTAAAGAACATACCCCAAGCACTTTTTTGAGCATAGCTTCATCAACAATCATAGGAGATGGATTTTCGTAACTATTTGATATATCATGGCCCATTGGAATAACTTCCATTTCAACTTCCCCACTATCGGCAAGCCTCGAGTCTAGTAGAGTTGAAGTAATTGGTTGTATTTCCTTGCCAAGTTTAAGTGTGTTAACTTGCTCCGCGACCATGACAGCAGCTGCACGGGCCAACGCCGCTAGATTCCGCTCAAGGTTACGCACACCGGCTTCTCGTGTGTATCTCTCAATGATCAGTTTGACCATATCCTGCACAAAGCAACAAGGGATGGATAATCAAATATTTATATTGCGAACTAGATATGACACATAAAGGAGAGGTGCAGGATTGTTGGAGGTAATCTGAATATTCACAGGACAGCTGTCAGCTGGAAACACTTGATCTACTAGAATAGATGGTTTGTTCAATGTTCATTAGCCATTGAGGCATATTTATAAATAATACAGGTCGGTTTGTATATGAATCGACTGAACACAACTTGCCTGCTGTATATAGGCAGGTTCTAACCTTTATGTCAGTAAAATTTGACTTCTATTTCTACTGAGCTAAGTTACTAAGCAAGTAGAGTGGCTTCTAATGAAGCACACAGCTAGGTGAAACAGCCATACAGGCTGCTGATACAAAATATGGTGATTAATCACCAGTAAAGCTCCACTGTAATGACAACTCTAAGGTGCATACTGGAATCAGTTGTATGGTCTAGCGCTGAGAGTTCAGTTGTTGCAAGCATGGTGAAAAGATGGAATATAGAGAATATTCCTCTTCATGACCAAATGAGCTAAAGTGATTAGGGCTAAAATAATCAAAATAGAGAATCAAGATACCAGAAAATTTTCCAGCATAAACTGGATAACAGCAGTCCGCCGTGAACCTGCAGAACTATATGCCAGACATACACTGTAATGTGGTTGGCATTTTTTAGTTTTTTGAAATGTACAGCAGAGGAAGCCCCCACTGGTATATTACTATCATATATAAAAACAGTTATAGCATTTTTACCCTTATCTTTGCTTTTGCCATAAAAGCTCTACATATTATTGTCAAAAAGAACACAGCAAATAATTATATTTGTAATAAAGATGTTTTGTCATTCAGTTATTTTAAATACAGCACCATTTAATAAGATTAACAGAGCATAGAGCATATAGATTAAGAAAGGTGGAGCAGAACTGTCGTACCTCAGGAATCTGAAGATACATTGAACTCAAGCCATGCTGTTCCAATACCCTTGGTACAAGATGTTTCATGGCAATTTTTAGTTTCTCTTCAGGCGTGTAGCCTGGTAGCTCAATGACTTCCATCCTATCTAATAGAGGAGGGGGGATAGGCTGCATTCTGTTGGCAGTTGCAACGAATATAACTTTTGACAGGTCAAACGGGACATTCAAATAGCTGGTGAACACGTGTTAAGGAATTCTTACAGTATAGATCACAGACCAAGTACCAAAATATTTTCTCAAATGATTTTAAAGCATGCAATAAAGCCATAAATAATCTGAAAAAGCCTCTTAATCTCTCATGTAGAAGAACAGTGCATAATTCAATCAGAAATTAACAAACAAATCAGAGCTGCACTTATTTTATAGATAAAGGAAAGGATACTGATCATTGAATGTTTTGTTCTGCTCAGGGTCAAGAACTTCTAACAGTGCTGATGCTGGATCCCCACGTACATCAGATCCAGTCTTGTCAATTTCATCAAGAAGCATCACCGGGTTGCTGACAGATACTCTCTGCATTGTTATTAATCAAAGCATGTGAGCATCATAATCCTGAAAATATTTTACTGAAATTGTCTATTGACACATTCAGCTATAGTGTAGAGCTTTAACCGAAAGCATGTACATAAAGTCCCTTTGGACATCAACATGGTGTCCAATATGACACTTTGACCAATAATATCTATTTGATGTAGTGTTTCGAATAGAAAGACTTGTATATTATGAAAGTGCTTCGTGATGAATCTACTACATCAACTTTTTTTGGTAATCTACAGGATCATTTAGCGATTGACGGAAAGATGATAAGGACTGAATTAAAACAAAATCAAAAAGACTTATATTTGGGATCACAGGGAGTAATTTACAAATTGTGACATGTAATATCATTTAACAGAAAGCAAGCAGGCTAGCAGCAATATCTTTTTTGTAATGGCTGTAAAACTATAAATCCAATACTACATATGTAGGTGTCAGAGAATATATTAGAGAAAATAAGTATTAACGAGAATAATTACAGCACAATTTTTGGCTTTTCCGGTGGTATTGCATATATGAATAAGCTATTGCAGAAATGGGAGAAAGAACAGGATATGAACCTTAAGTCCATCAATGAGTCTCCCTGGCATGCTTCCAATGTATGTTCTTCGGTGACCCCTAATATCAGCCTCATCCTTTACACCACCAAGAGATATTCTTATGAACTTCCTGTTTAGGGCCTTTGCTATGGATGAAGCCAAAGATGTCTTTCCAACACCAGGTGGTCCCACAAAACACAGCACTGGACCTTTCGCATCAGGTTTAAGCTGAAAGCAAATTAATACAACTCCATAATTAGATATAACCATGCAAGCCAGGTAGACCTGTTTATACATAAGAAAAAGATTAACAAGTGGAATCACCAACCTTACGAACAGCCAGATACTCAATAATTCGCTGCTTAACTTTAGTCAGCCCATAATGATCCTGATCAAGACTCTCTTTTGCAGCCCTAAGATCAAGTTCCCTTTCTTCACTAACCTTTTGCCAAGGAAGATCAGCAAGAAGTTCCAAGTAGGCTCGAGAGCTACTATATCCAGGTTGCTGAGGTTGCATCTTCCGTAGGCGCCTGTAAAGGAGAACTAGCTAGGCATACAAAAGCTCCAGTATCCATGTGTGTGCAACAGAGAAGGATAATGACAGGATAGATTACCTCAACTCCCTCTGAGCATGCTTCCAAATGTTAGCAGGCATCCCCGCATTCTGCATTTTCCTTTCCAATGCAGCCACATCATCTTCATCATCATCATTATCACCAAGTTCCTCTTTAATAGCCCTCATCTGCAGAATAGTAGGGTCATCAGATCAGGAACAAAAATTATGCTGCCAATGAATAGCTCAGTAGAAAGCAAACCTGCTGGCGCAGTAGAAATTCTTTCTGAGATTTTGACAGCTGTCCTTCGACCTTTTGTGTTATTTTTTCAGCTACAAGAATGGACTGCCACCAGAAGAAAAAACAACAACTTAGTAATGAACTTATTACCTCAAAAGCAATAGTAAACATCAAACGACAAACTACAAGGTATCTTCACCTGCAGGTGTCTGTCGACAAGTTCAGTTGCCTTGGAAAGTCTAACTTTCAAGTCGACTGAATCCAGCATAGAAAGCTGCTCCTCAAAGCTTATTTCAAAGCTAGCAACAAAAATGTCAGCTAGCCTATAGACAGGCACCGTCTCAAGAAGCACCTTTGTCCTACCAACTGTTTTCTGCTTCTGCAGTTAGAAATGACAACATCGTGTTAAGTCAAAGCTCAATGATAATTCCAGGTATTTCACAAGTACAGACTACACAATTTTCCATGCTAATCGGCACTACAGAAGCACTTCTAAGAAATTAATATTGCTCAATTTGCCCGATATAGATAAGTTCATCCATCATCATCGTTTTCAATTGCTCAGAAAAATCAGGGATTCAAACAAAACATAAAATCCTACATTAAAAACTTGTAAAGTTCTGAACAAATTATTTACCTGTTCTAGAACAGAAATAAGTTCCATGGCGGTAGCTTTAAATTGCCTAGAAAGAGCAATGAGATCAGGATCTTGCTCAGCCTGCTCCAATTCTAAAAATTGCAGATGTATCAGGTTTATAAAAAGTAAATTTCAAAACAGAAAAAAAGAATAAAAATACAAAGTATTTAAGGAAAGAACTTTTTCAGAAACGTTAGCGCACGAGAAGACAATGTACTTATGATATGGCACAAACTTATGCTGGATTGTGAAGACAAACAGTGAGGATAATACAAAATATTTTTTAGTTTAAAAGACATACCAGTCTTTGTCATGTCAAGGCGTGAAACACGGGCAACATGGTATGATCCTCTCGCACTGAGTTCCTGAACACTGAACCTACAAAGACCTTCAAGAACAACAATGTACGTAACTCTTCCACTTGGCTTCTCCACCCCTCTGGAAAGGTGTAAAGCTCTAGCGGCAACTCCCCTACACACGGAGGGAAAACAAAGATGTAGGCAAAGCTGAACAAAACAACTCCATAATGAAGGGAAATACCAGCTGACCAGGACTGAGATATCAGAACGGAATTTACAAGACATAAGGTAAGTTATAGATTAGCACCATATTTCATCAATCTCTGTAGTCAGAGGTCAAATATACATCATGTTATAGCTGGAAATGATAGGAGTGTAATAGAGCTAATCATCTGCATGAGGAAGTAAAGTGAAGTACAAACAAACGCGTTTTTAACCTTATCAGGGATCGTGAATAAATAGAGCTAAGCCTCTTAGCTAAGCTTACTAACAGTATTGCCCATAGTATTTGCTCAATAACAGTAACAAAAGCTAATGAACTGTTGCACTTGCGCCAAATACGCATAGGCAGGGTTGAATAAACAATGAAGCAATCATTTGCTTCCACCATTGTTCATAAATTCTTGGAATGCAGTATAACATTACATGGTTATAGATAACCAGGAGTTGCTCACCTGAACATGTTTATCTTTGAAATTTTGTTTATATAAATAAATGTATTAGATAAGCAGAAATAATGGTGTCACCCACCGGCTGTGCCAGTGAATGGGCTCCTTCCCATTCTTTGTGTCCTGCTTTGTCAACTCTCCCCCAGAACCACCAGCCTTGCTGCCTCCCTCACCAGAATCACTTCCCACTCCTAGAAGAGCAACAACAACCCCATTAAGAAAGTATAAGCCCACAATGCCAAAGAATTTGTTCACATAACAAAGGCTGCAGTTTTTTATTGCACCAGGTGACAGCAATGAACCAACAGCTGCAGCATCGGAGTCCCGGACAGGAAGCACCCCGATCAGACCCTTCTCCTCCTTCTGCCACAGCTCTTGCTCCACCAACTTCACGCTGCAGACCAAAGCAGTCACAGGAATGAAATCACAACCATGTCAAAATTCAACACAAAGCCACAATTTACCCCCCCCCCCCCCACCACCACCACCACCACCAGCACACACACCCAGTCAATAGCACGTGGCAAGTCGCCCTTTCCGGTACTTCCAAAATAAGATCAATCGCAAGTCGCCAAACAGCACCTAGAAGAGTCGAGCAATAAATGAAAGGTGGACAATTGGTAGCTGAATTCGTCAGCTTTCAAAGTACCCACTGAACACTCCACCCTGAATCCAGCAAGAGGATCAAATTGTAACAAGAAATTTCATATTCTCCCATTACAAAAGAGACAGTCGCATAAAAAACGAACACTGCTAAGTGAAAGCACATCGACAAGACCAAAAAAAAACTGCTTAAGCGACACGACAGTCCAAAATTGAGGCGAACCCTTTCAAGTTAGGAGCAACCGATTGTAACTCGAGACAAGGACGCACACAGAACTACGCGCCTAGCAATTCCAACGGGAAGAAAACCTAACAAAACCACTGAACTGGAAGCCTCCGCCCAATATGGCTGAGCACACCGAATTAGCAAATTACACCCTAAATCTAAACTCGGGAACCACGCGTCCAACCGGTCGAAGCTTCAATCTCTTGATGATTGGCAGCCGGTCCCGGCTGTGCGCGTGCTCACTTACCTGCTGGGGTTGGTGCAGCGGATCCGCACGATGGCGCCGGGGAGCAGCACCTTGTTGCGGAACGGAAGTATGGCGAGCCGGCTCGGAAGCTCCACCGGCGAGTCCGCCATGGCGGGCCGCGCGAATCGCGTCGGGGTCGAGGTGGGGGGGAGGCGCGCCGGCGCACGGCAGAGCGGAATAAAATAAGGAGCAGAAAAATTGGAGGGTAAAGAAGACGAGAGGTGGGAGACGTCGTCCGTCCGGATATTTAAGGGGACCCGCGACGCAAGCCGGCAAGTCAAGGGGGCGGGCGGTGGGCCCGGGTGGCGGGTAAGGAACTCCCCGGGTGGGAGTAGTTTAGATGCCGTTGCCGTTAGTGGGGCCCGGACGTCGGTGAAGGGCGGCGGGTCGCGTGAGGACGTGGCGCCCTGGTGGAAAGAAGGGTGGCGCCGCGGGATCCAGCGTGCGGGAGAGGTGACCGAACCCGGCACGTTGTCCTTATAGGACTGGCTAAAAGCGGATTATTCTTTCGGGTAGGCGACGTGGTAGATTATGATAGGTTAGAATCCTGTTTCGTGTTCGATGGTTCGGCGAGTGGCGACGTTCCGCGGGATGTGGGCTTCTTCAGACCGTAACGGCTGGGAAACGGATGGCAGAGCAGGGCTGGAGCGATGGACGGTGCTGATCTGTGATGGGAAGTCCACGTTGAGGCCACGTCACAGCGTTAAATTAAACAGACCGCATCATATAGTCGCTGCCGTAGAGAGAAGTGATGAGGGGGCACTACAAATATCGTCGTCCCAGACGATGATATGTAGGAGATGTTTACACTGATCGTATTCGTGCATCTCTATATTGGATCTTTAAAAGAATATTTTTAGTCTTTTACAGTCACCTCTAAAGATTCCTCACTTTACAGTTTAATTCTCTGCACTGGTTCACCTCTAAATTAGACCTCTATATTAACTATCACCTATTTTATATTATATAATACAACTACATTATATTTTATATAACTATTTTTGTTCATAATATTATATTTAGAATTATATAAAATTACCAAACTTAATTTTCATTCCCTTTTTAATCTATTTTCTTCTTATTTTTTCTTTTCTCTTTCTTTTCCCTCTCTTCTTTTTTTTCTTTCTTTTCTCCCTTTTCCTCCCTTCTTTTTTTTTTCCTTTTTCCACTTCTTTTATTTTCCTTTCTTTTCTTCATTCTCTCTCTTCTTCCAGGTGTTGCAGCGTTCCGCTAGCCTTAGAGGTGGTCTTACACACCGCTGTTTTCCAGGCCCCTGTAAATCTCCCGCTGCGGAGTGGCTCTGCCGGCAAGAGCTGCACATTTGCCGGCCCGGGGCCGATACAGGCGCCCGGTGCCGACAGCCTTAGTTCCCCGTCACACCTACATCTGCAGCACGGTAGTTGAAGTGTCGTCCCCCACGAGAGAAGGGAGAGGGAGATAATGCATAGGCAGGGCCGGCTCTGGCTCTAATCGGCATGGGCTACCGTCTAGGGCTGGAGGGGTCCAGGATTGTTATATGTTTGTATGTTCTTTGTTGGACTCTAAAAATTTTCTTGTAGAAAATAGGCAATATACATGATTCACGGTTAGCTTACCTTCCATACATACTAGTGGCCACGCCTAAATCAGTGACAAGTGGTCCACGCCAGTGGCAAGTGGCCCAGCCCAAGTTGTAGGATTTCATAGGTATAGGTTCCATCCCATTTGCTTGACTATGCCTGTGTTTGGCTGGCGGCCTTGCCACACCAAAATCTACAATGCCGCCGAGAAAATGTTTGGACATGGTTGGATATTAAACTTTGGCATGTCGCATGAGGAATACTCCCTCTGTTTTGAAATAAATGACGTTTATGACGACGAATTTAGTTTAAATTAATCTAGATTTTTGTCCTAAACATCATTTATTTCAGAAGGATAGAGTAATTGTTTTCTAGTGTGAAATCTCGCCATAAGCACGCCGTGAATTTTCTGCGCAACGGTTCGTGGAGACGGTAGCCAAACACTCCCATGTCAACGAATTGGGGCTTATACATATACGTTCTCTATCTCTTCTCTCGTGTGGGCACGTGGTATTTTTGTGTAGATTGTTAAAGACGTGTTGTTTGAGGGTAAACTTTTATACTCATATACAACAAGTTGAGTTTGAGATTGCGAACTACAGGTAAAAACGGTTGGAGCCGCCCTTATCACCAAGCTCATATGGGAGGATCATTGCTTCCCATAGCATGAACCTTCCGAACTCGATCCAGTGTGTTCCTGAGATATTTATGTCATGATACTTTAAATGTGCGTTCTTGAATCCTACCTCTTTTGGCACCTCTAGCTTCATCTTAACGTCGTGGGATCATGTTTGGGCCTACGTGAAAGCGCTACAGGAATACGATACAATTAAGACGGTCAAAGCCGTCGTAAGTAAGGTGTAAACCGCCATAACTAGTTTAATTATGATAGTTTATACTTAATTACGATGGTTGTCAGCCGTCGTCAGGGTTTGGTCGTAAGTTGCGAAACTTACAACGACCACAGTCGCAAGTTACATAACTTACGACGGCGGCCCGTAGCCGTCGTATGTGAGCCCCTAGGCCACATGGTGGGCTGGGGCAAACAACTTACGACGGCCGGAACCAGACCATCGTAAGTAACAGGATTACTTACGATGGCCTGGGACGTGGCCGTTATAAGTTATTTGGCTAACTTACGACGGCTACAGCAGCCGTCGTAAGATATTTATGCTAACCTAAGACGGCCAATATACAGGCCGTCGTAAGTTATGGTTGTAATTTTTTAAAAAAAAATAGAAACTAGCTAACCTAGCACAATTACAAGTCGAGACAAACAACAAAATAAAATGCGCAGACGGTTTATTCTCAAAGTCCAAAGATTTCTAAAAACTCCTAACGGCTACACACTCCCCTCACGACTACCTTCGGAGCCATGAACGTCGTCTTCGTGCGTCCCTCCCGATGTCGGTAGCTATGAAGATGGAGTCTGAGCCTCCATCTATGAACCTTGCAAAGTAAATAAAAGTTAGACATGTCTCTATCTCTTCCAAACCCTCTCTTTCCCTCTCTCTCCCTCTTACCATCCCCCCCTCTCTCTCCCTATCATTGTCCCTCTCCCCATCCCCCTCCCCCTTCTCTCTCCCCCTCATTCTCTCTCTCTCCTCTTTCACTCTCTCCCTCCCTTTCTCTCTCCACATCCCTCTCTCTCCTTCTAACTATATCTCTCCCCTCATTCACTCTCTCTCTCCCTCTCTCTCTCTCTTCCCCCCGCTCTCTCTCTCCCTCTCCACATCCCTCCCTCTCTCTCTTTCACTATCTCTCCCCCTCTCTATCTCTTTATCTCCCTCCCTGTAATAAAGAGTTACACAATGTCGGGGGTACCTGTGCTGGGGCGGCTGTGAGGAGGACGTGTGTGGCGGCTGCGGCCACGCAGGAAACGTAAGTTCTTGGCCACTCCTTCGAGCTAAGGGATGTCACTGCAACATATTAGAACACATATATTACTCAAATGCTAAAAATTTAAACTATGGTAGTTTAAATTACTTACCTCCAACATTGGGTGCATCTGGGCCATGAGGTTGGCCTGGTACTCCTGGACGGCCCTCGTCCTGTCGAGCTCCTCATGGGTCCGCGCAAGTCTATCCTCCATGGGACGGAACTCCAAATCCCTCTACGAGAGACGACCACTTGAAGGCCGAACGGCGAAGCCTCCGTCGATGGAGTGCCTCTCGAAGGTCGCACCGTCCTCGAGTCGACAACTCCATCGAAAATGGTAAACCTACAAACACATAGAAAAATAATAAGTAGAAGAAGGAATATTAAAACAATTAAACAGTTGACCAACTCATCGTTCATGGCCTTCTGCCGCCGCTTGCGTACAAGGCTCCAGGCTTGATTGGCGTGTTGTCCCAATCATAGCCTTCGCCGTGTATCTTCTTGACCTCCTTCATGTACTTTTCATAAAAACAAAAAATGGTGTAAGCACGTCAGTAATAGTATTACTTATTATTAAAATAATGAATTTTAAACACATACCCGTCGGTCGGCCGCCACCTGACTGCACTGCCCAGGCTAGGAAGGGTCACATCTCTTGTGACCTCTCTTCCAAATCTCGGTCACTGTCGGCTCCTGACCGGTCTCTCGTTCTAGTAGATACGTGTTAGCAGAAGAAATATATTATAAACACATAAACAAACTTAAAATATACTTACCATGTGTTTAGCCAAATGCACATAGCCACAATGTTGCAAAAGGCGCTAGGCACACGGTGACCCTCCGCCTAGAGCCTAGGTGTTCCTAGGCGGCGCCTAGGCGTTATGCACTAAAGCAGTAATGTACTCTAAATTTTTTTAAAAAATACAGAAGTAAAAGTATATTTATACTAGAAAACTAATTTTTACGGCCCAATTTTACTCTCCATATGACCTTTCTTGTGGCCCACCAACAGCCCGACCCAGCACTGCAGGATATTTCTCCCCCCCCCCACACCCCCTACGCAATGCGCGTGTTGTTCTTCTCCCACGACCCGCCGCCCCCCTTCCCGATCCCACCCTCCCCGTCTGGCTCGGAGCGGACCTGCGCCCGCCGCCCCCATCCACCCCCCAGCATCTGGCTCCTTGGTGGAGCAGATCTGCGCCCGCCGCTCCCTGTGAGCCCCCCTCCCCCGCGCGCCAGCGCCCGCGATGTTGGATCCTTGCCGCGCGCCCGTGACCGCGACGTTGGATCCTGTCCGCTAGGCTCCCTGGAAATCGCCCCCCCAGCGCCTTTTGTAACGCTGCGTAGCCATCACCGTCGTAGTTGTGCTGCCCGTCCACCCCTCTGTAGGCTCAAGCCCTCGTTGACTTACTGATGAAGTCCTAACTAGCCCAGTACCAACAAAGAGCTCGGTACATGTCGGGCTGGCTCTATAACCAGCTAATACTAACCTGTACATATTTAGTATTTCATCAATACTATTAGCATAAATAATTATTGGTAGTTAACAATAATAACTTACCTCCGCGTACTGATCCTTGGTCAAGTACGTGTGAGAGTCCTTCGTAAACGGACCCCCTCCCTGCTGATGTTGATGTCGCTTGTTGTACTCGTTGATTGTCTGGATGCGGACGTACGACAACGTCTACACCATGAGCTTCCGAGCATTCGTGTGGAACACGGCCGTCGCGTGCTCCATCATGCTCTCACTCCAGTCCTCTAACTGGTACCGCGTCTTTAAGAAAAAAAAACATTTGATTGATCCACATTAACAATTTAAATGCGTACAAAAAATGCAAACATTAAAGATTAACATAAAATCGTTTCACACGACCTCATGAAGGGTGTCGTGGAACTCGTGAGGGACACGAGCGTAGTCGTTCAACGACAAAGCAGGGACACCGTCGATGACACCGGGATAGTGCAACCGCACTAAAGCCCCAATGACACCGTTAACCCGCCTGTGGTGTCCCTAGCCCGCGAACGAACAGTCTGTGCTAAGATTTGCAAATTTTGTTAACTCATTCTGTATCATGAGACAACATCAAATATTTAGCACTATACAATTTTTTTACTTGTCTCCGAGTGGACAAATAGTGATCCGCTCACGAATAACGGGAGGAAGAGCAGCAAAGTGGGTCCTTCTCGTCCGTCGCCTCTCGGCGGCACCATGTCCGGTGACCCGGACGGTTGGTCACCACTGGAGCTCGAAGGCTCCAAGCTCGCCGGCTCGGAGGGCATCGTAGCCGGCTCTGGGGGCTAGTTAGCCCCAACCTCTGGCTCCGACTGAGAAGACTGTGAGTGAGACTGCAAAAGTAAATGAATGATAACAAAAAAATTGATAAATGCAATTTAAAATAATATGATTGGCAAACCGAAATTTACCCCGTGCGCTAAAAGGCCACAGCTCGGTCCCAAAACTCTCGAAGGTGACTCATAAGTAGAGAGCATATGCTCGCACCCGGCGAGGTACCTGAGAAGACCAAGTTCCGTGGATGGGTGAGAAACACTCTCACCCCCTTCCTCTCCTTCCCCTTTCCGTTTGACGACAACATTCTAATGTAAGGAGTAATTGATAAATATACTAAGATAATATATAAAATTTATGTTAAATTAGTAACGAAAACATTAATTCATCAATTTCAAAATTCATCAACGTCACGATCATGTACCCTACTCCTTAAACCAGACCATTGATCTTATTTTCTTAGAGTCTGGAGTAGATTTCGTTTTTGTTTCCGTATATCATAAGTATGGACATCTTGAGTATATCTAACTAAGTCGTCGAGTCCTACACTAGACTCGAAGATGAACGAGTCTGACAACTCTTCTTCTTGTTAAACCTCATCAACCTCATTAGTATCATGGTAACTATCATCTCCTGGAGTGTATAACCGTTCATTAGGATTCACCTTATGTATCACCCATCAAGCATTGAGTTTTTTTTGCATGGACAAGCTAGTTAATACACTAGCTCCACTTGGTGTGTAAGAACAAATGAATCGTATCCTCGTAGCCGTTTCTTGTGTTTGACTTCAAACATGTCAATTTGGTTTTGTTGAATTTTATGATTGTTATCAAATCAATCACAGTCAAAGAATACTGCTCGAAGATACTTATTACCGACAAAAGCAAATTCAAAAATCTTTAATGATCCCATAGTAAATAGTTTTCGTACTTGAGAGTCGATTGCCCTCATCGGAACTCTGGTATTAGATGTTGCCGCGAGACGACGATGAGATTCAAATTGAGTTGTACGGAATCGAAAGCCATTGACGTTATATCGACCGTAACTTCTAACTTTAACCAATCCATAGGATAATTGTCGCAAGTCTTTATGGATGTTGGCATCTTTCATGCACTGTCCAAAATATGAAGTTATAAAAAACTTTGTAAAAACTCGTAAGTTATAAGAATACTTTGTAAATACTGATAATTTAACGAGAAAATGTTACATGATCTCGAAACCAGGATAGGAAGTGAGGTCTTCCGTTTATTCCATCCCGTCGCATCGCTTCTACTTGTTTGCTCATAGGCTGGTGTTTATGTTTCCAATTTTGTTTAGGAAACTCTATGTACGAAAAGAAAACTTTTAGAATAGATGTGTTGCAGAATATGCTTAGTAGCATAAATATAGGACAAACACTTACTCGATTTTTTGTCCATCTCATCTATATTAGCGTACATGTAGAGCGAAGCAACATTTCTTTCTTCTGTGGTAAAGTTTGTAGAAAGTGCAATTACTAACAGTAGTGCCTCTTATTGCAAAAATGGAGAGATCGCTACAAGGAGGTTACTCATCCATATTGTACCACATTGACGAAGTATTGACACTGTTTTCCTCTAAAAAGTAAACACTTGAAAAATATCCTACTTCATTAAGAGTAAATGTTTCGGCGATGCAACCTTCCACCCTTGCCATATTACCAACCATTGATTTTAGATATCTTATTGCTCTTTTAATATAATACATCCACCTATACTGCACTGGACCGCCCACTTTAGCTTCATATAGAAGATGATAAGGAGATGTTGCATTTGATTGAGGAAGTGTGGAGGAAAATTGTTTTCCATCTTATATATGCTATCTCCTTCTCCACCTTACTCATCATCTCTATCGTGATTTCTTTAGCACAGAACTATCTATAGAAGTGGCTAAGCTTGTCTAGCACCTTGCACACCGTATCATCAAAATAGTCCCGAAACAAACGAGAAGAAGTTTTTCTATGATTATGTGATACTCATGACTCTTCAACACAATGAGTTTTCCCGTTTTCACATTCACAGCTCGTTTTAGACTAGCTGTGTAAACATATGAGAATTTCAAAGTTTTCAATCATTCGAGAACTTCTTTCTTTTCTTTGGGTCGAAGACAGAAGGAAGCATGTGATTTACCACCACTTTCAGAGAGCTCAAGAGTTGGACGGTTACAAAGCTCAGTCTGATCCTTTCGATCCCTTATTTTGTATTTTGTTTTGTTCGTCAAGTTCATGCATGTGCTTATAATACATTCCCCCATGTTATGCTCTTGAAGCATGACATCAATGTTGTGTATTAGTATCAATGACATCACATATTGTAGCTCTCATAGTCCACATATATTATCTAGCAACAGTTTGTCCAACATATCAGATATTTCTAACCCTTTTAAGACATTTTCGTGATTCTTTAGTGACAACAATTTCATTTCTGAGTACATTCCCCTCTTGCCTAAATACGTGAATCGAAAGAAGCCAAAAGTTTGTGACAATCGAAGTAACATATCTTGTCTACATAAGTAAGTTGAAAACAATCAGTGTCAGAAGCACATATCGGACACGTCAAACGAGCATTAGTGCTCCATCCAAAAAACATGTCGTACGCCGGAAAATAATAGACAGACCACAAATAAGAAGCTCGAAGGATGAATCTCTGCTTCTTGTAACAGTCGTACGCTTCGACTCTTGTCCACGCCATTTTCAATTCCTCGATCATCGCTTTCAACATCACGTTGAGATTTGACCCAAGATGATCTGCTCAGGTACAATGAGGCTAAGGAACACGAACTCATACTTCATACAAAGAGCCGGCGGTAGATTGCACGAAATGACAAAGACAAGCCAACAGGAGTATGGTGAAGCGTTTATACTGAACCGCGAGAATCCATTTGTCGCCAACCCGATTCGAACATTTCTCGCATCACGTCCGAAATTTGGATCGAACCGGTCCAGCGTCTTCCATGCCTCACCGTCGGACGGGTGCGTCATGACTTCTTTGTTCTGACGTACAACTTCTTTGTGTCATCTCATGTGTCTGGCATTTTTTTTTAAGAAACAGTTGCTTCAACCGAGGTGTCACGGGTAAGTATCGAATGTCCTTACGTGCAACTTCTATCATCACATTTTCACTATCTTCATTAACAACTTCAACATATCTCAAATCACCATATTTTAAATATTTGTTCTCTTTGGCTTTCTAGAAAAGCATGCAATTGTTTGGACACACATCATTCTTCTCATATTTCATATCAAGACCCGAAAGCAATTTCTTCGCGTGATACATATCTTTAGGCACTTTATGGAGTCGTGGAAGGATATCACTGATCAATTTCATGAGTTCGTTGTAACAGTTATTAGAAAAGAAGTAATTAGACTTAATTGCCATAAGTATAGTCATGAAAGTGAGGAGGGTTACTTCGGAGTGTTCATGCAGCGCATGTTCTGAAGCTCTGAGAAGCCCGAAGAATGCTTCAACCTCCACTGTAGAAGGATCCTCCGTAAGGTCTGGTTGTATTGCATCTAGTATCTCAACCATCCTATCACCCCCGTGTTATCATCATTATCCCCTTTCACTTCTTGTACAGATTTAGAAGTTGTCTCGCCATGAAAGGTCCAGACCTCATAACATGGCATGTAACCGTTTCGACACAAATGTGTCGAGAGTTCCACTTTGTCCAAAAACTTGGTATTCCAACATTTCATAATGGGCATCGCACCTTATTATTATCTGACAACGAAAATGCTCGATCTACAAAAGCATATGTCTTGGCGAACCACTCATCTGAGTGACCACAAAATATGTTCTTCTAACCAGTATACATCCAGCTGCGGTCTTCAACCATGTTTTACTTTGCAGTATAAAGCCACAGAAATTACGTTCACTTTACATCTATTGAAAATGATAGGTGCTAAACCCACCAAGAGTGACCGATAGGAGCTTGCTTATGACTAAATGTGGGGTCCGGATCGAGATGAAATTTCAGCAGCATAACCCCTTTGTTATCCAACTGCACGACCGATAATGGTGCAGCGGAGAACATTAGGGTTACGCTGTCAAAATCACGTCCAAATCCAGACCCCGCTTCTCTTCATAAGCTCGCCCCTCGGTCACTCCCAACATGTCCAAAAAAGGGACAATTTCTAACCTACATGTCTCACATGCGCATGTGAGATAGGCTGGTCTCAAACGGATGATGCATATTGTATAGGTTACGTTAATCTTACAATTTGAAGTGATTTACGAGAGAGAGGTAAGAACGAGAGAGGAGGAAAGAATGAGGGTGATTAGGGCTAAAAGCGGTCAGAGAGTACTTGGCGACGGCGGAGGGCGGCGGAGTAACTCCTAGGAGCTTGTTCTCCGACACAGATGGGTAAAAAAGCTTGGGACATGATCGATTGGCTTCACAGAAACCTAAGAAGTGCTAAACTAGTTGGCGACAACGGCGGCGGCCATGCCCATGGCACCGACGCCGCTTCTTGATTGAAACCACAGGGTTCTCGACGTTGCTCTACTCTGTTTAAGCGCGACAATAGGAAAATTGAACTTTAAATGGGTCGTGTCACGCAATAACTAGGTTGTACCGGGCTGAGCCGACCTGAAGCCCGTTTATTTATATATCGATATTATACACTCAAGCAATCAAATTAAACTCAAATTTATAACAATTTTGAACTAGATAATAAAATAAAACAAATAATTAAAAAATAGACATACTAAATAATAAACAAAGACAATTTACACCTAAATAATCAAATAGCAAAGCTAATTAATGAACTAAGTAATATAACAAACTAATTAAATAATTAAACAATCTACAAAATTAATCAAGTGACAAAATTATAAAATATATATTAAATTAACTTAATAAACAACTAAACCAAAATAAAGTAACCTAATTAAGTAATAAATTAAATCATCAACTAAACTATCTAATAAACTAACTAAATTAATTACTAAATGAACTAAATAACTAATTTATATAATTAATTAATAAAACGTACCTCGAAGTGGCGGCGAAGCGGGGCAGGCTCGGGGCCGAGTGGCGGCGGCTGGGCCGGGCGGCGTGAGACTGGGGCTCGTAGGGCCGGCATGGTGGCGGGGCGGCGTGGGTGGCGCGGGGCTGGGTGAAAGTTGACTAGAGGGAGTGAATAGGCTAATAAAACCTGAAAGTACTGAACACGGTGGATTAAACTTGAAGGGGCCGGACTAGTCTAGTCTCGGGGCGAACTAGTCTGGCCTACGTATAGAAACTGCGTTTTTTGGATTTCTTTTTAAGTTTGTTTAAGCGGAAGGTGTGTAAGTAGTCTAACAATCTAATCAATTAGTATGTGAATGAAAAAATGATTAGATTGCAAGACTCATAATAATAAAGCAATTCACAAGTTTTAAGCGAGACGAAATCTAACAAGTAACTTTAGTGAATGAGCGAGAAGGTAAAGGAAACAAGAGACATAATTTATCCCGAGGTTCGATTCCACACAGGAATCTACGTCCCCATTGAGAAGTCCACAAAGGACCGGATCTTTTCCAACCCGTCCCTCACCGAGCGATCACCAAGATCAAACCCGGGCTCTTTCACTATCAATCAAGTGTGAATACAATATTCTTAGAGGCTACTCACAACTTGAGGCTCCCTTCAACAACCTAGCAGTTCTAGGAATTAAAATACAACAATCAAGAACTTAAATTAATAATTAGAGTGCAAGAGATTCAAACCGAGAGCTCGAATGTCGATCACCACGTATCTCCTCTCATAAATCCACAAACCCCTTAAGATCCAATCTTAGGGGTCAAGAAGGTGAGGAAAGAGGCTTAGAAGAGCTTAAGGAATGAGTTTTCGGTGCTAGGGTTTCAGTATTATTCATTAGAAGCCGGGGGTCCCTTTTTATAGAGATCCTGACATCTAGCCGTTATACCTACTAAAGTCCGTACTAGTCCGGTCATAACCCCGGATTAGTCCGTTCTTGGGGGACCACTTACGTCACAAAGGCTACCAACTAAAGTCCCATGACCGTTGAATCCAAACGGTCATAAAATCCCGGACTAGTCCGTTGAGGAGCGGACTAGTCCGATCTCACACAGGAACCTTTGTTGCGGATGAGAACGGACTCGTCTGGCATAGAGCGGACTAGTCCGGCCTCAAAGGCGGACTAGTCCGGTCTTACCACACTTAGTCTCGATAACTCTCTAAACTCAAATTGCAAACTAGTCTAGCCATATCCGGACTAGTCCGAGCTCACACAGAAACCTTTATTCCGTCCTAAACCGGACTAGTCTAAAGGAACCAGACTAGTCCGAGGTCACCTAGACACTCTTTCTCCGGACCTAAACGACTTAGTCTGCTTAGCATACTAGCCCGACCCCATGGGCAGACTAGTCCAGTCTTCTGGTACTTAGTCTCAGAAAGACTCAGACTCACTCTAAAACGGACTAGTCCGGCCTAAAACGGAAAAGTCCAAACTTACTCAGGGACTTCTTGTTCGTCAAAAACGGAGTAGTCCGGTTGGGAACGGACTAGTCCGACCTTGAGTCCGGAAAAGTCCGCTCTACTTTCTCAGCCATACCTATAACTATTTCCTCTCACGATTCTAACTGAAATTTGAGCTCTCTAATGATTCTCAAGCACTCTAAAAGATGAGACCCTGTATACAACTAGAAAATGTGAAACTCAATAGAAAAAAATATTTTCTACTCTTGCAAGTCTTCTTTTTTTTCTTTTTGATTGTTGAGAGACTCCACATTCATTCCTTTTTATAAGGACCTATGCTCATACTCAGTAAAACTTATTAGTATCTTAATTATCGTCATCAATCATTCAAACCCACGAGAATTACCTAGATGCACTTTCACTGGGGCTCGTGGGGCCGGCGTGGCGGCGCGGGGCGGCGCGGGGCCGGCGGGGCTCGGCCGGAATAGCCCGAGCCCGGGGCCAGGGCAGCGGATATAACAGAAGATTTACGATGGCCTGGTAACTTACGACGACCCAACTGTTGGGCCGTCGTAAGTTAAGTGTAGTTTACGATTGGACGTTAACTTACGACAGCTTAGGGTTACGGCCGTTGTAAGTTACATGTTACATACGACGACCTCTAACATACGACGGTCATGGGCCCATGGCTGTTGTAAGTTAATTTACTTACGACGACCCACATGGACCGTCATAAGTTGACCGTCGTAATGTTTTAGGTTTCATGTAGTGAAGGTGAGTACGTCATTGTCATCAAAATTTCAAGTGGAACAATTTGAGCCCCGTATGAATCTAAAGACATATTAAACATAACTTACACAAGGAATAAATTATGATATCACAGACTGTCCGAGCGATAGGGATTTACCATGAAAGATAGTAAAAGAGGACGCACAATATGCTGATAGAGGTTGATTCCAATTCAAAGTAGTGACATGAGCGTCGGAAATACTATTGTTGAAAATGATGTTATACCTAATAAGCAAGGCAAAGCTTCCTTGGAGCCAAAGTGGGTCTTGGATCAATTCTATGTAGAAAATAGTAGTATCTGAGTCGATTCACTAATCAATTTCTAATTTCTAATTTTTCATGCTAATTCATCTACAACCTACATTTACACGCTCCCTCTCAACTCCAACAAAAAAACTCCCCCATTGCCTATATGATGATGCATTCAAATCAGTTTTTGGTAGAGCTCCCTACGGTTTATTGTGCGAGGGAGTGAAGAAATTTATTACCGCTTGGATGGTATTACATCGGTAGTACTTTTTATCTTCTCTAGGAGTGTTCCATTTATGCTCAATATTACGAGATAGTCTTAAAAATAATGAAATAAAACTCCTCACTAAGGACAAAGATATGCAACTTCCAGAAAGTAGATCATAATATTTTTTTAGAAAAAAAATTAAAAACTAGAGCCAAATTCCTAGTAACAAGGAAGAGACCTCCAAACGTAGTACTGACGTCACGTTTTATACTGGCGCAATCAAACAACACCCATAATAAGTATCTTACCAAAAACAAACCTAGCAACAACGCACCGTATAGAACACTCCGCAGCCTGACACTAAAAAAACCCGACTGGAGTTGTTGATCCCTTGACCTCTACGCATTCAGCATCCACACGGGTAAATGGTATTACCCCTACGTACCAAAAAAAAGTGCCACTTTGCACAGGACAAATGCTCACAGCTGCGGCGTCACAGCCAGCACCAGATTGCACGACAAAACACAAAAGAAGCCAACCGGCGAGAAAGATCTGGCATTGTTCAGACCTGGGCAGCATTAAAAATACACAGTGATTTCTCCGTCTCATCGACGGCTACACGCATCTGTGCCAGCTTGGCATGCACGTCTCGAGGGAGGAGGAGAGTAGACTTTACCTGACCGGCTGATCAATGCTCGGTTTAAAATATGCGGCACGAGCTCCGTGCCCACCGGAAGACGACTTGAGCAAGTCCACGGCTCATGCAAACGCAGCATGTCAGCATGCAGATTAAGAAGCGTGAACCCAATCATTCCTGCTTATCCAAGGCTAAAGACTTCAAGCGTAAGGCAGAAATAGGTTGCTAGGGTACAGCATTTTCAAATCCAAAATGATTGGCAGCAGAATCGAGGACTTCAGTTTGCGGATGTCGTCGCCGTCGTGGCAGGAAATCCCACTCGGATTCAGAAGAACGAACCGTAGCATCTGACTGGATCTGAATGCTATATATATATCGATTTAACAAAACTAATCACATCATGTATGATGGGGAAACGAATCGATATGATTCGTTTAGTGGCCGTTCGTTCACACTATGTGAACAGTGTGCGGCAATGCGTGGCCTCTTATCTACGACGGCGATGATGGGCTTCTTCATTCTGTCACTTGACAAGTACTAGCACGAGAAAGCGAAGTTCATCAAGCGGCTAGCTATATAGTTTAAGGTGATGCAAGATGACGATTACTGGGTGACGGTAGCAGCACACGTCCAGTTCCCAAGCATAATGCTTCCCTTTATGTTTCCCATCACGTCAAACGTAAAAGAACGGAGGGAGTACGGCAGATGCATCCGCAACACTCATTTCGTAGGTCCAAAGCCGGCTCTTGCCTCATGCTCCATTGGCACTCGTCGTCATGGCCTTTTCCAAGCTTACGGTTACGATGCCTTTCACCTTCGCGGCACAGGTAGCGCTGAAACTTCTCCTGGAAAGTGGAAACCGTAGTTACTGTTTTAAGGGTCACCGCGAGAAGGGGGAAACACCCAAAATGGATTACCATATATACTTACTATAAAACAGGATCATCTTTGCCGGTAGAATAGGGTATCTCATATATATGCATGTTTCAGTGTGTACGGATTTTACACCATTAGTTCAGTGTCTGATTTCCTAGCCAGTGATTACAACTTGGCTAGCAGAGGAACTAGTCGTAAAATATTCGATACAAATAAATTTTAATCAAATATCTTTCAGTGTGTGACTAATGCCGACCTCATAGGAGGTTAGATGTTAAAGTGACAAGGGCCCTTTGCGGTTAGGGAACAGAAAACATGGTGCAGTTCATTACAAGCATGTAATTTTTTTCACAGCTTATTTGGAAACCGCCAGTGGTCTGTAGTATATTTAAGTGCGGATTATGATTTCTGGTTTACAGAAACTGAAATATCGGATGAGTAGTTAGTTTAAAATTAAACTAAGTAGCGTTAACTATTTTGAAACGGAGAGAGTATAACATATAGGAATAGAGAGGAAAGAACCAAGGGATGGCGACGAAAGAAACCTTGCCCCCGAAGATCTAGACGCCGGCGAGCCCACCAAACGGCCGCCGTCGAGGACAGCAGCGACTAGCTCCGGTGTGGATCATCTCCGCCGCCCTCGCCTCATCGCCGTCGTCTCTGTCGCCCAAGTGTTCTCGGGATGGAGGTGTTGCGGGCTCTTTCAGTTTCTCACTACTGGGCTCAAAGGCCTTGTGCTTTTCGACCCATTCGTTGTGTTTCGTGGCCCGTTCTCTCCGTGTTTAAAGGCCTTTTGGCTTCGCGGTCGAGTTTAATGGCGCAAAGAACTCGAGCACGAGGTTGATAAGTTTCCCCTCCGACGTGGCAACGAGGACCAACAAGGAACAACGGGCCGTGTTTTTTTTTGTTTAAGCATGCATGCCCCTGGTTATCCTGAAATAAGCACACAGGCCAGCAATTTCCAAACACAAGCAGGACGCGAACGGATCGTGGCGTCCACCAGTGACCGCTGGACGCTGAGGTCCCACGGCGCTCGCGTATCTTGGCTGGACTCCGTACCTGAAGTTCACCATCGAAAACCCACCTACCAGATTACGACAAACTGCGACGGCGGTTAAAGTAAGGGAACCTAACCCCGCCGCCGGTAATCGATTTATGGGCGCACACCGCCGACACTGCAGATTCTTGTCAGGTTTCTTGGTTTGGCGATTCCACGGCGTCCAGCGGCATCTGGCGGACGCTACCATACGTCCGCCACCTGCAAATTATGGATTGAGAATCCTGGCCCGAGTGCCTAATTCCCGAAAGACCGGCGCGTACATGCTCAAATTGAAGAAAAAAAACTTACTCTACCAGAGCAAAACAACGACTTTCAGTGCTCAGTTTCGAGAATTATATCAATCCTTCAACTTGCCAACTCACCTCTATCTACACAAGTTAATGTACGAAGAAAAAAACTTGAAATCACACACCAGAAAGATCACGCTAGCTTCCTGTACTACCATGACTGACGGAAACATATCAGCCTCGTCCCCTCTACCAATTCGCTCAGGCAACAAAACCTTAGCCGACGACGACGGCACGCAGTCACCTCCTGGACGGCGTCGTGGCCGCGTCGGCCTTCTTCCCCTTGCCGCTCCTGCTCCTGCTGCCCTCCCAACCGGCCGGCACGGCGTGCGCCTGCACGGCTTGCTGCCTGAGCACCTCGACCACCTCGGCCATGGCGGGCCGCTCCTTGGCGTTCTTGTGCAGGCAGCGGTCGGCCAGCTTGGCGATCTCCCGGGCGGCCTTCACCGAGTACTCGCCGCGGAGCTTGGGGTCCATGATCATCCGGAAGCTGCGGCTGTCCGGCGGGAACTGGGCCACCCACTCCAGGAGCTTCTGCTCCCCCGCCGGCTTGTTCCGGTCCAGCGAGCGCCGCCCCGTCAGGATCTCGTACAGCACCACCCCGAAGCTCCACACGTCGCTCTTCGATGTCAGGTGCCCCGTGTCCACGTATTCCGGCGCTGCGTAACCGTGCGTCCCGACGACCTGTGTTCACGCACATCAAGAACCATCAAAACGAAGCAATCTTTCAACAAGGACAACGAATTTGTCATAGAGTAATTGTGGTTCTTCAGAGTCTCAAATCCCAATGCCATGCACGGAACGTAAAACGTATCCACACGAAAGAAAGTGAAGACGCCGTTGACTACTGAAGGGTACGTATGGACGGATTGCCTACCTACTAGGGTGAGGGTCAGCAACAGTTAATGGCCATCTGCTTTGGGTGCCCGATGAAATCAGGGTTAACGGCAATGCTAACTATACTCCCTCCGGTGAAAAAAAAATATCGTTCTACATAAAAGCCATGAGTGCAAAAAAATTGACGTTGAAGTAGAACCGAGAAGTTTGTCTCGTGAAAAAACGTAATAAACGCGTGGTATTGTGTGTGGCTAAGAATTGAATCTGCATAAGAGGCCTGTGAACTAGCAAAGTAGACCAGTCAAGCTATTAAAGGGACTATGATAGTAATGAAAAAAAGTTTATTTAATACTTTCTTGATATGCGAGAACATGTCCAAAACGACAATTTTTTGTGCACCGAAGGGAGTACATGTTAATCGAGAGAGACATACCGCAGTGGAGACGTGAGTGTTTGCTCCAGTTGGCCCCTCCCTAGCTAGCCCAAAGTCTGACAACTTTGCTCTGAAGTCCTTGTCCAGTAGGATGTTCGACGTTTTGAAGTCCCTGTAGATTACCTAACAAAATCGAGAGATTGAGATAAGAAGATTTTCCCTTCAAAAACGAAAACTTGCTACAGAACAGGACACGATCAAGTCTTTCTTTTTTTGCGGAGCAGGACATGATCAAGTTTTAAACACCAGTGATAAGTGATAACTTAACTAGGCTGCAGGGTTTGGTTCAACAAACACGGCAAAAGAGGAATTGAATACGTTGGCACCACATAGGAACCTTGAATATTGGAATCGGGCTTCCAGACAATGTCAAAGGAGTTGGCTCCGGGAATCTTTCGTGAGTAGTCTGGGAGACTTTTGCTCGCTAGGAGCCTAGGACCCTTTTCCTTTTTTTAAAAAAAAAAGAAGAAGAAGAATGAAAGCGAGCTTGAATTATACCTGAACCTCTACACCTTCATGCAGGTACGCCAATCCTTCTGCAGCACCCAAGATAATTTGAAGCCTTCTATTCCACGACAGAGGATTAGCTCGGCTGAACAAGTGATCTTCCAAGCTTCTGTTGGGCATATACTCGTAGACCAACAATCTTTGTGCCCCTCTTTCAGTATCAACAGCACAATATCCAAGTAGCTTTACAAGATTTGGGTGCTCTAGAACACCAAGAAACTGTACTTCTGCCAACCATTGCTTATGTCCCTGGTAGAATAAAAATTCAAAACAAGCTGCAAACAGTCAATAAAACTTAAACAATTAGGTACTAGAAGACAGGATAACCAAATATTCATTTCATGATGAAGTAAGGAAACAGTAGGATACAAACATTTTCTGATAGTCTCAGAACTTGAAGAGTAGATACAATACACTACACAATTAAAATTGTGTGCTATAATACGATTAGTGAACTCCGCCTAAGCTTTTCTAGGTATAGCCGGTCCCAAACCCGGGTAAAGGAGGAGGGTTGTGATAGGCTTGGCGAGCCAGCATCAAAACCAGTCATTCCTATGGATATGAAATCCAGTTTGGGTTTCATATCTAGCCTACCTCAACGTGCTTGAGACAAAGGCTTTGTCGTTGTTGTTGTTGCTATAATACGATTCTTACATAGTCTACTAGTGCATGAAAACAAACTGCAGAGCAAAGAAGATCTTGAATTCCAATGCTTATCAGAAGTCACTAAGAGCAAATAAATTAAGCGCTTAAGTACTTTGTTGATTGATTGCAATTCAGCAGTGTCAATTGCATCTAAGGTAGGCATAACTGGAAAATACATCTTTATCACCTGAAAAGGTGTTGGCACTTATTTTTAAGGGATCAGTTGTATTTTCCTTACCATGCTGCATAAATCCTAATTCCACTTTGTATTATCAAAGAAAATCATTACTTTCTCACACAAGAAATGCTGTAACCTTAAAATTATCGGTTCACTAGTATCACTTCCAATTTTTTTCTCATTAGGACACGATGCTTAGAACCAAGTTTAACTAAACACCTTGTCCTGTCAACAAGAAAAAAAAACATGAAGGGAGTAGTATTTGTCCGTCAATCTTCACAAAATTAGGCCCCTAGCTCTAGCTGACTTTTCTTTCAAGGGGTTGGTGTACCAAGGTTTGGTCACAAAATGAACAGTAGTCAACCAAGTAGCAACATGAATGCATAGGTTGCGCACAAAAGAGGCCTTCAGCTGACCTTTCTATCCGTTACCCCCTTGGATCGGGCAAATTCGTTGATGCAATTTTGAATACGACTATAAGGTTGATTGACAGCTTTCTGGAAAGCATATTTTCTCCTCTCAATGATCTAAAAGGACTTTGTTGATTTATAGTGCTCTTACTACTAGGAGCCATTTTGTATGACTGAATATTGAGCATGAAGATTTTTTCAAAGCAAACCTTTTTCGTCGTTTTTGAAAGCAAACAGTTGATCAAACAGTTATCATATTTCCCCTCCATTAGCATGTTGTTCTAAATAGCGCAACCCGTTGTTCCATGATGAAAAGAAAAAAGAAACTTTCTAGTTTCTACTCCAAAAAAAGAGATGTTGCTCCTGTACGATGCACTTCTCCAGGCTACTAATCATAATTATTTGCGAATCAACAACCGCCCGTTAAAGTGGACTGCAGTTCTAATGAAATTCGGTAATCCCTCAACGACAGGGCCTACCTATGCTTGGCCTGTACCAATCCATACGACAGAATGTTGTTCATAAGTTCGTCTCAACATGTACCCCAACCGCAAACGCGACCTTTTAATAGTCAACATGACTGATCCTTGAAAGTTCTACATTTTTCTCGTCCTTTCATAAGTCCGACCGTATTAACACTGCATTCCAGCATCAAAAAACATGGAGGACTACCAACTCTTGGTCTTTGTAGTTCTAGCTCATCTATGTCAGTTAGCGACTCATCAATTTTTAGAGATGTCTTTTTGCTCAATTTTGCAGAACGACGCACTAATATGCACATAAACAGATTCGCGAAGGAAGAAAAAAACATAATCCCCAAGTTAGACAAACACAGTGTAGTAATACCCTAACAGGATCTCGGTCATTGCGACCCTAAAAGTTCAGCAAAACCAGAAGAAACACTGAACAAATTTTCTGTGATCATGCCAGAGATCTACCCCATTCTGATTTCCGAAACTGAATCTTCTAATTTTGTCATCTAGGAACGCAAAGTATCAGGGCAAACAGAATAGAGAACGGAACGTGCACGATAATATGCCACGCACCCGATGAGTGAAAACAAAGAGCCGAACAACAGAGAGAGAGAGAGGGAGAAATCACATAAAGCAGAGAGAGAAACAGTGCACGTTTGGACCTGCAGACTGCGCTGGTTGAGCCTCTTGACGGCGACGGCGACGCGGTCGGCCTTGGGGTCGGGCGCGCGGATGAAGCCCTTGTAGACGCTCCCGAAGCCGCCCTCGCCGAGCTTCTGCGCGCGGCCGAAGTCGGCCGTGGCGGCCTGGAGCTCCTCGTACTCGAACACCCGCAGCTGGCCGTGGCCCCGCTCCTCGTACAGCGACGAGATGCTGTGCTGCGACTGCGACGAACCCCCGGACTTGCTCACGGGGCGCACCGCGCCCGAGTCGTCCGACCGGCTCGTGCTCACCGCCGACCCCGACGCGGTCGTCGCCGGGCCCGATGCCGGCGCGGACCCGCCGCGCGGCCCCGGCGACCCCCCGTTCTTCGGCCTCCGCTTTAACCAGCTGAAGCAGCTCATCTCTTCCCGGCCGGCACTGCCCAACCCGGCGCAAGCTAGCTGCAACTGCAAGCCGCCGACACAGAGCAGCTTCTCGCGCGCTCGCTCGCGCCGGAAGAGGAGCTCCGCCTCAGGGGATCGGTGGCGACGCCCCTGTATGACGCGGGGAAAGGCGGGGCAGAGCGCACCGTGAACCGCGCTGAGGAAGGGAGAAGGGGAACCGGCGAGCAGGAGAGGTGGGGAGAGCGCGCGACGGAGTTGGAGAGGTCAGGAAGCTCAGCGCGGCGCGTACGTGCGTTTCGTGCACATCTCGTAGTGGTGGTGGACTGGTGGTGGACTGGTGGTGGTGGTGATGCCGTGCGGGAGAGAGCGCGCCCGTGGCCCCCCTTTTGTGCGGGGAGAGGCACGTGGGGTTTTCTGCTGGCGCTCGGCCTCGTCTCGTCCGGTTGCGGATGGAGGAAGAGGTGTGAAGAGGCCGGTGCAGGACGGACGGGGACGGCTCTGGAGTGGAGGGTCTCGGACGCGACGATTTGAAGTCTGAACGGCTTTTGTGGCGCAAGGACCACGAACGCCTCGCCGTCGCCGCGCTCTCTTCCTCCCTCGTTCCGCCACCGGTTTCGCCTGTCCTACCGCGGTTGCACCTGGACGTCAACGAAAAATCTGGAGGACATCCGTCGCGCGAAATTACCCTATTTCTACAGACTTTCTAGTACTTGGCTTGACATGGGATTGTTTTTAGAGAAAACAAAAAAATTATCTGTATTAATGTATAAAAGAGTCGATCACTTTCACGTGTATTATTTGATCAATCTAACAATTAGTAGAGGTTATATACCGGTACATGATTTTGGGATATGTTTTAATTCTAACCGTACATTAAAGATATAATTTTTAAAATGCTTGAAGATTGATAATACAACACACGTGATAGAATTGGCGGGGTGATGCACAAAATGCAGAGTATTTTTCCTTTCTTTTAACCAATTTTGGGATCGTGGTATTCTACCCGTATCTGAATGACTGAATCGATGCCTTTTATTAATGATCGTAGGAGTTTCATGCTCCACATCTTCGAAAAGAGAAGATGAGTGTTGGATGTCTCTGTTGTGACATCTTTGAATGTTACTTTGAAAGAGGCTTATACAAGTGAACGCGGGTAAATATATTGTACTTGACCGGTTCTCAAGTGGAGATATGATGATTCTTGAGATATCGGGGAAGAATGAGATGAGGGAGGCACACAATTTGTTGGTAGTTTGACTTCCAAACTTCAATTTGCCCATATGGAACTTTATATTTGACCTATAAAATAATATTTTTCAGTGTTTTACAATGAATTCTAAAAGATTTCTAAAACTACACTTTAGTGCTTTGGACTTGTTAACCTCTAAATTTAAAACATATACTCCTTTCGTTCCAAATTATTTGACGCTGCATAGTTCAATTTTAAACTAACCAGTGCCAAATAATTTGAAATGGAGGGAGTATCAACTAAAATATATTTTATCATATTATATCACTATTTTTCAGGCGCTTTTTCGGGACAAGTTAATACTTCCAATACCTTTTTATTCATTTCTTTTATTTTTCCTTCTCTTTTCTTTTCCTTTTCCCCTTCTATTTTACCCTTTTTCTCCTCTCTTTTTCTAGTTTTCCCCTTTTTTCTTTTGCCTTTTACCTTTTTCGCTGCTCGCTTCTTACCTTACCTCCGGCGCTTTTAGCTCCTACAGTGTAAGGTAAAAGTTGTAGGCGAATTTTAGCGGCACCGCTACGTACCCGTCTATGAGACTGGCCGCACTGGGCGCCGCTACGCGCGCTCGGCCGCCAAGTCTAGCGGTGCCTGGCTTACCGGTCCGCTGCACTGGCGTTTGATAGCGGGCCGGTAATTCCCAGGTCGCTACAGGCGGCCTGAAAATTGGCCGGTGCTCTGTAGCGGAAAGAGAGGAGAGAAAGAAAGAGGGAGGGAGAATAAAGGAAAGAAAAAAAGAGAGGGAAAAGGAAAAAAATAAAAAGAAAGAAGAGGAAAAATATGAAAAATAAATTTGTGATTTTTAATAAGTTGTAAATATAACATTATTAATATAAAAGTAGTTATATAAAATATGAGATAATTGTATTATTTAAAATAAAAATAGATGAAAGTTGATATAGAGGTCTAGTTTAGAGGTGCAAGAGTGCGGAGAAATAAACTGTAAAGGTAGGAATCTTTTAGAGATGACTGTAAAAAAATAGGAATATTCTTTTAGAGATCCAATATAGAGATCTATGAGTGCAACCAGTGTGACGACTTGGCCTAGGAATTTACCGACTGAGCAGTTTACATGCTGGAGTGTGGATAGCCTAAGCTAATTACGGATTGCACGTCTTGCAGAAGAAAGGAAAAAGGGCGAAGACTGAAGAGGCTTTCTATTCCGCCCCGTGGCTTAGTAGGCACGACTCGACGACGACATATCTTGAGATTCATGACAATATGGAGTGGTCTAAAGCTGTTCACGCAACGAATTTTAGAGGCTCAATCTAACAAACTATGCACTTCGTGATCTCTAAAAAGAATGGGGCGCACTTTTGACGACAAATGATCATGCGATTTGCTAAGTGTTAATTAAACATCAAGACCGCTTTCTTGCCAACTTTCCATCCAGTGAACTGCTATGATGGAGCGAAACAAAAGGTGTTGGCTCACCTTCCTCGGGGAAAGAAAGAGAGAGAGAGAGAGAGAAATTGCTTGATGGATGCCATCTGGACCCTGAGGAGGTCTGAACGAGCTTTTTGGTCAAAGCACACGGGATGGGAATGGGATTGGAGCCGTGCGAGGAGGACGAGGGCCCGTTCAATGCGAGGCGGCACTGGTTTCTTGCGCGCGTGGGACACGGACACGGCTGGCAGCCCGCGCCGGTCAGCGCCTTGACTGGGACGGGACTGTGGCCTGGCCTGGCGATGACGCCCGGTTCGGCCGTCGCTTTCTGGACCCTGTAACAGTTTCTGCTTCCGAGTCTTTGTTTCCAGTGTTCCCCTGCATTTGATTAGCGTTGTTGAGAAAAAAAAAACAAAGGGAAAGTCACGCGGTTAGGCGGTGCGGATGTGGAAGTCCTTTTGATGCCGGAATCGAGAGAGGGGTCATGGCCAGCTAACCGAACCATGGTGAGACAGTTCGTCGCCGACCGACGCGTAGCGCGCGCTGGCCTAGCCTGCCTGCCGCGGTACGCGCCGACAAGCGTCGCCGTGCAAGCTCGGGCAAAGGAAACTACTAATAACACGAGAAAGCCCGCAGATCCGGACGTCCCCCATTGCTCCAGGTGGGACCAGCCCAGCTTTTCCGCGCGATCCGACCCGATCTCCTTCAGACGATCTTTTTACGTGGTGTCGATGCGTCGTCACCTTCCGCCGCGTCGCCGCTCTCGCGGCGACTTGCGAGTCGCGTCGTCATGGTCTTCCTCTGCGGCATGCCTCGACAGATCCTGACGGCTACGAACGTCTGGCACTGCACTGGAACGCGGACGCGTGGGCTGTGTGAGCTTCGAGATCTGTACCAGGGTGCGAGGCCGTGAACGCGTCCGAGTGCACTGAATGTGTTGGTAATAGTCAATCGGCCGTCAGGTGACGCACGGGACGTTGGCTGGACTTGGCTGCAACTAGCTAGTACTACATGTATAATAGTACGAGGTAGAAGTACATCTCTGTAAGTAATTAACGAAAAAAAGAAAATATTGCGCTAGTCGTTTATTGATCCCGGCCAGAGGAGCATGCAAGTGATGAGACAGTTTTCTCTTTCATTTATTATGTTTTGAGATGAAGCAGAGTCGATTCTACCCGTCCAACCCACGGGCTTGCATCGACGAGTTTACATTTATTACGCTTCGAATATAATTCTACAGCTTGCTGATTGAACTGAGGTGATAGGCAAAGAGACAATGACGAATCATTCCCCATCTGTATGGACGGCTGTCTGTTGGGGAGTGAATGGACACGGTGCTGTCCGTTCAGGTTCAGATCGCTGTTCTCGAGACGTTGACAGATGACCTGACCTTCCAGAATGCGTGGCAGGCATGCCTCAGTGTCCAGGCATCACCGAGACGCGTCAGCGTGAACCAGGTACACATCATCGAGTTTTCCACGCACTAAATAAATGAATGACACAAGTTTAAGTTGTGCCAAAGAGAGCTAGAATTTTGAGGCTCTGAGCCACCAATGTGCTCAGGTTTTAGGGAGGTAGTGAACTGCGCACGTGAAGACTGTGCAGAGACGTACATATCACTCCCGGTCAGTGCAGGGCTCCAAACAGCATCTGTGTTTCAACCACGACGTTCCAGATCCAGTCGTCTGAAAACAACGACAGTCTGCGCGGGCGGGATCACCGTACCTGCCCGGCCGGGCCTCCCGCGGCCTGCGCCTGCGACGAAACGCTGCGGACGGCCTCGATGACCCACGTCCGCGCGAGGGACACGGCCGACGCCGTGGCGTCCCTGGCCCTGGCCCTCAGCTCCAGCAGGGAGCGGTCGATGTCCGCCTCGTGCCTTGCCAGAAACGGCCGGAGGTAGCCGTCGTACACGTGCCTCGCGCCCTGGAAAATGATCGCTCAGGCTCAGACTCGCATATTTCCAGGTGTCTGGAACTCATTCAGGCGGAGGTGTCGGTGGCTCGCCATTGTCTTGGGGTGCCAGAGGTACACGACGAGCGCGAGCTTCGCCTCGCCGTACAACGGCAGCCACGAGACGGCGATGTCCGCGACCCTCTCCAGTGCCGTCAGGAACGCGAGCAGGATCCTAAACCATGACCGAAAAGTTTCAGTTGAGATTCGACAGAATATTGACGCTGACTATTGGGTGCAACGTCAGAAAGTTCAGGCTCCATTGAGGTTCTCACCAGTACTGGCACCAGAAGCGCAGGTGCTCCGTCCGCTCCAGCGTCTTGTAGCAGTCGTACGCCGGGTAGGCGTACCCAAGAACCAGGCTGCATGCATCTCAGATGCGAGAAACAGGACCGTAGGAGATTCAATTTGGGTTCTCTGGCCTGACTACAAATTTGAAAAGGGGCTGAAACTGCAAGGCTGCTTACAATAAAAGTCTGGTGATGAATGGTACCGCCATCTTCAGCAACTGGACGCACAAGTAAACTCTGCAGAGGATCGCTCAGCCATTCGTTGTTTACGCCATGAAAGGAAGCATAAATGTGAATGATTTTTCGAATGTAGTAGGCGAGAAAGCCTATGAAAAATCCAGGCCCAATGCATAAGTACTGTAGGATAATAAAAATGAAATAGCATTACCTTTGTTTTTTTTCGCTCTATCGCTTCGTGGAAATATGGTTGATCAGATCCTTGGGTAAGCGAGAAACAGAAGCAAATGGGGCGCGCAGTTTAAACATGCAGGGGAAAGCGGTTGTTTGTATCCCGCGGGATTCAAGGACCAGTGAACCGCCACGTCCTTTGGCGCCATCGGAGATTGGGCCTCCAGCAAACAGTTGCAACTGAACGCAGCATGAACTTTTTCTTTTTTGAAAAGAAGCACGTATTTCTGTTACAAAAGCCACAACCCCACCAATTCATTGCTTGGGCTTCAGCTTGGCAGAAAAACTCGGTACTAGTACTAACGTATTGTATGGTATCGCCTAAGTTATAGCAACCATCACCTTGACAAAAAAGCTGCAAGGTTGTAAGCATTTAGTGTTGGCAGAATGTAATATCGCGTTGAAATCTCGTTATCTTTTGGTTCACATCCTGTATGACCCGTAAAAATCTTCTTTTCGGCTTAATTTAAAGTATCAAATTCTGGCTTTCGAAAAAAGATAAAAAAGCTGCAAGAGGAAACATTTTTCCATAGGCCAAATTCGAGGTATGTCCAGTTTGCAATTGACGAATTGAATCAAAATTTCAGAGGACTCGTCATGCTTCCTTTTTTTGTAGAATATGAAGGTTAAGGCCTAATCAAACTTTCTAAAAGTCAGGCTATCAAATCTCAGTTAACCGCATCACCTGGACCAAGCATGTGAGCATTAACAGTACACCGTCCGTTTCAAAATAATTGCCGTACCTAGATAATAATTTCGAAATCGATGTAGTAGCAATCATCTCCAGCAACTTGCCAATTCAATAATTCTCCCTGCTTTGTAGTAACACGGAAAAGGAAGAAACTGTCATTACATTTCACCATGGAGCATGGTGCTTTTTTCCGGGCACATGCTAAGCAATCATACTCGCAGGCCATTAACTGACACCGGTTACCGCCATTGTAGTTGTAGCAGGGTGTATCAATAGGCTGTAAAAACTGTACGAACAAATGTTAAATGCACATCCATGCAACCACCAAATATATATCAACTATCGTAACACACATCGATAGAACAGGAGGTAGGCACATAAATTGGTAGGAAGCAGACAGGGAGAAGAGGAAACGCTAGGGATGATGAGGAGGCGATAGCGAGATAGACTCAGAGTGGGAGGCATCTGTGAAGAGGTCAATACGCGCTGTCTGAATTCTGGTGCAGCATAAGCACCATTAGTTTGGTACTCCCACTGTTCTATTTTATTTTACGTTTGGAGAAGTAATTTTAGTTCTCCAAACGTCAAATGAAACATAACAGAGAGAGTATAATATAAACTGGGTGAGGGTTCAGACTTGCCCAAGAGAGTTGCAGTAGATTGTATGATTCCGCAGAGTTAAGCTCGATATCATGAATACATTTTTGCATACAGTTTGGTCATAGTATTCCAAGTGTTAAATTTTCCACGATTGTTTAATCAAAACTTCATACTATTGTTCTATTTTCCATAATCTTATAGATTTTTTTCCGAAAGAAGACTTATGCCTGGTATTCAATATAAGTAGAAAAGAGAATTTTGTACAAAGTTTCCAGCCCAGGTCCGAAACAGGACCACAAGGGTGAAAAGATTTACAATATGGATGAGGTATGCACTACAACCGCCAGGTGTTTGTTTCCCGCCGCGACCCATAAGCGGAGCTCTTCCTTAATTCCTCCCAGGATTTCTTCTAATGTGGCTTCCTTTTCTCGGAAAATCCTCACGTTTCTTTCACGCTATATTGCCCACGTTGCCGCAATGATGATATACAATGTCTTTTTTCCGCGATTCTGATGAGGGGGGATGATAAACGATCCTGTAGAAATACAAGGTCTTATTGAAATTTTCTCTTACATCTGAATCAAGCATGTTAGCATGAACAATAGCAATCATCTGACCAGATTACCGGGAATAAGAAATTGTCCTCACGCTCACCGTGCACCATTAGTGTTTTTTCACTAAAACACATCTATAAATCAGACATTGGTAGGACATTATCAGACGACTTCTTTCCCTTCACTATAATTGTAGCTGAGTGTTATGAACAGGCAGTAAAAAATGTATCTGTACGTGCCTCCACCTCCAATTATGGATTCACATGATCAACGGACATTTCAGTGGAGAGGCATTACAGTTCAACAGTACAAGCTTTAATGATCGCACCATAAAATCAACAAATGAAATCTGTCCTACAAATACATCACTCGTAGTTACAAACTTACATGTACACCAGCAGAAGGCAGCGAAAATTATAGCTGCAGGAGCAGCACCAACAATTCAAGCATAAGACACAGAATATGGCACTAACTACTACCACTAAGCATCAACCCTAAATGATGGCCAGTGAAGATTCGTGGATCGGTGACACATTACCATTTGCTCGCTAAAAAAACTTGTGATTGTACATGTCGATCAAAGGCATCGCTGGGACTTTGAGAGACATCTATGTGAATGACTGTGCAAGGGAGGAAGTGGTGACCAGACCAGAAAGCAGACCAACAAGGGTGCCACTGTTGTACGTGCTGGACTCCGTCTGAACCGCGTTGTCACGAGAGTCGACAAAAGAGTCATTCTGGAAAGGCCCACCCACAAGAGCTCCCGTGGCAACATTTGGGTTTGGACTGGGTGAATGAAGATACTGGAACCCTTTGCAGCCAGTTTTCGCATCTGCAGGGATAGATGCTCCTCTATGATGAACTTGTTGTGGATAGCTGCTCCCATATCCAACAAGGTAGCTAAGCTTCATCGGATTGTCACCCAAAATGTAATTGGCCTGGCACATAACATGACAACATGAATTAAAACTTATGCAGTGTCTCCATCCTTCAGCTAGTAAGAAATAACTAGTCTAGAATCTGTCAAGGGTATAACAGTCAAGGGTATCAGTCTCTTGCCAACAGCAATACTTCTCACCAAGATGATGATACTATTGTTGTTGGCAGGAGATTACACTAATAGCCTTGACTATTATACCCTTAATAAACAAAAGTGATCACAGAAGAATCTTTTTACTGTTTAGCTTGACAAATCTTGGGAACAAACAAATGTCATACAAATGGCACACCCATCTATCTCTTACGATTCTGCTTAACGCACCTGTGATACAGCAAAATTGCGTATATCAGTAGGACTAAAGGACTTTCCACTGCATTGCACTGCTGCTGTTCGTGACGAGAGCATGTAATCACTGTAAACAACAGCAAGGAATGCAGCATTTGCAGCATGCTGGAGCGAATTCCACCCGCTTATCCATACCAAGCCTCCTGCAAAAAGTTGTAGTTCAATGATGAAACTACAATCTAGCTCATGAGAATAAATGTAGAATACTCCAGTTTATGTTGAGCATGTGAAAGGGACCGTTGAAAGATCACAATTACAGAAATGCCCTATTTATTTTGCTTGGAACTACCATATAAAAGATCAGAGCCATCACAACGTACCTGCAGTTCTACTAGCAGTGGCTGATGGGGAATCTGGAAGCAGGCCACAAATTACAGCTTCAGCCGTATCTCTATAATTTTTTAGCCCCTCATTTTCAGCATTAGATATCTGTTTGGAGCCAAAGAAATTTAGTCTTGACAGAAGGAGCTGCACAGAACACCTCAGATTATTGCCCTTGAATAAAGATATAATTAAGATAAATAGCCCGTCCTAAACACAAATTCATTGAGTCCAGTCCGTACAAACCTGTGTCCCTGGAAGTTTGTCATCCCAACTGAACCACGTTGGCTTTCCCCAATCAGCGTAAGCTTTTCCATTCTGCACAGTAACATAACTGAGATATGTCTGGTCTCCTGTGGCATGATAGAGCCAACTTGCTGCCCAAAGGAGTTCATCAACAAAACTAGTAGAATTATAGTAGTTTTGGAGCTTCGGATAGCTGTCACTTGCGAGGCCTCTATAAGTATCGGCAAAAGTAAATAGCTTCTGGGCATGTTGGAGAAGCTCATCAGAATATGTAGTATTGATGGATCTGAAGACCATTGATGCTGCTGCCATGGCTGCTGCTGCCTCAGCGGCGACATCTGATCCAGGAGACTTCGTGTTAATCTGTGTGAGTGGCCTTTTCTCAGTCATTGTTTCTGGCCTTTCCCAGCAATTGTGGTCCAGATCAGGATCACCGACCTAGTAATAATTCTCAAAGTTATCGCTAATGAAAGCAGTTAAACAAAACAAAAGTGGTGTACCTGTTGCAATGATTCAATGAAGTATTGCTAATGAAGCATATAATATTGCTCAGACATGATTTGACGTTGTCTATCCAAATTATAGTTTCTCAGAAAATATTAAAACAGCAAAAGGTAATTCACTAACTCAATTCCCTGATAGTAGGATCTGATTTCATAAAAATGGTAAGATTGAATTCATCTCAGTGCCAATAGCACAATCTTATTCAGGGAATGAAACAACCCTTTTTCCATATATATTGTTAAAACTAAGGTGTCACACTTCTGAACTCACGTTACAAAAGCATTCACCAACTAAAAAAAAACTTGCCTTCAAGGATCAACTATTTTTATCGGATGAGATTAAATGTCCACAATTTTGCAATTTACACCTCTCTTCATTCTGATGCCCCGTATCATCCCATTACAGTCACCCAATTCCCTTCAGCCATCAGACAAAATAGAAGACAGGACTTATCCCTGTCCCAATCGATAGCCAAGAATCACATGTCGTTTTAAACATATCAAGCAGACAGCCAAGTACCTACCAACTATTAGGTGTCTAGATCATGACATCTGACCTTGGTTTTTGCTTTCTAACCAATGAAGTTTTCTGCTTCTACTGAAATACCATCAGGGTCCAATATAAGCATACTTAAAGCAAACAGTAACCCATATCATTCTCGATTCAAGCATCATTACAGTGCTGGACAGGATGACATCATTTCTTTAATCAAATATATCTCTTAATTCTAATGCATATATGAAATTTACATCTAATTATCTAAAGAAACAATAACCAACTCTAACCTGAATGTAGAAAACATTGTCAGAAGGATGTGCATTGATAAGGAAATCTGTAATCCACTTGAGCGCATCCAGTGCAGGATCCAGTTGCTTCGCTGCACTCATCTGATCCCCATATTCTAGCACCGACCAAGAAAGCACCGTCCCAGTGAACGCCATCGGGAAGCTGAACTTGATATGATCTCCAGCATCATACATTCCCTTGGAAAGATCCAGCCCCGCTTGCTTCCCATCATCCAGTGCGGAATCACCACGCCACGGGATCCTGTTGTTTTCCAGCTTCCCCGCTGCACAGAAACAACAAAAGTGACTAACATATCAGCTAAGAAGTCGCAGGCTTCGAAAATTTTGCTCATATCACATCATAGTGAAGTTATTAGAATCTGAATCCACAGGACAGCAGTCCCAAAGCTAAACGAGCACCTAATGCATCATTAAACCAGTCAATTTGGCAGCCCAGCGAGAAAATTCAAGTGACATCTGGGAGGCCACATTGTCAAGCAACATCCGGGCAGCCAAGAGAGCCGCAATTTCTATGGTCGCGGGATTCGGTGAAGCAATTCCAGTCCAACGAGCCGAAATATCAAGGAAAGGCAGCTGGAGCTGGCGGAAGATCCAACCAATTGCCAATTTTCCTACAGAGGAACCATAGGTAAAATTCCAGAAATGGATCCACCATACACCACAAACGAGTCAATGACCAACTTTACCACTGCGAATATGGTGAAGTGACATCTCGTGAAGCAAAATTCGGAAGGTCACCTGCCTTGGCGACAAAAAAGAGAGCAACCTTTGAAGCTTAAGCCAGCACAAAAGCAATGCATGGCTCAGTCAAGCAGCGGGGTGCGGTTGGTACTCACACTTCTGGACCTGGAAGAATTGGAGCGCGACCTCGAGCGCATCGCCGTACTTGGGGTCGACGGCTCCCGGCGGCCCCGGCACGGGGAGCGGCTTGAGGTGGCGGCCTCCGGGCTTGCGCTTCATGATGGCGAACATCGCCGCCGTGGCCACGAGCGCCGCCACCAGCCCCACGATCAGCCACCCGCAGCACCCCCGCGTGTACTTGGACCCCATCTCCGCCCGCCGCCTATCGCATCCGCCGGCGGAACACCTCCTCCTCCGCGTCGCGCGCGGGTGCCGCCGCCGCCGCTAATGCGGCCTCCGCGACGTCCCGGCTGCTCGCCTCGGCGAGCGGGAGGCGGAGCAACTACAGCGCTACGGCAGCAGGAGCAACCTGGGTCGCCGCGCGGCGGATTGGCACGCCTCGTGGGCTGGCTGGGAGCTCTGCGGCTGCGGAGCAGAGGACTAATAAGGGAAGAACCGTTGGGTGCACGGTCGGGGAGGTGTGAGGTCGAAGTCTTGGGTCTCTGTCAGTAGGACCGCGTGGCGTATTGGTGCGGTGGGCCTCATTTACCAGTGAGCGAGGAGGGTGGCGGGGCGCTTCGCGCGAGGTGGCCGGTGGGGAGTGGTGAGGGGTCGAGCACCGACAGGATAGGAGACGGCCCGGCCGGACAAGGATCGTCGGTGACGGCGAGCGAGCGAGCGACGTACCGGTGCGTGGAATGTTGCACGGCTTAGGATTAGGAGAAGATGCGCTAGTGAACATTGGCGGGATATCTCGCCGAGCGTGAAGGTAGTTGCCAATTGCCATGGCTCTGTCCACAGATATCAGGCCGCTCCCAACGGGGTTCGTACGTTGCTACAGGCTGGAAAATTTCAAGTAATAAACAACATCGCGACTAACTTAACACCTTGAAAAGCCCATATTTATATGCATGGTGCAAGCTGCTATGATTGTGCAGGTACAATGCCAATCATATTATCCTCGTATCATGGTTCAAATGTTTTTACACTGGTACGGTCACTACGGGCACCATAAATATCATACTCGATATTTGAAGTTGAACAAAGTTAAAAAACAGCCGTTCAAACTATAAATGGTGGGAGTAGATGCGTGTGGTCATGCTTCTCCTTGTGTTTTACCATTCTAATTTTTCTTCTCTAGGTTCTACTTGTACACATGAATAGTCGAAGCTTAGAAACATACTCACATTTTCTACGCATATAATTCAATACCATCTACACCTAAGACCATTTAAAAATAAATCCTGTGTATAAACTAACAGGTTACTCCGCCTGACCAACACCACAGCTCATCCTTCTCGAATTCCTCCCAGAGCTCAGACGGTGTTTCCTTCGGTCCGGAGGCTTGCAGGCTTGGCCTTATATGTTCATAGATCATATTCGCATCACAGTTACCTCAATGTTGTTTCTGTTAGGTGCTGACTTACTTAGGATCAATGCTAAGAACATCTAATCGGTAAAACTAAGACTTAATCAATCTGTAACTTAATCATTTGGTCTAATCTAACAATCAAACATGTGAAACAGATCATAGCACTTAGGAATAAAACGCATTAAGAGGTTTAGATATAGGTTACCTTCACTGGGCCCACTTGATGCCATTGGGCTCAACTGGATGGTCATAGGAGTAGGGCTTGACGCGGTGGCGACGAGTACTGGTACAACCTTCCCCTCACTCCGCGGCTGATTAGATCGGGTTTTGGTTTTTCGGGGAGAGATTGAGCTCCTGATTGACTTGTCAAATCGGAAACCCGGGTGTGAGAGGGGGCTACACCGTAACAGAAACAGTTGCGTCCCCGATCAGGGCGCGTGAAGGAGAAAGACTCGGAGGGGGGGATGTAGTTGTTGCCCACGTCACCCCCCTGAGATCATATCGGCTAACATTCTCCCCCTTGATCTCAGGACCTTAGCTAATTGTCTTATTTTCTAAATTTAATCTTACACATATTTCCTTTGCTTTGACATAAAGGGTACGATGCATCAAAACAGCCATTTACGCACTGTTCGACTCGACGATCACGATACATCTCACAATTAGAAATAGTCTTACACTTTGATGACCCCTTAGAACCCAGGATATTGTCACAGGGTCTCTCTTAAACCCATGTCGGCTACATGTTCTCTGAACATGTTGGGTGGGAGGCTCTTAGTTAGCGGATCCGCAAGCATTTGCTTAGTACTAATATGCTCGAGACTGATAGTGTGATCCTGGATTTTCTCTTTCACAACATAGTACTTAATGTCGATGTGTTTGGCAGCACCACTTGACTTGTTGTTGTGAGAGTGCATAACTGTTGGCTGATTATCGTAGTATAACTTAAGTGGTTCAAGGATGCTGTCGACCACTTTAAGACCGGGAACAAATTTCTTAAGCCAAGATGCCTGCTCGGTGGCCTCATAACAAGCAACAAATTCAGCATACATTATGGACGATGTAGTGATTGCTTGTTTGGAGCTTTTCCACGATATAGCTCTATTTGCGAGGGTGAATATGTAACCTGATGTGGATTTCTTAGTATCCACACAACCCGCGTAATCTGAATCTAAATAGCCCACTATTTCTAGTGACTCAGTCTTGCTATATGACAGCATGAGGTGCTTAGTGCCCTGTATATATCTTAATGCTTTCTAGTGATCTAATCCTGGATTACTTTGGTATCTGCCAAGCATCCCGGTCACAAAAGCTAAGTCAGGACGTGTACAAACTTGAGCATATATCAAGCTTCCGACAGCAGAAGCATAAGGAATTCCTTTCATCTAATACACCTCATATTGATTCTTAGGCGATTGAGTATTCAAAAATCTATCGCCTTTAACTATTGGAGCAGGTGAGGGCTTACTAGCATGCATACCGTACTTTCTAAGTACGTTTTCTAAGTATGCCTTCTGAGATAGTCCTAAAACCCCCTTAACACGATCTCGGTGTATCTCAACCCCTAAAACATAGGTCGTTTCACCTAGATCTTTCATATCAAAGTTTGAGAATAAAAACTTCTTAGTTTCTAAGAGCAGGTTGACATCACTGCTTGCTAATAGTATGCCATCCATATAAAGAACTAAGAAAATGAACTTTTCATTCTTAAACTTAGCATAAATGCAGTTATCCTCCTCATTCTCCTTAAATACAAACTTTTTAATGGCTTCATCGAACTTGAGATACATTGTCTCGAAGCTTGCTTAAGACCATAAATGGACTTCTTCAAGTGACATCCTATATGTTCCTTACCCTTAACGACAAAACCCTTCGGTTGTGTCATATAGACGTCATCATATAAATCTCCATTAAGGAACGCCGTCTTTACATCTATTTGATGCAATTCTAAGTCATAATGCGCTACCAATGCCATGATGATTCGAAAAGAATCCTTAGAAGACACGGGAGAGAAGGTCTCATTATAATCAATACCCTCCCGCTGAGTGAATCACTTAGCCACAAGTCACGCTTAACTTTGTAGACCCACTTACAGCCTACTGTTTTGGCTCCTTTAGGAATCTCTACTAAGTCTCATACCTTGTTGGCACTCATGGAACTCATTTTATCTTCCATGGCCTTACGCCATTCAGATGACTGAGGTCTTCCCATGGCATCTTCGTAAGAGGCAGGATCATCCTCCATCTTAACCTCTTCACTCAAGTAGACCTGATAATCGTCCGGAATGGTCGATCGTCTTACTCTTTGTGATCTTTTTAATTGAGTATCATCTGCGGGTGGAAGCTGTTGTTGAATCTCATCTTGTTCGATCATATGCTCAACAGGCTGAGGAGGTGGAACCTCACTCAAGTCCGTTGCGGCCGACGGAGGTGCAACAACATGTGTTGTGTCACTAGTGGCTGGTACCGGTGGCACAACAACAACAGGTAGAGTGAAATATGACTCTTGAGTCATTGGAGCGGGTAAACTAGTTCGTTCCTCTTCAAGGTTTATTTCTCGCCGTACCGTGCTCCCCCTGATCATAGCGTCTTCTAAGAATACGACATGTCGTGTTTCTATAAACTTAGTATGCCAATCTGGACAATAGAATCTAAAACCCTTGCTTTTCTCAGGATAGCCAATGAAATGACAACTAACTGCTCTAGATTCTAATTTGCTAATGTTTGGGTTAAATATCTTAGCCTCAGCTGGACAACCCCAAATATAAAAATAGTTTAATGGGGGCCTACGACCTGTCCACATCTCATACGGCGTCTGAGGTGCTGACTTAGTGGGAACCCGATTAAGCACATGAACGGCGGTCTTTAACGCCTCCATCCATAGGCTAACCGGTAACGTAGAATAACTTAACATGCTTCTTACCATGTCCATAAGCGTACGGTTTCTACATTCCGCAACACCGTTCTGCTGAGGTTCACTCGGTGTAGAATACTGAGCGACTATGCTATGTTCCTGTAGAAATCTTGCAAAGGGTCTAGGAACCTGACCATATGGGGTATGCCGACCGTAGTACTCACCTCCACGATCGGATCTTACTACCTTAATCTTAACATTGTGCTGGTTTTCTACTTTAGCCTTAAATATTTTAAATTTATCCAATGCTTCGGATCGCTCCTTGATTGGATAAATGTAACCATAACGAGTGTAATCATCTGTGAATGTTATGAATGAATCATATCCGTCTACAGAGACTACGGGAAACGGACCAAAAATGCCCGTGTGAATAATTTCTAAAATACCCGTGTTGCGTATAGCGTTCTTCTTAATACTCTTAACAAATTTTCCTTTAATGCAATCAATGCATTCTTCTGAATCTGAAAAGTCTAAGTGAGGTAAGATCGATTGAGATACTAAGCGCTCGATCCTCCCCCTCGAAATATGGCATAAGCGACAGCGCCATAATTTCGACGATGTTTCGAAATTGATTCGTTTGCGCTTGTTTCTTCCTATGTCATTCTTAGCGGGAATTTGATCATTACTTAAGGTGTTCACATTATCATTGATGGATAACAAATAAAGCATGTCTTGCCTGAAGGCAAGACCCACAATCTTATTATTCAAACTAATAGAGCATTTATCTTCGCCAAAATAGCATACAAATCCATAATCATCCAAACATGAGACTGATATCAAATTCCTTTCTAAACTCGGAACATAAAGAACATCATGAAGCCTAAATACAAAATCACTACTAAGTCTTAGAGGATAAGTCCCAATGGCTTCAACCTCAGCTTCATGGCCATCAACGACTTTGATGGTCCTTTTTCCCCTTCTTATAGTCCTCATCGTACTTAATTCCTGTATAGAGTTACAAACATGTACAGTTGCACCTGAGTCAATCCACCAAGTAGATCGTGAATAAGCTAAATACATGGACTCATTTACTAAAGTAATAACATCCTTACCATTCTTGGCACACCATTTGACAAAACCAAAGCAGTCCTTCTGGCGATGTCCAAAATCTTTGCAAAACTTGCACTAATATGCCTTTAGTTTAGGACCAGAGGACTGAGGAGCTGTCCCTTTGCCCTTAGAGGAGGAGCCATGTCCTTTAAATGATGGTGGTTTAGAAAAGTAGGTCTTTCCCTTTCCTTTTCCCTCACCCTTACCTTTGGTTAAGTTGATGGAGTATCCACCCTCACCTTTTATGTGTTCCTCCTCCTGAACGCACATAGCCATGACCTTTTCCAAAGTCCAGCTATCTTCCTTAGAGTTGTAATTGATTACAAAGGCCTCAAAGTCCTTGGGCAAAGACATGAATATGAAATGTACATGCATCTCATTAGGCATGGCTAGGTTAAGAGTTTTGAGATTTGCATTCAAATTACTCATCTTAAGGATGTGATCTCTCACACCTCCACCAGTGTATCTCTCATTAACAAGTCTCTTGAGAAGTGTGCTTGCCAATGTTTTAGGGAGCCTGTATACTGGCTTTTGACCTTGGCAAGGTACTCAGTAGCCAGATCACAGTCAGGGATAGCTCCTCTTATGGATTAAGAGATGGTGGTCTTAATGACCATGAGGCATTTTCTGTTGGATTCATCTCAAGCCTCAAGATCCTTAGCATAATTTTCTTTAAGCTTACTGTACTCCTCTTTTCTTAGTGCAAATTCCTCATCTCTTTCCTCATTATGGGCAAAAGGAACAGGAGGATCAACTGGACGATCCTTTCTAAGGCATAGATCAAGGTTTGAAATCGCTAAGTTCATTCTGAGTCTCTCATTCCATGTCCCATAGTTATGACCCGTGAGGGTCTCTATGGAGGCAATGAGACTTACCACATTGGAGGCACCTTAATAAAATAAATGTAGGGGTTAGGAAAACAGCTAAAATAAACATTTTATGCAGCACATGCTTAAAATAATACTCAAAATGATCAGAAATGACATAAAATGTTTTTCACGTTGGTTACTCAACAAAACCATTTCACTTAAACAACATGGAAATATTTCACGTTGGTTACTCTAAATTCCATGAACATGTCAAAACAAATTACAAATTTTTCTGAAATTGAACTGTAAGCATGACAAAATTAAATTTTCACGTTGGTTACTCATTTAATTTCCATGCAAAAATATACACAAAATTAAAATTTTAGCAAATTTGAATTTTCACGTTGGTTACTTATTAAAATTTACTAAATAACAGCGGAAGCTTAATTTCTTAAATTCTAAAATTAATTGCAAAAATACTCAATAGCAATTAATTGAATTAAATAACTGAGAAAATATGCTTAAAACAATAATTACTAGAAAATTACAGAAAATATGCACACAAAATAAATTTTCTCAACTATTTAATTAATTTTCTAATCATTTTCTTAATTTCTGAAATTAATTTTCCATTTTAAGCATATTCTAAAAATGGAAAAAATACCTAAATGGCTAACTGGGCCTAAACCTTTCAGCCCACTAACTAAGGTGGCCCAGCCCAAAATACACAAAATATTTTACTTAAATGGAAAAAATTTTGCGTGCGACCCACCATTTTCTGCCGGCCGAGAGCTGAATTTGGCCCAACCCCTTCGAAAATAAAATTTGAAAAATGAAAAGGGCAGTCCAGCTGGCCCATAATGCCCTCCCGCATGGGCTCCGGGCCCATCTAGCCAACGCGGCGGGCGGCGCGCGCTAAAGGCCGTCGGATCTGGATCCGACGGCCAGTTTTATCCGGCGCTTTATAAATTGAATGAATCTCGACCGTTCATCTGCGATCGGACAGCTCAACGCCGAGATCGGGGGGCATGGGGGGGGGTATTTAAGCCGGCGAGCGGTGCGGGCGCTAACCCTAGTGCCATTTCTTCTCCTCTCTTCTCTCTCTTCACTCCGAGCAGCGGCGAGGCCGAGTGAGGCGGAGCACTCCGCAGCGTGCTCCGCCGCGCCGCTCTGCTCGCCGGCGAGCGAGTCCGCCGTCAGGTGGCTCATCGTCGGCGGGGAAGTCCCATCGGCTAGGGTTGGGGTTGAAACCCTAACGCCGGCGAGACAGTTCCGGCCACGCGGGACTTCCGGCGCCGCCGCACCCTCATCTGTGCGGTCGGTTGGCCGTTGAAGGAAACCGTCGCGCGCCGGATCTGCACCAGATCTGACCACCGCGGGGACTTCTGGCACCGCCGCACCCTCGTCGGTGCGGTCGGTTGGCCGTTGAAGGAAACCCACAGCTAGGGTTAGGGTTCCCACCCTTAACCCTAGCCCGACGTGTTCTGAGGGTGGCGGCCCGAAGACCTTCGGCGAAAACGCAGCGCCGCCTCCCTCGCCCGGCGTTTAAACGTCCGTGGGGGTCCAGAAAAGGACAGGAGCCGGCGCGCCTAAGGCCAAGGTATGTAGATCCCCTTGTTTTCCTTTCATTTAATCCGGTTTTTGCCTTTTTTGTTTTTGGATTCTTAATCGTGCTTTGAACCGAAGCTGATTCGCTCCCCTCCTTCTAATTTTTTGGCTAGTTGACTTAATTAGGGCTAAATTTGACTGACAGAAAATAGATCTTAATTATCATGATTAGAAAACAATCTACTTCTTAATTTGAATTGAATTACCGAATTAGTGTTCATTAACACGGCTCTGATGCCATTGTTAGGTGCTGACTTACTTAGAATCAATGCTAAGAACATCTAATCGGTAAATCTGAGACTTAATCAATCTGTAACCTAATCATTTGGTCTAATCTAACAATCAAACATATGAAACAAATCATAACACTTAGGAATAAAACGTATTAAGAGGTTTAGATATAGGTTACCTTCACTGGGTCCACTTGATGCCATTGGGCTCAAGTGGATAGTCGTAGGAGTAGGGCTTGACGCGGTGGCGGCGAGTACCGGTACAACCTTCCCCTCACTCCGCGGCTGATTAGATCGGGTTTTGGTTTTTCAGGGAGAGATTGAGCTCCTGATTGACTTGCCAAATCGAAGCCCCGACCTCTCCGCTCTTTTTATTATTGCGAGTGTGAGAGAGGACCGCACCATAACAGAAACGGTTGCGTCCTCGATCAGGGCACGTGAAGGAGAAAGACTCGGAGGGGGATGTGGTTGTTGCCCAGGTCCCTGAGATCATATCGGCTAACAGTTTCCACCTACAATTCCCCAAACTTTCCAAACCTAAACAGTAACGAGATTCGACAACCTTGTAAAAAGCTACCGCCGGGTGGCAAAACATCACACGGATGCACCAGTTGCTCGTGGGCCATGGCACCACAGCAACCCCGTATTTTCATTTATTTGAAATCGTACATTACATGAGTCAGCTAAGTAGCAGCAACACCATGTCCACTCCTGGGAAATATACAAGGTCTACAGCAAACAAGGGCAAACATCAATTCGAAAACAAGGAACCCCATACTACTCCAAACAAAAAGAGTCCATCTCCAGTTCCAGAGTATTCTCTTGAAAAGGGGAAGTTCAGCCTCAAGTTTTAATGATGCCGCATAGATCTCTGGGATGCCTGCACCAGGACCAAACTCTGCTCTTTGTTCAAGGATTATCCTTACACCTGTAGTTGGTTCCAAACCCTCAGTGATACCCCTCATTTTTAGTCTAATAACCTGAGATTCTGAGGAATAGCCAGACAAAAGTGAAACACTTCGGAGAAAAGTCTCTACAAAGTGCATGTGAACGCTCTTGAACTTAAGCATGCATGGCTGACTGGATGTTGACATGACTTTGCCATCTGCAGATAGAAACTCTGCCTTTACCTGAACACAATGGAGGAAGGTCGATTAGATGAAAATAATAATAGTGCAGCCAGGGGTGAAATCAAGCAATGCATTGTGTCCTGTTGAAAATGCAGATCTGGGAAGTACTGAACAAACCACAAACCCTACTGACCCTGGCATCTTCTCACCAAACAAGTAGAACATCTCAATTCTCAATGCACATCAGAGCTCAGAAGTGTTATATTGTTATTAATCACAGTATACTATTTAACTATGATCCGAAAGCCAGTAATATGTTTCTGCCAATATTGTCAACATAGGTTCGTGTACAAAGCTTCAAGGGATGAATGCTAGTTCATGCTTCTGCCCAAATTATTAACATCAATTCATTTTCAAAGCGTTAATCAGATCATATTCTTTCTCACGATAGAGAACGAAAACTTTCAGATACGATTTATTAAGCAAAGCTACTTTCACCAGGAGACAAGCCGTAAATATACCTGAAAAACACCGAGCCTCCGGTTGTAATTGGATTCCGGTAGCGTCAGTGACACCTCGAGCTGCATCTTTTGATTCGGCCTCACTAACCGGGGCACTGGCACAAATGCCACCGGACTAGGCTTCGTGTAATCAAAATTCAGGGTCTCCGTCACCTGAACAGGTTCCTCCACTATTCTCCCAACCAAGAGCCCCCCTCCCAGGAACGCCATAACCAGCAGCGCGAACAGAACCACACAGACGTACACAGCCCAAATTGACCCCCACGCCAGCCTCTGCACCACCCTCTCCAGCTCCTCGCCTCCTCCAAGCCGCGTGGTCACGACGCCCGCCGCCTCCCCAGCCACCCCGAGCGCCCATGCCCGCGCGCGCCGGGCAAGGCCGAGCGGGTCAGTCACGAAGAGAAACCACCATTGCAGCAGACGAACCGGAAACGACATGCAGCTGATGAGAGCGCTGACTTGAAAGACCACCGCTTTGATGACGAGCATGGCGAGGTGCTCGAGAATGCTGGGCTCCGGGGTCGGAGCAGGGGCAGGAGGCTCCACCTCAACATCCTTATCCTTGTCGTGTGCTTCCTCCTCGGGCGTAGGAGGCGGGGCGCTGGTAGCCTCGGAGGAATCGGGCTTGAGAGGCGGATCGTTGTCGGCGGCGGTGACGGTGGATGTGGCGGCGGAGGCCGAGGGGGAAGGGGAGAGGGTGGGCTCTTGCTGCTTTAAGTTTTTGGCTCGGCGCGGCCGGCGGCGGAGGGTGGAGGAGGGTGTGTGGAGAGGTGGTGAAGGTGAAGGGTAAGCGGAAGGGAGGGAGTCAAGGGCGTCGAAGAAGGTGTCGTCGGAGGTGGGGGAGGAGGAAGAAGAGGCGGCTGCGGAGGGGACGTCGGCGTCCATAGGCGGTCGATCGATGGGGCGGTGGTGGGATGGGTGGTCGTGCGATGGTGGTACGGAATGGGGACGAGGAGGTGGCGGTGGAGAAGCATGGAGAGAGGAGAGGAGGATTCGTGGAGGGGGAGGAATTGTGGTCGGTGGGAGAAGACGGGCGGCGGGTACTTTCATTTACCACCTTGCACTTGTAGTTAATTATTTTTTCTTCCAAAAACTGTTTTTTCAATTTAATCTTTTGTAAAATTTGGTGTAGCTGAAAGTTGAAGACTTGACGCCATGGGCCATGGAATATAGATGTTCGAGAGATGAGTGTCCTGCATAACTTCTGTGATAGCTTACAGTATGCGTTTAAGAACAATAGAAAGGACATAAGAAAATAGAAAAAAACATAACCACTAATGTGAGCAACAAAGATGTAGTGTTATGATTAGGGAGGATAATTGCACGTACAAAATATTAAACTCTCGCTGTGTGTACTAACCTAGTGAGCTGAAAATCTACAATACATTTTGATGCTATTCATCTAAACTTCTACCGTATTGCAGAAGAGTGAAACAGAGTTCGTTCTGTTTACACTTTTTTTCTAAGCATAACACATCCAAAGTTTCTCTGGCTCCACAGTACCATCCCAAAACTCCTGTGCAAAGCCGAATGCTGATGAAAAGCGCTTTGCGTATATGCAAGAAGACATGGGGTGTCACGTGTAATCCGATCGAGGAATCCTTCCACGTGTTGCTGCTGGTACGCCACCTCGGTGGCCTCGCCGCGTCGCCCTTCCACGTGTCATCGCGCCGCCGAACTCTGATGACTCGACGAGGGCCAGCGCAGCGTCCGTACGCAAGATCAGAAAAAGGGAAGAGGAGAAAGAGCCCGCGGGATCATCCTGCGCAGCGCGCGGGGATTGTGACGGATTCGGGCCATGCCCCTGTCGTGAGAAACAAAACCTGGAGGAGGAGGTCACCTTCAATCGTGTTCTGGTGCAATCAACTCATCTGTTCAGAGAAACAAAAGCTCGCTATTCTCAGAAAAATCAAAAAAGAAAAAGAGCACGCAGCCTGCACTCCACACATGGCTTTGGCCTCGTTGCCATAGTGTGGATCGTGTTCTATACTCGGATTTCGACGTGAATACGGTTCAAGATGCATGTCAGTTCTTGATTTCAAAGAGAATGGAGGCGGCAGGGAACCGATATGTGTGGCCATAAGAAATTTGTAAACAGCGTAACTGGCGACTGCAAATCTGCAACACTAGGGTACGCGATTCTATCGGATGTCTCCAAAGAGATAGAACCAGGACATTCAGGTTTCAAATATAGCCTCATATATAGTACTCACTCTATTTAGAGTAGCTAATTTAGTTTAACCTAAATTATATTTTATTTTAAACGTTATTTATTTCATAAAGACGATAGTACAAAAGTTCAGACTTATTCGTTCTGCACCCTTTTGATCATTCAAACGTGTTGAAGTACGGAGAAGGATTTAGAGAACAACTGGGTGGTGGGTGGAGCTAGCGCACAGCATAAGCAAACGGTCAAACGGATTATAAGTTCAGAGGACCTACATGGCGCAGGCCTCCCCATTAATTCGCCTCCCTCCAAAACAAAAAACGGCAAAGGGCCAAATTACCAGCCCACCCCTCCGGCCCGATCTATCCGTCGTACCCCCGGAAAACACTCACTCGAGAAAAGTAAGGAAAATCAGCAAGGAAAAAAAAAAGAAACTCCCGTGTTCTTCGAGCGAAGGGGAGGCGAACGCGACGCGACGCGACGCGACCGAGGCGAAGCGAGATGAGGGGGACGAAGCGGCCGCTCGGCGCGGTGATGGCCTGGGTGCGGCGGCAGCCGCCCAAGGTGAAGGCCTTCCTCGCCGTGGTCACCGGCATGGCCGCGCTCGTCTTCATCCGCTTCATCGTTCACGACCACGACAACCTCTTCGTCGCCGCCGAGGCCGCGCACGCGCTCGGCATCGGCGTCCTCGTCTACAAGCTCACCAAGGAGAAGACCTGCGCCGGTTCGTTTTCCTTGTTCCCGTCGACTCCCGTTCCCGATCTGCCGAGATCAGGGCTAGGATGCTGTAGGAACTGAACCCTAGATTCATCGTTTCGCTATATGTTTCGTGTGCCATGATTTGCGTTTTTCTGCGGGGAATTGATGGTTGAGTAGAGTATACATGTAGAGGGGCGGCAGGGGTGGTGGTTGGAATATTATACGTCGATCTGTTTGGTTCCTTTCTGGAGTTTATACGTGTTCTGATTTGTGTTGGAGCCATAAAGAGCCGTAGTCCAGTATGTTTGAAGGTATCCATGTCGAATTTTTCTTTTCTGGATTTCGTGTGGGGGGTTTAGCTTGCTGGTAGGGTATGCTTTGGAGCTGCAAATGTTAGCGTGTTGCTTTTTGACTTTTTCAATTGCATCAATGCTTCGATCTGGCTGTACGATTGAAATGTGCTTTGTTAGTCTGCATTATGCGGTGTGATATTAACTGGAACAAGTCAAGAAAATTAACTCGTCAGCTGAATTCTGTGATGTCTCACTTTTAGATCCTTCTAGCAGCTTTAGTGCATATATTTTGGTAGCAATTGGTCATTTATTTCCTTGGCATGGTTTGTAATTTGGATTTAGAAGTTATCAGGCCTGAGATCTACAAAAATTTTGTGTTCTGTATGAACTAAGTTCTGTAAGTAGAGCTCATAGATGGCAAATATGTCATCATTCCATTACTTGAAGGATCAAGTATTGTGTATATCATTTGCCGAATAGTTGCATTTCGTGTTATGAATGAAATATGTTGTTTCCCATGGTTTTCAATTTTATACCACAAGTTGATGTGCCATTTGATTTAACAATGGAATTTATTAGCACGCCACTCTGTGCATTGATAACTTAGTGATGCTAGTCTGTCTAGAAGAGTCCTAATCCCTTCAATCTTCATCTTGCAGGACTATCCCTAAAGTCTCAGGATTTGACTGCATTGTTTCTAGCTGTTAGACTGTACTGCAGCTTTGTCATGGAGTATGACATACATACAATTCTGGACACTGCTACACTTGTGGCTACACTGTTTGTTATCTACATGATACGGTTCAAATTGAGGCCAACTTATATGGTGGACAAGGACAATTTTGCATTGTACTATGTGGTAAGAACCTGCAAAATTGTACCTAAGATTTAGGAGTTTGTTCAAGCAACTTAGATGTGGACTTCAATTCCACACATCCTTATGGCAATAACCAAGCCTTTGCCCCAAGCACGTTGGGGTAGGCTATGGTATCATATCAGAGTTGTCCAATGAGTGCGCAATATTGCATTGCTGGTTTTCATCAGTATATTCACTGTCTACATACATTTGTTTAAGTAGTATAAGGCTGAGGCTGATGGAACTCTTTGGGTAGGGCGTACATTAAAAGTATTGGGTCTACTTAATAGGTTGTTTGGTGAAGTGTTTCCTTGACTTTCAATATCAACTTCCTTTATTTATTAAAATCATTTAAAGTATTTTTTGTGGACCACTTTGCTAATCTGGTGGGTCTAGGTAGTGTTGCCCTATCTTTATTAGGAGCTACATTAGTATTTTGTTCTTATAGTTCTGTTGAACCTTGTATGGATCCAGAACTGCCTTTACAACTTTTGATCTAGATTATTAAAAAAACTATTATGTATGAATGTTATTTTATTGATAATTGCAGTCCTTAGTTTTGTTATAGGTTACAGCTGAAGTCATGTAGAGCTATTGACCTAATTTACACCAGCTTACAGAAAGCGTTGTATGTAACTGTCTATTCATAGTTCCAATTGTTCTGCCACAACATTCACACATCTTACTATTGCAACTGGCGATACATGCCATCTTAGTATACTAAAGTTTTTGTTACATTCTTATAAGGTGGTACCATGTGCTGTGTTAGCATTACTTGTTCATCCATCAACGTCTCACAACATTGTAAACCGGATATGCTGGGCGTTCTGTGTTTACCTGGAAGCTGTTTCAGTGCTACCACAATTACGCTTGATGCAAAACACCAAGGTAGATCTGTTTATTCCACTTCCTGGTTCCCCTTGATTGCAGGATCAAACATGCTGACCCCAGTTTTCCATCTGTTCAGATTGTTGAACCCTTCACAGCCCACTATGTATTTGCATTGGGAGTTGCAAGGTTTCTAAGCTGTGCTCACTGGGTTCTACAGGTTTGTCTTTTTAAATAAACCCTCAAGGTTTTGTACTGTATTTTGATTTCTGCTGTAGCTTAATTTTGTTGTTGCATGGTAGATGCATCTATCTTACTATCTGTATCGGAAAGATTTGTATGTTTTCTATAAATATTTTTCCTTACTGCTCTTGGTGTTCATTTATACCTAGATGGGCAATGATTCTTTTAGTTTTATCTGCACACTTCTTTTTTGATAAACTTCCTTTTGAAGAATTAGAGTTCCTGTTCTCATCAATGCATCCAGCGATGATAACTTATGACTAGCATAGTTTCCTTTCCGCTATCCATGAATTGCACTCACACTCCCTGCCTGTTGATGTTACTAAATTTTACTCATATCCAATATTTGGTATGAAACTCTGTTCATTGGATGCAATAAACTCTGCTTTGTAGGTTTTGGACACTCGCGGCCGACTGTTGACTGCTCTGGGCTATGGTCTGTGGCCATCCATGGTGCTCCTGTCAGAAATTGTGCAAACATTCATCCTTGCAGATTTCTGCTACTACTATGTGAAAAGGTACACTCAGTGTCGCTGATAAGTTTATAGACTGCTATTTTGGACATTATCTAACGGGTGATTGTGGTGGTACAGTCTGGTTGGTGGGCAGCTGGTGCTACGACTTCCCTCAGGGGTGGTGTAAGAAGTGCAGCCGGATGCAAACCTTCGTGGTTCACCCATTTTTATGTACTCTGAATAACAGTTATGCTCTAGTTTCCAACCTTCTGTGTCTCGTATCAAACATGAGACCGGAGCCTTTTTAGTTGATATGGTGAGCTATGGCTATTTATGTCAAGATTGCAGCGAGGGTCATCATTTACACATAGGTTGTCGACGTGGCCGTTTACAGCTGAGGACGTCTTGATACGTAACCTCTAAGTACTTAGCTTCTGTTTGACTGATGATTTTAGAATTGGGAGGTTAATGGTTTGGGGGCAATAATCCTCTCATGCTTTCTGGTCATCAATAGATTAAGTTTATGTGAAATTTGCTGGGCAGAGATCAAATCGTATTCACGTAATATTTGGACGAGTAGGTATGTATCTGGTCCGCTACTTTATCTGGTCCGATTTTGGAAGGATACCAGTTCATGCATTCGTGCTACTGCTAGCAACTCAGACAAGTTCTGTTCGCAAATCCTTTGGTTTGTTGACCAAGCTCATAAGGAAGCTGTTGAAAAGCAGAAGCCTCGTCTTTGTCTCGTGTTTATCCTCTGGCTGTTGGGCGTGTAAAGCGAGCTAGCTTGGACTGTTCCCCCTCGAGCTAACCTCTTCTCGCAACTTTCCACTTGATGGTCCAGACCGAGCAGGTCGTCTTAAAGTTCTGCTGGTATCCTTTTTTTTTTGCGCCGACAGGACGCATTCTTCTGCTGCTGGAACCAGAGCCATTTCTATGCATGTGCTTCTCCGGCGAAGTCTAGATCTTTTTATTGTGACGTCGTGAAATCGATCCGCGAAGCCTTATCCCAGTTACCTCCTACGAAAAATCCAAAATAGGCAAAATAAATCCAACCGAGCCGCGAACGCACGCGGCGACGCAAGCTACCCGACTAGGACTACTCGGTCGGTCGGGCCCCTACGCGGGATCCCTCGATCCAACCCGAATCTCAAAGCACGTCGCTCACCCGCATCCGGCAGCCTCCCGAGCTGACCTGACCCACCCAACAAACAGAAGCCGGCGCAGCAGACCGAGCGCAAAGCTCTCGCCGAACTCATAAAGGCCCAACCCAATTTCTCCTCTCCGTCTCCACTGCCTCTCCCTTCCTCCCACAACCCCCCTCCCCTGCCCTCGCTCGCTCTCCCCCCACCCCCAAATCGCTCCCGAGCACGCCGCAGCGGCGCGGGAGGAGGGGCGGCGGTGCGGGCAAGATGAGCGACTCCTTCTGCCCGGACTGCAAGAAGCATACGGAGGTGGCGTTCGACCACTCGGCGGGGGACACGGTGTGCACCGAGTGCGGCCTCGTCCTGGAGGCGCACTCCGTCGACGAGACCTCCGAGTGGCGGACCTTCGCCAACGAGTCCAACGACAACGACCCCGTCCGTGTCGGCGGGCCCACCAACCCGCTCCTCACGGACGGCGGGCTCTCCACCGTCATCGCCAAGCCCAACGGCGCGCAGGGCGACTTCCTCTCATCCTCCCTCGGCAGGTGGCAGAACCGCGGCGCCAACCCCGACCGATCCCTTATCATCGCCTTCCGCACCATCGCCAACATGGCGGACAGGTCCCCTCCTCCTCTCTTCTCCTCTCGCGTCCCCGACGCAATAGCCCTATGATTACACCCTCGATTCGATTCGATCCGATTTGATCCCAGTGCGTTCCAATAGTTTATGAGCGATGGTACATGATCGATCGCGCGCGAGCGTTGATTCGGGTTAGATGCGATGGATTTAGGAAATAGGAGTCAAGTAGTACGATGAGGATTTCAGCGTGCCTCTGGTTTCTTTTCCCTGGGAGGCTAGATTTGGGCGTGTGATTGCTCCGTAGAGACTAGGGTTGTGCAATATTGTGCCAGAATTACGCTTGTATGTTCCCCCACCCCACCCCACTCCTGGATCTAGGTCGAGACCCTTCTTTCGTACCCTGGGCATCGGAGCTAACATGGTCACTCTCACAGGGAGTTTGAAAGGTCGGATTTTTATTTGGGCATGCTACGGATTATGGAACAATTTTGTTCCTTGCATCTCTAGGTTATGTTGCACATAAAAGAATTGATTGAAGAACTGCTAGTGACAGCAGTTAGGACCTAGTTGCTGGAGCCACGTGTTCACCCAACCTAACAAACTGGTGGCGTAGTGAAGATCGTTTGTGAGCAGCTGGGTTTAGAATGGGAATTTGTACTGTAGTTATTATTGCAACATATACCTGATTTTGGGTGAATAGGCTTGGAATGCTCAAACTTATGTTGATTTACTACAAGAAGCAGTTTGGACCAGTACCCTTGTAGCATATGGCTTGTACAAAATATGCTGACATGATATTGTTTTTCACAGGTTGGGTCTTGTGGCTACTATCAAGGTAAATGGTCTGACAGATCTTGCCCACTATTGAACCTACCACCTTAATTTTTTCCCTATTGGTAGTTGTTTATACCTTCTTGCGAAAGTGCTAGTTCTGACGTGTCATCTGCTTAGGTTATTGTGAAAATTAGTATGAGATCATTCATTTAGGCTTGCCCTAAAATACTGAAGCCTAGTATGATCTATGTGTTCCATATTTGAAGTTTATCAGATTGTATGAGATCATTCATTTAGGCTTGCCCTAAATTACTGAAGTCTATATTATGATCTATGTTTTCCATATTTGAAGTTCATCAGATTGGAAGGGGGGCCTTGGCGCAGCGGTAAAGCTGTTGCCTTGTGACCATGAGGTCACGGGTTCGAGTCCTGGAAACAGCCTCTTGCAGAAATGCAGGGAAAGGCTGCGTACAAAAGACCCAATTGGGTCGGACCCTTCCCCGGACCCTGCGCAAGCGGGAGCTACATGCACCGGGCTGCCCTTTTTTTTAAGTTCATCAGATTGCTTTTAGGTACTGTATAAATCTTTTGCTGTATATCATCAATGTGAATGGCAAGGATCCATGTTATATAGCATAACCTTGCTTGTTTATCTAGATAAATATATGCAGGGTCGTTTTAAATGTCTATTGTATATGGCACAATGTGATCCATGCCCTCGTTGTGAAGCCTCGTGGTTGCTTCAAGTAAAAATGCAGTAACACAATGCTGGTCCAACTCGAACTCTGCTAAGTAATGACTGTTTGATGTTTGTCTCTTTGCCCCCCTCTAGGATCGAGCCAATGAAATCTACAAGAAGGTTGAAGATCTGAAGTCTATCAAGGGAAGAAATCAAGATGCCATAGTAGCTGCTTGTCTTTATATTGCGTGCAGACAAGAAGATCGGCCTAGAACCGTGAAAGGTGCATAGCATTATAAGAGAGCTCGATTTTTAATTGGAACTAATCACTTTGTATGACGCCGTCCTTCTTTGTCGTGTTGGATTGTCGCAGAGATATGTTCAGTTGCTAATGGAGCTACAAAGAAAGAGATTGGCCGTGCAAAAGAATTTATAGTGAAGCAATTGGAAGTTGAGATGGGCCAATCTATGGAGATGGGAACCATCCATGCTGGGGATTTCCTGGTTTGTTGGTTCCACAGATATTTAGCCCTGCATTCATTATTGGCAGAATTAGTAATCTGTGAGCTTGTGAGTTCTTAAGTTTGTAGCTTATAAATTGATCAAACTGCAGAGGCGTTTTTGCTCAACTCTTGGGATGAATAACCAAGCTGTTAAAGCGGCCCAGGAGGCAGTCCAGCGTTCAGAGGAGCTTGATATCAGGTTTGTCTTTATGGACCTTGTGCAGTTTGTTCCTTGCCCATTCTCGCTTGTTTGCAGATTGGGCATTATTAGACATGAAAGTTTGATCTGGTTGTGTGCCTATTCAGATTTAGATCAGTTTTAGGCAAACAACCTAAGGATTATATATATATATATATATATATATATATATATATATATATATATACACACACACACACACACACACACAATGGATGAAGTAGTCGGATAATAAATTGCATACATGAATATTTCTGTTTATTGCATCACTGATGACACAAGTGGTGTCTTTTTTGTGGTGAAATCATGTTTGTGTTATTTTATGTTTTATGCTGTTCATTACATCACTTTTACGAGCATTCTTAACTAGTTATCTTTTGTAGTGCACATTTATGGCCCCATGTGTAACATTTCTTTTAACGTGGTGTTCAGGAGGAGCCCTATCTCAATTGCGGCTGCTGTCATTTATATGATAACCCAGCTCTCGGAAGACAAGAAGCCCCTTAAAGGTTTGAAACCCTGCCCGGTTCTGTCTTCTTTGTTACTGACATAGTGATACTGATAACACACTGAACATGTTGCAGATATTTCCCTGGCTACTGGTGTGGCTGAAGGCACCATCAGAAACTCATACAAGGATCTGTATCCATACGCATCGAGGCTCATTCCAAACACCTATGCCAAGGAGGAAGACCTGAAGAATCTCTGCACACCTTAGGAAGTTATTTTCCTCTTTCCTTTTGTTACATAAGTTGGAATTAGATTTGCCGAAGAGTAACGATGTCCGCTGGTTGTGAATTTACCGGGCCATGTGGTGTTGGCGCTCCTAACTTTATGTACATGGACCTGTGAGAACAAAGTTGTCCTGAAGCTAAGTTATAAGATCGAATTTCATTTTCAGAGACGAGGGGTGGCATTACTAGCCTACTGAGGATCGTACCAGTTTCGGATGCTACCTGGGGTGTTGGGGCCTGACCCAGGGACAAACACACAAGCATTAGTTTTTATTGAACTGATCCTCACTGGCTATGAACCTTCTGAGAGACGTCGATTTGTATCAACGTTCGGACTCCTCTAACCTGTACAAACTCTCAGACTCTAACCTGTACAAACTCTCAGAGGAAACGTGTGTGTTGTAATTTCGGCGTTGAAACTGTTTCTGTTCTTGCTGAATAAACCGATCTGCCCTAGCAGATCGATCTGTCTTCCCTAAAGACAGATCAGAATTTTCTTCAGCCAAGAACAGAGGAATAACAGCTCTGTTTTAGGTGTACAGAACAGTAGGGGAGAGTCAATCCTGGTGTGAGAAGTAGAGCAGATTGATTCTGTTCTTGGGAGAACAGATCAGGGGAGAGATCGGTAAGTCTCCAATCTGTTTTGGTTTTGATGGAGGCGCAGGACAGAGGGAGAAACAGGGGCGGCGGCTGGTTCTAGCCCCTGGTGGCGGCTAGGGCAGAGGGAGGCGGCGGCTAGGGCAGAAGGGAGGTGGAGAATTTTTCTTTTATTGATCTCTCTCAATTTGGGGTGTTTTTAGCTTGTATATATAGCCCCCCCTTACAAGAGTCCTAATCTGTTACAAAAAGGATCTTTTAATCTATCTCTAAGAAGATTGAACTCAAATTCCTTCTAGAAAGGGGGCCGGCCTGGGCCAGGGCTGACCAGCCCACTTGGCCCAGTTCTGGCCGCCCTGGGCCAGGGAGGGGCCGGCCTGGGCCAGGGGCAGATCAGCCCACATTCTCCTCCTGATCCTGACACTGGCCCATGTCTAGGATCCCGATCCTTCTCCTCATCTCCACGAACTTCTGTCTTCCAAGAGCCTTGGTCAAGATGTCCGCCATCTGGTCTTGAGTGGAGATTTGCTCAAGCACAATAGTACCGCTGTCCACACACTCCCGTATGTAGTGGTACTTGACGTCAATGTGCTTGCTCCTGTCATGGTGTACCGGGTTCTTGCTCAAGTCTATAGCTGACTTGTTATCAACCCGCAGCACCGGCGCCTTCGATTTTTCAGCTAAGTCCTCCATCAGGCGTGCCATCCATACACCTTGACATGCTCCTTGAGCTGCTGCGATATACTCTGCTTCACATGAGGACAAGGCCACCACCTTCTGCTTGCAGGACTGCCATGAAACGGAGTTGTTTCCAAGACAAAACAGCACCTCGCTTGTGCTCTTGCGGTCCTCCACGTCTCCCGCATAGTTACTATCCAAGTACCCAATAAGCTCCATGTCTCCTCCTCTTGCATAAAAGACTCCATAGTTGATTGTACCCGCTATGTAGCGTACAATGCGTTTGACTGCAGCAAAGTGGTCCTCCTTGGGCTCCTCCAGAAACCGACTCACGTACCCGACCGAGTAGGCAAGATCGGGACGTGTGTTCACCAAGTATCGCAACCCTCCAACCAAGCTCCTATAGTCCGTTGCATGCACCAACGGGCTATCACTTGTCTTGCAAAGCTTGAGGCCTTGCTCCATGGGAAATGCACAGGGATTGCATCCTTCCAGGCCAGCTTTAGAGACAAGTTTGGAAGCGTAGGCCGTCTGCCCAACGCTTATCCCTGCATCAGTTTGTCGCACCTCCAGGCCAAGATAATATGATAAGAGACCCAAGTCGCTCATCTTGAACCTCTTCATCATCTCCCCTTTGAACTTCTTGAGATCGCCTCCTCCTGTGATCACAAGATCGTCGACGTACACGCCGACGATGAGCTTCTTATCTTCAGCTCCACGGAAATAAATCCCGTGCTCGCTTGTACTCTTCTAGAAACCAAGCGATAGCAAGCTATCGTTGAGCTTGGCATTCCAGGCCCTGGGCGCTTGACGAAGTCCATATAAAGCTTTCTTGAGCCGATACACCTTGTGTTCGGCTCCGTCGATGATGAAGCCAGCGGGTTGGGAGACGTACACCTCCTCCATCAAGTCGCCGTTCAGGAAGGCGCTCTTCACATCCATGTGGTGTACCTCCTACCCCTTGTGTGCAACAACTGCAAGGAGCAAACGAATAGATTCGAGACGAGCTACAGGAGCAAATACCTCGTCAAAATCTATTCCTTGCCGTTGGACATAGTCTTTTACCACAGTCGAGCCTTGTGCTTCACCACCTCACCATGCTCGTCCTTCTTCACCTTAAACACCCATTTGAGGCCAATGGGCCTGTGTCCTGCAGGAAGATCAACAAGTTGCCAAGTCTTGTTTTCTTCTATGGACTCCATCTCCTCGAGCATGGCCCGTCTCCAGCACGGGTGTTCCTCAGCATCGGCGAAGGATGTGGGCTCCTCCGCGGTGGTGAACATAAGCTCCCCCTCCTCCAAGCTTGGTGGGCGCTCAGCCCGACCAGGAGGGGTGAGGGTTCCGAGTATGTTGCGCATCGTGCGGAACCGTTGTTTCGCGCCGTCGTCGTAGTAGGCGTCGACAATATTGCTGCTGGGGTCCAACAGCGGTGAGGCGAAGAAGATGGGCCGTGGAGGATTCCGGGGCGTAACGAAGGTGCTGGAATCTTCAAGTCCGGAATCCCCCGCTGCTGCTGACCCCCGTGCAGGACTGTCCCAGCCCTGATTTGCGCTGGACAGTCCCTGCAGGGGCCCTTGAGGCGACGCTGCAGGTGCTGGACCCTCTCCAGCAGGTCTGGAGGCTGGCGTAGGAACTCCTAGGGTCTGTACAGACCCTTCTGCGCCCTTCTGGGCACTGCAGAGGTGCTGTTCGGCCCCTCCGGACCCTGCAGCACCTCTCCGGGTGCTGAAACAGCAGGTCCAGCACCTGCTGGACCTAAGGAGTCGACGTGGAAGGTGGTGTAGTCCTCTTCTCCTGCTCCTTCTCCCTAGTCCCACTTGGCCGCCTCGTCGAATATCACGTCATGTGATATGTGTGTGCGCCCATCAACCGGATTATACATCCGATAGCCCTTCGTCCCTGCAGCATAGCCAAGAAAAATCATTGGAGTACTCCGGTCTTCCAACTTTTTTAGGTTGGGGCACGTGTTCTTGACATGCCCCACGCACCCAAAAGTTCAGAAATAATTGACGGCTGGTCGCTCGCCATGCCAAGCTTCATATGGCGTCTTCCCGTCGAGGCCACGGGTAGGGGATCGATTCAGGATATAGACAGTCGTGATAACTGCCTCACCCCAAAATATCCCGGGCATACCCTTCGCCTTCAACATGCTCCTCGCCATGCCGACCACCGTCTGGTTGCGCCGCTCCACAACCCCGTTTTACTGCGGCGTATACGGGGCTATGAGCTGACGTTGTACTCCGTGTTGAGCGCAGTACTCGCCAAACTCCTGTGAGGTGAACTCCCCTCCACGATCAGTACGGAGTAGCTTCAGCCTCCTCCCGGACTCTAATTCAGCTGTCGCCTTGAATTGCTGAATTAAGTCGGGCGCCTTGTCCTTGGTTGCTAGAAGATAGAGCCACATATAGCGGCTCATGTCATCCACAAGCAACAAGAACATCTTCTTGCCACCTGGAGTCGTCGGCGTGATAGGCCCGCAGATGTCGCCGTGGACAAGGTCGAGCGCGCCCTCCGCGCGCCGCCGAGCTTGCTTGGGGAAGCTGGAGCGCCTCTGCTTCCCGACCAAGCAAGCTTCGCACAATTGATCGACATGATCAATTTGCGGAAGCCTGAGCACCATCTCCTCTCGTGCCAACTTCCGAAGCGCCTGGAAGCCAACGTGTCCGTAGCGTTCGTGCCAACGCCACGCAACATCATCACGCCTCGCGGTTAGGCAAACCGGACGTGTGATGTTGAGCCTGATGGAGTACAGCTTGCTGTCGTCGCTCTGAACTCGTGTGAGGAGACGCTGCCGCTCATCCCGTATGTGCATCACTCCTCCTTGCACCGTGATGCAGTAGCCATCCTCATCGAGCTGGCCGACGCTGATGAGGTTGGTGGTGAGGCGTGGGATGAGGTAGACGCCGGTGAGCCTCTTGTGCTCACCCGTCTTGGCGGCGAATAGGACCGTACCCTTCCCCTGGATACGCACGACGGAATTATCGCCGAACTCGATGGTTCCGACGACGTTTTCATCAAGCTCGGAGAAGACGGCGCGCGAACCCGTCATGTGGTTGGTCGCGCCCGTGTCGAGGTACCAACGAGTGTCGTCAAGGTCATCGTTGTTGCTTCGGTGAGCGAAGACACGTCCCTCCACTATCTCTAGTGGGCGCATAGGACGTTCCTGTACTGAGGCCACCCTTGTCATAAACAAGGCGCCCTCCTCCTCCGCCTTTGCCACGAAAGTCTGCTGCTACGGCTCCTCCTTAGGCTTCGACCGACACTCCCTGGCCCAGTGGCCCTTCTTCCCGCACTTCCTGCACTGGTCCCGCGGAATATCCTTTCCTGCCTCCGTTCTTCTTGGGCGGGCCCTTTCGGCCGCCCCTCTTAGAAGAACCCGCGGACTGGGTAGACCGCTCCTCCTTCCGCTGTGCCTCCCACTCCTCCCGAGTGAGGTACAGCTCGCCGTTGTGTACTCCTCCCTTCTGCTGCGTCGAGTCGAAAGCGTCCTCAGCCGCCCTGAGACGCCCCGTCACCTCCGACAAGGTGAGGGTCGACATGTCCAACAGTGTCGTGATCGCCACCACGATCTGTTGGAAGCGTTCTGGAACGCTTCGCAGGAGCTTCTCCACGGCCCTCTATTCTCCTATCTCCTCCCCTAGCGACGCAAGCCGTGATAGCATGTCGCTCAGGCGGAGGGAGAAGTCCTCCACGCTTTCGCCATCCTTGAAGACAGCGTCTTCGAACTCCTTCCAGAGTTGTTGTGCTATTGTCTTCCTCACGCGGTCGGCCCCGACCCGCATGATGGCGATCGTGTCCCATGCCTCCTTCGCCGTCCTCTTTTCTCCTATCGTCGTGATCATCTCCGGCGGGACAGCGCTGACCAAGATGTCAAGCGCCATCATGTCTTCATGCTCGCTCACGTTCCCCTCCTCCACGGCCTTCCAAAGCAGCCATGCCTTCAGCTTGATCTTCATCATGACAGCCCACTCCGCGTAGTTGGTCTTGGTGAGCACGGGGAACCCCGACCCGGTGTTCACCTTACGAGCTACCGGTGAGGGTGTCCTATGGCTGATGGCGCTGCCGCTGCTTGTAGGTGTAGATGACATCTTGTAGAATTCAGCCTAGGGTTGAAACCGGCTCTGATACCACGAATGTTGTAATTCCGGCGCTGAAACTGTCTCTGTTCTTGCTGAATAAACCGATCTGCCCTAGCAGATCGATCTGTCTTCCCTAAAGACAGACCAGAATTTTCTTCAGCCAAGAACAGAGGAATAACAGCTCTGTTCTGGGTGTACAGAACAGTAGGGGAGAGTCAATCCTGGTGTGAGAAGTAGAGCAGATTGATTCTGTTCTTGGGAGAACAGATCAGGGGAGAGATCGGTAAGCCTCCAATCTGTTCTGGTTTTGATGGAGGCGCAGAACAGAGGGAGAAACAGGGGCGGCGGCTGGTTCTAGCCCCTGGTGGCGGCTAGGGCAGAGGGAGGCGGCGGCTAGGGCAGAGGCTAGGCGGCGGCTAGGGCAGGAGGGAGGTGGAGAATTTTTCTTTTATTGATCTATCTCAATTTGGGGTGTTTTTGGCTTGTATATATAGCCCCCCCCCCCTTACAAGAGTCCTAATCTATTACAAAAAGGATCTTTTAATCTATCTCTATGAAGATTAAACTCAAATTCCTTCCAGAAAGGGGGCCGGCCTAGGCCAGGGCTGACCAGCCCACTTGGCCCAGTTCTGGCCGCCCTGGGCCAGGGAGGGGCCGGCCTGGGCCAGGGGCAGATCAGCCCACAGTGTGAACCTTGGAGGAGAAATTTGGTTAGTGTATCTTGAAGCAATTGGGATGTGAGAATGTTCGGCACCTGGCCATGAATTGATCATGCATGCCGTGGGTCATGCCTGCTGCATGCATGGTCGGCTGACGCAAGATAAGGAGGTGATCGGTGGAGGACGCTGTTCTGTGCCAAGCATTGGCCATCAGCGGATGCGGACAATGTGTTCGTGCCATCACCCGCCGAATCCTCTGTAGTACACCGGAGGTGAAGGAATAAGTCTTGTAGCCGGACCTCGCCCCCTCCGCAGGGGTGAGCTCCGAAGGCGCCACGTGTCCAGCGGGGTCGGGCCTCCCCTCTCCTCAAAGGTGAGCCACGGGACTGCCACAAGGCCAACAGTGTCGGACCTCGTCCCCTCCGCAGGGGCGAGCTCCGAAGGCGCCACGTGTCCAGCAGGGTCGGGCCTCCCCGAGGCGAGCCCTGGGCCTGCCACGTGGCCGGCAGTGCCGGACCTCGCCCCCTCCGCAGAGGCGAGCTCCGAAGGTGCCATGTGTCTAGCAGGGCTGGGCCTCCCCTCTCCTCAGAGGTGAGCCCCGGACCTGCCACGTGGCCAACAGAGCCGGACCTCGCCCCCTTTGCAGGGGTGAGCTCCTAAGGCGCCATGTGTCCAGCAGGGCCGGGCCTCCCCTCTCCTTAGAGGCGAGCCCCGGGCCTGCCACGTGGCCAGCAGTGCCGGACCTCGCCCCCTTCGCAGGGGCGAGCTCCGAAGACGCCACGTGTCCAGCGGGGTCGGGCCTCCCCTCTCCTCAGAGGCGAGCCCCGAGCCTGCCACGTGGCCGGCAGTGCCGGACCTCGCCCCCTCCGCAGGGGTGAGCTCCGAAGGCGCCACGTGTCCAGCAGGGCCGAGCCTCCCCTCTCCTCATAGGCGAGCCCCGGGCATGCCACGTGGCCAGCCCAGCAGTGCCGGACCTCACTCCCTCCGCACGGGTGAGCTCCGAGGGTGCCACGTGCCGTGCTGCCCACCCCGGCTCGGTAGGCAGCAGGATTAAAGGCGTGCCATGCCTTGTCCGATCAAGACATTTAAGACCCGCGCCTTCCCAAGATGCGGAGACGCGGCGCACACCCCTGTCAGGTGGCATTGTGACCAGTCGTGTCACAGTTAAGACAAGCATGCCATGTCAGAAGCTATTGACCAATAGATGCAGCGACAAGACACTCCCTGCCGTCCCTGCCATCATCAACCACTACGCCTAGCTTGCGGCACGGGCAGGACGGCAGGTCGATGACCAAGAAGCCATTGCCAGAGACAGCTACCAGCATTCACTGCAAGATATGGTAGACGACAGAAAATTTCCCCGGGGCCACCTGTCGGGCCCCGGGGCCCACCTTGTAAGCCGCCCGAGCCTTGAAATATAAAAGACTCGGGTTGGCAGCGTTGCAAAGGGTTCGGCAGTTGGCTCCCTCTAGCACCTAGGGCAACTCAGCTCATACAGAACACCAAGCTTAGAACTCTAGTTCTAAGCTGCGAGTAATACAGTTCCTGTGGACGTAGGGTTTTACGCTCCGGCAGCACGAACCACGTCAAAATCCTGGTGTCAATCCTCTCACAACCAACGCGACCTTCCGAGAGAACTAGCCCCTCCGAAAAAGAACCTCCGCGGGTTGCTCCTGAAGCAGGCCCGAGGGAAGTGTCGACGACACACTTCGACAGACAGCATCTTAGACTAGCATCTTGGTATATGCTTGGCCGACTCAGCTATAAATATGTAACCCCAACCCCTAGGTTTTGCATGGCATTGTGTGTGGAATGAAACAAGAAAAATTTCCCAACTCTTAGTGTCATCCTCTCCATGAGAGTAATACTTCATATACTAACAAGTGTTATCAGAGCCTTTCTATCCTGTAGCCTAGACATCTCGTGCTCATCTCCTTCCCACGCCTCTCTTCGTCTTCAGCCGGCAACAATAACACCGGTTGTTTCAACTCATTCCTTCTCTTCTGCACAGACGAGCAACAACTTGTCTGAGACAGCCTGTTCCCCACATAGCACTCCCCCACTAGCGCGCCATGTCCGAAGGATAGTCTCAGCACTCGGTCGCTTCGAGCACGCAGCTTCGGCAGGAGGCCGAGGTCGCCGGGGTAGAAGAACGCGAGTGAGAAGCGGCAGAGGCTGCAGCGAGGGCGGCGAGGCTGGCGGCGGCGGAACTGGCAGCGGCGAAGGAGGAAGTAGAAGCAGCAGCGGCTGCGGATGCAGCACGTGTGACTGCAACAGAGCTTGAGGCTCTGCGTGGCGGTAGCGACAAAGGCTTTGATTCTACCGACGGCGACACCAACGAAGACCTTAGGTTGGGGAGGGAGGTAGCACTACCACAGACGCCACAGTGGGCAGCCGCGCACCCCCATGAGTGCGGCAGCTGCAGCCCAGACGGGCACGGACGCGCCGGCGACGCTCCCGACAGGGGTGGTTGGGTCGACGGAAATCGAGGCATTTACAGGCGGTGCAACTCTCCCTCCCCGAATAGGTACTGTGGTCACCACGGGATCCAGGCCATTGTCGGGGACGTTGGTCCCGACGGTGGGTGGCCTACCCTCACCAAGACCAACTATGTCGAGTGGGCCACGGTGATGAGGATACGACTCCAAGTGCGGCACATGTAGGAAGCAGTCCGGTACGGCAGTGCCGACTACTACGAGGATCGACGGGCGTTGGATGCTCTCATTGTTGTAGTACCGCCCGAGATGCAGTTCTCGCTTTCCAATAAGCGGACTGCCAAGGAGGCCTGAGACGCCATCGCTGCGGCACGCATCGGCAGCGCCCGCGCCCGCAAGACCACATAGTAGGCACTCCGCAAGGAGTGGGAGAACCTGACCTTCAAACCAGGTGAGGATGTTGTATTTTGCTCTCCGTCTCAACACACTACTGTAGAAGATGGTGCAGTTCGGCGACGACACCTACAACGAGGAGAAAGCCGTCGAGAAGCTCTTCCGTTGCATCCGTGAGAAGTACAAGCAGATCGCTCGGTCGATCGAGTCTTTGCTGGACCTCTCCACGATGTCGATCGAAGAGGCGATAGGCCGCCTCAAGGTCATCGACAGCGACGAAACTCAGCCTCTCTCGGGGCCTATCACCATCGGCGGGAAGCTGCATCTCACTCGGAAGCAGTGGGAGGCCTGCCAAGATGACGGGAAGAAGGGGGAGCCCTCCTCCTTGAAAGGCGGCCACAAGCGCAGCAAGCCAAGCAAGGGGCGCGGAGGTGCCCAAGTCGGGGCGCAGAGACGTGCCGAGGGTGGCGCCCATGGAGGCGCCCAGGGCGGCACCGCCGACAATCGGAAGCCAGCACGAGACGACATCTGCCACAACTGTGGCAAGCTTGGTCATTGGGTCAGGGAGTGTTAGCAGCAACGACGCGAAAAGGCACACGTCGCACAGGTGGAGGAGGAGGAGCCGGCTCTGCTCCTGGCGCACGCAAGCATCGAGCCACCTCCAGTGGCATCGACCGCAGCGGCTCTCCTCCACATCGATGAGCCGAGAGCACACGCCTTTCTCGGTGACGGCTCCAGCAACGACAAGACTGACGGATGGTGCCTCGACACCGGCGCTACCCATCACATGACTGGTCGACGGGAGTTTTTCACTGAATTCGACCCCAATGTCCGAGGCTCCGTCAAGTTTGGGGACGCCTCTGGTGTGGATATCAAGAGTGTCGGCTCCGTCATCCTCACCGCCGAGTCTGATGAGCACAGGCTGCTCGTCAGAGTCTACTACATCCCCGCGTTGAGGAACTCTATCATCATCCTAGGCCAGTTGGATGAGAACGGTTCGCGTGTGGAGATCAAGGACGGAGTCATGAGGATTTGGGATCGCCATCGTCACCTTCTTGCCAAGGTAGCAGAACCTCTCTGCCTTGCTACTCGCCGGGATGACGAGGCGTGGCAGTGGCATGAGCGATTTGGGCACCTTCACTTCAAGGCCCTGAAGCGGCTCAGTGCCAAGGAGATGGTACGGGGCCTGCCATTCCTTGACCATGTGGAGCAGTTCTGCGATGTCTGCGTAGTGACAAAGCATAGGCGGCTCCCCTTTCCCCAGCACTCGATCTTCCGAGCTAAGGAGCGGCTCGACCTCATGCACGGGGACTTGTGTGGCCCGGTGACACCAGCTACACCGATAGGACGAAGTTACTTCCTGCTGCTTGCCGATGACCTCTCCTGCTACATGTGGGTTATGGTACTCGGCAGCAAGGGAGAGGATGCGAACGCCATCAGGCGCGCGCAGGCCATTGCGGAGGCGGAGTGTGGCCGCAAGCTGCATCTGTTGCGCACCGACAACGGCGGCGAATTCACGGCGGTTGAATTCACGTCGTACTGCGCGGATGAGGGTGTTCAGCGCCACTACTCCGCGTCGTACAGCCCGCAGCAGCACGGCGTCGTCGAGCGACGCAACTAGACGGTTGTGGGGATGGCTCGGGCCCTCCTCAAGCAGAGGGGAATGCCGGCTATCTTCTGTGGAGAGGCGGTGGTGACGGCGTTCTACATCCTCAACCGCTCGCCCACCAAGGCTCTCAACGGCACGATGCCGTACGAGGCTTGGCATGGGCGCAAGCCGACGATCTCTCACCTACGGGTCTTCGGCTGCCTAGCGTTCGCCAAGGAGCTTGGCAACATCAGCAAGATCGACGACAGGAGCACTCTAGGGGTGTTCATCGGCTACGCGGAGGGCTCAAAGTCCTACCGCATTCTCGACCTAGGAACACAGCGTGTGCGCACGGCACATGATGTAGTGTTCAATGAAGGGCGAGGATGAGCATGGGACAAGGCGGTAGACGACGGCTCGACTCCGACATACGACAACTTCATCGTCGAGTACGTCCACTTCAAGGGAACTGGGGGAGTAGGCAACTCTTCTCCACTGACTTCAGTGCCACGCTCCCCAGTCACGACCTCGGCTGCGACGACCTCTCCACCACCACAGCCGGTGACCCCACGCACTCCAGCACCGACTGCCATCCCTCCGGGTACGTCCACTCCGACACCAGCTCGTGTCGAGCACAAAACGGTGGAGTTCATTACTCCGCTCTCCCACAACGAGGAGCGTATCGACACGTACCACGACGGCGATCCATTGCGGTATCGTACGATGGAGGATCTTCTCGGCGACCAGTCGGTGCCGAGACTGGTCCCTTACGATCTTGAGGCGCAGTTGCATCTTGCGTGCGACGACGGCGAGCCTCGGTCTTTTGCGGAGGCTGAGAGACACGCGGCATGGCGTGCCGTGATGCAGTCGGAGATGGACGCGGTTGAGAACAACCGCACCTGGGAGCTTGCTGACCTCCCTCATGGTCACCGAGCGATCACCCTTAAGTGGGTGTTCAACCTGAAGAGGAATGAAGCCGGCGCCATCGTCAAGCACAAGGTAGATTGGTGGAACGTGATTTCGTGCAATAGGAGGGATCGACTTTGACGATGGCTTCACGGCCGTGGCGCGGATGGAATCTGTGTGACTCCTCCTTGCGCTGGCTGCTCAGGGAGGCTGGCGGGTTCAACACATGGATGTCAAGTCGACGTTTCTTAATGGTGATTTAAAGGAGGAGGTCTATGCGCACTAGCCGTCAGGATTTACGATTCCTGACAAGGAGGGCAAGGTGTTGCGTCTGCGCAAGGCACTCTATGGCCTACGGCAGGCACCAAGGGCGGGGGATGCCAAGTTGGACTCCACGCTCAAGGGGATGGGCTTCGAGCAAAGCCCGCACGCAGCGGCCATCTACCGGCGGGGCAATGGAGGAAATGCCCTACTGGTGGGTGTCTACTTCGACGACTTGGTGATCACCGGCACCAAGGATGCGGAGGTGGCAGCATTTAAGGAAGCGATGAAAGTCATCTTCTAGATGAGTGACCTGAGATCTCTCTCCATCTACCTGGGGATCTAGGTGGGCCGATTTCGGGATCATGCTTCGACAGACTGCCTAGGCCAAGCGTATTGTTGAGCTGGCTGGGCTCACAGACTGCAACCCAGCTCTCACTCCCATGGAGGAGAGACTGAAGCTGAGCCGCAACAACACGACGGAGGAGGTGGACGCCAGGCAGTATCGGCGTCTTGTAGGGAGCCTTCGCTACCTCACCCACACACGACCAAACTTGGCATTCTCTGTCGGCTACGTCAGTCGGTTCATGCAGCGACCGACGACAAAGCACCAACAGGCTGTGAGAAGGATCATCCGCTACGTTGCGGGGACTCTCGACCATGGCCTCTACTACCCGAGGTGCCATGAGGAGGCACACCTTTTCGGGTACAACGACAGCGACCACGCCGGCGACATCGACACTAGCAAGAGCACGAGCGAGATTCTCTTCTTCCTCGGCAAGTGCCTCGTTAGCTGGCAGTCGGTCAAGCAGCAGGTGGTGGCCCTGTCCAGCTACGAGGCCGAGTACATAGCGGCCTCTACCGCTTCGACTCAGGCGCTCTGGATAGTTCGACTGCTTGGTGATCTCCTCGGCAAAGACACCGGAGCGGTGGAACTCAGGGTGGACAACAAGTCCGCTCTGGCTCTAGCAAAGAACCCTGTCTTTCATGAACAGAGCAAGCACATCCGGGTGAGGTATCACTTACTCCGAGACTGCTTGGAGGAAGGGAGCATCAAGGCGTGCTACATCAACACCAAGGACCAGCTTGCAGACCTGCTCACCAAGCCCCTTGGGAGTATCACGTTCCTTGAGCTTTGCTCCAGGATCAGGATGGTCCAACTCTCCCACAAGACAACGCACAAGACTTAGGGAGAGAATGAAGGAATAAGTCTTGTACTCTTGGTCTGTGTGGCCCCTAGTTAGGACAACATCTCAGTCCTATTAGGACAATATATTAGTCCTTTGGTACGACAACATCTTAGTCCTTGTTAGAACAACATCTTAGACCAAGAGGACAACATATCAGTTCTTGTTAGGACAACATATTAGTCCTTTGGTAAGAGAACATTTTAGACCAAGAGGACAACATCTCACTGCTTGTTAGGACAATATATTAGTTCTTTGGTATGACAGTATATGTTTAGTTGCCTCAGCTATAAATATGTAACCCCAACCTCTAGGTTGCGCATGGCATTATTTGTGGAATGGAAAAAAGAAAAAAAAAATCTCAACTCTTAGTATCATTTTCTCCATAAAAATAATACTTCAGATACTAGCACTAGTTCCCTGCGCCTGCGCCGCTACCCCGGATGACCCCGAGCTCGCGTCGCGGCCCTTGGGTGGCTTGGCAGCCATACACTAGTTACGTTGGGCGCACCCCACATGGGACGTTTGGGGATTTGTCGGAGACGCGGAGACGCCCGTTTTAGAGCTCTTTGGGACTGCTTCGTCTAGGCTCTAGAAAAATCAACACTCTCAAAATCTCAGAGCCAAACATCCCAGCTCCGCCACCTCCAGATCCAGAAAAAAAACGTGAATCTAGAGTCTACTACACCTATTCGTCTGACGGGCTGTCCGTCCAGTGAGCCGCGCAACACGCTCCGGAAGCTGTGGTGGACAAAAACAACTGAGAGTCAACCATGGTCTCCATTTTTTCGTGCTATATGATGATACCAAAATGAGGCACTGACCGCTTCGAAAAAAATATGCACTGACAGCGGTTGTGCTAACTGTGTCGATTCTTACTTAAATAAATCTCAGGCCATCCTCTTGCACCACTGTCAAGTCTCAACCGTTCAACAGACATTAGCTCTTCATCGATTTGAATGCAAATCTTACGCAGGTCCTGTTAAACTCCGAATCATATGTGAGGGGGCTGATCAGTCGCGGTGTTTATCACCTTTCCTTCACTGGCAGGTTCGAGAAATACCAGAAGTCACATGCCACAGCATAACATTTCCAACACCAGAAGATACTATTTCAACTGTTACTGATCACTCACTCACGTACAAATGAACTGCCGTCACGTACAAAAAGGTCGGGAACGAGGAAAATAGAGAGCGACGTTTTGCATAATTATTTTTTTCTGGGTGCTACAAATTAGCGAAACCAGGAGGTGACTCAAAACAGTCACATGTAGCACCTCCTTCAGGCTTTTTATGGTATGGCAGCCGAGCTGCCTCTCCGAGTTCTTATTTCTAACAGAATGCATCAGGCTGCAACTTTCTTGGAAGTCACCGAGTTAATAATGGTGGCAAAATCCGGAGCCTGCAAAACGCAAAGATACCGGTTAGCACTCAGCAATCAGAAATGACATAGCAAGAGTTCATGGTTGAAAACTTTGACTTCCTATTCAGTTTTTTTTACTGTTATGCTGTATATGGTCTAACCGTGTAAAAGGTCAATATAGACAGTCCTATTCAGAACCACTGATAACAAACATACAAGAACGCTGAAAGCAGAAGAGTTCAAGAAGTACAAGTAACAGCAACTAATTAATTATATCAGATGTTAAATTTTCATACCTTCAGAGAGGCACCACCGACCAGAAAGCCATCAATATCTTCTTTCTTCGCTAGTTCTGCACAATTGCCTGCATTTACAGAACCTGTAACAGAGGCACGAGAAGATGGTCAGTCAGTGAGACATGTTAAAACACCCCAACACAGCAAAAGAAAGGGCAGCCCGGTGCATGTAGCTCCCGCTTGCGCAGGGTCCGGGGAAGGGTCCACCCATTTGGGTCTTTTGTACGCAGCCATTCCCTGCATTTCTGCAAGAGGCTGTTTCAAAACACCCCAACACAGCACTGAAGTAAAGTACAACATGGCATCAACAGAGAAACTTTAGCACCAGTCCCAAGGTTACAAGCCTTGATAGGTCTTTAAATCATCTAAAATACAACATGGCATCTCTACAATTAGTTATTAACATCTCAGGAAACGGTTTCAAGATAGTTCCTAGATATCCAGAGTAGCATGCTTGTAAAGATGATTCTATGAAGTTTTTGGACTTGATATCTTTGTACTCCCTCCGTTTCAAAATATCTGACGCTGGTTAGCATCAAATAATTGAACTAACCAGCGTACAATATTTTGAAACGGGGGGAGTACTAAATTATCAAACATTAGTTCCTAATAACTTAAATATCTAAGTAACCGATTTAGTTAATGAACAAGGAAGCAGAGAAACACATTGATCATGATATAGAGATATGATATGAGAAACTAACCTCCATAAATGATCCGAATGCTAGAAGCAACATCAGGCGATACATTGGTTTTCAACCAATCACGTACAGCAGCATGAACTTCCTGGGCTTGCTCAGGAGTAGCGACTTTTCCAGTTCCAATAGCCCAAACAGGTTCGTATGCAATTACAATATCGGCCCAGTTTGTAATGTTATCTGAAAGCAGATGCATGTTGCAAGGCATCAACACCTCAATATAAATCAACGCTGTACAATTTCTTCACAAGAACACCCATAGAAAAACTTGACTCAATAAGATGAAATTTGACCTGCATACGCCTTCATCTGCTTAAAACACACATCAAATGTTTTCCCCGCTTCCCTCTCTTCAAGCAGCTCTCCTATGCAGGCAATAACCTTAACATTTTGGCTCAATGCATATGCAGCCTTCTTCCCAATAAACTGCATTTTAACAACATGGTGTATTAAAATAAAGAACTATAATCATGCATCTCAAGGGGAAATTTCACAATCATAAGGCGTGCATAGGCATCTGGAGCATGTGATAATTACAGCATCATCTTCACCAAGAATATTTCTACGCTCGGAGTGTCCAAGAATAACCCATTTACATCCAATGTCCACCAATTGCTCTCCACTGGAGGTTTTGTTTCAGGAAAAGTAAAATTCTATCAGCACAGTGAAGCCAGAAGTAAAACAAATTAAAATTCCAGATCCTTCATTACCTACCACAAAGTTCATGTAGTAAAAAAAATACAACACTGTCCTGCTTTTGTAACCATTACTGTACAAATAGCTGCTTTCAGTGAGCCAGTAACCAACCTGATTTCCCCAGTGTAGGCTCCTCCTTTTCCAATCCACACATTTTGAGCAGACACCTCAATGCGATCAGTAAGTGAATTTTTCACTTGATCGATGTAAATGAACGGAGGTGCTACCACAACATCTGCAGTATTGTCATGACTCCACACATCAGTATGCTTGCTATATTAAGAGAAAAAATAAACATATAAAGTTATTGTAAGAATCACCAGTACAACATGTGTCTTACATAACGATAAATTACATTCTGATGATAATATGGAGCCACCATGAGATACTATGTTGTGATGATAATTTGGAGCCCATGAATGAAATCCCATCTAAATTACTATACAACTAAATTGTTCATATAGAACATGTAAGATACGAGATAGACGTTATGTCTTGTGTATGTCCATTCAGAAGAAATGTCAGAGCATGAAGCAAATAAGTGACAGTAGAATGAAAACATCGTGGATATTTAGGAAGCTACATTGCAAATATTCAGGAAGCTATCCATATTAAAGAAACCTTTGTGCAACAGGACAAATATGGAGAGGAAGACCATGATATGTGATAATGTGAAGATTTAACAAATGGCCTTACCTACATCGGACTCAAGTGTGGCAGCATTCAGTTCTGAGACAAGCTTGCTAATGGAATCCTTTGTTCCGTTCTGCAGTGGGAAAGAAGGGGGAGAAAAAAAGACATCAACATCAAAAATTCTGAGTTCTAACCAAAAAAAGCCGAGGATATAATTTAATACTGTTAGGCCAAGTTCCTTAAGTGAGAAGCGGAATATATGAAATAGTTACATGTAAGAAAATATAAACGAAATAAAAAAGATTTCATCAAGACAAATGTGTCATCAGGTTAGATAATCTAAAGATGCCAAAAAAATTCAAATTTCAAGTTTTATTTTGGGCTGACGAGCTGTGAGTAATTACTAAGTCTGATATACCATCAGCACTCAAACGTTCACAACATCCATCATCTGCCCCCACACTCCCCTCCCTGTAGGTAAAAAGAGAAAGTCCCCCCGAGCTTACAAAAAAGGATAAGAAAAGGCACCGTGGCTTCTTCATCATTAGGACACAGGAACTGGCCTATTCCTGGCTTCCCAACTTATACGTTCCAAAATCTCATTTTCAAGAGAATTTTCCAAATTGAGTCTGCTATAGACAGGCAACAAAAGATGCAACATCCAGGATAGGCCAGGCTAAGTCTAGGAAGCACACGACCAGTTATATCTCTAGCAAACATCTAGGTGCGTAGTAGTTCACGATGTACGAACGAAGACAAAGTCCAATCCCAGTTTCGTTGGAATCTCCAAGGGGGCAAACGCAATGCAGCAACACCAAAAGACCATACAGTCACGACATCACCCCCAGCATCAGCAGTACTGACACCCAACCCAACGGCGCGCAAAGCTGAAGGAGCAGAGCGAGCACTTACGCACTTCCAGTTGCCGCCGACGAAGAACTGCGAAGCAGAGCAGAGGCAAACGGGACCGTGAGCGTCAGAAGAGGAAAAAAAAAACAAAACAGAACGAGGCGGATGTACAGGCGAACAGTGGCGGCGCACCTTCCCGGATCCGGCCATGGAGACGACGCGCTGCGCGCGGCTGCGGCGGGAGCGTCCGAGGCGGAGCTGCTGCGGGGCCGGCGTCGCGGGGGCGAAGGCCACCGCGCGGCGGCGGGAGCCGGAGAGGCTGGACATGTGGGAGGAGGCGAGGAACGACGACGGCGCCGCCATCCTAGCGCTGGGTCAGACAGTTTCGCGGTAGCTGCGGTTGGTGGGCGGGGACGCGAAGCTCCCTCGGCGCTCTGACGATGCGCGCAGGCGGCGGGGGGCGGGACAGGTGTAGTAAGGCCTGGGGGGGGGTGAGGGACAGCGACCGGCGCGCGGGTTTCGTCGCCACGCATTTGTATGGCAGCCCCGCGCCTTATCGGCCCACGGATAGGGCGCCGACGGCCGCGGATCCTGCCACGTCACGTCCGAGCGGCCGAGAGGCGCGGCTGGGCCGACGGCCCAGGTCGGGCGCGGCTGGATCCTGGATTTTTCCTTCCTGTTTCTTTCCGGGGACGAGGCCCCTGAAAAGTTGAAAACTCTCGTCTCCTCCTTGGATGATTCAGCGGTGCACGTTTGCACGCGCACTCGGGTGATGAGATCCAGGTGGATAAACTACATTCCCCGGAGATGCGGTTGGTCCAGGGCTCTTCCTCGCCGACGATGATATCCCTCCTCGGGCGTGCCGGTAGTTGTTGGGTACAGCCGCCCGAGAAGTACGTCTCTTTGCTCTTGGCGCTGGCTATGAAAAGGCTCGCGTACGTGACATGTCTTCGCCATGAGCCTCCTCACCATGCTAAATGCTCACCTCTTTTTGTGGCAACCTCATGTTTTATCGACCTACGATAGAGCACCTAGGGGCGAGGGTTGCACATCCTCCCACGTTTTATCCTTTCATCTTTGACAGCGGAGCTGTAATGAGATACTAATAGGCTTGGTAAAGGGTTCGGCCTCACGAGTACTTTACAATTTTTTTGCCCTTGTTAAATAAATATAAATTTGATCTGATAAGTATTAATTCAGTCCGATCCTCCTGATCGTCAGTTCATTTTTTATCCGTTATCAGCCCTAAATATGGATTGGGTCGGCCCAGCCGAGGGCCCAACGAGAAGGACTTCGTAGCTTCGCAGACATCCCATAAAGTTAGAATTTCACACTTGTTTTCCCAGGGAACGTGGGTTTCCTCCATGGAATATGGATGTTCAGTATGCCCGCGTCTACAGGTAGAGAGACATTTTTTTGACGCTGGGAGATATTGTTGGTCCTGGGCTGTCCTGCAGATTCTGGCAGTCGGTGACACCCCAGCGCCGGTAGCTCGTGGGCAACCGTGAAATATGTTTGCTCTTTGCGCTTGGCTGGCTATGGAAAAAGCTTAGCTGAGAATCGAGACCGTGAGCTGAGACATGTCGTTCCCACTGACACTGCTAATCTCCTTGCACACTTGTGGTTGCTACGAGGATTAGAGTTTTCGCTTTCACCGACATGTCGTTGAAAACGAAAAAAAGGCCCCGAGTTTATCAGAATCAGAGAGACCAACAGCACGAATGTCCGCCGAGATTCCACCTGACCAAACTCGACACGTCGGTCTATTAACGGAGTAGGTGAACTCCCTCCCATTCCCGTGACGGTGTTCCTGTACACCTAGCAATGAGCTACCCGCGGCATATAATTACTCACTGACAAGGAGCCCCAGAACGGCCCGAGACCGACGTGTCACGTACTAACGCGACACGAGCGGGTCGGAATGCGGAGGCTTGGATTAACCAGACCAACAAGTTTAAAACCAAAATCACACGGCTAATCCGTCATCCATCCGGCGACACAGAACGGGCATCATCCCCCCCCCCCCCCGTCGTGACTAAAGTTGGGCTTAACTCGAGTTGCTAATCCATTTTCCCGTTTCGCCCCCGTCATGGAGGATTCGGAGGGGAGCGGCGGCGGCAAGCCCGGCGCCGGGCCAAGCCCTAACCCGAATCCGCCTCCGCCGCCGGACGACAGCGACGCCGTGGCTGCGGCCGGGCGGCGTCCGTTCACGGCCCTCACCCAGGAGGAGGCCGACCTTGCCCTCGCCCGCGTCCTCCAGGAGCAGGCAGGCGACGATGAGATCTCGCGGCCTTGGAGCTGTTCCTAGGGTTCCCCTAGCACGCGCGATTGACCCGTGGTTTGGATCGGTGCAGGAGCGGGCGTACATGATGCTTCAGATGAACGGAGGCGGCGGCATGGACAGCGACTACGGTAGCTCCGAGGCTGGGAGCTACGAGTACGACGAGGAGGGCGAGGAGGAGCTGGGGAACCACCTCCGCGTCCACAACCACGAGCACCCGGTGCGCGATGGTGATGGCGGGGGCCACGATGCCGACGGCGCCGAGGGGAGCGACTACGAGGAGGAGTTCGAGGAGGATGAGGAAGGAGAACCAGAGGTGGATCCTGCGGAGTTTGAGGACGACGAGGCCTATGCTCGTGCGCTGCAGGATGCTGAGGAGCGTGAGGTTGCTGCCCGGCTCATGGCCCTTGCTGGTCTCAGCGATTGTGAGTACATGCAGATTGTTCTTCCCAAGCTCAGATCGCATTTTTGGTAGTTGCATCTTATTTTGTTTCCTTTTGTAGGGAGAGCAGTGGATGTGGAGCATGACGAAGAGCACATTGATGACCCACAGGTGGTAACTCACCTCTAGCCTTTGAGCATTCCTTAAATATGGAATAAATCTTGAGAATCGAAATTGCTTATGCTATCCCTGTTTCTTTCATTCGTTGTATGTAAAACTGATACTTGCTTATAGTTGATACAAGCACATATGAAGTTATTTTGCAAAATTGAGAATGATCAGCACCATAATATATTGTCGACTTTGTAATTTAATGTGATATCTATCCTACCTGAAATCGTAGTACGGGTTTCTTGGTCATTTTAATGTGATACAATCGCGCATATTCTATGACGTCGCATTTTCATTTTACATAAGGCCAAGGGGTATTCACTTACATGAGGATACATAACATTAGGTTGTGCTTAAAATGGCAGCTTATGTATTGTTGATAAACAAGATCATACTAAACAGATGCCTTATTGCGAATGATCTGGAGATACACATAGTATGGTATGTTGGCCATTTAAAGATTGATGCCTTCTCTGATTAATACAAACTTACAAAGGATGATGAAGTTAATTTCATAAAAGTGACATGATGATAGCCATGATGTAATGATGCAGTGCAGCAGTCAAAATAAATTCGACTTAGAAATCTAAAAATATCATAATGCTTTCTTTACATAGATTTATATTGTCCATTTTCTTCTACATGAAACTCAGGTAGTCAGGTTTTGGATATTTTGTCATTTTTGTGCCGTTGGATTGCACCTATTCCTAGGGTATTGCCTTTTCCTTTACTGAAGAGAATATCCATTCACTTGACGGTATGCTTGTTCAATATATTTCTAACCTAACAACAACAACAAAGCCTTTGTCCCAAACACATTGGGGTAGACTAGACATGAAAGCCAATATTTTTTATTTTTTAGAAAAATGAAGTAAAAGAGAGAAGATATAAGAGTAACAAAAAATATATAAAAATTACTATAGGCTAGAAATATATTTCTAAACTAGAATGAAAAAATAATGTTGAGATGAAAATGTCAGCTTTTATATTGGTGATAAATAGAATCATAGTAGACCTACATCCTGACGTATTGGAAATTGTCATCTAAAGTGATGTCAACAGATGCAGCAAATCCTTTCTGAGAATACATCTGTAGTACCAAAATTCAAGCTGGGTTCTTTGTTACTAATTTAGATCGGCAAGCTGTCCTTCCAAAGATCACCTTGAACTGATAAGCACATTTTTGTGACGGTTCGTTTCAAATTTTTAGTTCAGGTCTTCAGGACCTAAATAACAAATCTTAACTATTTAGAATATTTGAGTTATGATTGTATTTTCCTTGATAGTACTGAACTGCTGAGCGGCCTCTGTTCCAACTGAGATCCCTAGTTGGTTGTTGAGTGGCAAAGAAGCAAACTCTGTAGCAGCTATGAGTGCCGTGTTTTGTTTTCTGTTATATCAACTACCGTAGTTTAGCCTCTTGTTTTTCTTTTACCTTTTCATTTTCAAAGACTGGCTGAACATCACTGTGATTTTGTTATTTAGTAATGATCTATGGGTGAAGGGCAGGCCTGGCGCAGTGGTAGAGTCTCTCCACTTGTGTCCTGGAGGTCCTGGGTTCGAATCAGCCTCCTTGCAAAATAAGCAAGGGAAAGACTGCCTAGAAATTCTCTTCCCCAGACCCCACAACGTGTGGGAGCTTTCAGCACTGGGTATGCCCTTTTTTATCTATGGGTGACCCCCCCCCCTGTTCTGGAAAGGAAGTGATTGAATTTTCCTTGATAGTGCCGAATACTATATCTTGTATTCTTGTTCCCATGTTGCTCTTACTTTCCTGCATACAGATGCCATGATTAATCATAGACATTCTGCACTTTTATATGCTTTTATCAAAATCCAGGAGGCATGGCAGGAAGTTGATCCAGATGAGTACTCTTACGAGGCAAGTTTGCATCCTTTTTTGGCTTACCCTTAATTCGCCAAGACCTGCTATTGACGAATCCAAAATCGTAATAGAAATGTTGACTGCTTGCATTGATTTAGGAACTAGTTGCATTGGGCGAAGTAGTTGGTACAGAAAGCAGAGGTCTCTCTGCTGATACACTAGCTTCTTTACCATCAGTAACATACAAGACAAAAGATGTTCAGGATGGCAGCACAGAACAGTATGTGCAACTAATTGAAGTTTTATAGTTAAATACAATAATTATCTTCTACTCACTCACTCATTGGTGTATATTTTTGTTTATAGATGTGTAATTTGCCGTGTGGAATTTGAGGAAGGCGAATCTTTGGTTGCACTTCCTTGCAAGCATTCATACCATCCTGAATGCATAAACCAATGGCTGCAAATAAATAAGGTACGATGGCCATTCTACAGCTCGACAATTTCAATGGATAGAGAATTTACTTGAAGTCCATTTCTGAACACCGTGGTGGAGTCTTTCAGGCTTACATACACATGCACCTGAAGGGAGTCTGCTTCACAACTAGGGGGGTACAGATTAGTTGATGCATCCTATAGTTGGTTCTAGATCATTTATTTTTTATCAAAAAAGTTCAAGGTCTTTGTATAGTTGGTTTTAGATTAATTAATGCCCCAGTAACAAGGATAGTCATGTATAGTCTAATATTATTTTGCTTGATTGAGCCCCTATATTTTACTGCTTTACTAAATCCTACAAACTTTGAAGCCGCTATGCATCAATGCATAGCTTTGGATAGGCTGATTAGGTTTTGCATGCTGTTTAGATGAAGTACTTCCATTTTTCTCTATTCAGCCGCTTTAATCTTGGATTCTCCGGTGCATTTGAAAATTAGTCAATACTTCATATGCCTTTTAAATATAACAATGTGCTGAGAAACAGGGAGGGGGGAGACCCCTTGGCTGCGCTTAGGGCTGCGCAGGGGAGAAACCAGCAGCGAGGAGGCGTGGGGGCAGCTGCGCAATACGTAACGTGGGGGACAAAGTAGCTGGTCACGGCGGCTAGGGTTAGGGCTCGAAGCCACCGTGATTCAAGGAGAAGAACAGCCCTCAACGGGGATTCTTATTTTTTCCTGGATGCTCAAAACATGAGGGAAACTCCGCCTATGTTGTAATGACATAGCCGGTCCCAAGCCCGGGTAAAGGAGGAGGGGGTTGTGATAGGCTTGGCGAGCCAACAACTACACTTAGCCACTCTCATGGAAATGAAACCCAATAGAAATTCGTTGGGGCGTAACCCTCTTAGCGACGCGCCATATCGGAACCCGGGTATGGTGTTAAGTGGGCAAGGGCCGGGTCGCCACCGCCTTAGTGGCGCGCCATATCGGAACCCGGATATGGTGTTAAATGAGCAAGGGCCGGATCGCCATCACCTTAGTGGCGCGCTACATCATCGCCCGGATGTAGTGATAAGTGAGCAAGGGTCTTTGCATCTTACTCGACGGGTGCAAAGCGTAAGGAAGCTAGCCGAGGAACATAGATTTCGGGTGGGTAGTTGGAATGTAGGATCCTTGACGGGGAAGCTACGTGAGTTAGTAGATGTTGCCATTAGGAGACGAGTAAATATCCTTTGTGTACAAGAGACTAGATGGGCGGGTCAAAAGGCGAGAGAAGTCGAGAATACCGGTTTCAAGCTTTGGTATTCTGGTTCGGCTGGGACTAGGAATGGCGTAGGTGTTCTAATAGATAAGAGTCTTAAGGATGGAGTAGTGGATGTTCGAAGACGAGGGGATAGGATCATCTTAATCAAGATAGTAATTGGGGACATTGTCTTGAACGTCATTAGTGCTTATGCCCCACAAGTTGGGCTCAACATGAGTGCTAAGAGGCAATTTTGGGAGGACTTGGAGGATATGGTTAGTAGTGTACCGATAACCGAGAAACTCCTCATAGGGGGAGATCTCAATGGTCATGTGGGTGCAACTAACCTAGGATTTGAAGGAGTACATGGAGGTTTTGGATGCGGCGATAGAAATCAAGAGGGTAAGGACATCCTAGACTTTGCCGTAGCCTATGATCTGTTGATAGCTAACACCCTCTTTAGAAAGAGGCAATCTCACCTAGTGACCTTTAGTAGTGCCCAACACTCTAGCCAGATTGACTTTGTCCTCACTAGGAGAAAGGATAGACGGGAGTGTCTAGATTGTAAGGTGATCCCGGGGGAGTGTGTTGTGACACAACATAAGCTTGTGGTAGCTGAATTTCGCTTCCATACATGTTCTTTGCGGGACAAAGGTGTCAAAATCACAAGAACAAAGTGGTGGAAGTTGAAGGGAGAATCACAAGAATCCTTTAAAAATAGGGTGATCACAGAAGGACCCTGGGCAGAAAATGGAGATGCAGATAGTATGTGGATGAAGATGGCAACTTGCATTAGGAAGGTAGCTAGTGAGGTGTTCGGTGTGACAAAGGGAAAGAAACTTATAGATAAAGACACTTGGTGGTGGAATGAGGATGTACAAAAGGCCATTAAGGAGAAGAAGGAGTGTTATAAGAGTTGGCATAATGATAGAAACACAAGCAACATGCTTAAGTACAAAGAGGCTAAGAAGAATGCAAGGCGGGTTGTAAGTAAGGCAAGAGGACAAACCTATGATAAGTTATATGAGAGACTAGGGACAAAAGAAGGTGAAAAAGACATATACAAGGTAGCAAAAATCCGCGAGAGAAAGATGAGGGATCTCAATCAAGTTAAATGCATCAAAGATGAGACTGACCGCATTCTAGTGAAGGATGAAGAGATTAAGAATAGATGGCGTGATTACTTTAATGGGCTATTCAATGATGGGAATGAGAGCACTATGGTTGAGTTGGATGACTCCTTTGATGACTCCAACAGGCGGTTCGTGCGGAGGATACAAGAGTTTGAGGTTAAGGAGGCCTTAAAAAGGATGAAAGGAGGAAAGGCCCTCGGCCCTGACGATGTCCCTATTGAGGTGTGGAGATGTCTTGGGGACGTCGCAATAGTATGGCTCACAAAGCTATTCAACCACATTTTTCGGTCAAACAAGATGCCTGAAGAATGGAGGAAAAGTATATTAGTACCTATCTTCAAAAATAAAGGAGATATTCAAAGTTGTACTAATTATCGAGGTATTAAGCTTATGAGTCATACTATGAAGCTTTGGGAGAGAGTGATTGAACACCGCCTGAGGAAAGTGACCAATGTCACTAAAAACCAGTTTGGTTTTATGCCTGGGAGGTCTACAATGGAGGCGATTTTCTTGCTTCGCCAGCTTATGGAGAGATATAGGGAGCAGAAGAAGGACTTGCATATGGTGTTCATCGACTTGGAGAAGGCGTACGATAAGATACCAAGGTCAGTCATGTGGTGGGCACTAGAGAAACATAAAGTGCCAACAAAGTACATTACCCTTATCAAGGATATGTACAATAATGTTAGGACAAGTGTGCGCGTAAGTGATAGTGAGACTGATGCATTTCCTATCACGGTAGGATTACATCAAGGATCAGCTTTGAGCCCATACATCTTTTCCTTGGTCATGAATGAGGTGTCGAAGGATATACAAGGGGATATCCCTTGGTGCATGGTCTTTGCTGATGATGTAGTGCTGGTAGATGAAACTAGAGATGGTGTTGATAAGAAATTAGAGTTATGGAGACAAACCTTAGAGTCCAAGGGGTTTAGACTTAGTAGGACCAAAACCGAGTATATGAGGTGCAACTTTAGTGGTGTTGGTCGTGAAGAGGGAAATGTTAGTCTACAAGGACAAATAGTACCTAGAAGGGACTCTTTCCGATACTTAGGATCAATGTTACAAAGCAATGGCGATATTGATGAGGATGTTTGCCACAGGATCAAGGTAGGGTGGATGAAATGGCGACAAGCCTCTGGAATCCTATGTGATAAGAAAGTCCCACAAAAGCTAAAAGGGAAGTTCTATAGGACGGTGATCAGACCCGCGATGCTCTATGGGGCGGAATGTTGGCCAACTAAACGGCAACATGTCCAACAAATGAGTGTCGCAGAGATGCGCATGCTACGGTGGATGTGTGGGCACACGAGAAGAGACCGAATAAGGAATGAGGCGATTCGTGATAAGGTAGGGGTGGCGCCGATTGAAGAGAAGTTAGTCCAACATCGGCTTAGGTGGTTTGGACATATCCAACGGAGACCTCCAGAAGCACCGGTTAACAGTAGGATTTTAAGAGGTAGAGAAAATATTAGGAGGGGTAGAGGACGACCAAGGTTGACCTGGGAGGAGGCGGTAAAACGAGATTTGAGAGATTGGAATGTATCCAGAGACTTAGCTCATGATAGGACCGCATGGAAAGTAGCAATTCATGTGCCAGAATCGTAGTCTTGTTTTTTTTTCTTTTCTCTTTTTCTTTTCCTTTTTTCTTATTTCTTTTCTCTTTTCTCTTTTTCCTTTTCTTTTTTCCTTTTTTTCTTTTTTTCCTTTTTTCCCCTTGTTCTCATATCTCTTCCTCTGTTTTACTTCATTGATATTGGGTTTCATGTCTAGCCGACCCCAACAGGCTTGGGATAAAGGCTTGGTTGTTGTTGTTGTTGTTGTTGTTGTTGCTCAAAACATGAGGGAGGGGGGCTGCTTATAAAGGGGGGACAGGACCCCCCCTTTGGCCGCAGCCTACTCCTAGTCTGTTTGGGGATAATCCCCCAAACTGACTAGGATTCTTTTCTTCCCTTTTTTTAGTCTATTTCTTTCTATCTAAACTGATTCAATCTTTAACTCCCTTTTATTCCTAAACATTATCTAATTAATTCTTCTAAATATCTTCCTGATGCGGCTGCAGGGCCTGGCCGGCCTAGTTGTGGGCTTTGTGGGCCCCACGCCGACCATATTGGCGGCCCACAAATGCATCCACAACATTTCCCCCCTTCCCGACAAAGAGCTCGTCCTCGAGCTTAAAGGAGGGGTGCTTCATCCTGAAATCTTCTAGTTGCTTCCATGATGAATCAGCTTCAGAATGTCCTGCCCATTTGACGAGTAGCTCTCAGACACCTCTGTTCAAACGCGCCCTTTGTACTTTTTCAGGCGTAGGTACAACACGTCCATGCAGAAGTGGTGGTAAAGGCACCACCTGTATGGGAGTAGGACCTTCAAATTTCTTTAACAGGGACACATGGAAGACATTATGTATCCTTGCTTGAGGAGGCAGCTGAAGTTTATATATACAATCCCAATGCGTTGAATGATCTGATATGGTCCAAAATATTTTGGTCCAATCTTTGAAGAAGGCGTCATCATTACTCCCACAGCTGTCCTCTGATGAAGCCGCAGCCAAACCCAATCACCGATCTGAAATTCCACCTCTCGGCGGAACTTATCTTCATAGCTTTTCATGGTGACTTGTGCTTGTAACAGCCTGTTCTTGATTTCAGCTAAGAATTCATCTCTATCCTTTAGCTGTTTATCCACTGCTGCTACTCTAGATACGCCCGGTTGGTAACCAACAAGAGCCGGAGGGTCCCTGCCATAGACCACTCTGAAGGGCAAGCATTTGAGGGCCGTCTGGTAGGAAGTGTTGTAGCAATACTCAGCCCAAGGAAGCCACTGCAACCAAGTCTTTGGTCGGTGACCAGCCAAGCAGCGAAGGTACACAGTGATGGTCTTGTTGACGACCTCAAATTGGCCGTCAGACTGCGGGTGAAAGGCCGAGCTGAGCTGAAGTTGGACACCGGCTAGCCGGAACAAATCTGACCAGAAGAGGCTGGTGAAGACGGTATCACGATCACTGACGATGGAGCAGGGAAAGCCGTGTAGTCGTACAATGTCGTCGAAGAATGCCCGCGCCACTGATGCAGCACTGTAAGGATGGCTTAGGGTAATGAAGTGGGCATACTTGGAGAAGCGATCTACCACTGTCAAGATCACTGATTTCCCACCAACTTTCGGAAAACCTTCAATGAAGTCCATGGAGATATCACTCCAGACTTCCGACGGTATAGGCAGCGGTTGTAGCAGGCCGGCTGGATGAAGATGATCAGTCTTGTTGCGTTGGCACGTAGCACACCCGCGGACATACTCACGCACCCGCCGTAGCAAGGACGGGTTGTAGAAGGAGAGGCGTAGCCGATGCACTGTCTTCTGGATGCCTTCGTGGCCCCCATCATGCGCCTAGCTAGGAGAGAGGGCCACAAGGAGGACTTGTCGGGAACGAAGAGCTTCCCCTTGTGAAGTAGAAGGCCGTCGCGTTTGGCCCAGTCAGCAGGTGCGACTCCCTCCCGGAGTTGGGCACATAGCTGCTGCGCCTGCTGGTCTTTAGCGATCTCCGCGCGGAGCGAGCCGAAGAGTGGAAAGACTGGCGCGAATATGGCGTGAATAGCTATGTCTTCCTCGTCGCGGCGGGACAGGGCGTCAGCTGCCCCATTCAAGCGCCCCGGTCGGTACTCAACCTGCAGATCATAACCAAAAAGTTTGCTCACCCAAGCATGTTGGGGAATCGTCGCGAGTCGCTGATCCAGGATATATTTCAGGCTGAAGTGATCAGTCCGAATAGTGAAGGGACGACCCCACAAGTAAGGCCGCCAATGACGTACGGCCTTCACAAGACCGATTAGCTCACGCTCGTATGCCGCTAGCTTATAATGGTGAGTCGCTACAGCGCGGCTGAAGAATGCTATGGCGTTGTCGCCCTGGTGTAGAACCGCCCCAAAGCCGGCGCCGGACGCGTCGCAGTCAACGATGAAGCGCTTGTCGAAATCCGGCATTTGAAGTAGAGGCGTTGTCATCAACGCCTGCTTGAGTTGGGAGAAAGCGTCCTGCGCATCATCAGTCCAGCGGAATGCTTCCCGCTTTAGTAGGGCGGTGAGGGGTGCGGCCACCGCACCATACCCCACAATGAACTTGCGGTAGTAGCCGGTGAGCCCCAGGAAACCTCGCAAGGCTCGTAAGGACCGAGGTGTAGGCCAACGTTCCACGGCCTCCACCTTGGTTGGATCCATTGCCACGCGGTGAGCGGATATGATGTGTCCTAAGTAGGACACAGTCTCCTGGCCGAAGAAGCACTTAGATTTCTTCAGGAACAACTTGTTTGTCCGTAGTGTCTGGAACACCTGCTTGACGTGCTGAAGGTGTTCGACCCAAGACCTGCTATACACCAATATGTCATCAAAGAAGACAAGCACAAATTTTCTGATGTAGGGGTCGAGGACGTCGTTCATCAACGACTGGAACGTGGACAGCGCATTGGTGAGGCCGAATGGCATCACCAAGAACTCATAGTGGCCTCGATGAGTTCGGAATGCTGTCTTTTCAATGTCGTCCGAGTGCATGCGCACTTGAAAGTAGCCGCTGCGGAGGTCAAGCTTGGTGAAGAACCTTGCGCCGCGAAGCTCGTCCAGTAGCTCGTCAACCACCGGGATCGGGAACTTGTCTTTCAAAGTTCTGGCGTTGAGCTCGCAGTAGTCGATGCAGAAGCGCCACGTGCCGTCGGCTTTTCGGACCAACAGTACTGGCGAGGAAAATGCAGTTGTGCATTCTCGGATGATGTCTTGGCGAAGCATCTCGGCGCATTGCTTCTCAATCTCGTCTTTAAGAAGCTGGGGGTAGCGGTACGGCCGGACAACTACTGGAGTTGTGCCCGGCAGGAGCCTGATTTGGTGGTCGTGGCGTCGTGCAGGAGGAAGCCCGCGTGGCTCGTCGAAGAGGTCCTGGAAGCCATCCAGGAGGGCGCCCATCATATCAGTAGGTGGTGCTAGAGAGGCACATACCGGAGCTGAACTTCGCAGCCCCGTCCAGATCACCTCACGGTCCCCGTGCCACAATTTCATCGTGAGGTCCTCAAGGTTCTAGAGAATGGGTCCCAAAGATCGCGGCCACTGGACTCCTAGAACAAAGTCGAAGCCGTCCAGTGGGAGTGCGTAGCATGTGACGTCGAAGCGATCCCCTGCAATCATCAAGGGTACACGTGGACAGATGCCTCTACAGGAGATAGAGTCGCCGTTGGCGACTCGGACGCCGACGCCTGATCGTGGCAACATCATCAGGCCGAGCTCCTTGATGAGTGGTTCCCTGATGAAGGTGTGAGTGGACCCTGTGTCGACCAATGCTGTCAGTAGGTTGCCGTGGATGTAGACCTGGAGCTTCATTGTGTTGGCGAAGTCGATGCCGGTCATGGCGTGTAAGGAGATGCCCATATCAGCTACGGTCGCGTCAACGTCATCATCGTCGTCAAGCTCCAGAAGGAAGATTCCTTTGCCGGCACACTTATGGTCCGGTGTGTACCGCTCAGGGCAGTGATAGCACTCGTCGCTTGCCCGCTTAGCAGCCATCTCATCGGGTGTAAGGCGTTTGAAGCGCGGGCGAGAAGATGCCGTTGTTGACGATGTCGGGGCGGGTGCTGTAGAACTGCCACTTGAGGCCGTAGTAGAGGCGCGGGACACAATAGAAGAGCGCGTGGAGCGTTGAGAGGCGACGCCCTTCTGTATTCCGCTATCTGTTATTGCCGCAAGTCGACGTTCAAAGGCTCTGACCAGACTCATGGCGGTTTGTAGATTAGTGGAAAACTGCAGCTCCACATCCGTTCTAAGTGGCTCGCCGAGGCCAGCTGTGAAGAGGTTGATCTGCTGGCGCTGCCTGAGGTCCTCGCAACGACAAAGAAGGACCAGGAATTGACGTTGATATTCCTCAACCGTGCCAGTACGACGGAGATCTTTAATTTCCGCCAGGTCGTTGGAGCGGAGCGGAGGCCCGAAGCGCATGTTGACGAAGTCCGCGAACCGCTCCCAGGACACGATGCCACAGTCACGTTCTAGAGCAGTGTACCACTCGGCCGCAACACCCTCCAGGTGGAAAGACGCGAGCCACACCTTTTCTTCTGTCATCGTCCGTGTCCCTCGGAAGTATGTCTCACACTTGGTGAGCCAGGGCAGCGGATCTGTTTCCCCGTCGAACTTGGGGAAATTGACCTTGTGACGACGCAGCCCGCTGTCGTCGATGGTCGGGCGTCCCGGTGGGTGCCTGGTACTGTAGTGGTCGTTGTTGCCGCCATGGCCGCCGCTGCCACCGTCGCCGCCCTTGCCGCTGTTGCAGCTGCGGGGAAGGTTGCTGCCCTGCGGTGAGTTTTGTTGCAAGTCCTCGCCACCGGAGAGCTCCCGCTCCGGTGTCTTCTCAAAGCGCGCAAGGCGCATATCGTGGCGGTCCAAGCGCTTGTTGATGGTGTCTATCTGCCCCATCATCTTGCTCATCATGTTGCCGAGATCTTGGAGGGTGAAAGTCCCAGAATCGTCCACGGGGCCGGACATGGTCGCTGCCCCGGAGTCTCTTGATACCAAATGCTGAGAAACAGGGAGGGGGGAGACCCCTTGGCTGCGCTTAGGGCTGCGCAGGGGAGAAACCAGCAGCGAGGAGGCGTGGGGGCAGCTGCGCAGTACGTAACGTGGGGGACAAAGTAGCTGGTCACGGCGGCTAGGGTTAGGGTTCGAAGCCACCGTGATCCAAGGAGAAGAACAGCCCTCAACGGGGATTCTTATTTTTTCCTGGATGCTCAAAACATAAGGGAGGGGGCCTGCTTATAAAGGGGGGACAGGACCCCCCCCCCCCCTTTGGCCGCAGCCTACTCCTAGTCTGTTTGGGGATAATCCCCCAAACTGACTAGGATTCTTTTCTTCCCTTTTTTTAGTCTATTTCTTTCTATCTAAACTGATTCAATCTATAACTCCCTTTTATTCCTAAACATTATCTAATTAATTCTTCTAAATATCTTCCTGGTGCGGCTGCAGGGCTTGGCTGGCCTAGTTGTGGGCTTTGTGGGCCCCACGCTGACCATATTGGCGGCCCACAAATGCATCCACAACACAATGGTTCAGGGACCTTAAATCAATCTAGTCTGTCAAATCAATTACGTCTTTTTTAGTGTTCTAAAAACACTTGGTCAGCAGTAGTGCTGCTATTATTGCGTACAACTGTCTCTATATTGAATCAGTGAGCTAATATCTGGTCTGTACTCTGTTATGACACTATATACGGTTACTGGAAACTTAATGCCCTTGACAGATAACACTTTTAATTTGTCAATGGCAGCCAGTGAAACAACTATACTCTGTCCAGCATAAAAAAACACTGTACTCTGTAGTTGGACTAGTTGCTTCACAAATCTGTAGTCCCGTCGTCTTATAGGTTTTGAATCATATTGGTCTGCTTGACTCCTTTTATCTTATACTGAGCATAGTGAGTAGGTATAGCCGTATATGTTGGTCTATTTCAGTATTCCCTACAGGTAGATTGTCATGTTGATCATTACCTTGCAAAGTCTCATTATGTGTACCCTCTGGCTTGTGGCATTTTAAACATGTTGTCAATCTCAAGCTTAGCGTGAGCAATTCTGAACACAACAGTATGTCAGTATCTTCGTCCCAAAATTTGACAAAACATTCCTGATTATGCAGGTATGCCCTATGTGTAGCGCAGAGGTTTCGACCCCGGGCAAGGGCAACAAGGAGGCATGACCTCTCTCTCTCTCTCTCATGGCCATCGTCGGCAACAAGGAAGAATAAATAGCAGCATCACTGTAGCATCTGTATTGTTGAACTGAAAGCAGCAAAAATGTTATACAAACATGCAAGTAGATCAGGATTCTCTCCCAGATCTGCTCACCTAACTTTATTTGTCCTGCTGTAATGCTCTATATTCTCTTGAAAAATGCCTTATGGCTTCTGTATGTTCCACAAGATAGGCCAATTATATTATATTATTAGTCATTCTTTTACTAACTCCATGGTCATCCTATTTATTTTGCTTGAAATTACTGTTTTATTATTCTCCCTTGTTGTGCACATTTCAACATATTGTACGCTGATTGATCATGAACACATTGACAGTTCGAAATGTGGAAGGTGGGAATGGAAAAAAATTGAGTGCTTCCAGAAGCTGGAGCTGTCACTTTTTTTCGAGATTCAAACATTTTCCGTATCTGGTAGATTTCAAAATTAATGGATAGTGGTGTAATCAGAAAATACTGAATAATGCATGATTTGCTTGGCTAATATCGAATCAATACACTGAGATCTGTTTAGATATTATGAATTGATTGCTAGAGATAGGTTTTTAGGATATGGCATGAAAAAGAAATGCCCCCAAAAAATCTTATTGTACGCACTTGTAGAAAGATTTCTCTACCAAGGAATCTCTCTACCACGTAGAAACTATTGAGGTCCACCTTAAAATTGTTGCCCTAAAAAAGCCTTGAAATTGTGTGGTACTGCCTATTATCTGCTTGTCTCATTGGTGCGGCTTCTTTCTTTCGGGTTTTGGACTTCGCGGGGACCGCGGCTGGCGTGCGGTTACAACTCATGTACTTGCGTGTTAAGCAGTGGAATTAATTAGCAGCAAACATGCACATTACCTATGCCAGATAAAGGTGAGCGTGCAGAGGCTCTTCTGCATCAGAGCCTGTATAAAACAAGCCTTGACCCCCACCTAGAAGAGCATCTCACCATTTATCAATTATTTCTCTTCTCAAAGGAGAAAAAACTCACAAAGCGCAAGGAGAAGGCAGATTTGGGCGAGCGAGATAAGAAACCGGTACGTTCTTATGGTTCTCCTCAGTGTTTCAAGTCATTCGCGGGGTTAAATAACACGTTTCAGTTCCCGTGAGATTATTTTAGAAGTTTTGGTCATATGATTTTCATAAGGATGTTGCAGTAGGATCGTATGCAGGCTATGTTAGTTGTTGGTTGCGAATGCTTGCTAGATTGGTAGAGAGTACCGCCGGTTCGAACCCAAATGCGTGTTTGCCTCCTCAGGGTGAGCATCCGATCTTTTGATATATTTCTTTAGAGAATTTGTGCTCTGAATTACGTGTATGCTAAAAGCATGTCAAAAGATTTGTGTTTTCATAGATGAAAAACACCAGTCAATCGACCATCATTTAGTGAATATTCATGGCTACATGGCTTTTTAGGCATACATGGTCGAGCCACTGTAGTTTTTACAATTTATCTACATGATGTTTAGTCCTTTTAGGAAAACAGAGGTAAGAATCTGCATCCATGCGGGGTTTATGGAGTTCTTGCGCTAGATATTAGGCATATATTGAAAGGGATCCTTCTTTTCCATGTAAACCGGGATACTTTATTTTGTTATTTGGCATATAGTTTACTAGATGTCATTTTACAAGTCCCGATAGTTTTGTAATATATTTGTTTAGTTCCCGTGGAATTTTTTTAGAAGTTATAGCGTCCTATGATTTTTATAAGAACATTGTAGAAGTTTGTTCTTGTTATGTAGGAATTTGTGCAAGCTATGTTAGTTCTTGGGGCTGTATGCTTGAGATTGGTAGAGGGTACGTCGGTCCAAAACCAAATGTGTGTTCATCTCCTTAGGTGCGAGCAACAGATCTTCTAACATAATTTTCTAGAGAATTTATGCTTCGAATTAAAGGTACGCTAAAAGCGTACTGAAAGTATTTGTGTTTTTTCATAGATGAAAAACACCATGATCAATCAACCTTCATTTTAATGGTTATATGGCTGTTTAGGTAAACATGGTTGGGTTTGTTTAGTTTTTACATGCCATTGACACAACGTTTAGACCTGCTTAGAAAAACGGAGGTAAGAATTTGCTTTTCTGCGGGTTTTATGGAGTTCGTGAGCTGGATATTAGGCATATATTAAAAACCGTAGAGGATCACAGTTGTACACTAGAATGGATATTGGTTGGATGCTTCAAAATAACAAAGGTCTGCCTTTTTCATGTAAACCGGAACACTTTATTTTGTTCTTTGGTGTGAATTCACAAGATGTCATTTTGCAAGTCGTCTATGCTCGTTCACTTCTAATTTTATGAGAAAGAAGTCAAGTTTTATCTTTGCTTGTTTGACCTATGGAGGAAATTTCGGTTCGTTTTACTCTCTTAAACTATTTAAACTGGTTCAATCCACCCCTGCTAAAGGCTTTTTTTGTTTTTTGTTTTTGTTACTGTTTTCTTTAAAAAATCACAATTTTTTAAGAAGTTGAATTGAATGTGTCTAGGACTGTTGGAATGGCTCATCGTTCTGAAGACATGGGAAGAAACCTGGCCCGTCCAGGAAACCCGTCGGGCCAGCTCGCTCCATCGTTTCCGACTCCGGCCATCAACAACGCGCATGTAACTCAAGCCCTTCCCCAAGACAACAACGAGTTGGTGCCGGTGCCGCCGACCGTGGCACCCCAGATCAGCAGCAGCAGCAGCTACCTCTTCGGCGGGACAGTGCCGCAGGCTCAGGGGCAGAACCCATTTCAACAAGGTGCCGGTGGCGCAGGCGGAATCCATTACAGCGGCGTACCAAGAAGATGGCCGTTGGGGCAGCCGTACCCGTACGGTTCGCAGACACAGCAGCAGGAGGCGCCGCGCTACCAAGGAGGGCCTGAGCCCATTGGGCCGAGTGACCGTAGTATTTGGGGCCTGCTGCCACCAATGCCGCCGGCTCAGAACGCGGGCTTCAAGCAGCAACAGGCCGCGGGTGCGGTGGCGCCGTATGGGAGCAACGGCGGAGCCCAACCTGTTGGGTCCAACCGTTACGTCGGCCCGAGCTGGGCGCCTTTCCCTTCTGGGCCGGCCCATCTGGCCGGCACTGGCAGGTTAGCGCCGACGGAAGTCGTGGCGTCCAAGCCGACCAAGTCCCTCGAAGAATTCCTCCGGGAACAAGGCGTCCCCGTCCCCGTCTTCGTCGATGGGCTCCCCGTCCTCGACGACACCGTCGACGAGTGCGACGCTATGGTGGCGGAGCTGCTGGGAGACCCGGCAGGAGAGGAGCCGGGCCGGGTGGAGAGTGCGGAACTGCTGGTGGTTGGCGCCGGGGCAAATCGGTTGCCTCCGGCGATGGGTTTCCGTTCCGGCCCGAGCCGGGATCAGCTCGGCGTCGACATGGCACGTGTCCCCCTGCCGTCGTCTGGCGCTGGCGGCGTGGGAGGTCGCAGCAGCCATGCCCGGGCAGCGGCTGCGGCGGCCAGGCAGTGGCGTACCAAGAAGATGGCCGAGAAAAGAGCTGCCGCTGCCAAAGCTCGTGCCCAGAAACTAGCAGGTACCAAATACTTTTGCATCGTCTCAAAAGTAACGCACACATTCACAGAACCACGTACACACACACACAGCGAATTCACGCAAGCCGCAACCATGTGCACGCGACACACATGGACGCACGCACCGACACAGAGTGAGAGGCAGATGCACGTGTGTGTACGCACTTGTCACACACGTACACACGCGTCTCATTTTGGTGTTTGATCGCTCCTCGAGCTACATTTCCGAGTAGTGCCGAGTAACATATGAAGTCTGAAGATTGAATGTTGTCTTGTTTATATTTGCAGCTGCTCGAGGATGTCCAGAGGGCACCCAAGGACCACTCAAGCCGTCAAGGACCTAAATCCTTCGTCGATGAGAGCCGTCCTATGCTGCCTGTCTACATACGATTCCGAGTCGTTTTTGTTTTTCTGTCTATTTTTAACTTTGTATCCCATTTTGTTTAGTTGAACATCTGCTTATGGCTCTTAAGCCGAAAGCAAAAGGGAATCTTTTGGATGTTAAAGTTTCCATGTTTATGTAATATGACATTGAGTTATTGACCGTAACATTTTCTTCATCTCTATTAGGAAAGAGTGAATTTTATAGCGATATATAAACTTATCCTGCATTCTAATATAGGTCCACAAACTTAAAAGTTGCATATCTAGGTTCGTGAATTTGTCCTATGTTCTTATTTAGATCCACAACCTTATAAATTGCATATTTGCATAAAATCTTCTGGCATAATTTCTTTTGTGCTATGAATTAGGTGTACGCTAAATGCATGTCGAAAGTGTTAGTGTTTTTGTAGATGAAAAACATCACGATCAGTCAACCATCATTTAGCGAATATTTGGGGCTACATGTTTTTAGACGGTTAGGCCTATGTAGTTTTTACATGTCATCTACACAACTTTTAGTCAGGATTTGCATTCGTCTGAGTTTTATCGAGCTATTGCGCTTGATATTAGCCATATATAGTGAATCACGGTTGTACACTAGAGTGAATATTGGTTGATTGTCTCGAAAGAACAAAGGGGTCGTCCTTTCACATCTGAACCAGAATACTTTATTTTGTTCTTTGGCATGATGTTTATATTTGCATTGGATCTCCTGACATAATTTTTTCAGAGAATTAATGCCCTGAATTAGACTTATGCTAAATACGTGTCAAAAGTATTAGCCACTTCTTAGTTCCTACCTTTCCTTTTGATTATCCGAGAACAAGCTCCTAAAGAATCCACCTCACAACCAGCAAATTCAACAAGGCGGCCTCATCAAATTGCATCTAACAAACAAAAATAACAGCAACAATCACAACTCCGTTCTACACCATGCGCTAGGGCAAAATGTATTGCTAGTCTATTTTGAACATTCGATGAGCATTTGTGAGTGAAAAATTAAACTCGTGCTTGCACCCACGACAAGTCGGGTGCGGGGCAGACACACAAGTGGAAAATCCCACCTGTGTCTCAAAACCCATGGGGGAGATTGTCATCTCTACACGAGACTGCAACAACAAAGCAGCTCAGTGCTGCACTTAACGAATCAGCAGTTGCTACCTCGGTCTTGTCCAATGAGTGGTTGCCACTTCATGGCTACTTTTGACCATGTGTGTTGTGTTGGGTTCCTGTTCCCATGTACAAGTTTTATCTTTCATTTGGTCATGGCTAATAGCCTAACCTTTCTTATGTTATTCCTATTGTCCCTTTAAAATTGGTGCTCTTCTATTGTATTCTTATTAAGTCTTCTAATTCTCATGCAAAATCCATTCCATCCACTCCATGTTCACTGAAAGTTTAGTTGGCGACCATGCGAGATTGGACGACAGGGTCATTGTGCGGTTGGCATCAGAGGCTAGGTGTGGCACCCATAATATGTGACATGAGACAATTAGTGAATAGGGGCTTTAGCACCTTAACCGTGGGCATTCTAAGCAGAATTTGCATATAGATCTAAATCATGATCTATCTTTATTAGTTGCCCACCATCCAACATGCCAATCCGAATACTTGAATAAGGCATGGTGGCCCAATAGAGCACACACAAAGCTGGGTATATAAATGCCCATACTCTTTCGAAGTGGTCCCATTTCCTTTCTAACGGCGACGTCGTCTCAGAAAAAATGGTGGCTCGGACCAGATTGGGAAAAGGGAGCAAAAGATGTCGCAAATCAAGGTCAAAGTGGAAATAATTAGGGTCCCGGCGACAAAAGGGAGTAGAGATCGCCGATGAGAAGGCACAGATACAACCGTGGTGGCTCCAATTTCAGCCAGGTTGACTTCCTTCCATGTTCTTGATCTAGTATTAGCCTCACATGACTAGAATCATGCTAAGTATTTTTTTATTTCTATGATTTGTTTTCCTATAAGCGCATATTTTAGTTACCTTTCATCACACATAATATACCACCAACAAATATCATGGATCTAAGTCATAACATCATGATATTAGAAACTTCCATGATTTGGGATATGAGTTTTCATGTATATGGATCTGTTGCTATCTCGAGATCTATTCGGTTATTGATCTATGAACGTACTACATCATACTAGATGGATCTAAGTTATTATCTCCAGATCTACATGTTTGTTGATCCCCAAAATTATATGTTGCAAAAAGATGCATTTAGATCAAACTCCGTGGATCCTCTCAGTTCTCAAATATGGCATTTGAGAATGATCTTCCAAGAACTAACTTGGTACCAGAATGAGCTCCCAAAGAATCCACCTCCCAACCAGGTCCGGCTCTATAGTTTTGAGGGTCCTAGGGCAAGCTCAACAATGGGCCCTCAAAGATATATAAATATATACTTCATTTACAAATTATATATAACAGTAACAATAACAACAAAGTATTTTCTCAAGCACGTTGAGATAAGCACGTAGATAAATTAAAGAACTAAAGACAGAAGATTACGTATAAAACCATAGCTTGAGCATTTTGTCTATGACTTCAGTCTTTCATCTACGACAGTATGAATGATGATCAAATCTCTAATAAGAGATAAAAGATTAAAGCCTTAACAATAACAACTAAAGAGTCGAACGATGCAAGATTTCTCAAACCTTTAAATGTTGTTGGGTTTACGGCAGCTACGGAGATGAGGAGTCAAGCCGTGGAGAAAATTGTCATTTTATTTTTGCCAAAAAAATTGAGTGCCACAACGGCGTGAATCAATCAAGTAATTATAACATATAATGGAAAAGAAAAGGCAATATGTGGATTGTCGGCTCGCTGCTGGACTCTATGAACTGGTGTATGAGCCTGCCTGTAGTGGGTTGAATGCCTAATACTATATGTGTACTTCAATTTCCGGAGCCTCTAACTGAACTGAGCCATATATTGTCACCCTATTCCGAATAAAATAATGATAGTTCGTTGCCATATAGATAAACCAAACCAGAAATCTAGCATGTACTTTTGTAAGTCAACGTGTTAAATTATGAGCCTTCATGGGCCCCCGGTGGCCTGGGCCCTAGGCGGTCGCCCGTCCCGCCTAGGGCCAGAGCCGGCCCTGCTCCCAACCATCAAACTCAACAAAGCGGCCTCATTAAATACAATCTAACAATAATCGTAGCAACAATCACAACTCCGCTCTGTACCCAACTACTCGACGGGCCAACCCCAAGCGCAATCGTCAAGCCACAAGAGTGAGGAAAGAAAAAGATGTTGAAATATAACAAAACAGTCGCCGTGCGACAACATGGCTGAAACTAGAACCCCAACATGCACCTAATCACCAACATACACCAGAATCGAGCGACAATAAGGGGTTGTTTGACTCTCATAAATAGATATGGCGGGTGGTGGACTAGCAGCGGAGCGAGACGAGTGGCAACATATCAACATCTGGTGGTGGTGAACCAATGGTCTGGTGGTTAAAATCATCAAATAAGGCTAAGGTTACAAGTAGGGGACTAGGGATCGAGATTCAGAGCTAGATCGCTTGAAGGCTCGGTCTATGATGTCTATAATGACTAATAAGGTGGATTGGTGTGTTGTGTTCTACACCATGGGCTAGGCTGAAACAAGTCGTTTGGTTTATTTGAACACCCGATGGACATCCAAGGGTACAAAAGAAAACTCGCACCCGCACCCACGAGCCATGACACGTCGCGTGCAGGCCAGACACACGAGTGTAAAATCTGACCCGCACCTCGGACCTATGGGTGGGGTTGCCATCTCCACATAGGATTTCAGAACTAACACCACTTAAAGTTGCACTCAACGAATCAGTGGTTGCCAAGTCGGCGTTATCCAATGAGTGGTTATCAAATTACCACTTATTATGACAATGGTGTGTTCCATGGTGGGCCTCGTGCCAAGTACATGTTTTTCCTTTTATTGTCGTGCTCCATAGCCACGATTTCTAATTGTTGTTTGAAATTAATGCTCTAAATTAGACGTACACTAAATGCATGTCAAAAGTATTAGGCACTTCATAGTTACTATTGTGCTTATTGACTATCCAAGAACTAGCTCAAAGAATCCACCTCACAACCAGGAAATTCAGCAAGACAACCTCATTAAATGACATCTAACAGACTCATCGACAAAACAACCCGAAGCGCAATTGCCAAGCCATAAACTAGGAAAAGAAAAAAAGATGTCGGAGCACGACAAAACAATCGCCAGTGTCGCGCCACAACACCGTTGGAACTAGAACCCAAACGCACACCTAACTCACCAACATGCTCTCAAATCAAGCGAAATAGAGAGGGTGCATTGAGTTTCATAACGAGTGATGCAGGTGGTGATCTAGCGATTGAGCGAGACTGAGTGGTGGTAGACTAATGGTCCAGTGGTTGGAATCACCGTATAAGGCTAGGGTTACGTGTAGGGGGCTCGGGATCTGGTTTCGGGGATAGGTCGCTCGGACGCCCGATGCGCGATGTTTGTAATGACTGATGAGGTCGGTTGGTGGGTTATGTTTTACATCGTGGGTTGTGCTAAATCATACTGCTAGACTATTTTGAATGCCCGATAGGAATCTATAGGTGAAAAACGAAACTCGCACCCACACCTGTGGCATGTCGGAGGCGGGCCAAACACACGAGTGAAAAATCCCACCTGCACCCTAGACCTACTGGTGGAATTGTCATCTCTACATATGAATTCAGCACCAATGTCGCTCGAGGAATCAACAGTTGCCACGTCGGTGTTGTCCAATGAGTGGTAGCTACATCACCGCTTCTTTTGACCACGGTGTGTTCCGTGTTGGACCCCTATTGCCAAATACATGTGTTATATTTTATTTGGTCATGACCCATAGCCCATATTTGTTAGGGTTGTTTAAAATTAATGCTTTGAATTAGATGTATGCTAAACGCATGTCAAAAGTATTAGCCACTTCCTAGTTCTTAAGGTCCCTTTTGAATATCCCAGTTTGAGCTCCCAAAGGCCCAGTTTGGCACAACTTTATACCAACTTTTAATAAAAATAAATAGCATGTGTAACAAACAGTCAGCTTTTTTAACAGCTTAATAGTTCATCTGCTTCTCATGATGAACTAAAAAAACACATAAGATTAAGCTGATTTTTCACCAGCTTCTCAAATAATATATTTTTTAACAGAGCTAAAGAATTCACATCACAATCAGCAAATTTAGCAAGGTTGCCTCATTAAATGGCATCTAAGGAACTAAAATCAAAGCAACAGTCATAACTCCACTTTGTACCCCAACTAATCAACTGGACAACTCTAAGTGCAATCACCAAGCTACAAAGGGAAGAAAGGTGTCGAATACGACAAAAATCGTCGTTGGTGCCATGCCACAACACAGCTGGAACTAGAACCCAAACGCGAACCAAATTCACCAGCACGTCAGGATCGAGAGTCAGGGCTAGGTGCTCGTACGCTCGGTGTGATGTCTCTATGGTGACTGACGAGCTGATTTGGTTTACTGTATTGTACACCGTAAGCTGGGATAAAACATACTGTCCATTTCAAACATGTGGTAGGCATCTGCTGGTGAAAAACAAAACCCACACATGCATCCATGACACTTCGTGTGTGTTAGACACACGAGTGGAAAGCCTCACTCGCGCCCGGACACGTGGGTACGGATAACAGTTAGCCCCAGAATTCCGTGAAGTACGGACAACATCAGTCCAGAACCTACTTTATGTGAAAGAAGATCTTATCATCCCTCATGTACGCAATCTGAGTTTGTTCTCTTGTCAATTTACGTAGCTCTGTCTTAAGTAGGTTCATCCCTTTTCTTGTCCCATTTTTTTCTTTTTTACAGCAACACAGCTTCTATGAATTGATTATCAACAAAGCAAGGGGCAAGATTGGATCGGTAATGCTTGTTTCTTTGGTACACCTGAATATTATTTCTGCTCAAATATGCTGAGAAAATTCATAGAAGTAACCCATGTGCAGTTCGTTTGGCGTTGGCTTTTCCATTTGCCTGATGCTTGTATTCTCACAACTGATCACTCTATTGACTATGTCAAAGAAGTCTACCAGCCTCTTCTATCTGCATCGTCTCTTGAATTCATTATTTTATCATTTGAAAAAATATTGAATCTGAAACCAAATGATTCAGTATTCTATTATGAAAATGCGAAATTCTAGTTGCTTCTCAATTCTTGAAATCATTTTGCTTTTCAAGATGAACTAAATTTTTGTGATCTAATAGCTTGAATTGAACACTCGCTGACGTGATTTCTGTTGCAGCTTTTCCACTTTGATGTTCATGAGGATGTGCGGACGATTGCAGACGCAACAAAAGAAAAGGACGAGGTGACTGGTGTTTTGTGATGTCTTCTATTTGTAGTTCCCGCATGTTGCATTCTAATCTCATTTTTTATTACGGCAGTCTCATGCGGGGAAGGTTGTTACAGAGACATTGGTATGAGAAAAAACAAGCATATATTTCCGGCCTCAAGATGGGAGGTTTGATATATTTTGTCTTTCATGCTTATCAGTTTACAGGGATATGATTTGTCAGCAATTTCGTTCCTGCGCTAGTGACTCGGATTTCCTTGCAGATCTATGACTCAACTAAAAATGGGAGCGCTACACAATCCATGGGGATTAGAGCAAAAATTATTTGTACTTCCGATGTCTGGATCATTTAGTTTTATTTGCAAACATGTATGATGTACTTCTAAATCTGAAGCTGTATGGTTTAAGGGGAAAAACTGCTGCCATATACATATGCATGCCAAATCTTCACCTTCCCAGTCCCCTGCAAGAATTGTGGTACTCTGTAACTACCTTGATTCTGCGATATGGTTATTCATTTGTGACGAGATCTGGTAGCCTGCCTCGACTTATCACTGCTACTTGTCGGCATGGCCAACTGAACAAATATATATAGTGAGTTGGTGGCACAAAGTTCTGTTTGTTTATGTGGATCTATCAATCTAACGGCGGCAAGTACAAATCATCCTGCAGTCTTCAAAAGGCTGGCCTTCTAAATTTTGACAGCTTGTAGGGTAGGTACGTTGCATCAGCTGCATTCGAGCACCTAATGCCCTACTTATTGGAACAGGCGACCACAATAAGAATGCAACGAGTCGACGACCACCCAGGCCATCGCGTTAAGCAGCTGGTAACTGACTCGACACCTAGTCCACACAGGATGAGGACTCCTCTGCTCCATGCAATACTCACCTCTCTCCTACTACCACTACGCTGGAGCTGCTCCACAAAGCTGCACCAAACCCTCCTCTGCCTCGCTTCAAAAACCCTGCCCCTCCCCACTGCAGAGCTCACCACATCTCGCCATGGCTTTCCTTGCCATCGTTCTCCTCTTGGCGCGCATCTCAGGCTCCATTGCCGTTTCTTCCAATTACTACATCTCAAGAAGCTCCCAGCAGCTGATCATCGCCTCCGTTGCGCCGCTCGTTATTCCTGACGCTGATGGCCAGATCGCGCAGCCATTCCTCACATCGCCCTCTGGGTCTTACGCCGCGTACCTCCGTCGAGCTGCGGACAGCACCGGCAGCCTCGGCGGGGACGCGTGCTATGTCCAAATTCAACAGGCGGGCAGCGGGGACAGCGTGTGGGAGTCGGACTGCACCCCGGTTGGCGGCGCCGACGAGTGCGACCTGGCGTTCTCGCCGGTCGGGCTCGAGCTCTTCGCCGGCGGGCACTCGTTGTGGGACACCGGGGTCGACGCCGATCCCGGGACGCTGAGCATTGATGACAACGGCGACATGAGCATTCTTAGCAAGGAAGGACTAACAGTATGGAAGGCCAGCGGCGAGCCATGGACGGGGCAGCAGTGCGGTGCACCCTTGCCGGCGTCGACGTCACCTTCAATGGACGCGCTCCCACCGCCGTCGATAACAACCACAAAACTGGTGACGCCACCGGCAGCGACCCTTGCCGGTAAGGGGAGCACGGACTTTTCTTTCGGAGACCAACTGGCACCGCCGCCGGTCGACACGGTGCCCGCGCCCGACTTGCCGGCCCAGCCACCAGTTGACATGGCGCCCGAACAGCCATTGACACCGCCTCCAGAAGACGTGTCCCCGGACCTGCCAGACCCGTCGCTGCCGCCGCCGCCGGCTTACACGTCTCCCGAATCTCCTGACCTTCCTACGGCGCCCCCGCCGGCTGACCTGTCGCCGGACCAGCCGCTGTACTCGTCGCCGCCACCTGCCTCGGGCGCCTCTGGCCCTCGAACGGCGTTGCCACCTTTCGGCATTCCCCTCCCTCCGCCGCCAGGGACCGGCGAGACATCCCCCGACACGCCACTCCCGGGCGCCACGACGCCACCACATGGCGAGCCAAGCTCACCAGGCGGCGTACCCTTCTCACCTGTCGGCGCTCCACACAAGCAGGGGTCGCCGCATCACGACCTGCCCGTCGGAGCCTCGCCGCCGCCGCTGCCGAACACGCTGGCACCGATCGGCCACGGCGAGGGAGCGGGTGTCCCCTTGGGACATGGGCAGCCGCAGCCAGGGCAAGGCGTGTTCGGCCAGCAGCCGCAGCTGCTGGACGGCGAAGGGCATCCGCTTCCGCAGGCGGAGGACCGCTCTGGCGTGTGGTCAAGAAGTGAGCACGGCAGAGTGGCCATGGGCGTCGTTCTGGCTGCTCTGATCGCTCTCTGTTTTGGCTTCTAATTTCTTTCCCTTTTGCTGTGTTTGGCTGCTCTTATCAGCTTGCCTGATTCGTTGTGTAGCATATCATCTACCGTATGTTCGTATGCATGCCTGTGTTGCTGCAATTGTTTATCTATGCGTGTGAAGTTGTAATTTTAGCATGAGTAATCTATGAGTTTTTTGTTCCATCTTTTTCTTTCTGCATCTAAGATGAGACTAAAGATTGTCGCGGCAACATATGCAGATCATGCCACCAGCAGAACGGGCTGCACGCCCGGCACCACATGCTGCTTGCCGTCGCAGGCGATCGCATGTCCTACTCTCTCTCTTCCTCAGCCTCACAGCACAGCACCTTCTCGTCGTGCAGCACCGCCCTCGTCGTGTGCCTGCTCCATACATCACCTTGGTCCCCGTTCTGGTGCCGCGTGGGCAAGGTCAGTCAAACTAGCTACCATATCATATACAGCTTTCTTCGATCTGCTTTGTGTCATTTGAGCATTTGTTAATGCCATGATCGGAGATCGAGATCAGCGGACCACCTCGGCATTGCCATCTGGCATCTGCCCTCTGGGCTCTGGCACACTGAACGTTGAGAGAGTCGCGACTGTTGTCACGTACCATGCCGGGAGTCTTGACCGGCGGACGACAGCCGTCGTCACTGATGATCACTCCGCAACGGCAACAACAACAACACAGGAGCATCCAATTAATCGAAACGAGGTGATCGCACCATTGCCGGATCGCTACATTCGATTCCCTACATTTTAGGGGCCTCCTACTACCAGAAGCGCGGCACCGCCGGTGGCGCAGCCCTTGGCGTCGCGTCCCTCCGAGGTCGCAGCGACGGGGGCGCGGCAGACGGGGCAAGTGGGCGCGCGCGCGAGCAGCCACCGGTCGACGCACTCCCGGTGGAACCGGTGCCGGCACGCGGGCAGCACGCGCACCTCCTCCCCGCTCGCGTACTCCGCCAGGCACACGGCGCACTCCTCACCCGCCGCCGCCTCGTCGTCCTCCTGCTCCTGCTCGACGCCTCCGTCACGACCTCGGCCGCCGTCAGGGTCGTCGCGCACATGCATCACGACCACGGGGATCTCCTCGAGCGCGCGCTTGGTCTCCGAGGCATCCGGTCGCTGTGGCCGTCTGGCGGCGCAGAAGCAGGCGAAGAGCGTGCTGAGCGCGATGTAAGATACGCTGGCGGCGAAGAGCACGGCCGTAGTGGCGCACAACGCGTTCTCCAGGCGCGCGCGTTCCGCGTCGAGCGAGCGGGGCGAAGGAGCCGGCGTCGCCGCCGCCGGAGAGACGCCGCCACCACCGACCAGGAGGCGAGCAGAGGAGGAGTAGCAGCAGCGCCCCTCCGTCGCGCAGCCGCCGCCGCTTCTCGGGCGCATGGCTCACACGGCGCAGCAGGCCTTGTTAGCTTGTACTTACTAGCCTACTACCACCAACACCACACCTCACGGCGTTTATGGGCTCGTCGGGCCGTGCATGAAACGTACGCGGTGCGCGGCCAGGTGTGGAGAACGGAAGGCGTGCGGAAACTTCGGGCGTGTTTGGTTGCCGGCACCTCACCGCGCTGAAACTGCGGCGCGCGGTCGCTCTGGTTTCATTGCCGTGGAAGCTTCGGCTGTCGAGCTTCTCGTACGTCGTAGCTCGCGGGTTCTTTTTTCACGTCATAGCTCGTCAGAAGTCAAGTCCGGTGACCGATTCGTCCGCTCCAACCTCGGCGCGGCGTGCTCAGGCGGCGTCCAAACACCACCTTCGTCCGCAGGCTTCGCGGCGCAGCAAGTAACGTTTGTTCCTGGCTTGCTGCTCCGTAGTTACGCGGTGCGTGTTTGCTCCTACCACCCGTAGGTCGAGATGGCTGCTTCCGCGGCGTCCGCCGAAGGCTCACGATCCGGGCATCCCGGCCAGCTGCGTCGCACAGCACCGGGGGCAGAATACGAGGCACAGCTAGAGCACCGCGCGTGTATGCCTTCGACTTGGTTTTCGCGACCTCGGTCGGCCGTGAGCCCGTGAGGTGGCTGCAGTTACAAGGAGTGTGCGCCGTCGGTGAGCGTCACTAGCAGTGACGGAGCATCAACTCAAATCCTGGGGTATTTTGGGCCTCACTAAGAGCCTGTTTGTCATGGTTTACAACGTGTTATTAGTTTACTACTTATTAGAATGAAATAAAAGTAGAATATAAGTATAACTGTTTTCATCAGTTTTTCAAATAAGTTGAACAAGTAAAGATGTTTCAATCAGGGCCTAACCTCCATCCCTGCTCACTGGATATAGGGAGGATTAAACATTGATATGGATTAGAAGTATATTATAGTTTTCCTCATTGTTTCATATTAGATTTTTTATTCGGCTTACACCTGCTGTATTGTTGGAATTTAGGGCTAGGCCCAATAGGAATTCTGAATAATTCCAAATAAATCTCAAAGGCCCATTAGTGTCAAAGTGAGTGGTGTTGTGTGTTTAGTCCCACATGGGAAGTTGGAGGGGAGCAACTCCTACATATAAGGGAGGTTGTTCTACCACTACTTGAGCGAGTGAGAGCATGAGATGAGAGGGGTGACCCACGCGCGCTCCTCCTCCTCCTCGCCCGCCCCGCCCCGCACACGCGCGCGCGCGTGTGTTCGAGAGACGGACGCGTCTACAACAACCGAACCGAGTCGGTTCAGATAGCCTCTCCAGGACTCTATAAATAGCGGATGTGCGCGGCAGGGAGAGGCACCCACGATCACGATCCCACGTTCGAGTTCCTTGCGCCGCTGTTGTAGCCTACTCCATCCCGAGCGCCGACGTGCACCGACGATCGGGAGAGCAGGTCTCCAGAACCTCTCGCCCCTGCGATCCTGCACCGGGAAAGGGCGAATAAGGTTTTTGGGAAGCGCTTCGCGCCACTGCTCGCGTTTCCATCACGGGTCGTCTACCGCCGAGATCGGGCACTGCTGCCCGACGACGCCACCAACGCCTGCAGCGACAAATCGTCGTCAGAGTTACAGCGATTTCTCCGGCTTCCAATCGGTACGCAAATATTCTCGTTCCGATTATCGAGCAGTGTTTCTCGCTGTTGGATTAGCATATTTTTTCGGAATTGTTCAGTAAATTGCCTTCTACTTCTAACAATCCAAAAACCTTATTTAGGCAATTTCCTGAGTTGAACATGATGACTTTAGCCGATGCACTGAGGCCGGAGAAGTTCTCTGGTGTGCACTTTAAGAGGTGGCAAGTTAAAGTCACGCTCTGGCTCCAGGCGCTTAAGATCTTCTGGGCAACCGAGGGCAGGCCTCAAGATCCTTTGACTGTTGAAGAACAGACAAAGTTCGAGAAAGCCAATTCTGCCCTGAGAGGATGCATCTTAAGCGTTCTTGACAATAAACTCTGTGATGTCTATCTGACAGTCACAGATGGGAAAGAGCTCTGGGATGCACTAAACGCTAAGTATGGTGCAGCCGATGCAGGCGGTGAACTGTACATCATGGAGAATTTTCATGACTACAAGATGGTTAACAATCGTCCCGTAGTGGAACAGGCTCATGAGATACAGTGCATCGCGAGAGAGCTCCACCTTCTTAAGTGTCCTTTACCCGATAAGTTTGTGCCTAGTTGCATTATTGCAAAGTTGCCTCCTTCATGGAGGAACTTCGCTACAACTCTCAAACACAAGAGACAGGAAATATCAGTTGAAAACCTGATAGCATCTCTTGATGTTGAGGAGAAGGCTCGGGCTAAGGACGCTACTGAGAAAGGAGGTGACGGTCAATCTAGCGCCAATATGGTGCAGAAACCCATTGTCAAGAATAAAGGGAATAACAAGCCAAACAAAACCACTGCTTTCAAGAAAAGGAAGAAGTCAAACAAAGCCAAAGAGGGCTGCTATACCTGTGGCGAGCACGGGCATTTTTCCAAGAACTGTCCTGAGAGGGCAGACCGTAGAGGGAAAAAGAATGTTAACGTCGTGACATCTAGCAATGCAGATGGGTACGGTAATTCTTTTACTGTTCTTTCTGTTTCTCAAACACCATCTTGGTGGTTTGATACGGGTGCTAATATTCATGTATGTTCTGATATGTCGATGTTTACTTCTTACCAGTTCGTCCGGGATTCCTCCGTGCTGATGGGGAATGGGTCACATGCTTCTGTTCGTGGTGTTGGCACGGTCGATCTGAAGTTCACTTCGGGAAAGATTGTCCAACTGAAGAACTTGCAGCATGTCCCTACTATGAACAAGAATCTTGTTAGCGGGACCCTTCTGTGTAGAGATGGGTTTAAAGTAGTGTTAGAGTCCAATAAAATTGTTTTGTCTAGGCATGGACAATTCATTGGTAAAGGCTATGAGTGCGGAGGCCTGTTCCGCTTCTCTATTTTAGAGTTTAATAATAAGTCAGTAAACCATATTTGTGGCAGTATTGATGATGATGCAAGTCTTTGACATTCTCGTTTATGTCACGTTAATTTTGGTTTATTGAATCGGCTATCTAGTATCAAATTAATTCCGGAATTCACTATTGTCAAAGGTTCTAAATGACATAGTTGTGTGCAATCAAAGCAACCTCGAAAGCCTCACAAGGCAGCCGAGGAGAGAAACTTGGCACCACTAGAACTCATACATTCTGACCTTTGCGAGATGAATGGTGTGTTGACAAAAGGTGGAAAGAAATATTTCATGACATTAATAGATGATTCTACCAGATTCTGCTATGTTTACTTGTTGCAAACTAAAGATGAAGCGTTAGACTATTTTAAAATCTATAAAGCTGAAGTAGAAAATCAGTTAGAGAGAAATATCAAACATCTTAGGTCAGATCGTGGTGGAGAGTATTTTCCCAAAATATTTGATGAATTTTGTGAGGAACACGGTATTATACATGAGAGGACACCTCCCTATTCACCCCAATCAAACGGGGTAGCCGAGAGGAAAAACCGAACACTGTGTGACCTGGTGAATGCCATGTTAGATACTTCCGGTTTATCTAAGGCATGGTGGGGGGAGGCTCTATTGACTTCATGTCATTGTCCTAAATCGTGTTCCAAACAAGAATAAAGAGAAAACCCCTTATGAGGAGTGGGTTGGGAGAAAACCATCACTTTCATACTTGCGTACTTGGGGATGTTTGGCAAAGGTCAATATTCCATTTACCAAGAAACGCAAGCTTGGACCAAACACAATGGATTGTATCTTTCTAGGCTATGCTCAGCGGAGCATCGCATATAGATTTTTAGTAGTTAAATCTGAGATACCTGATATGCATATTGATACTATTATGGAATCTCGTGATGCAACATTTTTCGAGAATATATTTCCTATGAAAGATATGCATAGCATTGTTAGGATTTCATCTGAAATTTGTCCTGATTCTACCGCAACTAGTGAGTTTCTTGAAACATTTGAGAATGTCCTGGAGGAGGAACACAATGAAATAACTCAGTTGAGTAAGAGATCAAGGATTGCAAAATCCTTTGGTGATGATTTCATTATGTACCTTGTGGATGATACTCCCAAATGCATAACAGAGGCATATGCATCACCTGATGCAGATGACTGGAAAGAAGCAGTTCATAGTGAGATGAACTCAATTCTTTCTAATGGAACTTGGGAGCTAACTGAACGACTGTACGGGTGCAAACCAGTAGGTTGTAAGTGGGTGTTCAAGAAGAAGCTTAGGCCTGATGGTACTATCAAAAAGTACAAGGCGAGACTAGTTGCAAAAGGCTATACTCAAAAGGAAGGTGAAGACTATTTTGACACCTATTCACCTGTCGCCAGAATGACGACAATTCGTGTACTACTTTCCTTGGCTACCTCTTATGGTCTGATCATTCATCAAATGGATGTGAAGACAACTTTTCTTAACGGAGAGTTGGAAGAGGAAATCTATATGGAACAGCCTGATGGGTTCGTAGTAAAGGGTGAAGAGAGAAAGGTGTGCAAATTGTTGAAATTCTTGTATGGTCTGAAACAAGCACCTAAGCAATGGCATGAGAAGTTTGACAGTACTTTAACGTATGCAGGCTTTGTCATTAATGAGGCTGATCGGTGCGTGTATTATCGCCATGGTGGGGGCGATAGTGTTATATTATGCTTGTATGTGGATGATATACTCATTTTTGGTACAAGCATTAATATAATTTCTGAGGTCAAGTCGTTTCTATCAAAGTGTTTTGATATGAAAGATCTGGGAGAAGCTAATGTTATTTTAAACATTAAGCTAAATAAGGATGAGAGTGGAATTACTTTAACGCAATCCCACTATGTTGAGAAAATCTTGAGTCGCTTCGGCTTTTTGGATAGCAAGATTTCTTCAACACCTTATGATCCCAGCGTGATACTCAGAAAGAACAAGAGAGAGCCAAGAGATCAACTTAAATATTCTCAGATGATCGGTTCACTCATGTACTTAGCAAGCGCAATGCGTCCCGATATCTCATTTGCTGTGAGCAAATTGAGCAGGTTCATGTCAAACCCGGGTATAGATCATTGGCATGCACTTGAAAGGGTTATGCGCTACTTGAAAGGTACGATGAGTTATGGAATTCACTATACGGGGCATCCGGCCGTGCCTGAGGGTTATAGTGATTCGAACTGGATCTCTGATGTTGATGAGCTCTATGTCACGAGTGGATATGTGTTCACTCTAACTGGTGGCGCTGTATCATGGAGGTCTTTTAAACAGACCATATTGACGAGGTCAACCATGGAAGCAGAACTCACTGCTTTAGAGACAGCAACTGCGGAGGCAGAATGGCTGCGAGAGCTCTTGATGAATTTGGCTGTGGTTGAGAAACTATTGCCGGCAATCCTTATGAACTGTGATAATCAGACTGTCATTGTCAAAGTGAACAGTTCTAAGGATAATGCAAAATCATCAAGACATGTCAAGAGACGACTAAAATCTGTCAGGAAAATGAGGAACTCCGGAGTTATTACTGTTTCGTACATACAAACAGATAAAAACCTGGCAGATCCCTTTACGAAGGGACTATCACGTAATGTGATAGAAAGTGCATCGAGGGAGATGGGTTTGAGACCCATGGATATGACACCATAGTGGTAACCCAGCCTATGTGATCGGAGATCCCGTGAATTAGGATATGGGATAAACAAGCTAGTGGTTCACTGAGGAGAGTACTTTGTTGAGACCCTCTCTATGTGAAGATGCACAAATATACTCTCAAACTGTAAGGCAGGTTGATACTAAGCCTTAATGTGTTTCTGTTGGCTATGTGTAGCAAAGATGCCGTCCTACAGGGCAATCTTGAAAGAAACACACCTATATGAGTTCCGACTGTCTAACGTCGCAGTCTGTGAGATTTGGGTGATCTCTAGAAAAACTCATGAAGAGACCAGGGAGTACGACGCATATGCTCCACCCGCGGGGTAGACTACTGGTAGTCAAGTACTAGTAATGGTCTTTGAGTGAAATTGGTTCGCACAAAACTTGCAATTCAAGGCGTAGTCCATTGTTCAAGTTGTGAATTGATGTAACTTGAAGATGTAGGCAGAAGTTCAACTTAACAGTCTCTGCTGAAACACTAGTATATCAAACAAGGAACGAGAATGATGTCTCTCCTAATGGCTTTGAGATCTGGTGGGGGATTGTTGGAATTTAGGGCTAGGCCCAATAGGAATTCTGAATAATTCCAAATAAATCTCAAAGGCCCATTAGTGCCAAAGTGAGTGGTGTTGTGTGTTTAGTCCCACATGAGAAGTTGGAGGGGAGCAACTCCTACATATAAGGGAGGTTGTTCTACCACTACTTGAGTGAGTGAGAGCATGAGATGAGAGGGGTGGCCCATGCGCGCTCCTCCTCCTCCTCGCTCGCTCGCCTCGCCCCGCCCCGCCCCGCCCCGCACACGCGCGCGCGCGCGTGTTTTCGTGTGAATTCGAGCCTCGAGCGGAAGAAATACGAGTTGGACTTTGGGCTTCGAATTGGGCCGGGTCTATTGGAGACGGACGCGTCTACAACAACCGAACCGAGTCGGTTCAGATAGCCTCTCCAGGACTCTATAAATAGCGGGTGTGCGCGGTAGGAAGAGGCACCCACGATCCCACGTTCGAGTTCCTTGCGCCGCCGTTGTAGACTACTCCATCCCGAGCGCCGACGTGCACCGACGATCGGGAGAGCAGGTCTCCAGAACCTCTCGCCCCTGCGATCCTGCACCGGGAAAGGGCGAATAAGGTTTTTGGGAAGCGCTTCGCGCGACTGCTCGCGTTTCCATCACGGGTCGTCTACCGCCGAGATCGGGCACTGCTGCCCGACGACGCCACCAACGCCTGCAGCGACAAATCGTCGTTAGAGTTACAGCGATTTCTCCGGCTTCCAATCGGTACGCAAATATTCCCGTTCCGATTATCGAGTAGTGTTTCTCGCTGTTGGATTAGCATATTTTTTCCGGAATTGTTCAGTAAATTGCCTTTTACATCTAACATGTATTAGGGGAGAAAATGTTATTTCAATTTGTAGTAAAAATTCCTTATATATTAAAAGCAATTATATATCTGTATGCAATGATGTGCAAAAACTACGCATGGCATTTTAGACACGGTAAAATGCCCGGGCCATAGTGGCGTGCCTTGACCCTGCCTCACCCTCGCACGCGCCGCACCGCACCCTTCTCGCGCCGCCGGCACCTTCCACCCCTTGCCACTTTCGCAGCGTCCGCGCCGCCGCCCCCTTCCTCTCGCTGTCGAGGCTTGCCGCCAGATTCTGCGTCGGTACGCACCGCGCCGAGGCCCGAGGCTGTCTCCCGCCGTTTGCGCTGCGCCGCGCGTAGTTCCTGGGGGCGGCTACCACCGAGGCTGTCGCCACATACAACAACTCTCAGATTCCAGGGAGCGCAGCACCACAGCAGCGCCGCAAGGACGGTGGAGGCAGGCACCTAACAGAGGCACGGTCTCGTGCGGCCGGCGCCTACTCCTCCTCCAGGTGAGAGCCGTGCTCTCCTCCCCCATCTTCTAGAGAATCCTCCCCCTTCCTTTTGTAGTAGACATTTAGGCTGGCCGTAGAGGTGATGGTCGATCCGTGGGCGAGGGCGGGGCCGGGAAGATTCCATCCTAATCGGGGATGGTATGGGGATTGGGAGGGGAATTTTCATCTTTCGGAGGAGAGGGGTTTCCATGTTGGTGTTAGGTAGGGCGGCTGCCCTACCTCGCCCTACTGCTCGGTTCGCCTCTGCGTGGCATTGTTTGATGTTCATGTGCTAATAAATTAATTTCCCTGTTCTCACCATTGTACGCAATGTGAAGAGATGTAGAGTAATTCGTAAGAATTGCCCATGTCTGTCCAGATTCCAGACAGCCCCGTTTCTTTCTTCCTTGCAGGAGCAGTTTGGTGCCGCCTAGTTCCCGGATGATTCTGGTGTTAGTTAACACCTTCTGGATTGGTTCATGAGATTTTTCTTCTGATTCTCCATCTCTGAATATTCAGGTCAACGGATCTTGATTCATGGCGAAGCAAGCCTACGCAACGAGCAGCCTCATAGTCGGGTACGCCTTGTGCTCCAGCTTGCTGGCCATAATCAACAAGTACGCCATCACCAAGTTCAGCTACCCTGGTCTCCTGACTGCCCTTCAGTACCTGACATCAGTGGCTGGTGTATGGATCCTGGGGAAGCTCGGTTTCCTCTACCATGATCCCTTCAACCTCCAGACTGCCAAGAAGTTTGCCCCTGCTGCACTTGTCTTCTACCTTGCCATTTTCACCAACACACATCTCCTGAAGCATGCCAATGTAGACACCTTCATAGTGTTCAGATCCCTGACTCCACTTCTGGTGGCTATTGCGGACACCACATTTCGGAAGCAGCCATGTCCTTCCAAGTTAACATTCTTATCCCTGGTGATTATTTTGGGAGGCGCAGTTGGCTATGTGATGACAGATTCGGCATTTACACTCACAGCCTACTCATGGGCACTCGCTTATCTGATCACCATAACTACTGAGATGGTGTACATAAAGCACATGGTGACAAATCTGGGGCTGAACACTTGGGGATTTGTGTTCTACAACAATCTTCTTTCACTGCTAATGGCACCCGTGTTCGGTTTTTTGACAGGGGAGCACCTGTCCATCTTCAGAGCTATCGAATCAAGAGGACAAAGCTGGTTTGAGTTTGATTCTTTTGTGGCTGTTTCCTTGTCCTGCGTGTTTGGGTTGCTTATCAGCTTCTTTGGTTTCGCGGCGAGAAAAGCGATCTCTGCCACAGCGTTTACAGTGACAGGTGTGGTCAATAAGTTCCTCACAGTTGTGATCAATGTAATGATCTGGGACAAGCATGCCAGCACTTTTGGTCTGGTTTGCTTACTCCTGACTCTCGCTGGTGGAGTGTTCTATCAGCAGTCTGTTACTAAAGGGAATTCTGCAACGCAGCCTGTGGTGGCTGCGAAGCAAGGTAAAGTTGATGATGATGGAGCAGGGTTGGATGAAGAGAAGCAAAGCTTGGTGTCATCTCCGAAGGTTGCCTGAAGTACATGATCCCAGTGATGTCCAATTTTGTTTACTTTTCTTAAGATTTACCAGTGATATACTCTAGGAGATTCAGTGGAAGCATTGTTGCTGTAAATGCAGTAGCTCAGTGTTTATGTGTGTCATTGCGCCCTGTTTAGGGCTAGTTTGGATGTTGCAATATTTGAAAACTACAGTTTTTAAAGTACCACATAAAATACTACAGTATATCAATACCACAGTTCATTAAAGTATTCGGAAAAACATGGTATGTTTGGTAGTTGCAGTATTTTGTGGAGTATTCTCCACAGATAATACTTGTCAGGCTAATAAGTTCCGATCGGTGACCATAATACACGTTAGTGGAATTCTGACCTTTTGTTTGCTTGAGAAGTTTTTTCATTTACATCTAGCACTCTATCATAGGAATAATTATTTTTATGCTATTGCAATTGTTCTCAATCTAAGAACTGCCATTTCAAAAATGCCAATACTAAATCTGTCATCAATGTTACAATTCTTATACATGTTTTCCATTGTTAGATTTTTTTCATTAAGTGTTACAATCTTTTGGCCCTCTGGTACTTCATCTTCAAGCCTGACCAAATCCGCCACATCACTTCGGCCTTAGTACTACGTCATTTCTCGCAACAGATCGCAACAATGATTTATGACGGTACCTAAGTTAGAACTCTTTGTAGTCGTGGGTGGCCATGGCGACCATTGGGATAACAAGATTGTGACAACTAGTATCAGGACTGACTTCATTTTACATCGTTCCCGTTTTAGAACACCCAAGGTCACCATAGGTGACATAGCTTGTCTATCTGGATACTGTATACCCAAGGCAGGCTATAAAGTCAAGATCCTGGGGAGAAGTAGGGTGGAACAACAATCACATAGCAATATCACTGTTCATATAGGCAAAATAGATTTAGGTTAGTAGCTAAATGTGGAGAGTGAGTCGATTTTAAGAATTCTGAAGGTTAAGTAGAGGTTCGATAGTTGAGTGGGTTACGTAGATTTAGGTAGTGTTTGGCGGGACTTCTACTTGTTGAAAAAACAGTTTATTTTGAATGTTGATGAAAAGACGTCTTATGGTTATATCCTGGTTTTAGTTCTTTTTTGAGAAACGACTGAATTAATAAGATGTTGTATAAGTATGTCATTTTTGGCACAACTTCTACTTATTTAAAGAAAAGGAATTGTACCAGAATATGTGAGGGAATAAAGTGAATTTTTTCCTTGTCCAAATTACCGCCGTCTTCAAGCTCTAGATGTGAGACGCTCTGTGAAGGCGAGGGAGCCCATGGCCGCATGGCGCACCATCTCAACATCTCGAGTCGTCCAGGAAGTTTAATGGCCTCCCGTCCATTTCATGGCTGCATTTCCAGGCCGAGCCCAGGGGCACCTCGGGCTAGGTTGTTCTAAACTTCTAATCAGGCACGACACAGAAATGTCGCCATGGCTGCGGCAAGGGAGATGGGTTCCCGCCTGACTCATCTTTGTCGTAGTGTTGTGGAACGGAGAGCCACATATCTGGTCAGGGGATTCGCCATAGGAGTTCCTACATTAGACCAGCCTACCAAACTGAATTTGAATATGGACTCACGGAAACGGGATTAGCTGAGCATACAGTGGTGGTCAGCCTGCTAATGGGTCGAGAGCAAGAAGCCCAAACCAAACCGGTGTACCAGATCATGTCAAACCAGCCCTAAAAATCTTGTAATTTTCTGTGATTGTCCAGAAACATGAGAACAATTTAATTACTTTAACTAAAATCACTAAAAATACTATGTAAGTTTGAAACGAAAATTGTTTAAAGTTCATAGCTTTAAGGGCCGTTAGGCGCCTTCTAATACTCCCTCCATCCAAATATGATTACCATATTTTCTTGTCTCACGGGGGTCAAGGAAAAATAAAACTTACACCATAATGGCTTTGTTGAAGTGTTCGATACGACACTTCCCCTGGTCTGCTCGGAAGCAGTCCACGGAGGTTCTTTTTTCAGTAGGGCTAGTGAATCTCAAAGCTCTGAGCACAATGGCGAGAGAGACACGAGGATTTACGTGGTTCGGGCCGCCGGAGCGTAAAACCCTACGTCCACGGGAATGCTTGGTGTATTACTTGCTCATGCGTGAGAATGAGTTGGCTGGGTCACGAACTCTTTGCCCGAAGGCTGCCCCGGTCCTTTTATAGCTCAAGGTCGGGGCAGTCACAATGCGGCCCGGGGCCCGACAAGTGGCCCCACGGCTATATGTGCCTATACATGATCTAGGCACTTACAACTACACGTATCGTTGTTGTCGGTGGAGTTACGGTGCGCCGCATGTCCCGTCGAACGCCTCTGTCCGCGTAGCAGGTGATGATAAAGTACCTGTCTTGTCGTCGCGTCTCCTTGCTCTGCAGGGCGGCTCAGCGCCGTTGGGAGGCACTGTTGCGCCATCACGCCTCGTCGCCCTGTCTTTCACAGTAATGGCGAACAAACAGAGGGCGGAGGCGTGTGCCGTGCTCCATGCTTCTGGGGAAGGAGCGAGCCTTCAATGCTCGGCCTAGCAGCGCTCCTTCCTCTTTACTCCTTGGGCATCTTATCCGTTGGTCGTCAGAGTGACGTTCGGGCGGATGGCCCCCGAGACACGCGTCTCCACCAGAGCCGTCTTGTGGAGCACTGGGTGGTCCGGAGTTGTTGGGCACGTGGCAGCATCGGAGTCCTCCCATGCCGGAGGTCGGATCCGGAACTGCAGGACACATGGCACACCCGGAGCCTTCCCCAGGGGGAAGGTACACCTAGAGTCGCTGCTCACATGGCAGCACCGGAGGCCTCCATGCTAGAGGTTGGATCCGGAGCTGCAGTACGCGTGGCACCTCCGGAGCCCTTCTGGCTGGGGGGTGTGGCTCGGAGGTTCCGGGCACGTGGAAGTGTCGGAGCCCTCCTTGGGGTGGATGGGGTCCGGCACTACTGGACACGTGTCGTCTCCTGAGCCACCCTTGGCCGGTAGTGAGGCTCAGAACCTGAAGATACGTTGCTACATTAGGACAGCCCATGGGGCCCATGGTGCGTGGCTTACACTGGGGCCCGCCTAAGCTCGGAAGGCGGGGCCCAGGTGCTTTTTACGCACTACACGGGGGTACCCGGTTCGCAGGGTACCGACAGTGGCCCCCGAGCCCATCTCGGGGGAGGTATTGAGCCTACAGGTGGGGCCCCTATCTCTTCCGCGTGGTGGTTTTTGAACTTGCAATTTTTTCTGGGAATCGAGGCGACGGCGTGACTCCCGCGTAGTGGGCGAGCGGCCGTTCCTGGGAGATGAAGAGGATGCTTGCCCTCGGTCAAAGAGACTTCCCTGTCGTCATGAACAGGCGTCTCTTCATTGCTGGAGGGTCGTGGGGGTGCACGTTTTGTGTAGCTGCTGCACCGTCCGCATCGGTTCCCTGCACGACCCCTGTTCTCTCTCTTGTGAGGCTTTATCGGGGAACCACCTTTCCCCACCTTAACCGCGCTGCCCTTTGCTCATACTAACTGCCAGTGGGCCCCGTACCTCCGCTCTCGACGGTTCGGTCGATGAAGGTTCGATTATTTCGGGCACATCTCGATTGGCGGTTCTCGAGGGATCTAGGGTAAATAAAGAGACCCTCTGCTGCTAACAGGAGTCCTCTCCTCCATTTGTCTTCTTGCGCTTCATCTTCTCGCTTTACCCTCCTGCTCCAATGGCGTCGAACCTCCGAGAGTCTCGTCTCAAGAGTGCTAGCGACGTGAGGCGCGTGAGGCGCTTGGTTGGCTGGCAGGCGCCTCAGTACGATGGGAGAGTTCACTGCAGGTCCCTCCCACTCGTAGACCTAGAGCCCTGCGAGATCGTTGTCTTCCTCGGGTACATTCTGGCGAGGCTCGCCTTCCCTGCTTCTTCCTTCTTTCTGACTCTGCTGGGGTCTTACGAGCTCCAGCTTCATCACTTGACGTCGCACTCCCTCGTGCTGCTATCGATTTTCGTCCATCTTTGTGAGATGTTTGTGGGGGTGCGGCCATCGGTGCGGCTGTTCCAGGCGTTCTTCGTCCTTCGGTCGTCGGGGAGGAGCTCAAGCTTCCTAGGTGCCTACTACTTCCAACACCGCAACAGTCCCGTGACAACGTACATCTCTCCTCTTTTAGCAAGGGGCGGCACTGGAGGGAAGACTGGATCATCATGAAGACCGACGTCTACGATCGGCAGGATCTGCCGACTTCTCCTCCTTCGGCCACACGAACTGACTCGGAGGAGGCACCACACCTTGAGAGCATCTATTCCTGTGAGACCTATGTGTGCTGAATACATTGGCTATGCCGATAAAAGTTTTGAATTCTGCCAAAACACTCCCTTTGTAAAGGTCCGACTCTAGGTCCGAACTCCGACAAGATCGGACGTAAGGTCCGACTTGCTATGGCTAGGTCCGATATGTGTTTGGTTAGCTCCAGCGGTAGGTCCGACTAGCTTTGGTAAGTTCCAGTGCTAGGTTCTGCTAGCTTTGGTAAGCTCCGGCTCAAGGGCCGGTTAGCTTTGGCAGAGCTAAATCACAATAGTTCTGTTTTTACCATGCAAATGTTTCGAACTTGCTTTACATCTATGGAAAGTTTGCTTAGTATTATTTTACTAAATTTTTGAAGTGTTATGGCTGTTTACGGTGGTTAACATTTTGCTATGGTTTGTAACATGCTTATGTGAGGTGTTCACGTAAGGTGTTGTGGTTTTCGGAACTAATGTGAGTCAAGTCGCGGACTTGTGCTCGAAAGTATTGGTTGTTTATTCATGTGCAGGTGTTGCTTGAGTTCAAGATATAGCTGGTGACGGGATCCATTGAACTAGTCTTAGAGAGAAGATGAGGTTCAACAACCATGTTCGGGAGGAATTGTGGTTGAGTTGATTTTGGGAGGTCGCGCAACATGTTTAGATCAAGAACAACATGAAGGTATCGTTGACGTTGTTGGAAGGTATTTGCACGTGTGCAAGGAGTGTATAGACGTGGTAACATGGTTCCAAGGCGTGATGAAGAGATGTGGACGTAAAGAATTGGTAGGAAATGTCCAACCGACTGGATTATGAACTCAGGCTGCGGCTGAGTCGGTTATGGCTCAAATATGAAAAGATTTGAGTTGGTTATGATAGGATTTTGTGTGGGACATGAAATTGAGTTGTTTTAGGAATGTGGGATATGTTCTTAAGGTGTTTGGAAGTCTTAAGATTGCTTCTATCTACGTATAGAAGAGTCTTGAGCAGTTATGGAAAGTTTCGATTCAGAAAGTGAGTATGATTAGAGTACTAGTTTGAATTGGGTTGGTCTCCGGGCTGGTTATATAAGCAAGGGAGACCAGAGCTCGTTTCAAGATGACCTTGGGCTGTTCCTCTTATGTTTTGATCAATAAAATTCATAATTTAGAGGAGCTTTTGTGCCTTGTTCGTCCGACTTTTTTTGTCAAGTCTTTCTCGTCGAGTTTTTGGATAGCACGACAGTGCTTCGGTGTTTTGATCATAACTCGAGTTTTATAGATCTAATTAATGTGATTCTTTTTGGGTTGTCTTCACAACTTGATTATCTATCATCTTTGAAAATTTCACGGTCATTGGATTTGTAGTTTCTGATCTACTCAAGTTTCTTTGCAGTGTTGCAGATCTGATTTTTACTCGAGTAGAACAGATTGACCCTCGTTTGATCTTTCGATCATAACTTGAGTTTTTCTTGACGGATTTCGGTGACTATTGTTGTCTTATTTTTGTGACTTAATTTTCTTTAATATATACCACTTTTGTCACGGTTGAACACATTTAGATCAGTCGCGTACACGGTTTCTTTAACAGATTGATTTTCTGCCGAGGGGGTTTTTGTTGCTTCCGTTAAAAAGTTTAAATCTACCATTCACCCCCCTCTGGTAGATTTTCACGTGCTCTTCGATCCTACAATTTCCAGGTGCTGGCGAGGATTAAGTTCCTGGCAAACCAGGGCCTGTCCTCGCTGATGGTGTTGGCCGACTTCCTAGGCTGGCGCATCGCTCCGAGCCGTTGTCGCGCGGTAATGACTCACTCGCCTGGAGCATGGTCCCGAGACCAACCTGAAGACAGAGCTCCTGGACGTCTTGTTGGGGACAATATGTGCCCACGTTGGGGCTGGCCCAATCTCCGACGACCTCATTATCACTCTGGCGTCGTGTCTGCCCATCTTCATGAACCAGGGGCTGAGATCGCAGCTACTAAGGATGATGTCGACACTAGACAACATCGACGTTGCTCCTGGGCAGGTCGGTGATGCTTCCCATGGATAACGATCCATGGGGCGACTGGAGCAAGTGACGGAGGTGCCGCCTCCTCTGATCCAACCTGGGCTGCTCCAAATATTGCTACGTCGGGTTCCGCTGCTCCGACTTCCTCCACCCCGATCTTAGATAGAGGGAAGGGGAAGGCGCTCGTGCCCCCCCCCCCCCAGCCTAGCTCTTCCGAGAAGAAGTGGAGGCTGACCTGCATGGACGGGTGCTTTGCCTCTGCTCCTAGCCCTGTGATGCCCGCGGCAGCCCCGAGCATACCCGAGGTTGTACTAGGGGGCACGACCAGGGGTGGCGCGACCGGCCCCGCATCCACGCCCATAGGAGGTACTTCTGCAACTCTAGCGCCTCCTCCGCCGACGAAGAGGCCGGTTGCAGCCGGAGGTTCCGGTGGCTCTGGAGGCCCGAGCAAGCGTCTCCGGGACGCTTCATAGGATTTCGCCGGCCCTAGGTAGGTCATCCGAGGCCGTACTTTACCGCTTGTCCTGTTTTTCTATGCCTTGAGGTTGACTGCTAACCTCTGTCTTCTACGCAGGACTCCATCCGCAGGAGCTCCTGGGGGCGCTCTAGTGCGTGTGGTGCCCAGCAGTCTGTCGGCAGCTTCCGGGACTGCTCCAAGTCAGGGTGCGGACCCTCCCATGCCAATGATGTCCACGCCTCCTACCTCTTCTTCGGGTTCAGCTGTCGCTGGACCAGGAGCAAGGAGCCATCCGGGAGGAGAAGGAGCGCCTGATTGGCTGGGAAAGGCTACTCAAGCTCCGGACTCGGGAGGCACAGAGGAGGTTGGAGGCGAAGGAGGCTCGTCTGCGAGAGGAGCAAGAGCTGACAAACCGGCAGCGGTACTTGGTCGATCGGGTGGACGAGCAGTCCAAGAAGTTATGGGCAGAAGCCCAGGAGGCCCACCGGACAACCAACAATCGCCTTGCCTCCATGGAGGAGCTGTGGCTAGTGATGACTCGTCGTGGGGCCGCCATAGGCGAGCGTGAGCGTGAGCTGGCGGCGAAGGAGGAGGAGGCTTTGTCGCGCTTGCAGCGGGAGCAGGATGAGTTGAAGTCTCGGACCGACAACTTGGACCGCCAGCAGGCCTCTCTAAACAAGGTGCGGGAGAGGCACGCGAAGGAGTACCAGGACCTCCGGGCTGCAGAGTCCGACGTCTCGCTCCGTGAGGAGGGACTGCATCGTCGTGCCCGCGAGCTTGATGCTCGAGTGGCGTCGTTGGCTGCCGAGGAGAAAAGAATTTCTAGCGCGACGTAGCAACCCTAGCAGCGGCTCGACGCGAACTTCAGGAGCTCTGGGCCTCGCGCACGGCAGAGGTCCAGCAAGTCTTGGACTTCTTGGGCCGTGCTGAGTCACCTCTGGTGCCCTTTGGCTTCAGCCCTGTGCGCGTCGGCGAGCCTTCGCAGGAGATGAGCCAAGTGCTCCCTGCGCTCGACTCTACAGGCTTGAAGATGTCATCGTTGGAAGACGTTGTCGTTGACATGCTAGAGAAGGAGGGAAAATCCCTGGCTAAGGAGGGTGCGACACATGTGTTGACCTGCTTCCAGAGCTGGGACCCCCTGTGTCTCCCTAGAGCTAGTCATCAAAGGCTCCATCGCTGCGAGGGAGGCGACAGACCGGTCTGCAGTTGAGGACCTAGTAGCTCTCATCACGAGGCGGTTTATGTGTAAAACGGGAGAGTCCTAGACGGGCCCCGACTCTTCTATCTTTTCCTTTATCTTTTGCGTTTTGTCTTGTATCCCTGTGATGAATGAAAGACTTTTTAGTGGCCTTTCATCTTGCTTGGCTTGACCAGTTGTGATGGCCTCTTGGCAGGTGCGCCCATGTAATTGGGGACACCTGCCAAAAAGGTACAAGACATCAGCTTTGGACCCTTAGGGAGACTCCGGCCTCGGGGATCTGTGAGTGGCCCCCTCGGAAGGCTGAGGTTCTAGCCTCACGGATCGGAGACCTGTCCGGAGCGACAGGGCAGGGCATACACGCTCATGGCACAGGGCAAGTTACGCGGGGTTCGGATGGGGGCTTCCTATTGGCACCACCGGATCCAACCAGGAAGGTTACCAAGGGCGGTCCGAAGACAATTACAGGTGCTTCTGACGTTGCCTCCTATCGCACAATTTTGGCCAAGGGCAAGGCAAAGAAATACAAATATGTACACGTTGAGATGTGTGGAAAAAATACACACGTGCTCAAAAGGGAGGCTACCGTTCCCTTTTTAGTAGCGGTACATAGGAGGAGTCAGGTTGTACAAAGGTCTGAATGACCTATCCCGGAGTAGCAAGGGCAGCCGGGCCACCCCCGAAGTTTGTCCATCGGGGCACCGGTCCAAGTCTCTGTGGCCCCTTTTCAAGGAAAAGCGCCTTACCTAAGCTACGAGTAAAACTTGCGGAGGTGCTCAATGTTCCAAGGATTTGGAATCGGGTTGCCATCCTCCGTCACTAGGCAGACGCATCCTGGTCGGCATACTTGTGTCACCCGAAAGGGTCCTTGCCAATGGGGGGAAAGCTTGTTAGACCCCTCCCGGGTAAGTATTCGTCAGACCACGAGGTCACCGACATGTAGCTCTCTGCTCCTCACGGACCGCTAGTGGTAACGTCGGAGCGCCTAGCGGTACCACACGTTTCAGATTTCCGTTTGCCATCTGTGCTCCTCGACGAGCTCAAGATCTTCTCGCCGGGCCTGGTCCTGCGTGGCTTCCTCGTATGCCTTGACACGAGGGAAGCCCAAGGTGATCTCCGGTGGGAGGACGACCTCAGCTCCGTAGACCAGGAATAAGGGAGTCTCCCATGTGGCTTGGCTGGGTGATGTCCGGCTAGCCCATAGTGCGCACGCACTACAAGAAACACAACAATTTACGATGGCCATATTAATTTACGACGACTCTTAGGGTGGGCCGTCGTAAGTTAAATTGATTACGAGAGCCAACTCTAGCCGTCGTAAATAAAAAGTTGTTTACGACGGCTTCACCTAGGCCGTCGTATAAATAACTTGTTATTTACGACGGCTAGGGCTTGGCCGTCGTAAATAAGTCTTATATACCCGCGGGCCTGGGTCGGCGTGGGCATTCACGCCCGCGCCAACCTGAGCCCCCGCCGCCGCGCCCGAGCGCCACCCCGCCCGCCGCCCGAGCCGCCGACGGACCCCGCCGCCCCGCCCTCCACCCGGTCACCGCCGCACCGGCCTCCGCAGCCCCGGCCGCGGCCTCCCAGTCTGCAGCCGCCCCGGCCGCAGCTGCCCCGGCCTGCGCAGCACCGGATTCCGCCGACCCGGCCGCCGCAGCCACCGCGCCGCATCCTACATGGATAAGGTGAACATGGTCCAAAGTTGATTGATTATTTGTTCAAATTTAAGTTGTTTAATTGATTCATTAGTTGTTCAATTGATTGATTAGTTATTTAATTTAGTAATTGATTGATTTTAGTTATTTTAGAAATTGTTTCTAATTTTAGTTATTTAATTTAGTTAATTGATTCATTAGTTGTTTATTTGATTCATTAGTTGTTTAATTGATTGATTAGTTATTTAATTAAGTTAATTTATTAGTTGATAGATTTTAGTTATTTTAGATATTTAATTTTGCTTTATTCCCCGGCCACGCCACGGCCTGCCGCCGCCCCGCCGTGTACCGCCGTCCCGCGTCCCGCCCCGCCGCAGCGCCGCACCGCGCCCCGCTCCGCCGCTGCCGCCGCAGCGCCGCCCCGCGACCTGCCGCAGCCCGCCGCAGTGCCGCCCCGCGCCCCTGCCGCAGCACCACCCCGCCCCGCCGCGCTGCTCCACGCGCTGCCTAGCCCCACCGCGCTACCACGTCGCTGCACCGCCCGGCCCTGCCGTTCGTCGCGCTGCACGCCGCCGCGCCGTGTCGTTCCGCCTCCACGCCGTGCGCCACCCGCCTCGCCGTGTGCCGCTTGCCGCACCGCCTCCACCGTGAGGTAAGCTACCTGCCTCCCTCCCTCCTCGGCTGGCGACCCCATGGTCGGCCATCGGCGCCCCCCATGCCGGCCTCCATTACCGGCCATGGAGGCAACCGAGGAAGCTCGGTTTTTTTAATTACCAATTGTTTAGTGGCTAATTGTTTAGATTATGCTTATTTGGGTTTGATTGTTTAGTTGCTAATTATTTAGATCTAGATGAATTGATATGCTTAGGTTTAATTATTGCCTAGGTTTATTTGAATTGCTAGCTAGGTGTAATTTTTTTAATTGATTAGAATTGATAAGCTTGTTAACTATGGTAATTATGCTTGTTTAGATGAATTGTTAATTGCTTAGATGATTAATGTATATGAGTTAATAGTATAATTAATTATTGTTTAATTATTATTTTGATTGTTTGAGTGTTTAAGTACTATATGTACATAAATGGGCTTCGGACCGGTTTGGCCCGACACAACCCATTTAGTGCCTGACACGACCCATTTAGTGGTAACGTATGCGTCTACACAAACACGGGGTGAACAATCTAGGCCGCCTCACCCTGCCGCCGCGCCTTCCCGCCGCCACGCCCCGCCCTGTCGCTGTGTCGCCACCGCCGCCCCACCGCTCCGCCTCTTGGGGCATAACTTAGGACGGCTGACCCACTTCTCTGTCTCTCTCTCTCTCTCTCGTTCTTTCCTTCTCTATCTCGTTCTTTCCTTCTCTCTCTCGTTCTTTCCTCTCTCTCTCTCTCTCTCTCTTTTAAATGACTCAAAAATGAAAGATTGACGTAAACCTATACAATATGCATCACCCGTTTCGAACGTGTTACGCATGTGAGGCGTGTAGGTTCGAAATTGTCCCTTTTTGGACAGCCTGGGAGTGACTGAGAGGGTGTGCTTATGATGAGACGCGAGGTCTGGATTTGGACGTAGTTTCGACAGCGTAACCTTAATGTTCTCTGCTGCACCATTTTCGGGCGTGCAGTTGGAGAACAACGGGGTTATGCTGCCGAAATTTCCTCTGAATCTAGACCCTGTGTCTTGTCATAAGCACGTTCCTCTCGGTCACTCTTGGGTGGGTTTAGGATCTATCCTTTCCAATAGATGTAGGGCAGTGACATAAATAAATTATAAAGTAACTATAATTTCCTTAACATTAAACTGCAGATTCAAACATGGGTGAGGACCGTAGTTGGATGTATACCGGTTGGAAGAACAGTTCTGGTGGTCACTCGGATGAGTGGTTCGCCAAGACAAATGCTTTTGTAGATTGAGCTTTTTTATCGTCAATGATCGGTAACGTGCAGTGTCATGTACGAAATGCCGAAATACCAAGTTTTTGGAAAAAATGACGGTCTCGATACACTCGTGTTGAAACGGTTAGATGCCACATTATGATGTGTGGACCTTCCACGACGAGACAACTTGTGTCGAGGATGGAGAGGGTCCGACGAGAAGCACACCTATGGCGTCGATGGTTAATTGCGTTTGGCTAAACGCATGATAAGTGTATTACAAGTTCGTTTATGTGTTCATAATATATTTATCTTACTAACTCGTATCTACAGGAGCGAGAGACCGGTCACGGGCCTAGCGCGACCTAGGTTTGGAAGAAAGGTCACAAAGGAAGTGACCCATCGCAGCCGGGGCAGTGCAGTCAGGTCGCGACCGATCTGGTAAGTTTTCCAAATTCTTTAATTTAATTATAACTAATATTATTATTTACATGCTTACACCATTTCTATATTTTATTAGAAAAGTACGGCCAGGAGGTCGTCAAAATATGAGGTGAAGGGTACGATTGGGAAAACACGCCAATCGACCCTCAAGCCTCGTATGCATGCAGCGGCAGGAAGGCCCATGGCCGGTGAGTTGGTTTCTTTGATTTATGTTTTTAACTCTTCCTTCTTTTACTTATTATTTTTCTTTCTTTTGTAGGTTTGCCATTTTTGATGGAGTTATCGACTCGAGGTCGGCGCGACCTGCGAGAGGCACTTCATCGACGCAGGCTTCGTCGGTTGGGCCGCGAGTGACCGTCTCTCACAGAGGGACATGGAGTTCCGTGCCATGCAGGAGGCTCTGACGCGGATCCAGGAGGAGCTCGACAGGACGAGGGCAATCCAGGAGTACCAACTACATGGCCCAGATGCAGGCAGCGATGGAGGTAAGTAATTTAAATTACTGTAGTTTACTTTTATAGCATTTAAGTTATATATATGTTCTAATATTTTGCAATTATATGCCTTAGCTCGATAAAACGGCCAGCACATCACGGTTCGTGAGTGGCAGCCGCCACAAGCGACCCCGTCACAGGAGCCCGCGACATAGGTGCCTCTCGTACAAGTAATAAACTCTTTAATATTGTATTATTCATTTAACATAGGGAGAGAGATAAAGAGAGATAGAGTGGTACAAAAGGGAGAGAGAGAGTGAAAGAGAGGGTGAGAGTGAGATGGAGAGACGGAGTGTTACAATAGAGGGAGAGAGAGAGTGCGAGAGAGAGGGTGAGAGTGAGAGTGACAGAAAAAGAGGATGGATGGTACAGAGATAGAGGAGCAGAGTGAGAGAGAGGATGAAAAGTAGAGAGAGACGAAGAGTGTGAGAAAAAAGAGAAAGGCATAGATATCTGAATCCAAAATATGTCTAACTACTCATGTGTTTTGCAGGGTTCGGCGACGAAGGCTTCGACTCCATCGCCACAGCTACCGGTTCCGGGAGGGACACGAGGAGACAGTTTCTTCGGCTCCGGAGGTAGTCGAGGGGATAGTGTGTACCTCTTTTGTGTTTTGTGTTGTGTTTGATGCGTATACCTCTGTTTAAGACTGTTTATTGCTACTATGAGTGTATATTGTCTCTATTGTCTGTTCTGTGAGCTGGCCATCAAGCCAGGTTAGTCAGTTTTTGTTTTTAAAAAAGTTTACAAACATAACTTACGACAGCCACTACCCACAAGCCGTCGTAAGTTAGCCTCTGCTACTTACAACGGTCACCAGAACCGTCGTAAGTTAGCCTCAGTTACTTACGACGGCACTGAGCAAGCCGTCGTAAGTAAAGTGGCTTGGACCACCACGTGGCCTAGGCCGTTACTTACGACGGATGCGTGACGCCGTCGTAAGTTAGCTTATTTACGATAAAATAATTACCTCGGCTCGTCACCGTCGTAAGTAACGAAATACCATCGTAAGTTAGCTACTTATGACGGTTTATGACTTAATTACGATGGCTCCGACCGTCGTAAGTCGGTCGTATCCCTGTAGTGACGAAAGCTCCTCAATCCAGTTGGAACCATGCTTTTCCAGGTCAGCGTAGGTACGTGTCCTGAGTCCCCTGAGTATCTCAGCATTGGCTCTCTCGACCTGTCCGTTGCTCTCTTGGTGGGCAGTGAACGCATAACGGACCTGGATACCAAAGTCTTCACAGTATCCTTGAAATACTTCACTGGTAAACTGGGTCCCGTTGTTCGTAATGATCCTGTTCGGGACCCCAAACCTGCGTATTATTGACTTGATAAACTTTACTACGGACTGCTTGTTGATGGTGACTATAAAGGTTGCTTTCGGCCACTTGGTGAACTTGTCTACGGCGACGTAGAGGTACCGGTACCATCCGACGGCCCTGAGGAATGGCCCCAGGATATCCAGCCCCCATACTGCAAATGGCCATGAGGGCGGAATCATTTGCAGCGTCTGCGCCGGTGTGTGGATCTGCTTAGCATGGAACTGACACGCCTTGCGTCTCTTGACTAGCTCGACGGCATCCAGGAGAGCTGTCGACCAGTAGAAGCCATGCCGAAAGGCTTTACCGACCAGCATGCGGGACGAAGCGTGGTTGCCGCACTCGCCTCCATGGATCTCTCCGAGTATCTCGCAGTCCTCCTCCCGGATTATGCACCTCAATAGAATGATGTTGGCACCACACCTGTAGAGATCCCCATCCTCCAGTGTGTATCTTTTAGCCATACGAATGATGCATTCAGCGGATATATGTTCATCAGGAAGGATATTTTCTTTCAAGTAGGCCCTGATCTTCGTGATCCATGCATCGGGTCCTGCTTGAGCATTTAGATCTTGGGCGTCGGGTTGCACGGATTCCCTAGCAACGCATACAATCCTTGGCGGGCGCCATGGTTGCAGGGCCGCCAGGACTGCCAGCTTCGATATGCTGGACTCGCCCCCTTCGCCTTGTTCGGCAGGACAGGCTGTTGGACGCTGTTCAAACACGCCTTCGGGGACTATGGCCCATGTAGAGGCTTTTGTGGAAAGGTCGTCTGCTACCGCATTGTCGACGCGGGGGACATGGCACAACTCCAAGATCTTCTGCACATGGATAAGGTAGGCAGCTAGTTGAGGGTGATTACAGGAGCATTTACGTCTGACTTGTTTGATGACAAGCTGAGAGCCACCTTTGACTAGCATCTGCCGCGCGCCCAGAGACAGGGCGGTACTCATTCCAGATATGAGGGCCTCATATTCTGCCATGTTGTTTGTAGCCTTGAAGTCGAGGTGCACCATGTATTTGAACTGCTCCCCCACTGGTGAGATGAGCAGGACCCCCGCTTCGGCTCCCTGCTTTCACGAGGAACCATCGAAGTAGAGTGTCCAGTGGGGTCCAGTGAGTACTGGAGGTCTGGGCTCCAGGTCTCCGTCGTCTTGACCCCCTGGACGTCATGGAGGCGGGGTCCATTCTGCCACGGAGTCCGCCTGCGCCTGGCTCTTGATGGCGTAGCACGGTAATAAGTCGAGGTCAAACTCCGCCACCTCAGATGCCCACTTTGCTATGTTCCCCGTTGCGTTGGGGCTATGGAGTACTGCCTTCAGTGGGTAGGTCGTTACTACCGACACCCTGTGAGCTTGGAAGTAGTGGCAGCGCTTACTTGACGCTATCAGCACTGCATAGAGCAACTTATGGACCTCCGAATACCGTGTCTTGGAGTCGTGGAGGACCTCGCTGATGTAGTAGACCGATTGTTGGGTGGTTCCGACCCTCCCGGGGGTGTCCGGAACACTTTCCTCCATTGGCAAGAGGTCTACAACTTCTTGCTCTGAGTGTCCGGCCCCCAGGAGCTGGGACCCAGAAGCATCCTGGGCTGGGGTTACGTCAGGCTCCCCTACTGGACCTGGGTTCTGAGATTCGCGACCAATCTTAGGCTCTGTGTTTGGTGCTTGGGGTCGCTCAGGTTATGGTCGTTCAGCGACCAGAACCATGCTGATAACTTCTTCCTTTGCGGAAGTATAAAACAGCAGATGCTCACCCGGCTCTGGGGCGACCATGATTGGTAGCGAGGTGAGGTAGTGCTTTAGCTCTTGGAACGCCTTGTCAGCCTCTTTGGTCCAGACAAAAGGTCTGGACTTATGTTGAAGCTTAAAGAACGGGAGGGCATGCTATGCTAGTCGGGGGATGAAACGACTAAGTGCGGCAAGGCACCCGGTGAGCTTCTGAACGTCTTTGACTCAGGTGGGGGGGGTCACATCATCTCTATAGCCTTGATCTTGTCGGGGTTAGCTTCAATTCCTCGGTGTGAGACCAGGAAACCGAGGAGCTTCTCGATAGGAACTCCAAATACGCAATTATCCGGGTTTAATTTCGTCCGAGTAGCGTGTAACTTATGGAAGACTAAGGCTAAGTTGTCCAATAGAGATGTATGTGACTTGACCTTCACCATGATGTCATCAACGTACACCTCCACTAGTTCCCTTATCAGAACCCCGAATGTCTTATGCATGGCACACAGAAAGGTAGGCACGGTGTTTTTAAGGCTATATGTCATAGAGACATAACAATAAAGGCCGTCTACTGTTATGAAGGCAGTGTGCTCTTCATCTTCCTTAGACATAGGTATTTGATGAAAAATGGAATAAGCATCTAGGAAGCACAACAGATCACAGCCAGAAGTAGAATCTACAATTTGATCTATTCGTGGGAGGGGAAAAGGGTCTTTATGACATGCCTTGTTCAGACTGGTGTAGTTGATGCACATCCGTAGCTTCCCGCCAGCCTTGGGTACCACGACAGGGTTGGCCAACCGTCTCGGGTGGTGGACTTCTCGAATGAAGCCGACGTCGAGCAGCTTCTTGATCTCTTCATGAATGAGGTTCCGCCGCTCAATGGACTGCTTCCGAGGCTTGTGCATCACCAGTTTAGCGTTGGGGTGGATCTTCAGATGGTGCTCGATCACCTCCCTGGGGATCCCAGGCATTTGCGATTGTTGCCAAGCAAACATATCGACATTAGCCTGGAGGAAGGTGATGAGCGCGAGTTCCTATTTGCTACCTAGGTTTCCCGCAATGCGGGTGGTCTCGGCAGCGCTCTCACCTATCTGGATAACCCTGACCGGATCTCCTCCGCACCCGAGGGCTGTATGCGGGGCACGGTGTGACACCCTCATTTCTGGTGTCAGCATATATTCATGTTTTATGAAGAGAAAACATTTTTAGAAACGTAGGAACAGAGAAAAATATCGAAAAGATAGCCAGTAAGATCCGAATCCAGTCCACAAAGAGCGTCGAAGACAACTTCCGCGGCCCGCTGGCTACGTGGCGTGTTCGGAGCTCATCCCTGCGAAGTGGGGAGAGGTCCGCCGCTAAAATGGCTACGTGGCAGGCTCGGGGCTCATCTCCGCAAAAGGGGAGGGGTCTGACCCTATGGGACACGTGTTGCCCTAAGCTAGCCTCTGCGGAAGAAGCAAAGGCATTTTCCGCAGGACACATGTCACCTTCAGAGCTAGTCACCACGGAAATTAGAGGACCAGTCGCACGGGATACGTGTCGATCTCGGAGCTCACCACCGAGAGGTCCGGTTCTATTGAACACATGTCGCTACCGGAGCTTATCTCCAGGAGTTTCGTCACTGTTGGACACGTGTCTACCTCGGAGCTCGTCTCCGAGGAAAGAAGAGAGGAAAGGTCCGACACTAACACGTGGCATGTGCGGAGCCACCTCCGAATAATAGAGGAGGTCCCGACCGCTACGATACGTGGCGCACGCGGAGCTCACCTTCGAAGGAGAGGGGAGTCTTGCTCACTTGACACGCGGCACAACCGGAGCTCGTCCCTGCGGAGAGGGAGAGACCAGGACCTGGTGGACACGTGGAGCTCATCACCGAGGAGGTAACGAGTTCTAGGGACGGTTTTTGGAATCTGTACGTGTAGAAATATCGGAACAGAAACCGACCTAACTTCCACAATGATACAGCACCAAATCAACTAAAGATAAGTTGTAAGATTCAACGACAAATTTGAATAGGACTCTTACTCGGAATACAATCAGATTAGGACTCTTCTCTCCCCGATTATAAATAGAACCCAGAACCTCTGGCCAAAACCACAAACTTCTTTTCCAACTCCTGAGCCGACGACTTAGAGCCTTAGTCCCAACCCGCCGAGTAAACCATCGTCAGAGTGCAGCAAGGAAGATCGCTGGGGGAAAGCCCAACGATCTGAGGAGGACCTCGAGACCAAGAAGAACGTAAGGTAGGTTTCCAATACCACCTTACGACATCGTTACATTTTCTTTGCATCTGTTCTTTGATTCCTTTCGAACAGAAGCCTTCTCGTGGACATATCACTTGATGATCAGTTGATCTAAATGCAAGATCATCACCACGTCCACCTTTGATCCGAACACCTCTGTTCGTCATAAAATCCATGCAAGCCATGCAAGAACACGTACAAACCAATCTAATAAAACTAATCATAGGATAGCATGCATGTGCATCATCGCATCTAGTTTAAGGTTTGTGCATGATATTGATTGTTGTGAATATTGTATGCACGTGATCCTACATAGCAGGACAAGCTCAGGGAGCTGTCTACGACGAACTGCAGCAACAAGGTTATGAGATCCCAGAACAACCGGAACCGCAAGAACAAGGCAAGTGCTCCTTGACCATATTGATCCTATGTTTTGGGTAAAACTGTTTTGTTTTGTGAAAAGGTGTGTGTGCTGAGTCAAACATGATGGGAAACCCTTTTATAGGAGTTTACTAGTTTTGGTCAAACCACCCTTGTCGCCAGGGAAGTTTATGAGTCGGGTATGGTTTTTGCTTTATGCTTCGCTGAGACCATGGGATTGGGAAGCGAGATAGTTGTATCTAGCTGACTGCACTCGTAATGATAATGAGAAACTGATGATGTTAATGAACATGGATCGGAGGGAGATCTAGGCGAGCCTGGGTTTGTGAATGAGGTAGCATGAGATGGAGGTTTACTTGCCGTAGATCTAAGGACCGGTTCATGCATGCACATGCCAGGATAACAGTGCCACCACAAGGCCAAGTATGGGTGTGGCTTAGCTGAGTAATTAGGTAAGTTGCTAGAGTGTTATTGACTATGGAAAGCGCGGGAAATGGGAGTCGAGTTAGGACTGCCCTGGGAACTGCATGGCACAAGAGGGGGCCCGTGGGTGGGAGAATTGGAGATTCTAGCCTGCCGGTGAAATCTTAGTGAGTCCATACATCTAGTAGCCCCTTTGTAAAGGCTATTTTGTGATCTCTTGACCATACACCGACGGTTGTGTACTGGTATAATGGAGGTTCTGCAGTCACCGACGGGTGACGAAATCACAAACTTGTGGGTAAAGAGGTGCAAACTCTGCAGGGTTCTTAAAAACTATCATGATAGCCGAGCTTAGGGTCACGAGCGCCTGGCCAACTGCCATGATTAGTTGGGATGGTCATTGGGATGGTTCTTGGTTATGGTTATTGATTATGGTTATGATTTGGTTTTGGGACTGTTGAGTCCAGGTGACAAGATGGTTGCATGATTGTTGAGTCATGGCAACGAGATTGGTCTCAGTGTGAGACGAAATTATTTATGAGATAAGATGGTAGCGAATACGAGAAGGTATTCGTGAGATGGTAGCGAATACGAGGAGGTATTCGTGAGTAAGAATGAAGTTGGTTAATGTTCGGGTGGAACATGGAAAGTGATGGAGGTATGTTGGTAATTTAATACATGCTGGGGTTACATTCATCTAAAGTTAAGTTGCTGTTTTATCATGGTTTTAAAAATTTGCTTTTCTGCAAATGAGCCTTTTTATACCTACCTTGTTATGAGCTACATATCATCATTTTCCCGCACTTGCTGAGTATATCATTGTACTCAAACTTGCATTATTATTTCATCATCAACAGCAGGAGAAGACTACTATGAAGACCAAGTGGAGCATTAAGGCGTGTGATCTGTTCTCAACCTTGCATGTGGAGAGAGTAGAGATAGAGCCACTTCTGCTTAGATTTGCTTCCACATTAGTTAGATTGCTTCCGCATTAGAATAAAGACTTCCGCTGCATAGAAATAAAGACTTTCGCTGTGAGCATGAGTCCAAGACTCATGAGACGTTGTAATAAACTCTGTTATTCGTGGTTATATATATTCTGAATTCATCTTGTGAAATATATGTGTATGTGTGATGGACGTCCTGGGCACACATATGCATTAGTTCTCGGTTCCGTGGTTTTCCACAGAATTGGGGGCGTCACACGTGGAGGATGAGCCACACTATCGTGTGTTGGGTGTCTCCTTGCTTGTCCCGACACCCCGGGGGGGCTTCTTCCTTTGAAGCTGCCAGAGCCTAGAGCTTCTCCAGCGCTGTAACTCTGGCGGTCCGATCTGCTCGAACTCTGAGGACACCACTCGGGGTCAGCATCTTCAGCGCCATGTAGCCATAATGGGCAACGACCATGAACTAGTACCACGCTGGCCTGCCGAGGATGGCGTTAAAGGGGAGGTTGACCTCTGCCACATCGAAGACAACGCTCTCGGTGCGGTAGTTCTCGGGCGTCCCGAACATTACCGGGAGAGTGATGCTCCAGCGTGGGAGAATGGACCCCGAGCCTACTCCAGAGAATGGGCGCGATGGGGCCAGCTTTCCCATGGGGATCTGTAGCTTCTAGAAGGATGCTAGGCTGATGAGGTTGAGGCTCACTCCTCCATCAACCAGCATGTGGTAGAGCTTCATGTTAGCTATGGTCGAGGAGATGATGAGCGGTAGCTGTCAGGCCCCCACCATGTTCTTTGGGCATTCGAAGGCGGTGAAGCTAATCTTCGTCTCCATCCACTTGCGGTAGGGAGCCGTCTTGGGGACAGGCGATACTGCCATGATCTCTCACCGGAGGGTCTTGACGTCTCGTCGGGACGTGATGTCCCCCGACCCCCCATACATCACATGAAGCGTCTTTCGACGCTCATCCGGGGTGTGGCCAGGGCCAGAGTCTTTTCCCTGGTCATAGAATACCTTCGGCGCTCGCTGGGCATCTTGGTACTCCGTCTCCTGACCATTGCTGACCTCTAGGTCAGCTCTTTGCTTGCCCTGTCACTAGCGAAAGGGTGTTCCATCTTGGCGCCGCTGTCAAAGTTCTCGAATGTGCTCCGCTAGCTTCTGTATCTCCCGGCACTCCCCGGCACTATGCCGTTTGGAGTTGTGGACCGGGCGATGCCGGTCTCTACCGTCGCTGTCGAGTTGCTGCTGCGGACGTTTGGCGGTGTGCGGCCCCCGGCCCCCCGCTGCTGCTAATGAGTTGAGTGCGGCGACAACCAGGTGGTCGACGCCGTTGCGCCACTGCTCAGCAGCGAATGGGGAAGCTCCAGCGTGCGGGGCGTTGTGGAGGAGTGCACGGGCTGCTAGCAGCGCACTCTCCGGTCTGGCCTCGGCCAGCACCCACGACACCGTGGCAACCCAAGGCTGCCAGGAGAGGATTGGCGCTGTCGCCGCTGGGATTGGCGTTAGCGCAGACGGTCCCGCTCTGGGACCATAGGACATTTCCTGCTCTCCCCACCGCTGGCGACGTGAGGGGCGGGAAGGCCCTCCGTCAGATTGGATGTTCACCATTGTGGGCTTCACGAACAACTTCAAGAACCAAAAGCCCCCCTACATAGCGTGCCAAATGTCGAAGTGTTCGCTACAACACTTTTCCTGGTCTGCTCGAAAGCAGCCCTCGGAGGTTCTTATTTCGATAGGGCTAGTGAATCTCGAAGGTTTGAGCACAATGGCGAGAGAGGCACGAGGATTTACGTGGTTCTGGCCGCCGGAGCATAAAACCCTACGTCCACGTGAGTGCTTGGTGTATTACTTGCTCGCGTGTGAGAATGAGTTGGACGGGTCGCGAACCCTTTGCCCGGAGGCTGCCCCGGTCCTTTTATAGCTCAAGGCCGGGACAGTTACAATGCGGCCCAGGGCCTGACAAGTGGCCCCGCGGCTATCTGTGCCTATACATGATCTAGGCACTTACAGCTACACGTATCGTCGCCGTCGATGGAGTTACGGTGCGCCGTCTGTACCGTCGGGCGCCTCTGTTCAGGTAGCAGGTGATGATGAAGTACCTGTCTTGTCGCCGCGCCTCCTTGCTCTGCATAGGAAGCACTGTTGCGCCATCACGTCTCGCCGCCCTGTCTTTCACCGTAATGGTGAACAGACAGAGCGTGGAGGCGTGCGTCGTGCACCATGCTTCTAGGGAAGGCACGAGCCTTCAATACTCGGCCTGGCAGCACTCCTTCCTCTTTACTCCTTGGCCATCTTACCCGTTGCCTGTCGGAGTGACGTTTGGACGGATGGCCCTCGAGACACGCGTCTCCACCAGAGCCGTCTTGTGGAGCAGTGGGCGGTCCAGAGTTGTTGGGCACGTAGCAGCACCGGAGCCCTCCCATACTGGAGGTCGGATCCGGAACTGTAGGACACGTGGCACACCCGAAGCCTTTCCCAGGGGGAAGGTACACCCGGAGTCGCTGCCCACGTGGCAGCACCGGAGGCCTCCATACTGGAGGGCGGATCCGGAGCTACAGGACACGTGGCACCTCCGGAGCCCTTCTGGCTGGGAGGTGTGGCTCGAAGGTTGCAGGCACGTGCAAATGTTGGAGTCCTCCTTGGTGGAGCATGGGGTCCGGCACTACTGGACACGTGTCGGCTCCTGAGCCACTCTCGGCCGGTAGTCAGGCTCAGGGCCTGAAAATAGGTTGCTACCATGGGACAGCCCATGGGGCCCAGAGCGCGTGGCTTATGCTGGGGCCCGCCTAAGCTGGGAAGACGAGCCACAGGTGTTTTTTACGCACTACGCGGGGTACCCGGTTCGCAGGGTACCGACATGGGTCTAGCAGCATTTTGTTGTATGCATGCAAGCAGATTGAATGTTATACTCTATATCCTACTACTCCCTCCGTTCAAATAATTTGAAACGGAGGATGTATATACTATTAAGATAATGCATATACTCACATGTCAATCAATCAATGTGAGAGTGTTTTAGAGTATACATTATCGTTAGTTATTTTAAAGTAATGTTTGTAGTACTCTGTTGCAGCCTGCTATGCATTCTTCCACCTCTATTGTGCGACCGGCCTCCCCTGTCATCCACATCATCTTCGACGGTGTTCATATCTTCCACGTCGCCAACTTCGTTGCCGCCGTCCAAATCCTGTAGCTGAGTCGGGCCCAAACTCGGAGTCAAGGACGAACTCGTTGGCGGCACCTTCATTGAAATCGGAATCGAAGACGAAGTAGCAGTACCCTCCACAGTCTGCACCCTTCTCGAAATCTTGGACACGGTTGGCGAATTCGCAACCTTGCTAATCCCCGTCATCCCCAGCCACACGAGCGTACCTCGCCGCTGTCCTTTACCATACTATTATCATTAAAACGTATAAGTTTCTCGTCTTATATGGCGCTCAAATAAACGTAACGAAATGGCTAAAGGTCCAAAACACTGTTGTACATCGTGTTATATCACCAAAAGCAATTCATCACTATATACAGCACATGTACACACACATGACCCAAGAATCGCACACTGCAACTGCAACCGTGATCACTCGAACCAAACGGTGCCACAATTCTTAGTGAATCCACAAGCAACAATGGCTACGGCGAACACACGTTAGCTGCCCTCTGCACGCTAACCAGCGAATTACGTACTGGTCTTCTGGTCGTGGCAACGCTTCTAATTACTATTACAAGCCCCATTGCATGCACGCGTCCTCCTAATCGATCGATCGGAAATAGTATCCAGGCAAGGCGCTCTCACCTCGCCATCGATTTCGTGGTCAGGCGTTGCCCTCGACGCGCGCCTTGGTGGCGCCGGCGCAGGCGTCGACGAAGTCGCCGTCGATGAAGTCGGTGGAGAACACCTGCAGCTTGTCGCCGAGGCCCTTGGCGAAGACCTCGGCGATGAAGAGGCGGGCGTAGCCGTGGATCCGGCGCGTAACGGGCCTCACGCACAGCACCGGGTTGTCGGCCTGCGGCGTCACCGTGTTCTCCACCCGGTAGAAGAACCTCCGGTCGGCCACCGGCGGCTGCTTCCCTAGGAAGTTGATGTTGCTCTCGTACTTGGTCTCCGGCAGGTCCGTGTCGATCCAGTTGTCCTTGAGGTACCCGCCGCTCCACAGCGGCTCGCCGGGCTTGGGCGCCGGCGACTTGCGGGGCTTCCACACGCAGATGACGCGGCGCGGGAGCAGCTCGGCGAGCGTCTTGTGGAACACGGCCTCGTCCTGCGGGATCAGGTGCTCGCCGAGCTGCTCGACCAGGAACTTGCCGAACTCCGGCGGGTCGTCGTGCCCGAACTCGGTGCGCATCTCGAGGATGACCACCTCGGACTCGGTCTCGCCGAGGAAACGCTTGACGTCGTCGAGGACCACGTCGACGGGGTACGTCGCCAGCACGCCGTGGCAGACGCGGCGCTCCTCCTGGACGCGCACGTCGATGACGCGCGCGCCCGTGGCGAGCTGCTCGTACACGGACATGGACTGGCACTGCGCGAAGGGGCGGGTCACGAACGGGATGCCGATCTTGTTGGTGGCCGAGTCGTGGGTGCCCGGCCACACCACCTGGTGCACGCGCACCCGGTCGGGGCCCAGCTCCGCCATCCACCGCATCCGGTCCGCCGGCCGGTGGTCCGATCCGGGGAACGTCTCGCCGGACGCCGACAGCCTGGTGGCCAGCGCATGCTTCTCGCTGGTGACCAGCTTGCGCCGCTCGACCTGCTTGGAGAAGAAGGCGCCCATGGCGTCCAACGGATTCCTGCCGTTCTCGCCAGCCATTATAAATATAGGATCTTGGCTTAAGCTATGACCTGGACGTCGCTGTAAACTGGCGATTGATAGCAGCTAGCAAGACAGCAAGGAAGAAAAGATCTCAGAGCATGGGCATGGGAACATGTGGATGGCCTATTTGAAAGGGCTTGACTGATCGAACGATCGATGGATCAACGCGGAGCAACCAAGGCGTGTTCTTGTGAGCTCCGACGCTGTTTCGTGTTTTCTTTAAGGCTTCGGTTTCGCTGGCCGGCTCAATACTCCAATTGGCGTTAGGTGGAGATAGTGGCAGGCCGGGAAGATTTTTAATCTTTGACGATCATGAAGAAGCGATTGGTTTGTTGCTTTACTCGTTCGGAGCTTTGAGTGATGCTTTTTTTTTAAAAAAAAGGATATTATCATTTCTTTATGGCGAGACGGTGACAGCATTGGGGCCACAAGGACAACGATTGCAGCGCCACATGTTCTGCATAAAACACAGTGCCGTACTATTGGCTAGTGAATATGAAGGTCCCAGGTTCTTAGAAAGTTGGGGTAGCTTGTCAGCCAAATGTTTCAGACTTTTGCTGATCCATGGGATTGCAGACAAGCAGAAAAGTCAGGGATGGTACAACAACCATGTGATCCACCGGCACACATGCGTATACGGTTGTATACTGGATAGTGGAAGTGTCGAACACGAGGGCATGCCAATTTGTATCTTTTATAAATGATGCGCTTGGGTTTGAGTTAGCACAGATTGCCAGATGAACAGCCATGGGAATCACGCTGCCTGTAGCTGTAGGCGAGGAACCGTTAAGAGACGGCCTGCAAAAACTTTTCCGGTCTGAAAACTAGTAAACCAGGATTGTGGCAGCTCTCTAGAATTATAAACTAGCCTCCACCAACCAACACTAGTCTTTTCTGCGCACTTTGTCCTCACTCGTGCGTATTTGTGAAGGCTTCCCGGTCGGCCACCCAGGCCAAGCACGCTTAACTCATGGTTATTTGCAGGTGGGCTTCTGAGAAAGAAAGTATACCTTGATGCTATGAGCGCTCTATCAATTCTATTAACCCGGGAGCCAGAATGTATCACATACAATCGCTGTCCAGAGTGGACTAAAAGTAAGTGCTTGGTTCAGATCGACACCGTGTGAAGCCAAAACTTAGCCAAATCCCTAATTTGGTCGCCTGTTGGTTCAATGTCAAAGTTTGATCACTCTCGTACCTTCTGCAAGCCAAAAATAAAAAACGTAGGGGAAATTCATCGAGCGAGAGGGACCCCCCAACGCTTTGGTCATCCAATTAACATTTTTTAGTCTCGGGAGACGGGGCTCATGCCGCACGAGCTTATCATGTCATGACGGATTTTCAACCGGAGCAAACGCTGAAGTCAGCCAATGCTCCGCGTTCAAGACGCTCAACTGCCGCAGACGCACAGAATCACGAATAACTTTGTGAATCATACAATGATAGTTGGTTGCTCGCGGCTTCCACGTGAGCTTCCAATCAGCGTATCATATTGGCAGGAATTTTATGACAGGGCCACTCAATGATAAAAACGATTTCTTGCAAGGAAAATCCTGGTTATGTTACCCTAATTCAACGTGTCAAAAGGACCAGCTAAAATATCCATAATATGATTTTTAAAGTGGTTGCTTTTCATCAGAATAATGCCAATCCTTTAAAATGTTCTTTTGGCTAAAACCCAGTGCTAGGTGACTTTGCCTGCTTTGTTTAATTGGCATGTTCACTGATTGGGAAGGCAGAACTGGATTCACTCCAAATGGTTGTTGGCAGAGGTATCAGGCAGTGTTGATTATTTTCTAATACATTCCCTCTATATCATTTTCAAAGTAAAATAAATAAACCCAAGCATTGCATGCCACGTGGTGAAGCTGAACAAATACATCTGAGTATAAATGTTGGAAAGAGAACGTATAGTCTCTCCCTGGACAGCTGGCACTTCATGTCTTGAGAAAGACAGGCAACACCATAAAAAACACGAGTTAAATTTGTTAACCCACAGTACCTCCGTTGATTTCGTTAGATTTTTCTCCACTACAAACCGTTTCTATTAAGAAATTTCATGTGTAGGTTGTGAAGAGAAGCTAGCCAACCAGGAGCACAAAAGTGCCTGAGAGTGGACTTTTTTATCCAGCTGCTCATAATATGATCCCGATAACCTGCAAACAACACCACATTCAACAGTTGAAAGTGAAACACATTTGAAATTCTAGTAGAGCATGCAGTTAGTCTTCCAGATCTTCTTTATCATAAGAAAATTTCATTCCAAAATGTTAAGAGTCATAGTAGGACTCACCTAGAGAGCCCTAGTAGGGTACAGCTCTTGTGTCGTCCCCCTGTATATATGTAACACCATTGTGTGCAATACATCTAATTTCTATTCTATCATGGTATATAGAGACGTCAGGATTCCTTGACCTCGCTTCTTTTCCTAACCCTAACCACAGCCATCGCTACAGTAGCCACCACTACAGCATCATCACCGCTACATTAGCTGCACTTATGTACATGTACTATGTCAAAATCCGAATTTATAACAAAAATTAGTGCCTACATAGTCTTATCTACGAACCTTACAACGTCTAACCTAGCACACAAGTAGTATCGATTCAATTAAATCCTATCAAAAAATATCGACCGAAGAAAGAGGGACAGTGCACAGGATCAGCGTACGCGTTCTAGGGAGGCACGAGTGACATAGAGGTGGGAGTCGGGCCGGGCCGGGCCGGCACGGCCCGAAATTTTCGTGCTTCGGGCCGATTCGGCCCGCGGCCCGAAAGCACGTCAGGCCTTTTCGGGCCGGGCCGGCCGGCCCGAATTACCAAACTGGTGGCCCGAGCACGGCACGCGGCCCGGCGGGCCTATTTCGGGCCGGGCCCGGCCCAAGCACAGCCCGATAACAGAAAAAATCCTAAATAATTCAAAAAAATTATAAAAAAATCTGTAAAATCGAAAAAAAATCAAAAAAAAATTCTGTAAAATAAAAAAATCTGTGAAACAGAAAAAAAAATCAAAAAATACATATACAATCAGGAAAATTCTAAATAAATCTAAAAAATCCACAGAAAATTCCAAAAAAATTTGGGCTTTTTCTAGCATTTCGGGCCTTTTTCGGGCCGATGGGCCTTTTCGGGCCGATGGGTCAATTTCGGGCCGGGCCGGGCCGGCCCGAGCACGGCCCGAAACTCAATTTCGGGTCGGGCCGCCCGAAGCCTCCAAACCCGGGCACGGCACGGCCCGAAATCCCGTGCCGGGCCGGCCCGGCCCGAATCTATTTCGGGCCATTTTCGTGCCTGGGCCGTGCCGGCCCGTCGGGCTTCGGCCCGCCCGAATTTGGCCCGGCCCATCTCCCACCTTTAGAGTGACATGAGGCTTCGCATGGGAGACCTGTGAGAGACCCAGGCCGCCAGGTGCGCATGTGGGACTGTGAGGGAGGTAGATCCAAGCGAGGTCGTCTGTACGATCTGTGAAAGGCATGTGAGAACGACTGTGGTGCCTTGAATATGTGATAGGGACATTTATGGGTGCATTTAGCTGTGTACACAAAGTTTGGTGCTTGTCTGTTGGGGACACAATTGTTGATGCACATAGTATAGTTTTCTTTGTTGCATTGTAGGAGTAGGGACAGGGAACAGAGGATTAAAATATGTACCTGTCCTGGCTAGAAAAACAGTACTGGTTTAAATATCATCGCACACTCCACAGGTACATCACCATGCCGAGAGTACATTGGGACCAATAATATGCCAGACTCATGGGAAGCAAAATGTCCTAGAGTCCTGATTAAAACTGAAAGTTAGCACAAAATTAAACTAAATCGACTGAAGGATGCATCACAGTATGTCATGCAGAATAGGTAAGACTCACATTAAGTGTTAAGGAATTTTTTTACCAAAAAGGTTAAACAGAAACTATCACGGCCGTTTATGTTTAGATTTTACAGGTGCCCACTGAAAGTGACCACAATTTGCTTCTGGATTTGATGCAGGTCCCTGACAATAAGCAACAACGGTGGTCACAGCATGGTAATGATGCTCCAAAATGACAATTGAAATGATTTACAATCACATCTTATTTGACTGATCCAAATGTATGCTGAGAAGTAAATCGTGAATAGGTACCTGAGCACGAGCGCAGACATAAAACAAACGACCTATATTAGGGCCCTTCTTCACAGACCTCGGAATGCATGGTTCATGATGTCCTTTGCACCGTGGTAGAGTCATCTTCATTTTTTGTTGTATTCTTTGCCACTCCATTGTTGCAGAAGTACTCTTGTCCTTTGAAAGGGTACAAGATAAATTTGTGTTATCCTGATCTTCAGCAGCTGAAGTTGTGCATTGCATGTTTTCCAGCAGGTTATCATCCTTTGGAGCACATAATTCATTCATAGAACATATTTTTTCCACTGGAGTAACTACGATACTAGTGCTGTCATTTCCTGCCTTTGACCCTGGCTGTTGGAAAAATGACTCGATTGTCCTTTGGGATGATAAGTTCTGTTTAACCTTCTTGTTCGGGGACTTGGTGCTAGAAAATGAAGCTTTCTTGCTATCACGGGAGACACCACTTGAACCATCAGTTATCCATTGGTTGAGATTTGCCCCCTTACACATCAAACTAGGAAGGTTACCATCTTTTGAGAATCCAGATATACCAGCTCCCAGTTTGTCCTTAGCTACAGTTTCGTTTTCCCAATCATCACTACAGCCTATATCATCTGCTCTATCCTCAGACAAGTTCAAATCTGGGGCATCTTGCAGTTCATTATTTTTCCCTTTCTTCAGGAATGATACTGCAAATTGTAACAATACAGGTTGTCAGTATAACAGGATAAAGATATTGTGGTTGCAAAGTGTGCCAGAAAATTTAGGACTGTTTGGCTTGTACATAAGACTGTTGCTTGCTTTGTCAAGTTATAAACTATAATGAACTGATACTGAATATGGTATGTTTTCTGACTGAACCAAGCAAAGTATGATGCACAGTAAAACATGCTATTAAAACTCAGCCGGTGGGGGAAAGACTGCCCCCACGTATCATAAGAAGGAACTAAGGCCCTGTTTGGATGCAAAGTTTTTTTAGAGTTTTTGAAGATACCATGCTTTAGCAAAATACTTTGGTTTTAGAAAACAAGACGGTGCTTGGATGCAACAAACCTTGCAGTTATATAAACTATGACATTGCTAAAAGTGCAGCCATTTCGGCGTTTTAGAAACCCCACCCAAGACCTCTTTTTTCTAAACCATGGTTCTGCTTGACACTGGCTTCTAAAAACGGTTTTCAAAAACTACGACATGCAAACAGGCCCTCGACCTTCAACTGACCGAGAAACCCCCTGAAACCCATCTTTACCCTATAGGAGTTGGAGATGCTACTGAAGCACCACAACCACTACGCTGTGATCCTATTCGACAAAAACATGCTATTAAGCATGACAAAGCTAAAATTATGGACTGGACCAAGTTTAGAGCATAGTTATTAAGGCGGTAAGGCGACATGCCCCCTTTTTATCTTTTAAGCGGTAAGGCGTAAAGCGAGGCGAAGCCTTACTAATAAGAATAAAATCTCAAATATAGTAACATTTACTAGTAAAATTTGTCAATTAAAAAGAAAAAGGAAAAACAAGAAAAAAAAGACTACATGTGCTTATTTCAGTGGCCCATCCAGCCCACTTCCAGCCCAACAGCACTTATTTACCCTAACCCTAGTCACCCCGCCGCCTTCCCTCTGCCACTTTCACAACGCGAGTGTCCAGCCTCCTGCGCCCGGCCGCCGCCTTCGCTTCTCTGCACCCGACCGCCGCCGCCTCCTCCTCTGCGTCCGGCCGCCGCCTCCTCCTCCTCTGCGTCCGGCCGCCGCTGCCTCCTCCTCTACGCCCGGCCGCCGCCTCCTCCTCCTCTGCGCCCGGCCGCTGCCGCCTCCTCTGCGCCGGGCCGCCGCTGCCTCCTATGCGCGGGCGCCGCCGCCGCCTTCACCCGCCTTATGCCGGGATCTAAGGCGACGGGACGCCTTACGATCCCCAAGCGCCTTAGTCCTTACCACTTAAGCGTAGCTTAAGCGACGCCTTAACAACTATGGTTCAGAGTCAAAATAATCCATAATTTCATAAATCAACCATGAAACAAAGCAAATGTGAAGATAACTTGCAAGGATCAGTGCTTTATTGACATGGTTAAGGTATGTGTCTAATAAACATATAAGAAAGACAAAGTCCTGAAGAGATTTATGAATTATTCCCATAGTAGTTATGAAATATGGTAGCGGCTTCTCCCAAGAGTTTTAACTTTTAAGAGGAATGGCTATAGATTCGGTCGGAGGTATTGTTGTGGGCTGATCTGCCCCTGGCCCAGGGCGGCCAGAACTGGGCTGGATCCTCCTTCTAGAAGAGATTAGAGTTTAGTCTTCTTAGATATAGAATTAAAGGTAGACTAAAAGATTGAGTTGTAATAGATCAGGACTCTTGTAAGAGGGGCTATATAAAGAAGCCAAAAACACCCCAGTTTAAGATCAGATCAATAGAGAAATAATTCCTCCACCTCTCTAGCCCTAGCCGCCACCCTCCCTCTCTCCATGGAGGAGCCGCCACCACCAGGGATCAAACCCTAGCCGCCACCAGCCCTCTGTCCCCTGCTGATCTCCCTGTTCTGCTCCTGTTCCTGTGCGCCAGCCCTCCCCAGTTTCTTGCTGTACCTGCCTGCACCTGTGTGGAGATCACGTCTGGATTCTTGCTGGGCAAGCAAGTCTGTTCCAGGACCTGATCTGCTACAGCCATCTACTCTGGTGGTTCCTGTTCTTCACGCAAGCAAAAGCAGCACCCGGGAGGGGTGCTGAGCTGCTGTTGGACGTCACCAGCAAGGAGAACAGATCTGGTCAAAATGTGATCAGCACCGGAATTGCAACATATGTATGCTACAACAACACCAGGAGAGCACTTCAAACAAGAAAATGTGGTGCTTAGTTATGCATCTTTCGGAAGCTGTGAGCCACACAGAATTATTCATTAACAACTTTTAGGTGCTTAAGCATAATGAAACATAGGTACAGCCTGGTTTCAGCACATATACAGAAAGGAGCCAAGCCAAAATGTATGTAACAACTAACAACAAAACTTACATACAAAATTCACTCACCAATACTCTGTTGTCGTCCACGAACTTCTGGAAGATATCTTGCAGCTGAATGTGGGGTATTATGAACTGGAAGTTCAGGTATTTCTTTCAACAAAATATAAACTGGAATATGATCAGATCCATCTAGCTTAATATTTCTTCCTCCGTTCCACCTGCAGACCACGGAAAGGATTACATCATTCTAATGTAATACTGCAATCGTTGTACATTACCCACTTTTCTCTCGGCAAAGGAGTTAGTTTCCACAAATCTTTACTTTGACAAATTTTCGGAATTCCCTCTTTTGAAATGATGCATTATCTCACATTCTTCTACATGGCAATAGAAAATGCTATGGTCTTCCACAGAATCGGAGTGATGGAGACAAGCACCAGAAATAAGAATGTGGTCTATTCGGGAACCATAATTATATTCTTCAGCACCAACTTTTTGATTAAAGCAAGTATAGGCGCATGTCCTGCATCGAAGAAATGCAGCAAGGTTAGAATAGCAAAGTACACGTAGAAAGTATTTTTTGTAGGGGAAGTCTAATTTATGTTCACAAGTCAACCATGGAAAAGGAAAAATAAAGCTCAAAGCTAGTTGTTGCAAAGAGGGACCTACATTGATCAAAATGATATATAATGTTTGTGGGACCTGTCAAACATGACTAACTAGTAATAAAAAATCAAAACAAGAGTTTGAAATAGGGAATTATATAAACATGAATCATATACAAGGGCATTGCAATACCTTTCAGGGTGTTTTGACCTAAAAGCATCAAAAAAGGGACCTCCATGTTCTCTCAGCATAGATCTCAACCATTTTCGGAACCTTTAATTAGGGGAAGGATAATAAAAACCAACAATGTTATATCTGGATATTTCATAACTAGAACTCCTTTAAAGATATGAGATAATAACACGGATCATGTAAGCATTTTAATCAAGTATATTAAACTAATTTATCTGTTACATGTAACATGTCCGAAACAATAGTTTCAAACTTCCCTTAAATGGTAATGATTAAAACAATATCCTACCAGGCTCAAAGCTTTCGCATAAGTGCATGAGGCTATGATAGATGGAAGTAAAATGTAGCTAGACTTTAAGTATACCAAGCAGCACCCAGAGACCAGATGAAATGTCTCTCTTTTGTCCTAAATTTGAGAAAAATAAATACTGCTTTGCATTTCATTCAGTAATTGCAAGACCCAACTCTATGAAATGGCAGATATTTGTGGTAGAAATCATGCATGACCAATATTATGAGCATATAAACAGTTTTATGTAACAGATTAACATCTTACTAGTTGTAGCAAGACTGCGAGCTAATCTATTTTCACCAAATCATGCATGATCAGCAGATTGTGCACCACCATCTCCCCCCTCTTCGAATCCACTAAACAGAAGCAAATATATCTAAAAATGGTAATAAATACTTACATTTGTTTCTCAAAACCAGGTGGTGCATCACATCTATCTATAGAAGCAGGAGCAATGTTCAAATCACCAACAACAAAGACTCTCTTTCCAAGAGACAATAGATGCTCCCACCGTTTCTGTAATGTATCAGAAAGACAAAACTAGTAACAGAGGCATCACAGCTAAGCAATTAACATATGAGAAATGGAAGTGTTGTTAAAATTCCTGATAAAAAATATATATTAACTGATGCACACAAAGTACCTGCAATATCTTATAAAATAGTAGCTTAAAACGAACCCGCTCTTTATCATCTTCTTCAACAGCTGGACCATATAGGTTGAAAAGAACTACACAAACGGTGTGGTAATGTCATTACATACAGTGAATAAATCAAATATTCAACCAAAAACATTTTTAACTGATACATGGCAGCTATATTGTCTTCCTATTGATGCAGGCTACTTACCGAAATGTCCGTGATCAGTGATGATACACCGCCCCTCATTATCCAACCTTAGCAGGTCCTCCCTTGTGATATCGCCAAGACCCTCCTCTTCTACAGGCATTGCAAGAACGAAGTCACCAATGGTTTCACTATCTTTCGCATAGTCCTGTAGTCCAGTAAAGCCTTCCTCAGCTGCTACTGGCAAAGCAACCTCCTGGCTGGAAAATGCTGATGATACTCTACAAAACGTGGCAACACCTACGAAGGAGTAAGTCACAGTTATTAACTACCTGACGACATGTTGTTATAGAGTTATGGTAAACAACTTAATCTTCAAGGTGGCACAAAACACAGCTAACATCTTCAACCCTGGTACCAGGAATGTAGTAGCAATATGCATCAGAAATACTCGAATCATCCAGGTTGAAAGCTCTGACTAGAAATCATCTTTCCATAACAACTTACCAGAGTATGCACCACGCCCTTTCGAAGAACGATTGCATGAAACGAAAGCTTCATATCCCTCGGCCATTATGACATCTCCAGATAGGTCCTGCCTCGACAACTTGGTCTCCTACAATACCACCATGCATTGATACAGTTAGGTCGAGACACTAGCACATCTCATTCAGCCAGCTACACAGTGCACTGAACTGAACTTTACAAGTAATAAGATGCACTCCATTGCACAACAAACCACAGGATCAATTTTTTGACCTGCAATAAACGAAGGGCATTCTAATCATACTAGGAAATCGAGTACATCGACATGGAATTCAAACGTAGCCCATCCGCATTTTGTCGAATAAACAATGGGGTTCTCTGGGGAGGAACAGTTACTCAACAACACACGCACGGGTAGGCTGGTAATTAAGAGCTAGGGCTTCGATCCATCGGCGGTACAGGTCAAGTGTAAGCGCGACGGTGAGGGTATCCGGGATCGGGAAGCAATCGACTGTACCTGGAAGCAGATGATGTCGGCGTCGAGGGCGTCCAGGAGGCGGCGGAGCGAGCCGTGCTGCACCACCCGCGGCCGCAGCCCGTTCACGTTGTACGTCACTATCTTGACCATCTCCAGCCACGAGCTTGTCGGGCTCCCGCGCGCGGAGGAGGGAGGGAACCAAGAGGCGCCGCTGCTCGACTGGCGCCGGGGGGGGGTGGGGGGAGATGGCAGGCGATTCGGCGACGCAGCGGTCACTTTCCCTCACTCGTCAAGGCTCACGAGAAGCGTCCGATGCAAGAGGGCAGGATGAGATTTCTTTCGGAGGCAGAACTCCAAAATAGCCCCTAAGAAATCTCATGTATTGTTGCATAAAACACCCAAACAAAACTACGAATTTTGCATCCCAATATTCCATGCTACTGGAATGGAATGATGCTAGCGCCTGCTAACAAAAGGCATAAGCATTCCCCACCTGCAGGCTGCAGCTAACACTTTTGGTATAGGGTTCACATCTTGGAAGGCGGAAGCTAAAAACAATTTGAGCCCCTCTTGCATGCGCATGTAGAAGTAGTCAAAAACTGGAAGGTGCGGGTTTCACATCTTAGAAGGCTGAAGCTAAAGATGATTCAAGCACCTCTTGTGGGCATGTGTTTAAATAGATGAAGTAAAAGGTGCGGGCTCCACATCTCGTAAGGCTGGAGATGAAGAAGACCTAAGTCTTGTTTTGGGCGGGACGTGGAAGACGTAGTTGAAGCCAGTCTATATTACCACCTCTAGCAGGTGCGAGCCGAGGCCAGGTACCCGGCGTAGTGGGTAAAAGATAGTCTGGGCTCCACCTCCCTGTTGAGGCGGACCCAGCGTAGCCACGTGTTCTTGGCCCCATGGTCAATCCTGGGGCTGTCACGTGCGCTTGAGCTCCGGAGCTGACACGTGCCCTGGGCTCCGGTCCGCGCCTCCCCGCGCGAGGTGAGGTCTAGAGCTGCCACGTGTCCTCTGGCTAGAGCCACCTCCTGCTGAGGACAGCACCGGGACTGACACGTGCCCTAGGCTCCGGTCCGAGCCTCCCCGCTGAGGTAAGGTCCAGGGCTGCCACGTGTTCCCTGGCTCCGAGCCACCTCCCCGGTGATGACAACTCCGGTGCTGACACGTGCTCTAGGCTCCGGTCCGAGCCTCCCCGCTGAGGTGAGGTCCGGAGCTGCCACGTGTCCCCTGGCTCAGAGCCACCTCCCCGCTGAGGACAGCTCCGGTGCTGACACGTGCCTGGGCTCCGGACTGAGTCTCCCCGCTGAGGTGAGGTCCGGATCAACCACGTGTCCCCTGACTCGAAGCCCGTCAATAAGAGCTCCAGAGTTGCCACGTGCCCCACAATCCGTCGTGGGTCGTGGGTCGAAAAAGTCAAGAAGGAAGTGCGTTGTTAGAATTCGCATTCAAGGCTCGCTCCTTCCCCAGAAGCATGGCGCACTACACACGCCTCCATCCTTTGCCCGTTCACCATTACGGTGACAAGACAGGACGGTAAGGTGTGACAGCAGTACAGTGCCGTCCAACGGCACGAAGCCGCCCAAGTAAAGCGAGAAAATGCGGTGATAAGACGACGTCTTCATCATCACCTGACACGCGGTCAAAGGCGCTCAGCGCGCCGGGCGACGGGCCTTAACTCTCCCGTCGACCACTCTACTCACATGACGAAGCCCTAGATCATGTATAGAGTACATATAGCTTTGGGCCCACCTGTCGGGCCCCAAGCCTCATTGTAACCACCCCGGCCTTGAACTATAAAAGGACCGGGGTGACCACCCTGTAATAGGTTCGCATTCTAGATCCCGCAACGCACAAGCACACACGCTCAGGCAATAGAACAAGCACTCCCGTGGACGTAGGGTATTACGCTCCGGCGGCCCGAACCACGTAAATCCCGATATTCATTCGCTCACTCGAGCCCAGTTCACGTAGGGCGCCAAGCCCCCTCCGAAAAAAGAACCTTGTGGGCTGCTTCTGAGCAGGCCGGGAGGAGTATCGCAGCTCCCGCACTCCGACAGCTGTCATTGGTGAAGTAACGGTGACAAGGATGCGCTCGTCGTTATCGACGACGAAGGGGGTGGAGAACTATTACTTGAGTCAAAGTTGAAGATGTATTTGTCGAAGTCAAAAATATCGTCGATGTAGTTGACGATGAAAGGTGACTAACTTGAGTAAAGATTGAAGTTGTACTTGAGTCGACGAGCCTTTCAAATAGTGGATCGAGTTAGCACATGTGAAGACCTAGGAGATTTTCCATCCATGGTCCTTTCAGCCCCAGGATGGTGATGAGCATGCTTATATGTGATGACTCTGGGATGGCGATGCACGTGCAGTGATTTTGATGGGCCTTCGGCCTCGACATGCGAAGCCATGTTGATGATTGCGAAAGCCTTACTAGGCCATCAACTCAGGATGCCAACTGAGTAAGCCTCGCGTGTGGTCGTTATGATGGTTCTAGTGGACCTTCAACACATGACCTCTATTCACTAACTTACTATGGGTGTGAAGCATTGTTCATGAGCGAAAAGAGTCGATGAGGTTGCGTCCTAGGATGACACGTGAATGCGTTAGTCATAACTGCTGGGCTTTCGTAACAGGCATGAGAGCTTTGTGGGTTTGTCCATCGTCGGTGCTAGATGTTGAGACATTTCTCTAACACACAAGTTTAATAGACCAAAAGTAAGAGAACGAGATCCAACATCTAATCTATTAGCCCTTGGGTCCTTTATATAGAGGGTAGAGAGGGGTAATTCTCCCTCTCAATCTCGGTAGAAACAAATTTTACACGTAGATTCTTGAGTTAAAAATGTACTTTTGGATGTCTCTATAAGTTTACTAGGGTATGTGAGATACAACATCTCGATCACGTTGACCAGCAGGGCCAATATGGTATGCGGTTCACTTCTATTACACCCCCTTAGAAAATAAAATAAAGTAAAATGTTTTTGACAATCTGATTATCGCTTTAATATATTAGCCAGTAAGAGATGGTTGATTTGGTCGCTGTTGTATGACAGTGATGGTAACTTCTAACTGGACTGCATGAAGAAGTTTACGATAGAAAATTGTTTCCGCACATGATGCTTGAACAAGTACTACGCTTCTAGACGTATAAATAGTTATTGGTATTAAACAGGGATGAGAGCAGGGCCTAAAGCTAGGAACGAGATTGTTCAGCCAGCAGTAAATTTAGCTAATCCTCTGCTAGTACGTAGCCTACGTGCATTGTAATCTAGCTATAGTAGCATGTGAAACTTGAGATAAGCCTTTACCGGGCTTCTAGACGTATAAGCTGTTATTAGTATTGAACAAGGGCGAGAGCCAGGCGGCCATTCAGGAACGGGATTGTTTACATTGTAATCTAGCACGTGAGACTTGAGATAAGCTTTTCTTATCTGAAATCGTTTAAAATTAGCATCTTCTTTCAACCTACGTCTGAGTTGTTGAATCTATTTAAAGATCTATTCGATCATTGTAAGTTATTTTTCTATTTTTATAAAATTATTGATTATAAAAAAATAATATTTTGATTGTAGAAAAGTATAACTTATAATCATTTAATCTAAATCCAATGACTTATGACCTAGGTTAAAAGGATATGCTAGTTTCATGTGGCTGGAGATTAACAGCTCCTTTTTTATATGCCGATGAACGATGATGACGACAATTGTCACGCCCGGTTTTACAAAGAGCAAAACCGGCCGCAATCTACGTGTATGCCAGGATCAGTTTAGTTCATACACGTAGGACATAATGTGATAAACAGATTATATATCGAAAATAAACGCATTTATACCTTAATTGAGTCTCGAGTAGCAGCGGAAGAGAAGAAGCTTCTAGGGCCGTCCACAGGCGAATCGACTGGCAGCTACGTGACCTTCTTCGCACCGTCTTCATTTGATCTTCTTTTCACTGAGCAACAATTATAATAGAGGAAAAAGACAAACGTCTGAGTACATAATGTACTCAGCAAGTGTGGGAATTAGATGACATGCAGGCATTTAACAAGAAAGGCTAGACACGGGTTAAGCACTAAGCAACCTATCCTTAGTCTTATTAGGCGTCCTATTTATTTAGTGAAGTTCCCGCCCAATCCAAACATATCTCCAAGTGATCTCCACTATCACTGTAATCTCATTTACCTCAATCCAAACCACCATTCCCAAACCACACCAAACCAACCCACACTAATCATGAGAGAGTTACCAGCCCGCTCTTGACCGTGAGCACGGCTGTCTAGACAGTTTTGACTCTGCAGAGTTTGTACCCTTTACCCACAAGTCGTGTTTTCATCACCCGTCGGCGACTCAAGAAACTCCTTTCCGCCCTCTCACACTCCCTATGGTGTGGGGCCAGGAGTACACGACAAGGCCTTTACATTGCACTACCCAACCCGTGCACACCCGCTAATGATTCACCGCTGCGGCACTCTGAAACCTCTGCCGCAGAAGCCCCCTCTTGCGCCACTTACACATCTCTCTGGTGTACACAAGGAAAGATAGGAACAACTTAATTGGTCACACTGCCCCATAACAGTTCTTGTGGTGGCACTGTATAAGCCAGTTGACAGGTCTCACGAACCGGTCCTTAGGATCTACACAGGCTAACTAACCACAAACCCGAGTCTCGTGCACTCAGCACCCACCGTAACCCACCAGCCTGCTAGATCCCTACACTACCCACCTCATACACCACGTACATCACCACATATATATATACACCATATATATATATATATCTGCACACAACATCTCAATGATCATGAATACATAACATTAATGTAAATTACTCCCATCCCATCTACTAAGCAGGGCTAAGCATGAAAATAATGACATAAAGGTAAACCCTATACTACCCATCCCGGCTAAAAGGCAGATATTGGAAATACTAGTAAACAACCAACACATGGGATTCAATTTAAGACCTAAGCATGCAATTCTAACTAAAATCCTAAAAATGGAGAAATATGGTCAAGGGCACCTGCCTTTTTCTTATACTGTTGCTCAGTGCACGGGTCGAACTCTTGATCTTCATAGTTTTGGGCTTGTAAGTCGAACGTCGACTCGGGGACTAGTTTTATCCTCATCATCACGCGGAAACTAACATAACAAAATGAAACATGAGAAACACTCCAAAACAGTCTAGTTCGTTGTAAGCAACCCTACGCATTTATCTAGTCATGTTTATATTTACTAGTTACTTAGACGTTCTAAATCATTTTTAATGTGCCTAGGTGGCTTTCATATTGTGTTTTCAGTATTATTTAGCACTTAGGGACATTTATGTGAGTGTACGATGCAAAAAGCAGCAAATAACAAAGTCCTAGGTAAACTTTTCAACATGTCAAATGGGTGTTTAATAAATTCAGCTCTAGCAGGGATGTTTATGTGAAAATTTAGCAACTATACATGGTCTAAAATATATTAGCAGCACTATGCAGGGGCTAAGTTATAAAATCAGCTTGTAGTGGGATTCCTTTTAAATGCTAACAGCACTAGCTAGGGGCTTTTCTGCAAAACTACTGTGGGGTGCAGAGACTGAAACATCTTTTTAAAAATATTCTAGGGTGCTGGGGGTAATTTTAACCTATTTTCCGAAGTGTTTATTGTCATTTCAGCAAACTACATGGGTTAAATCATACATTCAGCACCACTAGGGGCATTTTGCTAATTACAACACTTGTCCAATGGTACTTTCATAAAAACAGAACTTCTCCGTAGCGTCTTTCTGTAAAGTCGAGACTGTTCAAAACCTAAAATGCCATCCTCATCATTCTCAGTGAAGTTCAGTGGCTAAAACATTCATGCCATGTGTTACGGTGGTTTAAATATTATTTTCATCAATTTCCAAGGATCGAAACACTATAAAACACTATAACAGGGCGGGTCGGCTACCTCCGGCCGCCGGCGGGTGACGCGAGCACGGCAGCACGGCCCGGATTCGAGGCAAACCTTGCCGGAGTTCGGCCATCTTTGTCTATGAGACCTCCTACTCGCCCCTAATCACCGGAAGCACAAGAGGGTTGTCGGGGAAACTCACCTAGGGGTAGACGGGTCTCGGACGACGTGCAACTGAGATCGCGACGTGGAGAGCAGAACAACTCCTCGGGTCGTCGGTGTGGCGGCGTCCTGGTGGTGGTCCTCCCCGGTATTTGCGTTCACAACGTGTTATGGTACATGGTGAAGGTGTCGGTGCTGTTAGGAGGTGGAGAACCGAAGGAAATACAGAGTACTTTAGAGATAAACAGGGAGACTCACCGGCGTACGACGGGGCGGAGGAAACAGCGCCGATCTGCGTCGGAGGTGACTGAAGAAAAGTAGCCGAAGCCCCGGAGGGGTAGACGGCCAGAGCTCGGCGACGTCGCGGACTGGCCAACGGGCTGCGTGCTGGTGGGGCTCGCGCAGGTAGCTGGGTCCGAAGGGAGTTGGTGGCCGAGCGGAGAGGGCGCGCCGTTGCGCGCGAGTTGTGGGGAAGGCCGCGACTGGCGGGAAGGAGGCGGGGGCCTGGAGGAAGGAGCCGGAGCAGGGCGAGGCGGCTGCTGCGGCGACGGCGCGCGCGGTGGGGGTCTGGAGGCGGCGCGCGAGCTAGGGGTAGGCCGGAGGGACGGCGCGCGCGGTGGCACTGAGGAAGGAGGCGGCGGCTGCGCTGAGGGAGAGGAGCCCGAGGGGCTCGGATGCGGGGGTGGCGCGAGGCAGGAAGGAAGCAGCGAGGGGGGGAGGCTAGCGGGAGCGGGCGACGATCGGGGAGGAGGCATGCGGCAGGCGAGCGGCGCGGGGTGCGAAGCCCAGAGAGGAGGCAGCTGAAGCTCGCCGTGGGGGCGCCGACTGCGGGAGGGGAGGAGGGAGACGCGGGCGGCAAGGGACCTCGAGAGGAGGCGGAGCACGGCAAGGCGCGAGTGCGGGCTCGAGCAGGGAAGGCGCGGCGTCGTGGGGGCTCGGGAGAGGAAAGCGGGGAGAGTTGGCAGGCTACCGGGAGGAGAGGAAGGAGACGGGGCGAGGGAGGCGCGAGCGATGGGGGGAGAAGAAAGAAGAAAGGGAGAAGGTGGAGATGACGCGTGGGCCCCACTCGCCAGAGAAAGGAGAAAAGAATCCTATGCTAGGGTTTTTGGTAGGGAAATGTGATGGGCTGCGGGTTGGAAATGGGTTTCGGCCCAATTTGCTTTTGGCTTGTCCTTTTTTTTCTATTTTGCTTTTTGCTTGGGTTTTTATTTAGCTAATCCAAATTCAGCTTTAAGCCAAGGTTCTAGCATGTTTAGAGTTTTTTTTATTTTTAAAATAGAGTGTGTTACAACAATGATCGTGTTCGTTCTCTTTGGTTGAACTTTCAGCTTTCTTTGTCCGCCTCCCTGTCTCCGTGGTCCCTTGAACGGCGGTATGATTCGTTTCGTTCGGTGCTATATCGTTTGGACGCCGTTGATCCGACACTTGCATCATTTTCTGGCGGGCATTACGCGGCCGTTAGTACGTGCCAAACCCGGTCGTTTGAATGGCGTCCATACGTCATTATCTCTGAAAGCATCTAGGCCCCCGTGAGATATGGTTTCGGTGATTAATGACAACTGTTCGTAATTACTAATGAGTTTGTGGATGCAAGGTTTCACGTACATCACATCAAACATTAAATGAACTATCTATTCACACCATCTACTGCTCATTGGATACAAATGGAGACCCCTAAACGATCCATTCTAAGGGGTTATTCGATACTCATGAAAACTAAATGAAGAAATCATACAACGACTCTACTTTATCAAAATTGGCAACACAAGGAGCTCACACTTCATCGTAATATCATTTCAAACAAGTGTCAAAGAGGTCATTCAAGAAGATTCTAAAAGATCAACTCAAAACAACTCGAAGCAAACAAGTTGCATTCACCGGATCATCCGATGTCTTGCAAAATGACTACATCGGTCGAATTTGAGTTGGCAGAAGAAGAAGACCTCAGAGCCCAGTACACACCGGATCATCCGATGTGAAGGAAGTGGCACATCGGTTGATTTCAACAGAAGGATAATTTATGAGTAATTCTGAAGATCAACTCACCGGATCATCCGATGATAAAGTAAGTGAACATCGGTCAATTTCAACCGAAACATTATTTCTGAACCAATTCTGAAGATCAACTCACCGGATCATCCGATGATGAGTTAAAGTAACATCGGTCGATTAAAAGATCCAACGGTTATATCCAACGGTCACATCTGACACATGACATCAGCTAATTTGGAATTCGACCGATGATCATATAAAGGGGTGCATCGGAGGATCCGATGTTAACTGACAAAAGTCTGCCCACTTTTCCAACGGCTATCTCATGTGGGCTGGCTATAAATACCCCTCCAACCGGCCATTTCGACAAGTCTTGATCACCAGAGCCTCACTACACATTCTCAAGCATTCAAGACCAAGAGCTACCACTTCCACACTTCAAAACCTCTTGTACTCCAACTATAGGTTATATCTAGCTAGAGAGAAGCTTGTGTGCGTCCATTCTTGGTGATTGGAATCTCTAGGCTAGTGAGAGAGAGTGTCTTGGTGACTTCTCTCACCTTGTAAACGTTGGAGGAAGAAGAGATCACTCCGGAGCTTACCAAGGTGTTTGTGGAAGCCCGGAGGATCACCGTTGTACAAGGTTTGAGCTACACCTTGCCGGAGAAGGCGAACGGAGAAAGATAGTGGATTCCCTCGTCTTGGTGACTTGGGAGTGGCTATACCCTTTGGTAGGTGCCACAACGTGGACGTAGGAAGATTTTTTGTGATCTTACCGAACCACGGGAAAAATCGCCGTGTCTTCGAGTCTCCGCGGGAGTTTGCATTTCTCTCCTCACCCCTTACTATTATGCTTTTACTATTTCGCACTTAACTCTCTTGCTTGCGTAGTTAGTTTGCATAGGGAATTGGGCTTCAACCATTAAAGTTTTAAATTGCTCTAAAATTTGAAAAAGCCCAATTCACCCCCCCTCTTGGGCGTTTCGATCCTTACAATTGGTATCAGAGTCTGGTTGCTCATTTGATCATTCTAACTTCACCGCTAGAGAGCGAAAATGGCCAAGAATGGGGGTTCGGTTCCTACCTTCGAGGGCAAGAATTTTGCTTATTGGAAAGCACGCATGCGCGCTTACCTTGAGGCAATTGCTCCCGAAGTGTGGGAAGCGACCCATGCGGGGTTTGGAAATCTTGACTATGTTGGTGACCAACTAAAATGGGATGCTAAGGCTAGAAATGCCATATATGAATGCATTAGTCAATATGTCTTTGCTAGGATTGCTAGCAAGGAAAAAGCATGTTAAATTTGGGCATGTTTAATTGAAATACATGAGGGCTCATCTCGTGTTAAAGAACTCAAATATCACATGCTTAAATCAAAATATGATGAATTTAAGATGTTTCCTCATGAGAACGTTAACCAAATGTTTTCTCGTCTAAATGTGCTCATTGAGGAAATTAACGCACTTGACATTGCTTCTCTTGGCAAGGGACTTATCAATCGCAAGATCCTCATGCTTCTACCCAAGCCCAAGTACAACATTATCAATTCAATGCTCCAAAAGGAGTCACGAGACAACATGGAAGTTTCGGAGCTCATTGGAGAAATTCATGCTCATGAGATGAGCGTACTTGGAATGATGGAGGAGTCATCATCAAAAACCATTGCTCTCAAGGCTTCAACCAAGAAGACAACTTCCAAGAAGAAGAAAGTGGTTGAGCCTAGCTCAAGTGAAGAAGAGCAAGAAACAAGCGAAGATGATGATGATGAACTTGCTTTGATGATGAGGAAATTCTCACGCCTCAACTCCAAGATTGCAAAGAAGGGATACTCTTTTGATCCTAAAAAGAAAGCCTTCTTGCCAAGAAAAGATGAAAACAAAACGTGCTACAATTGTGGTGATCTAGGCCACATATCATATGATTGTCCAAGACCGGACAAAAGGAAGGAAAATGGGAAGCATTACAAGCTAGAAGAAAGTGATAATGAAGAGGAGGTTAAGCCCAAACGTTCTTTTGGAAAGAAGAAATTTGACAAAGGCAAGAAAACCAAGCTCTTTCCAAAGAAGAGAAGAGGTCCTCAAAAGGTCTTCATGTGTGAAGCCAATGAGTGGATCACGGATGAAGAATCAAGTGACGAAGATAGTGAAGATGAAGAAAACTTGGCGGGCCTCGCCGTCGTCAACAAGGATGACTCACCTCTTCGTCCACCTCCCATGTGCCTAATGGCGAAAGGTAACTCAAAGGTATGTGAAGATTCTAGCGATGATGATGATGAGCTTTCACCCGATGAATTAGCGTCTATGATTAATGAATATCATGCCATTATAAAAAGGGAAAAGGCTAAGGTTAAGGCTCTTGAGCTAGCTCGAGCTAAGCTTGAAAGTGCCAACCTCGATTTGCATGATAAGTATGTAACCATACTTAAAGAGCATGACACGCTCAAATCAAATGTTAAGCAAATCGAGGAGGAGAATGCTCAAATCAAGCTTAAGTATCATGAGCTTGACTTAGCTAACTTAGCACTCTTGGCAAAGCACAATGAGTTGGTTCAAAAACATGAAGTGCTTAACCTTGCTTATGAAGCGATTGAACTTAAAGTGAAAAACACAAAGAAAGAAACCCTTGATGGCAAAATATCACCTAATTCACATGCCACTAATATTTTGGATGAGTCTTTGCCTTTGAAAGCAAGCCCTAGGGAGAAGGAGCTAATGGACGAAATTGAAAGTCTTCGCACTAGTGTGGCAAGACTTTCTAAGGGGGAGGACAAGCACAAGGAAATCCTCTACCAACAAGCTAAAGGCTTCCACAAGAGGGGACTTGGATCCTTCCCGGTGCCCAACAAAGAAAAGGTGCCCTCACCGGAGCTTAGGACAAGCTTCATCAAGGAAGTTGGTTCCTATTGCCAACATTGTGAGGTCACCGGACATCACACGAGGGAGTGTCCTCTTCCCAACCGTCCTTCTCCCAAATTGCCTCCCAACTATAAATCTACGTTCAATGATTATCACTATCTATTGAGCAAAGTAGGTGGAAAAGTGAAAGCAAGGTTCATCGGCAAAGACATCAAGGGCATGAAGGGGAAGCTCCCCAAGCAACTTTGGGTTCCAAAAACACTTGTATCACACATACAAGGACCTAAGTTGGCTTGGGTTCCTAAACTCAAAAACTAACTTCATGTGTGTAGGTGAACTACAAAGCCGGAGGAAAGCATTGGGTACTCGATAGTGGGTGCACTCAACATATGACCGGTAATGATGGTATGTTCACCTCCATGGAAAACCCCGGCAATCATGAACAAGTCACCTTTGGTGATAACTCAAAGGGGAAGGTGATTGGTTTGGGTAAAATTGCTATTTCTCACGATTTGTCTATCTCTAATGTGCTTTATGTTAAGTCTCTTAGTTTTAATTTACTTTCTATTGCACAATTATGTGATCTTGGACTAACATGCACATTTGACAAGAATGGTGTTGTGGTGACTAGTGATTCAAGCAAAGAACTAATATTCAAAGGGTTTCGGCATGGACATCTCTACTTGGTGGACTTCTCCAACAAGGATGCTAGCTTGACCACTTGTCTTTTCACCAAGACAAGTTTGGGATGGCTATGGCATCGGCGCATTGCTCACATTGGGATGAGCAAGCTCAAGAAGTCATTCAAGCTTGGGATGGTAACTGGCATGAAGGATGTCACATTCGAAAAGAACAAGCTTTGTAGCGCATGTCAAGCCGGGAAGCAAGTTGCCTCACACCATCCGATGAAGACAATGGTGTCAACCTCCAAGCCACTTGAACTACTTCACATGGACCTCTTCGGACCGTCCACATACCAAAGCCTTGGCGGTAACCTTTATTGTCTTGTCATTGTTGATGACTACTCTCGGTATGCTTGGACACTGTTTCTAGGTGACAAGGGTGAAACTCCGGAAATCTTCAAGACCTTCGCTAAACGAGCGCAAAGGGAATTTCAACTTCCTATCATCAAGGTCCGGAGTGACAACGGCACCGAGTTCAAGAACTACAACATTGGGGAGTGGTGTGATCGAGAAGGCGTGAAGCACGAGTTTTCGGCCACATACACCCCTCAACAAAATGGTGTCGTTGAAAGGAAGAACAAGACTCTCATCACCCTTGCAAGAGCAATGCTTGATGACTATGGCACGTCGGAAAAGTTTTGGGCCGAAGCAATCAACACGGCGTGCCATGCCGCAAATAGGGTCTACCTTCATCGACTACTTCAAAAGACCCCATATGAGCTCCTCATTGGGAGAAAGCCCAACATCTCCTACTTCCGAGTCTTCGGGTGCAAGTGCTACATCTACCGCAAGAAAAGGCTCGGTAAGTTTGAAAGAAGGTGTGATGTTGGCATCTTTCTAGGTTATGCGTCAAACTCAAAAGCATATCGAGTATTCAACCAAACCTCCGGGTTAGTTGAAGAAAGTTGTGATGTTGAGTTTGATGAGACTAATGGCTCCCAAGAGGAGAGTTTTGGTCATGATGATATAGATGATGAGCCTCTACGAGAAGCTATGAAGAACATGACCATAGGAGACATCAAGCCCGAAGTTGGGGAGAGCCATGATCAAGGGGGAGCCTCAAGTTCCAACATCAACACCTCCATGGCGCCTCAAATTGATGAAGAAGAAGAGAAAAATGATCCATTGCCAATGCAAGATTCACATGCCACACAACACCAAGAAGAAGAAGAAGTCCAAAGGTCAAGTCCAACCACAAGACGAGCAAGATGCCTCACCACCACCAAGTGCCTCACAACCTCTTATGAGGCATGGGCGCATCTCCAAGGCACATCCGATGGATCAAATCATCGGAAGTCCGTCACGAGGAGTAAGTACTCGTTCTCGCCATGTTGCTTCATTTTGTGAGCACTACTCTTTTGTTTCGTGTGTAGAACCCACAAATATTGAGGAAGCACTCCAAGATCCTAATTGGGTGATGGCTATGCAAGAAGAACTCAACAACTTCACCCGAAATGAAGTTTGGGTATTGGAGGAGCGACCCAAGAACAAGAACGTCATCGGAACAAAGTGGGTGTACCGCAACAAGCAAGACGAGAATGGCGTGGTGGTCCGCAACAAGGCAAGGCTTGTGGCCAAGGGTTTTTCACAAGTAGAAGGACTAGATTTTGGAGAGACCTTTGCCCCGGTCGCACGGTTAGAAGCTATTCGCATACTCCTTGCTTTTGCTTCACATCACAATATTATGCTTTATCAAATGGATGTGAAAAGTGCCTTTCTGAATGGTTATATTAACGAGCTTGTTTTCGTTGAGCAACCCCCCGGGTTTGAAGATCCGAGGAATCCTAATCATGTGTATAGGTTACACAAGGCGCTCTACGGGCTCAAGCAAGCACCTAGGGCATGGTATGAACGTCTTAGGGATTTCCTAGTCATGCAAGGATTCAAGATCGGGAGGGTGGACACCACACTTTTCACCAAGGACATCAACGGGGATTTATTTCTTTGTCAAATTTACGTTGATGACATTATTTTTGGCTCAACTAACAAATCTCTTAGTCTTGAGTTTGGCACCATGATGTCTAGGGAGTTCGAGATGTCAATGATTGGAGAACTCAATTTCTTCCTAGGATTTCAAATCAAGCAACTTCAAGAGGGGACTTTCATCTACCAAGAAAAGTACACCAAAGACCTCTTGAAGAAGTTTGAAATGGAAGATTGCAGCTCAAGATGTACTCCAATGGCAACAAATTGTCATCTCGACGCGGACATGGACGGTAAACCTATTGATCAATCTCATTACCGTTCCATGATTGGTTCATTATTATATCTTACCGCATCTAGGCCCGATATCATGTTTAGTGTGTGCTTGTGTGCTCGCTTTCAAGCGGCACCTAAAGAATCGCATCGTAAGGCGGTCTTTAGGATACTTAGGTATCTCAAGCATACCCCAAGTGTAGGTTTGTGGTACCCCAAGAACGCTAGTTTTTATCTCTTGGGTTACTCGGATTCGGACTTTGCCGGATGCCGTGTGGATCGCAAGAGTACCTCCGGTGGGTGCCACTTACTTGGGCGTTCCCTAGTATCTTGATCGAGCAAAAAGCAAAACTCCGTGGCTTTGTCCACCGCGGAGGCAGAATATATAGCGGTCGGTGCATGTTGTGCCCAAATTCTATATATGAAGCAAACCCTTTTGGACTTTGGAATTAAGTTTGATTGCGTGCCTCTCCTTTGTGACAATGAAAGTGCGGTTAAGATAGCTAGAAACCCTGTTCAACACTCCCGCACTAAGCACATAGATATTCACCATCACTTCTTACGGGACCATGAGGCTAAAGGAGACATCTCTTTGCAAGGTGTTAGATCTGAAGAACAATTGGCGGATATCTTCACTAAACCACTTGATGAGAAAACTTTTTCTAGACTAAGAAGTGAATTAAATGTGCTAGATGCATCTAACGTCATGTAAGTTGCCATGTTCATGTAAGGTTGCATGTCAAATAGGTCTTGTCTAACTCCCAAAGGATAGGGGCAAGCTAGAAATAGCTTTTCCTGAGGAAGCCTTTGGCAGGTTTAAACTTGGCAAGATAGATTTACAGTACGCCTTGCATGATTCGTGCCATATAGACTTGCACTCATTCAATATCTCGCATCATTTTGGTTGGCATTGCATACGGTAGATTGTCACAAAGGGGAACCCACATCATGAGAAGGAGACCTGTTCAAAATGCAATATCTCAACTCATATAATGTGGATAGAGCAAAATTCTAAAGGTACGTGCTTTAAGGAGATAGAAGTTTTCTATACTCTAGCTCACAAAGCATGGGCCTTACATTTTCATGGTTTCACTCCTAACCTTGTGTGTTCTCTTTGCTTAAGGGCTTAGCCAATATGTGGCACTATATTTAAAGCCTTATATTACAGGTTAGGAGTTGCCCAAAAAGTCCGAGGACCCATCCTTATCTTTGTGTGTTTAAGTCCAAGGACACATATGGGCAGTCTTAGGTTTTTTGTAGTCATCGGATTATCCGATGCTAGGGCCAGTAGATCATCGGATCAATTGGTGCTTCAGTTCAAGTCAGATGTCACAAATCAACCGATGAGTTCATTTCAGAAGACATCGGAGCATCCGGTGTTCAGTTTTCCTGGTGCCCTGCAGAAATCGATCGATGACCGCCACCTCAACGTCGGTCCATCCGGTGTTCAAAGAGAGTTTTTGGAACAACTCTCTGTTGAACTCGACCGATGCATCCTCCGATGATCATCGGTCCATCCGGTGTGTTATGCGCGGCTAGGGTTTGCCCGAACAGTTTAAAAAGGGGGGGTCGGCCGCCGCCCGTTTTCTTTCTTTCCCCGACCTCCGCCGCCCGACGCCCTCGCCACCGTCCTCACGCCACCCAGCCGCCGCCGCCGCCTCCAGGCGCCGCCGCTGTCTCCAAGCGCCGCCTCCGCCTCCAGGCGCCGCCGTCACCGCCCCTCGGTCGCCGCCTCCCGAGCGCAGCCGCCGCCGCCTCCCAGACGCCGCCGCCGCCTCCTCCCAAGGACCGCCGCCGCCACCTTTCGGTCGCCTAGGCGCCGCTCGTGCCCGCGCCTCTCCCACGCGCGCCGCCGTTGTTCCACCGCACCGCCGCGCCTCCCTCGCCGTCTCCCCTCCACCACTCGCCGCCGGCTCGCATCACTCTCTTCGCTAAGATGGGTCGTGATCGCAAAGGAAAGGGCAAGGCTATTGAGGAGCCCGCCGCGAAGAAGCGCAAGATGTCCAAGGACGCGCGTCGTGCGGAGTTGGCCGCTCGCGCCGCCGAGGAGCGTGAGCGCGGCCATCGCGGTTCCTTACGGATCCGCGAGTCCCGGCAGAGGCAGGAGCAGCCTCCGATCCAGCCGGTGCCTCCCGAGGGCTCCGATGAGGAGGAGACCGAGGTGCCGCCTCTCATCCGCCGGCGCACCCCGAGGACTCGTGGGGGTGGACAGACTACTACGGCGAGTCGGCGCCCCTCTGCGGCTGACCGCGCCGAGGACAGAGAGGCCGAAAGGGCCATCCACCTGATGGACACTGCAGTCCGAGTTGCCGAAGAGGTCAGACTCACTGACTACAGGAAGATGAAGGCAAGGCAACTAAAGAAGCTCAGATGGTCAGCATTGATTGAGGAGTGGTTTCCATGGCCCAGGGACGCTCGAGTGGACTCCCGCTTCTGGACCCTGACACAGGCGTCCTTGTACGAGACTTACAGGCGTCGGGGTCACAAGCTATTCCAGCATAACAGCATTGACTGGGATCAGCTTGCAGTGGCAGCAGGACACGGGATCAGGCCCCTTTTTGAGAGATACAGAGGACTGGCGGACTTGCTCTCACACCCGAGGAGTGCTTACGTCGAGGAGTGGGTTAGGGTGTTCTACGCGACACTCTACGTCTCTGAGGGTCGTCGCTCGATTCACTTCATGTTCATGGGGCGAATCCACGACGTATCTCGAGACCTGATGGGCAGACTGCTTGGTGTGGAGCTCTCCACTACGTGCCTGCACCAGATAGTCTACGGAGATGCAGATCCGCCGAGGAGGCCACTGACTGGAGGAGTGGCACCGCCCCTCGAGGAGATCAGAGGTCTGTTCACACAGCCGTTCACACCTGACCAGCCGAGAGTGCCAGCGCTTCTCACCCCAGCAGCTCGGACAGTTCACCACGTCCTCAGGCGTACCCTGCTACCGAGGTCCGGCTACTTGGAGGGATTCACGAGCCTTCAGCAGACCATCCTGTTCTATGTGATGAACGGGATGGAGTTCGACATAGTAGACATTCTGATCTGCGAGATGGAGGACGTGATCACCGACGGAGTTGGGATGCTACGACAGCTGGTCTTCGGTCACTGGATCTGTCACCTTCTTTACCAGCTGGTTCCAGAGGACACTCCAGGAGTCTCTCAGCTGACGGAGATGCACGTGACCCGGTTCAGCCACTACCGAGTCCCCACTCCGGGAGACCGCCGCCTTGGACAACCCGTCGAGCGTGAGGTTCGAACCAGACTATCAGAGGAGGACTGGGCAGAGCTGACTCAGGAGGACGCCGAGCTGGCACAGGCAGAGGCTCAGGGAGGAGACCTACAACACGTATGGTCGGATAGCGACACTAGTGACAGTGTCGAGGAGTACTTCCCTCCTGCTCCTCCCTCACCGAGGCAGCACGACGCAGAGGCAGGAGGCTCAGCTGCTCCACCACCTACACCTCCTCCAGTGTCAGAGGCTCAGGTGACTCAGCCGTCAGAGCTCACCACCTTACTTCAGCGGATGGCTCAGCAGCAGGAGCTGCAAGCAGCTCGACAGGAGCAGCTTCAGAGGCAGCAGCAGGAGATGCAGCTGGAGATCGCCCGTCAGAGGCGAGAGGACACCGACAGGTTCACCAACCTTGTCGATCAGATGACGCGACGCACTCTGGACCAGCAGCAGCAGACTCAGCAGATGTTGTTGGGCATCCTGGGGTTGGTCACCAACCTCTACCAGCAGACTGGAGTGGCTCTTCCACCTCAGCACTTGGGACTCAGTCAGGCTCCAGGTGCACCCCCACTGGCACCAGCTCCAGTACTGCCACCGACGTCGCTCCAGTCCTCACCTCTTCCGGCAGTACCTCCACCGGCGCCAACAGTCTCAGCGGATCCCCCAGCAGCTCCAGCTCCAGCCCCCACAGCAACTCCAGCTCCTCCCGCTCCAGCTCCAGCACCAGCGACCTCCACCTCCAGCAGCTCCTGCGACAGCACCGTCGACGCCGACCGCTTCACCATCGCCAGGAGCGCGCCTGAGTCGTAGTCACTCGACTTTCCTTTTTGGTGCCTTGATGCCAAAGGGGTAGAAGAGTTAGAGTCAGGGGGAGGTTAGAGGGGAGGTTAGCTTAGTTCTAGGGGGAGTACTTGGTTCTAGGGGGAGTGTCTATCTCTTTTTGCTACTTTATTGGAGATTATTATTATTTGCTATTATTGTACTCCGGATACTACTCTGTGCTCTTACGCTTTATTAATTATTATTTGAGCCTTCGAGTCACTTGTGCTGCAATTTGTACTTGTTATGTTTCCTTTCTGAGCATTGCGTTTTAATTTCATACTCTACTCGTTGTGTTGTCATCAATCACCAAAAAGGGGGAGATTGAAAGCATCTAGGCCCCCGTGAGATATGGTTTCGATGATTAATGACAACTGTTCGTAATTACTAATGAGTTTGTGGATGCAAGGTTTCACGTACATCACATCAAACATTAAATGAACTATCTATTCACACCATCTACTGCTCATTGGATACAAATGGAGACCCCTCAACGATCCATTCTAAGGGGTTATTCGATACTCATGAAAACTAAATGAAGAAATCATACAACGACTCTACTTTATCAAAATTGGCAACACAAGGAGCTCACACTTCATCGTAATATCATTTCAAACAAGTGTCAAAGAGGTCATTCAAGAAGATTCTAAAAGATCAACTCAAAACAACTCGAAGCAAACAAGTTGCATTCACCGGATCATCCGATGTCTTGCAAAATGACTACATCGGTCGAATTTGAGTTGGCAGAAGAAGAAGACCTCAGAGCCCAGTACACACCGGATCATCCGATGTGAAGGAAGTGGCACATCGGTTGATTTCAACAGAAGGATAATTTATGAGTAATTCTGAAGATCAACTCACCGGATCATCCGATGATAAAGTAAGTGAACATCGGTCAATTTCAACCGAAACATTATTTCTGAACCAATTCTGAAGATCAACTCACCGGATCATCCGATGATGAGTTAAAGTAACATCGGTCGATTAAAAGATCCAACGGTTATATCCAACGGTCACATCTGACACATGACATCAGCTAATTTGGAATTCGACCGATGATCATATAAAGGGGTGCATCGGAGGATCCGATGTTAATTGACAAAAGTCTGCCCACTTTTCCAACGGCTATCTCGTGTGGGCTGGCTATAAATACCCCTCCAACCGGCCATTTCGACAAGTCTTGATCACCAGAGCCTCACTACACATTCTCAAGCATTCAAGACCAAGAGCTACCACTTCCACACTTCAAAACCTCTTGTACTCCAACTATAGGTTATATCTAGCTAGAGAGAAGCTTGTGTGCGTCCATTCTTGGTGATTGGAATCTCTAGGCTAGTGAGAGAGAGTGTCTTGGTGACTTCTCTCACCTTGTAAACGTTGGAGGAAGAAGAGATCACTCCGGAGCTTACCAAGGTGTTTGTGGAAGCCCGGAGGATCACCGTTATACAAGGTTTGAGCTCCACCTTGCCGGAGAAGGCGAACGGAGAAAGATAGTGGATTCCCTCGTCTTGGTGACTTGGGAGTGGCTATACCCTTTGGTGGGTGCCACAACGTGGACGTAGAAAGATTTTTTGTGATCTTACCGAACCACGGGAAAAATCGCCGTGTCTTCGAGTCTTCGCGGGAGTTTGCATTTCTCTCCTCACCCCTTACTATTACGCTTTTACTATTCCGCACTTAACTCTCTTGCTTGCGTAGTTAGTTTGCATAGGGAATTGGGCTTTAACCATTAAAGTTTTAAATTGCTCTAAAATTTGAAAAAGCCCAATTCACCCCCCCCCCTCTTGGGCGTTTCGATCCTTACACCCCACTCGCCAGAGAAAGGAGAAAAGAATCCTATGCTAGGGTTTTTGGTAGGGAAATGTGATGGGCTGCGGGTTGGAAATGGGTTTCGGCCCAATTTGCTTTTGGCTTGTCCTTTTTTTTCTATTTTGCTTTTTGCTTGGGTTTTTATTTAGCTAATCCAAATTCAGCTTTAAGCCAAGGTTCTAGCATGTTTAGAGTTTTTTTTTATTTTTAAAATACAGTGTGTTACAACAATGATCGTGTTCGTTCTCTTTGGTTGAACTTTCAGCTTTCTTTGTCCGCCTCCCTGTCTCCGTGGTCCCTTGAATGGCGGTACGATTCGTTTCGTTCGGTGCTATATCGTTTGGACGCAGTTGATCCGACACTTGCATCATTTTCTGGCGGGCATTACGCGGCCGTTAGTACGTGCCAAACCCGGTCGTTTGAATGGCGTCCATACGTCATTATCTCTGTCCTTTTTTCTTGCCTTTGTTGAGGAGCAGGGTGTGATGCCTAGCTGTGACTGATGTGGACTTTGGTAGTAAACAACGGTACAGAGATGATATCAGGGCATTTTGGGGAACAGACAATCCACTGAATTGGCTACTACTAGGTTGTTCCGGTCATGTGCTCCTCTACGTGTTTCCACTGGCTTCAAACACCCTCTTCATATTTAATAATATACTTTCTCCGTGTCATATTATTTGATGCTGATTAGTTTAATTAAATTATTTTATGCTGATTTCAAATAATCTGAAATGAAGGAAGTATATTGCCGTTCGGAATTTATAATTTAAATGTTTGTTGCATGCTCTAATTCGTGATAAATTAATGTGGCTATTTCTAGTCATTCCTAAAAAAAATTCCAGTTATCGGAACAGGAGTCTATTACCGGCATGGGTCACCTAAAAAAGGAGTAGTGACATGACATCAACGTGCTTTTATTTTCGTCGATGGAAAACAGTTCTTGTTCCGGGTATTTGATGCAATAGGGCATGTTTTTTCTCTGCTTGATTCATTGGAGCCATGTGCGTAAGGAATTATTTCGCCCTTGATGGTCCATATTAAAATTCACACCCAATGCGGACCATCCATTAGTTACAACCATTCAATGGTACATGCTGCTGGCCATGAAATTAAGGTCCTACAGCTCCAGATTCTACGAGAATTAGAAACATTTCAGTTTTAACTCAGAAATATTTATCAACTGAAACGGAATCACTTTAGAACCCATTTGACTACTTTTTTTATTTGGTTTCAGTAAGGGGATTGAAACGACATATTTATGCTTGGATAAATTATATTATTTTTTGTTATAGTATAACATATAATAAATTATTATAATATACATTATTTATAAGTGTCATTGCAAAGTATATGTCATTATCCACATGCACGGATAAATCTTTGTTGCATCGCAACAACAGCGAAGAGTTGAGGATAAGGATAAACAATGGTAAATCACTGTAAATAATGATAAAACTGAAGGGGTACAATAACATAAAGTGATTCAGACTGTGGAACATCTTTTTCAGATGTTTCAGTTCGTAGACAAAAAAATGTAAAACGTTTCTTATGGATTCATTGCTGAAACGTTTCACTTTTTTGTTGTTTGGTACGGTTTCAACTTATTCAACCAAAGTGTGATGAAAATGATTGGGTGGATTCTGTACCAGCTAACTAGAATCAAATTCAGAAACGCTGATCCTTTTTTATCTTCAGAATTGACAAGCTTGAAATCAGCACTAAAAAAGGGTCTTTTCGAAGTCATGACACTGATGCCTTTATTATTTGCACAAATCAGGTTTCATTGAATGTTGGAAGATCCGAAGGATTGCAGTATCAATTATGGTTCGAAATCATCATGGAAGAGAATATATCATAAACTAGTAAAGAGGTCATCATATGGAAATACCAGTGGATCTAGTCTAGGCAGTCCGAAATGCTCAGCGTCTCTGCATTTCCTTCACTGAAAGATAAAAATCTTATTTCTCGATTGGATCAGTTTTAGTTTTTTTAGTTCCTTGATATGGTTTCTAAAACTGTTTTTTTTTTAAAAATGGATGTAATTGTTTGGATCCTAGTTTCTTAAAATCTATAAATCAGTTTTTCTGCTAGTTAGTGACTAAGTTGCCAATCCATTCATTTTTTTTTCAAAAAAAGAAGGGTTTCAGTGACATATGTGCCAATTATCTTGGATTTTAGAAGGCAAACCGTCTTTTGCCAAAAAAATCTGACTTTAGCTAGGTTGGACCAACTTCTTGATTTCATAGAAACTGTAAACCTGGTTTCTATAAACTGATCCGCTTGGATTCCTTCAGTTTTAGAATAGTTTTTTTAAAAAAAACACTAGGGATGCACTTAGGCGAAGAGGCAGGAGTACGTGTATTGCAGCACCGACCCGGTCTGCCTAAAATAAGCGGCCCGCCCGCGAAACGCAGATCTGCAACGCAGGAGCAGGTGTGGACAGGACGGCTCCATCCACGTGGCGCGGCACCTAAGAATCAGCCCGGCACGTCGCCGCTGGCTAGCCAGCCAGGCCGCAGCCAGCCATGCCAACCACCTCCGAACGGGTGATGGATCCCATTCCAGTCAGTCGTCGCCTCGGCGCCGCACATTTGACCCCGTCCGGACCGGATCGGACCGCACCGGCGCCGCGCAGCGAGAGAGTGAGACGCGAATATATAGATAGCACCGCGAGATCACCGTGCCTGCTTGCTGCCGTCCGCCTGCGCCTGCAGCGGTGTGTGCCGTCCGCCAGGCGCGCCAGCTCACGCACGCCCCCCACCCAAGAAAAAAACGAAACCAATACCAAATTAACTCCCCTCCACCACCACCACCACCGCCCAGCGGCACCAACCCCCGTTCTCCTCCGCTTCCTCCTCCAATCGCCCCCCCGTTTCCCATCCTGTCGGAGGAGGCAGGGAGGAAGGCCGGGACCGAGCAGCCCGGCGCCCGCTGGTGGATTGGGCTTGGGGCCGGCCGCCATTCCGTCCGTCGGCTGACCCCGCCGGCGCAGCGAAGGCAAGGCGCCGTCCGAGATGGACGACCTCAAACAGATCCTGGCGCGGCCGATCCAGCTCGCGGAGCAGGTGATCAAATGGTCCGACGAGGCCTACACCTTTCGCCAGGAGTGCGTGGAGCTCAAGGCCAAGGTCGAGCGCCTCGCCGGCCTGCTCCGCCAGGCCGCGCGCGCCGACCTCTACGAGCGCCCGGCGCGCCGCATCTTCGACGACACCGAGAAGGCGCTGGACAAGGCGCTCGCCCTCGTCGACAAGTGCCGCGCCCACGGCCTCGTCCGCCGCGTGTTCACCATCATCCCCGCCGGCTCCTTCAAGAAGATGGCCAACCAGCTCGACAACTCCATCGGCGACCTCTCCTGGCTCCTCCGCGTCTCCTCCTCCGCCACCGACGGCGACGATTTCGACGACCACATCGGACTCCCGCCCATCGCGCAGAACGAGCCCATCCTCTTCCTCATCTGGGAGCAGATCGCCATGCTCTACACCGGCAACCTCGACGCCCGCGCCGACGCCGCCGCCAGCCTCGTGTCCCTCGCGCGCGACAGCGACAGGTACTCCAAGCTCATCATAGAGGAGGACGGTGTGCCGATGTTGCTCAAGCTCGTCAAGGAGGGGCGCCTCGAGGGCCAGGAGAACGCCGCGCTCGCCATTGGACTCCTCGGACGCGACCCCGAGTGCGTCGAGCAGATGATGCTCGCCGGGGCTTGCTCGGTCTTCGCCAAGGTGCTCAAGGAGGGCCCCATGAAGGTGCAGGCCATGGTCGCCTGGGCCGTCTCGGAGCTCGCCGCTAATCACCCCAAGTGTCAGGACGCGTTCGCGCAGCACAACGTCATCCGGCTGCTCGTCGGCCACCTCGCATTCGAGACGGTGCAGGAGCATTCCAAGTACGCCGTCACCTCCAAGATGTCCATACACTCCGTCGTGATGGACAAGAAGAACAGCACATCCCACACAGATTTGATGGATGCTGGGGAGCACAGCGTCCTCAGGTACCCGAATGGAAATGCGTCCCAGAGCAAGAATGAGATGCACAGTTTGGTGCAGTCCACCATGGCCGCGAAATCTAGTGGGGGCAGTGGTAAGCACATAGCAGCTAACAATGGTGGTGTTGTGGCATCAAAGCAACACAATGCGTCATTGTCAGGAACGAGTACAAGGGGAAGGGAGTTCGAGGACCCGGAGACAAAGGCATACATGAAAGCTAATGCCGCTAAGGCGCTGTGGCAGCTTGCCAAGGGTAATGCCGCTATCTGTAAGAGCATCACAGAGTCAAGGGCTCTGCTCTGCTTTGCGGTCCTTCTTGAGAAAGGTGAAGGTGAGGTGCAATATAATTCTGCGATGGCTCTCATGGAGATCTGCTGTGTTGCCGAGCAGAATTCAGACCTTCGACGATCTGCATTCAAGCCAACCTCTCCTGCTGCTCGGGCTGTTGTGGATCAGCTCCTACGTGTTGTTGAGAAGGCTGAGTATAACGATCTCTTAATTCCTTGCATTATTTCACTTGGTTGCTTGTCTAGAACCTTCCGTGCTACCGAGACCAGGATTATCGGGCCATTAGTGAAGCTTCTTGATGAGAGGGAAGCGGATGTCTCTCGGGAGGCAGCAATATCCCTAACCAAGTTTGCTTGTACAGACAATTATCTGCATGTTGACCATTCTAAAGCGATCATCAACGAAGGTGGAGCGAAACACCTAGTTCAGCTTGTGTATTTCAGTGAGCAGGTGGTTCAGGTTGCAGCGCTCACCCTTGTATGCTACATTGCACACAGCGTCCCAGACAGTGAGGAGTTGGCACAAGCAGAAATCCTCACAGTGCTTGAATGGGCCTCCAAGCAAGCTTACATGATGCAAGACCCTATAATTGAGAACTTGTTGCCAGAGGCCAAGATCAACATGGAACTGTATCAATCCAGGGGCGCCAAAGGCTACCATTAGATCAGATCACATTCTGTATGGAAGAAGAATTTTAAGGTGTTCTTCTTTGCATTGTGCGAGAAATGTATATACATCAAGCTGGTTCTATTTATACTCTGTCTAAACCTTTTTGATCCACAACATGGCGGAAATTGTTCTGGTGATAAGTGACATCTTTGGTTGGGTTCTCGACACAGGGAAGTAAGTTTTGTCTTTAGGCTTGGATGTTCAGAACTCCAGATGATCGTGTTGGTGGTATAGTTTCGGGAGATTAGCATCTCGTACTCTCTTTGGTCTACTGATGTATCGTGTATATTACATTTCACTCATCAATCTGAGAAAATTTCTTAAATCCAAGAGCCTAACAATTTTCTCTTGCAAACGACCTCATGGTTTACTCTTGACTGCTTCTTGTGGGTACCGTTTGAGCTCGTCTGTTACTTACTATTTTTCTATGTACAGTTGATGGCTATGCACTGCGTTCTTTTATGCTTCATGTTCAATTGTAGATTCCTATCTTCCCATTCTTTCTTATTTGTAGATTAATACGTACTCAGTGTCCTGATGTTCCAAAATCGTTCTTTCATCTGCCAATCTTGTTTCAGAACAATGATTCCCAGTGAATTCTGACATAACCTGCCTAGTATTGCTATCTTTAAGATTGTCCCCTTTTCCAGTTGGAACAAAAGAGTCAGTCTCTCTTATGTGATATGCCTAGTTCAACAATTATTACTAGTGCAGGCAAGAAAATGTCTCCAACAAGGGCCAGCTGATTTTTGTAGTTCCTCAAGATTGGTCCATCGATCCAAGACAGGATGAACCTTTTTTGGTGCATGAACCATGATCATGTATTCATATTTTCTGCCACCGCACGGCAAGGAAAAGGAAGCAAAAGCTGAATCATGGAATGAGATTGAGATCCGAAAGGATTCACGCAGTGGCATTCCATAATTCATGCCCAAAGGAGTAGACGGCCAGGCTCCCCCCACAGTAGCAGATGGTTCTGTGGCAGGAACTGGCCAACTGGGCGTGCATCAGGTTAGAGCATGTGGAGCTCTTCCGCTTCGCGGCGCGGATGTCTGGCCCGCTTCGGATTTGGCAGTTTCCCCCTTTCCCTTTCCTCGGTGGACCTGTCACCGTCTGCTCGACTGTTCGGACGGGTGTGGGTGGTCCATCCCAGAACATGGCTGAATACCACTTGGGTGTTTCCTCTCGTCTGATCGCGTGCTTGCAGTTTGACAGTTTCACCTCTTCTGCAAAGACTCGGGTCGAATGTCAATGCCACAAAGCATGCGCCCCGGTTGAATCTTCTCTCTCTTGATTGGAACGGTCATACGCAAACAGCGGGTCGTCGTGTTGGGAGAGATGATGATGATGCTGCTGTTGCGACTTGTGGGTTAGTTGGCTCGGCGCCGATGGACCGATCGATTGGTTCGGTGGGTGAAGCTGATTGTTTGTTTATGAATTGATTTGTCGTTGGTTGTTCCATGTGCTGGTCGCATTTGTAAATGGGGCGGGCAGCTGAAAGGCTGACGTGCCTACCACTGTAGCAATCTAGCAGATCAGGTTGTCCCCCAACCTTGTTTTTACGGTCGGTCAGAGTCAGATGTGCCTTCACGTTTCGTCGTCATCTCTCATTTGCCTGACTATCTGTTAGATGTTCGTTCAAGTTTGACGCGCAGTTTCTGTCTTGGTGGGCCTGTTAGGATGTTCCTATTAACTGCACATGTAACACGTTTATCGGTCAGCCCGGAACTGGTGAAAACAATCCTGGCCTCGTCCGTTTCGTCCGCACCCATCATGATCTTGTGCGGCATGCGCCGCTTTCTGATCGAGCAGCACGCGCGCGGGCCGGAGAAGCGAATGCTTCCATGCCAGTTGATTTCCAACTTCCACTTTATTCATATTTTCATGTCAAGTAAGTCCATATAATATGGATTTACAACCTTTTCAATAGCTTGCACTCAACAATTCAAAAGGTTAATTCAACAGCTTACATGTTGAGAGAAGTTTTACAACATTTTATGAAAAAAAAACTATTTCCTCCGTTTTAAATTATTTAACACGGATTAGTTTAATTTTAGACTAACCGACCTCAAATAATTTAAAATGGAGCGAGTACTTGTTATCAATACGTGGCTCGTGGCCACCAAACTTTCTGCCATCCAAACTTCTTCGGACGCCTCCACCTCCTCCACTCTTAATCCGTTCTTTGAGTATCATGGACCCAGAGTGAGAGTAGTCACGTGCATTACCCTAATCCTCCTGGCGGGCCTTATCGACCTGAAACTCCAAGACGGGCTTTCTCTACGTGGACCAATCAGCCGGCCTGGATGCGGTCCGATCCAAGTTCTGCCGGTGTGGCAGCAGAATCTTGCAATCCTCTCGGTGACTGGTTGGAACTTATAGAACAATGAACCATGCAGCTAATATAAGTTCACGGCTGGTTCATGCTGCCTGCGGCTGCGGCGCGTGTGTGATGTACCCAATCCACACGGCCCCCGTAAACTGGTGAGCCGTCCATTTGTACGGGAGGCAGGCCACCTAAATTTTTGGGACGGCCGATTCTCGGTTAAACAGAACAGGTACACTACGCGCACTGCTTGAAACGATCATTGCTAGTCACCCTGTCAAAAAATATGGAGTAATTATTTTTGGATTTGATTAAAGTTAAACAGTTTCAAATTTGACGTTTGATAAGGTGTAGATGATGTTATTAGATTCATTATAAAATCAACCTACATAATAAGTAACTCTTTATATTTGAAATAATATACTTTTTCTAGATATTATTTGTCAAAGTTTAAAATATTGACTTTAACTAAACCTAGAAATGCTTATATTGGTGGATGAGGGAGGCACTTGTTTTAACACCGTTGGACAACTAGGGCCGGTAAACGGTCTCGTCTCACGACCTCTTTCATAATTAATTTTGACTCTTATTAAATATTAGTTTAAAAATAAAATATAAATTTGACCAGATACTAATCCGATTCGGCCCTTCGCATTATTACTTTACTTTTTTGTCCTTTATCAGACCTATGAACAACTCTAACTATGAAACTACGCACAAGATGTCATGAGAATATGAGTTCGGTGTTGTAAACTGTCAAAGGCGTCGATCGGAGCTTAAGATTGAAGGACATTTTTTATAATCATATGAACAGTTTGCGATCACGGAGACGATGGGACCAAATGGGAATTTGAACAAATGTAAATGCATAGTGCGCACACGGTTGGCAGCGAATTCGGAGGTACCATTACTTATATACTTGTGTCAGTGAGATTCTTCACCGCGAATCCCGCTCGGTGGCCGCCCTGGGGTGACGAATGCCTCTGAGACCCCGAACATGGCATGGCATGGCATGGCGGATGGCGCGCCTCCTCTAGATCCACGACGTTGGTGTCCCTCACCCCAGCTCCAAGCATTCGCTTCAAGCTAATGTAAAGACTAGTATATCAGACTGTTGGTAATCTAGCTAGCGTAAAGTAGGCATGGTAAAAACTGCAAGTGATCATCACTGGGACTGGGAGTAGCTTGTCCTGAAAACGACTTGCTAATTATGAATGCTTGGTGCTCGGTTTATCTTCCATCTTTCTCCCTCCAGCATAATACAGATTTGCAGGCGCGGTCACGCGGCACATGAGAAACCCATTGGTTCTTGCTGACTACTGACGCAAGCCACGTGGACGTCTCCGATTGGGAGCGCCGCTCTCGAACGTTGCGCCAGCTGCATCATTCATCAAGTCCAGTGCCAGAGGCGCCACGAGAGGGCGCAGCCCGATGCAGAGGCGGCCGGTCATTTTGGCATGGCTTGCTGGCACAGGAGGACAACCTGTTGACCGCACACTGCAACCCCAACACGCACCACCGTCCATCACGAGCTCCCACGTCGTCCGAGAGCTTCCGTCCTATAAGACGTCGTACGATTCCATCGCCCCGCCGGCAAAGTCCCCGATCATATCAAGCCATCGAGAAAACGCTGAACAACTGTCTCGTCACCACTACTTCTAGCTTTCAGCAATGGCGGCTCGACTGCTGGTCTCCGTCTCTCTCCTTCTGAGCTCACTCTCAGGTGACGTCCTCGACAAAATGCTTTAGTATTTTGCGTGCATGGCGCGGACAACCGGCGGGTGGTCGATGACGTATGTCGTGTGTTTGCTGTGGTGCAGGGGCCGTGTCGACGACGTTCACGCTGACCAACTCCTGCGGCTACACGGTGTGGCCGGGGCTGCTGTCGAGCGCGGGCTCGCCGCCGCTCTCCACGACGGGGTTCGCGCTGGCGCCGGGGGAGTCGCGCCCCGTGGACGCGCCGGCCGGGTGGTCCGGCCGCATCTGGGGCCGCACGCTGTGCGCCACGGACCCGGGCTCCGGCAAGTTCTCCTGCGCCACGGGCGAGTGCGGCTCCGGGACGGTGGAGTGCGCTGGCGGCGGGGCGGCGCCTCCCACCACGCTGGCCGAGTTCACCCTCGACGGCGCCGGCGGCAGCGACTTCTACGACGTGAGCCTCGTGGACGGGTCCAACCTTCCCGTGGCCGTGGTGCCGCAGGGCGGCTCCGGAGCGACGTGCGGCGCCACGGGCTGCCTCGTGGACGTGAACGGGGCGTGCCCCGCCGACCTGAGGGTGGTGGGCGCCGACGGCGCCGCGATCGCGTGCAAGAGCGCGTGCGGCGCGTACGGGCGGCCCGAGGACTGCTGCAGCGGCGACCACAACACGCCGCAGACGTGCCAGCCGTCGGCCAGCTCGCAGTACTTCAAGAACGCGTGCCCGCGCGCCTACAGCTACGCCTACGACGACGCCACCTCCACCTTCACCTGCACATCCGGCACCGCCAGTTACCTCATCACCTTCTGCCCTAGCATTTCCAGGTAATTCAATCGATCTTATTCTTACTGCAGCTACGCAACATCCGTTTATTAGCTGGCCTCGTACGTGTATCAACCACCACTGCTTCTGGAAAGCCCAGCATGCATGCAGGCACAAATCATTGTCACGAACGTGAAATCACACAGCACGAATCGAATCGAATGGTGGATGGTAGATCAATGATCACATGTGCACATGACTAATTTTGTAGGCTTAACGTTTTCGAAGGTTGATCTACCATCCATTTGATCAAAGCATTGCAACATAGGTTGTCGGTATAGTATAAAGTCAGGGGCGGATCCCTCTTTATTGAATGACATTCATTTGAACGCGTTCTAAAGTAGATGTATGTTTAGTTGGCATTATATTTATTGTAAAACAATTAGGATCAAAATTAAGACACTTTGAGCATTAAAACTTAGAAAATTAATGAAGGTCAAAATGCACATTTCATCTTCTTTTTTTTTAAAAAAATTATAAACTGTGGTGTTTGCCACTGAATTCTTCTTCTACCTTGCCTGTTTGAACGCCTGGCTCACAAACTCTGGGTCCGCCACTATATAAAGTAGTTACACACAACTCCGTCACGACTCACGACCACGCCGGACAACTCTGTCATTTGTAACGTTCCCAACTGACTTCAGCTGTCTGACGCCTCTGAACTTTGATGCTGCACCAGCCTCAAGTCGTCCGTGAGCAGCGTGAACCCGCCGGCGACCGGCTCCGGGACGGGCCAACCCCTGGTCAACAAGACGGTCTCCTTCGCCGGCCAAGGCGGGAACCCGTACGAGTACGCGTCGGCGTCGCCGCCGACCTCGGCGCCAAGAGCCGTCCTCCTCCTCCTCCTCCTGGCGCTCACGTGGCTCTGCACCGCCCGTCGGCTCCTTCCTGCGTACACAGCCAAGCAACCGAGCTCATGCACGGGCGCCGTCCAGGGGCAAGTCGGCAGGCACCGCGTCGGCATCCCCTTGTGAAGCCGTGGCGGCGCCCATGTGCCGGACGCATTGACCTCGGGCCGTAGCGCCAATTGTATAGATTAAATTATCGTGGGTCTGCTGGGAGCTTGATTTTGCAGGCAAAGCAAGGCAGCAGTAGTGCCAGTAGAAACGAGGCGTGGTTGATTAACTAGGACGCTCTCCAGATTCAGAATTGAGATCGCAGCAACCAGGTGGCGTCGACTGATTCCTTTTTGGAGATGTGTGAGTGAACAGAACACAACAGAGCAGAGCCAGGTGGGCTTGGGAGCCTGGGGAAATGCGGGCAGAGGATGGCCGGTGAGCCACATGGTGAGCGGTGGACCTTCTCCGGATCCTGTTCCTGGCACCGGGAAAAACTACCCCGGATCCTGTTCCTGTTCCTGGCACGTTTAAGTTGAATGGATCTTGTTAGTTGCGGCCAGTAGATCTTGTTGGTTGCTGCTTGTTTTGTTCGGCGACAGCTTGCGAAACCTGCTCGCACCGATTGCACTGTCTAAGTGGTCATCGTCCCTTATCAAAAAAATGCGATAAGCTATAATTACTACTTTCTCCGTTTTAAAATATTTGACGCTGTTTAATTCAAAATTAAACTAATCAGCGTTAAATATTTTCGAACCGAGGGAGAGTAACATTTTAAGAATCTATGGTGGGACTAAAACGTGACGTGGTAAGATACGAAACATACACACAATACAACTGCAAGCTGATCAAACGTTCGCAGGTTAAAGTAGTCTCTGCGCGACATTTTGCTCGCAAGGCACAAACTGAAAATTGTGAACTTGTTGCTAGCTGCTCCTATCTGGAATCTGGATGACGAAACAGATCTGGGCCAGAATGCAGATGTGAGTAGCCCAACCACTTTGGGCCCTCAGGGACCCCAGGAACCGTAGTGCATCACTGAAACATTGATGCAAGAATTGCTAAGCCGGCAATTTTTCTGTTGCGTCTCAAGAAAAGAAAAAGCGCGTAGCAATATTTCTGTTGCATTTTGTAGCTGATAAAAAGAACCATGCACTCAGCAAAGTAGTAAGGGCTCCCGTGGATCGCCAGCATCTAAACGGTAAACGAGATTACCTCTCGGCAGCATCCATCCACGGCCAGGATTAGCAAAGAAGGAAGCCGAGGCCGGGATCAACTAAAAGTTACATGCTGACACTCCCGTCGGCCCCACCAGCAAGCACCTAGAAATGGCCACGACCAACGGCGGCCCGACTGGGTCAGAGACCGCAGCGCAAATTTAAAAGCGCAATGCCGACACGGCGAACGTGCAGTCAGAAGTCAACCGAGGACCCCTTGCTGAAGCCGAAAGACGTGCAGCTCGGGAGCGACTCGTCGCTGGCGAGCTTGGCGACCGGCGAGACCGACGGTGCAGCGACGTCGTCCACGGCAACGGCGTTGCTGCTCCAGGCAGCGGCCGTGGCCTTGCTTCTATGATACTAGACGGGTACCGGACTGGCTTGGCAAGTTGGAGCTTCTTCGTCGGCAGAAGCGATCGGATATAATTTCGGATTCAAACCATGATTGGAGCAAGTAGGGAGGATGAGGGCGCTAAGCAGTATGTTCTTTAGCTAGCATTTTGTTTTGTGAATATATAGCTGCAATGTCTAGCTCTATTCCGACGGCGTCGGTCAACAAGCACTCTCTGCGTTAGTTTATCGCGTTTCATAAAAACTTGTTTCTCCCGATTCCTTTTCGTATATACATTGTTTTTATTCAAGTCGGTAAACCTATACAAAGTGATGTAGTCAAAGCGATCAAGTGGTAAATTTTATGTGAACATATATATTCTTCAAACAAAAATGTTTATTCTTGGTCATGAGTAATTTCGGAAAGTGTGAGATTTGATAGATTCCGTTATGAAGTGGTCATCACAACTCACGATCATAACGTCAGACCGATTGTCTGCGAATGTGTTTTTAGGGAATGTAAAAGGAAAACTCAAGATACCACCATGAGTCAGAGTAAAAGAAAATGGGGAGCTCAGCAGATGTTAACTTGAGAAAGGTTCTGGATGGCCCCAGGAGATATGGATACATGTAGATAATGCGCAGAAGAATGCAACCGTAGGCCGTGTCTAGGTAATTAATCATGTTCGAAACATGAAAAGAATGAAGAGTTAAACTAGTTTGGGAATCCGTATACCGTAGTCTGTCGTACAACCGTTACACTGTTCTTGTGATACCTCTAAACGCCAACGCTTTTATACAACCATTTCACCACTCTTATAGGGTACACCGCCGGATATGAAGTGAAGAGAGATCAACAAAATCTGCATCCCTCGGTGTCAGCAGTACTACTACACAAACAACACTCCCCTAAGGAACCAGCCATTTCGAATTTTCCGTGACAGAGTACAGCAGCGATTGAATCGACCCATCGATCTCGTCCAAAGAATCCACACGCGCAAAAAAAAACGCAGGACCTGTTCTCTCCAGAACGGTAATGACGCGAGCTGTTCCCTCGTGTTTCCAACAGACCAGTGGCTAACTCACCCTCTGCACCACCGCCGCTGACCTGCTGGACCTCTTGCTCTCGTGGATCTTGGCGTACACCCGCTTTGTCCGGACGCAGAGCAGGACGTCCAGCCCGAACCCGATGACGCAGGCGACCGCCATGATCACGATCACGAGGCGGTAGCAGTGCGCGCCGACGCAGGTGTTGCCACCGCCGGGCACCGGGGTGGCCTGCGCGTCGTAGAGGAGGCCGGCGAGGAGGCCCGAGAAGAGGAAGGAGCCAAGGGGCAGGTTGAGGATGAGGATGTTGTAGATGAGGCCGTAGTACTTGAGCCCGAAGAGCTCCGACGCCGTCGGCACGGTGACCGCCAGCCGCACGCCGTAGCAGGCGCCGACCACGACCGAGCCGATGAAGAGGGAGCCCGGCATGGCGAGCGCCATCACGACGTAGCCCACGGCCATCACGATCTGCGAGGCGGCGTTCCAAAACGGGCGTGGGAGCGCTCTTGTCCTGGAAATTTGGAGACGTTCACGTGGTCAGACGACTCAGACTTCACCAGAACAAAACGAAATGCTCGTCAAATTGCATTGCTCTTTAGACTAATCAAGAAGTTAAACTGCTCGTCAAAAGCAGAATATCGAAGATGTCAAAATTTACAGATCCGTATAAAATAAAGCATGTCAAAGAGTGACACCGTCGATTCGCCTTCAGGAAAGCTATGACAGTGGCGCGTTACACAGGAAAAACAGAAAAGCAGGCCACTATCTGTTTATGACGGCCCCTGATACTAAATCCAATGGAAAGACGACTCGACTGAGCTATCATGCTTAAAGAAAAGTACCGAATTGGTATACTAAAGGGAATGCCCTGCCAAGCTACAACGCCCTATGTCGCTATCACAAGAAAAGGACATGCCATTTCACTGCCGAGTGCTTTACTTCTCCTTGTTCTCACTAAGCTACAAAAATACTGAATTCGTTAGTAATGCACCTTGTAATACCAGTGGTAGGGCTTCTATGACTGTTGTTCAGTTTGTAGATACAACTAAATGGTTTGTACTGTGCATCAAAGCAAGGATATTTGTCTATACGGCCGCCCGCTTGGAGATAAACAAATGCGTAGTTGCGTGACGGTCACGGAACACCGTCAAACCAAATCAAGTTTCCCACAAAACATTTAGCACATTCTTGTTCTATCAGTCATCACAGGTTATGTTGGCATATCAAGTTGACCTTTCCTGGGCATTTCCGTCCGTGCCAGCCCGAAATGTTGCCAGAGGAAAGGCTCAACTCATGCTTCAGATTCGCTTTCATGGTGGACCCCGCAACCTACCGAGTCCGTACTACGAAGCCACGGATGTACTATGAACAGATGCGTGGGGAATCCAAGTTCTATGATCGTGATCGTGATCCGAATCCTACCTCATTTGGGAACGGATAATTCATGTTCTTTGATTCCAATCTAATTCGGGCATATGCTAAATTGCTGATGCAGATTGATGCATGGGAAAAAGGGCAACGTACTCGATGAAATGCTCGGAGATGGTGCCGGAGGCGATGCGGCCGAAGAATCCCCAGATGCTGGTCATGGAGACGAAGAGGGAGACGTCGCTGTAGCCCATGGCGACGCCCATCTGCCCGAGGTTGTTGATCACGGCCAACCCCGTGCCCACGCCCATCAGGAACGACGCGAACATGAGCCAGAAGTCCAGCGACGTAAGCGCCTGCACGATCGTGTGCTCTTCCCCGAGCCGCGGCCGCTCGCTGGGGCCCCGCGCCTCCTCGGACTCCGCCGCATTCCTGTCCGCCGCCTTGGCTTCGATGAGAAGCGGCGCGGTCGCGGAGTCCGCCTCCTCGAGGCCGGCGTTCGCGGCCTTCCGCGCCTTGAGCCACGACTTCCACGCCACGTGCGCCGGCACCGCGGCGGGGGACGCGAGGAGCACCAGGAGCACGGCGACGAAGACGCCCGAGATGACCCCGCCACCGCCGCCGACGCCCGTGAGGTCGGCGGCGAGGAGGTACAGCGCGATGGCCACGGCGAGCGAGTTAATCGCCGCGAAGCAGCGGCCGTCCTCCTTCTCGTACCCAGCGGCCGCGCCCGAGGCGCCACCGGCCGCCCCCTCGCGGAGGAACACCATAGCGATTGCGCAGACCGCGGCCGGCACAACGGCGAGCATGACGAGGAAAGAGGCCGGGTCGTCCGCGAAGAGCGCGGAACAGACGTCGGTGAAGATGGCGGTGCTGAGGCCGACGTAGCCCTTGAGCAGTCCGGATACGGGCCCCCTGCTCCGTCGGAAGTTGCGGATGCAGGTGACGAGCACGGCGGTGTTCATCCATGTGGTGCTGTTCCCGCCGAGGCAGAGGAAGACGCACATCTGCCAGTAGGGGAGCGGTGCGACGGTCCTGGAGACGACGAGCCACTGCGCGCCGTAGCCGAGGAGGCCTTCGATGGAGCCGATGGCGAGAAGGAGCCAGGTCGGGACGCGGTCGGAGGCGAGGCCGGCGAGGAGACCGAACGCCTTGCCGACGTCCTTGGCGACGGAGAGGCCGTTGAGCTGCAGCTGCGTGAGGCCCATGAGCGTCTTGAGCGAGTCGGAGTAGTTGGAGAAGGTGTAGTTGTTGCCGGAGATGCACTGCACCCACACCGCCGTCACCAGGCCCAGCCACCTCCCCCACCGCGTCGCGGCCATTGCGTCCAGCGCCGCCGCTACCATTTCCCCCCTTTCCTCACGCCTCGGATAGCCGGATCTCCGACCAGCGCGGTAACGCGGCCCAGTCGCTCGCCTGCTTCAAGGTGACCCGCTGCCCTGCGCCGGATTGCTTGGGTTTGGGCGCTGGTTGCCGGAGGGGGGGGGGGGGGGGGGGGGGGGGGGGGGGCGGGGGAGCGGCGGTATGGGAGGGAGGCCAGAAGCAGGAGCGGTGGAGGCGTGCCGCTTTCCGCGCCTGCCAACCCCGTCACTCTTGCTTGGGTTTAGTGAGGCGCGCGGTCTAAGCAAAAGTCGAGCAAGGGGCGGCGTTTTCATAGGCGCCTTGGATTTGCGGAGTCCAACAGCGTTTTTATAGGCTTTTTGTGTGAAAAAGTTATCCTCTATGTCTCATTTGAATTTATTTCTATATTTAGTCAAAGTCAAACTAATTTAATTTTGACTAAATTTATAAAATATATTAATATTTAATATATAACATAAATATTTAATAAAATATAAATCATTGGTGAATTTAATGATACGACTATGGTGTGACAAGAGTTAATGTTTTTATTTATAAATCTAGTTAAAGTTCTATTAGTTCGATTTTGATCAACTATATAAATAAACTTCGAGGTGACAGAGTTAGTAGTTGGCATGTGTGGGCTTACAAATCTGTGGTGTTCATTCTTTTATGGTTTTCATGACGATGATGATTGGAAGTGGGACCAATGAGACAATTGTAAATATTAACTGGTTGACCCTATGTACATGGGCTCGAGTGATATTTTTTATGGTAAATAGGTTGTATTTCCTTAATTCAACGAATTGTTATAAAGTGATGTCCACATAATTTTTGATAATACACAAAATCAGACCAATTCAATGAGTTGATCTACAGAATTCGCAAGTACATGAGCTATCCCACTACACCATCTATTAATATGGATAAAAGAAAGAAATAGGAGATACTCGAACCGTCACTTTTTTCTTTAGATCAGGGGTTTTGTTAGAATATATGGGCCTTGGCCCAAATAAATCTATATAAATCTAAAATCACACACTGATAGAATAATTCCACATGGAAAATAAGAGTAGGGCAATACCCGTTTATTAGTGGAGCTCTTTTTCATTTGTGGAATATATATGATAAAGGGATGGGCTAGAGTCACACACAAATCACACGCACGTGCGAACGTATTCACGTATTTTCGTGTGATTTATCATGTGACTTGTGACTTGCGACATGACGATTGACGTAAAAAATTATGTTCTATTTTTATGAGTCTGACACAAATACGACTTTTAATCGCTCGTAATTTATTGTGTTCAATTTTGTGACTCAGTTTATGAAGGGCAATTATTTTCAGTTTCTACAGGCCAATTATGTTGCAAATAATATAATTTTATTGTTGCCAGTTATTAGAGCATAATTGTTTAGCTTGAATAGAGACTAATTACCTCGAGTTACTACTCTACCTATAAATATAGAGTGAACCTTCATACTGAAAGACGTGAATTGACTCTCTATTCTACAGTGTTATATGTCTACTTCGGGTCTCTACATCCCTCCCACCGCTGTGTCACCGGCTTGAGAGAGAGCAGTGTCTCCGAAACCCCGCCTCGCTGAAGAATCTGCACGGATTGAGATTGATCATTTTTTTGGATAGCGTTCACGCGACTGCTCAATTGAAGTTTTGCGTGCTTTATAGTCTTCTTCTTCTTCTATGAAAGTGGTGACATTTTCATTACAAGTGAAGATGAGTTTCTCATGCATGAATGAGATAGATATAATTTGCTTTACATACATGTTTCTACTCATGCTTTGTGAAATATCTATTAAGCATATTGTTACAATTTTAGAAATTTAATTATCTTTTAAAATGTATTGTTTTCTAACAGGTTCGATGACCTCCTGACATTATATATTAAGACTAACCGCAGTGGGAGTCGCTATACACGCCGACCCGCTAAATACGGCGGCCGAGGCGATAGCGCTCACTCACAGCGACGACCGGCGGGTGCACTCTAGTTCCCAGGTCGCTACAGGCGATCTGGGAATTTGAAGGGGCCTTGTAGCGCCGGTAGAGGAAGAAGAGAGGAAGAAAAAAGAGAAAGAAAGAAAAGAGAAAATGGGAAAAAAAAGAGAAGGGAAAAAGGAAAGGAGAAAAGGGAAAAGAAAGGAAAAAAGAAGAAGGGAGGGAAAATGGAGAAAAGAAAGGGAAAAAAAGAAGAATGGAGGGAAAAGAGAAGAAAACAAAGTGAAACGAAAAAATATGGAGAAAGGAGAGGAAAAAGGAAGTGAACAAAATTTGATGATTTTTTTATAAACTGTACATATAACATTATTAATATAAAAGTATTTTATATGGAATAATATAAAATATGATATAGTTGTATTATCTGATATAAAATAGGTAATAGTTGATATAGATATCCAATTTAGAGGTGAACGAGTGCAGAGAATTAATAAGAATTTTCTAGAGGTGACTATAAAAAACTAAAAATATTTTTTTAGATGTCCGATATAAAGATCTGAGTGCGAATAAACTAAACTGGATGGGCGCACTGTCGCTGAACGGGCTGGGCATCACGGGAGCACGCGCATGGCGGCAGCCAGTACGCAAAGCCTGGCGCACACACATGCTGACCGCCTGGGATGGCACAGCTACCTGTGGGGAGACGGGCACCAAGCCGCAAATATGTGCGACACCCATTAATCGAACCGGCGGCCTCCAGCCTTAGCAACTGCACCGTGAATGCCTTTGCCTCCAGCCGCCATCTTGATGTCTTGTGATGATCCCAATGCGAGAGCGAGCGGTAGCCTCCGATCTGATCTTTTTTATCAGAGGTAAATAATCAGAAAAAACTATCCCCTGATTACGTTGAAGCTCCGAAGTGAAGAGCACTGCCCGCCTGAAAGCAAGTCGCCTCTCTGTTTGTACACCCTTGCAGAGTCTGAAAAATCCATTGCCGATTTGACATAAATTTTATGTGTTTCCAGCGGAAACCACTTCTTTCCCTCGGTTCCCTCCATATTTCAATCACATATGGATAGTCGAGAAACGTACAATCTATTGTTTCAATCTTTCGTAGAAAAAAAAACACTCACCAGGAGCCGAAACATTTCTGCTTCTACGTTTTTTGTCCTACTTTGGAGACACTTGTGCGCAAACCTCCATAGAACAATCTTCATTTTGGGTGGGGTGCGTGCGTGCTTGATCAGAACTCGCACCCCTGCCCTCTGTGCTGGTCTTCATATGCACTGCCTCACACTTTACCATAATTAAATAGACTTGACAGAATATATGCCATTTTTAATGAGAGGCCAAGATACACAATCATGAAATCCTATTTTTACTTAGAGGAATGCTTAATGTACGTGCAGCATCTATAGGACTAAAACAATCTCCACGAGTTTGATCAATCAGAGCGCTCACCTTGGGGTCTTTAGGAATGTGAACAGTGGGAGTGATTGGATGGTGCCATGGCAGATCAGGAACCCGTCTGTCCGTTAAGATTCTAATATCTTCTCCATTACACACATATCAAAACAAAGCCACGACCCAACAAGGATTTCCCAGCCATCAAAAACTTCTCCATGTGAAGGAACAGGATCTTGTGGTGGTAGCGTCCAAGAAGGAACAATTTGGATAATACCTCCCTTTTAATACCCTTGGATAACCAGACTCTCGTTCCACCAATAGCTTCCAGCACTGCTGCACTGGCGGCCTAGCATTGCATAGTCGAAAACATCATATCTCTAAATCCTGTTCCTCCCATAAACTTTGTAGTTATTAACCAATCCTATTACCTCCAGTGCATTTTCCCTTAGAACTGTTTGCTGAATCTCAGGATTATGACACGATGCCGTGGAGGTTGCTTGGTAACGCAGGTTGGATTTAATGGTTTGGTTCATCAGCGAGCATGAGTTAACGTAGAAGCGTTATGTGCGAAGGTACAGAACGACGGAACGCGCAGGAGTGTCGTTATAGTGCAAACTCGTTTAATAAAAACAGTAGTAGGTGTAGGTTGGTCAACATGTTTGGGCACACGGCAGCGACGACGGGACGTTTCGTCCCTTGGAAACAACTACTTGGTAGCTGCCTCCCTGCTTCTGGCTCCGGGCCACCCTTCCTTCCACTCCAAGAAGAGGCAAGAAGGTATCCGGAGTTCTCTCGTTCGATCTTTGCTTGTATATGTGCTATTGATCGCAAGCCGCAGCCGTCACGGGGAAGTGATGCTAGCGTGTTGCCCAGAACCACGGCAATCTCCTCATCTCCGGATCATCAATGCCTGCAAGGGTCTTTTTCTGGAACAAGGTTCGTCCCGGCAGCCAGTCCACACGCAGCTACGAAATTAAGCATCACACGCACAAGCAACGCGCGGATGCATGTTGCCATCAACCTCCCCGTGTGTCGAGAGCTGTTTCGAGCATCATAAAATTAAATGAAAAGCCTGTTTCAGCACGAAACTGGTTTTCGATGTGTTTAGGACTTCTGCATTTTAACACCCCTTTTCATGTCACTTCCCAATTTCAATGCGAGCTATTGTGTTCAATCATCCGTGGCGCCGTGCTCGAGGATATCGGCGTCGCCACTCGAGAAAGATGAAACACCATATGAGCAGAAAACAACCCGCTTTTTATACCGGGCATTGTTTTCTATCGAAGAGGGAGGGAGGGAGGGAGAGAGAGAGAGCTCAGTAGCTCACTACTCCTGCTCGCTCATCTCACATGACTGCCCGCGTGGAGAAAGCAGGAAAGGCACCAGACAACACCACATGCATGGTTGGTAGCCTGGTGCACATGTTTCCATCGTGTTACCTGTTTTTAGCAGGTGATGCGAATTTGTGAGGTGAGGAGGACAGAGGAGATACTGTGGGCACGAGGATCCGCAACTCAGCATGGATGCCTTCATTGCTGTTCCAGATTTTCACGTGTGCTGTTCTGTGTGTCGTGCAGTACTGCACACCCCGGCGGTGAAGAAGCCAACTTCGCAAGCTCTGATATTGTCTAGTGACGCTTGAAAGCTCAGATGAAAGTCATCACATTACCGCGCTGTCTACTTGGGCAGCGTGTTCGAAAACTGTTCATGCCTCCACACGAAGACGACGTGTATCGACACGCCGGCGCTGACCGTTTGCCGCGGAAGCGAAGCGCGATACGTCGGAGTTGCGTGCCCGCCGGCCGCGGTGGCCCATGATCGAGTGTGGCGAAGCGATACGCGGCTCGCGCTCTCGGGCCGTCGGTTTGGAGGACACGGGGACGATAAGTAACGATGTCGATCTGATCTGTGATCTGGTGGCGGCGCTGCGTGCAAGAATCTTTCGAGGCTACTACCGCTCGCCAGGAACCGGCCAAAAGCTACCCCTCGCTTCGACTGCTGTCTATGTACACAGTCACGTCACGTGGCGCCGGTGCCGAGCCTGTGGTCCGGTCGCTGTTACAGCGTCGAATCAAGATCTAACCCAGATAAAAATTAATTCGTCGCAGCCTGTAATGATCAGCTAGCGGAACGAACGGTTTACTGATGAACCCAGCCCACCCCGGCCTTTCGGTGTCTCAACAGTCGCAATTTCACGGGGACGCGTAACCGAGATGAGGAAGAATGACATTAACCGGTTGGCATTAATTTCCGCGTTCTATTAGTAGTACGCACTAATCGTCAGTAACTGATGAGGGACAACTTGCAGTAGGTAGCGGTTTCTCACGACTCACAGGTCACAAAATTGTTAGTATATAAATGTAGCATCAGAAGCTCACTAAACAACATTAGGAAAAAAGTACAAAAAAACAAGAGAGATTCTTGTGTACGAACTCCTTGATTTTTCGGATCGTACGCCGCGCCAAGAATTTTCCATAGCGCCCACAGATATCTGATCTACTCTTTTAGTACGACTGGTGTTGTATATGCATTGCTATTGTTTATTAATTAATGCATACAGTATGATACATATTACTTTTGTCATATTTTTTAATTATTTAAAAATTATCTAAACCTTCAACACAGTCGCCGGGATCTTATTTTACATTGTTGATTTTTGTTAAAACAAAAGAGAAAATGGGACGATTTCCACTCTTGTGTTTTTAGAGAAAGGACGGTTTCCAGTCACTAGGGATGAAAACGGTCGGAAAATTAGTTAAATCGTTTTCATTTTCATATATAATTTTCGGAAAACGGAGTCGGAATCGGTACCATCGGAAACGGATATGATATCGGAAATTTCGGAAATATCGGAAACGGATATATCGGACCGGATACCTATTGATATCGGAACGGTTACGATTTGTTCTTCCGGAAACAACACCCTAACTTCACTCTAGTAGCCATAACAAAATAATAATAAATAATGCAAGTAAAATATAATCATTCATGACATGCACCCTCATCCATATGTAGCACATACAATAAAGTTCACTAAAAATAATAGTGTCATACATCCATATCACGACCATAAATTTAATTAAAAATAATATTAACCACCTAGCTCCTCACTTTCATCCATCACATCTGGATCACTTTCTACGTCATCATCCTTCAAGAACAAAACAAAAGGATAAACAAAACAATTAGATTGTCATTTTCTCTAGTATTTCTTAAAATAGCTGGAGCATGGAGGCGGAGGCGGGCACCGGGCACGCGGCTGGCGGTGGGCCGGTGGCGGCCTAGCGCAGGCGCAGGCGCGCAGCCGCCGAGGCGCTGAGCCACGCAGATCGGCACGCCGCACGCGGGCGGGGCGGCGGATCGGGACTCGGGGACTGCGGCTGCGGGAGGGAGTCGGGCACTCAGGCAGGCGGCTGGCATCGACCGACTGCACTGGACTACTGGAGGCTGGAGCGGCTGGGGCTGACCTAGGCGTGGTGGTCCGGTGGCCGCTGGGTTGTGCTGTAAATGGGCCAAGCTAATTGGGCATAGTCGGAAATTAATCGGAAATTGTTCGGAAATTTCCGAACAAATTCGGAATTCCGACAATTCGGTCGGAAATCTGGCCAAATCATTTCCGTTCCGATTTCCGAATTTTAATTTCCGATTTTCGACCCATTGTCAAAAATTACCGACTAAAACGGAAAACGGTTCACAAAATTTCGAAAACGGTTCCGGATGATTCGAAAAATTATCATCCGTTTTTCACCCCTACCAGTCACGCACCGTATAACTGGGCCTAAGCTCCTGAACTATATCTGGGCTCTCGGCCTGTGTAATTCTCTGTTCAATTGAGCCCAATGGCCCATGGTGACATCACTCGCGAGGGGCATCAGTCGGAATTCTCCGGCCCATTCTACTGGAGTGGAGAAGGGGGGCGTCTGGTTCGTCGCCGATCTTACTCGTCTCCGCCGCGGATCCCTCCCCAGCTGCAAGCATCTCTTCTGCAGATTTGCGTCGAGGCTGAGCGGATTCCCATGAGATAGACCTCCTAGACCACCTCGGCCTCGCGATGTTGCGGAAAGGGGCCGTCGCCTTCCGCCCCTGCGACGCTGCCCGCCGGCCGCCCTCTACATCGTTTTTGCCGCCTACTCCCGTCGCCAGGTGTGGGTTGAAGTTCTTCTCTGATAGGATTAAGTTGTTATGTGCCGCAATCTCGGGGCAACAAGGTGGAGTTATCTCTCCGTGCTAGGGTCGATTTATTTTTTAGGAATTCGAGTTTAGCAGCATGTTGCAGTGTGGCGTCCGCAATCCTCGTTCTCGTTGGGTGTGTTCGGACTCACTATATGATGTCTGTTTTAAAATAAATGATGTTTACAACAGTTAATTTAGTTTGAAATAAACTAACATTTTTATTCCGATTGGAGTAGTAAAGTTAGGCCGCATCATTCCCTCATCAGTGTCAGGCAAGACTAAAGAATTTTGTGAGTTGTAAGCGTTGGTCTGGTACGACGCGACGCGCCACCCACGGTCCCGGTCCGTGCCCTCTCGAAAACGTGAGGTCGCGTCGTGGGCTTCCTCTTGCTCGCGCGCGCTCGGGCATCATCAGCCCAGCTGAGGCCTAGCGGCAGCGACCTATACGGCTCGGCGTGCCATGTTTCTGGGCCTGCCCGGCAACACGCTCATCTCAAACGAGCCCGCATCTTTGTGTAGCTTGGATCGGAGCCCATCCCAGCAACCATGGATCGGAGCCCACCCCAGCAGGAGACGTGGGTTTTCGGCGCAACTGACCGGCCCAACGACAGCAAAAACGAGCACACAGCCCAACTAGAAACAGACCTCCTCCTCCCGAACGCTTCGACGAACAGAACAACTCGCGAATCGACCACCGCCGCCGGCCGGAAGCCTTTGCCCAAACCCTAAGCCGCCGCCGACGCCAGCAGTATGGCCCGCTACGACCGTGCGATCACCGTATTCTCCCCCGACGGCCACCTCTTCCAGGTGGAGTACGCCCTCGAGGCCGTCCGCAAGGGTAACGCCGCCGTCGGCGTCCGTGGGACCGACACCGTCGTCCTCGGCGTCGAGAAGAAGTCCACCCCCAAGCTCCAGGACTCCAGGTAGGTTGCCGGACTCACTCCCTCCGTCGATCGGGACACCAGATCTCGCGGTCCCCCGACTCAACAACCCCGCTCGAATTTCTCTACTCCTCCTCAGGTCCGTGCGCAAGATCGCGAGGCTGGACACCCACATCGCGCTGGCGTGCGCTGGGCTCAAGGCCGACGCGCGCGTGCTAATCAACCGCGCGCGGATCGAGTGCCAGAGCCACCGCCTCACCGTCGAGGACCCCGTCACCGTCGAGTACATCACCCGGTACATCGCCGGCCTGCAGCAGAAGTACACGCAGAGTGGCGGGGTACGCCCCTTCGGCCTCTCCACCCTCATCGTCGGCTTCGACCCCTACACCGACAAGCCGGCCCTGTACCAGACCGACCCCTCCGGAACCTTCTCTGCGTGGAAAGCCAACGCCACGGGGAGGAACTCCAACTCTATGCGGGAGTTCCTGGAGAAGAACTACAAGGAGACTTCCGGCAAGGAAACTGTCAAGCTCGCTATTCGTGCACTCCTAGAGGTACATATGCATTGTCTTTACTTAATTTTCAGTTTATTATGAAGTAGACTCCTAGAGGTACATATGACATTGTCAAGGTTATGCAAATGTTGTATTCATTGTAAAGGTTGAATCATTTCCTGTTAATGATGACTACAATAGGACCCTTGTAGAGCACAATTGGCATGATCAGGAAATAACTAAATGTGTTTTAGTGTTTATTTATCCTCCTGTGACTAGGTTGAACCGAATACATTTTAATGGAAAACCTGTCCTACATTCTGTCTTTTCTCATCTCCTACCCTATGGTGCCATTTACTCCCACTTTGATTTTGATTGATGGTTTGATGCTGACAGTCATAGTAATTGTCCAGTGATAAATTAGTTATTTCCTCACTTGAGTTGTTTCTTCAGCTCAAGTTACTTGAGCTACATCTTGAATTTGTGGGTCAAAACATTGAATCAGGCCTTTTGTGAAATATCTGAGTGTCAAGAGTTTATTTTCTTAAATTCCCGTTTCTGTAGTAGTCATCAAATTATGTTTTCCTCAATAGCCCTGCCCTCAACATTATGTTTTTTATAGAGTTGTGCAAAAACGTAACACGAAACTACAATCATATCAACTAACACCTCCTTTCAATAACCTAGTTAATGTAAATGAAGACACTGAAAAAATGTTGCATCAGATTTGTTTGATGTCTTTTGGTACTATATATTTCTCAATATGTTTGCTAAACATGCATTGCAACTGCTGGGCCATTTCGTTTTTATTTTCCTACCTTAGAAAACTGAATACATTTTCAGCCTTTGTTTCAATTTTTTGGCCTTCTTTTGACTTAATACAAAAAAACCAATAGTGGTGTATTGCGGTCAATACCTTGCTAAGCTATCTTCTATTGGGGTTTGCACCTCTGAACATGTGAGAGACGAGGTAGAGTGAGAGAGGCCAATCAAGTTAGCAAATGAGTGCCCCAACTAAGTTCTAGACATTACAAACAAGCCCTTGGACATCATGAATGGGTCCTTGATATTCTGAATTGACCTCTTTTACACAAAGGGGTACCCTAGTATTTGGGTTACCTATGGCGTATCTCCAACACATGTCTTCCAGAAGAATTTTCTAGAGCCAGTTGAATATCTTGTTAGTTGATTGTTTCATTAGGACTACACCATTTTAGCTTTGAGTGGAAACCTAGATCCTTGGAAAATACCTGAATTACTGTTTATTTTATGCCATATTCATGGTACAGCAAGAAGAGCTTTAAATGTTCAGAATGCAGGATTCTCAACCAATGTTTGACACATAATGAAGTCAGATTGGTTGGTTTATGTTGGGTTGTGCAGTGTTAAAGCCTTCTTGGCAAAGACAATTTTTAAGAGACCCCATATTGCAGATATAGCTCCAGGAAGGCATCGTCCATGTCTGTCCACTTTGTGACCCTAACAAGAGCCTCGTACCTAGTATAAACTGTGACCTCACTTTCGCATAAGCTAACATACATAACATAACATTGTCGAGCAAAAGTGAATGTTGTTCGGTAATCCTATTGCTCTTAGCTTTGAAAGTTTTCTGTTAATGGGTACAGCCTATCCTCTTCTTGTTGGTTGCAACCGAATTCAGTGAAGAACTCGGTGGGTATGGGAAATTTTGCAACACACCATCTCTTCTCTAAGTACACTTATACATAGTACATACATGGGTTCTAACACTCTTTCAAGATGGGCTAAGATATCTATCATCCCCATCCTGTTATAAAACTACCTCACGTTCTTTTTTGGCACTAAAAACCTTTGGTAGACAATGTGCCACTTGCTTTCCAGAAGTTACATGACTGACCACTAATATTGCAATCTATTTTATCCATAAAGGGCATACCCAGTGCTGAAAGCTCCCACACGTTGTGGGGTCTGGGGAAGGGAATTTCTAGGCAGCCTTCCCCTTGCTTATTTTGCAAGGAGGCTGATTTGAACCCAGGACCTCCAGGACACAAGTGGAGAGACTCTACCACTGCGCCAGGCCTGCCCTTCCTATTTTATCCATGAGAAATGTAATTGGGTTGGGGTGAAAAATATCGTCAGACTATACAGGGGGGGAACTTGTGGAATGGGGTAAAAAAAGTTGACTGATGACCCAGGCCATCAATGAGGAATGCTGCTGTCCCCAGGGTACTCATTGAAATGAACCATACTTTGATGCCCTATTCCTTTGCATCAGTTCTCAATTTCTGACACCATGGTAGGATGATGGGTGGTGTGGAGTCTGGAGAAGAAACACAAGCAGTAGCGACGTGTGTGAAATAGAGCTCACCCTTTCCTCAATTTTCAGATTCGTCGAGTCTCCATTCCACATTCTTTCCTTCGACAGTTAATATTTTTTTCTATGCACTCAGTGCAGCGTTGTGCTTCCTCAGTCTGTACAAATGAGTCTTGATAAGTTCAATCGGTAATAAATGGCTAAATGCTCTTATTCAGGTACTGAAGTGACATCTTATTTGACCTGATATATTGATGCTAGTGTGGGCACCAGGTTCAAGGAGATTTATTATCCACCAATTATCACAAGGGTTTTAGTATTCAATGAGTAAAATATTTTCAATTTGAATTCTTTACTGGGATTGTGTTTAGTTTCAGCTTGATTGTCTGCACCTCCCTCTCCTAGTTTTCTTGGATAGCATTCATCTCCACTACCCAAAATCCAAATGGAGACCGCTTGATATTTTTTTCAAGATTTGTTAAGCTTTCCTGCGCATAAAGCTTTGACTTTATCTTGAGTTTATCTTCTCAATTCAGTCTCCATTCAGCATCTATTAACAGACTGAACCCTCTTAGGTTGTTGAAAGCGGTGGTAAGAACATTGAGATCGCGGTGATGACAAAGGAGGATGGCCTTCGTGAACTTGAAGAGTCTGAGATTGATGAATATGTTGCTGAAATTGAGGCAGAGAAGGCTGCAGCTGAAGCTGCAAAGAAGGGTGGCCCAAAGGACGTCTAGTTTCTTGGCTCGTGTTATGCCTTCCTTCTATCAATACATCACTGTCACTTTTTATGTCCTATTGCACTGTTTTAGAAGAAATGATAGAAGGTTAGGTGAAACTGTATGCTTCGATGCTTACTGCTTGTCTAAATGTTTGTAGACAACATGTGTGAAATGTGCTCGTCTCCATGCATTTGGGATGCTTCGATTTCATAAACTCTATTGGTTGGACTGTTCAAATCCTTTTATGATATTGCGACTTGTCGTATGCTTGGTCGTCTCCATGCATTTGGGATGCTTCGATTTCATGCCACAGCCGAAGGTTTCATTAACTCGCGGAGGGATACGTTCGTCTGTTGCTTTTCTAGTTGCCTTTTCAGCAGCGCTATGATTATACGGTCTGAATTGGAGCGGCTTTATTATGCTGAGCCCTGCGCATCTGGCAAATATTTAAACCGGCTGACAAAACATGGTTCTATAGTCGTGCTGAGTGTGTCATTTCGCTTCGTTATAATCTCAGAAAAGGTTGGTGCCTTCCTGGTATGTCACTCTGGCACACAACATTCTGAACCGGTAATGGTGCTGCTTTCTACCTGTCGCATTTGCTCTGAGGATTCAATATACAAGTTGCTACCTGAATAGCCTCTTGCTGTTCTCATATAGCACGAGCAGGATCTGGTATGAGAAATTAGTGGCTAATGTTTCTGCTAAACGTCACGGATCACCGTTCTTCTTGCAGTTTACATCATATATAGTTGATCCCGGAAACACAAGAAAAAACGACAATTTTTTTGCAAACTCTTCCGATCTTGTAATGATGCCGGGAAAGCAACGAATCAAGACCTGCTATGCTTCGTCAGGCAATGGATGATCTATATAGCCAGCATCGAAATGACTTGACGTGCCCAAATACATGAGCGGGCTGCCTTATTTTCTTGTGCTGTAAAATATGACCGTTTATATTGAAAAGAAGAATGGATTGACGTGTCCAAATACATGAGCAGCGAGCTAACCACTTTGAAAAGCCAACGTACGGGTAGGTATACGCGCCCATATTATCTACACCAAGCGTGCACACAAACACTAGCGGAACGTCAGCCATGCACCGATGCACGCACAGTTCTAATAACTTCTCGTTTCTGTGGGTCAGGCTGGCCGCACACGTTTTTCAAGAGGCAGCTGCTCATCCGGTTCCTAGTTCCTACGTACTGGTCGATGAATACGTCTGAAAGACTGAAACTCTTTGACGTGCTAATCCACTCAATCAGAGACTAAACAACTCGTTAATCCTCTGAACAAGCTAGCACTGTGCACCAATGGACATTTGAGTTCCGAATTTCAGAACCAATCATCATGACGACTCAGGCTGCGAGAGCGAGGCTGGAACAGCACGTGCATGACAGAGTACATAATAAAGCAGCATGCCATGTTTGTTGGCGAGGTTGAGGCGTAGCTATCTGCCGGGCATTTGGGTTTTTACACTATCATGCATATCGACATGACCGGCACCGGCTCCTCCTCCAGCACTACGGATCTATGCTGACCACCTACTCACCATGCACGATTTAACCCCGGCCGGGGGTACATCCCTTTTCTAGAAACATATGAGCAAATATCATATGAGCACTGATTGGATATGTTGGCGACACCCTTTTTGCCACTTAATTTGGCGTCACACACACAACATTCTTAGCCTGGCCAATCGGCTAGAAGAGCAATTTGGAAACAAAAGTATTATTCCAACAGCCTTGCAACAACGTTGGTGCCAACTAGAGTTGACCGGCGGAGCATCCTGGATCGATGGAAGCAGTGGGGAAGGAGGTGTGTCCCATTAGGTATGATGCGTGTAGGTGGTCCTAATTTTATTTTATTTTTTTAAAAAAATTAAGGTTAATCCATGCTGATTACTGATTGATAAAAAAAGGGTGTATCTATTGCTGAAAGCTCTCACACATTATAATGTCTGAAAAAGTATATTTTTAGACAGCTCTCCCTTTGCTTATTTTATAAGGAGGTTGATGATTTAAACTCAAAATACTCACCACTCTCTTTGACAATTTTAACCAATCAGGAAAATATGTGAGGTTTTCAGATAAGACTTGGGACTAGGAGGAGGAGGCTGCTTCCGGGCCCACGCCGGCATGGCAACCCAACCAACCACTACCTTGCTCCATGTCACGTGGGCCCGCTATCTGTTCCAGGAACAGGACAAGGACAGAAAGGGAAAGTTGTGGGCGTCACCAAGTACCAACTGCCTATGAATCTATGATATGATATGGGTGGTTATACTCGTCAACAATTCCGGCAATGGTCGCAGTCACACCGGGTTTGGATCTCGTATGCCTCTTGTAACTTCGTGTTTCAGGAGATGGTTGCATGAAGAAGTTAACTAGTTGGTGTTGGAAAATTGTACCGCTTCTTTGAAACGACAAACTACGTCGAAGGACATGCGTGTTATGTGCTGCCGCAAGCTGAAAGGAAAAAAGAAAGAAAGAAAGAAAGAAAGAAAGAAAGAAAGAAAGAAAGAAAGAAAGAAAGAAAGAAAGAAAGAAAGAAAGAAAGAAAGAAAGAGTGCAGAGCCCAATCAGCACGCACGAGCGAGTTTCCTAGCCGGCCACACTCGATCCGTCCGTGCACATGCGCCAGCCACAGACACAGCGAGAGATCTGAACCTCACCTGTTGGATCACTATCACAATGCAAGTAGTCAAAAGCTCGGTCGATCAAGCTGTTGCGTCGCGTTAACTATTACGTGCGCCACAGGCAAAAGTCTCCCAAGATCTTATCAAGATCCCGGAGCCGGTCGCTGCCCCCAGCATAGCCAGGTCGTTTGCTGCTGGATCGCGGCGGGGCGAATCATTGCTCGGCGGAAGCTAAAACGGGGGCCGGGAGAAAACACGGGACGGCGACAGCGACCATGCACGGGCGCCTTTACGGCCGTGATGACAGGGTAGGCGGGCGGGCGGGCGGGCACGGCTCGGCACGAGCAGCAGCAGCAGCAGCAGCGGAGATAAGCTTCGGCCTCGATCTCGATGGTTGCGGCCGCAGCGGCGACGGCGCAACGAGTCGTTTTCCGCCGGCCCCGGCCGGCCGTTCCGTGCAGAACGGATAAGGGAGAGGCAGCTCCGACGCGCGCGCACTGCCCACACATCACTAAAACTGGTGGTACCGATGGTTAGTGTTTTGCTGGTAAGATTTTTTTAAGTTGTTGCGGACGAAAGATATTTGTGAGTTATGCACTTTGTCACAGTAGTAGTAAACCGGTGCTATGCGCAAACAGAACACTCAGGTAGGTCCACCCGTTTCAAAAAAAAGGGTTTTGTAGTTAAATCAACTCATTTAGATTCAAGTTTCGGACCTTGGCGCGTGTGTTATGTTTATGATTAATTATTCTTTTAGTTGGAAGCTTATGTAGACATTTGTGATGATTTCGTAAATTTCAAGATCAATTGAAGAGACGCTCATAAGGGTAGAGTGTGCATGTGTGTGTTTATAAAAGTGAGTGCTCATGCGTTTTTATAAGTGCCTAAACTTGTACTGTTTTTTCTAACAAAGTAAACCAGTGCTATACGAACATCACATGCTAACTTTTCGTATGTAGTAGAGACGAGTAGATATTTGGGATCACTAGATATTTCTAACTACTATTGGTTGACAGTTCTTATTGTACTGCAGTATTGCTCTTTGTATAGCGTTCCTGATGTAGGTTGATTTTGGTATGGCAAGTTGTGTTTCCTGCTGATGGTGTTTACCATGACACTGATGAACAGGGAGGTTCTTGATGAGTACGAAGGCTGTTAGTGACGTTGAATTTCTGATCGACGGTCGGGAGCTAAAAATGGAAAGAATAGAGTGAGGAATGATGAGCGTAAGAGACTACTAGCAAATCGGCGTAGCCCTTTTTGCACCTTTACAAAAATATCTCTCTCAGTGATCCTGATTCCCTGAATCTCAGCTGCGAGTACGGCTACTCAAGAAATCAGTGTGAATGCGTGAAAGATTCGACTACTACTAGCATCGATCCCAAGTTACAAGGAGGAGCAGGCCATTCACCCCACAGGACTCAAATCCTCTGCAGTACTGCACATGCAGTAGCAGTCACTGACATGTGGGCCGTGGTCTGCATGTGTCCATATGTCAGTAACTGCTACTGCAGTACTGCAGAGGATACGCACCCATTCACCACATGCCCTGCTCAGCCCGTCCCCCGGATCCACCAGGGGGAAATCAATGGATTGGTGAATGATTGGCAAGCAACAAACCAACCCAGTCTCGCCTTCGTCCTCTTCACTCCCGCGAGAGGATCTGCTGGCGAGTCCAGGCATGCAGGCATCTCCAGTCTCCAGTCCACAGCGTCACGCTCTCTCACGCGTAGCTCCGTGACAAGAACAGTGCCGCTCTGTGCCAAAAGAGCAGTGAGAATGTCCTTGTCCCCATCGTGAAGAGAACGCTCAAGGCCATGTGACCTGGAGTCCTGGACTTTTTCGTTCTCCGAACAGCTGCATACACGGCCGTATGTATGGCCCCCCGTCTGACTCCACCTGCCTATCCGTTTCCCATTGGATGGCTCCACCCTGAAACATTTTAAATGCAACAGTTTATGGTTGGTGTACTGTAACACATGTTGCTAACATTTCATATTATTATATTTCTAGTACTAAACCCATTGTTCAACACTAAATTTTTCGATAGTTAGTTTTAAAAAAGATACTCTCTCCGTTTTAAAATATTTAACGTCGTTAATTTAATATTTTGAACTAACCGACGTCAAATATTTTAAAATAGAGGTCATTGCATTATAGTATGTTGGTTGGCTGATTGTTCACATCCTGAACAGTCGTGAAACCGAGGATGGTCCCATTATGCAACTACGAACGGCCGCAACAAACACCAGATACCAAGCACAATAAAACCGGGCGGTGCTCATAACAGTTGGGGGCTTTGTTGACACCTACCCAAGAAGGAATCAAGGGAGGCCTGGCGTCGCCATCGTCACACCTGCTCACAGGTCCGGCGCACAATTATTGATGTTTCATTCAATTTCTGCAACTACCAGAAACGAAGTATAATGCATGCACGCATCAGACGGATGTGGCAATAGGGAAACAGGATAAAAACCTTCAAATCAGCAATGACCCTGCTAAATAATCCATTTGTTTTTTTCCTTCGCGATCTGCGTGAGTAGTAGTACCGCTTGACATGAAGTTGGATACTATCATTTTATTATTACTCTATTATCTTACCGTTATGTCATGCTGGCGGCTATGTATATATATTTATAATTATATATATATATATATAATTATTGCAGAAGTGCAGGTTTGACGTAGTGGTAGGATCTCTTTAGTGTTTCAGAGGATTTAGATTCGTCAGTCTTTTTTCAAAATATACAAGAGTAAGACCGACTATAAATTTTCTTTCTCAGGCATCATAATGTGTTGCTTTCAGTACTACATCCTCTTTATATAATATCACTGTTACGGCTATCATACAATTTCATATGCATCAACTACCGGTGATAGCGTGATGCATATGTACATGTATTTTAGTTTCCGCTCTGTTAGAAAAAATAATTATAAAGAAGTAACGGATTGAGAGGATTGAAAAGAACGCAGAGGCCAACGTGGGGTTGCTTAATCTGCTACCTACCGAACTTGCCCAAAATCGGCTACTTGGAGTGACGTATTGGTAGGTAGCTCCAGAAAATGACTCGTCGCTTGCACATTTTTTTTGATTCCTCTATGTAATGCCTTCTATTCAGCTCGGATCCAATAATTTTTTGTTGGTAGTTCATTTTTTTTGTTGGTACGAATGCTAGTAGTATATAGTTTTTTTTACAGGTACGAAAACTACATGTCATTTGACAAGGTACGTTTTTTATTTAAAAAGATACATATCTTTTAGCATACGTACTTAGCATGATGTTGATTTATATATGATTGGATATGGATGGATAACTAAGCGACTATAGGGTAGCATACTACACGGCAACATGCATTCGTTATCTATTTAGGTTGGACCTGCTTAGCACTAAAAGACCATGGACATTTTACAATTTTCAGGAACGACGGTGTCAAAGTACAACATAATGTACGCCTTGGGAAAGAATGATACCAAATTAAATACAACGTGATTATGTGGACATGCCTTGCTTAGTCGAATAAGCACCAACTATGAAGTGAAAAGAATTGAAAACAAGAAAGACTGATTTCTATGTACACAAATCTTAGTAGTATACATTCAAATCTTAGTAGCAATCAAATCTTGGAAAATTGAATAAAAAGATTAGTAGTATACAGTCAAATGAAGGGGGGCCTTGGCGCAGCGGTAAAGCTGTTGCCTTGTGACCATGAGGTCACGGGTTGAGTCCTGGAAACAGCCTCTTGCAGAAATGCAGGGAAAGGCTGCGTACAAAAGACCCAAATGGGTCGGACCCTTCCCCGGACCCTGCGCAAGCGGGAGCTACATGCACCGGGCTGCCCTTTCAGTAGTATACAGTCAAATCTTGGAAAATTGAATAAATCTAGTAGTATACATTCAAATGTTAAGAGTAAAGTACACATTTACATGTACTACTCTTACACTTTAGTATTTGTTGGAATAACAATGACAAACTTTGAATAAAAAAATGACCCACAACAACACACAAAAACTATGATAAAATATTACAGAAATCAAAACCTTTACAAATAGTGAAATGTTTTAGTTGGTCTACTTGCCAATCACTTTCAGTGTTGAGAAAATATTGCAACACTACAGTATAAATGCTGCTATTTGCTCCCACTTGTACATATCAATAAATGAGTGGATTGACTGGATTCATCCACTGTTCCAGGTCATACCTCACAGTGGACCACGCTTTGATGCGCAATATTGGTATTGAACTAGCTCTATTAGAAATTACCACAAAAACGCAATTGTTGCAACGAATTCTTCGTTTGTACTATTGCTGAGAAACAGGGAGGGGGGGAGACCCCTTGGCTGCGCTTAGGGCTGCGCAGGGGAGAAACCAGCAGCGAGGAGGCGTGGGGGCAGCTGCGCAGTACGTAACGTGGGGGACAAAGTAGCTGGTCACGGCGGCTAGGGTTAGGGTTCGAAGCCACCGTGATCCAAGGAGAAGAACAACCATCAACGGGGATTCTTATTTTTTCCTGGATGCTCAAAACATGAGGGAGGGGGGCTGCTTATAAAGGGGGGACAGGACCCCCCCTTGGCCGCACCCTACTCCTAGTCAGTGTGGGGATAATCCCCCAAACTGACTAGGATTCTTTTCTTCCCTTTTTTAGTCTATTTCTTTCTATCTAAACTGACTCAATCTATAACTCCCTTTTATTCCTAAACCTTATGTAATTAATTATTCTAAATATCCTCCTGGTGCAGCTGCAGGGCCTGGCCGGCCTAGTTGTGGGCTTTGTGGGACCCACGCCGACCATATTGGCGGCCCACAAACGCATCCACAACATTTCCCCCCTTCCCGACAAAGAGCTCGTCCTCGAGCTTAAAGGAGGGGTGCTTCATCCTGAAATCTTCTAGTTGCTCCCATGATGAATCAGCTTCAGAACGTCCTGCCCATTTGACGAGTAGCTCCCAGACACCTCTGTTCAAACGCGCCCTTTGTACTTTTTCAGGCGTAGGTACAACACGCCCATGGAGAAGTGGTGGTAAAGGCACCACCTGTATGGGAGCAGGACCTTCAAATTTCTTTAACAGGGACACATGGAAGACATCATGTATCCTTGCTTGAGGAGGCAACTGAAGTTTATATGATACAATCCCAATGCGTTGAATGATCTGATATGGTCCAAAATATTTTGGTCCAATCTTTGAAGAAGGTGTCGTCATTATTCCCACAGCTGTCCTCTGATGAAGCCGCAACCAAACCCAATCACCGATCTGAAATTCCACCTCTCGGCGGAACTTATCTTCATAGCTTTTCATGGTGACTTGTACTTGTACTAGCGTGTTCTTGATTTCAGCTAAGAATTCATCTCTATCCTTTAGCTGTTTATCCACTGCTGATACTCTAGATACGCCCGGTTGGTAACCAACAAGAGCCGGAGGGTCCCTGCCATAGACCACTCTGAAGGGCGAGCATTTGAGGGCCGTCTGGTAGGAAGTGTTGTAGCAATACTCAGCCCAAGGAAGCCACTGCAACCAAGTCTTTGGTCAGTCACCAGCCAAGCAGCGGAGGTACACAGTGATGATCTTGTTGACGATCTCAGATTGGCCGTCAGGCTGCGGGTGGAAGGCCGAGCTGAGCTGAAGTTGGACACCGGCTAGCCGGAACAAATCTGACCAGAAGAGGCTGGTGAAGACGGTATCACGATCACTGACGATGGAGCAGGGAAAGCCGTGTAGTCGTACAATATCGTCGAAGAATGTCCGTGCCACTGATGCAGCACTATAAGAGTGGCTTAGGGGAATGAAGTGGGCATACTTGGAGAAGCGATCTACCACTGTCAAGATCACTGATTTCCCACCAACTTTCGGAAAACCTTCAATGAATTCCATGGAGATATCACTCCAGACTTCCGACGGTATAGGCAGCGGTTGTAGCAGGCCGACTGGATGAAGATGATCAGTCTTGTTGCGCTGGCACGTAGCACACCCGCGGACATACTCACGCACCCGTCGTAGCAAGGACGGGTTGTAGAAGGAGAGGCGTAGCCGATGCACTGTCTTCTGGATGTCTTCGTGGCCCCCATCATGCGCCTCAGCTAGGAGAGAGGGCCACAAGGAGGACTTGTCGGGAACGAAGAGCTTCCCCTTGTGAAGTAGAAGGTCGTCGCGTTCGGCCCAGTCAGCAGGTTCGACTCCCTTTCGGAGTTGGGCACATAGCTGTTGCGCCTTCTGGTCTGTAGCGATCTCCGCGCGAAGCGAGTCAAAGAGTGGAAAGACTGGCGCGGATATGGCGTGAATAGCTATGTCTTCCTCGTCGCGGCGGGACAGGGCGTCAGCTGCCCCATTCAAGCGCCCTGGTCGGTACTCAACCTGCAGATCATAACCAAAAAGTTTTCTCACCCAAGCATGTTGGGGAATCGTCGTGAGTCGCTGATCCAGGATATATTTCAGGCTGAAGTGATCAGTCCGAACAGTGAAGGGACGACCCCACAAGTAAGGCCGCCAATGGCGTACGGCCTTCACAAGACCGATTAGCTCACGCTCGTATGCCGGTAGCTTATGATGGTGAGTTGCTACAGCGCGGCTGAAGAATGCTATGGCGTCGTCGCCCTGGTGTAGAACCGCCCCAAAGTCGGCGCTGGACGCGTCGCAGTCGACGATAAAGCGCTTGTCAAAGTCCGGCATTTGAAGTAGAGGCGCTGTCATCAGCGCCTGCTTGAGTTGGGAGAAAGCGTTCTGCGCATCATCAGTCCAGCGGAATGCTTCCCGCTTTAGGAGGTCGGTGAGGGGTGCGGCCACCGCACCATACCCCGCAATGAACTTGCGGTAGTAGCCAGTGAGCCCGAGGAAACCTCGCAAGGCTCGTAAGGACCGAGGTGTAGGCCAACGTTCCACCTTGGTAGGATCCATTGCCACGCCGTGAGCGGATATGATGTGTCCTAAGTAGGACACGGTCTCCTGGCCGAAGAAGCACTTAGATTTGTTCAGGAACAATTTGTTTGCTCGTAGTGTCTGGAACACCTGCTTGACGTGCTGAAGGTGTTCGACCTAGGACCTGCTATACACCAATATGTCATCAAAGAAGACAAGCACAAATTTTCTGATGTAGGGGTCGAGGACGTCGTGCATCAACGACTGGAACGTGGACGGCGCATTGGTGAGGCCGAATGGCATCACCAAGAACTCATAGTGGCCTCGATGAGTTCGGAATGCTGTCTTTTCAATGTCGTCCGAGTGCATGCGCACTTGAAAGTAGCCGCTGCGGAGGTCAAGCTTGGTGAAGAACCTTGCGCCGCGAAGCTCGTCCAGTAGCTCGTCAACCACCGGGATCGGGAACTTGTCTTTCAAAGTTCTGGCGTTGAGCTTGCGGTAGTCGATGCAGAAGCGCCACGTGCCGTCGGCTTTTCGGACCAACAGTACTGGCGAGGAAAATGCAGATGTGCATTCTCGGATGATGCCTTGGCGAAGCATCTCGGCGCATTCCTTCTCAATCTCGTCTTTAAGAAGCTGGGGGTAGCGGTACGGCCGGACAGCTACTGGAGTTGTGCCCGGCAGGAGCCTGATTTGGTGGTCGTGGCGTCGTGTAGGAGGAAGCCTGCGTGGCTCGTCGAAGAGGTCCTGGAAGCCATCCAGGAGGGCGCCCATCATATCAGTAGGTGGTTCTAGAGAGGCACATACCAGGGCTGAACTTCGTAGCCCCGTCCAGATCACCTCACGGTGCCCGCGCCACAGTTTCTTCGTGAGGTCCTCAAGGTTCCAGAGAATGGGTCCCAAAGATCGCAACCACTGGACTCCTAGAACAAAGTCGAAGCCGTCCTAGTGGAAGTGCGTAGCATGTGACGTCGAAGCGATCCCCTGCAATCATCAAGGGTACACGTGGACAGATGCTTGTACAGGAGATAGAGTCGCCGTTGGCGACTCGGACGCCGACGCCTGACCGTGGCAACATCATCAGGCCGAGCTCCTTGATGAGTGGTTCCCTGATGAAGGTGTGAGTGGACCCTGTGTCGACCAATGCTGTCAGTAGGTTGCCGTGGATGTAGACCTGGAGCTTCATTGTGTTGGCGAAGTCGATGTCGGTCAGGGCGTGTAAGGAGATGCCCATATCAGCTACGGCCGCGTCAACGTCATCATCGTCGTCAAGCTCCAGAAGGAAGATTCCTTTGCCGGCACACTTATGGTCCGGTGTGTACCACTCAGGGCAGTGATAGCACTCGCCGCTTGCCCGCTTAGCAGCCATCTCATCGGGTGTAAGGCGTTTGAAGCGCGGGCGAAAAGATGTCGTTGTCGATGATGTCGGGGCGGGTGCTGTAGAACTGCCACTTGAGGTCGTAGTAGAGGCGCGGGACACAACAGAAGAGCGTGTGGAGCGTTGAGAGGCGGTGCCCTTCTGTATTCCGCTATCTGTTATTGCCGCAAGTCGACGTTCAAAGGCTCTGGCCAAACTCATGGCGGTTTGTAGATTAGTGGAAAATTGCAGCTCCACATCCGTTCTAAGTGGCTCGCCGAGGCCAGCTGTGAAGAGGTTGATCTACTGGCGCTAGCTGAGGTCCTCGCAACGACAAAGAAGGACCAGGAATTGAAGCTGATATTCCTCAACCGTGCCAGTACGACGGAGATCTTTAATTTCCGCCAGGTCGTTGGAGCGGAGCGGAGGCCCGAAGCGCATGTTGACGAAGTCCGCGAACCGCTCCCAGGACACGATGCCACAGTCACGTTCTAGAGCAGTGTACCACTCGGCCGCGACACCCTCCAGGTGGAGATACGCGAGCCACACCTTTTCTTCTGGCATCGTACGTGTCCCTCGGAAGTATGTCTCACACTTGGTGAGCCAGGGCAGCGGATCTGTTTCCCCGTCGAACTTGGGGAAATTGACCTTGTGACGATGCAGCCCGCTGTCGTCGAAGGTCGGGCGTCCCGGTGGGCGCCTGGTACTGTAGTGGTCGTCGTTGCCGCCATGGCCGCCGCTGCCACCGCCGCCGCCCTTGCCGCTGCCGCAGCTGTGGGGAAGGTTGCTGCTCTGCGGTGAGTTTTGTTGCAGGTCCTCGTCACCGGAGAGCTCCCGCTCCGGTGCCTTCTCAACGCGCGCAAGGCGCATATCGTGGCAGTCCAAGCGCTTGTTGATGGTGTCTATCTGCCCCATCATCTTGCTCATCATGTTGCCGAGATCTTGGAGGGTGAAAGTCCCAGAATCGTCCACGGGGCCGGACATGGTCGCTGCCCCGGAGTCTCTTGATATCAAATGCTGAGAAACAGGGAGGGGGGAGACCCCTTGGCTGCGCTTAGGGCTGCGCAGGGGAGAAACCAGCAGCGAGGAGGCGTGCGGGCAGCTGCGCAGTATGTAACGTGGGGGACAAAGTAGCTGGTCACGGCGGCTAGGGTTAGGGTTTGAAGCCACCGTGATCCAAGGAGAAGAATAGCCCTCAACGGAGATTCTTATTTTCTCCTGGATGCTCAAAACATGAGGGAGGGGGCTGCTTATAAAGGGGGGACAAGACCCCCCCTTGGCCGCACCCTACTCCTAGTCAGTTTGGCGATAATCCCCCAAACTGACTAGGATTCTTTTCTTCCCTTTTTTTAGTCTATTTCTTTCTATCTAAACTGACTCAATTTATAACTCCCTTTTATTCCTAAACCTTATGTAATTAATTCTTCTAAATATCCTCCTGGTGCAGCTGCAGGGCCTGGCCGCCCTAGTTGTGGGCTTTGTGGGCCCCACGCCGACCATATTGGCGGCCCACAAACGCATCCACAACAACTATATATATATCAAATCCTATTTTACATCATGCTGTAAACAAAACTCCACATCTTTACATAAGATTGGAACTGCAATGGCTCCATATATAATCGATCATCAGTTCATTTTCTTGTGCAATTGCATCAGGGCGTTGGTGGAACAAAGGGGATTGTTTTGCGAATTTACAGTTTAGTCTTTTTTCCCTAAATCAGCAGACCAGAGCAGGGGGAGTGGGTGTTTAAGCATTAACAGTGCCGTTACACAGGAGACTAGAGAGGAGACCCATCAACTGATGGTGCCATGCTGGATAGCTGCTGCCGAATTGCTGGCTCCTATCATCAACCCTGAGGGCCCCGGTGGAGTCCTTGTTTAATTGGGGGAGCTAAGCTAACCTAAATCTCATAAAGACTGTCCCCAAGCCTTACAGCTCAGAATAATCAATTGTTTGGTGAAAACGGATCACGCTGTGCCCCCCTCCTCGCCAGGACGATGCATCATCCATGTCGGCTGTTAATAAATTGGGATTTGTTACCTACCCCTACTCCGCTCTGATCTCTCCGGGCCCTGCATTCAACCCAGATCAACCGTACGTTCGGTCCAGTAGTGCCACGGTTCCTGTAGCTCACACGCGCACCAGCTCGAACTGCAGATGACGGCCGTCATGTGATGAAGGCTTTGTCCTGACAGTGTTGGCACTTGCAGATGCAGTGCTGTCTGATGACTCAGCCCCTCCGTCGTTGTGCAGATGTCTTGATCCGTGATTCTTCAATGTTTCTGCAGGAGGAGATACTAGTACGTTGAATCATATACTAATTCTGTTCGTAAGATCATCCGTAAAACTTGAATCAGGGACGGGAGAGTAGTTAGCTTATTGTTTAACCTTGTTTGGCAGGTAATAATAAGGGCAACGTTCCTTGCAAAAAAAACGTAATAAGGGCAATAATGCGACCACATTAACAGCATACATTCGCGAGATAAACCTTGGATATATAGGCATTGGCGGTTAGCTTCCGGTGGAAAGTGATAGCGATGAGATGCTGGCGTCGACTGGAGTTTCTTTTTACCAATGGTAACTTAATCTGTTTTTTTATTTTATCGTTTTGGACTGTTCGTGGAAGATAACTTACACTACGGTGACAACCTGATCCTCGACAAAACCGCGCTGTCGCTTTACATCAATGTTGGGTAAGCAAAATGCTGCGGTAACTCTATACAGTGACACGAACATTTTAACAATGCCACAAGGGTCACGGCTGCACCTTCCTGCACACATCCAAACCGTTGATCCATGCGAGAGGTTGGATCATCACAGACGATAATATTTTCAGGCCGAACGGAAGAAGCAAAGCCGCGGTCGTCGCTCTCAGCGCGTGTCGCTCTTCTCCTCCGTACCAATCTGACTGGTAACTGACGAGTTGTTTATCACCCTAACTGGTCGATCTGTGGCCGCCGCCGGCGGCGGCGGCCGGCCGGAGTTTCGACGGCTGTTGTTATTTGTGTGTGGTGGCATTTCGAAGCCATCTATACGACGTGAGGGTCACTTTTGCCGTCAGAAAAACCGAGCAGCCGGAGCAGCAGCAACCGGCGGCGGACCCGCGTCACCCGTCGCTCGCGGCGGCCCAACCGACCAAACCGAGCAACGCTGCTGCCGATGGCATTCATGGCTGGCGGCGAGCTCGGCTGCCAAAGTTACGCGGAAAGCGTCCAAAACCCGCTGCCTTTCTGGATGCGCATGCCACGCCACGGCCCGCCGCCCCACACCGCCTCGCCGGGGACTCCTCAAAACGGGCGCGGCCGCTTACCTAACAAGCCGCACAGACACAAATGGTTCCGTGTGTTTTGTATGGGCATGAATATTTTTCGAAAACCAGTATCGGCATGAATGTGTTGCACATGAAAAGTTACAACACAGTACGCAGAATTTTTTTTCTGATGCGGTCTCACTTTTATGCTTGGTTAAGTTACTAATCCATTACCAATAGTGGTCAACCCCGCTACTTTTAGCGAAGATAAGAATTAAGCAACAAGGGAAGCATCATGCCTCTCACCTTTTTCTAATTACTTTCTCTTCTTTGTGGGTGGGTCGAAACAGGAACAGTGGTGTATATACCTATGACCTGTCTTTTCTGTGCTGTGCCTGTGTGTGTGATAAAGCGCGCGGCCGGGTCAGATTAGAAAAAGCGTGGTCTAACTCACGAGGCGCTTTACCGATCGAAGCTGCAGGATTAGGCGACGGTCACATGCGAGGTTTAGTGGTTTAGTAAACGTAAGATCTGGCTCGACTGCACGGGCGCATGTACGAGATGCTGAACCTTAGCAGCGAATATTATTGTTGCTAATGCATGATCAGTTCTGTTGTTGATGGTAATTACAGAAAGACAAAACGGAGCAACAAGTGGGAGAGAGAGAGGAAGCGACTGTCTCTCTTTCGCCCACTGGTATTTTCACCTACAGGCTAACCGAGTATCCAGGTCATCACAGAAACGAAGGAAAGAAAAGAGGGCATGCTCATTTCATTTCAAGGCTTCTGAAGTCGAGCATGGCGGCCTTGAGCCCCAGGAAGTTGCTGCACTTGCAGTCCGTGCTCTTGGGGAGCCCCAGGCTGCAGCTGAAGCAGAGGCCGGCCTCCCTCTTCACCGGCTTCACGGGCTCCTCCTGGCACGGCGGGCTGATGCAGAGGTCCAGGTTGAGGTCGGGGCACTTGAGCGGCTTCCCCTGGCCCCAGTCGCCGGCGCTCTGCGGCTCGTGGCTCATCATCTTCGGCTCCTCTCGCCGGAACACGGCAGCCTTGTCGTCCCTCGCCGCCTCGAACGATATAGTTATGTTGGAGCCGTGCTCGTTGACCGGCCGGTGGGTCACCGGGTCGACCCCCCGGCTCAGCAGCTTCCTCCTGATGTGCGTGTTCCAGTAGTTCTTAATCTCGTTGTCCGTCCTCCCCGGAAGCCTCCCGGCGATCAGGGACCATCTGTGAGACATAACGAGAAACCGATCAGCCAAGGATCTTCAATGATGTAAATTCATTGAATGATGGGACAAGCTAGTATGTAACGTACTTGTTGCCGAGCAAGCTGTGGAGCTTGATGATGAGCTCGTCCTCCTCCTCCGTGAAGTTACCGCGCTTGAGGTCCGGCCGGAGATAGTTGATCCACCGCAGGCGGCAGCTCTTGCCGCAGCGGAGCAGCCCGGCGGCCTTGGGCAGCGAGCGCCAGCACCCCTCGCCGTGCGCCTTGATGTAGGCGACGAGGCGGTCGTCCTCTTCCTTGGTCCAGGCGCCCTTGTTGGTGTGCGCCTTCTCGCAGCACGGCGACCTCCCCATGGACGACGCCGATAGTGATGATGATGATGCTTTTCTTGGTCCTCTCGCCGCGCACGGCTTACTTTCCCTCTCGGTGGGTTGCGCGGCAGAGGCGGAGCAGTGGAGGTTGTCGCTGCCGGTGTTGTTGCGATGCGAGCGAGTGGTGGGTGAAGAGCAGGCTGGATTTTATAGGCACTTGACTGGATCGGGGAGGTCTTCTAGAGGGCTGAGTTGGTGGGAAAAAGGTTACTCCCTCCGTGCAAAAAAAATGTTGTTTTAGACATTTCTCGCATATCAAGAAAGTATTAAATAAACTTTCTTTTCACTATTATTGTAGTTCCTTTAATAGCTTGACTGGTCTACTTCACTACTTACCAGGCCTTTCATGCAAGTTCAATTCCTAGCAACACACATTACCACACGTTTATTACATTTTTTCACGAGACAAACTCATCGGTTCTGCTTTAACGTCAATTTTTTTACACTCATAGTTTCTGTGTAAAACAACAATTTTTTATACACCGGAGGAAATAGGCTGGTAGGCCTCCTCCTCTCTCTTCCCCATGCCTCCTCCTCCTCATGACCTCACCACTGCCACTGGTTTACTATCAGTTTTGTTTTGCCAAAGCAAAAGCCGCCGCCGCCGCCGCCGCCGCAATGCGGCCACAGGGCCGCGGCCGTGGAACGGAACCTCAGGTACGTGTAAAGTGAGGTAAGCGACGGCGCGCCAACCTTGTGTGGGGGGTTGCTCGCCATGGCTCGTGCTCATGGTTGGATGGGTGGGTGCCTACCTCTGCTTGGGGCGCGCGGTTCTAACAGCCAATTAACTAATCGCACCTCTCCACCACCGATGATGCGAACCTGTTGGTTATGGGGGTGGATTAGGTTCACCTCCCTGTTGCTGATGCTGATCCGCCTGGCTTCCACCCCATGAAACACTGGAGCCTTGCAAGGAGGGTAACTCAACAATCAGAGGGGTCAGTCGGCCATCTGTGAACCATATTCAGTGCAATTTGATCAGATCAGATGGAGTCCATGCAGGTAGTTTCTATCCGCTATACGATTACGTTGACATGGAAATGATTTCTGCTGTATACTAATTACGACAGAATACTAGTTTTATACGAGTCATTCATGTACTTTTCTTCTTTTTTTTTTTAAAAAAAAAGAAAAGTGCCTGACCTACTCATCTTGACGCCTTTGTGTTTAACAAGGCCAATGTTTTTGGTGTACCCACAGACCCACACGCTGATATCTGCACTAAAAAGAACAGGTCATGGTCCAAAACAATGGAAGCATAGATCATGGACTTTCTCCTTGTTTATATCCCTGAATAAAATAGCATGAATCAGAATTGGCATCTGGTACCGCCTAAATGAATGTTATTGGCCAACCACCGCATTGTTTTTTGTTTAACTTGTCTAGAATTATTATGTATCCAGAATCATAGATATTGTCACACTTCGAGCAACCTCTACTTTCGTGTGGGCAGACGTTTTTATACTCTAAAATATAGGTTAGTTCATCTGCTTGGTCAACCATAAATTAGAAAATTCACCAAACGCATTACTCCTGCAGCCGTGTCCTTTGTCTTTCCTTAACAGGGCAGATCACGCAGATATCATATTATATGAGTAAATCAACATGGCAATAGTTAAACATATCAGCGATCCTTAATAAAATTATATGACATCTACAATGATAAGGGCCTCTTTCACTTATTTAACATGTGTGTATTTGTATTTGTCGTTGAGGGAAAAATTAATGCAAATATTGAATCTATCAGAACGCAGAAATTCTGCGGAAATTGGATCAACTCTGAATTAGTAAAAGCCTGTGAGCATCACATTATTTGGAAGACGGGAAGCAGATGAAATTATGACTTGGCGAGGTAGACCATTCGTTGTTACTTGTTAGGAGGAACTTACATATCCATGACAAAATCCAGCTGGGCTTACATAAAATTTGTCTACCTAATATATTCGTTTTTGGATGGTTACCAAACTATGGACCATAGGTGGTTGGGTGTAAGGAAAGGAAATATCCAAACCATTAGCTTCAGTTGGGGCCAGAAAGATTGGGACTCCGCATTCCACTATGATCCTCCATATGGACTGTTTAAGTTTCTGGTGTGTTTCTCCTCCCTCCTTTCTTTCTTATTGTCATTGAGTGATCATACCTCCAGCTCTAAATTTTATTTAGTGGATGAGTAGGCTGACTTAATTTTATAACCTGAGATTTCTTGATGACATGGGACAGTGTTTTATGCAGGCTAAATTTAATGAATGCACATTTCACAACGTGTGGGAGCTTTCAGCACTGGGTATGCCCTTCTACATTTCACAACAGATTGATGAGCAGTTTATATCGTTTGGTAGTACAATGATATACAGACAAAGAGGTATATTTGGAAATCAAGCATTTGAGCAACATGCAGGAAGCACATCTACCAATTTTCCAACCATGAAATTGTGAATCAGCGAATAGACACCAAACTGTTTTATTGCATAGATAATTTGATATCAGTAACTAGTCTTAATCGTTGTTTCAAAATAGCAGTAAGCTATATTTAGCCAGAAAAATCGAGCTTAAATGTCCAGTCAGTTCGTTACCCACTGCTTTAATACGCTTCAAGTACACATAAACCATTTCAGTGTTACCCTAATCGTAAACCATTTCACTAGCAAAAGAAGTGTAGTCACTCGTCATTACTTGTAGTAGTTAAATGTTAGGCACTAGTTCTAGAAAGCATGAAGTCAGGAAAGAGGAGGGTAGGGAAATGGTTTGTAGCTGAGGTGTGGTGTCGGTTATGTGCATTAGTTCTACCTTCCACTTCTTAGCCACACACTTGTGGTGCAAGCCTCCTTGTGCAAGCTGGGCTGTTTCAGGTTAGGGGGAAGGGAAAGAAGGTAAGGAGAGAGGTAGGTCTATGTCGCTCTTTTGTTGTCATCTCTTCAAGGGCAAATTCGCCATCCTCACCACACCACATGGCACAAGCACGAACAGCACTTGTCCATAACTCATCTGCCCCAACTCCCTCTTTGTTTCCCCAGCCTACATGCCCCTTATAGTCCTACATAAAGATCCAAACTCCCTGCACCATCATCCTTTTCACCCATAAACCTTCCCTCTACCTACCAGTCCTGGCATTCTTTCATGTCATTGCCTATTATTGGGTTAGGTGTGGTGTTGGTCTCCAGGACTTCAAACCAAATTCACCGGCTAACAATTTTCATTTGCTGACCATGAATTGAATTCTTATCAAGTCCAACTTGCGTTTGGAGTAATGTAAATATAAGAATACCAGAATGGAAGAGATGGGTCTTGCGGTTCGAATTTATGAATTAAATTGATACTTTTATGTTTAACCAAAGAATCATCAAATTTGTGATGTTCTAGCTTCCACAAAAAAACGTTTTCAGTCTTCATGAGCCACTTAATTAACTAAAAGATTGTCAGACTTCATTTCCTGACAAATATAGACTTTGAGTCTTTGACAGCTGACTGTCTTCAAACAGACTGAACAGCATGAGGTAAAACAAATGTCCTAGACCTATATTACTTCCAAATAGGGTTCAACCAAAAGGCAATACACACAACATACTTTGTCATTGGGATGAAGCTATGAAGACAGACATAAATTACTCCATGAACATACTGTGTTTATTTATAGCAAAAATGGTGATGACTTTTAATAATCTGTTTTATGGTTTTACTATAAAAACTCTTAATTTATTTCTAAAAAAGATTAATTTATTTGATAAAAGGGGTATCTTTTCATACTTCAATATTGTTATATAAACTGGTATCTTAGATGTAAACGTAAGCAACAGGGTTCAAAATAACTTGGCTTACTGAGTGACCTAGTGCTTACATCCAACGCAATATGATTCTTACCGTGTTTCAATTCCTTTTTCAAGTGTGTCCATCATAGAGATTCCATGAAAAACTTTCATATGTTCCACTGACAGTGTCTGAATCAGACAATTTCTGCAAAGAAATAAATAGTCAAAATCCCACTGTGCATCCTAATTCCATTCGCCGAAACAATGATTAGTCCTATCATTACATATTTAAACTTACGCAGGGATGTAGTTTCTGTACCACCTTAACTACATTTGCTAAGAGCAAGTTGTACAACTCTTAAACTCCAACTTAATACAACAACAAAGCCTTTGTGCCAAGCACGTTGGGGTAGACTAGATATAAAAAGCCAACAATTTTAATTCTTAAAAAAATATTCAATATGCAACACCGAAATGAAATAACCAATTTATTATATTATCATAACCAACCGAAATTAAATAAGACCCAATAAGCAAATTTATCTCCATATGGATGTTGGGTCAGGTTGATCCATCAGCAAGCTCCTAACAATAACACATACACGCAGCCTGTAAGTGGTCCTCTCTTAACTACCAGATCAACTCATTATCAATTTACAAATGGATGTTCAAATAAAAAGAGATGTGCAATATAACTTTCATTGGCATCTGCATTGTACGATTAGTTGTTTAACAATGGATTGCCACAAGAATAGCCAAAGGAAACCCCCAAGGAATGAAAAAGCACATATGTAAATGATCGAATATCCAACTCGACTAGAAAGCCTAATATTAACCTAGCCCTAGATGAGGCGAAACTAGAATATATTTTTGGTATAACATATGCCATAATCAAATATCCTCTGATAGGATTGTTTTCATCCCAGGATTTGCCAACATAACGGCAAGATGGACTGACAATGGGACATGCTCAGGTTAATGAATGTATTCCTGAATAAACTTCTCATCTCAGGGTTCAGCTACAGCAGACTAGAGCCTTTAAATCTGAATCTAGACAAGTGTAGTTCTTTGTTCTTGTTTGGCCTTACCTAATATCCTACATTCCTACCCTATTAATGGGAGGTCAAAGGTGGTCACTTAAACAGCTGAACCTATATCTATCTACCTAAGCATAAGGTCTGCATAGAGCAGTGTCTATTCAGTGACTAGGCATCCAGGCACTCCAGCCTGGACACCATGGCTGCTTGACTCGCCTGACCGGCGCCTCACAGGCTGCCGCCTCCCTCGCTGCTGCTGCCGCCTCCCTGACCGCCGCCTGGGCGCCATGGCCGGTCACCTAGGTGGGCGCCTTGGCGTCTAGGCCCTGTTTTAAAACACTGGCATAGAGGCACTCGAGAAACATAAGAAAGCAAATCAGAAATTACTATCAACACTATGTTTCAGCCTTTTTGCTGAAACTCTTGGTTAACCATCTAGAAATGCACAGAATCTGCACCTATCAGGCTGCAACGCACATGAAAGAAACATAAGAACTATATCACTGACGGAATGGAGGGATGTAGCTTCGCTTGGACTTCAACTTGGACCACTTACAATGCTATAAACCGAACGCTTTCGTGTCAGTGCCTTTTTTTATTTAGTGACCTTGTTTTGGTTATGTATGGAACTCCACCTATGTTGAAATAACATAGCTGGTCCCAAGCCCAGATAAAGGAGGGGTTGTGATAGGCTTGGCGAGCTAACAGCTACACTTACCATTCTCATGGAAATGAAACATGTTGTATTTTTCACTTTTTCTGATTATGCATGGGAGAGAAAGATCAATCCCTTTGAATCGGCAACAACGCCCATATGATCACAATACTGGCATTGTTGCATCTGAAGAGGCATTAATAAATCCGAAATATCTTTCTGATTTCAGAAATTTCCATTTCAACCATACAGCATGCTCCGATAAAGCCTGGGGTCACCATGTACTGTTAATATGAGCCGCAAGTGCTTAAGGAAAAAAAGGAAGCTTTCTAAACATATAAGAAAACCGATATATAAAATAGAATACATAAAGAAAGTTTAAATTTGTTCTTACCATTCGGTACAATGTTCATTGAAGACACAGCAACATTATTAGAATGTCTATAATACAAATTGCAACCCGGCAGTGTCAAATGATAAAAAAGCAAACATGCTATGCTTACCCATCTGTGAACTTATAGCCTAAGCATGATATGTGTCCAGAGTTTTCTATCATTTTACAAGAGACTTTTACTATTTAGCCATAAGCTATCTAGGCTATTTAGCATAGATTTAGAGTTGTCAACTGTATCAGATGATTCAAATTGACATATAACTGCAAGACAGCCACAATACATGCCACTTCTTCAGAGCCTTGGTTCACACAGATATGACTCAAGAACTACCACTGTGTCATTAGAAGTTCTGTACATAATAGTGACACTCTTGTATCTTATACACTAGGACAACAGATTATAACAATGACGTATTCAATCGATAAGGAAATGTGAAACAACTTGAAAAATGCAGGATTCCAAAGACGGTAACGCTTCGTCCTATCTGACAAGTTGGAAACATAAAGGAAAGCAGCCTAAGAACTACATACCCTTTTTTTTGAGAAATAAGACTACATATCGAATGGAACGAGGAACACATACATCAAGGGGATCTGAATCTGGATTTCGAACCACTTACAATGCTGTGAAACGGAAGCCTTCGTGTCGGTGCCTTTTCAGAAACGGTGCCCACTTCTAGTTTGAACAGAACGTGTCAACAATTTCCTATGGACCGGCGTCAAATTCCATCTGACGGAGCATTCCCTGTAGCGGAACCGTGGGTTCGTGTCGATCAGCGAGGACAGCGTAAGCATTGCCAGAGCCGCAAGTGCTTCGTCCTGCAGCTCTCCGGGCATTTTCGTCGAACACCTTGCGGGCCATCGTCCCGGCCACCTCTCACGCAGCCTCGCGGGAAGAAAACACCGCCTTTTAACATATAACCTCCACTTCACACCAAGACTTCAGCCGCGAAACGCGGCGCGGTAGCATACTGAGCTCGCCTCCAGCCGCGCCGGCGCAGGCGAGGCGACGGTATCACGCGAACTGCAATAAACTACTCCCCCGTTTTGAATTATTTTGACGTTTGCTAGTTTAATTATGAACTAATCAGTGTCAAATAATTTTGAGTAGTATTGGGCTAGGCCACTTGTGGTCTTCGTAGCCTGTAAGCAGCATCTGAATGGGCCACAACATTAACTGGGCCTTGACCCTTGCCAGTGTAGTAGAACGTAATGAGCCTCGGCCCACGACGTCCCAACGGCTAGTCCCCAAACGGCTAGCTCTCCAACGGTCAAACCCCCCGTTAAACCCGTTCATATATCTCCTGCGGAATTCGATGCCAGACCCCATGCTACTTTCCTCCGCTCAGCTCCGTTCTTCTGTCGCTCGTTTTGCGAGGGAGGAGGAGGAGGAGCTCGAGCCGCCATGATGCAGCACCAGGAGCCGTGGAACCCCGCCGGCCTGGGGCTCCGGCCGACCAAGTCGGCGCCCTGCTCGCCCATCAAGCCGGCGCCGGCGTCCATGCTCCGGACTCACTCCGACTCCTTCCACGTCGCACACAAGGTGCCCGTCGGCGACACGCCGTACGTCCGCGCCAAGCGCGTCCAGGTACGTGCGTGTGTCGCGCTGCCTTTGTCTCTGCGGACGGTAAGATGATTTGGGGCCGCGGGGGACTGGGCTCGATCTGATCTTGGATTTGCTACGCGGATGTGGTCGTGAATGTGTGCAGCTGGTGGACAAGGACCCCGAGAAGGCCATCGCGCTGTTCTGGGCGGCCATCAACGCCGGCGACCGCGTCGACAGCGCGCTCAAGGACATGGCCATCGTAATGAAGCAGCAGAACCGCGCCGAGGAGGCCATCGAGGCCATCAAGTCGCTGCGCAGCCGGTGCTCCGAGCAGGCCCAGGAGTCCCTCGATAACATCCTCCTCGACCTCTACAAGGTCCGTGCCCTTCTGTGCCTCGCCCGCATCTATAGAAAATCTGTGCTCTTGTTGATGCATATCTGAATTGGTACTAAATTTGGGTGCGTTCTTGTTTCTGCGATGCGCAGAGATGCGGGCGATTGGATGACCAGATCTCTATGCTGAAGCACAAGCTGCAGCTGATCCACCAGGGCGTTGCCTTCAACGGCAAGCGCACAAAGACGGCGAGGTCGCAGGGACGCAAGTTCCAGGTCACCCTGGAGCAAGAAGCGACCAGGCTCCTTGTAAGCGCGCGCATTTCTTGCACTTTTTTGGCGATTAGAGATTCAATTCATCTCCTTAGACTGAAATACCCAATCCAATGTTATTAGTGATTAAAGATCCAATTCATCTCCTTTAGACCACCCAGTTCAATGTTGATGATGATTCTTGCAATGGTTGACGCGCAGGGCAACTTGGGATGGGCGCTGATGCAGAAAGAGAACTACAAGGAGGCGGAGGAGGCGTACCGCCGCGCGCTGCTCATCGGGCTGGACAACAACAAGATGTGCAACCTGGGGATCTGCCTGCTCAAGCAGGGCCGCGTACTCGAGGCCAAGGACGTGCTCAGGCAGGTGCGCCCGGCTGCGGTCGACGGCCTGCGCGGCGCTGACTCGCACCTCAAAGCCTACGAGCGCGCGCAGGAGATGCTGCGGGACCTGGAGACCAAGCTCGTCGGCCGCCCGCGCGCCGACACGCTGGACACGAGCTGGCTCTTCGACGCGCTGCTGCTGGGTTCGTCCTCAAGCATCTGGCAGCCGCAGCCGTGCATGGACCACTTGGTGCCTCCCCCAGTCCCAGCGCCACGCGACCAGTTCGCCGATGAGAACGCCAGCATGAGCAAGAAGATCGCGGCGCTGCAGGCGAACATGCTCAACGTGGACGCGCAGCCGTTCTACTCTCTGAGGATGCCGCCACTTTTGACGAAGCCTCAGAACACGCTGTCTCATCAACAGCAGCAGAAGAAGAAGCCAGCTCTGGTGCATGATCTAATAGGCAACCTGAAGAGGACACGGTCCGGCACTGCCATGGACAAAGCAGTAGCAACCGTAGAGAAGGAGCAGTTCACCGACGAGAACAGCGGCAGGAGGAAGTCGCTCTCTGCAGAGGACAGGTGGCCGGAGCTGCCCGACCACAGCGCCTTCGATGAAGCCCTTGTTGCTGCAGTCCTCGCCCCGGTACTCGACGATGAACCAACAGGCACGGACGAGCACGCTAACAACGGCAAGCATCCAGCGAGCTGTGGCACGAGACCAGCAGTGAAGGAGAAGATCGGCAAGAGGCTGAGGATCTTCCAGGACATCACACAGACAGTCAACACATTCTGATTCGTTTCAGTTTTCTTTTGTTTCCTACTCACTACAGGCAGGATGAGGCTGGTAAACACCGGAAAGGAGATGGTCTTGTTCTCCTGGAGGCTCCTGCCGAGCGACTAATGTTAATCATAGATTCGATTCGATTCAATTTGGATCTGGATTTTCAATTCAATTTAACACAGCCAAATAACAGCTGACTTTTTGCTCACTTAGTCAGCTAAACACTTTAGCAAGAATGTTGTTTCCTGCTTCTTCCGTGAAGGCAACCTTGTAATAGAAATGGGTTGCGTCTTCTTCTAATTTTATTTGGTTATAAACACTTGAAAAACACTTGAATTTTATTTGTCTTGTTTCTTCTTCTTTTATTTGTCATGTTGTGGTAGGCTAGATATGAGTTTCATATGCTGGTTTTGATGCTGGCTCGCTAAGCCTATCACAACTCTCCTTCTTTATCTGGGTTTTAGACTGGCTATACCAGATAGAAATCTTGCTTGTATTAAAAAAACTCATTAGTTTCTTTTAAATGTATTCTTTCTCAAACTAAAATTGGAAATTGATTATCTGTCGAGTTCCACACCAAATTAGAATGGTGAGGGCACCAAAATGAGAAATGACACTCCAAATGAGGAATGGCTGGCAACAACGGAGGACTGGGGAGACGTCTGCAAGGCAACGGCGATCTCTGCTGATTTTTCATTATGGCCTGCAGCTGCTGCAGGCCCACCGAGGTCTTTGGACGGACCGTGGAGAGGCGTAAGGATTTGGGCTCGGATCAGGGCCCAGATTGCGATGGGCGAATTAGCGTCGGCCCGAACAATCGTAACAGAACTGAAGCAGCCTTCACACTACAGATGCTTATGGCTGATCCTTTTCGCAACACGGAGCAAGTGGGCGCGCTTCTGCGATGGAGAAGGGGATTAATCGAAATTTCGGGTCAAATTTGGGTTTTTAAAATCACTACTCGAAGTTGTATCTTAATTTTCAGTTAACTAAAAATTGGGTTTGGGTTATCCATATTACCCGAGTAGTGATAGAACAAATAAAAATAGCTAAAAATATAGCAGTCAAAACAGAAATAAAATTAATATTCTAGCAGTAAAATAAGTGGAAGTTTATAAGAATAATTGAAAAATAGTAGTGTAACAATATAACATTATAATTACATGCAAGCCACGGGTTAAATCCAAGACGTGTTACCCAAAGCACGGAAAAGCCATGGCCCAACCTAGAGATCAGGTATTTCATGTACCGGTCATTATTATCCAAAAATATCTGAAATATTATCGGGTTTTACAAACCTCTACCCGAAAAATGATTTCGGGATTATTAGGTTCGAGATTTTTGGATCATAATTCAGGTTCGATTTTTATGCGCATTTCTACTCGTATTCGGTGGTGGCGAAGCCGGTGGATTGGGAAAGAGACGACCGGTTTGTCAATGTCGTTATGGCGGAAGAAGATCGGCGAACTAGAGCTACAGAAGGAGATGAAGACGGACATGGGAAGGGTTCGGGATGGACTACGATGACACGAGAAGGTTCTCGCCTTCCGCTGGGCGGCGGAGTGGTCAAGCTAGTGCGGTTCATCGGAGAGCGTCTCGAAGATCCGCTCAATGCATGCCCTTCACATGTCACCGCGCGTGCCTACTACCCCTGCGACACTCTACATGTTTTACTCTGTCATGCCGCCGGACTAAGCGGGGTCCGATCGACGTGCTCGGCATGGTCGCCTCGCGTTCGCGTGCCTCCATGCACTACAGGAAAAACGATCATTGATGACGGCCAAATTTATTGTCGACGGGGTCGTCGTCTTTAATGTTATTGACGATGGTTTTATCTAGCCGTCGTTAATAACACAGTTATTGACGACGGCTGAACTAGTACCGTCGTCAATAAATTATTGACGACGGTGCCCGTCGTCTTTAACTTAATTCGGACCCACCCGAGGAGTTATTGACGACGGTGACCTAGCACTGCCTCCCGACTCGCGCTGAAGGTCTCATCGCCGCTGCCCGTCCCCGTCGGTCCCCACCGCCGGTCCCCGCCGCCGCCGCTCGAGGTAAGTCTCCCTCCCCCTCAGCTCCTCCTCCTGTTCGTGGTGGTGTTCCGGCTGCTCACATGTGAAGATGTAAAGAACCATGTCGGAAAAAAGTAAACATACAGTATACAGAAAACATAATATAGCTTAGTATAATAATGTTGTGTGGTGGTGGTGGGCACTGTGGGTAGTTTAGGAGATTGTAAGAGTTCTCAATGGGGGGACATGACTTATACCCTCATCTCCACAGAGCTATTGTGGCCGGCAGCGCTTTAGCACTAAGAGAAAGGAAGATAGGACTGAATTCTGCTTGCCTTATTCATTGCAGTATATATATAGCGCTGGCTCCTAAACAAATTTCCTAGCAACTTAACAAAATAATCATTATCCTAACAAAGCAAATAAGAGACTAACAAATTTCATTATCCTAACAAAGCAAATAAGAGACTAACAAATCCAATATCCTGACCTTCTCCTTGCGTGGGCTGTAGTGATAGCCCCACATAATGGTTAACCCTCTAGTAACAGCTCGCAAACTAATAAATCCAAGTCATAAAAACTCATAATGTACATTTTGCATATATATCGAGCATCGCAAGGTACTTCAAACATTTCTTGATATTTCATGATATCAGTGAACTCTAAAACATCTAGTAGAGAACTAAGGTATAAAGACAATTGTTATTTTGATATGAAAAAAGTATAGCAACACCAAGGACTTGATGAAGCAAGTAAAAAGAAGTTACCAAAAATGAACTTTCTTGCAGTGACATAGTCATGGTAGAGTGAACTTAACAGCTTACGAGTCAATTTTAAAACTTGGATAAATGGTACCACGTCATGCATGACTGCCGTTGCCTTTTAGCTTGAGTTCAAGCTCTAGCTCTATGTGTCTTACCTCCAGTTTTAAACATTTATTCTCAAGCTTCATTTGCTCATTCTCCAATCTCATATTTTCCAGTTCTCTGTCCTTCTTCTTGCTGAACTGTTCCCACTTGAGGCGTTGCTTGGCAAGTTTCAGTGTCTCAGCTTCAATCTGCATACGCTGTTTCTCAATCTCTGCGTATTGTATAGCCAAATCTTTTTGAATCAAAGCCAAGTTAGTTCCATCAGGAAAACTTTTGTTGATATCCACTGTGATGCTATGGGGATCAGACCTCCTGCTACAGTCGTGTGAGCTGGAAGAATTCCCAAAACCCATATCCTCCTGATCCACCTGCTCGCCGTACTCGTGGTGCCAGTGATGGGAGGAGGGGTCGATGTCGAGGCCCAAATGGTGGTGAAGGCGATGGTGTGGCGGCGGAAATAAGACGGAGGAAGACGACAAAGGATCCAAGCCGGGATGATGGTGGTGGTGGTGAGTAGGATGTAGAGGAGGAGGGTGGTGGTGGGAGGAGGAGGAGGAGGAGGAGGAGGAGGAGGAGGAGGAGGAGGAGGAGGAGGAGAGGTGGAAGGGTAATGGCGGCGGCAGCGGGGGCGGAGCGGAGGTTGGGTGGCTGTCGAAGAGGAGAGGGTGGTGGTGGCTGCCGAGGCTCATGTCCAAATCCCATGAGCTGCTGTTGCTCGAGTTGTGAGTGATGTTGTCCATCTCGCGCGCGCAGCACCTTCTCTTCACTGCTTTGATCAATTGAAGCTAGCTATATGCAGCAAGTAGAGAGATGAGGGATGATGATGACGACGATGACGAGCTCCTCGATCCGATCCGATCCTCCTCCCTAACAATCCTAGCGAGCTAAGTGATGAGGTCCATCTGAGACGAGAAGGAGCGGAAGGAGAGGGGGAAGCCCATGATAATAAGCAGTTATAAGTTTTCGGTGTATGTGATTCTAGGTCTCTTCTCTGTTATCGCTATCACGACAGTTATAAGTTTCTGTAAGCTGTACACTGTATACATACTGGTAGTCTCCATCAGGATTCTAAAGGAGGACGCAACTTTGCTTGGTTCACTACAGGAAAAACGATCATTGATGACGGCCATATTGTCGACGGGGTCGTCGTCTTTAATATGCCACCACCGGAGTTAGGGTTTCACCTACCACTGCCGTCAGCCCGTTCCGGTCGCCGTGAGCCATATCTGACCCCAAATTTGAGTTCGGTGACCCCCAAAACCTCTAGGTAGGTTGGCTCAGCCAAAGGGAGGCCGCCGCTGGCCCTGGGCAAGCCACGCCGGCGAGCTCCCTTTAGAGGCGAACGCCCTAGCTGGAGGTTGAAGAAGCCTGCCAGTGGACCCCACCTCTATTTGATTTTCAGCCTGGAATTTTCCCCCGAAAATATCTAAACTTCAAAAATTCATAACTTCATGTAGGAGACTCCAAAAATTGTGAAACCAATTTTGTTGAGTCCACAGAAATATCCTCTACGCAGATGTGTCCTACATATTTATTGTCCACCCCTGAACTAAGTTGAACTGAGCATAGGCCATCTTATGTCGTGTATGCAGTTCTAGCGTGTGATTGACCCTTTTCTCTGTTATTTTTCTCCCTTGACGTGCCTTGTATATATTTAGTAGAAAATTAGTTTAATTGTTAATTATTTGGTTTAAATTAGTAATTGTTTCTGATTTTAGTTATTTAATTTAGTAAATTGATTGATTAGTTGTTTAAGCACATTGTTTTTGCTTTACCCCCGGCCCCGCTGCCACCAGCCCCCGCTGTCGCCGACAGCGTAGCGACGCCTAAACGTCCAGTCGGTGGCCGGGGATGCCAGGGCGACTCGCCTCGCCTGGCCGAGCGTCGCCGATGCCGGCGGCGCCTCCGCCCGCCGCCGTCGCTGCAAGGCGCTGCCGTCCCGCCCGAAGCCCCGCCCATCCGCCCCTGCTCGCGCCGAGCCTCGGCCGCGCCTCGGCCACCCCGAGCCCCGCCCTGCTATGCCGGCCGGCCCCGCCCCAAGCCCCGCCCTGCCGCGCCGCCCGACTTTTAGTTGATTAATTGTTTAATTAGTATTGTTATTGATTATTGTTTAAATAATACTTTAATTGATTGCGTGATTAGTTACTATATGTAAATAAACGGGTTTCGACCCGGTCCGGCCTGACACGACCCATTTAGGGTCTGTCACGACCCATTTATTGGTAATGTATTAGTCGAGACATGCACGGAGGACGGCAAGCTCCGGCGCGTGGACGGCGGACCCCGACGGTGCGGTTTGATCTTTGACCCACTTACGACGGGGCATAACGTATGACGGCTAACCCTAAAGGCGTCGTAAGATAATGGCAGGCCCCAGCGGGACATAACTTAGGACGGCTGACCCACTTCTTTGTCTCTCGTTTTTTCCTTCTCTCTCGTTCTTTCCTCTCTCTCTTTTAAATGACTCAAAAATGAAACATTAACGTAAACCTATACAACATGCGTCACCCGTTTCGAACGGGCTCGTCTCACATGTGTTACGCATGTGAGGCGTGTATGTTCAGAATTGTCCTTTTTTGGACAGCGTGGGAGTGACCGAGTGGGCGTGGCTTGTTGTGAGACGCGGGTTTAGATCTAGACGAGATTTCGATGGCATAACCCTGTTGTTCTCTGCATCGCTATTTTCGGGCGTGCAGTGGAGAACAGCGGGGTTATGCTGCCGAAATTTCGTTCGGATCCAGACCACGCGTCTCGTCATGAGCACGCTCCGCTCGGTCACTCTTGGGTGGGTTTAGGACATATCTTTTCCAATAGATGTAGGGCCGTGACATAAATAAATTATAAAGTAACTATAATTTCCTTGACATTAAACTACAGATTCAAACATGGGTGAGGATCGTAGTTGGATGTATACCGGTTGGAAGAACAGTTCTGGTGGTCACTCGGATGAGTGGTTCGCCAAGACAAATGCTTTTGTAGATCGAGCTTTTTCATTGTCAATGATCGATAAGGTGCGGTGCCCATGTACGAAATGTCAAGGTGCAAAGTGTTGGGACAAAGTGAATTTGGCGTTTCACTTGTGTCGATACGGTTTCATGCAAGATTATGAGGTGTGGATCTTTCACGGTGAGACATCTTCTCAACCCTTACGAGTTTCAGATGAGGATGACAACACGGGGGTCGATAGGATGTACGAGATGCTTGATGCCATAAATCCTAAATTGATGGAGGATCCTCCTACAACGGAGGTTGAAGCGTTTTTCACTCTTCTCAAAGCTTTAGAAGAGCCGTTGCATGAACACACCGAAGTGACGCTCCTTACTTTCATGACTAGATTTATGGCCATTAAGTCTAAGTATTTCTTCTCCAATAACTGCTACAACGATATCATCAAATTGATCAGCGATATCCTTCCACAACCACATAAAGTGCCTAAAGATATGTATCAGTCTAAGAAGTTGATTTCTGGTCTGGGTATGAAATATGAGAAGATTGATATGTGTCTAGACAATTGCATGTTTTTTTGGAGAGAGCATGCCAACGAGAACAAGTGCTTAAAATGTGATAAAGCGAGATTTGCCGAAGTTGTTAATGATGATGGTTCAAAAGTAATGACTCAAGTCACACAGAAGCAGCTTCGCAACTTGTCTGTCACACCTAGGTTCAAGCGTTTGTTGCTATCTAAAAAGCAGCTAGACACATGAGGTGGCATAAAGAAGGTGTACGTGAGAACAACGACATGATGGTGCATCCGTCGGACGGTGAGGCATGGAAGGCTATTGACCGCTTCGATCCAGATTTCGTCAATGACGCGAGAAGTATTCGCTTTGGGTTGGCGACAGATGGCTTCTCACCGTTTAGTACAAACGCCACACCATACTATTGTTGGCCCGTGTTCGCTATTCCGTATAACTTACCACCATCTCTTTGTATGAAGTATGAGTTCATGTTCTTATGCCTTATTGTACCTCGACCGGATCATCCTGGTTCACGACTGAACGTGACGATGCAACCATTGATTGAAGAGTTGAAAATTTCATGGACAGGAGTCGAAGTGTGTGACTGTTATAGAAAACAGAAATTTAACCTTCGAGCTGCGTACTTGTGGTCTGTTCATGATTTTCCAGCTTACGGCATGTTTTTTGGCTGGAGCACTCATGGTCGATTGACATGTCCAATATGTGCTTCCGACACAGATTGTTTTCGTCTAAGTCATGGTGGCAAGATATTGCTACTTTGATTATCATAGACGTTGGTTACCGCCAAATCACGTGTTTAGGCAATAAAGAAATGCCTTGAGGAAGGGTACCATCGTAAAAAAGGACCACCACAATGTCTGAATGGGTCGGAAATTGTTAAACAGCTCAACAATCTAGTGCCAGATGAAGGTCGTCCTGGATATTTTGTTGGTTACGGAGAGGATCACAATTGGACTCATATATGTGCATTATGGGAGTTATCGTATATGAAGTTTAATTCTAATGCATAACATTGATGTCATGCACAAGCAACGTAACATGGGCGAATGCATCATAAGCACATGCTTGGATATGACGGGCAAAACAAAAGACAATATAAAAGCTCGGAAGGATTTGACGGAGGTTTGTAACCGACCAAGTCTTGAGCTCTCCGAAGCTAGTGGCAAACCACGAGCTTCTTTCTGCCTTCGACCAAAAGAAAAGAAAGAAGTCTTCAAGTGGTTGAAACAGTTGAAGTTCCGAGACGATTATGCAGCTAGCCTGAGAAGAGCCGTTAATGTTAAGACTGTAAATCTCACTGGTTTGAAGAGTCATGGTTATCATATAATCGTGGAAAGACTTATGCCGGTTATGTTTCGAGGCTATCTTGACGATGAGGTGTGGAAGGTGTTAGCCGAGCTTAGCCATTTTTATAGACAACTTTGTGCTAAAGAAATCAAATGGGAGATGATGGAGAAGTTAGAAAAAGAGATACCCGTGCTTTTATGTAAGATGGAAAAAATATTTCCTCCAAGGTTCTTCAATCCAATGTAACATCTTCTAATCCATCTTCCATATGAAGCTAAAGTAGGCGGTCGTGTTCAATATAGGTGGATGTACCACATTGAAAGAGCACTCAGATGTCTGAAACCAATTGTTCGTAATAGGGCAAGGGTTGAAGGATGCATCGCCGAAACATTTACACTTCAGAAGATAGGATACTTTTCAAGTGTCTACTTTGCAGAAGAACACAATGTTAATGCATCGGTGTTGCGGTACAATATGGCTGAAGCAACCTCTTGTAGCAAACTCTCAGTTTTTCAAACGAGAGGCACCACTGTTGTTAGTGGCACGAGCTATGATGCTTTAACAGATGAAAAGACAACTGCTTTGTTATACATGTACGCTAACATAGATGAGATGGATATTTTTTTCAGTAAGTGGTTGTTCAACATCTATACTACATTGTGTGGTGTGTTATACATCTATGCTAATAATTGTGTTTTGTTCTTATTTAGTGAGTTCGATCGACAAAATTGGAAGTCGAAGCAGCAACCTACTAGCAAGCAAATACAAACAATGCGACATTATGGAGTAAATGGAGGACCTAACTTCCAAACCTGGTTTCGAAATCATGTAACGTTTTTCTTGTCTTGTTCCTCTTAGTAATTATAATCATAGCATAAAATAGTCTTCTTACTTCATATGTTGGACAGTGCAAGACACAAGCCGGTGTTCATGAAGATTTGCGACAACTGTCCAACGGATCCATTAAAGTTAAACTCTTTGGTCGATATGATGTCAATGGGTTCCGATTTCGTTCAACTCAATTTGAAGCTCAACGTCCTCTAAGGGCAACATCAAACACCGGAGTTGTGCCGAGGGCCGCCGGTGCTGAAGGACGTGAAATTAATTTCTATGGGATCATAAACAAAATCCTAGAATTCAGTTTTGCAGGGAGTAAAGACCGTAAAGTAGTCTTCTTTGACTGCGATTGGTTTGATAATAACAATGGAACTCGAGAAAACAAATTTGGCATGGTAGAAGTCAAACACAAAGACCGACTATAAGGCTACGACACCTTTGTCCTTGCACACCAAGTAGAACAAGTGTACTATCTACAATATTCATGCGGAAAGCTTAGTGCATGGTGGGTTGTACAAAAGGTGAATCCTCGTGAGCGGTTATATACACCGGACAATACTTGTTACCTTGATGAGCCTGATGTTGTTTACCAAGAAGAAAAGTTGCCGAATTCTTTTGTCGTTGAGCCTGGTCTACGACTCGATGAATTAGTTGGAGATGCACAAGATGTACATACTCATAATGTGAAAAAACGAAAACGGCGAACAACCACGACAAAAGATCGATGGTCCGGTTTACGAAGTAGAGTACATGATCGTGATACTGATGAATTTTGAAATTGAGTATAAGTAACGTTTCCTTCATCTCTTTTTTCGTCTTCTATATTTTTCTTTAAATTCATTATCAAATTTCCTTTCATCAGGATGTCATCGAGCAGTAGACGACGGGGGACGTGGGGGTTTCTATCACCGAGAGTAGAATCCGTTTTCCAGGGCTGTTAGTCTAGCAATGGTAGACTGTCTCAGCTGTTGGGCCTCGACACAGGGCAGGGGTCACGAGAGCGGTCACGACAGGTAAAGAGTAATAAATTACATAAATTATATAAAGAACTTCTTAAATCTATATTACCAATATTTAAATTTTTATGACGACTCTACATCTGAGGAGACAGAGGCTAGGGGTCCTCTTCAGACACCACAGGTTTCGGATCCTGTTCCAGATCCTGCTTCGGATCCTCTTCAGGTTCCGGCACCGCAGGCTTTAGACCCTGCTTCGGAGCCTTCCAGTTCCTGCACGACCAGAAGATCGGTTCGTTATTCGTCCGATTGGCGATAGATAAGTAAATCTATAACAAATCAATTTAGATATTTTAACA